>OY728121.1:1848478105-1849757480 GCA_963277665.1 Viscum album | reverse complement strand
TATTTGTTTCCGACGCTTCTATCAGGACACACCCACCTCAAGCATCATCATACACTGGTTTTATTTTCCCCCCTACATTATCTCTTTCCAAAGGTAGGTGAAATTCATCACTTTCTCAGTGATTTTTATCCTTAATAGAAATGGGATGATGGGATATCAGTTCTACCTTCCATGGATTCCTCCTTGGAATTCATCGCCTAGTATGGGTTTAACTAAAATATTAATATGTGTTCGTGAAACTCATTACCAGTTCCATATCTTTGTGGTTGTCGTTTAATTATTATTCTTTTATCGGGACATTCAAAGGGATCTTGATAGGGTTGCAACCTTAGATCATGGGAGTAGTCATGTTGGGTATCATTGACATGTATATACGTTTGAACATTCATTACCTATATTCTTCCTCATATGAAGGATAATAAAGGTCACAAAACCCAATGTCACGACCCGTCCCCCTGGGGCCCATGCTGTGACTACCCCAAGCCCACCTTCCATAGGCCAGGGGCTGACGACTAGCACTGAAGGCGTATTCCCTAAAACTGGGAAGACATTGCCTTTATAACCTGTAAGCACACGCAACCAAGCACACAACAAGATATGAACTCAAGTAAACTAAACAATAAAAAAAGTGAGTGTAGTAGGTAAAAGGGGTCATAATACAAGCCCAACTGGAAAGTACAATTACAACTCAAATACAATACAACTAAAGAAAGAGAAAGACAACTACTGGGTCATCCTCCGAGGTTCCTACCTAAAGGGTAGGTAAAGATCGCCTCTTCAGCACTCCACACCCTCCTGTCTCCTCTGTGTACCGATACACCATATGGTCCACCTCCGAGCACCGTCCAGTCCTTGTACCCTCATCCTCAGTCAGCGCTGTCCATCATCTGCTCCAAACACAATGAGGCGTGGGCATAGCCAGTGTAGGGGTGAGTATAATGATACTTAGTAGAGACCCTGAGACCCACAAGGTCTCACTAAATCCACAAAGGATAAACCACAAGGATGAAAACAAATGATAACCCTACTTAGGTATATTCCCATATGTATACCTAAGTTATCAAGTAAAACCATCTCAATCATGAGTAAAACACGGAGTCTAACTCCAAATCCCCATGCACAACTATTCCATAAAGGAAGAAATAACACGAAGGCATGTACCACACAGGTACGCCACACAGAAGAATACAACCAAGGTATTACCATGATGGAAAGTACCACACAGGTACAGACTCAGCTCACACTAGGTATAACTTAGATATGGTAGTAAAGATGATTAGATATAACTACTGAATCATATTACTCCGTTAAGAGGCAGACCCACACAGGAACGCTAGGAGCTAACCCATATAGGATCTCTAGGAGATAACCCACACAAGATCGCTAGGAGCTGACCCACACAGGATTGCTAGGAGCTGACCCAAACAAGATCTCTAGGAGCTGACCCACATAGGATCTCTTGGAGTTGACCCACACAGGATCTCTAGGTGCTGACCCATATAGGATCGCTATTCACTCTTCTCGTCACAGCCAACTACTGGGTTCCCACACTAGGCTTGCTCGTATCCAGGAGAGTCCACTTCCCAAGCCACTGGTCGATACTCCAATTTCCATGAAGTCCCATGAAGAATTATCTCAAAGGACCTCCATGTCATAGGGGTCTCAATGCAACAGACAGTGCGTCAATCAGACGCCGGGTCTGTAAGTTATTAGCCTTTTAGTCCCGAGGGCCCGGTTGGATTCGTGCTCGATCCAACCCAACTGTATTCTAACTCTATACAAATCTCCAACGGGGTATACTCAAAGGGACCATCTCTCTCCAAGATTTCCATCGCTACTGGAAGTTCGTCAATCGGACGCCTAGTGCCAAAGTTATGACCAAAAGTGTGTAAATGGGTCATAGTGGGTCCGAGTCCGGTCCAACCCGGCCCGACCCAGCCTGGGCCAACCTGGTTCGGGTCGACCCGGCCTGACCCGCTGGGTCTGGCCCGACCTGCTAGGTTCAGCCTGGACTGCGCTGGGTGGCCTGGCCCGCGAGGGCCGCGAGGGGCCGTGGGGGCCGCGGAGGCCGCGGAGGGCCGTAGAGGGCCGCGAAGGTGGTGCGAGGCCGTAGGGGCCCTGGAGCAGCGACGTGGATTCTGTGGGGCTCTGAGGGCGGTGCATTTCCGTGGGGGCCGTGAGGCCATGGGGGTGCCGCGAGGGCGCGGGGCGGCTCGTCTGTGGGGAGGCTCGGCCGCGGGGGTGCCGCGAGGGCACGAGAAGGCTCGACTACAGACGACGTGAGGCCGCGGGGCGGCTCAGAGGGCCACAGGCGGTGGTGTGCCACAAGACATAGAGGCCGCGGGCGGTGCCGTTGCCTTCATCACCTTCTTCGCGGTTGATATCCATCCTCCTCCATCACGTAGAACACAAGAATTATCCCAAGAAATTCAGAGAGGACGTGCCATGTTTGATTGTCCCGTACTCTCTGCATTAGAGTGGTAGAAAGCGGATAATACTTGAATCACAAGAATATCAAGAACGGGTAAGGGGAAATAAATCAAACACCCTCCCTACTTCGTTTGATTCGTCGACGAAGGTCACGAGGAAGGAGACGACGTTGTCGGTGATAGACGGTCGTTGGTGACGTCGGCGTTTCCTCGATCATCAGTTCGTTGACGCTGAAGATGTTCATCATCAATGATCATCATGAGGAAGAAGTCGAAGTCGAAGTCGGCGTTCTTCGTTGGCGTTCTTCGTTGGAGATCTTTCTCCCAATTCTCCAAGTTTCTCCCTTTTTCCAAGAGTTTCCCCCAATTCCACCAAAATGAGGAATATCCAACTTAATAGATTATGTTGGCATAATTTCAAATTAGTTTAATTAATTAATTGATGGGTTGGATTAATTAATTAAAGGGGAGAGTTGGCATAATTAAGTGGGGAGCTTAAGAGGTTTCTCCTCACTTAATAGGGTGTTCAAGAGGTTTCAAGCCTCGGGTGGTCCCCACCACTATAACCTATCATGGGAGGTTAAGATCAGTGGTCCCCACCTCTATAACCTCTCATGGGAGGTTTTAGTTTAGGTGGTCCCCACCTATGAAATATCCACATGGGAGTTTCAAAAGAAAATAAAAATAAAATGTTACACCATTTTATTTTATTTTATTCTTTCATGAATATGTGAAAAGCTAACTTCCAGACTCAACCTATTGTGGTCGAGGTGATGGTCTCCTTAAGAGAATACCAGTGCTGTGAGTTCAACGGTACCCTCAGATTTCAATTCCGATCACCAGTTCAAAAGTTATAAAAACCCACTTGTACGTTTATTGAACGTACTCGAACAAAAGTTCAGAAATTAATTTCGGGCACTCCAAGCCTTAGAATCACGCGTCGTCAATTTTTGCGGACTTGTAAAATCCACATTTAATTTAAAAAAATTACATGAATTTCCATGTCTTTACATTCTCCCCACCTTCGGGCTTTGCATCCCCGTAAGACACAACTCAAAATAAGGGAAAAAGTGGGGGTACTGAGCACAAATCTGAGCCTCCCACTCCCATGTTCTCTCCTGGAGGTTCCCATGCTGCCAACGAACACGCACCAGAGGTATCGATCACCCACAAAGGACCCGCTCCTGTCGATCCTCAATCTCTACTAGAACATTCTTAAAAGTCTCCCCATCATCGATGTCCAACTCACTGTGGTTGATGATGTGAGAAGGGTCATGTACGTATCTCCTCAGCTGGGATACGTTGAAGACATCATGCACCCGGTGCAACTGAGGTGGAAGAGCTAAGCGGTAAGCCACCTCACCAAATATACTGAGGACCTGAAAGGGTCTGATGAACCTTGGAGATAAATTGTCGCCTCGGCCAAATCTCCGCAAACCTCATCGAGGTGAGACCTGTAGAAAGACGTGGTTGCCATCCTCGAACTCCAGAGGTCTCTGTCCTCTATTGGAATATGAATTCTGCCTACTCTATACAGTCTTCATCTTCTCCTGGATGATCTTCACCTTCTCTGTGGTAGCCTGTTCCATCTCTGGTCCCACTAGTACTGACTCCCCTGGGTCAGTCCAACATAAAGGTGATCTGCAAGGTCACCTATATAATGCCTCAAAAGGTGTCATCCCAATGGTGGAGTGATAGTTGTTGTTGTATGTAAACTCCACCAAAGAAAAGTGATCCTCCTAGATGCGACCAAAGTCGAGGACGCAAACACGCAACATGTCCTCGAGGATCTGAATGGTCCGCTCAGTCTGGCCATCCGTTTGAGGATGGAAGGTGGTGCTCAAACAAAGCTGCATCCCGAAAGCCTCCTACAACCCCTTCCATAGCCGGGAATTAAAACGTGCATCATGATCGGAGACAATCATCGAGGGTACTCCATGTAGCTACACAATATCCAGCACATAGAGGTGTCCCAAGCTCTCTACTAAACCCTGCTATCTGATCGGTAGGAAGTGGGCCGACTTGGTGAGTCGGTCGATGATCACCCAAATCAAGTCATGACCCCTGGACGTATATGGAAGTCTTGTTACAATGTCTATGGAGATACCATCCCACTTCCACTCTAGGACCTCCAAAGGCTGAACCAATCCTACTGGTACCTGATGCTCCGCCTTCACTTGCTGACAAGTGAGGTACTGAGAGACAAACTTTGCAACTTCTTTCTTCATTCCTGGCCACCAGTGCTATCGTCAGAGATCCTAGTACATCTTCACCACTCCTGGATGTACCACTAGAGGGGATATGTGGAACTACCTCATCACTTCCTCTTGAAGTGACACTGGTACCATGGTACGTCCTCTGAAGAGGATGAAATGATCCCCACCTTCAGAAAATTCATCAGGTGCCTATCATGTGGATATCTGAGCACGTCGAGTCTCGCAGTCAGTGTCCCTGTGATGCACCTCCCTGAATCGCTGAAGGAGTGGGGGAGTAACTGTGAGAGACTAAAGGAAATATACTCCATATCGATCCACGAAGGATATCTTCAATGCGGCCAACTGCTCCGTCACCTCACCTTGCAGCTGTATACCAGATCTTCGGCTGAGTGCATCTGCTACAACGTTCCCCTTCCCAAGAGTATAGACTATATCAAAGTCATAGTCTTAGAGGAACTCAAGCCAACGTTGCTGTCTCAGGTTCAGGTCCTTCTGAGAGAAGATATACCTGAGACTCTTGTGATCAGAGTACACTATAAAATGCTCACCCATCAAGTAATGTTTCCACATCTTCAAGGTGAAGATCACTGCTTCTAACTCCAGTTCATGTGTAGAATAATTCTGCTTGTGCTGCCTCAGCTGTTGATAACCATAAGCGACCAGTGCTTGCTCTTGCATCAGGACACATCCGAGCCTGGTCCTTGATGCGTCACAGTAGACTACGTACCCTATGCCCTCCTCCAGTAGCCTTAAGATGGGTGCACTAGTCAGCCTCTGCCTCAGATCCTGAAAACTCTGCTGGCATCTCTCCAACCACACGAAGGGTTTCCCCTTATTTTTCAATGCTAATAGAGGTGCTGCAACTCTGGAGAAATCTGGCACAAATATCCGGTAGTATTCAGCCAAACCCAGGAAACTCCGTACCTCCGTCACACTCTTGGGTGGCTCCTAACAAAGTACCGCCTCAATATTCACTAGATCTACTGTAACTCCAACCTTTGATATGACATTTCCCAGAAAGTGAACCTATTAGATCTAGAACTGGCACTTCAAGAGCTTACCATAAAGTTAGTGCTCTCGGAGTGTGTCCAGTACTACCTACAAATGATAAGCATGCTCCTCCTTAGTAGCCGAGTAGATCAGAATGTCGTCGATGAAGACTACTACAAAGTGATCAAGGTAAGGCTAAAAGATCCTATTCATGAGTCCCATGAATACTGCTAGAGCGTTAGTTAAACCGAATGGCATAACCAAGAACTTGTAATGGCCATACTGACATCTGAAAGCCATCTTTTTCACATCCTCATCTCGTACTCCGAGCTGGTGATAGCTTGATCTGAGGTCTATCTTCGAGAACCACCGTTCTCCCTTCAGTTGATCAAAGAGGTCATCAATCCTCGGAAGTGGGTACTTATTCTTCACAGTCACCTAGTTTAGGCACCGATAGTCAACACAAAGTCTCAAACTCCCATCCGCCTTCTTGGTGAACAAAATCAGGGCTACCAAAGGAGAAAAAATGGGCCAAATTAATCCCTTCCCCTGCAAGTCCTCCAGCTATACCCGTAGCTCACGAAGCTCTTCGGGAGCCATCTGATATGCTGTTGTAGATATTAGTGTCATCCCGGGGTATAAGTCAATGTAAAAGTCCACCTCTCTACGAGGAGTTAGACCTGGAACATCACTAGGGAAGAAATCCGCGTACTGGTCCACCACTATAAGATAATTCAGACTCTCCACATCAATCGATCCAAGGGTAAGTCTAGCCAACTGATGAGTGATCGGTTGCAATCTCCTCTGGATAAGTCCTCCCTGTGCTACAAAAGCTCCCTTCTCACCGGTGAAGGTGAACCTGGTCCCATCTGTGTGGACACACCACACTGTGCACCTAATACAATAAATCTAAGCATGGACTGTAGATAACCAGTCCATACCCAACATGATGTCATAAGGCCTCAATGCTGCTACTAGGAGATCCTAGCCAAAGCTCTCGCATCCTAGAGTAAGCTCACACTGCCAGCACCAGTGCGTAATTTTCGAATCCACTCCCATATGAGTATCTAGCTATAAGGATCGACCCAATGGCTCTATCGAAATATCCAAGCTCCAAAAGAGGGTAGTGGAAATAAAATAATGACTGGAACCTGCGTCTATAAGTACTTCAACTAAGGTGGATTAGACACAGATCGTATCTCGTATCATATCCGGAGCGCTGTGATTGTAGGCCTTATCTACCTGAAGTTGAACTCGCCCCTATCCACCTGCTCCCTACGGTTGGGGTGGACCTCCTGGTGGTGGTGGCAGTAACATCTTGAATCATCTCCAACCACCAGCTGCACGACCAGCTCCTTTTCCACATCCACCTGCTCCCTGCGGACCTCCTCGGTCGAATATCTATCTCTTCCTAGGTGGTCCTTCGACCATCTACTGATCATCCATACGGTGGGTCTGATAGTCACTGGCCATGTGACCCTGCTCGCCACATGCGTAACACTACCCGCTCCTGGTATGACTGGCTCAGGCTCGGGTGCCCCACACAACGGATCCTGAATCATGCAGTCGTCCACTTGTAGGTCTGGTCCTCTTAGACCTCTGTGACATCTGTCTGCTACCAGCTGCAGAAGAATCCACTACGTGACGTTCGGGGGTGGGTCTCGCTACTGGTGACTTCTTAGAAAGGAAACTCTCCACTAAGAGGGCTCTCTCTAACACCCCCGCCTACATCGAGATATTGAGTGAGATCATCAAAGTCCCAATCTCTCTCCTGATCCCCTGATCGACGGTCCAGGCCCTGAAAAATGGGTCCCGCACCATATCCATCGAGTAATGTGATATTTAAGTGAACCTAACTGAGTAATGAACCACAATCATGCTACCCTACTGTAGATGAAGAAGCTCCTGAATGCGCACTGTGTGAAGAGTCGTTGGAACAAACTCTACCCGAAACAGGCTCTCGAAGTATGCCCAGAGAAGCGTCACCTCATCGTGAACCTCGAGTATCAAGCTCCACCATCTTCCTTCTACTGTCCATAGAAGCATGGCGGCAAGGATCACCATGAGATCGACGGGTGTCCCTACCAGTTGAAAAACTCTAACTACAACCTCCATCCAATCCTCAACCGCCTGTGGGTCCATCTCTCCCATGAACCTGGGTGGACTCTGGCACTGGAACTCATGCAACGTGCTCAAGCGGCGTGCACCCTCTACTTTTGGGGCTGGTGTCATCGGTGGCCCAATGGGTAATGGTACCACTGGTGCCTCCGTTGATGCCTCTACTAGAAGATGGCTCTGCATCGAAGCCTCATCGCTCGGTGGGCTATTAGTGCATACAACTCTCAGAACCCTAGCTAGCTATCTGTGTGGAGGCATCCTGAAAAAAAAACAGGTGTGCCACAGTCAATAAGTTATACCTGGTGAGATGAATTAAAGAGTTCACAAAGAAAACTCTTCAAAACACACACGCAATCAGTGTTTTCGTGCACTGAGTCAGAAATTAGAAGTCAGGGTCCTGGTGTATGGATACGTCGGCTGCTGCACCGACACTGGATTCCCTAAACTGATAACCACACTCACTAGATTCAACACTATTTCCATTTTAAAATATCATATTCCTATGTTCTATGGTAGAATTGACTCTTCTAATACCAATTTTTCATGACCCGTCCCCTGGGGCCCGTGCCGTGACTACCCCAAGCCCGCCTTCCATAGGCCAAGGGCTGACGACTAGCACCGAAGGTGTATTGCCTAAAACTAGGAAGACATTACCTTTATAACCGGTAAGCACACGTAACCAAGAAAACAACAAGATACCAACTCAAGTAAGATAAATAGTAAATAGAGTGAGTGCAGTAGGTAAAAGGGGCCAGAATACAAGACCAACTGGAAAGTACAAGTACAACTGAAATACAATACAACTGAAGAAAGAGAAAGACAACTATTAGGTCATCCTCTGAGGTTCATACCTGAAGGGTAGGTATAGATCGCCTCCTCAGCACTCCATGATCTCCTATCTCTTCCGTGTACCAATACACCGTATGGTCCACCTCCGGGCACCGTCCAGTCATGGTACCCTCATCCTCAGTCAGCGTTGTCCGTTGTCTGCACCAAACACAACGAGGTGCGGGCATAGCCCGTGCAGGGGTGAGTATAATGATACTCAGTAGAGACCTTGAGACCCAAAAGGTCTCACTAAATCCACAAAGGATAAACCAAAAGGATGAAAACAACTGATAACCCTAATTAGGTATATGAACATACATATACCTAAGTTATCAAGTAAACCCATCTCAATCATGAGGAAAACATAGAGTCCAACTAAAAATCCCCAGGCTCAACTGTTCCACAAAGGAAGAAATAACATGAAGGAAAGTACCACACAGGTACGCCACACAGAAGAATACCACCAAGGTATTACCATGAAGGAAAGTACCACACACGTACAGACTCATCTCACACCAAGTATAACTTAGATACGGTAGTAAAGATGATTAGATATAACTACTGAATAATATTACTCCATTAAGAGGAATAACCACACAAGAATGCTAGGAGATGACCCACACAGGATCGCTAGGAGTTGACCCACACAGGATTGCTAGGAGATGACCCACACAAGATTGCTAGGAGCTGACCCACATAGGATCGCTAGGAGCTGACCCACACAGGATCCCTAGGAGCTGACCCACACAGGATCACTAGGAGCTAACCCACATAGGATCGCTAGGAGTTGAACCACATAGGATCGTTAGGAGCTGACCCACACAGGATCGCTATAAGCTGACCCACACAGGATCACTAAGTGTTGACCCACACAAGATTGTTATTCACTCTTCTCATCACATCTAGCTATTGGGTTCCCGCACTAGGCTTGCTCGTCTCCGAGAGAGTCCTCTCCCCAAGCCACTGTTCGATACTACAACTGCCATGAAGTACCATTAAAAAGTATCTCAAAGGACTGCCACGTCATAGGGGTCTCAACGCAACAGACGGTGCGTCAATCAGACACCCGGTCTATAAGTTATTAGCCTTTTAGTCTCGAGGGCCCAGTTGGATTTGTGCTCGATCCAACCCGACTGTATTCCAAATCTATCCAAATCTCCAGTGGGGTATACTCAAATGGACCATGTTGCTCTAAGATTTCCATCTCCATTGGTGGTTCATCAATCGGACTTCTAGTGCCAAAGTTATGTCCAAAAGAGTGTAAATGGGTCGTAGTGGTTCTGGGTCCAGTCCGACCCGGTCGGACCGACCTGGCCCGACCTGGCCTAAGCCGAACCGGTTCGGGTTGACCTGACCCGACCCGCTGGACCCAGCCTGACCCGTGATGGGCGGCCTGGCCCGCAAGGGCTGTGAGGGGCCGCAGGGGTTGTGGAGGCCGCAGAGGGCCGCGGGGTCCGCGAAGGCGGTGCAAAGCCGCTGGGGCCATGGAGCGGCGATGCGAAGGCCGTGGGGACATGAGGGTGGTGCATTTCCATGGGGGCTGTGAGGCCATGGGGGTGATTTGAGGGCACGAGGTGGCTCGGACGGGGGGCGGTTCGGCCGCGGGGGTGCTGCGAGGGTGCGGGAAGACACAACTATGGACGGCGTGAGGCCGCGGGGTGGATCAGAGGGCCGCAACGGCTCAGAGGGTCACGGCGGCTCAGAGGGCCACGAGCGGTGTAGCTAGGCTGTGGGGCGGCACGACAGGCCTCAGGTGGTGGTGCGCCGTGGGGCACGGAGGCCGCGGGCGGTGGCGCTGGCCGTGGACGGCGGATCCAAGGGCGGCGGTGGCCACGGGGCGGCGGCGTTGCCTTTGTCACCTTCGTCACGGTTGATAGCCATCCTCCTCCATCGCGTAGAACACAAGAATTATCCCAATAAATTCAGAGAGGATGAGCCATGTATGTTTGGCCCTCACTCTCTGTATTAGAGTGGTAGCAAGCGATTAATACTTGAATTAGAAGCATATCAAGAATGGGTAAGGGTAAATAAATTAAACACCCTCCCTACTTTGTTTGATTCGTCGAAGGAGGTCATGAGGAAGGAGATGGCGTTATCAGGGATAGACGGTCGTCGGTGACATTGGTGTTTCCTCAATCATCGATTCATTGACATTGACGACATTCCTCATCAACGATTGTCCTGAGGAAGAAGTCGAAGTCGAAGTCGGCATTCTTCATTGGCATTCTTCATTGGAGAGCTTTCTCCCAATTCTCCAAGTTTCTCCCTTTTTCCAAGAGTTTCCCCCAATTCCACCAAAATGAGGAATAACCAACTTAATATATTATGTTGTCATAATTTCAAATTGGTTTAATTAATTAATTGATGTGTTGGATTAATTAATTAAAGGGGAGAGTTGGCATAATTAAGTGGTGAGCTTAAGAGGTTTCTCCCCACTTAATAGGGAGTTCAAGAGGTTTCACACCTTGGGTGGTACCCACCACCATAACCTCTCATGGGAGGTTAATCTCAGTGGTCCTCACCTCCATAACCTATCATGGGAGGTTTTAGTTCAGGTGGTCCCCACCTATGAAATAACCACATGGGAGTTTCAAAAGAAAATAAAAGTAAAATGTTACACCATTTTATTTTATTTTATTCTTTCACGAATATGTGAAAAGCTAACTTCCACCGTCGACCTACTGTGGTTGAGGTTAAGGTTTCCTTAAGAGAATACTGTCACTGTGAGTTCAAAGGTGCCCTCAGATTTCAATTCCGAGCACCAGTTCGAAAGTTAGAAAAACCCACTCGTACGTTTAGTGAACACACCTGAAAAAAAGTTCAGAAATTAATTCCGGGCACTCCGAGCCTCTGAATCACACACTTTTAATTTTCACAGACTTGTAAAATTCCCATTTAATTAAATAAAATTTTACAGAAATTTCCGAGTCTTTACACCCAAGTCATTTTGTGTCACAACCCAAACATTAAAAATTATTTTATTTTATTATTTCTTGGATTCAGTTAGCCTCTCAAAGGTTCGGTTTGAATTATGATAATTTTTTTTTGATGTTTAATAATGTTATTGGGTTTCAGACCAGTGTGCGGGCACCGTACGGTCGACAATAACCATGCGGTCGGACTAGTTACTCATGCAGTTGTCTAATGTTTAAAATAAATAAAATTTTATATAAATAAAATAAGTTAATGTTTAATCCATAATAATAAAAATATTATTGTGTAGATAAAAATATTATTATTAATAATGTGTTATTAATATTTTTTTTATTATTAAATTTTTTATTAATATTGTTATAATTTAAAATTATATCAATAAAATTATGATTATATTATTATTAATATTATCATTAAGAATAATTTTTTTACTATTAATAGTTAAATTTATTGTTAATTTATTCTTACAATTGTTTATTGTTAGTTTTAATAGTAATAGTAATAATAATAATATTATAATAATAATAATAATAATAATAATTATTATTTTTATAAGAAAAAAAAAGAGATGGGGGAGAAACCCTAAGGGGGTTGCGACCTCCCCCTCCCCCTCATTTTCCACAGTGTCACCCTCTCCCCCCAGTCTGTCGTCCCCTTACCCTTGGAACTATGTAGCACACCCAACCACCACCTCGGACCAGTGATCCCCCCTCACCCTTTCCAGTCACAGTTCACCTCGTTGGAGCTCCCTTCCTGACCACCCTACCTCCCTATGGTGCACCCTCTCCAGCTCGAACCAATATATGCTAGCCACCCTCTCCCGCTTGGCTTGCAGTGAACTAGCCACCCTGCTTTCCCTTTCACTGGTGACCTGCTGCTCCGACGACCCGAGCCCAGCACCTCTGACCCACTACTCCGGAGTGGCTGCATTTCCCCTTACCGATGACTATCTCCTCCTATGGTATATTTCTTTTATTTTGGGATTTTTCTTCAATTTAACCCAACTCTAATTACTTTGGTTGTGTTTGTGCATCTTGCTCAATGTATAGAGTATGTGATTGGTCCGCGGAGTGATGGTCTTCCGTCTATTGAGGTTCTGTTTCATTTTCATGGGTTGAGATAGGTGTTTCCATTCCATTTCATCCAATTTCGTTCTATGTGATGCTTGTGTTTTAGTATTTAATTCTTAAACCTTGTTTCACACCTTTATTACAATCATAGTTAGTTTATGAAAATGATTTATCATTGGTTTAAATTTCTAAAAATAAGTTTTGAGATATTCTCCCATTTATGCACATGTTTTCTCCTATACAATTGAGTTTGGATAAGTGGTTCTTAGTTTAAAAATGGGGTTGTTAGATGTTTTGGATAGTGTTTTCCTTTATAATAATTTTATTTAAGTTGTTAAACTTGTTTTCGGGTGAATTTGTGAGACTTGGTGGTTTTTAATGGAGTGTTTCATTGTGTTAACAAAAGTGTATGACTGGTTTCTTCAAGGATGGATTGGGAAATGACTACTTGTGATTTTCTGTTGGATGTGGGCACATCCATGGGTTCATGGAGTGTACTCATGGATGAGCCTTCAAATAAATATGACATTGGGGGTGGTTTTTTTCTCATTCCTTGGTTTTCTAAAAAGGAATTCTTACCTCCCCTCTTTCTCTCAATATTGGATAAATGGTTCTGTGAATTTTCAAATGGATTGGGGTGATTTCAAAACCATGTGGGAAGTGTGACTTGTTTGGTGTTTGATAAAATACTATTGTTCCTTAAAATGGTTGAAAGACCCTTTGGAACCTTTTAGTATATTATCCATGGTTTCAACTTAGTTTAGTAAAGAGGATTTGAAATAAAGACTATTTGGAAAGTGTGACATGTTTGGGTGTGTGTTGGGAACTCAATGGATTGTTTGGAAAAGGCATTGTGAAAATGGGATCTCTATTTGTTGGAAATGATTTTCTTAAAGTGATTTGGTAAATGTACCTTATATGGTTAAAGCTAAAGGCCTGATTTTCACTTTTGGTATGGTTACCTGGAAAGGGTTTGATGTGTGGAAACTATATGAGGCCCGTTTGATATATTTGAAATGGTTTTTTGGGAAACCCCTTGTTTGTTGAGTCTCTTGTCTCCTTAGATGATCCTGATATGGGAGGATCCTCAATATAGGACCTCCCTAATGTAATTTATGGTAAGGGACTACCCTTGAGGTGGCCGGGGTGGTGCTGGATTGTGTGGTGTGTTTGGTTATATGTGGTCTTATTGTTTGAATTGTATAACACACCCACTTGAGAACTATACATAGGAACCTATCATAGCAAAGATGTTTACCGATAACAATTGATACACTTGTTAGATTTCACACTGCTAGTGGCCCATAACAGGTAGATACTTGGGTTTATTGATATGGGACTGGGCCCCTCAGTCTGTCCTAGGTTAGCGTGGTTGGGCATTTGGTCATTATGACGTCATCAGGTAGGGAATGCCTTTTAGATGAGTTAAATGTATTAGTATGTTTTGGTCTTCCTCTGAGTTCCTAGTATTTCCTATGTTTCCTCGATACGAGTACTACTAGAGCCGTTTCCCTCATTGTGTAAAATCCTAACCATTTCACCTAGTTTTGTAATTTTATTGGAAAAACCGTGAATTTGTGTTTGTATTAAAAATGATTTTTAAGAATATTTTTTGAATGAGAAAGCACAAACTCCTTGTTTCCTTTTTGGTATTTGGTTTTAAAATTATGAGGGCAATGGATCATATAGTTTTTTTTAAATTTATAATGTGTATACAAAAAATCTATTATTCTAAATGTATTTCAAACTAGTATTAATGGAATGTTTTTGGGGTTAATTGACATGGATTCTGTGGTGTTTACCTACTAAGCTGTCGAGATCACACCTTATTTATATCACTCAGAGTCAGTAGACCCAGACTATTTTGGTGGATCAGTTTTTTATAGGTTTTACCAAGAAGGTGCTCGTGATTGGAGAATAACTATTCTTGTGGTTGTAGGTGGCCAAGAGTTCACATGGAGATTTCACGTTAGAGTTTTAGGTTGATAATTTTGGTTTCAGTTTTGTATTTTAGTTTCAGCTTATTGAGTTGTATTTTATAGCTAGACCTATTTATATTATTTATGTCAGTTTTTGGTTTTTTTGGCTTGTACGATTCATTTATTTATCTGGTCTTGGTTTATTTATTTTGGGCTAAAACATTCCCTCTTGTATGTTTGGATGCCCAAAACTAGTTTCCATATCAGGGGGATCGAGAACACATCTCTGGACATGTTGCGGACCGGTTCAGGTGATCGGTTCAGGGTCAACCCAAGATGGTCCATGAAAAATGGTTTTAGATCAGTCCCTTTCTATTTGGGGTGTCTGGTAGAAGGAGAATAGGATTTTTGGGACTCGGGAGGTAGGTGTGGAACGAGCATCATGAACTCTTGCTCACACTGATCCTCAAGTTACTAGGGGTAGTCAGAGATTTGAGATTTAGTGTTGGGTTGTTTTGGATTGAGGGATGACAATGGAGGAAAATCGGGTTATGTTGTGTCCTCATGTGGGGTGTTGACCCATGCGGAGTCCAAGTGCCCAGTTCAATGTCCTATTTGTGTTATGCCTTACTTGGGGCATGGCCTGCCACCATGTCTCCAAGTTAGGCACGGGCCCTAGTTCCTCATTCCAGTGGTTGTTGTTGGTTGTGTTTCATTTTGATTTCAGTTGATGTGAGTGTGTGTTGAAATTGAAATTGGACTTTTAAAATGAAAATGATTTTGGAATGGGAGTGATTTCCTCAAATGGTTTTTAAATGGGTAAAGTGGGTTTTTAAAGAGAAAGTTTTTTGATTTGGAAAATTTGGTATGTGTTTGGATTTGATAAGGAAAGAAGATGTTTGGACCATGGAATTCTTTATGGAGGGCCACATGTGTGGGGGTATCTATGGAGAGTGCATGGGGGGCACTTATCTGCAAATTATGTAAGAAGGATTGGATGAACGCACATGTGATGGTTCATAAGGTTCCATAGGTTAATTTTAAAATTTAAAATAAATGGAGAGTTTTTGAAAAGTAATTTTTGATTTTGTTTGTATATTTTTTGTTTATGAGCATGTTTCCTATGTTTTGGGCTGTTGCTTTGATTGAGTTTTGGCTTGATTCCAATTTCAGTTGCGTTTATCGTGTTATTCAGGATGTGCCACTCAAAAAGTGTCCCTGAGGTTACCAATGAGTCATTCTCAGTTTATGGTTCTTTTTAGTGTTTCTTATTTGTTGAGGTAACTGGTGTCTGTTAAAGGAAGCTGTGTGGTTTGTGGAAATAGAGTGTGTTTTTAGGTTGTTGGGAACTCTCTAGGTTGTTTAGGTTTATACCATCTTGGGTTTGGTTGAAGGTTTAGTTTTGGACTACTGGAGGTTGGGTTCCTCATTGTCATTAGGATTTGTGGTGTGGTTAAAGGGTAGTTGATTTTCATGAGGGTTCCCTATCTGGAAAGTGGGGTGTTCCATAGGAACCTATTTCTAAAAAATATTCTTCATCAGTACCGACTCCCAGTTTGTCAGACCATTCTCTTATGTGCCACTATTATGGCTAGTTCAATCATTCTAATCCACCATATTGCATCCCTTTGAAAACATACCACCATTGTGATCATTTAAATTATCAGTAGGAAGGAGTTTTGGATTGGAGGATGCAAATTCCTGACTGTGAGGTAGGAGATGTTTCAGCTATAAGGGCCCCAACCATAGGTCTTGGGGTGAAGCTCGTGCATAGTCAGGAGTTACCGAGGGTGTGTGGAACCTCGTTTTGAATCATGTTTTCAGCTTTTGTACGGGAATATCCCAAGTTTCCTTGTTCTATTCTTATTGCTGTCATAAGATCATATTTGTTGTGGTGGTGTGATGAGCTCATTATACCATAATCCAAGCAGCCTTATCTACTCTTAGTGTGGTTTATAAATCATTCGGATTCCTTGAAGGGTGTTGGTCCCATGAAAAAATGGACCCATTTTGATTTTGAGTTTGTTCTGAGTTGTTTTTTTAGGGGAATGTTTGGTTTTGTGAAATTAATGGGTGGTTTTTCTGGGCCCTTTCTTAGTTTGGGCGCCTCTTCATGGGTTTTCCTCTAGTGTGTTTTGGTTTTGTAGGGGATTCCTCTATCCCAGTGTCCTAATGTGTCAATTTTCCCTGTGATGGTTATAATCCTAGTGGTGGAGTTCCGTTAGAGTTGAGAAAGTGGGTTGAGTTTGGCCTAGGAATTCCCAAGTATATAGTTTCCATGATGATTTTATCTGATCGGTGTGAGAGGTGTTGAGTTAATTTCCCATCCCTAGGTTTCTGGGTCATCTCATGGTAAGATTTCCATTTAAATCTTTGGGTTGTTGTTTGGTATGTGTGGGGATATTTAATGAGTATGGTTTGGGAGTTCCCATGTTTCCCCCCAGGGGGGGGGGTGTTCAGGTTTCATGGTTTTCGTGTTAGTGAATTCTTGTGGTGGGGAGAACCCTCCTATGTTCTCCCCTAAATCCCGGGCTGTAGTTTTTCTTGAATTGGTTAGGTGTGACATGTGTTGGGAATGGTCACCACGAGTCTCTTGGTTTCTGTTGGTTTTTTTCAGGCATGGACTCGAGTTGTGTTAACTACTAGCTTGGTAACTTTTTGGGGGCATAAAGTTTTGTGGTGGGGAGAATTGTCACACCATAACCCTTTTAAATTATTTTATTTTATTATTCCTTGGCTTCGGTTAGCCTTTCCAAGGTGTGGGTTGTGCACTGGTCAAAAAAAATTTATGTTTAAAATATTGGTGGGTTTCAGACTAGTGCGCGGGCACCGTACGGTCGACAGTAACCGCACGGTCGGCCTAGGCACCTGTGCAGTAGTCTAACGTTTAAAATAAATAAAATTTTATGTAAATAAAATAAGTTAAATGTTTAATCCGTAATGATAATAATAATATTTTGTATATAATAATAATATTATTAATAATGTGTTATTAATATTTTTGTTATTATTAAAATTTTTATTGATATTGTAATAATTTAAAATAAAATTAATAAAATTATGATTATATTATTATTAATATTATCATTAAGAATAAAATTTTTAATATTAAAAATTATCTTTATAATTAATTTATTATTATGTTTGTTTATTATTAATTTTAGTAGTAATAATAATAATATTATTTTTATTGTTAATATAATAATAATAATAATAATAATAATTGTAATAATAATAATTATTTTTATAAGAAAAAAAAGAAAGGGGGGGGGGAACCCTAAGTAAGTCATGACCTCCCCCTCCCCCTCATTTCCCACTATGTCACCCCCTCCCCCCAGTCCGTCATCCCCTTCCCCTTGGCGCGACACAACACACCCAACCACCAACTCAGACCAGGGATACCCCCTCTCACCCTTTCCGATTTCGGTTCACCTTGCTGGAGCTCCCTTCCCGACCGCCTTACCTCCCTATAGTTCACACTCTCTCGCTCGACCCGATCTGTGCTAGCCACCCTATCCCACTTGGCTTATAGTGCACTATCCACCCTACTTTCCCTTGCACTAAAGACCCACTTCTTCGACGACCCGACCCCAGTGCCTCCGACCTGCTGCTCCAACATGGCCATGTTTCCCCTTGCTGAAGACCATCTCCTCCTATGGTATATTTATTTTCCTTTGGAGTTTTTTCTTTAATTTACTCAAACTCTAATTCCTCGGGTCATGTTTTCGTGTCTTGCTCAGTGTATAGGTTATGTGATTGGTCTACAGAGCGATGTTCTTCCTTCCATTGAGGTTCCGTCACATTCTCATGGGTTGAGGTAGGTGTTTCCATGCCATTTCTTCCAATTTTGTTCCATGTTATGATTATGTTTTGGTATTTAATTCTTAAACCTTGTTTCACACCATTATTAGAATCATGGTTAGTTTATAACAATGATTTATCATCGGTTTAACTTGTTAAAAATAGGTTTTGAGATATTCTCCCATTTATGCACATGATTTTGCCTATGAAATTGAGTTTAGATATGTGGTTCCTAGTTTAAAAATGGTTTTGTTAGATGTTTTGGGTAGGGTTTACCTTCAGAAGCATTTTATTAAAGTTGTTAAACTTGTTTTTGGGTGAATTTGTGAGACTTGGTAGTTTTCAATGGAGTGTTTCATTGTGTTAACAAAAGTGTATGACTAGTTTCTTCAAGGATGTCTTGGGAAAGGACTACTTGTGATTTGCTGTTGGATGTGGGCACATCCATGGGTTCATGGAGTGTACTCATGGATGAGCCTTCAAATAAAGATGACATTGGGGGTGGTTCTTTTCTCAATCCTTGGTTTTCTAAAAAATAATTCTTATCTCATCTCCTTCTATCTCTATTAGATAAATGGTTCCATGTATTTTCAAATGGATTGGGGTGATTTAAAAATTTCATGGGAAGTGTGACTTGTTTGGTGTTTTATAAAAGATTATTATTACATAAAATGGTTGAAATCCTATTTGGAACCTTTGAGTATATTGTCCATGGTTTCAACTTTGTTTGGAAAATTAGATTTGAAATAAAGGTCGTTTGGAAAGTGTGACGTGTTTGGGTGTGTGTTGGGAACTCAATGGCTTGTTTGTAAATGGCATAGTGAAAATGGGATCTCTATTTGTTGGAAATGTTTTTCTTAAAGTGTTTTGATAAATGTACCTTATATGGTTAAAGCTAAAGTCCCAGTTGGAACTTTTGGTATGGTTACTTGGAAAGGGTTTGATGTGTGGAAACTGTATGATTCCCATTTGACATCTTTGAAATGTTTTTTTGGAAAACCCCTCATTGGTTAAGTCTCTTGAATCCTTAATTAATATTGAGATAGAAGGGTCCTCAGTATAGGACCTCCCTCGTGTAATGAATTTTATGGTAAGGGACTACCCTTGAGGTGGATGGGGTGGTGTCGAATTGTGTGGTGTGTTTGGTTATATATGTGGCTTGTTGTCTGAATTGTATGACACCCCCCTTGAGAAATATACATGGGAACCTAGCATAATAAAGAGGTTTACTAAGAACGATTGCTACACTAGTTAGATTACACACTACTAGTGGACCATAAGAGGTGGATACATGGGTTTATTTCTATGGGATTGGGACCATTGGTCTATCCTAGGTTAGGGTGGCCAGGCGTTTGGGCGTTATGATGTCATCGGGGAGGGCATGCCTTCAGGACGAGTCACATGTATTAGTCTGTTCTGGTCTTCCTATGAGTTCCTATGATTTCTCGAGTTTCCCTACCCTCGTTGTATAGAATCCTATCCTTTGCAACTTGTTTGGGTATTTGATTGGAAAAACCGTGAATGTGTGGTTGTTTTAAAAAGGACTTATAAGAATATGTTTTTAATGAGAAATCACAACCTCCTTGTTTCCTTTTTGGTATTTGGTTTTAAAATTACGTGGTTAATGAATCATGTTGTTTGTTTTAAATTAATAACGTGTATAAAAAATCTATTTTTCTAAATTTATTTCAAACTAGTATTAATGGAATGTTTTTGGGGTTAAGTGACATGGATTCTATGGTATTTACCTACTAAGTTATTGAGCTCACACTATGCCTATGCCACTCAGCGTCCATATATCCGAGCTATTTTCTAGGTTTAGTTTTGTACAGGTTTTCCCTAGAAGGTACTTGTGATTGGAACATTGTTGGTCTTATAGTTGGTGGTGACCAATAGGTCACATGGAGATTGCATGTTAGCGGTTCAGGTTGTTTGTTTTGGTTTCATTTTTGTATTTTAGTTTCATCTTGTTGAGTTTTATTTTATAGATGGATTTGTTTATATTATTTATGTTTGTTTTTGGTTTTTGTGACTTGTATGGTTCATTTATTTATATGGTCTTAGTTTATTTATTTCATTCTAAAATTTTCCCTCTTGTATGTTTGGATTCCCAACATAGTTTCCATATTTGGGGGATCAGAAATGCCCCTTAGGACATGTTGCAGACCGGCTCGAGTGACTGGTTCAGGGTTGACCCAGGCTGGTTTGTGACATTTTTTTATGACCTTGGAGTATCTTATGCCAGAGGCATGTCTTTCAAATCATAGAGGCTGATCTGGACACCACTGAGGGTAGCTCAGAGAGGTAGAACACAATGAGGGGGACACCAAGGTTTACCATTATTCGAGATTGAACCTCATGGAGGCTTCTTACATACCCTGAGATGGGGATCAAAACCCATGTAGTTCTTAGGGGTGATATGGGGCTTACATGCTAAGATTACCCATAACAAGAGGAATTATCTTGGTTGGATGGTGTGGGTATTACACACTGAGACCTCCCAGGTGCCATAGAGAGCAGTGATGGGGTGAATGGGGATTACATGTTGAGATGGCCCAAATAGATTACATGATATTACCAGGATGTGGTGGCTCAGGTAAAGTCAGGATGGGTTATGGATGTATTGGATGAAAGGAATGGAATGGATGTGATAGAAGAAGTGTCGATCTTGAACCTCAGAGAGGTTTCCTACATATCCCAACTAGTTGGGAATCAAAGTCCATGTAGTTATGAATGGGGAATTGGGGCTTATACCTAAGGAGGAGGTCCATTAAAAATGATACATGTGGTTGGGGTTTATGCATGGAAGCTTCCTTGATTATAGGGGCATGATCTCACTAGGATTAGAGTGAGGTGATAGAGAAGATGCTGAGATCTGAGGGGTGCACCCCTAGGAGGGGGAACCAAGTTTTACCATGGATGAGATTTAACCTCATATAGGATTAATAAATACCCTATTTATAAGTCAGGGATCAAAACCCACATAGTTTGGGAGGGTATGATGTTGTGGTCACTATTAACCTCTAAGACCACGTGAGTCATGATCAGTGTGATAAACAAGTTAAAGCAGTAGACTTGACTAATGTTTCACATAAGGTGAATGCATAAGAGATGGTGTGGGGTTTATGTATGTAAGTTTCCTAGGTACCTTAATAGAGCAGCATTGGTGTGCATGGGGATTACACATGGGAGCAGCCTAGGTACTGCTATGGAGCGACAATGGTGTGAATGGGGATTACACATGGGAGCTGCTCAAGTACTACTATGGAGTATAAATGGTGTGAATTGGGCTTACACATGGGATATTACCACGTGTCATCCTCATATCAGGTCATGAGGGTATCCTATGTACATTACATGAGGTAGGACTTAGTTTAATGTCATGTAAATGGATGAGGTGTGCGGGGCTTATGCAATGATATTCCCATTATATATCCCTCATGTCAGTCCCTGAGGGAATTTTGACTTTATGATTTGTTGAGGGAAAACGATTTCGGGCTTAAACCTTAGGATGAGGACCATAGTGGATGTTTGATGTTCATCACATGATGAGGCATCTTATGCTTGACACATAAGGAATCTCATGTGAGTCACAAGAGGGATCCAATGTTTTTCATATAGGGAATGCTATTGTTTAAAGTCATGTAGTGAGGACTACTAGGTGGAATACACCTAGAAATGGATAGCATGGGACTTATGCAAAAGAAAACCTTTCTAGTTTAACATGGCGTGAGATTCAGATAATGGGGTTTGAGGAGTTTCTTGAGGAATGGTTTGACTCAAGGTTCTCATGGAATCAAAGATGAGAACCTAACCCACAACATGGGAAATGGATTAAGAGTAATATATCAACTCAAGGTATTTCAATGAGTGTGGAGGAGTATCTCAAATCATGGTATTACTGGGGTGAAATATGGGGTTGTAGAAGGGAAGAAGCCAAAATTCCATCAAACGACCTAAAAAGATCACACAACTTTCCATTTTTCATGGGAATAAGTGGCAGTAGCAAAGGGAATAGGCTGAAGGCCTAGGACCAGAGCCTGAAATTGATACCGAGCAGAGGTGAAGGGGCGCAACCCCTGCTGTGTGGACCAGTGGGTGCGAAGGTGGGTTCTTCATGAAGTATAGGGCTTCGCAAAGGATCTTCGTAGAGATCAGGGTCTCGCAAAGGATAGGGATTCACAAAGGATAGGTATTAGAGGGGGCCAGGGTCTTGTGAAGGATGCCCTAATTCCTAGGGGGATTGCTTCACGAATGCAGAATGCTTTGCGAATCCTTAAGTGCCTCAGAGGGCCTTCTTCCTTATTGAAGGGTTTAGAACTTTATAAAGGTAATCTTAACTTGGTTTGGAGGCTCTAAATAACAAAAGGGAGGATGCTTCATGAATACTAGGGGATCTGTGGAAGAAGGTCTTCACGGATCACATGAGCACCATGAATTTGGAGTGCAAGGGTGCATCCCGATGGCGTCTCTCTTTGATTGAAGGAATGAGGGGGGTATTTATAGGTATGGGGTCTCATGATGTTTAGAATAATGCTATGAAGAAAAAAAGGGTTCCGTGAAGGGTCACAGATTCGTTGGACTTTCAGAGCTGTCCGTCAACGACATTCATGTAGATGTAGTGGGAGATCCATAAATGGACTCTGCGAATGGAATCCATGAACGAGGCTCCATGAACCATTTTCCATCCTGACTTTGAAAAACAATAAATTCTAATCCATAACTCCATTCGATCCCCATGACTAGTAAAATCAAATCCTATGAAATGGGATACACTCCTAGTTAAAGTATGGAAGCATTTGGTGCATCATTTTGATGCGTTTTCCAGTGCCATCAATATTAAAATGTTAATCTTATATATTATAGTTCACACCAAAACATATCAATTTATGCACAATAGGTGGTTAATATTATGAATGGGGTACCCATATATAACATAAATTTCACATAGGATGTTTTCTAAGATTAAGCTATTTTATCCCAACCCTTCACAGGGTTACTCATATACATTAAACTTAACTAAATTTTCCAAAATCCTAGAAATTTAGGCATGCTGAATATTACACATTATAAAATTAATATTACATATGATACATTTATAAAATTATAGAAAATTGTATGAATATCAAATATTGTATAGATTTAACCAAAAATAATTATAGAGTTCAAATTACTATAAAACTTTCCAAAATTAAAACCCTACCTTTTATTTAAAATCTCAGCATACTAAAAACAATTTTCCCAACCTTCACACCATGATTCCCCTAGTCCATAGTGTGACATTTGTACCACACCTAAACAACTACATTCCACATGATGATCCATACATTTCATGGTGTTACATTTATTCTATTGATAAATTCCATCCCTGAGCCTAGGCTAACCCTGAGACTCAAGCATCAACCTACATTAACACCCTCAACACTACAACATGGTCTAAATTCACATAGTTGATCCAAGATATGACTCGAATTACCATTTCCAAATACTTGAGACCTTATAACATTTACACCATATGATAGATCATCCCCAAACTATCTCAGACCACACACTAACATTATATTACTAATAACTGAGTGTCTTACATAGTCACTATGTTCCCAAAACTTCGACATGACATCAAACATATATGTCTCTTCCCCAATCACTCTAATTACACAATTATGATAGGATGATCCCTTCAGTGGGAACTCCCTACCATAGTAATCACCTATTGAATCTAACTTTTACTAATCCACCTAATACAATGATTCTTTCATACTTGTCTATCATCCAAAATTCCCCATGCACTTACTATCCACATATAACTACCAGTCTTTAACTATCAGGATCTCAAATCATACCAATGCTCACTTTCATACCACATTTCAATTGATTTCCACTAATATACCTGATTCCAACATGTACCACTCTTAGAACACATCATATTCAACACTCATACCTCATCCAACATATGAATCATTCAATTTATCCAATATGAACATTGTGAACCAGTACCCATTATACAAATGATACCCAATTATTATGGTGTACCTATAACCATTAACAACTCCCCCACATACTATGAATATGTTGGATAGATTACGTGTAGATAACCCAAACCTTGAATTCCCAATAATTTTCCTATTTATGGAGTCAATCCCACTATTGGAAACTACCCCATTTTTGGGTATCCCTTCCATTGCCTCATCCCACATATGTTATCATATAACCACTAACAGATTCTAGTACTACTAATATTAGGTCCCCAAGGTTCCCTAAGAGTGGGTGGGGGTGAATTAGTGTGTAACCAATTTAACCTTTTTGTCACTTTTCCTTATTTGGATCTTGTTACCACTTAGATAAGAATCTTATTTAACCTATTTTCTTTTAAAAAACCTCACCGAACTATATAAAAATGTGCAGAAATGTTAATAATAAATGGAAAAAATGTATTTTACTTAGTTCAACCATATCAATTTAATCTAAGGAGTATGTTATCAATCATGTACTGATGCACCATAATCCATTATGCTCATTTATTTTTGGTATATTCAAATTTTGTGGTCACTCCATGTCTAGGATCACTACCTTTAAATGGTTTGGGTTGAATCTCTGCCACACAAGGCCCATTGATCTCACTTCCTCTCTCTTTGTACACTGCTCCAAGAAAGGAAACCTTTAAATCACTACTCTACTTTACTCATTGATCTTATAAGATCACACATAGTTTGTAGACATGTAGGTGTTTCCTTTAACAACAATGGGGAATATGTGTGCATCCTTGAATATGTACAGATTATCTATTGAAATCCACATGGGATTATACTTTATAGAACTATTGTGAACAACTACTTGAGTAACTTTGATTATTTATAGAATGAATATGGAACAATTTATTCACTTTCTTGAATAGAAACAATCACCTTATCTACTTTGATATCTTTTATCTAGAACTGATTACTTCTTTTTATTATAATGCTTGATATTCAGAATGAAACTAGTTCCATACTTCTTCTTCTTGATTCAAATGTGTCAATATTTTTAGTAGGTCCTCTAATTATTCTTCTCTCATAGATCTTTATATCAGTACTTGAGAGAGTCTATTCGAGATATAATTTTTACCTACTCCTTTATCACTTCCTTTTAGAAAAGAAACAAAACATGCTAGATGAAAATTTTCATATTTTGAAAAATATGGAAACCAAATTCCTTCCAATTATTCTTCTCTAAACATTTATGGATTTGAGAAAAATATTTAACCAACGAAACATATAATAAAATTTATTTAATTCCATGTTATCTATCACAAATTCATTAAGGAATTGAATCAACTCCTCAAACTTCCCAGTGGGTTTTCTTTTTTCCCAAATCAAGGAAATACCACATTTCACAACTTTATTCCAAATGGTGTATTTAAAATAAACTACATGTGTGATACTATGAAATTCCACATAACCGTATTCCTTAAATATTATGGCATGTTTCATCATTAAACTAGATCACCATATATATATATGAGTTCCCATATATTATTTAGCCATACTGAATATTTCTAGTAACTCACTAGGAAACCAATACTGATTTGTGACTCATATTGTTTCATAAACACCTCATTTGCAATGTGAATATATTTTTCATTTATTCCATTGATAAATAAACTATAACTCCCTTATTTATTTCCATATTTAATCATGGATCCCTTTGAAGTTCCACGATATGTGAATCATTTAAGAACAACTCACACATCGTCTGATTTGAGGGAACATCCTCTAGAAATATCAAAAATAATATTCATAATAATTTTAAAATATTTCCATGAAAAAATGATTCTAAGAGAAAATAATAAAATTTATCTAAGTATATTATCACACCTACGTATCCTAGGATGATAGTTAAGCATCCTATAAAACACACCTACACAGCCTAGAACTTACACATACACTGCTAGATGAAACTTTCACTATGGGTTTTGACACATATGCTTCCCTAGAATGAAACTTACACTCATTTCCTTATATAAATTATTATATCCTTATATAATGAAACTTACATTGGTAAGTATTAACACATATTTTGATGATTATTGACACATACATAGACCATAAACACACATATGATGATGGATCACACCTATGATCATTCCCAATGATACTTATGAATACCCCATGACTTTACCAAATGTACATCTCTGATCTAAAATAACACATATGCTAGGCACCCAGTTCACATGAATATAGAGTAGAAATACACCTATGAGAATGGAAATTAACACATACACTAGTCTGGCTTTTCTAATTTTTAGAATTTACTTCTCAAACAGATTTCATATATATGATCTAAATGAAGTCCAAGATGATTCCTAGACACTTCTAGCCTTCATGGAACATCCCATTCACATTATATTTACCTTTTCAAAAAATCCAACAACTTTGATAATGGAACTAAACTTGGAAACAATCATCCAAGCATCACTAATTCAACATCCATTTGTACCCCTCCACAATTATTGTCAAACAAAATTCAAATGTCCTTCTTCCACAAGTCTTGTCTACAAATCCAACACACAAAACCATAACAGTGTAAAAAATTTCCCCTTTTATATTTTTTTGACAAGTGAAGACCTTATATTTTCCCCTTTATTAATGAAATAAAAAGGGAGGACTCTTGGTTCACGCCCAAATTTACCCAAGAGAAGAAGGGTAGAACGGTCCTTGTAGTGTAGCTTGGGTTGTCGATTCCACAGAGACCTAAGAAGATACCTAAGATACACAACCTAAGGGATGGATTTTTGGCTATGAAGTGGCCATCTTTGGGTTGATTTTAAATGGGTTTAAGTGAACTCTAAGATACTTAAGTGAATTCAAATTAAAAGAATGAGTTGATCCTAGGTTATCACTCGGGGTGGATTGGACGTATTTTCTTTTTAATGATTTCAATTTTTTAAATTTGAGATGAGTTCATTTAAGGAGATAAAACAACATCATCACTTACTGGTTTAATGCCTACACCCTCTAATACTAATCACCTATACACTTGAAGGATCAAAGTTTTGATCACTTCAAGGTAAAAGATCGTATTAGTACTTGAAGTGTGTGGCCTTAAATTCAACAAGGACGATGGAGTTTAAAAATCATCAAATAAAAATCCCAATTAAAGAAGTGATTATACATTAATTAGGTGATAAATAACATCCAATCCAGCCCTTTTCTAATCCCTTGGATCAACCCATAAGTGGGTTAGCCCTCCATTTATCCCATGGTTTAAATGGAAGCGGAAAGTAGACTCATGAGGGAGGAAATGGAGAAGTAAAGAAAACAACAAAAATAAAATGATCACTCCACCGTTGTGTGAATAATTTCACAAGGGTTGGTGTGAATAAATTCACACCTTGATCCAACGGTATCAAAGTGATATTAAGAACAAAAGAATAAGAGTAGAAGAAGAACTTTTATTAAGAAACTAAAGTGAATTGAACAACTTACATGTGAAAGACAAATTTGAGGCAACAAAAATGCAGCATAACATTACAATTGAACAAAGCATCCAAGATCCTAAACTCCTTCACCACCACTGCCTTAAATAGTCATTTTGGGAGCCTTGGGTCGAACCAACAACAGTACAAATCATCTTAATTAATTTTGCTAGGCTATAGGTGGTGGAAAGCATGTGGAATTTGGACTTTTCCACGTTTGACCCGAGGTGGCATCCAGCTTTACTTCACCGAACAGACGCGTCTGTAAGACCTTCTAGACGGCAGAATCAGGGTGGGCCATAGAAGAAGAAAATGGATCTCCGGATGTCTTCTAACCGCCTGTAAAATTTGGGCCCATTTTTAGTTGTGGATTCCGAGATATGATCAAAGTAGTGGACTATTTTTCTGGGCCGCAGAATCTGGACCAGAATTTTATCTCTAACTTGGGACGACTAAATGACCAACATGGAGGCCGAATTAGCATTAACTACTGAAGAGTGATTTGTTCCTATGCATGTCTTATAGCATTCCATGAAATTTTGGATTAATTGGGCCTGTATGTTGGGCCCCACAGTCTCATCAGTGGGAAGGTGTCCAATCTGCCTTCTCCAGAATTGCTTCCTTTCATTGCCAAATATCTCCATCATCCTCCATGAATTCTCCACTGATCCCTGAATCAAACATGTTCATATTTAAGTGTAGATAAATTTAAAAAAAAAATCAAATTAAAATATGTAAAATTCAATTCCTTAAAATCAGATGAATCATTGGGTACTTTAAATGATGTTCAAAAATGTACCACATAATAGTGCATTTTAAGAAGGTATTACAATCATAATGTGAAATGATGTTCAAAGTGTAAAATGCACTAAAATGGTGTTTATGAATAACAAAGAACATGAAAATTATGTATATTAACAATGAATATTAGCCTCATTTAGTGGCTAATCACACCCCCCAACTTGAGTTTTTCTAGTCCCGAGCAAAATATATCTCATCAAAAATGAAATTCGAATTCCCTTTTCCAAAAACATTTTAATACAAAATGATCACCAAAAAACCTTATACCAAACAATCATGAAACCCATAAAAATATTTTAATACGAGATAGTTTCATAAGCAGATCCCAATCCCAAGCCCATTCCTTTGATCAAATCCATCATCATACTTCATCCAACTCAATTAGGTGTAATGATGTGTTGTGAATCACAATAGATATGGGGGTTCATTTTCATTCAAGGGGGAAATCATGGAAGCGCTAGGTGGAATCACATTTAATCCTAATATGAGTATTCTTCATCCTTTTTTTTTTCAATATTGCTATAGTAATTGAGATTGCAGTTAATCAAATTAACCCATGTAGCAAGACTTTGCCGATGACTCCCAGACTCAAAGGCCTTAGGGCACCAAGTGAAACCCACATACTCGGGCATCGTCTCGAGTTAACTTAATCAAAAACAAATTCATATTACCATAAATAGAGATATATTGAAAAACTCAGGGCTAGACAACTCTGGAGTCACGATCCCCAAGTGCCGAAATCCTCGCATTTTATCAATCCATTGCTCTACACGCAAAATTTTATTTTTATTTTTATTTTTATTTTTTAATAATTTTTTTTTTAATTTTTTTTGAATACTCATATTATTCATAAAAATAAAACCATACTATTCTATTTATTATGGGACCCCAAAAATTCAAATTAGTACCCCACAGTCTAGAGGACGTGCATTGTGGCATTTTTTTTATTTGGATGAAAATATAAACGATGAAATATCACATTGGACACCCACACTTTCCAAAATCTATGCTCATGAAATTATAAAAGGATTAAAATCAGAATCAGGGCATACTAAATTATTTGATATTCAGTTTCAAAGTGTGCAATGCATATTACCATGTTCAAAGTTAAAGGAATTTTTCCTTCCATTTAATTATTTTTTCAAATCATTCATTTTTTTTTGACACAAAAGCATTTTTTATTTATTTTATCTCCCCCCCAACATAAAATAACACTGTCCCCAGTGTTTAAAGAAAAGAAATTTTAGAAGGGGGTATAGGTAGAGAATGAAAGTTCAAAAAAGAAATTGAAAATGAGGGTTATGGAATGAAGTCACCTGGTGGTTGAAGTTTGAAGTTCTTACTGCTCCCTTTTAGTCCTTTGATATCCATGTCGCTTGCAGAGTTCCCTAGTGGAAAAAGGAAAACAAACAAACAAAACAAAAGAGTATATATATATATATATAAGTAAAATATAAGTATATATATAAAATAAAATAAACAGATGATACATTGTCTTCTTTTTAAATTTCTGGGTAAGGTATTACTCAAGGATCACACCACGTGACACGGATGAATATGGTGCTCCCCTTTTATACCCATCCATACATAGAATAGAAGAACAGGTCAAAAGTCTATTTTTTTTATTAAATATCAAAATGATTAAGTAATCTTATTTTAAAAATAAAGATGATTCAGAAAGATTAGAAACATAAAAACCACGGGTTGCCTCCCGTGCAGCGCTTTGTTTAACGTCGTTAGCTCGACATTGAACCCCCCAACTTACCCAATACCAACTTTAAAATTTTTAAGGACCACATGTTTCACAAATTCAACTAGGTTTAGATTGATTAAAGTTTTATAATTTGTTTCATTAACAAACCTATGTTCTAAAATGAGTTGGTAAATCCAAGGAATATCAAAAATGGTGGATCTAGTTGCTTCTCTAGTATTGCCTAATACATCAAGGGTCATTCCAATTTTATTTATATCAAGATAATAGACAATGAAAACATGATGGTTTTGGATATCCTCAATGAATTAAAACTTGATGAATGATGGAAAGGACACATGTTCGAGTTCAGGCAGACTAAAATTTTTAGACATAGGTTGGGAATTTGGATCGATCTCAATTTTATTTTCAAAATTTATTAATATAATTGGTTCCTTTGGAATAGAATATTCAACCACAAAATTGGAAATATCAGTGTTAGAAATGGGTATGGACTCAAATATTGTGATTTCTCTTAATGGTTCAATGATTGGTGTTTTTGAAAAATCATCAACATAGTTATATTCATGAGACTCAATCCATGATGTCAAATTCTCCTCTTTTGAATCCAAAAAGTTAATTTCCCCTGATTTAAATTCCCTTCAAAATTTCCTTGATCCTCTTCATCTATCCCAAATCCAAATGTTGGTTCTTCAATAAATCCATGTGGGGTTTGTGTGAAACTAGACACTTCACATAAGGTTATGGAAGGGACAGTTTGTGTAGGGATGGGTTCCTCACAAGTTTTAATGCTTTGTAGTTATAACCTCAATTATGAAACCTCAAAATTCATTATCTACATTTGTTGACAAAGTTTTTCAAGTAATGGTTGTGGATCATGATGGTCAAGGGGTTGAGACATATGGTCTATTCCAGGAGGATAACTATGTTGTTGGAATTCCATAGGAGGGTGTTCAGATTGGCCTTGTTGGGATTGGAACTCATAATATGTTGGAATGTATTGTGGATCATATGAATAAAAACATTGTGGTTCAGTAGGTTGTTGATGATCCCACAAGTAGGAATTAGGATGGTCATTGTACATCGTACATGGGGTTGAGTGATCAAAGTAGGGAGAGGTTCCCCATGTTTGGATTTGTTCAAAAGGGTTTTTCATAGGAATGAAATTGGGGATGAGATGAGAGAAGTGGGATGAAAAAAAAATGATAGTGTCTAAGATAACTTACTTAGGTCTCCGGCAACGGCGCCAAAATTTGGTTCACGCCCAAATTTACCCAAGAGAAGAAGGGTAGAACGGTCCTTGTAGTGTAGCTTGGGTTGTCGATTCCACAGAGACCTAAGAAGATACCTAAGATACACAACCTAAGGGATGAATTTTTGGCTATGAAGTGGCCATCTTTGGGTTGATTTTATATGGGTTTAAGTGAACTCTAAGATACTTAAGTGAATTCAAATTAAAAGAATGAGTTGATCCTAGGTTATCACTCGGGGTGGATTAGACGTATTTTCTTTTTAATGATTTCAATTTCTTAAATTTGAGATGGGTTCATTTAAGGAGATAAAACAACATCATCACTTACTGGTTTAATTCATACAACCTCTAATACTAATCACCTATACACTTGAAGGATCAAAGTTTTGAGCACTTCAAGGTAAAGGATCGTATTAGTACTTGAAGTGTGTGGCCTTAAATTCAACAAGGACGATGGAGTTTAAAAATCATCAAATAAAAATCCCAATTAAAGAAGTAATTATACATTAATTAGGTGATAAATAACATCCAATCCAGCCCCTTGCTACTCCCTTGGATCAACCCATAAGTGGTTTAGCCCTCCATTGATCCCATGGTTTCAATGGAAGCGGAAAGTAGACTCATGAGGGAGGAAATGGAGAAGTAACGAAAACAACAAAAATAAAATGATCACTCCACCGTTGTGTGAATAATTTCACAAGGGTTGGTGTGAATAAATTCACACCTTGATCCAACGGTATCAAAGTGATATTAAGAACAACAGAATAAGAGTAGAAGAAGAACTTTTATTAAGAAACTAAAGTGAATTGAACAACTTACATGTGAAAGACAAATTTGAGGCAACAAAAATGCAGCATAACATTACAATTGAACAAAGCATCCAAGATCCTCAACTCCTTCACCACCACTGCCTTAAATAGGCATTTTGGGAGCCTTGGGTAGAACCAACAACAGTACAAAGCATCTTAATTAATTTTGCTAGGCTATAGGTGGTGGAAAGCATGTGGAATTTGGACTTTTCCACGTTTGACCCGAGGTGGCAGCCAGCTTTACTTCACCGAACAGACGCGTCTGGAAGACCTTCTAGACGGCCGAATCAGGGTGTTCCATAGAAGAAGAAAATGGAGCTCCTGATGTCTTCTAACCACCTGTAAAATTTTGTCCCATTTGGAGTTGTGGATTACGAGATATGATCAAGGTACTGGACTGTTTTTCTGGGCCGCAGAATCTGGACCAGAATTTTATCTCTAACTTGGGCCGACTAAATGACCAACATGGAGGCCGAATTAGCATTAACTCCTAAAGAGTGATTTGTTCCTATACATGTCTTCTAGCATCCCATGAAATTTTGGATTAATTGGGACTGTATGTTGGGCCCCACAGTCTCATCAGTGGGAAGGTGTCCAATCTGCCTTCTCCAGAATTGCTTCCTTTCATTGCCAAATATCTCCATCATCCTCCATGAATTCTCCACTGATCCCTGAATCAAACATGTTCATATTTAAGTGTAGATAAATTTACAAAAAAAATCAAATTAAAATATATAAAATTCAATTCCTTAAAATCAGATGAATCATTGGGTACTTTAAATGATGTTCAAAAATGTACCACATAATAGTGCATTTTAAGAAGGTATTACAATCATAATGTGAAATGATGTTCAAAGTGTAAAATGCACTAAAATGGTGTTTATGAATAACAAAGAACATGAAAATTATGTATATTAACAATGAATATTCGCCTCATTTAGTGGCTAATCAACTCTATATATCTTTACCTTTAACTCCTCCCTTAAATATTGGTAGGAAATTCCAACATAACTACCCCCTTTTTCCTCAGAGTACAAGAGGGTGCGCTTCATGGGATTCCACCCATACTCCATGGGAAACATTTTTCCTCATTTGTGAATGAGGTAAAATCCTTATCCCCTTTTGTGGATTTGGAAGAACACCACATTTTCTAATCTTCTCCCCCATAATCATGGGCTAAATGATTCATTTTTTAGGTCCCCAACTGTCACCAATTTCTTATTAGATTTTCCAAATCCATAATTCCTCTAGAGAATTTCCAACTCACTTCCTCGACTTTAGATACTTACACTAAAAGTGAATAACTAATTAAATTTACCATTCACTTAAGACTAATAATCCTAGGCTCATTTTAGGAAAAGAGAGTTTTTAAAAACACCCTCAAAGATTTCTATATCAGTCACTTTTTTTACATTAAAGTACTTAAAGAAAAAAACCTCTCAGTTTTCCAATATAAACCAAATTTTGATCTCATAAAACTTTTACACCAAACCATTAGTATATAAGAAATAAAAAACATGAGTGTGATAAAATAGCATTTTAATTGATACCACTTGCTATCTCTGAAATAGTGATACCACTTTCAACTCTATTTCTCCACAGGCTTCTCCAATCACATATAAGGCTGAAAAACCTTAAGAATTTAGTAAAAAATCCCAAAAAATGTTATCTCGTGACACTAATCATTTTTTTATAAATTTGGGTATTCAAATTTTTTTGAAAAAAAAATCTAATTAAACATATTTTAGTCTGCTATACATAATAGACAAATCACACCAATTGTTAGGTACATAAAACAAATAGATATATAAAATCCATTTATATTGTTAATTATACTCCCAATATGTCATCTTTATTTTAGTGATTTGTTTATACTAATTTCATGGATTTATTCCTCATGTTTTATACCAGATTCATTATGATACCACTATAGGTACAAATAAGGACTCAAAACATCTCTTGGTTCCTATTTAGGATCCTTCAACTGCTCCAAATTCCAGAATGAATTTAATTTGCAGCATAAAGTTTTTCATATATATATTTAATGAAAAAACTAGTTTCTTGAAACCTATATATGGTTCATCTCATCATTTTTTATTTTATATTGGCCTAATACTAAATGGGACTTAAAATACCTCTAACACGACCAATTATATGCACGTTTTCCAATATAAATCATATCTATATTTCAACTAAAAATCATGTGATTTTCTATCAAAAATACCCCATGGAATGTGTTTCCCCCTAAATTATTCACCTCCCTAAAATAGTTATAAAACATTAAAGTTCATCGGGATTGGGGTCCCTTGAGTTTCCTCACATTTTAGATATTGTCTATGCAGAATAAAAAAATCCTTGTTTTCTAACTTTCCCTTTCCCTTTTTTATATTTTGGAATGGAATAATAATACCCCATCAATATCAACCAATTAATTATGGTCATATTTTATAGATAACTTCTTCATCCTATTTCCCATGGATTTTCTATGTGTGAAACCACTTACACACATTTCTTTTATGAAGTGAGAATTCTTTTTGTTCCTTCTCTTGGGATTTTCCAAAACCATGTAATAGATTCCACTTGTGAACACCTCCTCTTATGATGAACCTATAGTGGATAATTCATAAAGATTCATCCACCATTAGAGTATACTTACACGAGTCTCCATCTATAGACATGGAGTATTTTTTTGTGAGACACTTAGGCATGCCTCTTCCTTAATGGTCCATAGGGCCATATTAGATTTACTTAGTGGATTTTTTCATTATTTATCATGGTTGGGGAAAACATTTTTTTCTTCCAAATCTATTTTATTTCATTCCATGATGGATATTGCGGGTAATCATATTTTGGTTCTCGATGCACCCTTTATTGAGCTCCATTACACTTATATAAAAAAATGAAATTGTTTTCTAGCTTAACAAAACTTTTTATAGGTTAGAATCTTTCTTTTTATGTCATAGTAGTGGAGGTTATCCTTGTGGATTATTTGGTTTTCCTTCTACTAAAATGTATTTTCAAATGAATGGGGTTAAAATAAATAAATAATTTTACATAGAAACCATACCTCATAAGTCTATTTTTTTAACGATATGATGATGTGGTAGGTTTTTCCTCACACATGGGCCTTTGGGAATCACAAATTTCACTCATAAAAAGTCCAAATATTCCATAACAGTCATAATTTGTTTCCACCTTCTTCTTAAAATCATCCACCCAAATTTTCAAAGAAATTTTTTGTATATTTTCAAAATTTAATTTTTGGATTTCTTATAATAGATTCCAAATTTTGGATTTTACTGATCCATTTTTTAGGGATACCATATAGGTATCACCCTTTTTTATCTTCAACAAAATAATTTTTATTTCATGTTCCTTGATTACCTCATTTTTCTTCTATAGTTAAAAAAATCACTTTTATGATCGAGATAGGTTCCTTTCTTGATTGTATCCTCTCTTCAAACCGTGTCTTGGGAGGGATGATACTGGCCTTCAATTCATTTTTTGTGGCCATTTTTCTTATAATTTATTAGGAAATTTCCTCAAGAAAATCACTTTTTCGTTTTATTTTTGTTCCCATATTCATGATGTCAAAACTCAATGCTACCTCATCTATTATTATCCTTTTTATTTTCCAAGTAATATTCTTTAATAAATTCATAATACACTTCATGTATGACCTCCCATTTTTTTGGATTTTTGTAACACCTCGACCCAAACTACTGGGTCCGAGATGGAGATCCACATGACCTCATACATTCCTCCCTATATGAAAGCACCTATCTACTAGAGGTGAGGTACTAAGAGTGATGTGGGGAGACCACACCCTTGGTAATCATAGCCATACACCATACACCATATACATAAGTAAATAAAATAAATCATTGTATCAAGGTAGAAGATAAATTATCATAATGTAATAAAATATTTCACCCATGTCACACATATAAATAAACCAGGATCCCAATATAGAAATCCAAACCAGATTATAAATGTATATGTTGGGAAATAAAGAAACACTATGGAATCCTCAGGGGTCTATCACAGTACTTCTACAAAATCCATTCTACATAGCTCAGTTATATACTCCATGCCCCTTGAACTTGGATCTAGAATCATGAAGTCTATAAGTGCATCAAGATGATCATGTAGGGTGTGAGGAAACCACCAATGAATTCTCAAAAATGTGTTCACAATTATATTAGGTTTATTCCATAATAATAATAAATTCGCAACTAAGTATAAATAATCATATACTGAGTGTTCATGTGATAACCAATCCATAATGAGCTCTGACCATACCTTCCAAGGCTTCATGATATAAATGTAATAATAATGGATTCATAAAATAAATTTGACCAAAGGGTCACCAAATGTATCCCACATCAGTCACATGGATAAGAGTCTCGGGTAAGGCCACAAGCCTATCATACCATGTCTCTGTCACGGTGAGGCCATAAGGTTGATGAATTCTAAAACTGGCTTAGGTTAGTCCACAATGCTGTTATATCCCTAAAATGTGTCTTATTTTAGACCATAATTCCATCATTCCTAAACTATCATTGCCTTAGGTCTGGACTCATGGCCTTCATTCCCCTACCCTATGTTCAGGTCTATTATCATCATCATCATCATCGCATGTTGTGCTCACTCCCACTCTAAGGGATAACCATATCATGACATACCACATGTTTCAAGTACCAAAGAAATACCTCCAAAGTCATGGTAATTACACATAATAGGTTAGAGAATATATGGAAAAGATAACATGTCATCATAAGAATCAATAGAAACATACAAGTACATGTGATCAAAATCAAATATGGTTAACAAGATACACAAGAAAACTCATGGAATCGACATCATATATGGCTATCATGGGTGACGCACACACCCTCATGCAATAACCATCAAGAATGGTCAATAAATATATCCCAAAAAAGAATCATATCAAGGAAACAAGAGTATACAAGGGCCCCAAATAGTAAGAAAATTTTTTCCTTTAGTTTTTTGATAAAAAAATCCAAAACCCATTGAGAGATGATACCCGAATCACACCAAGCTCTAACTGGATTGAAACCGCTCACCAAGAATTCCAATAAATGATCCCATATAAAACAAATAAAGGTTTTATAATGAGATTCCATAAGATTCTAATTCAATGTATTAGGGTCTACACCAACATACCTCTCAGGATCCACCAACATCACAAGATCTTGGATTAATTAAAGGTAAGCCACCAACGCACTATATCTACCCCCCATTTTAGAAACGATCCAAGAATTTTTCATTTGATAAAATAATAATACATTGATTAGGAAACCAAATTCCATATCTATGATTCATCTTAAGGGAATAATGTTAAATCTATCAGACTCCCAAAGAATATAGGTTTTTAGACCGCGTACCTTAATTATCGATCATCAAAACACATAGATCCACCGAAATCAAGCGTTAAAGGAGAGGAATTTGTTATAGAAGGATTTTGGAGTCTCTAGGTTCAAGATTTATATTAATATAAATAATAATGGGTAAAAAATAGATCATTAATTTCCATTTAAATGGATTCCCATATCATTATTTCATGCACACATGGTTTGGTCACACGGTTTATAAAATCATGCATCAACCATGATTTTGGACACTAGAAGGTGTCACATGGTTTGTTATGTGAAGATTAATGGTTTGATAAACCATTAACCTTAACCATGTACCACCACATGCACTTCTTACACTAGGTGTATTCTTTCTTGGAGGATCATCATGGTTTGGGAAAACCTTTCTTGAACCATACACCTTCAAAAGGCCTATAAAACTCTTCAAAACCTACCATAATCCCCTAGAAATCAACTCAATCAATTAATAGTTCAAAAATAAATGATTAAAGAATTAAATTAACTCATAAAGTATTTGAAAAATATAAGGTCTTTACAATATTCCCCTCTAAAAAATTATCTTCCTCTAGAAGTGTCTTTAGGCTTCCAGTCCAAATAACTCAGGACACAAAGCCTGAATATCAGACTCCCAATACCAATATTCATCCTGGATCCTTCCATTCAACCATAGGACCTATAAAAGTGGCAATTTATTCCCCTATAATATATTCTCTCTTTAGTCTACAATCTGCACCATGCATTCCATGTATGATGCATCAAGCTCTAGATCAACATCCTCACAATCAATCACATGCATAGGATAGGGAATATACCTCTGGAGATGAGACACATAAAACACATCATGTATACCTTTATAATAAGTATAAAGGTTTAGAATCTAATATATAGTCCTAATACACTCAAAAATATCGAACAATCCAATGAATCTTGGTGTTATCTTTCCTTATTTATGAAAATGTTGATGCCCTAACCGAGGAGTCACACACAAGAAAACTCTATCACCAATAATGAACTCTAAGGATTTTCTAATCTAGTTGGAATATGATCAATTATTACTATAATTAGTGTTCAATCAATTCTGTATCAGCTACACTCTCTCAGAGGACTCTTGTACCATGTTCAACCCCACTACAACTACCTCACCTGCCTCATTCCATCATAGTGGTGAATGATACAACCGACCATAGAGAGCCTGAAAAGGTCCATATGAATAGAATATTGAAATATATTTTTTATAATAATTTATACAAGGATATATTATCATTCCCAACTCCATTGAAATCCATGATGCATGCATGAAACAAATACTCTAATATCTAGATTTACCTCTCTGATTGAATATCAGTCTATAGATGGTACATTGTGCTCAGTTTCATATAAGAATTCTAATCCTTCTACAAGACCTTCCAAAATTTTGATTCTAAATACACATCTAAATCAGATACAATTCTATAGGTAATTCCATGTAATTATATAATCTCTCATACATATAAATTTCTTATCTCATCTACTAAGTGAGTCACATAAATTGGTAAGAAATGACTAACACTCATCAACTGATCAACTATCACCCAAAACGTATCATAAATCCTTGGGGTCTGAGGTAACCTCATCACAAAGTTCATCCTCACATCATCCCACTTTCACACAAACATCACATGTGGATAAAGAAAACCATGAGGGCACTGATTCTTAACCTTTAACCTATGGCAGTTAAGGCATTATGAAACAAAACCAACGATGTAGTTATTCAAACAAGGTCACCAAAAATGAATCCAGATGTCATGGTAGAAATTTTTTGACCTTAGATTCATTTCCCAATTTAAATCATGAGAGAATATAATACGCTCCTCTCTCAAGGAGGCTGAAAAAAATAAACCATGAACACTGATCACATCATCATCGTCTACTGACCCCCTTGGACTGGGTCACTATCTACTAGTCTTTCCCACATCACTATACACTCAGAATATAATTCCTGGATAATATTCATATTGTACACTATTGAATACATTATTACCAATGATTCACATTTCACAACTCCACAATCTTTATATTCATCCATAATCCACTCCTTTATCAAACTAAACAAATGTCATTCCTCCAAATATTTCCATTCACCAAGTTTCTACATCACCATCATTTTCCCGCCAAGAGAATCTATAACGACATTACTTTTTTTTGGATAATAATCCATCTCAAATTTGAATATCTATAGGAACTATACCCAATATCATTACCTCAAATTGTGATCCCATTGAGAAAATATATATCATAGGCTCTTTTGGTATGTGTGAATGATAAGTCTCTCTACGAAGATATAATGTCACCAACACTTTAGATCATGGACCAAAACTACTAAATAAAAGTCTTGAGTAAGGCATTTCCACTCATTAGGTTACATCTCATGTGAACCATAAGTAACTACTTGATCCATATGAATCATACATCCCCTAACCCAACTCTCAAGGAATCACAATACACTGTGTATCTGGTCCTAGGCTCTGATAGAATCAAAACTAGAGCAGTCATTAGTCTCATATTCAGCTAAATAAATACCTCATCACATTGAAAATTAAATTCATACTCTACCCACTTCTTGGTAATCCCCATCACCAGGGATTTTAAGTGGGAGAATTCATAAATAAACATCGATAGTATAAATTTAACCCAAGGAAACTTATAATCTCAAAAACATTATGAGGACGAGAACAAGACATCACCTCTCCCACATTATCCAGATCCAAAAAAATATTATATTAAAGATAACATGACCAATAAAACACACCTCTCAAATCCCAAAGTTACACTTTGAAATATTGGTAAAAATATAATAATCTCTGAGTGTACTCAACGCAGTCTCAAGATTTCTAGCATGTAACTCATAAGTTTATGAATATATGAGAATATTTTCAAAAATACCATGATAAAAGAGTTGGTATATGGGTGGAATATCTTTTTCATGAGATCCATGAACTCTATAAGGAAATTCACTAAATTGAAAGTCAAGATGAGGTACTCATACAAGGAGTATATTCTCTTGAATGTTGTATTAGGAATATCCTCCTCCCTAACCTGCAACTAATGGTATCCTAAATGAAGATCAATCTTAGAGTACCTCTAGACTCTACATAACCGATTAAAGATATCATAAATCCTAGGTATAGAATAACTATTATTTACCACCACCTAATTTAGCTTCCTATAGTCTAAATAGATTCATAGGATACCACCTGCATTTATAGAAAACAAAATGGGAGCACCCTATAGAGATGTACTAGTTCAAATGAAACCCCTCATCTATAGGTCCTCAAGATGAATCTTAAGATATCTTAACTCATTTGTCACTATATAATAAGATCTATCAAAACGGGTATCACTACCGACATGAGTTCTATCTTGAACTCTACCTCTCATCTAGGAGTAGGACCCAAGAAGTCATCTGGAAAGAAATCCTAGTAGAGATTGACAATAGGAGGAAAATAAGGGGACCTATCACCCGATTCCACTATGAGAGATAAGATTTATACATGATTTGTGATGGATCCAATCAAGATTAAATACAATCCCACTAAGCTGGATTCTATATCCTACTCATCAATCATCACAAACTTCTATCCTTTAGGTTTAATAAAGTATACCCAGTTCTGATAATAGTTGATGTGAGCATGAAATCTAGAGACAATAATTTTTTTTCCCAAGGGTGTATTGAGAGAAAGAAACTTAGAAGACAACTTGATCAGTAATTCAATACAAGTAACAACTTGATCAAATATAAAAAATGGGAAGCACGACTATTAAAAAGAAAATCATAAAGAGAAAAGGTTATCAAGACCATACCTCAAATAATTGATAGTCCCTGTCCATAGTTAATCAAAACTAGGTCTATTTCATACACTCATCTTACCCCAACTCCATGACCCTGAACTTGAGGTGCATGATTCACCTGATTCAATGTTGTATAAGAATTATAAACCTTATTATGGGGACCCTAGATAGATCTCTAATTCATAGATTTCATCTATCATGTATCTTTATGGAAACATAACCTCGAAGATCTGGATAAAGATTACTGGAGATCCCCCATCTTTCCACACTATCAGTACTTTCTCTGAGGTACTGGGAATAACCTGTGGATTTTTTTTACCTTCTATCTAATATATAACTATAAAGATCCTATTGAGGGGGATAAAAAATCTATCATCTACTCAACATGTTTACCACTACCCCACTACTCATCCTCGATCTTCCTCTTCCTGCTACCTGAAGAGTACACACTACTAACTTCTCGATCCTCCTATAGATCCTTATCAATAGTCAAGACTATGTAAAACTTACAGGTTCATCGTTAGGTTGAAAACACTAACTTTCCATCTGATATTATTATGAAGACTAATCTCAAAATTTTTAGCATTTTGTGACTAATTTATAGCCATGAGGGGAGAAAAAAAGCAGTTTAGTGAAATTGGTAGAGTACACAGATATAATCACGGATCCCTTCTGAAGATCCATGAATTCTTAGGCATGATACAACATCATCATGTCAGGAAATAATTCCCCAAATAATAGGTTCTTGAAGGCCTCCCAAGAAATATCCTCATGTTTTCCTTCTTTTCCCATGAAACCCCACAATCTCCTAGAAGTTCCCCAAATCATAAACACCGCTACCTTGAAATGATGGTCTTACAATGTATTGACCAATTTGAAAATGGCCTCCATGATGTCTATCTATTCCTATACATCCTGTGGTACCCCAGTACCCCAGATGGATGGTGGATGTTGGAGTTAAAAGTCATGATCACAATTAACTATAGTCCTTTATACTTCTCCCTAATGGGTAGGTATAATAAAAAATACTCTAGTTTGGAGTGGCTCTAAAACTTAAACCACTAGATTATGTTTAAGATCATGCTTAGGTGTATTATCCTACATAGCTTTTGGTGTAACTGGAGTTTCCTCCCTAGTGTGAGAATTCAGGAATCCCCATGGTGTCAATTTTATAAAGTTCCAAATGAACATTTAAGAATTCAAAACTTTATTATGAGAACAACATAAGCGGTTATAAGATACACTCAATGGATTTCTATGGAAACCTATCTTAAGTGGTTAACCATAATAAGAAGGCTTAAACCACCTAGTACTCCTGAAGGATCTTCGTATCTACACATTAATAACCATCATATATATATATTCATAACACAAAAACATTATCAAGTTCAACTAAATAATTTCGGTAAAGATATATCATTGAATAGAGAATACAGGTCTATCCCAAACATATAACATAAATTAAGAAATTAAATAAAAAATTACTATATATCACACAATAGGTATTTATATGGAATGTAATCCTAGTGCCTACTAATGATGCATGAATGCACACCAAATCCCAAAAAACTATAATATAATTCCTTTAAATGGTAACTTAAAGGTCCATTACACGTGAGTTCTCCATGAACATGACAAATCCCATACTTGACTTACACATAGCCTATATACTTTCTACCATGTTCCAGAATAAAATATAAGAAAAGAAAGAAAAATCTATCTCTAATACCATTTTTCAATGCCCCTAACCAAACCACTAGGTCTAATTTGGAGAGAAAAATGACCTCATGCACACCTACCTATTTGGAAGAGGCTATAATTTAGCAATAAGGGTCTAAGAGTGTAGTGGAGAGACTATACCCTTGGTAATCATAACCATGCACTATAAACATAAATATATAAAACAAATTAGAGTATCAATGTAGAAGATAGAGTATCATAATGTAATAACAAATTTCACTCATGTAACACATATAAATGAAACAATATCCTAATGTGTCAAGCCAAACCATAGTACAAAGGTGAAAGAATGAAAATAAAGAAACTCCATGGAATCCTATAGAGTCTATCTCAGTTCCACTACCAAATCCATGTTCTATAGCTCAGTTATCTTCTATAGGCCCCATTACATTACTTAAATCCTAAATCGTAAATTTGGTATGTACATTAAGATTCTTTAACAGGGTGTGAGTAATAAAACCTAGTAGGATACCACCAATAAGTCCTTAAAATGTGTACACAATTATAATAAGTTTGTTCCTTGATAAAAATAAATACACAAGAAAGCATAAACAATCATATACCAAGTATCCAGGTAATAACTAATCCACCATAAGCCCTAGATGTACCTACCTTAACTCCAGGATTTAAATGTAATCATTACAGAGTTGTGAACTAAAGTCGATCACATGGTCACCACTTGTATCCCATGAGTCAAAAGGCTAAGAGTCTCAGGTTAGGACACAAGTCTATCATTCCCCATATCTCTCACAGCTCAGAAAAAAAGTTCTATGTATACCAACACTACATTAGTTTATGCCATAAGGAATATTATATCCCAAAAATATATCTTAGGTTAGGCCATAAGGCTATCATTCCCCAACTGTCATTGCCTTAGGTCTGGCCTCAAGGCCACCATGCCCCTACCATGTGTTTGGGTCCATTTTCATCATCATCACAAGTCATTCTCTCTCCCCATCTAATGGATGACCATATCACTATGGTCCACCTATTTCGAGTACCAAAGTAATACCTCTAAAGGAATGGTAATTACACATAATAGTGTAGAGAATATAAGGTAGAATATAACATGTCATCATAAGAATCGATAGCAACATACAAGTACACATGATCATAATCAAACATGGAAAACAAGATATGCTAGTATAAGAATAATATCGAGGAAACAAGAGTATAAAAGGGACCCAAATGGTAAGGAACTTCATACTATTATCTTGTTGATGAAAAACCCAAAAACCCATTGATATATGATACCTGAACCCCATCAAGCACCAACTGATGGACATAAAAATAAAATATAAGGTTTACTAAAGGGAGCTCTATAAATGGACTCCGTGAATGGGCTCCACGAATAGGGATCCACAAACCATTTTTTAGCTTGACTTCAAATGACCATAAATTTTGATCTGTAACTCCATTTGGGCCCAAATACCAGTCAAATCAAAGCATGAAAAATGGGATATGCTCATGGTTCAAGTATGTAAGCATTTGGTGCATTATTTGGATGCGTTTTATAGTTCCATCAGCATTAAAAATTTACTATTATGTATTATATTTCCCCCCAAAACATATAAATTTATTCACAAGAGGTGGTTAATCTTATTCCTGGGGTACCCATATATAATAGAAATTTCACATAGGGTGTTTTATAAGACTTATCTATTTTACCCCAACACTTCATAGGGTTACTCATATGTATTATACTAAACTAAATTTTCTAAAATCCAGAACCTTTAGGCATGATGAATATTACACACTATAAAATTAATCTTACATATGATAATTTTATAAAATTATCAAAAAAATTATCAATATCAAATATTTTCTAGATTTAACCAAAAACACTTCTAGACTTTAAATTATTATAAATCTTTCCAAAATTCACACCTCAAATTTTATTTAAAATCTCAGCATACTAAAACCAAATTTCCCAACCTTCACACCATGATTCCCCTAGTCCATAGTGTGACCTTTGATACACACCTAAACAACTCCTTTTTACATGATGATCCCTCCATTTCATGGTGTTACATTTAGTCTATTGATAAATTTTATCCCTGAGCCTAGGCCAACCTCGAGACTCAATCATCATCCTACATTGACACCCTCAACATTGCAACATGGTATAAATTCACATAGTTGATCCAAGATTTACCTTGAATTACCATTTCCAAATACTTGTGACCTTATAACCTTTCCACTATATGATAGCTCATCCTCAAGCTGTCTTAGGCCACACACTGAAATTATATTACTAAAAACAAAGTGTCTCACATAGTCACCACATTCCCAAAACATCATGATGACATCAAACACATCTATCTCTTACTCGGTCACTCTAATTACCCAATTATGACAGAATAATCCCTTCAGTGGGAACTCCCTACTATAGTAATAACCTATCAAGTATAACCTTAACCAATCCACCTAATACAGTGATGGTGTCATAATAATCTATCATACTAAATTCCCAATGCACTTACTATCCACACATAACCACCATTAATTAACTATGAAGATATCACATCATACCAATGATCATTTTAATCCCATATTTTAATTGATTCCCACTAATATACTTGATTCCAACATGTCCCACTCTTAGAACACATCATATTCGACACTCATACCTCATCCAATATACGGTCATTCAATTTATCACATATGAACATTGTGAACCAATACCTATTATACAAATGATACCCATCGCTTATGGTGTGCCTCTAACCACTGAAAAATCCCCCCCACATACTATGAGTATGTTGGATAGATCACATGTAGACCACCCAAATCCGGACTTCCCAATACCTTTCCTATTTATAAAGTCAAGTCCACTATTGGCCACTACCCCATTTTTGGGTATCCCTTCCATTTCCTCACCCCACACATGTTATTATATCCCAACTAATAGCTCCTAGTGCTAATCCTATTAGGTACCCAAGGAACCCTATGAGGGGGTGAATTAGGGTGTAACCAATTTAACCTTTTTTCCACTTTTCCTCATTTGGATCTTATTCCCACTTAGGAAGGAAACTTTTTTACCCGATTTTATTTTATTTAATATCACTAAACTATATAAAAATGTATAGGAATGTAAATAATATAAGGAAAAAATGTATTTTAATTGGTTCACCCATAACGGTTTAATATAAGGAGTATGCTATTAGTATTTTGTTGATGAAACGTAATCCATTATGCTCATTTCTTTTAGGTAGATTCAAAGGTTGTGATCACTCCATGTCTAGGATCAATGCCTTTAAAAGGTTTGGGTTGACTCTATACCACTAAAGACCCATTGATCTCAATTTCACTCTCTTTTTGAACCACTATAAGAAAGGAAACCTTCAGATAACTACTTATTCTACTACTTTACACACTAATCTTAGAAGATCACACATAGTTTTTAGACATGTAGGTTTTCCCTTTAATAATAACGGGGAATATTTGTGCATCCTTGAATATGTATAGATTCTCTATTTAAATCCACATGGGATTCTCTTTCACATAAATATTATGAAATCCTACTTGAATAACCATGATTATTTATATAATGAATATGGAACAACTTATTCACTTTTTTTAATAGAAACAATCATATTCACCACTTTGAATTCCTTTATCTATAATTGATTCCTTCTTTTTATTAGAATTCCAGATCTTCAGAATGACACCAGTTCCACACTTATTCTTCTTGATTTAAATGTGTCAATATTTTTAGAAGGGCCTATAATTATTATTCTCTCATGGGTATTTAGATTAGTACTCGATAGAGTATATTCGAGAGATAATTTTTATCCTACTCATTTTTCAATTCCTTTTATAAAAGAAACAAAACATGCTAGATGAAAATTTTCATATTTAAAAAAACATGGAAACCAAATTACTTTCAATTATTCTTCTCTAAATATTTATGGATTTGAGAGAAATATTTAAACAATGAAATATATGATAAATTATCCTTAATTACATGGTATATATTGCAACTTCATTAAGAATTTGATTCAACTCCTCAAACTTACTATTGGTTTTTCTTTTTTCCCAAATCTAGGAAATACCACGTTTCATAACTTTCTTCCAAATGGTGTATTTAAAATACACTACTTGTGTGATGCTATGAACTTCCAAATAACCATATTCATTAAATATTTTGGCACATTTCGTCAATAAACTAGATCACCATATCTATGAGTTACCATATATTATGCATCCATACTAAATATTTCTATTAACTCACCAGGAAGCCACTGCTGATTCGTGACTCAACTTGTTTCATAAAAACCTCATTTTCCATGTGAATATATTTTCCATTTATTATATTGATAAATAAAATATAACTCCCTTATTTATTTATATATTTAATCATAAATCCCTTTGAAGTTCCATGACATGTGAATCATTGAAGAACGACTCACACATTGTCTGATTTGATGGAATATCCTCTACAAATATCACTAATAATATTCATAGTAATTTTAAAATATTTCCATGAAAAAATGATTCTATAAGACAGTAATAAAATATAATTAAGTCTCTTATCACACCTACGCAACCTAGGATGATATTTAAGCATCCTAGAAAACACACCTATATAGCCTGGAACCCATACATGCATTGATAGATGAATATTTTACTATAGGTTATGACATATAACCTTCCCTAGAATGAAACTTATACTCATTTCCTTATCTAAATTATTATATAATTCTATAATGAAACTTTTTTTGGTATTTAATGACACATATTTTGATGATTATTGACACATAAAATATACTAAAAACACACATATGATGATGGATCACTCCTATGATCATTCCCAATGATACTTATGAAGACCCCATTCCTTTACCAAATGCACATATCTGATCTAAAATAACACCTACACTAGGCACCTAGTTCACAAGAATTTAGAGTAGTAAGATACCTATATGAATGGAAATTAAAACATACACTGATCCAATTTTTATAATTTTTATAATTTACTTCTCAACCAGATTTCATAGATGTGATATGAATGAAGTACAAGATGATTCCTAAACACTTCCAGCCTTTATGGGACATCCTATTCACATTATCTTTCCTTAAAAAACCAACAAATTTGAGAATGGAAATCCACTTGGAAACAATCATTCAAGTATCACTACTTAAAAATCAATTTCCCCCTCCACAAGTATTGTCAATAAATATACATATGTCCTTCCATAAGCATTTTCTACAAATTCAACACACAAAACCATAGGGGAGTCGAAAATCTCCCCTTTTATATTTTTTTGAAAAGTGATAACCTTATCGTATCCCATTTTCTAATGAAATAAAAATGTAGGACTCTATATATCTTTAACTTTAATTCCCCCCTTAAATCTTGGGAAGAAATTCCAACATAACTACTCCCCCTTTGTCTTTAGAGTACAAGAGGGTGTGTTTCATGGGATTCCACTCATCCTACATCAGAATTTTTTTCCACATTTGTGAATGAGATAAAATCCTTCTCCCCTTTTGTGGATGGTGAATAATGCCACATTTTCTAATCTCCTCCCACGTAATCATGGGATAAATGACTCATTTTTTAGGTCCCCAACTATCACCAATTTCTTGTTGGATTTACCAAATCCATAATTCTTCTATGGAATTTCCAACTCACTTCCTCAAATTTAGCTACTTATACTCAAAGTGACTAACTAAGTAAATTTACCATTCACTTGAGTGGTTAACAAATACTCCTAGCCTACTAATCCTAGGCTCATTGTAGGAAAAGAGAGTTTTTAAAAACACCCTTAAAGTTTTCTATGTCAGTCACTAGTTTTCCATTAAAGCACTTGTATCAAAAAACCTATCAAATTTCCAATATAAAAAAATTGTGATTTCCTAAAAATTTTACACCAAAAAATTACTAGATAATAAATAAAACACATGAGTGTAATAAAATACCATTTTAATTGATACCACTTGCTAACTCTAAAATAATGATACCACTTTAAACTCTATTTATTTATAGGATTATCCAATCATAGATAATGTTGAACAACCTTGAGAATTTAGTAAAAAATACCAAATTTTTTTATCTCTTGATACTAATAATTATTTCTAAATTTGGGTATTAAAATTTTTGGAAAAAAACTCCAATTAAAGATTTTTTAGCATGTTGTACATAATAGACAGCTGGAACCAATTATTAAGTACACAAAACAAATAAATATAGAAAATCCATTTATATTATTAATTATAATCCCAATATATACACTTTATTTTAGTGAGTTGTTTCCACTAATTTCATGGATTTATTCCACATGTTTTATACCATATTCATCATGATACCACTATGGACTCAAATAAGGATTCAAAGCTTCTTTTGGTTTCTATTCAGGATCCTTCAATAACTCTAGATTCATGAATCAATTTAATTTGTAGAATATAGTTTTTCATATATAGATTTTATGAAAAAAATAGTTTTTTACACCTATAGATGCTTCAGATCAGTCTTTTTTCTTTTATATAGGTCCAATACTAAATGGTACTTTAAATACCTCTGATACCACTAGTTATATAGACCTTTTCGAATATAATTCAAATATATCTTTCAATTGAAACTCATGTGATTTTATAACACAACTACCCCATGGATTGCGTTTCCCCTAAAATTCTTCACCTCTCCAAAATAGTTATAAAACATTTAAGTGAATAGGGATAGGGGTCCATTGAGTTTCCTCACTTTGAGGATGTTGTCTATGAAGAATAAAACAACCCCTTATTTTCTAACTTTATTTTTCCCTTTTTTATATTTTTGGGAGTGTAATGATAGAACACCATCAATATCATCAACTTAATCATGGTAATATTTTATATACAACTTCTTCATCCACTTTCCCATGGATTTTCTATGTGTAAAACCACTTATACACATTTCTTTTAGGAAGTGATAATTATTTTCCTTCCTTCTCTTGGTCTTTTTCACAACCATGTAATAGATTACACTTGTAAACACTTACTCTTGTGATGAACCTCTCATGAATGATTCATACATCTTCCTACACCATTAGAGTACACTTACACCAATATCTATCTATTTCCTTGGATTGGTTTTTGTGAGACACTTAGGCATGCCTCTTCCTTAATGGCCTTTAGAACCATTTTAGATTTACTTAGTGAATTTTTTTATTCTTTATCATGGTTGGGGAAACCAATTTTTTTTCTTATAAATAAATTTTATTTATTTCCATGATGGATATTGTGATTAATCATATTTTTTCTCATGTTTCACCCTTTATTGAGATCCATTACACTTCCATAAAAAAATGAAATTGTTTTCTAGCTTAACAAATCTTTTTTTAGGTGAAAATATTTCTTTTTTTTCATAGGGGTGGAGGTTATCCTTGTGGATTATTTGGTTCTACTTCTAATGAAATTTATTTTCAAATTATTGGGGTTAAAATTGATAAATCATTTTATATAGAAACCATACATCACAAGGACACTTTTTGAATGAGATTATGATGTGGTAGGTTTTTCCTCACACTTGGGCCTTTTGGAATCAAAAATTTCACTCGTAATAAGTCCAAATATTTCATAACAGTGACAATTTATTGAAAAATTCTTCGTAGAATCATCCCCCCAAATTTCAAATAATTTTTTTATTTATTTTATAAATTTAATATTTGTATTTATTCTAATAGATTTAAAATTTTAGATTTTACTGATCCATTTTTTGGGTCTACCATAGAGGGATCACCATTTTTTTCTCTTCAAGAAACTAAATTTTATTTTAGGTTCCTAGATTACCTCATTTTTATTTTCCAGTTGAAAAACCATCACTTTTAGTCTTGAGAAAGGTTCCTTTCTTTATTGTATCCTCTATTTAAACTATGTATTTATAGGGATGATATTTTCCTTCAATTCATTTTTTGTGACCATTTGAATTCTAATTTATTAGAATATTTCTTCATGAAAATCAATTTTGTGTTTTATTCTTGTGGTCATCTTAATAATTTCAAAACTCAATGCCACCTCATCTATTATTATCCTTTTATTTTCCAAATAAAACTCTTCTATAAATGCATAATACACTTAATGTATGACCACCCATTTCTATACCTTTATGTAACACCCCAACCCAAACCATTGGGTTTGAGATGGAGAGCCACATGACCTCATACATGCATCCCCGTATGAAAGCACATTTCAACTAGAGGCAAGGTGCTACAAGTGATGCGGGGAGACTATACCATTGGTAATAATATCCATACACCATATACATAAATAAATAAAACATATCATAGTATCAAGGTAGAAGATAAAGTATCATAATGTAATAAAAAATGTCGCCCATGTCACACATATAAATAAACCAGACTCCCAATGTAGAATGACAACCCAGAGTATAAAGGTATAAGTATGAAAATAAAGAAACACCATGGAATCCTCAGGAGTCTATCTTGGTACTTATACAAACTCCATTCAACATAGATCAGTTATATACTACAAGACCCTTGACCTTACTTGGATCTAGAATCACGAAGTCTACACGTTCATCAAGATTCTCATGTAGGGTGTGAGTAATAAAACCCAATAGTAAACCACCAATTCATTCTAAAAATGTGTGGAAAAGTATATTATATTTATTCTATAATAGTAATAAATGTGAAATTAAGCATAAATAATCATATACTAAGTGTTCATGTGATAACCAAGCCACCATGAGCCCCAACCATACCTTCCTAGGCTTCATGCTAGAAATGTAATCATAATGGATTCGTGAAATATATTTGACCACAAGGTCACCACATGTATCCCACACCAGTCACATGGATAAGAGTCTCTAGTCTGGCCACAAGCCTATCATTCCCTATCTCTCTCACTGTGAGGCCATAAGGTCGATGTACTCTAACAGTACCCTAAGATAGGCCACAAGGCTATTGTATCCCTATATTTTGTCTTATTTTAGACCATAATCCCAGAATTACCTAACTATCACTACCTCAGGTATAGACTCAAGGCCTTCATACGCCTACCCTATGTTTAAGTCTATCATCTTCATCATCATAGTTTGTGCTCACTACCACTCTAAAGGATAACCATATCATGATGGTCCACATGTTTTGAGTACTAAATAAATACCTCAAAATGCATGGTATTACACATAAAAGGGTAGATAATATACGGGAAACATAGCAATTCATCATAATAATCAGTAGAAACATACAAGTACATGTGATCAAAATCAAATATGGTTGACAAGATATATAAGAAAACTCATGGAATTGACATCATATATGGGTCTCATGGTCTATGCACACACCCACATGAAATCACCATCAAGCATGGTCAAACAATATATACCAAAAAAATAATCATATCAAGGCAAAAAGAGTATACAAGGGACCCAAATGGTAAGAAACTTATTACCTTTATCTTGTTGATAAAAAACTCCAAAACCTATTGAGAGATGATACCCGAATCACACCAAGATCTAACTGGATCAAGCCATATCACCAATAATCACAATAAATGATCCCATATAGAACACCTTGAGGTTTGATAATGAGATTCAATAATATTCTAAGTCAATGGATTATGTTCTAAACCAACATACCTCTCAGGATCTATTAACATCTCTAGATCTAGGATTAATCAAAGGAAGGCCGCCAATGCACTATATATGCCCCCATTTTAGCAACGATCCAAGAATTTATCATTAGATAGAATTATAATCCATTGATCAGGAAAAAACATTCCAAATCTATGATTCCTCTTAAGGGAATAAGATTAGATCTATGAGACACCCAAAGAATAGAGGCTTTTAGATCACATACCTTAATTCTTGATCATCAATACACTTGGATCCACTGAAATCAAGATTTAAAGGAGAGAAATTTGTTATGTAAGGATTGTGGAGTCTCTATCTTCTAGATTTATATTAATAGGAATAATAATGGTTCAAATGGATCATTAATGTCCATTTAAAGGAATTTCTATATCATTATTTCATACACACATAGTTTTGTCACACGATTTATAAAATCATGAATCGACCATGATTTTGGACACTAGAAGGTGTCACATGGTTTTTTATGTGAGGATTAATGGTTTGATAAAACATTCACCTTACCCATGTACCACCACGTGTGCTTCTTCCACTAGTTTTATTCTTTCTTGGAGGATCAACATGGTTTGGGAAAACCATTATTAAACCATAAACATTCAAAAAGGCCTCTAAAAATCTCAAAAACCAACTAGAATCCCCTAGAAATCAACTCAATAAATTAATGGTTAAATAATATATGATTGAAGTCTAAAATTAACTCATAAAATATTTTAAAAATCCAAGGCCATTACAATCTTTCCCTCTAAAAAATTCTCATCCTCAAGAAGTGTCTTTAGGATTCATTCCTAAATAACTTAGGACAGTAAGACTGAATATCAGACTCCCAATACATATATTCCTCATGGATCTGTACATGTAACCACATGACCTATAAAAATGGAACTTTATTCCCCCATAATAGATTCTATATTTATTCTAAAATCTATAACAGACATTCCATGTATGATGAATCAAGATCCAACTCAACATCCTCACAATCGATCACATGTGAAATATCAGGAATGTGACTCTAGAGTTGAGACACATAAAACACATCATGTATAACTTGATAATAAGGAGAAAGGTTATAATCTAAGCCATAGTCCCGATACACTCAGAAATATCGAGCTGTCCAATGAATATTGGGGTTATCTTTCCTTATTTATGAAAACATTGATGCCCTAACCAAGGAGTCACACACAAAAAAACTCTATCACAAAAAATGATCTCTAATGATTTTTTCCTCTAGTTGGAATATGATCAATACTTACTCTAAGTAGTGGTTAATCTCTTCTGGATCAGTTGAACTCTCTCGGAGGCCTCTTGTACCATGCTCAACCCCACCACAGTTGCCTCACCTACCTTATGCCATCATAGTGGTGAACGAAATAGATGACCATAGATAGCCTAAAAAGGTTTTATATGAATAGAATATTGAAATATATATTTTTATAATAATTTAGACAAGGTTATATTATCATTCCAAGATCCATTTAAATCCATGATGGATGCCCACAACATATCCTCTAATATCTATATTTACTTCTTTGATTGACTATCGGTATATGGATGATACATTGTACTCGGTTTCAGCTAAGAATCCAAATACTTCTACAATACCTTCCAAAAAAATGATGTTAAATACACATCAAAATAATATAAAATTCTAGTGGGAACTCCATGTAAGAATACAATCTCCCATACATAAAACTTTCTTATCTCATGTACTGAGTGAGTCTCATAGATTAGTAATAAATGAGTAACATTCATCAACTAATCAACTATCACCCAAACTGTATCATGAATCCTTTTGGTCTGAGGTAAAACCATCACAAAGTTCATCCTCACATCATCCAACTTTCACGTCAACATCATATGTGGCTAAATAAAACCACGAGGGCACTGATTCTTAACCTTTACCCTCTAGTAGTTAAGGTATCATGAAACAAACCCAGCGATGTAGTTATTTGAACCATGCCACCATAATTGAATCCAGATGTCATAGTAAAACTTTTTTAACCTTATATTAATTTCCCAATTTAAATAATTATAGACTCTAATACGATCCTCTCTTATGGAGGCTAGTAAAAAAATGTACCCATGCACACTGATCACATCATCATCGTCTACTGACACCCCTTAGACCGGGTCACTGTCTACCAGTCTTTCCCACATCACCGTACACTCAGAATATAACTCCTGGACAGTCTTTATATTATCCACTAATGAATAAATGATTACCAAAGGTTCACATGTCATGAATTCACAATCTTCATATGCATCCACAATCCACTCCTTCATCAATCTAAACAGATTTCATTCCTCTAATTATTATCGCTCACCAAGCTCCTATATTACCAGTGTTTTCCCACTAAGAGCATCTGTAATGACATTACCTTTTCTTGGATAATAGTCCATATCAAATTTGAATATCTATAGGTACTCTACCAAACAACACTACCTCAAATTGTGATCCCACTAAGAGAATATATATCATAGGCTAAAATGGTATGTGTGAATGGTATGTCTCTCGATGAAGAGATAATGTCACCAACACTTTAGATCATGGAACACAACTACTAAATACAAGTATTGAGTCGAGTATTTACACTCATTAGGTTACCACTAATGTGAACCATAAGTAACTACTTGACCAATCTAAATTATACATCTCCTAACCCAACTTTAGAGGCATCACAATACACTGTGTATCTGGGCCTATGCTCCAACACAATCAAAACTAGAGTAGTTGTTAGTCTCATATTCAGCTCAAGAATTACCTCCTCAATTCATACTTTAACCCCTTCTTGGTAAGACCCATCATCCGGGATTATAAGTTGGATAATTCCTAAATAAACCATCGATAGTATGCAGTTAACCTAAGGAAACTTTTGATCTTAAAAACATTATGATGATGAGCATAAGACATCACCTCTTCGACATTCTACAAATCCAAAAAATTATTATCTAATAGATAACATGAATAAGAAAACATACCTCTCAAATCCCTAAGTTACACTTTAAAATATTGGTATAAATATGATGATCTCAGAGTGTACTCAACACGGTCTCAAGATGTCTGGAATGCAACTCATAAGTCTATGAATACATGAGAATATTTTCAAAAATAACCCGATAAAAAAGTTAGTATATAGGTGGAAGATCTTGTTCATGATATCCCTGAACACTATAATGGAATTCACCAAACTTAAATGTATAATAAGGTACTCATACTAGCAATATATTCTCATGAATATCATCTTAGGAATATCCTCCTCCATGACCCACAATTGATGGTATCCTGAACGAAGATCAATCTTGGAGAACCATTAGACTCTATGATCAAAGAGATCATCAATCCTCGGTATAGAATACCTATTCTTTACCATCACCAGATTCAACATACTATAGTATAGATATATTACTAGGATACCACCCACCTTCATGGAAAACAAAAGGGGAGCACCCCACATATATGTGCTAGGTCAAATGAAACCCTTCATCTATAGGTCTTCGAGCTAAATATTAAGCTATCTCAACTCAGTCGGTATTATATAATAAGGATCAATCAAAATTGGTTTCACTACTGACATAAGTTCTATCTTGAACTCTACCTCTCAGCTAGGAGGAGGACCCAATAAGTCATCTGGAAAGAAATCATGGTAGATATTGACAGAAGGAGGAAAAGAAGAGGACCTATCATCCAGTTTCACTATGAGAGATAAGACTACTACATGAGTTGTGATGGATCCAATCTCGCTCAAATCTAATCCCACACAACTGGATTCTATATCCTACTCACCAATCATCATAAAATTATCCCCTTTAGGTGTAATAAAGGATACCCACTTCCGATAATAGTCGAAGAAAGCACAAAATATGGATTCCATCAATTTTTTCCCAAGGGTGTATCTAGATAAAGAAACTTAGAAGACAATTTGATCGGTAATTCAAGAAAAGTAAAAAATTGATCAAATATAAAAAAATGGGATGCACCAATATCAAAAATAGAAGTATAAATAGAATGGGTGATCAAGAACATACCTAAAACAGTCTATAGTCCCTCTCCATAGTCATTTGGAACTAGGTCTATTGCATACAATCAACTTTCCTCAACTCCATAACCCTGACCCCGAGGTGCATGACTCACCTGAGTTAATGATGTATAATGAGTCTAAAAATTCTTATGAGGACCCTAGATAGATCCCTAGTTCATAGATTTCATCTATCATGTACCTTTATGGAAACCAAACCTCAAAGATCTAGAGAAAGATTACTGGATATCCCCCATATTTCCACACTATCAGCACTTTCTCTAAGGTACTAGGAATAAGCTATGGCAATTTTTGACCTTCTAGAGAATAGATCACTATAAAGATCCTCTTGAGAGGGATAAAGAATCCATAATCTACTCAACCTATTTACCACTACCCCACTACACATCCCTGGTCATCCTCTTCTTGCTACCTGAATAGAAACTCACTATGGTAGTAGGATGTCCACCTACTTGAGTAATGAAGGATAGAAGAATACCAACTTCTTGATCCTCCTATGGACCCTTCTCAATAGTCATGGACTTGCTTAGAACTTACAAGTTCATCATTAGGTTGAAAATACTAACTTTCCATATTATATTACTATGAAGACTAATCCCAAACACTACGGCAAAAAGGGCTTTTTGCGGCGGGCCTTTTGCGACAGGAATAAATCCCGTCGCAAATGGTCCATCCAAGAGGTTATTTGCAACGGGATTTCGTCTTCCATCGCAAATAGTTTGACGTAGATAGCGCGCCAAACCGCGTGAAGGTTATTTGCGACGATGGGATCCCACCGTTGCAAATAGTTAAGTATTTGCGATGAGCCCCGTCGCAAATAACTGGCGGCGGTTTATAGCTTTTTGTGACGGGATGTCATCCCGTCGCAAAAGGTGTGTCGGCAGGGACTATTTGCGACGGGTCCCGTTGCAAATAACTTTTTAACCGCCGACAGTAATTATTGACGGCGTAGGTATTTGCGGCGGGTCCTGTCGCAAAAGATACTATTTGCGAAGGGATACCCGTCACAAATAACCCCGTCGCAAATAATCTAACCTATATATACCCCCATCGGTTTTTCCTCTCATTGCTCTCAAAGCCTAGATCCTATTTCTCTCTAAACTCGGATTTTAGAGAGAGAATTTTTCTAAGTTAATTTTTTTGTTCACGAAGAAGTTGTGAAGCCGTCTGCATCAATAGAAAATCAGTCTTAAATGTATTTATGTTTTTTTAATTTATTATTTATTTCATTTTTTATGTTAATTTTTTTATTGTTGATTAGTTGTAATTAAATTAAATTTAAATTGTTTTGTCATTAGTATTTATTTGTACTAATAAATTGAAATTTTTAGTATTAATTTTTAATAATTAGCAGTAATTATTAATTATTAACGATAATTAGTAATGTATATAATTAATTTGTAGTAATTAATAATAATTGGTAATAAATATCAAAAAATAGTAATAAATAGGAATAATTAGTAATAATTAAAAATAATTAGTAATAATTAGGAATAATTAGGAATAAATACTAATAATTAGTAATAATTAGGAATAATTAGCAATAATTAGGAATAATTAGCAATAATTAGGAATAATAAGCAATAATTAGAAATAATTAGTAATAATTAGTAATAAATAGCAATAAATAGCAATAATTAGCAATAATTAGTAATAAATTGCAATAATTAGTAATAAATTGTAATAATTAGTAATAAATTGTAATAATTAGTAATAAATACTAATAATTACTAATAATTACTAATAATTACTAATAATTAGCAATAAATACTAATAATTAGGAATAATTACCAATAATTAGGAATAATTACCAATAATTAGAAATAATTAGCAATAATTAGATATAAATAGCAATAATTAACAATAATTAGAAATAATTAGTAATAATTAGCAATAATTAGTAATAATTAGCAATAATTAGGAATAATTAGCAATAATTAACAATAATTTGCAATAAATAGCAATAATTAGTAATAAATAGCAATAAATAGTAATAAATAGGAATAATTAGTAATAATTATAAATAATTAATAATAATTAGGAATAATTAATAATAATTAGTAATAAATTGCAATAGTTAGTAATAAATTGTAATAATTAGTAATAAATTGTAATAATTAGTAATAAATATTAATAATTACTAATAAATACTAATAATTAGCAATAATTAGCAATAATTAGGAATAAATAGAAATAATTAGCAATAAATAGAAATAAATAACAATAATTAGCAATAATTAGGAATAATTAGTAATAATTAGCAATAATTAGCAATAATTAGTAATAAATAGCCATAATTATTAATAAATAGAAATAAATATTAATAAATAGAAATAATTAGTAATAATTAGGAATAATTAGTAATAAATAGGAATAATTAAGAATAATTAAGAATAAATACTTATAATTAGTAATACTTAGTAATAATTAGCAATAATTAGCAATAATTAGGAATAATTAGCAATAATTAGGAATAATTAGCAATAATTAGTAATAATTAGCAATAATTAGTAATAATTAGTAATAATTAGCAATAATTAATAATAATTAGTAATAAATACTAATAATTAGTAATAACTACTAATAAATACTAATAATTAGTAATAAATACTAATAATTAGCAATAAATAGCAATAATTAGAAATAATTAGCAATAATAAGAAATAATTAGCAATAATTAGAAACAAATAGTAATAATTGGAAATAATTAGTAATAATTAGCAATAATTAGTAATAATTAGTAATAATTAGCAATAATTAGCAATAATTAGAAATAATTAGCAATAAATAGCAATAAATAACAATAAATAGTAATAAATAGCAATAAATAGTAATAAATAAGAATAATTAGTAATAAATAGGAATAATTAGCAATAATTAGAAATAATTAGGAATAATTAGGAATAAATAGGAATAAATAGGAATAATTAATAATAATTAGTAATAAATTATAATAATTAGTAATAAATTATAATAATTAGTAATAAATACTAATAATTACTAATAAATACTAATAATTAGCAATAATTAGGAATAATTAGGAATAATTAAAAATAAATATCAATAAATATTAATAAATAGGAATAATTAGTAATAATTAGGAATAATTAGTAATAATTAGGAATAGTTAGTAATAATTAGGAATAAGTACTAATAATTTGTAATATTTACTAATAATTAGGAATAAATACTAATAATTAGTAATATTTAGCAATAATTAGTAATAATTAGCAATAATTAGGAATAATTAGCAGTAATTAGGAATAATTAGAAATAATTAGTAATAATTGGCTATAATTAGTAATAATTACCAATAAATACTAATAATTAGTAATAATTACTAATAAATACTAATAATTAGGAATAATTAGCAATAATTAGGAATAATTAGAAATAATTAGTAATAATTAGCAATAATTAGCAATAATTAGCAATAATTAGCAATAATTAGCAATAATTAGCAATAAATAGGAATAAATTGTAATAATTAGCAATAATTAGGAATAATTAGGAATAATTAGAACTAATTAGCAATAATTAGAAATAAATAGAAATAATTTGCAATAATTAGGAATAATTAGCAATAATTAGGAATAATTTGCAATAATTAGGAATAATTAGTAATAAATAGGAATAAATATTAATAATTAGTAATAAATTATAATAATTAGTAATAAATTGTAATAATTAGTAATAATTAGTAATAAATAGTAATAAATAGTAATAAATAGTAATAAATAGTAATAATTAGTAATAAATTGTAATAATTAGTAATAAATAGTAATGGTTAGTAATAAATTTGAATAATTAGTTATAAATAAGAATAATTAGTAATACATAAGAATAATTAGTAATAAATAAGAATAATTAGCAATAAATAGTAATAAATAGTAATAAATAGTAATAATTAGTAATAAATAGTAATAATTAGTTAGGAATAGTTAGAAATTTTTTTTAATAAATTTTAATAAATTTTAAGAACCTGGCACAATTTCTAATGGATTGACGACACTCCTTTTACTCGATGAATTTTCTCATTTCAACTCTCACCGACTCAAAAAAATATGAAAAATGTGCTGATACATAGGCATATTCAATCTCGTATACACGAGTTTGGATATGCATTCGTATGATCATATTTTTTATAATGTTTTCAGGCGGTGACAGTTGGAAGAAGACGATTCATCGATGAAAATGGGGCTCTTTTTTCTGAAGACTCATTTACTTGCATCTTTCTCATACTGAAATCACAATGAATAATCTCGTCAGAGATACGTATATTCATTCTCATGCATAAGAGAATGAATATGCTTACCTCTGACCAGATTCTTGATTGTTATTTCAGTATGAGAAAGATGCAAGTAAATGAGCCATCAGACAAAAGAGTAGCCGTCAATCCACTGGAAATTATGTCGCCTTTAATTAATGGTAATTATTAAGAATTAATAGTAATTATTTATCTTCTTTTTTCAGATGGTATTTTTATAATTTCAAATTATTCAAAAAAAGTGATGATTTTATATTTTGTAGAAAAATATGGAACAAGGAAGTCGACATCAGTCATTATTAGATGATCGCACTTGGATAAATCAGCGTAGAAATCTAAATGGTTCTGGTTTAAATCCTGTATATATTGAGGGTGTTGAAGCTTTCTTAGAATTTGCATCATCAAAAATAGAATATGTTTCAGAAGGAACAATTAAGTGTCCTTGTAAAAAATGTACTCTGAGAACGTTTGACACATTTGAAAAGGTTGGGGGACATCTATTGCAGTTTGGTTTTCAACCAAATTATGTTTTTTGGTATCAACACGGTGAACGCAGTTCCAGAGAAGATACTAATAACTTGATTCCAGATCCATCACAGTTCCAAAATTTAGTACATGATGTTGTATGTCCATATGTTCAACAAACTGAAACTCATGATGATATTGATTTAACACCTGAGTTGGAACCATCCGAATTTTATGAGTTGTTGAGGTCTGCTGAGGATGCATTATATCCTGGTTTCAATATAAGAAAATTAGAAACGGTTGCAAAATTTATGGCTATTAAATCAGATAATGCAATGTCAAACAACTGTTTTGATCAGATATTTTCTTTGGTTAAAATACTATTACGTAAAAGAAATGTATTTCCTGTAAATTACTATGAGAGAAAGAGGTTGGTTCATAATCTAGGCCTTAGTTATCAGAAGATTCATGTATGTGAAAATTATTTCATCTTATATTCTGGTGAAAATGAGTTGTTGGATAGTTTTCCAACATGTGGACAATTGAGGTATAAAAAAGCTCAACCAGGGAAGTCTGGATCTATTCCTGTAAAACAGTTGAGATATTTCCCCCTTACACCCAGGCTGAAACGTTTATTTATGTCTCATTACACAGTGTCAATGATGTCATGGCACAAAACCAATATTTCAACCAGTAAAAGCTTGAATCATCCATTTGATGGTGATTCATGGAAACATTTTGATCGTCTGCATCCGTCTTTTGCTTTAGAAGCCTGAAACGTGCGATTGGGTCTTTCTACTGATGGTTTATGTCCGTTTGGTTCTTATGGTAGCCAGTATTCATATTGTCTTGTATTTATAACTCCATATAATCTATCTCCATGGATGTTGATGAAGGAGCCCTATATCTTTTTAACCTTATTAATCCTAGGACATCCAAAAAAGAATATTGATGTTTATTTGAAACCATTGATTGATGAGTTAAATGAATTATGGAGTAATGACGTTAGTACATATGATATTGCTGCGAAACAAAATTTCCAATTAAAATCTGCATTGATGTGGACGATTAGTGACTTTCCAACATATGGTATGTTATCTGGCTGGAGTACACACGGTCCAAAATCATGTCCTTACTGTATGAAAGAAAACAAAGATTTTATGCTCGTCAATGGAAAAAAACCTTGGTATTTTGACTGTCATCACAGATTTCTTCCAACCGATCATCCTTTTCGAAGAAACAAATCTCATTTCAGAAAAGGCACAATTGAAAGGGATGAACCTCAAAAAATGATCTCAGGTATAGAGTTAAAATTAGTTGTATTTTTATTACCTCCCATCACATCTGGGCCAACAGTAAACCAACAGAAAATTCATGGCTTTGGGAAAGAACATAATTGGATAAAACGAAGCATTTTTTGGGATCTCCCATATTGGTCTGATTTGTTGGTTCACCACATGTTGGATGTCATGCACATTGAGAAGAACTGTTTTGATAATTTATTTCATACAGTTTTGGATACACCAGGTAAGACCAAAGATACTGTAAAAGCACGATTAGATCTTGCCCAAATTTGCAGGCGACCAGAACTTGAACTGTTTGAAAATGTCAGATCACAGAGGTTAATGAAGCTAAAAGCAGCTTATACACTTTACAAAGAGAGTTGTTTATTATTTTGTTAGTGGATTGTAGATTTGAGACTTCCATATGGATATGCTTCCAATTTGGGAAGATGTGTTAAGAATGGTCATATTACTGGATTAAAAAGTCATGATTGCCATGTTATAATGGAAAGACTTATGCCGATTGGATTTAGAGGTTTGTTGGATTCTATGATTTGGGATTTGATAACAGACATATCATATTTTTTTCGAGACATTTGTGCATCGAAAACTGACTACGATGCACTAAGAAAAATGGAAGAAGATGTTGCTGTAATTATATGTAAACTGGAAAAAATCTTTCCACCTGATTTATTTGACTCAATGGAACATCTGATATTACATTTTCCACATGAAGCTAAATGTGGAGGTCCAATATAGTTTCGATGGATGTACCCATTCGATAGATGCATGCAGAAATTGAAGAAAAAAGTACGTAACAAAGCATTAGTTGACGGGTTAATTGGTGAAGCTTATTTGCAAGAGGAAATTACTTTTTTATGCTCTCACTATTTTGAATCTGAATATACCTCAAAACAAAACCGCATGGGATGGAACGAGGGAAATGTTAATGATGAAATGGAAAATCATTTATCAGTTTTCAATCAACCAAATCTTGGCTTTGATAGAGTTTAAGAACAATGGATTTCAGACGATGAACATAACAAAGCTCATTCATATGTTTTGCTCAACTGTGAAGAAATGACAAAATTTGTACTGTGAGTGATTCTATCACTTATTCTATAATTTCTGTTACAGTATCTATACTTATTTTATTTGTAGGTTATATGATAATCATATCAAGAAACAAGTTCCACAAATTACAGTATCTGCTCTTGAAGAACACAGACAAATATTTTTTTTCTCAATGGTTTCAAAAGCTAGTAACATAAATTATTGATGATTTAATATCAATTTAGTTTACTATTTATTATATTGATAATTGTTTTAAAAATTTTTAGGTGTCTCAACATGATGATAAAATTGATAAGTGACTGTGTATATTGAGTAACCCACCATCCAAAATGGTTAAATCTTATAATGCATATGTGGTGAATGGTTTTAGATTTCATACATGTGAATATGGGGAATCAAAAAAAACAATGAACAATTGAGTTTGTTTGAGAGGATCGCATCATAGAGAAACTGATGTTGACTTTTATGGAATTCTGGATGAAATTATTGAGATATGTTATCTTGGAAAAAATTATATAACGATGTTTAAATTTCAGTGGTTGGATACTGAGAGAGGCTTGTGTGTTCATCTGAATCATGGAATCAACGATCACTACTGGAAATATAGACAATAACAACGGTTCGAAACCGTTGGTATAGGCTGGAAAACTGTTGGTATAAGATATACCAACGGTTTCCCAAACCATAGGGAAGTAAGGCGTTGGGAAATACCTTTACCAACGGTTTAAGGAAAACCATTGGTAAAAGGTGGTGAAAGTTTTAATTTCCCAATGGTTCCTCTAAACCGTTGGAAAAAGGATTTACCAACGGTTTAAAACCGTTGGGAAATTCATATTTTTGAGCTTATACCAATGGTTCAAAACCGTTGGCATAGCATTTTACCAATAGTTTAGATAAACCGTTGGTATATATTCATATATGCTCAAAGTATACCAACATTTCTAAACCGTTGGTATTGGGTATTTTCACAAAAAACCAGCAGCCTGCATACGGCTTCCTCCAGTTGATAGACCTGCATAAAAAACATCACAAATAACATCTATAAATAGACTTCAAACACCACAAAAAACATTGGAAATAACACAAAAAAACACAAAAAAACATCACTCTTCCAACCATGCCATGTACTAAAATTCCCCATTTCAATCTTCATATGAAAACAATTCTTCCAATTAACATATTTCAATTTATTGGGTTCACACATATCAATTATTTCTTACTCAAAAAGGTGATGATTATGATAGAAATTGGTGCATGAGGGGTATGTGTGATAAATTGAATTAACAATGTGGTTAATATTTGTGCATCATCTAGAGTGATGCATGACTTGCATTGAATGTGATGTGGGGGGATGTCCAGAGAGGGGAGGGGGTTGTCCAGGAAGAGGGGAGGGGAGATTTTCAGGGAGAGAGTATGGGGGTCATGGAGAATGTGCAATAAGGATTTGTATTCAAATTATAGCATATCGTCACATGCATTTGATGAGCATGATCTAATAATCTTACCAAGTCATTCATATAGTTCAAGACATACAAAAATAGAATAATCCCAAATAACATTTCATGATCAAAGAAATAAAAAAAGGCATGTGAAATAAACATGCCTACATTTACATATCATCCATGAGGTATAACATTTAATGAAATTGTAATAGAATTATACATAAGGCATACGAGTCTCATTTACATGCATACACAGTGGTACAAAAGGAAAATGTTATTCATGTCCGGGGGGCTGTCCGACGTCCAAGGAGGAGGGTGGGGGGGGGGCTATCCAGGGTCCAGGAAGGGGGGTGGGGGGGGGGGGGGCTGTCTGGGGATGTTCGTTCATGTCACATTTGACTCATGGATTGTTGTCCTTAAGTTTCAATAGAATTCGAATGTGTTTGGTTAGTTTGTCGTATGTCAGTTGTTGATTTCACTTAAAATTATGTCCATTTTTAACAAAACAGAGTCACTTTGAGTGGTTTCAGACACACTGGGCCTCGAATTGCGGAAGGGTTGACTCGAACATGTCACATATGAGACATGGATCGTTGTGCAAAAGTATCAACACAATCAGAATCTGTTTGATCGGTTTGGCGTATGTACGTAAAATATTGTCCATTTTAAACAAAATACATACACATGGAGTGATACCGGCCACAATGTGCTTTAGATTGAGCCAAGGTTGACTCGTACACATCACATATAACCCATGGATCGTTTTCCTAAAGTGTCAACACAATCCGAAGGCGTTTGGTCGGTTTCCCGTCTGTGAGTTGTTGATTTCACTTAAAAATAAGTCCATTTTGAACAAAAGAGAGGAAGTTTGAGTGTTACCAGCCACAACACGCCTCAGATAGAAGCGAAGTTGACTCGTACACATCACATTTGACCCATGGATCGTTTTACTTAAGTTTCAACAGAATCTGAATGCGTTTGGTCGGTTTTCCGCATGTCAGTCCTTGATTTCACTTAAAATTAAGTCCATTTTTAACAAAACAGAGGTACTTTGAGTGGTGTCGGCCACACTGGGCCTCGGATTGAAGCGGGGTTGACTCGTACACATCACATATGAGTCATGGATCATTTTTCAAAAGTATCAACACAATCATAATCCGTTTTATTGGTTTGGTGTATGTACGTAAAATATTGTCCATTATAAACAAAATACATACACTTGGAGTGATACCGGCCACACCGTGCTTCATATTGAGCCGGGTTTGACTTTTACACATCAAATATAACCCATGGATCGTTTTCCTAAAGTTTCAATACAATCCGAAGGTGTTTGGTCGGTTTCCCGTATGTCAGTTGTTGATTTAACTTAAAAATAAGTCTATTTTGAACAAAAGAGAGGGAGTTTGAGTGGTCTCGGACACAACGCACCTTAGATTGAGGTGAAGTTGACTTTTACAGGTCACATTTGACCCATGTATCGTTTTCCTTAAGTTTCAACAGAATCCGAATGCGTTTGGTCAGTTTGTCGTACGTCAGTTGTTGATTTCACTTAAAATTAAGTCCATTTTTAAGAAAACAGAGGCACTTTGAGTGGTGTCGGCCACACCGGGCCTCGGATTGAGCCGGGGTTGACTTGTACACATCAAATATGAGTCATGTATCATTGTGCGAAAGTATCAACACAATCATAATCCGTTTGATCGGTTTGACGTATGTACGTAAAATATTATCCATTTTAAACAAAAGAGGGACAATTTGGGTGGTTCCGGACACACCGGGCCTTGGATTGAGGCGGAGTTGACTTGGAAACATCACATATGACCCATGGATTGTTTTCCTAAAGTTTCAACAGATTCGGAATGTATTTGGTCGGTTTTTCGTATGCCAGTTGTTGTTTTCACTTAAAATTAAAGTCATTTTGAACAAAAGAGAGACATTTTGAATGGTACCATCCACACCGCGCCTCGGATTAAAGAGGGGTTGACTCGTACACATCACATATCACCCATTGATCTTTTTCCTGTAGTATCAATAGAATACGAATGCGTTTGGTCGGTTTACTATATGTCAGTTGTTGATTTCACTTAAAATTAAGTCCATTTTTAACAAAACAGAGGCATTTTGAGTGGTGTCAGCCACACCACGCCTCAGATTGAGGCAAAGTTAACTCATACACGTCACATTTGTCCCATGTATCGTTTTTCTTAAGTTTCAATAGAATCCGAATGCGTTTGGTCAGTTTGTCGTACATCAGTTGTTGATTTCACTTAAAATTAAGTCCATTTTTAACAAAACAGAGGCACTTTGAGTGGTGTCGGCCACACCGGGCCTCGGATTGAGCCGGGGTTGACTCGTAAACATCACGTATGAGTCATGGATCGTTTTTCAAAAGTATCAACACAATCAGAAGCCGTTTGATCGGTTTGACATATGTACGTAAAATATTATCCATTTTAAACAAAAGAGGGACACTTTGGGTGGTTCCGGCCACACCGCACCTCGTATTGATGTGGGGTTGACTCGTACAGATCAAATATGACCGATGTATCGTTTTCCTAAAGTTTCAACAGATTCAGAATGAATTTGGTCAGTTTTTCGTATGCCAATTGTTGTTTTCACTTAAAATTAAAGTAATTTTGAACAAAAGAGAGACATTTTGAATGGTACCGTCCACACCGCACCTCGGATTAAGGCGGGGTTGACTCGTACACATCACATATGACCCACGGATCGTTTTCCTGTAGTATCAACAGAATCCAAATGCGTTTGGTCAGTTTACCGTATGTCAGTTGTTGATTTCATTTAAAATTAAGTCCATTTTTAACAAAATAGAGGCATTTTGAGTGGTTTAGACCACAACAAGCCTCATATTGAAGCGGGTTTTACTCATACACATAAAATTTAACTCATGGATCGTTTTACTTAAGTTTCAATATAATCTGAATGCGTTTGGTCGGTTTACCATTTGTCAGTTGTTGATTTCACTTAAAATTAAGTCCATTTTTAACAAAACAGAGGAACTTTGAGTGGTGTCGGCCACACTAGGCCTCGAATTGAGGCAGGGTTGACTCTTATACATCACATATGAATCATGGATCGTTGTGCAAAAGTATCAACACAATAAGAATCCGTTTGATCGGTTTGGCGTATGTACGTAAAATATTGTCCATTTTAAACAAAATAGGGACAGTTTGAGTGGTTTCGGCCACACCGTGCCTTGGATTGAGGTGGAGTTGACTCGTACACGTCACATATGACCCATGGATAATTTTACTAAAGTTTCAACAGATTTGGAACGCATTTGGTCATTTTTCCGTATGCCAGTTGTTGTTTTCACTTAAAATTAAAGTCATTTTGAACAAAAAAGAGACATTTTGAATGTTACCGTTCACACCGCGCCTTGGATTGAGCCAGGGTTGACTTGTACACATCACATATGACCCATGGATCGTTTTCCTATATTATCAATAGAATCCGAATGCGTTTGGTTGGTTTACCATATGTCATTTGTTGATTTCACTTAAAATTAAGTCCATTTTTAACAAAACAGAGGAATTTTGAGTGGTGTCGGACACACCGAGCCTCGTATTGAGGCGGAGTTGACTAATAAATTTCAAATTTGACTCATGGATCGTTTTCCTTAAGTTTCAACAGAATCCGAAAGCGTTTGGTTGGTTTTCCGTATGTTAGTTGTTGATTTCACTTAAAATTAAGTCCATTTTTAACAAAACAGAGGCACTTTGAGTGGTATCGGCCACACCGGGCCTTGAATTGAGGTGGGGTTGACTCTTAAACGACAAATATGAGTCATGGATCATTTTGAAAAAGTATCAACATAATAAAAATCTGTTTGATTGGATTGGCGTATGTACGTAAAATATTGTCCATTTTAAACAAAATACATACACTTAGAGTGATACCGGCCACACCGCGCATCAGATTGAGGCAGAGTTAACTTTTAAATGTCACATATGAACCACGGATCGTTTTACTAAAATTTCAACATAATCCGAAGGCATTTGGTCTGTTTCCCATATGTCAGTTGTTGATTTCACTTAAAAATAAGTCAATTTTTTCACAAAAGAGAGGCAGTTTGAGTGATCCTGGCCACACCGTGCCTTTTATTGAGGTGGGGTTGACTTATACACATCAGATTTGACCCATGGATCATTTCCCTTAAGTTTCAATAGAATCCAAATTCATTTGGTCGGAGGGGAAGGGTCTAGTCGGGTACGCGGAGATGCTCGTCTACCTCTGGTACGAACCTCCCTCATACCATCGGCCTAAGCACTAAAATAATGGAATAATGAAAAGTGCACATACTTATGTACCTGTAAAATCTACACATAGACAGCACATAGCCGCATCATGTCATAAAAAATAACACTAAGGATCAGACAAAATTGAAGCAGTCATGCAGAGTAATGACAAGTGCACATATAGATTAGAAGCAGCTAAAAAATTGTTGCATACATGCCATGTTTATTTCCTAAAACAAAGTAAAAAAAGAAAAATGATGAAACTATAGAACATGGGTTGCCTCCCATGAAGCTCTAAGTTTTACGTCTTCAGCCAGATGGATGGACACTGGTCAATCATCTTGGTCCATCAGCTCAGAACTCCTCTGCCTCTTACAAGAACTGGTGGCTGTGTCATCAAGCTCACAGGGACGCTTAGTGGGTTTGATCACTTCAGGAGCGTTGCGGGCGTGAATATGGTGTGGAAGTAATAGAATCTGGAACTCTTCATCATCTAGATGCTGAGTCACCTGTCGTGCGAGGTCAGATAGAGACGGGACGTGCACATCGATGATCATGGAAGAGGCAGACAAGCTAGACATTGTTGGTTAAGCTGCATTCACAAATAGATTCATTTTTATATATTAGAACCTTTATAAATGTTTGTCCCATTTTTACAAACAATTAATGTGTGAAAATTGTGAAAAATAACTTATCAGATATATAAAAATGGATTTACTCATGGACATGATGCATAATATCACAAATATTCCTCATTGGATCCCAATTTGAAATTTTAATCCATTATCAAATGTCTTATGTCAATTTATTTTTATTTGGATGCTTAAGGTTGAACAATTTTTGTAAAATCTAGCCAAGGGAGGATAAACTAGTGACTTGGAATACAATTGGATGCTATATGGTGAAAACCACACTATAAGCATTGTTTAGGATATTATTGAGGTGGTTTGAGGATCAAATCTATCTTTTTAGAGAAAATCCAGCATGTCCAAGTTTGGTGGTCAAAGTTTTGAAGTGGGGGGGTATTTGGTGGTTGAGGAGGGGGATGAGGGGGATGTCCAAGGTCTAGGAGGAGGGGTGGGGGGCTGTCTAGGGTCTAGGAAGGGGGGTGGGGGGCTGTCCAGGGTCAAGGAGAAGGGGAGAAGGGGCTGTACATGGTCCAGGAAGGAAGGGGGCTGTCCAGGGTCTATCGAGGAGGGGGGATATCCAGGGTCCAGGGTGGAGGGTGGGGGGCTTTCTAGGGTCCAGGAAGGAGGGGGACTATACAAGGTCCTGGGAGGAGGGTGGATGGGGGTTGTCCAGGGTCCAGGAGGGGGTTGTCCAAGTTTCAGGAAAGAGGGGGGCTAGGATGTCTAAGTTCCAGGAGGGGGGACTGTCCAGTGTCCAAGAGGGGGGGGGGGTGTCTAGGGTCCATGAGGAGTGGGGGACCTGTTAAAGGGAGGAAATCCCCAAATAATTCATTGAAAATTAACTAAACTTAATCCAAAAAACATCACAATTCCAATCCATCACCCAACCAACATCCAATTCATCCTATATATCACTAACCTTCGCATGCCATAAACAACACAACCTAGTTTACACCAAATTAAAACAGAAAACAAAAATAATAGATGCAAAACATTAAAACTAAGGTAGTACTTACAGATTTAGAGTATATAAATACAAAATTGTTTTATTTAAGATGGATCTATGAGTGGAACGAGTTTCTGAGTCTTTGTATAGAGAGATCCCAGACGTTTAGGTCAAATCAAAATAGAAAATAAAAAAATAGATGAAGAACATTATAACTGAGGTAGAACTTACAGATTTGAAGTGTAGAACAGAAAAATTGTTTGATTGAAGAGGATGGATGGAGTTTTGGAGACTGGATAATGAGAGAGCATCGGGAGAGGTTCAATTTAGGGCTGCAGTCGAGCAGAGGGGGACTACAATCGAGCGGAGGGGCTACTGGACACCCGAACTGGATTTAGGGGAAAACTTTCCCAACGGTTCTTAAAAACCGTTGGGAATGTAGTCCTATACCAACGGTTTCTTTAAACCATTGGTAAAAGGTGGCATAGATTCTAACATATACCAACGGTTAGTGTATAACTGTTGGTAAAAGTGTCTTAATTTAGGCCTATACCAACAGTTTTACAAACCGTTGGTAAAATTCTTCATAAAAGCCTCTATACCAACGTTTTTCTTAAAACCGTTGGTATACATAACCATTCCCAACCGTTTATCAAACCGTTGGGATATAAGAGTTGGTAAAAATGGGATTTCCAGTAGTGGATATTAAATCTAAAAGTATTATTGAAGTAAATGAACCATTTTTACTATCTCAACAGGCACATCAAATTTATTATGCAAAGTACTGTTCTACTTAAAGAGACCTAGGTGATTGGTGGAGCATAATAAAAATGAAATCTTGGGAAAATCAATTTACTCAAACTGAATATGGTTCCGCGGAAGTGGAAGAAATTGAAAATTTTCAAGAGACTACTCAAAATCCATCTTTTTTCACAAAGAAACGTGAATATCGATGAGGACACCCCACAATTAAGGGTCTATGGTGATGAAGATGTTAATGATGTTACAAATGAAATTGAAATGACAAGGGATGATAAAAGTGAAACTCATATGGATATTGATGATGCTGAGGAGGAATACGAAGACATTGATATTGTTAGATATGAAGATGATGATGAAGGTGAACATTGGCATATTTAAATGCTGGTTATGATCATAACTAATATATATATATAATAGGTATTTTCAACTATCTTCTAAAAACAATCATTTTGTGTTTCAGATGGAATCTGATCAATTGTGTGAGTTAGAGGAGGCTGAGCTACCTTTGGATGAGGGGGATGTGGGATCATCTAACCCTCAGCCTACTGGTGGTTCAGGAGGTACGTGGAGGGGGTGCAGTCTTGCATGACTGATGATTCCTAACCCTATCCCCGAGCAACGTCCACGTCTTGGATTTGATCCACACACACGGAAGTATGGTAACCTATATATTTTAGTTATATTTCATTAATTTATTTATATATATACTAATTGTTTGATTATTTATTCTTTTTTCACAGTTTTGCGCATGTATCTGTTGGATAGAGGAGTGCTATCTTGCGCAATTATTTTTCTCTGCCATGGACCACATGAGAACAGATTCCCGTTGATGTGCAGCTCGACATGTATAATCATTGGCTGGTACGTAAATAAATAATATTTATTTTGAAATTTATTTTATTAATAACATGATATTATAAATTATTTGTAGGGTTTATTATATCCAATCAATGATAGCATGCATGACGATATCCATGCAGCATGGGAGGTGGCTATGCGTGAGCGTTTGCGTCAGTTTTTGCATTATTTGAGAAAGACGACCATTAATAATGTAGGATCGATAATATTTGACGAGTCATGTAGAACCCACCGACCAGAGTACATTTCATCTCAGGTTTGGGATGAATTATGTGCACACTGGTTGGGTGGTAGATTTTAGAGGATGTCTTCATTGGGTCGGCAGAACCAGGGGAGACAAGAGGTGATGCATCGAGCTGGTAGCCATACATTCAGTACGCATAGAGAGAATCTGGTAAGTATTTTTTTTAAATATTTTATATAACTTCAAATATAAATAGTTTATTTTATATTCATATAGGCAGTTGAGCATCCCGATATTACAGATTGCGATGTTTATCAGAGGATGTACAGTGATCCAGCCACCGGAGAGATTAGAGGTGATCGCCAGCATCAGATTATGGTTAGTCATATTTTTTTCAGTTTGAAAATTAACTGCATATAATATTTTCACAGTTTTAATTTCAAATTGGAATTGAAGGATTCATATGAGGCTGTGACTTCTTAGAAACATGCTGAGGGTCAGGATGAGGCGACTGATCAGATCAGTGCCCACCATTTCGACGAGGCGGCATGGATGCAGGCGACTCAGTATGGCTTTGAGAAGAGCCGAGTAGTTGGTATTGGCTCTCATGTGACTCCTGGTACTTATTATGGTACTTCTACGATGTCAGCGTCCAGCTCGAGAGGAGCTCGTGGAGAGACATCATCTTCTGTCTCACAGTATCAGGAGCAGTTCCGAGCTCAGAATGACCTTATAGAGAGTTTGCAGAAGCAGCAAGAAGAGATGAATCAGTAGCAGCAGCAGCAGCACGAGAAGGAGATGCGTCGATGGTAGCAGCGTCATCACGAGAAGATGGAGTATATGCACCGTCTGACTCGTAGTTTAGGGATGAAGTTTCCTCCACCAGCTCCTTCAGCACCTCCACCTCCTCCAGAAGATGACCCCTAGTGATTTTTTTATGTCAAAAACATTTGAATTTAAATTTGTTGTAATATAAACTATTTAATGTTTCTGTCTTTTATATCGGTGCGATTATTACATAATTTATTTTTTAATATTTTATAATTTTTTTTGTGAATATTGAGAATTTTAATATTTTTTATTTTTTTTATTATTTTAATAACATTAATATTATTATTTCATTAATTATAATTTTATTAAATATATTTTTTCAGTATTATATTTTCTATTATTTTTTTATTTTACTAATAATAATAATAATAATAATATTTTATGATTTTTTTATAGTTTTTTGTGAATATTGAGAATTTTAATACATTTTTATTTTTTTATTATTTTTATAATATTAAAATTAATTTTTCAATAATCATAATAATATTTTAGGATTTTTTATATTTTTTTTGTGAATATTGACAATTTTAATATTTTTTATTTTTTTATTATTTTAATAATATTAAAATTAATTTTTCAATAATCATAATAATATTTTATGATTTTTTAATATTTTTTTTGAATATTGAGAATTTTAATATTTTTTATTTTTTTTATTATTTTAATAATATTAAAATTAATTTTTTAATAATCATAATTTTATTAATTTTTTTTTTAAAATATATTTATTATTTGCGACGAGATCTGTTGCGACGGGCTCTCGTCGCAAATAATATAAATAATTTTTTCTTAAAAAAGGTATTTGCGATGGGATTACTGGCCCGTTGCAAATACTCTTTGCGATGGGCCCGTTGCAAATAGTCTAAAAAAATATTTTCAAAAAACATTTGTGACGGGATTACGGGCTTGTCGCAAAAAAGTACTTATGACGGGCCTGTCGCAAAAGAGCTTATATATATATAAAGTATATAATCAGATATTTATTTGCGATGACATTTTTTGCAACGATCTATTTGCGACGGGATACCGTCGCAAATAACCTGTCGAAAATTCCTTGAATTCTAGTAGTGAAACTTGCTATCCTTTTATGCCTCATTTATGGTCAAGAGGGGAGCAAAAAAGTAGTTTAGTGAAATGATCAGAGTACCCAGATATAGTCACAGATCCCTTCTGAATATCCATAAATTATTAGGCATGATACAACTTTATCATGTCAGGAAATAATTCCCCAAAGAACAAGTTCTTGAAGGCCTTCCAACAATGATCATGATGCCTGAATTCTTGTCTCATGACACCCCACTATCTTCTAGAAGGTTCCTGAATCATAAACATGGCTATCTTGAAATTTTTGTCTTCCAATGTCTTGACCAAGATTAAAATGGACTCCATGATGTATATCTAGTCCTAGACATCCTTTGGTCTCATGGTACTTTGGAAGGATGGTGGATGTTGGAGTTGGAAGTCACGATCATAGTTTACTATGGTCCTTTATACTCCTCCATGATGGGAAGGTATAATCCAAAATACTCTATGTGAGAGTGGCTACAAAACCTGAACCAATAGATCATGTTTGGGAGCATGCTTAGGTGTATTCTTTTATGAAGCTTGTGGTTGAAATGGAGTTTATTCCCAAGTGTGAGTATTCAGGAATCTCTATGGTGTCATTTTTCTAAAATTACAAATGAACATTTAAGAATTCCAAACAACTTTCTTATGAGAACAATTTAAGTAGTTATAAGATACACTCAATGGATTTATATGAAATCCTATTCTAATAGTCTATCCATAATAAGAAGCCTCGACCCACCTAGTACTCTTGAAGGATCTACATACCTACACATTATTCACAATCATATATATATGCATAAAACCACAACATTATCAAATTCAACTAACTAATTTCAGCAAAGATATACCATTCAGCAGAGAATATAGGTATATCCCAAATATATAACATAAATTAAGAAATTAAATAAAAAAAATACTATACATCACACAATAAGTATTTATATGGAATGTGATCCTAGTGCCTACTGATGACGCAAAAATACACACCAAATCCCATAAAACTATAATAACATTCCTTTCAATGGTAATTCATAGGTCCATTATACATGCGATGTCCAGGAACATGAAAACTCCCATACTAGAGTTCCACATAGCCTATCACCTTTCTACCATGTCCCAGAATATACCATAAGAAAATAAAGGAAACTCTATCTCTAATACCAATTTTTAATTCCCCTACCCAAACCAATAGGTCTGAGCTAGAGAGAAAAATGACCTCATGTGCAACTCCTCATATGCAAGAGGCTACCAATTAGCGGTGAGGGTCTAAGAGTGTAGTGGAGAGACTATACCCTTGGTAATCATAACCATACACTATAGACAAAAATATATACAACAACTTAGAGTATCAATGTGGAAGATAAATTATCTTAATTTAATAACAAATTTCACTCATGTCACACATATAAATTAACTAGGATCCTAATATAGAAATCCAGACCATAATACAAAGGTGAAAGGATGAAAATAAACAAACTCCATGGAATCCTCTAGAGTCTATCCCAATACCACTAAAAATTCCATTTTCCATCGTTCAGTTATCTTCTATAGGCCCCATTCCCTTATTTGAATCCTAAATCATAAATTCTGTATGCACAATAAGATTCTCATACAGGGTGTGAGTTATAAAATTTAGTAGGATACCAACAATGAGTCCTTAACATGTATACAAAATTATAATAATTGTATTCCTTGATAACAATAAATCCACAAGAAAGCATAAGCAATCATATACCAAGTGTCTAGGTGCTAACCAAGCCACAAAATCTCTATATGTACCTACCTAAACTACATGATTGAAATGTAATCATAACATATTTGTGAACTAAATTTGATCACAAGGTCAACACTTATATCCCATGAGTCACAAGGCTAAGAGTCTCAGGTTAGGCCATAAGTCAATCATGCCCCGTATCTCTCATAGTTCAGAAAAAAGGCCTATGTACTCTAACACTACCTCAGGTTAGGCCACAAGGACATCATATCCCAACACTATATCTTAGGTTAGGACATAAGGCTATCATTCCCCAACTACCACTACCTAGGGTCTGGCCTCAAGGCCATCATCCCCCTACCATGTGTCTAGGTCCATCTTTATTATTATCACATATCATTCTCTCTCCCCCTATAAGCGATGACCATATCACTATGGTCCACCTATTTCAAGTACCAAAGTAATACCTCCAATGGCATGGTAATTTCACATAATATGGTAGGGAATATAAGGAAAAACATAAAATTTCATCATAACAAGCGGCAACAACATACAAGTACACGTGATCAAAATCAAACATGGAAAACATGATATGCCAATATAAGAATCATATTAAGGAAAAAATAGTATACAAGGGACCCAAATGGTATGAAACTTCATAACTTTATCTTTTTGATGAAAAAAATCCAAAACCCATTGAGATATGATACCCGGATCCCATCAAGCACTAACTAGATCAATCCCACTCACCAAAAATCCCTAAAAATGATCCCCACTAAAACAAATCAAGGTTCTTGAATGAGATTCAATAATATTATAATTAAATATATTAGGGTCTACACCAATATACGTCTCAGGATTCATAAACATTGCTAGATCTAGGATTGATTAAAGTAAGGACAACAACACACTAGACCCACCTCCATTCTAGAAACTATCCAATAATTGATCTTTAGATGGCATTAGAATCCATATATTAGGAGAATAAATTTTGTATATTTTATTTATCTCAATGAAAGAAGAGTATATCTAAGAGAAACCCAAATAAAAATTGTTTTTATATCACATGCCTTAATTTTTGATTACAACCACACTTGGATCCACTAAAATCAAGCTCAGAAGGAGAGGAATTCATCAAGGAATGGTTGTAGTGTCTTTAGTTTTTATAGGGAGATAAATATGAATAAGAACATGCCAAAAAAGATCATTAATGACCCTTAAAATGTATTTTAATATCATCATTTAATGTGCACATGGTTTTGTTACATGGTTTGTCCAACCATGCACCAACCACATGAGGATTACTTCCTCTCTTAGGAACTAGCATGGTTTGGTTTCATGGTTTGTAAAACCATGAATCCACCATAATTTTATCCATTATAATGTTTCACATATTTTATCAATTGAGGCCACACAATTTTATAAACCATGAACCTTGACCATTTTCTACACTATGTGCTTCATCCACTAGCCCATTCTTTCCTAGAGGATTATCCTACTTTAATCAAACCATGCTCAAACTGTGCACCTTTAAAAGGGCCTATAAAACTCTTTGAAACCAACCAAAAACCCCTAGAAATCCCCAAAATCAATTCATTGTTAAAAAAACATGATTAATGGATAAAATTTACTTGTAGTGCACCTAAAAAATTTGAGGTAGTTACAGTTTCCTTACAAATATGGGATTTTCTCTTAGAATCCACAGGAAATCTTCCAAGATTTAAAAGATAATGTTGTTTCCACTTCATCAATAGAATAATATTTTATTTTTATCTTCATTATAGAGTTTAAATATTCTAGTAAACATTATTTTTTTAGAATGAGGATATAATTAGATAAAACATCAGATTCAAAATTTATTACCTTGGTAGGAGTGACTTTCTTCTTGGCAGTTCTCCTTTTCTTTATCATATTATTACTTTATTTATACATGAATAATTTACCATATTAATTCAATGGTTCATCTTGATAATATTTTCATGATTCCTTCAATAAGGATTTATTTGGCCTATTTCAAAGATATAACCATGATATATTTAAAGAATAATACCTTTTTATATAACTTCTCAGGGAACTTCCAAAGCTGCTTCTATATATTCCAAAAAAAACTTTTAACACCTATGAAATTATATACCATTAAAAAACTATAGCTTAATTACATCCTTCATGTGTGAAAGAACTCCAAAAATACTCCTTCAGTTGAAAAAAGTAAAAAAATCATTTTGATAACATTGGTTAAGTTTCTAAGACGCCCATAGGGGGGTGAATTAGGGTGTGACCAATTTAACATTTTAGTCCCTTATACTTATCTAGATCTTGTTCACACTTAATTAGGAAACTTTATAAATTAAATTTCTTTTAATCAAAGTAATAAAACTATATAAATATATGAAGGAAATTAAAGAATATAGGGACTTAAATGATTTTTTACTTAGTTCATAAGTACTAGGCCAATTGATTGAGAATATTATTGGTGATGTGTTGATGCACCCGAATCCACTAGGATCATTAAGTTTTAGTAGATAAAAGGCTATGGTCACTCTAACCCTAGGTTCATTTCCTTTACAGGTCTTAGGTTTTCTCATTTAAACCCAAAGATAACTTCCCTCACTTCCTCCCTATTTACACATTTCTCCATAAAAGGTTAACTTTAGATCCTTACTTATCCTAATTGGATCACTACTAAAGGAATATCTCATATAGATTAGTGACATGTATTTATATCCTTAAACAAAAACCAGTAAGTTTTGTTCTTCCTTGAATATGTGTAGATGCTCTATTAAACTCTCTGTGGGTTTCTCCTTCACAGACTTTTTGTGAACCCCTCAAAAAGACTTGCGTCCTTCCAGAATGAATTTGAAATAACTTCAAAACATTAATTCACATCATCAATCACCTTATCCACATTGAGATCCATTCTATAGACTCTATTTCTTCTTCTTAGTTTAATAAAAAGTCTTTAGGATGGAACCAATTATACTCTTCTTCTTCCTAATTCAGATTTGTCTATATTTTTAGTAGGGTCGCTCATTCCTCTCTCCTGGATCTTCAGATTAACCACAGTATCCCACAATGTGATCATCTTAATTACATGACTCTATAGAAAATATTTAATTTCAATACATTATCACAATATTTTAGGTTTAATGTTTTAGAGAATAAATACAAAACATTGACTAACAAAACTAATGTCCTTTTCTACCAATGGACATTTTTACCACTATATAATAAACTAATTAATCCTTAATAAGTCTTTAAAATCTCCCAAAAATTATCTATACAAGATAATCTTGTAGACAAATCATACATATTACTTTTCTTAGTAACCCAAGGAAATAGAAACATAATAATGGGGTAAAATTAGATTCTTCACAAGGGTAAACATAAGCAATATCAATCAAATATCATAAGTGAGTATAATATGAGTATATGAGTATAATAATAATACATAATAAATTTATACCCAACAAATAGTATTTAAAATTCATGAGTATGGGAATAAATTTTGGAATAATATAATACTTGAATCAAAAGAGTGTGAAAATATATTCCAGTAATCATAGGCCATGATAGAGTAACATATGCATAAAAATAAGTATAAAAGTATGGAATAAAATGGAAATTTACCTAAAAGGGATTCTTAGACATATGGAAAAATCATAGCATTGGAAAAACTTGTGAGAAAACTCATATGTCTGTTACTATGTGAACAAAATCATTATGTACACACCTAAAAATGTGAGTAAACTCATTATGGCCACACTTATGTGAATAAACTCATTATGTCCATGTATTAATATCTCATGAGATATAAACTTAAAAAATGTAATAGAGGGTGTTATAAGACCCCACCCATCATCATAATTATATATGTGTTTAATAAGAAATCAATCATTTTTCATAAAGAACCCATAGAAATAAAATGGGTTTCATATAGTTTTAAAATGGAATCATGTAAGGAAAACATTTATAATTCCATCATAACATGATATTCCAATGGAAAATAAACTGCATCAAAATATATTTTGTAACACCCTGAGATTTTATGAAAAATATTATCTTAATTTCATTAATTTCTTGTGTTGTATGCTACACCAAGATTACCTTGCACTATACGCAACACCGTATTAGCTTGTAGTATACGCAACACTATTCTTGGATCGTGTTACACAAAATTTTGATAATAGTTATTCTACGCAACATTGATATATATATATATATATATATATGAAATATGGTTGGATTCTGTTATATGAAACAACAAAGGATTCTTGCACAACACGCAACCCTGACTTGGCTTGCATTACACGCAATCGCGACCTTCCTCGATAGCGTGTGTTGTACGCAATACCGGGTTTTACTAAACAACGATATATTATTATAATATTATTATGAACTAGCCGTTATGAATATTATTAACTAAAATTTGAATTTTATAACATTATTATTCATGTTACACATTTTCTAGAACATGGTGTAAGAACAAAATAAATTTTTCGGGTAAAATAAGTATTTTTCAAAAAAATGAAGTTTTGCCGCCTTTTGATGGCGCACCCACTTTAAATCTAGTTTTTGACATGTTTATAAGTTCAATTTTACAAAATATAATTCTTATTTGGAATAAAGAAATAAAAATTTATTTTGGATAAAATTTTCATATTATTCTGGTAAGTTTCATATTTTGATGAATAGTAAAAACACGCTATATTTTAATTAAAAACAACTTTTTTCATCACAATAATTTATATGGTTAAATTATAATATTTAATGGTTTTAAAGTATAAATAGAATATATTTTTACCATTTAATATAATTTATGTCATTAGCATTGATTTTACCTTGAATTCGTAGGTTAAATCAATTCAATCTTTTGCAATGTTTTAAAGAAAAACCCGTTTTCTTTCGACAACAGGATTAATTTTAATTTAATTTCTGCAACTTTTGTGTATTGAATTTGGAAAAATGGATTCCATATTTGGAATTAGTGGATCCAAATTATGTTAATAAGATACTTTTTATTTTTGAGAATTATGAATAGTAACTACGGTAAATTTTATTTACCATAGTTAAAGGTAAATCGGGTAATTAAGGGTAAATATAATATTATAAAATTACCCTAACACATGTAAAAATCCTATTGGATAACTACAAGTCGACCCATATCACCTAAGGGTTGGATTAGATTCATTTAATGGACTTTTGTCCATGAAAATAATTTAATTATTATTAAAACCAAAGAATGAGACAACATGTCACTTTCTTAAATCTTATAAGTATAATAATTTTAATTTAGTGAAAAACTTCATGAAACTTCAAACATGAATAGTTTCTAGAAATATAATACAATTATCTACATCATAGGAATTTATTTATAATTTTTAGGGATTAAATAATTATCATTTATTATGACACAAAGATGATGCAGTAATTGTCTTATTAATGAAATATTGACATAATTGATGTTATAAATGCCCAAATAAATGTAATTTGAGACTTTTTAGGACTTAAACTAATTATCTAGGTTAATATGACATGTTATTGTTTATTTAAGTATCTTTTTTCGAACTTATCATTCTTTTATTAATTTCATAAAAATCATGTACCAAATAGTGTCAAAATTGACATAAATTAGTTTTTAAAACAAATATTATATTATTAATTGTTATTTAATTCCTAAAAATCTAAGGTTCATACAAATGACTTAGATAATGATATATATATTAATAATAAACAACTTTGGGTTCTTTTGGCTTGTTATGGTAAGTTTATTAACCATATAGTGTAAGAAAACAAAAAGACACGGTAAAAGTTAAATTATTTAACTTAGAGTTAAATCTAATTGATAAGGTTAAAATAATAACATAAACTTGTCTAAATCCTGTTGTATGAGATTATTTAGACCCATCCCAACTTTATCTTCGAAATAAGACCCTTTGGAACCATTATAAACCGAATTTGACCTTAATATAAAATAATATTTTGAGATTTTCCTAAGGTGCCCCTCTCCTCCCTTATAAAAGGGCACCTTCTCCCTCTCCTCCTCACACCAATTTGAGAATTCAAGCTCGTCAAACCCTTGCCAAAATCTCTTCTCCACTTCCCTAGTATCATCCTAGAGGTCCTGGTCTTCTTCAAAGACCATCCTTAGTTCTTTAAGTGGAGGTTAAGTGAAGGTGCGTCAAAAAGAGGTAATATCCATTACCGATCTTTTTCAATTTCTTTCTTCTTCAACTTCTTATTATTTAGTTGTTTCATGGTAAAGTAATAACATAAGTATTTATTATATACTGATATGTTATTATAAATATGAAACAACTCTAATTAAACTTCTATCCGTCCTACGGAAAAAGGAAATCACCGCGCGTGCATACGTACGGAATACCGTCTCCACGCCGTGGTGTAATCTATTTTCCGCCACCACCTTAATTGGATGGGTATAATGGTGTAATGAGTAACTATATATGATTATTATAAAGTGATATTGATACTGAAATAGTATAAATACACTTCAACACAATTCCACGACCATGGGAACGATATCATCGCTCGTGCGTACGTACGGACTACCGTCTCCACGACGCGATGAGATTCATTCTCAATGATTAACCATTCATAAATGATTATAAAGTATATATAATAAGTAATCATGAAATATATGACATAATAATGATACTGTATTTATGTATATATATATATATATATGTATGTCATCCAATTAATTCCATTCAATTCAATAAGGAAACGAAAACAGCGTTCATGCGTACGTACGGCCTACCGTCTCCATGAATGGTGTATTTCGTTCCATTTACTAATTTATTATACATATGTATATTCTGAATATATATTATATATAAATCATATTTTATATTCTGTAATTAAGTAATCATGATCTAATTAATCATACGAATAATTACAAGTCAAAACACGGATGACAAATGAAATAATTTTACCCAAAACGCTCTTTAACATGGAATTTACAAAAAAATGGGTAATATAAATAATAAGTGAACCATATATGATATCATAAAAATGATTATGACTCTGTAATAAGTTAATGACATTATTTAAATCATTATATAGGAGGTTCGGACACTTACGAAGCAAATCGGACCTAAGGTAAGGGAAATATCACAATCTCATTTTTATCCGAGATTGTTTATACTTTAGTATTTACTGGGGTGTATTTCATCATCCACATCCATGTTTCCTCAATATTTAATATTATTTCCATTCACCTAAAAAATTTTAAATCCTATTTTACCCTTCGGTGAGTTTTTAGTAAAAGATATGAAAGGAATCTTTTGTCGTTTTTCGTACGAGGTACTTTTTTGAATTTTCCGACAAAAGTACGAGAAGAATGTTTTTTTTAACTTATATGACATGAATGGATTTTTAAAACATTATTTCCAAGAATCTTCCTTTAAAAGTTTTCAAGTTTATTTTTAATCATTTTCTTTTAGTTTAAAATTGTAAGACATGTTAAGAAAGGAAAATGTTTTTGAAGTAGAAAGGATATTTTCCTCAAGAATGGAGTTTAAGTGTTTTATCAAAATTATTTTCCATCTAAGATAATAAAGGGTTCTGTTTCTATCCATATTATTACATGGATTTGATTATGTTGTGATGGAAATATTTTTATGAATTCCTTTATCTTATATGAATTGTTTTATGATGTCATGTTGTTTAAGAATCCCATTTTTATTACATGGGTTATGCTATGATGTATGGTATATGATTTTGTGGCACACATAAGAATAGTATCATTATGAGATGGGTGGGACCTATATATCCCTCCAATTCATTGGGTAAAGATTTTATATCTCATGAGATAGACAGGGCTGGAATGGTAGGTTATACTGGTTCAGTGAAACAGGACTGAAACGAGGAGTGAACTCGGTTCAGAAAGGGACTTTGTCCACTAAGATAGTCTTGGCAATGAGTCTTGACTAATAAGAAATGATTTTCTATGATTATGTGTGTATGACACAAAGTTTCATGTTTTATGTTATGATTATTGGGATTTCATTTCACTACTATGATTTATCCCATGTTATGAAATTATGCTCTCTTTTGCAGGTTAAGATTTCCAAAAAAGTTATGTTATTAAGTATATGATGTGACTGATATTTCTTTTTTTTACCCTTACTGAGCATTTGAGCTCACCCTTTTGTATGTTTTCTTTTCCCCAGGATATAAAGAAAGGTTTTAGGTAAAAAAAAGGGAAGATCTTTATGGGAGATGTTGAAGATCTTTCACCACGATTAGAAGATTATATTCCGAGTTTCCAAAGACACTAAACTATTACGATCCTTGTGTGTGTGTTTTTGTTATGTACTAAGTATTCCGCAAAAGTAATGTAATGTCCATGTACGTCAGGCTTCGGGTCTCTACATTTGGTATCAGAGGAAAGGTTTAGTCAATCTTTGGAAACTAGGATGCGAGAACTTTAGTAAGATCCCTTGAGATATTTCTAAGGTATGTCTAGGGATGTCCCTAAGGTTAAGTATAAGTATAGGTTATAGTAATAGAATTACGGTAACCTAAGATGTCAGATATTGAAGGTACTCCCCCTTTACTATGTTTTTTTCTCCAGCATGATTTTTGCATCTCACAAAATTATTTTTGTGTTTTAGTTAATTGAGGGAACCAGAAGGAATTTGGTTAACATTGAATCCAATGGACAAATTGGTGAATATGAGCAACAAAATTGTCTAATTCCTAGAGAGAAAGATATTGTGATTATGCCGAATCAGTCATCGTGATATATGATTAACAAGGTGAAATTTAGTGGTATGCTTAATTCATCAAAGAAGAGGAAGATAAACTATTATGCATGTTCGCATGTTGAGGAGCATAAAGAAAGGAAGATTGAGATTTCTAAAGAAGGGAAGAAGAACCTTGAATAATACCTCAAATGGAGGGACCGATGTTATCTGTGTGGAGAAAAGGATCATAGAGTGACATACTATTATGGAGTTAAATGTATTATTTGTGGAGAACATGGGCATTACCCAACTCAATGCCCTGACCTAAAAAGTTATTTCTAAATCAATGAAGGACTTATTCCAGGACAATAATTGAAGAGGATGGATTGAAGTGTTTATGTATTGGTATTAAAGAATAATGTTGTTGAGGTACTTTTATTATAATATTTTTGTATTATTCTATTGTGGTTTTCAATAATTTTAAGGTACCGGTAACCATGAAAAGTGATTCAAATATTTTGGAAAGCAGATGATATGCGCATCATGAAGGGATAAGGAGAAAATGAAATGTTTGACAGTATTCATGAGCTCATGATTGATATAAGGACTAAGTGATATCATGGTTTGAGTATAAAGAATTTTGAGGATTTTGGTTTGTGGAAAGTGTTAACTTTTAACTACATTCATGTTTTCATTAAGGTTCAATGGGTATTCATTCTTCAAGAGAATACATGATTAAGGTATTCACATGTTTGTAATTTGACCAAAAAGATATATCTTATGATATATGGGGGATAAATTATGGCATTCATGTGATTGTTATGTGACATTTCAAGTAATTATTTTCTTTATACTATGATCTTGGACCAAAGTATTTCAGATAAGCCTAAATATTGGAATGGATTATGTTGGACATAAGTTAGGATAGAGATTTTTCGATATTATTGATGGGATGTTATAGTAATATAGATTTAGAAAAAGGACAACCTTCAGGACGGGCGACAACCCATCGCGTCGGACAAGGCCGTAGGAATCGAACCCACAACCGAAGTGCGACTGGACTTTATCGCCTACCACTAGCCTACAAAAAGTCCCTGTTTAGTAGAAACTAGTTTTATTATATTAAGCAGTATGATATATGAAGTATAAGTCCATTTTAGGAACCATATATGATTAATTTCACCATATATGGACTTATGTATATTTGATAACTTTTCTTGAAAAATATGCAATGACCCATGATTCTATCACATGATCTGCTAACACATAACGAATAACAAATTTAACTTCATTTCATTAAGGGATGAAGTGGAAATTGTTCAATTCACGAACAACAGTGAGATTGTACCAAAATCATGTAAGTATTTCTTTTAATTCATCAACTTTAGGGAAATGATCTTGAAAACCAAAAATGTTGTCTTGGTGACCTTATATCCGATGAATCCGATGGTACCTTAGATCATCACAAATCTATGGCTTTGTGATTGTTGGCTTTTTCATAGTCATGTTCTCCACCACTCTCTATCATAGCATGATGGTTAGATTTCTCTCCCATATCCATATTTTCACCTATGTTATCCTATGTGGAAACCCAATTATTAGTTTATTTGGGTAACTGTTACGTTTCATACTTTATTTTATAAATATAAGTTTTGGTATTCCTTTTTACGATGTGGGTTTCTGTTAAAGAAATTTTCAAGTAGCAAACCATTTATAACCCCGACGAATTTCGAGGGAGAAATTAATTTTAAGGGGGGTAGAATGTAACACACCGAGATTTTATGAAAAATATTATATTAATTTCATTAATGTCTTGTGTTGTATTCTACACCAAGATTACCTTGCGCTATACGCAACACCGTATTAGCTTGCAGTATACACAACACTATTCTTGGATCGTGTTACACACAATTTTGATAATAGTTATTCTATGCAACATTGATATATATATATATATATATGAAATATGGTTGGATTCTATTATATGAAACAACAAAGGATTCTTTCACAACACGCAACCCTGACTTGTCTTGCATTACACGCAATCACGACCTTCCTCGATAGCATGTGTTGTACGCAATACCGGGTTTTACTAAACAATGATATATTATTATAATATTATTATGAACTAGCCGTTATGAATATTATTAACTAAAATTTGAATTTTATAACATTATTATTCATCTTACACATTTTCTAGAACATGGTGTAAGAACAAAATAAATTTTTCGGGTAAAATAAGTATTTTTCAAAAAAATGAAGTTTTGCCGCCTTTTGATGGCGCACCCACTTTAAATCTAGTTTTGACATGTTTATAAGTTTAATTTGACAAAATATAATTCTTATTTGGAATCAAGAAATAAAAATTTACTTTGGATAAATTTTTCATATTATTCTAGTAACTTTCATATTTTAATGAATAGTAAAAACACGCTATATTTTAATTAAAAACAACTTTTTTCATCACAATAATTTATATGGTTAAATTATAATATTGAATGGTTTTAAAGTATAAATAGAATATATTTTTACCATTTAATATAATGTATGTCATTAGCATTGACTTTACCTTGAATTCGTAGGTTAAATCAATTCAATCTTTTGCAATGTTTAAAAGAATAACCCGTTTTCTTTCGACAACGAGATTAATTTTAATTTAATTTATGCAACTTTTGTGTATTGAATTTGGAAAAATGGATTCCATATTTGGAATCAGTGGATCTAAATTATGTTAATAAGCTACTTTTTATTTTTTGGAATTATGAATAGTAACTACGGTAAATTTTATTTACCATAGTTAAAGGTAAATCGGGTAATTAAGGGTAAATATAATATTATAAAATTACCCTAACACATGTAAAAATCCTATTGGATGACTAAAAGTCGACCCATATCACCTAAGGGTCGGATTAGATTCATTTAATGGAATTTTGTCCATGAAAATAATTTAATTATTATTAAAACCAAAGAATGAGACAACATGTCACTTTCTTAAATCTTATAAGTATAATAATTTTAATTTAGTGAAAAAATTCATGAAAATTAAAACATGAATAGTCTACAGAGATATAATACAATTATCTACGTCATAGGAATTTATTTAGAATTTTTTGGGATTAAATAATTATCATTTATTATGACACAAAGATGATGCAGTAATTGTCTTATTAATGAAATATTGACATAATTGATGTTATAAATGCCGAAATAAATGTAATTTGAGACTTTTTATGACCTACGCTAATTTTATAGGTTACTATGACATGTTATTGTTTATTTAAGTAACTTTTTTCGAATTTATCATTATGTTATGAATTTCATAAAAATCATGTACCAAATAGTGTCAAAATTGACATAAATTAGTTTTTAAAACAAATATTATTTTATTAATTGTTATTTAATTCCTAAAAATCAAAGGTTCGGACAAATGACATAGATAAGGATATATATATTAATAATAAACAACTTGGGGTTCTTTTGGCTTGTTATGGTAAGTTTATTAACCATATAGTGTAAGAAAACAAAAAGACACGGTAAAAGTTAAATTATTTAACTTAGAGTTAAATCTAATTGATAAGGTTAAAATAATAACCTAAACTTGTCTAAATCATATTAAATAAGAGTATTTCTACCCATACCCACTTTATCTTCGAAATAAGACCCTTTTTAACCATTATAAACCGAATTTGACCTTAATATAAAATAATATTTTGAGATTTTCCTAAGGTGCCCCTCTCCTCCCTTATAAAAGGGCACCTCCTCCCTCTCCTCCTCACACCAATTTGAGCATTCAAGATCGGCCAACACTTGCCAAAATATCTTCTCCACTTACATAGTATCATACTAGAGGTCCTGGTCTTCTTCAAAGACCATCCTTAGTTCTTTAAGTGGAGGTTAAGTGAAGGCGCGTCAAAAATAGGTAATATCCATTACCGATCTTTTTCAATTTCTTTCTTCTTCAACTTATTCTTATTTAGTTGTTTAATGGTAAAGTAATAACATAAGTATTTATTATATACTGATATGTTATTATAAATATGAAACTACTCTAATTAACCTTCTATCCGTCCTACGGAAAAAGGAAATCACCGCGCGTGCGTACGTACGGAATACCGTCTCCACGCCGTGGTGTAATCTATTTTCCGCCACCACCTTAATTGGATGGGTATAATGGTGTAATGAGTAACTATATATGATTATTACAAAGTGATATTGATACTGAAATAGTATACATACACTTAAACACAATTCCACGACCATGGGAATGATATCATCGCTCGTGCGTACGTACAGACTACCGTCTCCATGACGCGATGAGATTCATTCTCAATGATTAACCATTCATAAATGATTATAAAGTATATATAATAAGTAATCATGAAATATATGACATAATAATGATAATTTATTTATTTATATATATATATGTATGTCATCCAATTAATTCCATTCAATTCAATAAGGAAACGAAAACAACATTCATGCGTACGTATGGCCTACCGTCTCCATGAATGGTGTATTTCGTTCCATTTACTAATTTATTATACATATGTATATTCTGAATATATATTATATATAAATCATGTTTTATTTTCTATAATTAAGTAATCATGATCTAAGTAATCATATGAATAATTACAAGTCAAAACACAGATGACAAATGAAATAATTTTACCCAAAACGCTCTTTAACATGGAATTTACAAAAAAACGGGTAATATAAATCATAAGTGAACCATATATGATATAATAACAATGATTATGAATCTGTAATAAGTCAATTACATTATTTAAATCATTATACAGGAGGTTCATACACTTACGAAGCAAATCGGACCTAAGGTAAGGGAAATTTCACAATCTCATTTTTATCCGAGATTGTTTATACTTTAGTATTTACTAGGGTGTATTTTATCATCCACATCCATGTTTACTCAATATGTAATATTATTTTCATTCAACTACAATTGTTTAAATCCTATTTTACCCTTCGGTGAGTTTTTAGTAAAAGATATGAAAGGAATCTTTTGTCGTTTTTCGTACGAGGTACTTTTTTGACTTTTCTGACAAAAGTACGAGAAGAATGTTTTTTTAACTTATACGACATGAATGGATTTTTAAAACATTATTTCCAAGAATCTTCCTTTACAATTTTTCAAGTTTATTTTTAATCAACTTCTTTTATTTTAAAATTGTAAGACATGTTAAGAAAGGAAAATGTTTTTGAAGTATAAAGGATATTTTCCTCAAGAATTGAGTTCAAGTGTTTTATCAAAATTATTTTCCATCTAAGATAATAAAGGGTTCTATTTCTATACCTATTATTACATGGATTTGATTATGTTTTGATGGAAATATTTTTATGAATTCCTTTATCTTATATGAATTGTTTTATGATGTCATGTTGTTTAAGAATCCCATTTTTACTACATGGGTTATGCTATGATGTATGGTTTATGATTTTGTGGCACACATAAGAATGGTATCATTATGAGATGGGTGGGACCTATATCTCCCTCCGATTCATTGGGTAAAGATTTTATATCTCATGAGATAGACATGGCTGGAACGGTAGGTTATACCAGTTCAGTGAAACAGGACTGAAACGAGGAGTGAACTCGGTTCAGAAAGGGACTTTGTCCACTAAGATAGTCTTGGAAATGAGTCTTGACTAATAAGAAATGATTCTCTATGATTATGTGTGTATGACATAAAGTTTCATGTTTTAAGTTATGATTATTGGGATTTCATTTCACTACTATGATTTATCCCATGTTATGAAATTATGCTCTCTTTTGCAGGTTAAGATTTCCAAAAAAGTTATGTTCTTAAGTATATGATGTGATTGATATTTCTTTTGTTTACCCTTACTGAGCATTTGAGCTCACCCTTTTGTATGTTTTCTTTTCCCCAGGATATAAAGAAAGGTTTTAGGTAAAAAAAAGGGAATATCTTTATGGGATATGTTGAAGATATTTCACCACGATTAGAAGATTATATTCCGAGTTTCCAAAGACACTAAACTATTACGATCCTTGTGTGTGTGTTTTTGTTATGTACTAAGTATTCCGCAAAAGTAATGTAATGTCCATGTACGTCAGGCTTCGGGTCTCTACATATTTAGTAACTTTCTAGGTAAGTGACTTTTAATAAAGATAATATAGAAAATGATATTTACACCGTATTGATAAAGGATATACAGTTTAATTCAATAATCTCCCCCATAAATCAATGTATACAATCTAGATAAACATAATTTAATCAAATAAATGGAAAATAGGATATTCCCAAATGAAATGAATTGAAAAAAAATTAAGTTCATAATCCTTATGTGACTAGGTAAGAAAAATGAAATGGTAAATAATTTCTATGATATAAAAAAAGTTATAAGTCATCTAGATAAATAAGGTTAATGAAATCATTTTAATAATATCCTCGATAAAAATCATATATATCAAAGGAAAATGACTTATATGAAAACCAGTTTTTAGGAGTTTTAGAAAAATAAATTTGGAAATAAGAAACATCCTTAATAATTTGAAATAATTTTAAAAGAAATATTTTATAAAACTAGAGAGAAATAATTTCATTTAGAAACCATGAAAACATGGAGATAATGTTTCATATAAAATGGAAAATGTGGTGGAAAGATGTGTTCCCATGGAAAACGATAAAAAGATATTATTTTAACACTTTGATGAAATTTAACCATACAGAAAACAATAAAAATTTCATTAAATTTTTTAAATAAGGTCAATTAGAAAATGACCTTAATATACTATTGAGGTATAGATAGTGAAATTCTCAAAATTATCTAACGAATACAGACATGGAAAAAGGGATGTTCCCAATTGAAAATGAAAGGTTGGTTTAGTTTTCTTACAATGGGTAGATAACGAGCCAAGGGAAAAAATTAAAGATAGATAAGATAATTAATTCCCTAATAATTGATATAGGATAATAAAATAATCAGTTTTTTAGAGTGAAAAGTATAAAAATTTCCATATGGAATATTTTTCAAAATAAATCTCTATTTGAAAATGAGAATGGTGACAAAACCCTCAAAGTATTGGTAATGTAATAATCAATGGAGCATGGGAAGAAGATCATGAGATGAAAATTAAAATATCATAAAATGTAATGTATTTTATATATAAAATAAATTGGGTATTTAATACACTATATAAAATATATAATAGCGTGAAATATCAAACATTTCCCATGAAATTAAATTTGAGACAAAGAACCCTTTACAACCTTAGAAACATTCGAGTCAAAACCCATTGAAAGATATGATTTAAAATTAAATATTAAGTAAAATGAATAATTAGAGGATCATGATAGAAAAATATTAAATGGGTTGTAGATACACCATTCCATAGAGAACATGGTGTATAATAAGAAATATGTCTCATGGGGTAAAAATTTGAGACAAGAAATCCTTACCTTGTTTCCCCACTTAGTCGAATGCACTATAAGATCCCATATAACAAAAATAAATATCACAATCAATTATTTTATATCATTTTTAATATATTTAACCTATTATAAACTACATTAATAGTTATTATTTATATGTATATTAGTTAGTTATTATTTATTATAAATATCAGGTGTGAGTAATCTCGATCATTTAATACTAGTTACATAATAACAATGTTTTTATTCATTATTATCCCAAATTTCAAAATTAAAAGATCACAAAAGGTACTAGAATTTATGTTTTACATTTATTTATAATGTTATAATTTCATTATATTGGTTTTTTGTTACAATCCTTAAATATGAATTTAAAAATGAGCATGTTTTGGTGATTTTTATCGAATGAATATTCATACCATAATTAATGAGTTTAATTTTAATGTTACCACTAAAAAAACGAAATAAAATATTAATTTACTTATTTATATAATATATGATTAGTAATAAATTTCTCATATTTATCCAAGATATTATTTTATAGAATTTTTCAAGTAGGTGGTTAGACCGGCACAAACATGAACATACCATAATTAACAGATGATTATGATTATGAAAGTGGCTTGTTTTGGAATAATATAATTTTAATATAATCATAATGATATTATTTAGATAATTTTAATTTTATGAACCATATTTTAATGGATTTAATAAATAATAAAGAAAGTCGATGAAAAATGAGATATGTTACTATGTGGAGACGGTAGTCCGCACAATGCATGATTAACGTTTTGATTTATCAATGAATAAGAGGGAAAAAAGGTGGATTAAATTTTTTAACTTAATAATTATATTATATTTTTTCACATTTTTCTCTAATTTTTTCCTTATAATGAGTAAATATATATGGTGGTGAAAAATAGAAGATGACACTTCGTGGAGGCGGTAATCCACACAACACACAAATATCTATTTTTGTTTTTATTAATGGAAAATGGAATAGGTGGTAAATAGTTATTCCATTAAAATAATAAAATTAACAATGCAAAAAATAATTATTTAATTATATAGTAATTATAAATTAAATTTGGAAAAGTAAGAAAGAAAATAAAAGAAGTTAGGGAAAAAATTACACACATTGAGGACTTGGGACTTCCCTTGAGAGACTCCTTGGAAAAGAGGTCTTAGGATAATATATTGTGACCAGATACTAAATGAAAAGGAATAGGATTATAGTGTAAGTAAAAAAGGCAAAATTTTAATGATTAACCTAAATTTTTTAGGGTTTCCTTGAATAGTTGGTGAGAGTCACCTTTTATAAGTGGTGAGAATAATATTTTTATAATATTTCAACTTGATATAAAGAGAGAATGTATTTCACATGTCAAGAAGACTATAAAATGTAAAATAATATATTTATAGATGACATAAGGTCGATAATATCTCAAAAATTAATTTTAATACATGTTTAAAGAAAATCAAGTCCTTTACACATAGAATTTTTACTTTTTCCATTTTTGGTTTTACCGTGGTCACTAGTTTTTAATTAAGTAATTTACTTTTAATACCTAAAAAAATTTCCATTATTAGATAATTTAGACCTAATGATTCCAAATATTAATAAAATTTTATCATATAAAATTTCTATTTGTAATAAAAATTAATTTTAACATTAGCGCATGTAACGCGTAAAAAGCCATTTTTAGAAAAAATGTTTTTTAGAATAAAATTATCAATTTATTTTATTTTAATAATATAATTTCTTTTATTTTAAAACAAATAAAATTATTGTGTCTTTAAAATAATTCCAAAACCTAATTTTACCAAAATAATATTTAATTAAAAGAAAAGACCAATAAACATTTTTATTAGAAAATATTACTTAAGTTGTTAAAGAGAGGTTTTATAAATTAAAAATAGTATTTTTAAAATAAATAGTTTTAATCCTTATATAAATATTTGATCAATTAATAGTTTTTATAAACTAATATTTCATTCTTATATAATGATAAGGTCATAAATTTTAAATTTTTTGTAAAAAATGCATTTTTTCACTGTTATCCTAAAATTAAATATTTCAAAAAAATCCAAAAATTTAATAGTAAGCTAATATTTACATGATTAATAACTATATTATAGTTATTTAAACTATTTAAAATTATAAAATTAATTAATTTATCTTTTAAGTAAAAAAATTAAAAAATATAAAAAAAATTACTTTTGTGAAAAGAATGACCTCCTTAAACCTCAAGTGTTTTTCATCTCATTTTATATAAATTTATAAATAATTTAATGTTAAAATATTAATTTTTAGAATTAAATATTAACTATAATAAACTTTTAAATATGATAAAATTAAGTTAAAATATGATGGTTCTTCAAAAGGCATTAAATTAAATAAAAATAAAAATTTGTAATTATTTTAATGGATTTTTTTGATACTGATTATATTATTCATGTAATTTTAATATGTTTCAATTAATTTTATTAGGGTTTTGTGTTAGTTTTATTTTTTTCATAACACATTCCATTTAAGATAGTATATATTTAAAGGTTCTAAAATTTCGGGTCATTATATTCAACCCCCTTAAATAAATTACATCTTTGCAATTTTAATTATTACTAAAGAAACTTTGTGGTAAAATTGTTTTAAATAAAGTTTTTACATTGGTTTATAGCTAAATTTTTTTATAAGAATGTTTTTATTATCCAAGAATCAAATCCATTCCATCATAATTAGCTTTTGTAAGAAATTAGAAAGTTGCTGAAAGAATAGAATCCATCTGCTTCAGATTTAGATCATTAGATCCAAAAGAATTGAAGGAGGAAATTATTGTTTTCTGGAAGTTTTCCTTTGTTGTAATCATAGAAAGAAATAATATACTTTGTAAAGAAATCATATTGTTTATAAAGAGTTTTGAAAGAATATTGTGAATTAAGGAGTTATAAAGTTTTCATACTTTCTAAAGAAAATCAGATGATGCTTTTCTAATCAAGAAGTTCTCACAAATCATGAAAAATTTCATGATAAAAGCTTTTGAAGAAATTATTGTGAGTTTTGAATAAATTCCAAATTTAATAAAGAATAATTCCATCATAATGTGAACTCTATCATAATGATAATTCATTCATATTCAATGATAAGGATATAGAATTTTGATTCACTAATAAGGATACAAAATTTAGATTCTCTAAGAAGGATATAGAATTTGGATACACTGAGAAAGAAACAGAAATTAGATTCACTAAGAAAGAAATATAATTTAGATTCAATAAGAAAGAAATAGAATTATAATTCATCGATAACAAAATAGAATTCAGATTCACTGAGAAAGAAATAGAATTTGTATTCACTAAGAAAGAAATAGAAATTGGATTCATTGAGAAAGAAATAGAAATTTTATCGAGATGATTATGAAGAAGACTCAAAAAGAAAAATTTCAGAAGTTTTATGAAGAGTTGAAGAGTTTAAACTTGAAATTCAATTTTTCATAAATCTCAAATTAAATCTAAGGAGGTTTTAATAAGTCAAAATTGATGTTTAAATTCAAGATATCTTTAGATATTTTAAAATTTTAGTAACTGGGGAAAGTTTTCAAGTTTCCTATTTTTTCTTTTAGAGTATCTTATAAATACTTCCTCAGATAATTAATTCATTGAGAAGTCATATATAAGAGGAAAAGTAATATCTCTTAAGAAATCAAGTGACATTCATTTTTGGATATAGATCTCATAAGGAGTATCAAACAACTGGATGTTTGTTTACTATATTGAGAAGATTAGATTGAGAAAATCAGACTAAATATTAAGACTGAGAAATTATGGAGTAGTTTCAATAAATTCTTTACTCTTTTTTTCTTAATTGTTTTATAAGTAAATATTTTAAACTAACAATATTCAATATAATCTTTCCTATTGGGAGAGTGAAGGTGTTTAACGGGAGTTGACACAAGTTGTATTCACTTTTTCATAATAGTTGATTTCCATAGACCCACTAGAGTTGCTATAACAAGGATGTATGTTCTCACACTGTGATATAAACTTGTAATTCTTGTATGATTTACTTTCTTCACTATTCTTTCATGCATGTGTATTTAATAAAATTTTATAAGGAAATAAATCTTAAAAGATTATAGGGGTTAAGTTTCTATAAGTTTTGAAACTTATAAAAAGTAAACAACTGATTCAACTCCCCTTCTTAGTTTTTATTCGATCCTTCGGAATTTCAATTGGTATCAGAGGGAAGGTTCTATTATTGAATCCTTATCATGTATAATATAAATTCTATCAATAATAGATGAGTTCTTAAATTTTATAGACAAAATTACTATGGATGAAAAAAATAGTATGATTCCTTATCTTCTATCTCTTTGATTGGAAGTTGTTTATGCTACCACTATTTGTTTTCCACATATTGAGAAAGATGCTCGTATGAAATTTGCTAACAAGAGAAACATAATAGTTTATGGAAAGGCTATAAATTCTATTCTCATTTCCTTATCATAAATTTTTTATTAGAAGGCGATGGGTCTCAAAACTTCAAAAAGTATGTGGGACAATCTAGAAAGTGTTTTTGAATGGAATACAAATGTTAAGGAAGAAAATATAAAAATATAGCTTAGAAAATTTGAATAAATCATAATGAGAGATAAAGAAACAATTGATGAATACTTCACCAGAGCAAATGGAATTGTTTGTAACATGAGAGGATTCAGATATTCCTTGGAAGATTATATAACTATGAAGAAACTTATAAGAATCTTTCTTGATAGGTTTTATTCTAAAATTTATTCTTTATAAGATAAAGATGATTTTTCTCTTGATGAATTTCATAAATTTCTTATTTATTATGAAATGAGGAAAGTTCCAATGTTTAAAAATAATATGAAAGATGACATGGATGTTAAAGTAATGAGAAAGTTTAAAATTCAAGATTTTGAAGATGTTGAACCTTGTAATTCCGAAGATAAAGAGGATGATGATTTGAATGAAAAAAACATTTCTTTTATATCCAAGAACTATAAAATAGGAAGACGAAAGTATAGAGGTAAACTTACTCTCAATTTTTTTGAGTGGGATGGAATCAAACACTTTGATATGAATTTCCCTAAGAAAAAAATTTAGATAATATCAAGATGATTCTGATGGAAAACCTTGATGAAAGAAGTGGAAAAAAATAATAATGATGAAAAGTCTTCAAATAGATACAAGAAGAAGTTTACTGGAAAAAAAATAAGTATGTTGAGAAATAAAATTGAATCGGACTCAACTGATAATAATTATTTTGAATATGAAAGTTTAAAAAAATTCAAAACCTTATTTGAAAATGTTGAGAAATCAAAAGATTCCTTAGAGAGTGAAGAAGGTGGTGAATAATATTATAGATAATATCAGCTTAGAACACAAATTTTTGTATGTATTGAGAAAAACAAAACTCTCAAGAAAGAAATTAGAGTAATAAAGAAAGATTGTGAAAAATTTTCTGATGGAAGAAAATATGTCATCATGAAAGAGGATGAATAAATTTAGGAGATTTTATGTTATAAAATTAGAATTGTTGAATAGGAAAAGATGATTGAAGATCTTAGTAAGAAGCTGGAAGATAAGGAATAACAGGTTAACAAGTTTCAATAAAAACTTATTTAATCTAAAATTAACTTGAGTAATATGAATGAAAACTTAAAGAAAGACTCAGAAGTAAAATACAAGAGTTCTAAAGATGCTGATAAGGCTCAATACGAGAATCAATAGAAAATTTATCTCACAAAAAATAAAGTTTCATCTGATTCTTTTAACATATCAGGTTCCCGAATAATTATTGGGAAATATTGGGTGGAGAAAGGATGTGAGAAACCTATAAAATATACAAAAGTATAAAACTCAATCAAAAGAAAAGATGGTTCACATCCTGAGTATGTTAGACCTGAATGAAGTTACCAACCTCAATAAAGTTTCTACAAAGAAAGATATTTCATAAATATAAAATCTAGATTTTATGGATATTGTTGGTGTTTTGTAATCTATGGGTATTGGGAATTTAATTGTTGGCAAAAATTATCCTTACTTGGAAGAAGGTTTGAGAAAAGTGGAAGAAATAGTGAAAGTAGAATGGGTAACTTTTTCCAACTTAAAGAATGTTAGAAAAGTTAATTCTCAATATGTTAGAAAATTTACAACAAGAAATAAATTTGAATTTCTAGAAGAAGTTTTTAGAATATGTGTGAAGTATATTCATTATGCCAAAAAATATATGAAACTCCTTCTGGAATAATTTTCTTATAATAGAAAAGAAAATGAATCTGAAAAGAGGAATGTTGAGGAAATATATTTTATTATTGAGACAGCTTTAAAAGCAAGTAAAAAGAAAAAACCATGGATACTTGATAGTGGATGTTCATCACATATGACTGGATATATAAAAATCTTAAAACATGTTGAAAGTCACTGTAGAGTAGCAATTACCTCTGGTAATGATAGTTCCTTAAAAATCAGAGGAATCAGAATGGATGAGATTGAATCCAAAAAGTTACAATTTGAGGAAGTTTTATTTGTGGATGGGATAAAACACAACTTACTTAGTGTAAGTCAACTTTGTGATGAAGGAAAATAAGTTATTTTTATAAAATAGTTTTGTATAATAAAAAGTGTAGAAGATGGAAAATTAATTACAAAAGTAGAAAGAACTAATAGAAATATCTTCTAAATAAGAGAATTCAATAACTCTTGTTATTTGAGTGTGAAAAATGGAAAAAAATTGTGGCATGGAAGACTCGGGAAATTTGGATAGAAAATTATGAACACAATTTATAAAGTTGATGTTTTTCAAAACTTTCAAAAATTGAAAATAAGATTATAATATGTTTTTGTAACTTTTCAAAAATTGAAGATGAATGACAAAAGTCATAAAAGAGTTGAGATTCAATCTACTCGACCACTTGAGCTTATTCATTCCTATTTATGTGGGTTTATGAGACATAAATAAAAGAAGTGTATTTTTACTTCATCACTTTTTATTGATGATTTAACTCAAATTAAAAACATCATGTTTATGACGTAAAAGTTAGAGGCTATTGAAATGTTAAAATTCTTCAGAAAAGATGTTGAGAAAGAAATAGGGGTTTCTATAAAGAAGCTGAGAATAAATAATGGTACTGAATTCACAAACAATAATTTTTAAACTCATATGATAAATTATGGTTTTAAACATTAGTATAATTATCCCTATACTCTAGAACAAAATGGATTAGTAGAAAGAAAGAGTAGAGGCTAGGTAGAAATTGGAGGAATTATGTTAGCAGAATATAAAATTTCAAATTTATATTGGAGAGAAGATGTTAGTACTACTATACATGCTCAAAATAGATGGTTGTTGAGATTGGAAACCAAACTGACTACTTATGAAATGTGTTATAACAAAAAACCTTCATTGAAATACTTTAATGTTTCTGGAATTCCATGTTTTTTCAAAATAAAAAATCGGGATTTGGGAAAGTTTGATGAGAAAAGTGAGGATGGAACTTATATGGGTTATTCAGCCAATGAAAGAAATTACAAATGTTGGAAAAAAATGTTTACAAAAGTTTTTGGACTCATATGATTTTAAGGTAATTCAAAATAAAAGTTCCTTAATAAAAGTTATTGATAATGTTGAGGAGGATAAACTGGAGAATTCCAACAATGGTAAAAGTATTTCAAAACATCCTTATCAAGATTTAGAAGAATCATGTGGTGAGGAAATTTCAGTTGGGAAAGAAACTTTGAAATTTCCTACCTTGTAAAAACATGTTGAATCCAAAGAAATTTTTGGGAATCATAAGGCTCTAGTCCAAACAAGAATAAAGTTGATATTAGATAATCAGACTTCACTTATCTCAAAAATTGAACTGAAATAAGTTTTAGAAGCTATTCAACACAAAGAATGAGTGAATGATATGAATTAAGAGTTTGATCAAATTGAGAAGAATGAAACATGGGAAATTGTTTCACATCCAACAAATAAAAATGTTATTTGAACTAATTGGGTTTACCAAAAAAAGTTAAATGAACATGGATATGTTTCAAGAAAAAAAGAAAGGATTGTTTGTAAAGGCTATGCACAAGTGAAAGGTGTGGATTTTGAAGAATTTTTTTCCCTAGTTGCAATATTAGAAAATATTATAATGTTTCTTTCAGTGGCCACACATTGTAATTATAAAGTTTATCAGATGGATATAAATTCAAATTTCTTAAATGGTATGATTGAGGAAGAAGTTTACATTGAAAAACCTGGTGGGTTTCTACTTGATGAGGATGAAAACAAAGTTTATAAATTGAAGAATGATTTTCATGGGCTAAAACATGCTCCATATTCATGGTATTCTAAACTTGATAATTATTTGAGAAAGTTGAACTTTTCACAAGGAAAATATTATAGAAACTTATATGTGAAATATATTGACTTCAGAGCTCTAATTATAATTATTAATGTGGATGATATAATTTTTTTTGGGGATATATAAGATGTTTATAAAAAATTTACTAAGGAAATGAAGAAGGATTTTCAAATATCCATGTTAGGAGAATTGGCTTTATTCCTTGGATTATAAGTTCAATAATAAGAAAAATACATTTTCTTATCTCATAAAAAATATTCTAGGGAGTTGTTAATGAAATTTGGGATGGAAGAATCCAAATAATTTTCAACTCCTATTTTAGTGATAAAAAAGTTGAGAAAATATGAATTTATAATAAGTTTGAATAAAAAAGAATTTTAGAAGCTGATAGGAAGTCTTATTTACCTTACATCCAAATGGTCTGATATTTTTTATGAAGTGACTTTGTATTCCAGGTATCAAAGTAATCTAAAATAATCACATATGTTGGAAGAAAAGAGGATAATGATATATTTCAAAGGAATAAATTCACATGGGTTGTTATATAAAATAAATATTGAGATAAAGTTTCATGGTTATACTGATTCCAATTGGGCTTGAGATTGTAATGATATAAAATCAACCTCAGGAGGAAAAATTTTCTTGGGTGAATGTTATTTGAGTTGGCATAGTGAGAAAAAAAATTTAGTGACCTTGAGAATATGTGAATATGAATATGTCACAACTACTCAAGTTTATACTCAAATGTGTTAGAGTTGGTGGCCTAGAACCAACTACTTTGTACTTTATTCATTAATAAATACTTTATCACATCTTGATTGTTCTTCTGCATCCCAATACATGTGATAATTTCCTAAGAATAGGATGTTTCACAAAAGGGTCATAGCGGATCCCTGCTATGATGAGAACCCGAAAGTACCACAACACTATTCTTGAATATATGTTCTATGGTCGGATGATTTTATTTGAGAGACAAAAATAATATAGGCCATTAGGGGAGAATAATCATAAAACATTGAGGCACCTTCTCATGGTGTGCACCCTTAGTAATATCCAGGAGGATATTTTGAGAACGAGACCCACCGATAGGAAATCCACATTTCATAGTGTCATTGGATGTTCCTATCTGCAGACATTTGTATTGGTCCTTAGACTTTAAGATTATTATTAATGGGTATTACAACTCACACACTTAGATGTATTGAAAAAAACTATAATGAAACACTATTTTCAGTGAGGTAGGATATGTTGGGTGCATCATGTGTAATACTATATTAATAGATAATGCGAGAAAGGATTTGTCCCTTATGTTCCATAACGAAAGTAGATATCTTAGTCCCTTTGATGGAATTGATATAGACTAAATAAATCCATGGACATGGTGAGGAATGATAAAGTTCAATTTTGGGTATTCAAAGAAAGAATAATCAAGAAATGGGTTGATGGCACTAGAATGCAACCTGCTTGATTAGAGATATCGAGAAAAAGGGATTACATTACACGGTAAATGTTCGTAGGAGGTGGCACATCATTGTTGCATTAAATTTGTTCTCTATGGGTGCCTTAGCATGTTGCTAGATGCTAACATTCTATTTTAGATAGGCTCTTCCTAATTCCACTGAGAAAGTGGCCCTAGAGGGTCACACACTAAGTGTGTCCAAGTATCTCAGTTAAATATTCATTTAACAATTTGAATAAAGATTATTCCCAATTATGTTTTAACAATTATTCAAGGATGTCTGATCACATTTATTTCAACACTAGTTATTCGAGAGAATATATTATGGGAAAAATAATATATTTATTATATAGTAATGCAGTGATATTTATTTAAGAAATAAATATCCATTATTCAAGGTCTAATAAATGTGGCGGAGGAAATAAATAAAAGGGAAAAACAAAAGTACACGCCATGTATATTAATATACACACCGTGTAGTTTTTCTGGGGATTGGTGAGAAATAATATTATTTATTTAATTAAATAATATTAGGTATAATTTTCTGGGCACATGTCAAGTAATAATAATAGTCAACTATTATTATTATACATGGGGTCTTACTAAGAGTTAAATGAAATTAATAAATATTTTAGGGTAATTAATTCATTTTATTATTCTAAGTAATTAAAATTAAAATTATATTATTATCATAAGCCTATCCATTATTTCATGGTTGTACACAATGGATATAGAAAAGCTCCGAAGCCAAGAGAGAATTCTTTTTCCATTAAGAATTCTCTCAAGAAAGGAGAGCACTTTGGAAGTGACTCTCTAGGAGATCAAAGGCATACATCGCAAGCGAAGGCTCTTCTGCACTAGCACATGAAGATCCCTTCGACAATGTCCAGAGATATGTGGAGCACGTGTGGATCACCACTAAAGTAGGCCTACACTTGACTTCTATGATGCAATGAGCGATCACATCAGATCATGATAGGAAACATCAATAGAGAGATAATTCCATCAAGGTAATTCTCGTCTTTTAATTAAATTAATTATAACCAACATATAATGGTCCTCTCTATGGTTCTGGGACTCCCTTCCTTTCTTTTTTTCTTTGTTCTATTACAAAGATCCGACATTTTTTTATCGTGAAGGATCTCATATTGATCATTGTTAAAAGAAAAATTAATGTTGGGTACACCCATCCATGCACTTTCACTATGCCCGGAACCTACAAAATGTTGTGGATGAAAGTTTAGTTTGAATATTTGAAAGTAAAAGTTTTTAAACCATTGAAGATAATTTGTGATAATTAGAGTGAAATTGATCTTTCTAATTTTTTTTCCAAAATTCAACATCAAAACACACTTACATAAAGTTTTAATTTATAAAATAAAAATTTTCTGCTGGATATGTTGGGTTGGAATACATTTCAAAAAACTATCAGATTGCTGATATCTTTACAAAAGAAATTTATAAAGAGAGGTTTATGGAATTGAGGCTGCAAATTCATGTTCATCCTCCTCCCATGTCTTTATAAACCTCATAAGGATGTACCCCCATCGTGCTTTGGATTATGTTGACAAAGTGGGAGAGAAAATAACAACTTTATACTATAGTAAGAAGTTTTTACTTATCTTTATTAAATGAATCTGAATCTATGGTTATCATAAAATAGGGGAGAGAAAAATAAAAGTAAGGTTGAGTTATATTTACATGGATGAAAAATTTCCTTATAACCGATGGGTGGAATTTCTTCAAAAAAACTTTATCCAGTAGTGTAGTGATAAGACACTCTCTTTTAATAAAGGATATGTTTTTATAAAAGTCAAAAAACATTAGTTGTTTACAAAATTTGAGTTGTGAAAAAATTATGAGAGTTGGAAAATTTGTTAACAAAGGTTGTCAATAAATACAAAGGGGTGGATAGAAGAACCTTTGCAGTTAAATTATTTTAAATTGAGTTTTTTTTATTTTTTGACAACTAAATTTTTTGAATAAGAATGTTTTTGTTATCCAGGAATTGGATCCAGTCTATATTAATGGGATTTTGTAAGAAAGTTAAAATTTTCTAAAAGAATCAAATCCATTTGCATTAGATTCAGATCATTGGATCCAAAAGAATCAGAGGCAGAAATTGTTGTTTTCTAGAAGTTTTTCTTTGTCATAATCATAGAATGAAAGAAGATGTCGAATGAAGAAGTCATACTGTTTCTGAATAGTTTTGAAAGAATATTGTAAAGTGATGTGTTAGAAAGTTTTCATACTTTCTAAACCAAATTATACAATGATTTTATGACCAAGAAGTTCTCAAAAATCATGAAAAATTTCATGATAAAATATTTTGAATAAATGGTGGAAAGGTTTGAAGAAATTCAAAATTTATAGTGAATAATTCCATCATAATGGGAATTACATCGTAATGAAAATTCATTTAGATTCACTAAGAAGGATACATAATTAAAATTCACTAAGAATGATACAAAATTCCGATTCACTGAAAAGGTTACATAATTTGGATTCACTGTGAAAGAAATAGAAATAAAATTCAATGAGAAATAAAAAAATTCAGATTCACTGAGAAAGAAATAGAATTCAGATTCATTGATAAAGAAACAGAAATCATATTCACTAAGAATGGAACAAAAATTGTATTAAGATTATTAAAAGGAAGACTCAAAAAGAAAAATTCTAGATGTTTTATGAATAATTTAAGAGGTCAAACTCGAAATTAAATTTTTTGTAAATCTCAGAGAAATATAAGGAGGTTTAAATAATTCAAAGTTGATGTTCAAATGTGAGATATCTTTGAATATTTTTAAATTTGAGGATGCTGGTAAAGTTTTCAGGATTCCCATTTTTTCTTTTGGAGTTTCCAATAAATACTTTCTCAAAACATTTTTTCATTGAGAACTTTCACACAATCAGAAAATGTGTAGAGATGAATAAATATAGTGAGATTTATTTCCATATGGATATCTCATGAGGAGGATTAGACAACTAAGTGTTTGTTTACCAGATTGAGAAGTGCGGATTGAGGAAATCAGACTAAAGATTCGGACTGATCAATTGTGGAGTAGTTTTAAAAAAGTATTTATTCTTTTGTTTGGATCAATTTTTGTATATGTAAACATTTTAAACTAATGGGATTCAGTATAATAATTCCTATCAAGAGATATAAGGTGTCTAAAAAGAGTTGTCACAAGTTTTATTCACTTCTATATAATATTGTATCTCTATATACCCACGAGAGTGGCTATAGTAAGGATGTAGGTTCTCACACTGAGGTCAAACCATATAAATATTGTTTGCTTTAATTGGTTCACTATTATTTCATGCATGAGTATTTACTAAACGTTTATAATGAAATAAATCTTAATAGGTTTTAGGGGTTAAGTTTCTAAAAGTTTTGAAACTTATATAAGGTGAACAAATAATTCAACCCACTTATTTTTTATTTGATCATTTGGAGCCTCAATTACTCACTAATTGGTGAGGGTATTCTTAACATATTCATCATTACATATATAAATTCTAATATGTCATATACCTTACTATGTTAGGATATATAAAGTTACTTATCTTTCCTTAAACAACATTAATCATTCATACAATCATATACCCCAATATTTTTATAACTTAACAATATATTCTCTATAACATAATTTTTTCAATACCATTTTAATCTCCAATAAATTAAATCACAAAAAATCATATATTTCACTAAAAATTAACTCATATATTCAACAACTAGTTCATATAGTCAACACTAGTCAATATATATCATAATATTAAAAATTTGATAAGATTCACAAAAAATATCACGGATCACTTTTTCATTATATCAATAATGAATTCCAAGGCGACCAATACTGTCTAACTCGCTTTTCTCAAAATCAATAAAACATTTTTTACCTCAACATCAAGCATATATTAAATTTATTATTTATAAATACCTAAATAAATTATTCTCTAATATTTATCCTTAAAAATACAAGTTTTTCATAAAATCATTTTTAAAGGAAAAAATAATAGATGTTTCACATAATCCTCATTACATTTAGAATATACCTGAATATAATAACTAAATATCACCCACTATTGATAATCACTAAGTGTATCAAGATTTAATTTCTATTAAGATATAAAACTTACTACCTTAGGTAATACTAGTAAACTTACCTTTTATATCATAATAGGAATGTACTAAGATTCTTAACCATCTAATTATTCTCTCCTTTTTGGTTATAAGACATAGTGGTTTCTAGATACATACCTTTATTATCTTCATTTTCATGATCCTATTTCAACCAAATATTAAAAAAATGGTGATGATAATATCTAAAATATGAATATGAAAACATCAATACAAATATTCCTTCCCCTATGGGACCCTTGTTTTTAACATATAATACTTTGAGTTCAACCTATGACTCTCTTTTTTCAATCCTTGGTTACTTTATGTTATGTTATCTCAAGCTTCTTAACCTAAAAACTCAAAGTAATTTGAAAATAAATACTTCACAATGGTTCATAAATAGACTATGATCAACCATAGCATATCCCCCAAGAGTGTCTAGCCATGTGTGAAGTATTAGGCCCACTAATAATGTACCAGAGTGAATATGGAGACCATTCTCAACCAGTTATTCCACACTATATTTTTTTTTTAATGGTCACAAACACCTTTTAGTGATCTAATATTTTTAATTGAGTATTTTTTAGTATTTTTGTATGAACATGAATATAGGTTGAAAATGGACCAAATGAAGGCCTAAAATTGGATAAATAAGACCAAGGGAGGACCTTCCAAATTCCGTTATGACAGACTACTCATTGGGGTGTCATCGGCTAGCTGATGGCACTGATAGAAGGATTAAATCCACAACTACTTAATGGAATGTCACCATCCATTCCGTGGCTTTGGACCAAAGTAGTATAATTATAAGTAGCTCACCAGCTACCCACTGGAAGCCAGTGGGTATATGATGGAGGTAAAAATAGTGAGGAATCCTATAGTATTTCTATAATCTCACCAGTGGAATCGGGTGGTTAGCCGATATTGTTGAGTTAGTAAGTTAAAATATGCAATTATAGTGGTATTCAAAGGCTCACTTGGCCTATTAACTCCTCAAAATCATTCCTTTTACCCACAAAGTCTATAAATACCACCAATGGGAGTCTTATAAATCCATAATCTCAAGCAATTGTGAATATATTTTATCCATAGAAAAGATCAATGAGCATAAACTCCGATTTTCCTTTTAATTGAGATCTTTATGTATTTATTTCTCTAAACTATTAGATCTAAATTTTATATCTCTAAATATATAAATTAATTATTCTCTATATTTCTATATAATAGAGATCATTTATTTAAAATATTGGAGCCTAATAAAATCTCTATATATATCTCTCTCTCGGTTTTTAGAAAACCGCTAAAACCAAGTTTCATATTCTATGTTTCTTAGCTACCGTTGAAGTTAAGGTATATATATATATATTAACCAATCCTCAAATCTTTGATATGAGAGAAAAAGGGGCTCATAATTGAGATATTTCTAAAATTCCTTAACATATTGTGTACCTTATTTACTTTCTGTAACTTATATTTATTAATTGCAATCTTTCAATGAATAATTCAATTGTTTAATCCATCATTCACTTAATCTATTATAATTAAATCTATAATTTTATTAATTTAATATTTCCAATATGATCATTATTTTAAGTTTCAAATACACTTTTCAATTCCTTTTGTACTTAATTTTATTTATCACTCAATTTCATATTTTTATCTCCTATCATTATTTTAATTTTTAAAAAGAAATTCACCCCATGCCATTATAAAATTACCAAAAATTGGTATCAAAGGATATATTATTTTAATAATTTTTTTGGTATTGTTTTAAAAAAAATAAAATTTTTATTAAAAAAAATAGAAATTGTTTTAAAATTTTGTTTTAAATCTCAATAAATTTCAAGATGCAATCTTTAAAAGATGAACTCTACCTACAACACCCACAATGCTCCTAAAGGACACTCAATAGGTTGAACCCCTTTCTTTGATGAAACCAACTATAGTTATTGGAAAACTCGTATAACTACCTTTCTTAGAAGCATTTGATATCCATTTTGGAAAATTGTTATGCAAGGTACACACCTACTAAAGAATTAGAGGAAAAATAGACCCCTGATGATATTGAAACTTTTGAAATTGATGGAAGAGACTTGAATTATCTTCATTTTAGTTTAGATATAAATTAATTTAATGATGTTTCTACTTGAAAAACTATTCATGGAATATATAAATTACTTAAATTTACACATGAAGGCATTTATAAATTGAAGGATACTAGACTTGATATGTATATACTAGATTTTAAAAGTTATAGTATGAACCCAAATGAATCTATTATGGAAATTCTTACTTATTTTATTAAAATATTAAATGGTATAAATTCTCTTGTATGTAGTATTACTACATAAAACCTTTTGAAGAAACTAATTTTGGTATTTCCAAGTAATTGGGTACCAAAGTTAAAGGCAATCTAAGAAGCCAAAGATATCAAAAACATGGAATTTGAAGAACTGATTGTTTATCTCATGACCTATGACATCACCATAAAGTGAAAATTCATAAAATAAGAAAAATAAGTGAAGAAAAATAAATCTATTATGAAACTTCTAGAATTTATTCTAATATGGAACATCTAACCATGAAATTGAACAAATTTATGAAGAAGAAGGGATATTTACACTATACTAAAAAGGATAATCAATGAAAATATGCATAATTAACTTGTTATCATTTCCAAAAAGGAAACATCAAGACATATTTACCCATTTTTAAAAAGGAAAATAAGAAAGGAAAAAACCCTCAAATTTTTAACTTAGAGTGTAAGTGATGACTCCCTCTCCTATTCTAACTCAAGAGATGGAAGTTTAAAATATCTCATAGATGAAATTTAGGTATGTGATGAAGTTAATTCTCCCACTTATTATACTTTTAATTCTTAACCTTTTATTTTTATTCTTTATAAATAGATTATTAATAATTAAAACATGAATTTTGTGAAATTACAAAAAAATTAAAAGAACTAAAAAATACATATAATTAATTCTTTTAAAAAAGAATCAAATTTATAAATAAAATGATAATTTGTATTTGAAATTAAAATATCAACCTAATGTTGAGAAACTTGAATAAATTATCATGGATATTAATAATTATCTAGATAAATTCATACAAGGTGGGTAAAATATAAATAAAATATTGGTTTCTCAATGACATGTAAAAAAATATTTTGGTTTCAAAAATCAATAAATAAATTTAAAAAATACTACTAAATTTGTCAAAGGAAGTTCACAAGATAAATTCTATAATTATTTAAAAAATTAGTGTTTTATTTCTGAATTTTATTGTAAAAATTATCATTATGGTGGGCCTAATTAAATTCATCCCACTTATAATACCTTTTTAAGAATTCTTATAAATCATATGTTAAAGAAGTATGTATTCCAAAATCACTTTTGGTGAACATAAGTAGACCCAAAATTTGGGTACCAAAATCTTTAGTTACTTAATTAATTTTTAGGAAAAATGCTTCAAGAGAAAAACTCAAAGAGCTACATGGTACTTGGATAATGGGTACTAAAGACCTAGTGGGGTGAGTAATCCAGGTTAAATCATCTTGAAAATCTTGATGGAGGCCACATCACTTTTGGTGATTACTTAATGAGTAAGATCATCAGTATAAGTACTATTGGTTTTTCAAATTTTTCTATTATTATATATGTTTTATATGTTAAAGGTTTATAAAAAAATTTTCTAAGTATTAGTAAATTATGTGATAATTGTAAAAAGTCTATTATGAAAATTATTTTTGTAAAGTATTTGATTACAAATAAAAACTTTTATTTTCATATTCTCATTTTAAAAATGTTATATATATATATAATCTATTTCAAGTCAAAATTTTAGATATTTAAGTGCACAAGATAGTGACTCAATGCTTTTGTATAGGAACTTTTGTCATTGTAGCACACACACACTTATCAAACTCAACCAAAATCATCTTGTATGAGATTTACTTAGATTGAATTTAAAAAATAACACTATTTTTTAATCTTGAAAACATGGTAAGAAACAAAAAACTTCCTTTAAATATAAAAAGGAAGTATCCACCTCTAAGTCCCTTGAGCTTATTCATCTTTATATTTTTTTACCAACCAAAATTTCAATTATAGGAGGTAAATATTACACTTTAGTAACTACAGATGATTAAAAATTACTTACATGGGTTTACTTATTGTCTCATAAAAATTAGGCCTGTAAAGTACTTATTAAATATTTCAATAAGGTAAAAAAATAAAAATTCCATAAGATCATAACTATTCAGAGTGATCATGGGTGATAGTTTGATAATAATTTTTTTGAGGAAAGTTTTTACTTCACAAGGTTTTAATCATTTTTTTTCTCCAAGGAGTTCATAACATAATAGGTTTGTTGAGATATAGAATATTACTATTTAGGAAATAATTATAACTCTTAAATTAATTTAAACTCCCACAATATTTTAAAGTTGAGGTGGTTAATACCATTTGTTATACCTTGAAATATATTCACTTAAGACCCTTCCTTAAAATACCCCTTATTACCTTTGTGAAAAAAACGTAAAGTTGGATTTTTTAATGTGTTTAGATATAAATTCTATATTATTATCACCAAAGAAAACATAGGAAATTTTGACAAAAAATACTATGAAGGTATTTTTAATGGGTAATTAAACTCAATTAAATCATGCCAAGTCTTTAATAAAAGGACCAAGACCTTAAAATAATCAATTCATATCAAATTTGATGATAATTTTCTAAAACGTCATCCCCAAGTTGATGATGTTGAGGTTGAACTATAAAATTTGATCTTAAATAATCCATATACTTTAAAAGAAATTGAATTATTAGAATAGACAAAATATATCCCTTTACTCAAGGAATGGGTGAAATCTAAATACCATCCCTTATAAAATGTTATTGGCGATTTTCAAGCTGGTAATCATACTAGAAGGTTGGTTTTAAAAGATGTTGAACATCATTCTTTTGTTTCAAAACTAGAAACAATAAATATTTAAGATTCCATTAATTTTGAAAATTGGATACTTATAATGCAAGATGAATTAAACCAATTCCAAAGGAATAATGTTTGGACTCTTTTTGGAAAGGCCCATTGATTATCCCATTATTGGTAAGAAGTGTCTTTTTATAAATAAATTAGATGAGAAAGGTAACATCGCACTAAACAAAGATAAAGTCATAACCAAAGGATTTAATAATAAATAATAAATTGATTGTAGAAAGTAATTTCCCCCCATTGCTAGGCTTGAATCTATTAGAATCTTATTCTTATGCACCACTCATTTTAATTTTAAGGTTTTTCAAATGGATGTTAAAAGTTATTTTTTTGAATGGTTTTAATTAAGAATTTTTTTATTGAAAAAGCTTCTAGTTTTTAAGATTAAAAATTTTGAAATCATGTTTTTAAGATAAAAAAATCACATTATGGTTTAAAATAATCCCCTTGGGCTTGGTATGAATAGTTGACTAAATTTCTATTAAAAAAGATATTAAAATGGTAAAATAAATTTCAACTAATTTTTAAAATCCATTGGAAATGATTTATTGAATTTTAAAATTTATTTTGATGATGTTATTTTTGGTTCCAATAAATAATATATTTGTAATTATTTTCCCTATTTAATGAGAAAAGAATTATAAATGAGTTTTATGGGAGAACTTATGTTTTTTCCTAGTTTTAAAATTTATAAAAATAAATGTGGAATTATTATAATCCAAATTAAATAAACTAATGAAATTTTAAACAGTTTTAGAAGAAATCATGTAATGTAATTAATTACACCTATGATTAGTTCTTATAAGACAATTTTAGATGAAGCCAATAAAAATCTTGATAACATTATTTAATATGATTTGGATTCTTTTTTACCTTACTATGACCTGGAAAGAACTCATGTTTAGTTTATTAATGTGTTTTCAGTTTCTATTAAATATAAAATAATACCTTTGAAAAGTTTTTAAAATGATTTTTAGATATTTAAAAAATTTCGAAAAATTTGGTTTATATCATCTAAAATACATCTCTTTTTGAACTTATGAGTTTTTTTAAACTGATTTTTTAGGATTCCAACTCTATAGAAAAAGTAAAATTAGGAATTTTCACCTACATAGAAAGTACCTTGTCTTTTTTAATAGTAATAATTAAAATTCTTTTTCACTTTCTATGATCAAAGAAGAATATATAGCTACAAGGAGTTGTTGTGCCCAAATTATTTGGATAAAATAAAAACTCATAGATTATGGGATAAATTGAAATCTTGTCACTATTAATTGTGATAATAATAGCGATGTTATAATTTTTAGATATCCAATTCCACAATCTTTCACTAAGAACATTGATCAGAGACACCACTTTCTAAGTGATCACTTTGAAAAAGTGTTATATTTATTGAGTTCATTAACAAAAATATTTAATAGGCCAATATCTTTTCAAAAACCATTTATAATTATTGTTTTGACATCATTAAGTGTGATTTAGGTATGGATTGATTGTGATAATTATTCATTAACATCGAAAAGATTCATTAGTTTCAAATGTTTTAAATATTTTAATCTATTAAAAAAATATTTAAAAAATGATAATATTTTAAAACTCTCTGATTATTAATTTTGGAAAAGTAAAGTGAGTGTAATATTTCATGTAAATAAATCTTTTCTAGATAAAAACAAGTGGATGTGGTTTTAGAGAAGATTAACCTAGAGTTTATAACCTTTAAAAGGGTTGGTTGTATTTTTAATCTTATCTTCACCCTGAGAATGAGTAGTGGGCCTTTAATATACAAATTGTTTGACACTCCTATAGAATATATTCTAGATTAATCGCACAACATTTACAAACCATAATGATGGATTATAAATGTTTTATTGATTTTAAATATTTTATATCTTTTCATTTTGAATTTCATTATTTGATGGATCCATTTTTCTTTATACATCAATTATTGTGGATCTTAAATTATTAATAATAAAATGTTCCTAGAAGAGAAACCCATTTTTTTTGATAAAAAAATTGAACTCATTGAAAATAAATTTTTTAATTTGATTTTTTTTCAATCATGAACTTATTGAAAATACAGTTTTAAAAATCTGTTTTAATACTTCGAGAATGTACCAGTTATTTTGTTTTGGAAAATTCAAAGCCTTTAATTTTAAAAAAAATATATGGGAACTTATAAATTCTTTATTTAATTTTTTTTACCTCTCTGGAAGGACCATTAATGATGAGAAATGTAATTTATTATTTTTTTCTTATTCCTTTAACCCTATTTATATGTTCTTTTTGATAATATCAAGGAGGGTAAGGGAGTTATTTGTTTTAATATCTATTTTAAATAATTTTTTTTGAAATTTTATTGTGTTGTATCTATTTAAAATCCAATTATTTGAATCTCTTAAATATTGGAAATGATTTTATCATCTCATTTTAATTTCATTATGAAATATTGAAATTTATTTTAATTTTATCTTTGGTATGTTCAAAGTTTTTGTGATCACTAAAAATGGGGATATTCTTGTACCTCACTCTCTTAGGCTTGTTTTAATGAACACTAACACCTTTTGGTGCTCTAAGCTTTTCAATTGAGTTTTTTTTAAGTATTTATGTTTGAGAATGAAGATATATTATCAATGGACTATGAAAAGGCATAAAATTGGATAAAGAAGACCAAGGGAGGATCTTCTAAATTATTTCATCACTGGATACCCAGTAGGGTGTCATCGGCAAGTCAGTGACACTAACAGAAGAATTAAAGCCACTATAAGTGAACTGGCTACCCAGTGGAATTTCACCAACTAGCCTGTGGAATTGTAGAAAAGTGGTAGACTTCCATGTAGCTTGATGGATACTTGGTAGAGGTAGTAGAAGCTAGTAATCTTATAAAATTCCATTCGGCTAGCCAATGACATCAATTTAGGAAGTCAAAATACACATTTAGGACATTCTTTAATAGATCTCTTGATCCATTCACTCTTAGAACATGATCCTTGGACCCTAGGAGACTATATATACCACCCATGGGAAACCTATAAAGATACAATCTCAAACAATTGTGAATGTATATGATCTATAGAATATGAAAATGATCATTATCTATAATTTTTCTTCCACTTGAGATATCTTTTATATTTCTTTCTCTAAACTCTTTGATCACCATATTTCTCTCTCTGACCCTCTAAATTATACCATCTTAATATTTTTAGAGAATTGAGATCCTTTATTCAAAGGATTTTCACCTAAAAAATCTAACTTTCTCTCTCTCTTTAGGTTATTGTAAAACCACTAAAACAAATGGACCTTTTCTATTCAGGTTCTTAAAAAACCACAAAAACAAAGTTTCTTAGATACCACTAAAGTCAATTTTTTTCTTTTTGGGTTTCTTATATATCTCTTATGTCAAGGTATGCATATATATATATATATATATATATATATATATAATACTCAATAAATTTAAATAGGAGATGTTGGGGCTCATAATTGAGCTATTACTGAACTTCCTTAACAAATTATGTGCCATTTTTAGTTGATGCATCTTTTATTTATTAATAACTTTAATTAAATTGATCAATCAATTTTTTAATACATAATTCACTTAATATATTATAATTCAATATCTTTATTTAATAATTTATTATTTATACTGTTCTCACTATTTGTAATTTCAAATACTCTTTTAAATTCTTGTTGTGGATGCTTTAATTTATCACTCAATTTCATGTTTTAATTGCCTCAATTTATTTTATTTTTAATAGTAAATTCACCCCCACTCTTAACATCTTACTCTAACCAACACAAATAGTCATTTTCAGGGTTATTAACTTTAGGTACATCTATGCCACAACCACATCCACTTTCCAATATCTAGATAGGGATGTAATTAATACTATAACCGCACAATATCTACTTTACCAAAACATCATGATATTATCTTGTACTTAAATTTATCCTTCATATTTATCCCTTAGACTTATCCTTAATATTTTCACTAAATATCTCATATCTGAATCCCTAAAATACTCAATATTAACACAAATATCCTAAAGGGTTATTTGTACATTTTAAATTATTATCAACATTATCATATCAACCCTTAAATTATCCTTTACAAACATCCTAACCTCTAAAGTTATCCAAAACCTACTCTAATACGAACTATAGTATCCCATTATGTGATAGTCTATATTACATGACTTTAAAGAAACTATTTCATTTCAATACATTCCCATTATTTTTTAGGTTTATAGTTTTAGATAAACATGATAAAACTTTAACTAATAAAATTAGTGACTTTTTCAACTAATGGACATTTTTCCACTATATAAGAAACTTATTAATCCTTAAAAAATATTCAAAGACTCCTAAAAATTCTCCATAAAATATTCTTTTATAAACACATCATATATATTACTTTTCTTCATAACCTAGGGAAATATAATCATATGGAAGGGGTGAGCTCGGATACTCAGTAATAGTAACATATACATAATAATGGGCCTAAAAGTATGGAATGGAATTAAAATGTAGCATAAAGAACTTCTTATAAATATAAAACAATCATAGTATGGGAAAACCGTGTGATAAAACTCATTATTACCATGCCTATGTGAACAAACTTGTTATGTACATGCCTGAAAATGTCAGTAAATGCATTATGACCATGACCATGTGAAAAAACTAATTATGTCCATGCATTATTATCACATTATATATAAACTTAAACCAATTCAATAGAGGGTGATATAGGACCCCACTCATCATCTTCCTTGAATATGTGTGCCATAATAAATCAATCATTAATCATAAAGAACCCATGGAAGGAAAATGGGTTTTATATACTTTCCAAATGTAATAAAATGGGGGAAAAATTCATAATTACATCATAACATGATATAATTATTGAAAATAAATGGGTATATGAATATATTCAGTAACTTTCTAGGTAAATACCATTCAATCAAATGAATAGAGCATATAGTACTGACACCATAATGAAAAAGGGTATATGGTTAAGTTAATAATTTTACAAATCAATTTATGTATTAAATATATGTGGACACCCTTTAATCAAAGAAATGGAAAATATGGTATTCACAAATAAAATACATTGGATCAAAAATTAGGTTTATAAACCTTTAATGAATAGGTAAGAAAATGGAAATTATTGATCATTTATATGATAGAAAATAACATTTCATTAGCCATATAAAGAAATAATATGGATGGTGTCATTTGAATAATAAACTTGATAAAGCATAAGATACATCAAAGGACAATGACATAGATGAAAAACACTTATAGGAGTTTTAGAAGAACCAGTTTGGAAATAATAAATATCTTTGATATTTTGAAATAATTACAGAAGAAATATTTTATAATTCTATAAGAAAAATAATTTATTTTAGAATCCATTAAAACATATATATAAAGTTTCATATAAAATTAAAAATACATCCAAAATATGTGTTCACATGGGAAATGATAAAAAGTGAGGATTTTTACAATTTAACAAAAAATAAAACATAAGGAAAAAATAAAATATTTTTTTAAAACATTTAAATAAGTTAAAGTAATAAAAAATGAACTCAATAAACTATTGAGGTATAGATAATTATATTAAAAAAATCATTAAATGAGTATAGAAATGTAAAAAGGGAGGTTCTCGATCGAAAAGAAATGGTAGGGTTAGTATCATTACAACGGGTAAATAATGAGCCAATGGGGAAAACAAAATATGGAGAAGACAATTAAAACCCAAATAATGGAAATAGAAGGATAAAATTATTTTTTTATTATATATAAAATGAAAAAAATTCCCTATATGAATTATATTTCAATATAAATCTATATTTGAAAATTATATTAGCGATGAAACCCTCATGGTATTGGTTATACAAGAATTAAAGGAGCTTGAGAGGAAGATCATGAAATGGAAATTAAAATTTCATGAAATGGAAGGTATTTCATCAATAAAATAAATATGGATTTTAATACACTATATAAAATAAATAATGGTTCATAATATCAAACATGTTTCATGAAATTATATTTGAGACAAAGAGCCCCTTACAACCTTAGAAACTTTTAAGTAAAACCCCCTTGATGGATATGATCTCAAATGAAATATTAAATAAAATTAATAATGAGATAATTTTGATACAAAATATTAAATAGGTATTAGATACACCATTCCAAATAAAATAGGGTGTATAATGAGAAATCTGTCTCAAGTGATGAAAATTTGAGACGAGAAACCCTTACCTTGTTTCTTTACATAGTTGAATGCACTCAAAGATCCTATATAAAAAACATAAATATATTAATTTTCTATTTTATAACATCTATTATATATATTACCATTTATAAACTTCATTTATAATTATTCTCTACAAGTATATTAGTTATTTAATATATATTTCAATATCAGGTGTGGGTAATCTTGATCATTTTGAACTAGTTTCATAATAACATTTTTGTTATTTATTCTTCTCCATAAGTTAATTATTCCAAGATCACACAAGTTACATGAATTTATGTTTTATAACTATTTATAATGTTATAATTTCATTCTATGGTAGTTTTGGTTATGATCCTTAAATTTGAAATCAATAATGAGCATGTTTCAGTGATTTTTAACAAAGGAATGTTTATATATTAATTAATGAGTTTAATATTTATTTTACCATTAAAAAACCAATATAAAATATTTATTTACTAATTTATATAACATATTATCATTAATTAAGTTCTTATAGTAATCAATGACATTATTTTATAGCATTGTTCAAGCGTGTGGTTAGACCGGCCCAAATATGAACATACCATAATTAATGAGCGATTATGATTATAAAAGTGGTTTATTTTGGAAGAATATAATTATTAAATAATAATAATGATATTATTTAGATACCTTTAAGGTTTTGAATCATATTTTAATATATTTTAATAAATAATAAATAATTATATAAAAAACATGATATGTTACTTCGTGGAGGTGGTAGTCTATACAATGCTTGGTTAAAATTTTAATTCCTAGAGGAATGAGAGAGAAATAATGTGGATTATATTTTTTTATATTATTAATAATATTATATATAAAATTTTTCTATAACTCCATCCTTATAAACATTTAATAGAGTAAGTTGTAAAAAATGGAAGACGTCTCTTCGTCGAGACAGTAGTCCGCATAACACACGAATGATAGTTTTTATTTTTTTTAATGAAAAAGGGGAAATATGGTTTACAGTTATTTACTTAGAATAATAAAATTCATAATAAAAAAAATACTTATTTCATTAAATAGGAATTCTAAAATTATATTTTGGAAAGTAATAAAGAAAAGAAAAGAAGTTAAGAAAAAATGTACCCACATTGAGGACTTGAGATTTCCCTTGGAAGGTTCATTGGAAATGGAGGTCTTGAGAAACTTTATTATGAAATAAGGATCAAGGATAAAGAATATTATTTTATAGGAATTAAAAATCTCAGATTTCCAAGAGTAAACCAAATTTTAGGGTAGTCTTGAAGGGATGGTGAGAGGCCCCTTTTATAGTGGTGAGAATGGATTTTTTTGTAAATATTTCAACTTAATATAAAGAGAGAACATGTTTTAGATTCTAAGAAGATTTAAAAATGGAAAATAATGGGTTGGGGGATGAGATAAGTTCCATAATACCTCAAAAATTTATTTTCACATGTGTTTTAAGCATCTTTTTAAGCCCTTTACTCTTATATTTTTTACTTTTACTATTTCTTGTTTTACCATGGTAACTAATTTTATACCTAAGTAATTTAATTTTAATGAATAAAAATAAAATGGATATTATTAAATAATTCTAACCTAATTATTCCAAATATTAAATCCATTTTATCAATAAAAATCTATATCTAAGAAAACACAATTTTAACATTAGCGCATGTAACGTGTAGAAACCTATTTTTAGAACATGTTTATTTTAAATATTCAAATTTATGTATAGGTTGAAATTATAAATGTATTTTATTTTCATGATATAAATTGTATTATTATAAAATAAATAAAATTTATACGAATTTCATAAAAATCAAAAACTAAATTTTACAAAAAATATATTTAATTAAAATAAAAGATAAAAAAATAATTTTTATTGGAAAATATTACTTTCGTTATTATACATTGGTTTTATAAATTCATAATATAATTTTGAAAATAAATATTTTTACTCCCTAAATAAATATTTTATAAATTAAAAGGTTTTATAAACTTCTAGGTCTTTATTATATAACGATAAGGTCATAAAATTTTCAATTTTGGTAAAAAATGTATTTGTTTCGCTATTTACCTAAAATAAACTATTTTATAAAAATCCAAAAAAATATTATTAATATAATATTGAAATTATGAATCCATAAATTAAGTTCATTTAAAATATTTCAAATTATAATATTAAGGAATTTATCTTTTAAATATAAATAAAAAATATATAGTGTAATGCCCCGACCGAATCACCAGGTCTAGTCGGTGTGTCATATGACCTCATGTGCATCGTATCGTATGAAATAGACTATCAACTAGTGTTGAGGGTCTGAAAAATTTCTTTGGGAGACTTTATTCTTGGTAAAAACATCCAAGAACCATAACTATAACAATTATAACAAACATCCCAAAACAACACAATAGGAAAATCGTCATGCTATAATAAAATAGTATACAGGTTATACAAAAAAAATCCTAATGTGGTAAATCAACCAAAATATAATAGAAAAAGTAAAAAAATAAAATAAAATATTTTAACAATAATATAGAGTCTATCCCAGTATTTCCTTCATCCTCTAAGCTCCATCGGCTTGGCTTCTTGATGCCGGGCTCTTACCCTTAACAGGATCCCTAAGCATGAAGTCTACATGCAAATCAAGATACTCAGAAATGGTGTGATTATAAACCTATTAGGACACCATAATTACTCTCTTAACATAAATTTAACATGTATATATTAGTGTATTCCATTACAATAAAGTAAACATATAATAACCAATCTTGTTCTGAGTCATCGTGCACTAACCAAGCTTCCACAAACCCCATATCTACCTAATTCAACACCATGATAGGAGGAAGGATGAAAGTAAATATTTCATGACTTGAATCATTCCATGTGAACCCAAAATTTACTCTAAAAATCTATAAATATATTATGTATCCACGACCCACCTTTAAGGAATAATTCACAATGTCCAAATGTTGACCCAATTCACAAATCTAGGGAAATCCACATCTACACATGTCAACCTAATATCTGGATCTAGAGTAAGACATATCCATATAGGTTGGCCAAATATCTGGCTCTTGGGGAAATCCATATCCACAAATATCAACCTAATATCTATATCTAGGGAATTCCACATCCATAAATGTCATCTCTTGAGGTTAAATCACAACCTTCCAATCACAATATAAACACTCCCATTTTAAGGATCTAACTAGCCGAGTTAGACTAAGCTGGTACCTTGAAACTATCCACAGGTAAACCAAACATACATAATAAACCAATCCATAATAAATAAATTAATAATCATGTCACATCAAGAAAGGGTCTCATGGTTTACTTTCACAACCACATGTATATCACATCAAACATGGGTCTCATGGGCTACACATGTACCCACATGCCATAACATTAAATTATTATTTAAAGGAATCCTAAATGGAAAGTAAATATTACCTTAGGTGTATTGAAGTTCAATATCAAAGATCGACACTTGAATTAAGACCACACCAATAATTCCATAGAAGCAACCAAAATTTAAAACATAAGATATTCTAGAGTAATAATCCAAGAAGAAGATCACAAAAAGTGTGATAAGTTTATATGACTTACCCAAGGAGAATAATTATAACTAATAGATCAATATCCAATAAAGAGAGGGATGATAATTCTATATATATGAATACTATTGATCAATCTACCACCAATTATCCAATAGATAAATATAAAAACCATAGATCTAGAAAACATAGCTTATACCTTTGATTAGTATTAAGAGAAGAAGAGGATTCGAGTAAGAGAAGAAAAAATTATCATTTGGGATTCAACATATCAATTCAAGATTGAAACAATGAAGATAAATTGATAAGAGATCTAAATCCATAGAAATATAGATCCTTGGGTTGTTTTAGTCTAGAGAGGGTCCAACAATGGAGGAGATAATAAAAAAGGTGTGTTAGATAAATTTTAGGAGAACTCCCTTAATGACTGGGCCATTTAGGAATCACTAACTAGCTGTTGGATCTAGGAAAATCCTAGAGATTCTACCCAATCCCCCATTTTTTTAGTGGGATATATAGAATTTATAATCTCATTGACAAGAAACCAATTGTCTGGTGGGTTTTTCAGAACTGCAGAGCTCCTGGATAAGCCATTAGATGGCTAGTGGTGCTGGGTTAGTTGGATGATGGCCCTCCACCAACTTCAATGTTGCTGATCCAACACTTCCTTCTTGGAATTTTGATACCTGATCCCCAAAACCTTCAATATGCCTTTAAATATGAATATAATGGTACCCAAGTCATTCCCGAACAAAATCAAAATTCACATTATAATTCAAGGATGTCACATAATTAAAAGTTTATTTTGTAAAAAAATAACCTTTTAAACTTAGAGTGTCTTTAATCATGTTTTATATAAATTTCTATATAATTTTATGTTGACATATTAGAGTGTCTATAAATATGATTAAATTAAGTTAAAATACAACGATTCTTTAAAATAAATCATTTTTAAAATCAATGAAAAATAATAATATGTAATTATGTTAATTTATTATCATATTTTTATTTTTGAATTATTATATTATTTATGTAATTTTAATATAACTTGGTTCGTTTAATTAGTTGTTGAGTTAATTATGCATTGTGAGTGGCATGAGCAATTGAAGATAATATTAATTTAAATGGTCCAAAATATAATGTCGTTACATCAACAATTGAGAGAGTCTCATTGAGAGAGAGTTCTTGTCCTCTTCCTCCAACACTTCCTTTAGGAAAATAAACACAACCTTCCATATGAAATTTCCTATATTTATAAAAATATAGAAACCACTTTAATTACACTTATTCTTTTCTCACTATTTATATTTTTTAGATGGATACTTGAGAGGTTTGATATATGATAATATATCCTTAGTTCCATGAAATCTATCAGAACTTCATTAAGGAGTTGAGTCAACTCCTTAGACTTGTCACTTATTTTTTTTCCCAAATATGGGAAACAAAACTTTTCCAAAATTATTGAAAAACCATATATTTAAAATACACTATAAGTATAATGAAACAAAGTTATACATCACCATATTCTTGAAATATTCTAGATTATTGTATAGAAAAACCAAATCACCATATCCATGAGTTCCCATAAATCATGTAGCCTTACTGAATATTTTTAGTAAATCAACATGCACCCACTACTGCTTCATGGCTCAACATGTAGTGTAAAAATATATTTTTTAGTGTTAATATATTTTCAATTTATTCCACTAGGAAATCTTATGTAACTACCTTCTTTATTTATAGCTTGAATTATGGATCCCTTTTAAGTTCCATGATCTTCGAATCATTGATGAATGGGTCCAAAATCAATTGAGTTGAAGGAAAATCCTCCAAAAACATTGAAAATAATATTCCTAATAATTTAAAAATATTTCCTTAATGAAATGATACTACGATATGATACTTAAATCTATCTAAGTCTCATATCACCCCTATATAACCTGGGATGACACTTACATAGCTCATAAAACACACTTACATATCCTAGAATTCACACGTACGATGTTAGATTACACATACATTGTGGGAGAAGACACATATTCTTCTCTATAATGACACTTAACACTTATTACCATGGAAAAATTCTCATATCAATCCATAATAACACTTACAATGGTATGGATTAAAACATATAATGATTCTAGTTTACACATAAACAAACCATAAACACATGTATATTGATGGATAACACTTGTGAACGTGACCAATGTTACTTAATAAGACCCCATTCCTTTTACAATTTCACATATCTTTGTAAAAATTACACCAATATTAGGCACCCAATTTTTATGTACATAGATAAGAATGAAACCTACACTATTTTAAAATAACACATATGTTAGTGGGAATTTTTTGATTTTAAGAATCTACCTCTCAACAAAATTTCACAAATGTGATTTGAATAAAGTCTTAGATTCATCCTATCCAATTATAGCCTTTATGTTATATATGATTCACATTTCATTTCCTTTTTCAAAAAATCTAACAACTATAGATATAAGGACCCATCCTTATTACATTACATAATATTTAATTTAGTCAAGAACTAACTTAATTTCACATTGAGGACATTTTAAAGTTTAGAGCTTTAGAGAATTGGGACATAATACATTCATAACATTACACATTAATACATAGTGGATACCATAAAAATAATATTCATTTCTTCCAAAATATAAAACTTTTCAAACAAAACATTATTTCTTTGAAAAATCTTCAAATAATTTAACTTGGATTCCTTTTTTGTTTTACACATCCTTATAACCAATGAAAATCATTTAAAAACTTGGGATGAGCAAAAAAAGCACAGTAAGGGATATAGAAATAAGAAAAGAACACATTATTCCATGAATACTTGTAACATATGAAATCATTTTTAAAAAGACATACTTGTCACCCTTATAAACTTAAATTGTGAAAATTGAGATTTCCATGAAGTTTTTTAAACAAAATATAGAACATAAATAGAACCATAAAGGTATCTTGGGGAATTACTTACATAATCTTGTAACCCTCTCATCTACCTTATAATTTGTAACCCTCATGGATACCTTACAATTTGTGTAAGAATCACAGTTACACTTGGAGTAACCATACGGATGACCTAAAACTTACAAATAACCAATGCATTTTAGGGAGATATAGGTCCCAACCTTCATCATAAAAAATTCCCAAGAACCAAAACATAATCATATAACTTGAAAAAAATGTATAAAAACAATGCTTTTGAATTTTGTAAAACAGAATTTTAAAAGAATATTTTAAAAGAAACACCCCTTACAAATATCATATAATTAAATTGAGACTTAATTGAGTGGATGGAATATGTATATAAAATATACATACAAATAATTCAACATAATATAAGAAAAAACTATCACAAAACAATTTTAATACTAAATAAATAACAAAGTATAAGGTTAACCCCAAATAATGGAAATCTGGTTAAGAATTTCCTTACCTCGGGGTTGTCTTACTTCAAACCCATTTAACCATTCTGTATAATAATTAAAAGAGTGTTATTAATATATTACAGAAACATATTCATCTTTATAATACCTTATATTATCATTTCATTACATATTTCCACCCTTTAATTGTTAGTATTTTGTTCCTTGCATTGTTTTGGGTGCGTTCTTTACATGATTTCCAAGATCGGTCCATGATGGATATTCCGGTCGGTTGGAAGTGAAAATAGAGAATTTGAATGGAATGGTATTTATATATTTCCAAGTACCATAAATTATACTATTTATCATTTTGAATTCTGACATGAGGATGATTCATAGGTTAAAATGCTATTGATATTTGTTTAGGTCATTTTGGTGATTCTTATATCGTAATGAACTCATTTTGTTTTATAAATTAATAAAATGTGTAAAAAATGATTCCATAACCTTATATAAGATATAATAAATAAATTATATTCTGGTTCGACCATAAAAATTGTTTCATGACCAGTCTTTAAGGAAGTAAAATAAATTGAAATCACATTGTCCACAATGTCGGTAAATCGACACATCACAAACGATGTTTTAATTTCTTGAATAAGTGGGAGAGGAGAAGAAGTATAATGGTGAATATTCCATAAAAATGATGACATCTAGAATATGTAAGATACTGGATCATTCATGCCTCTTGAATAAGGGGAGGTAAATAAAAAGTATAATACAAAATAAAATGAAAAGAAAGGAAAGAAAATAAAAGAGGATGTTTACCACTTGATCTCTTCTCCTTGAAATTCCTCTTAAGACCTTTGGTTTTGTCCTTTTGGTGAGACAAGAAGCTCTAGGAAATTAGAAAGTGGCTTGGGATGAGTATTGGGAAGAAATTTGGTAAGGATCAAGGCTTGAGAGGTGTGGGAGGAAGAGGATAATGAGGGTGGTATTTATAGTGGAGGGGAGGAGAGATTTTACAGTATTTTAATCATTATTATAATATTTTTGCTCAAGAACATGAATAGTATTAATTAATGTGTCCCCAAATAGTAATAACGGAATGTGATCTTGAACCAAGAGGGATTACATCACTTATGATGTCACAAATAATGTATTTAACTGATAATTTGAATATACAGTATTTTATCGTATTTCACTATTCATCAAAAATTCAAGAATTTTAGAAAAATCCCAAAAATTCACCCTAACCATTTTTCGACATTTAGAATTAAAAAATGAACTCCATTTTTTGAAAATAATTTTCTAAATATTATTAATTTAATTTTTATATAAAATCATACTTTATTAAAAAATTAACAACTTTAGTTCTATAATTGTGTTTATATCACATTAAAAATTAACCAAGATGTCATTATCTTAAAACCTTAAGAAAATAAAATAATAATAAAATTTAATATTCATTAGGGTTGTATTACTATTCATATTAATATTCATAATGGTATGTTACTATTCACCAAAAATCAAGTTGGTTCTATCAGAATCCAAATAACTTACTGAACACAATTGCAGATGACCATTTTTCGAAATTAAAAACAATGAAGTGGAAAAATTATGTTTAAAGGATAGTTATAATTATCTACTTAAGAAAATTTTCATGAATTTCAATTTATTTTTAAAACCTTGGGGTGTTTAATTATCCCCACCTTCCAGAAATTGTGCCCTCTCAATTTTATTTACTCATTAAACAAGTGGGAGTACCTTTCCCTCATCACATTTTCAAATTCCCATGTTGCTTCTTCAACCATGTGGTTTCTCCAAAAAACCTTTTCCTGGTGGATTACCTTATTATGCAATACCTATTCCCTTCGATCAAGAATATGAACTGGTTTCTCTTCATAATAAAGGTTCTCTTCTAGCTGAACTGCTTCTAGGCTCAATACATGAGATGAATCTCACACGTACTTTCTTAATATCAAAACATGATAAACATTGTGTACTTGAGATAAATTTGGAGGAAAAGCTAGTCGGTAGGTGACTGGTCCAACATTCTCTAGAATTTCATAAGTTCCTATAAACCGTGTACTTAGATTTACTTTCTTAGAAAAAATGCATAACACTTTTTCATTGTGATATTCTAAGAAAAACATGATCACCTACCACAAAAGAAAAGTCTTTCATCCTATTGTATGCATAAATTTTTTGTATGCTCTGAGCTTTCATCATGTGTTGTTGGATCATCTTCACTTTCTCATCCACTTCCTCTACTAATTATGGTCCCATTAACTTCTTTTCCCTGACTTCATCCCAAAAATCTAGAGTTTGAAACTACTTCCCATACAATGCCTCAGAATGTTCCATCTGTACACTGGAGTGAAAACTGTTATTATAAGAAAACTAAACTAAAGAAAGATATTAATCCCAACTTCCTTGGTAGTCCATTTAATAAGCTCAAAGCATATCCTCCATAGTCTGAATAGTTCTTTTTGACTGTCCATATGATTGAGGATGAAAAGTTGTACTAAAATTTAATTCTGTGTCCAACAACTTCTGAAGCCCCTTCCAAAAGATAGAAGTGAACCTGAAATCCTAATCAGATACAATGGAAATACGAACTCCATGTAACCTGACAATATCTTTGAGGTATAGTCGAGAAATTTGATCCAAAGGAATTGTATTTCGAATAGAAATAAAATGTGGTGATTTAGTCAGCCGATCAGCAACAACCCAAATCACATTGTTACCTCGATAAGTCTTAGGTAGTCCCACCAAGAAGTCCATGGATATATTCTACCATTTCCACTTTAGGAATGAAAAATTCTAAAGCATCCCCTTTGGTAACTACCTCTTTTCTTTAACCTATTGACATGTAAAACATTTCATGGAAAAATATACAATATCTCTTTTCATTCTTTCCAACTAGTAATACGTCCAAAGGTCTCTATACATCTTAGTAATTCTAGGATGAACTGAAAATGGAGAACTATGAGCTTCACAGAACAATTATTTCTTTAACTAAGAATCACAAGGCAAACAAATTTTTTTTCCAAATCACAAAACACAATCTTAATCAAGGTTAAATTCTGGAAACTTACCCATTTAAACCAATTCTTCCATTTTCTGTAGCGCATAGTATTCCTTATGTGCTTTCGTAATTCTATTTGATAATGATGACTACACTGAAACCAGAAACAAAATAGAGGTATTTCCTACACTAATGACTTTTAAGCCAAAATTCATCAAATCATTAATCAATGAATCATGTTCCAAACATTACATAGTTAATGATGCATGATATTTTTGAATCAAGGAATTTTCTACTTTGTTTGATTTTCCTAGATGGTAATTGATTGTGAAATAATAATCCTTTATCAGTTCAAGCCATATTCTCAGCCTCATGTTTAATTCCTTCTGAGTGAATATATACTTCATAATTTTATGGTCAGTATATATTTGACATTTGGATCTGTATAAATGATGCTTCTAAATTTTCAAAAAAAACCACACCTTCTAATTCCAAATCATGTGTGGGATAATTTATCTTACGAGGTTTTAGTTGTATTGAAGCATAAGAAATTTCCTTATCATTCTGCATCAAAATAAAACCAAGTCCCTTCAATGAAGCATCACTATAGATGAAAAACTCACCATTTTGGGTAGGTAAGGCCAAAACTAGTGCATTCACTAATCTCTTCTTCAGTTCCTGAAAACAAAAATCACATTCTTAGGTACAAATAAATTTAACCCCATTTCGCATTAACTTAGTTATTGGGATAGATAACCGTGAAAAGTTTTTAACAAACCACCGGTAATAACCTACTAATCTAATAAAACTATGAATCTTTGTAACATTTGTGGGACTTGGCCATTCATCAACCAATTCTGTTATGGAAGGATCAACTGTTATTCTATCCTTATTTACAATATTCTTATGAAAATAAATCTATTGCATCCAAAAATAACACTTAATTTTCCATACATTTTCTTTTTTGTTTAAGGTTTTCAAAAAAACACTTAGATGTTTTTCATGGTCCTCTTTACTCTTAGAAAATACCAGAATATTATCAATAAACACAACCAAAAATTTATCAATGAACTCATGAAATATTCTATTCATAAGATTCATGAATACAGTAGGTGCATTAGTTAACCCAAATGTCATAACAACAAATTCATAATTCCTATATCTAGTACGAAAATATGTTTTTGGAATTTCATCCTCCATCACCTTCAATTGATAGTATCCGAATCTCAAATCAATCTCGGAAAAATACTGAGCTGCCTGGAGTAGATCAAACAAGACATAAATATGAGGCAAATGATACTTTTTTTAATAGTGACGTTATTCAAAGCTCTATAATCAATGCAAAGTCTCATGGAACCATTTTTCTTTTTAAAGAACAAAATAGGAGCACCCCATAGTAAAGTTCTAGGATAAATGAAGCCTTTATCAAGAAAATCCTGCAACTGATTTTTCAATTCAATAAGGTCCATTTGATCCATTATATATGGGAGTTTTGAAATTGGATTTGCATCAAGAACTAAGTCAATTTTGAATTCTACTTCCCGATCAGGTATGACATTGGGTAAATCATTAGAAAAAACATCATGGTATTATTTTACCGCTGGAACATCATTAATATGAATAGTTCCCTTATTTTCAACAATACGAGTAAGATAACTTTCATTTCCATCTTTCAATAGTTTCTCAGCTTCCTGATATGTTATCAATTGTATGGGTTTTTTTGTATACAAAATAAAAATACTTTTGAAAAACCACTTCTTTACCTCTACAGTCAATCTTAGTATGATAAACATAATTCCAATCCATTCCAAAAATGACATCAAACTATACTAAGGGTAAAATGATAAGGTTTTTAGGTAAATTCTTTCTACAGACCACAATAGAAAGATTCTTATAATTCCTCTTTTCTATAACATTTCCCCCCAGTGTTTTAACAATAAGTTACAATATCATTTGTTGAGGTGATATTTCTAATTTACAAGAATATTTATCAGAAATAAAGGAATGTGTAGACCCCATATCAAACAAAACTTTATAAAAATATGAGTAAAAAAAGAGGTACCAAATACAACTTCATTGGATGGCCCAACATCTGTTGACATAGTTGCAAAGTATCTCACTACACCTTTCTTCTTATAGTATGACTTATTTGCATCATTTGGATCTCTCTTTGGGAAGGCATTTTCATAATGACCAATCTCAACACATTTAAAACACTTAATAGTTTACTTATCTAGATTAGTCTTGGGATCATTTTCATTACAATATTTGTCCATATTTCCAAACTTACCACATTGAAAGAACTTCCCAATTTTGGTCAGGCATTCCCCAGGGTGCTTCTTGACACACTTTTCACAAACTGGAAACTAGATTTTCTTACCATCATATTTATTTGGTTGATTATTACCCATCAATTTACATCTATACCTCTTCTTCTCCTTTTTGTAAAAATTCATGTGATCATCAGAAAATTCTATCTCTACCCTCTCAACACATAGGACAAGTTTCTCATAACTTTTAAGTTCACGGGAGGCCAACGGCCTTCGATACATCTTCTTCAATCCTAAGTAAAAGCAGTTGATTTTAATATCAAGACCCAAAATAAGATTTGGAGAATACCTTACCAATCGGGTGAAGTTTTCTTCATACACACCCACTTAATCTTCCTCATTTTACTTCAACTCAAGGAATCAATTCTCTATCCTAAGTCGCACCACCTTAGGAAAATATTCTTCATGGAAAAGACTTTTAAATACATCCCACTCTAAAACATCAACATCCTCTCTATCCCTAATATTATTGACCATTGACCACCAATGATAAACTTCACCTTCAAAAAGATAAATAGAAAGACTTACGTTTTGATTATATGAACATCCCATAACATTAAATATATTTTCAAGGGCTTTAATCCATCATTTAGCCACTACTGGTTCATAAGATCCATTGAAAGCATGAGGGTGTTGTCTCAAAAAATGTTCCACTATTGACATGTTTCATTGTGGTACCTCTTGTTTTTCTATTTCATGGATTCCACCACCATTTATTTCTTGCGTTAGCTGAGCCATTACTATCAAAAACTACTTAGTTCCAATCCCTACCATTTCGGGTTGCAGATTTGGAAGGATATTGTTCTGTCGGTGCCTCTCCTCCTCATATTTTCCGTTTCTTCTACAGACAACCATTCTGAAAAAACATATCTTAGTCTAAGAAACATGGTAATTTTTAAATTCTATATCATTTAAAATTAACCATAAAGTAAAAATAATTTATTGTATTCTATTAACACCATCCTAACCCCTAAATTTATCTAAACCGTCCTCTAATACCAACTATAAGGACCCAACATTATTACATTAAATAATCTTGAATTTAGTCAAGAACTAACTCCATTTAACATTGAAGATATTTTTAAGTTTAGATCTGTAGAGAATTGGTACATAATACATTTATAAAATTACACATTAATACAGAGTGGATACCATAAAAACAGTATTTATTTCTTCCAAAATATAAAACTTTTTAAATAAAACATGATTTCTTTGAAAAATATTTGTATCATTTAACTTGACTTCCTTATTTGTCTAACACATCCTTATATCCTGTGAAAAATATTTAAAAACTTGGGATGAGGACAAAAATCTTAGTAAGGAATATAAAAAGAAGGAAATAACACATTAGTCCATGAATACATATAACGTATGAAATCATTTTCAAAAAGACATACTTTTCACCCATATAAACTTAATTTGTGAACTTGAGATTTACATGATATTTCCCCCAAACATATAGAATATAAATAGAACCATTAAAGTATCTTGTGGAATTAATTACATAATCTTTTAGCTCTCTCAGCTACCTTATAAATTGTAACCCTCATGGCTACCATACAATTTGTGTAACCATCATAGTTACACTTGGAGTAACAATACGACCGACCTCCAAATTACACATAAAAAATGAATTGGAGGGAGATATAGGTCCCACCATTAATAAAAAACAATTCCCAAGAACCATAAACTAATCATACAACTTGAAAAAAGTTCATAAAACATTTCTTTTGAATTTTGTAAAACAAAATTTTAAAAGAGGATTAAAAAAACACCCTTTAAAAATATCATATAATTCAAGTGAGAATTAATAGAGTGGATGGAATATGTATATACAATGTAAATAAATATAATTAAACATAATATAAGCAAAACCCATCACACAAACAATTTTAATACCACATAAATAACGAAGTAGAAGGTTAACCCCAAAGAATGGAAACCGGGTTAAGAATTCCCTTACCTCGAGTTTGTCTTAATTCAAACTACTTTAACCCTCCTGTATAATATTTAAAAGAGTATTATTAATATTTTAAATAAAAATATTCTTCTTTATAATACCTTAAATTATCATTTCATTACATAATTTTATCCTTTAATTATTAGTATTTTGTTCCTTGCATTGTTTTGGGTACGTTCTTTACATGATTTCCTTGATCGGTTCATGATGGTTATTATTGTCAATTGGAAGTGAAACTATAGAATTTTAATGGAATGGTATTTAAATATTTCTAGTACCATTGATCATTTTTAATTATGACATGAGAATGATTCATAAGTTAAAATATTATTGATATTTGTTTAGCTTATTTTTTTGATTCTTCGATCGTAATGAACTCATTTTGTTTTATAAATTAATAACATGTGAAAAAAATGATACATAAACTTATATAAGATATAATATATAAATTATAATATGATTAAATCATAAAAATGGTTTCATGACCAGTATTGAAGGAAGTAAAAGAAATTTAAACCACATCATCCATGATGTTGGTAAATCGACACATCACAGACTGTGTTTTAATTTCATGAATAAGTGAGAGAGGAGAATAAGTATAATGGTGAATATTAAATAAACAACATGAAATAAATAATATGTAATGTAATATACTATTAATGCCTCTTGTATAAGGGTAGGTGAGTAAATAAGAAGAATTGAAAAGAAATTGAAAAGAAAATAAATAAAACAAAAGAGGATGTTTACCTCTTGATCTCTTCTCCTTCAGATTCCTATTAAGGCATTCAGTTTTAACCTTTTGGTGAGACCATCAGATCTAGGAAGTGGGGAAGAGACTTTGGAGTATTATTGGATAGAAATTAGGTAAGTATCAAGGATTTAGAGGTGTGGGAGGAAGAGGGTAATGAGGTTGGTATTTATAGGGGAGGGGGGATGGATTTTAAATTATTTTAATCATTATTATAATATTTTTTCTCAAGACTATGAATCGTCTTAATTCACGTGACCCAAAATAGTATTAATGGATTTTGAGTTTGAAAAAAGTGGTATTACATCACTTATGATTTCATAAATAGTGTATTTAACTGATAATTTGAATATACGATATTTTATCATATTTCACTATTCCTAAAAAAATCAAGAATTTCAGAAAAAACAAAAAATTCACCCTAACCATTTTTTGACATGTAGAATTAAAATATGAACTCTATTTTTTGAAAATAATTTTCTAAATATTATTAATTTAATTTTTAAATAAAATCATACTTTATTGAAAAATTAACAATTTTAATTCTATAACTGCTTTTATATCACATTAAAAAATTTACCAAGATGTCATTATCATAAAGTCTTAAGAAAATAAAATAATAATACAACTTAATATTCTTTAGGGTCATATTATTATTCATAAGGGTATGTTACTATTCACTATAAATCAAGTTGGTTCCATCAAACTCCAAATAACTTACTCAACATAATTGTAGATAACTGTTTTTCTAAATTCAAAACATAGAAGTGGAAAAATTATTTTTAAAGGATAATTATAAATATCCAATTAAAACAAAATTTCATGAATTTTAATTTATTTTTTAAACCTCAGGGTGTTACAATAGAAATGAAATTCCACTTTTCAACAATCCTCCAAGCATCACCACTTCAACATCCATTTGACCACCTCTAAAAGTATTGTCAAAAAACATGCATCCAAACTTCTTATAAAATATTTTCAAATAATTATACACACTAATACATAGGGGTTTTAATAGATCTCACTAATACCTTAGATTCAAATGTCTGACCTGGTCCAATTCCTTTATAAAACTATTAGGTCAACTAATAGAACAGTTCTAGATTTCTTATTTGGTTACATGATTGGAACTCCTTTGGAGGTTGATCACACTAGGCTCGAACATGACCTATTTTCCTACACTAGAAACACATCATCAAAGACCCAATACATAGTGGAATCATAGAACCTTTACTCTGACCACTTTTCTAGATATCCTTATTCACCACTTTAAGCTACCTTGAACCCCACTTCCTATATATTTCATATACTTTATCTGACATAGAATGATTCCATCCTCTAGGTTATACTCTACTATCAGCACCTGATCATGACATCGAATATTGAGTTAAACCTAAAGATTTTTAACCAAACCCTAATAGCATATCTCAAACCATCCTTTAATCATTATAGCTTTTTTATATCATATCCCATTAGTGTTATTTCAAACCACATAAAATGTATGAACTTACCATTATATTAATAAATAAAGTCTCTCACTATACATGGTGAATGAACATGAATCCTTGTGCTCCCTGACCAATGCTCTGGATAACATACACAAATCACTTCTTGATATGCTCATCCATCCACTACCCTAGAGGAACAAGGGAACCTTCACAGTAAGACCATTCTCAATACAGATATAAAAATTTAAATATCAAAAATAGGGAAAATTATAATAGGAAGCACAACCCACTATCCCTTATACTTTCCTACTGTTTCCATGCCACACATAATCCAGCCTCATGGAACAACCTACCCATTTCAACATCAGGTACCACACTCTATATGAACATAGGATCCCCATACATATTCACACCAAGAATCACACACACAGGATAGATAAGTAAAATTCCACCAAGAAACAATATGGGAAAACACCACATATGTTTTTGTTGACCCTTTAAATAGTCAATCCCCTTTCCATTCTAGAATCAAAATTATAATCACAAGAACCACAAAAATATCATATGATCCCTACATTACTGAAATAATGCATGAGTGTCACATATTACCTCTTGGGGATAAGAGCTAGAGAAAAAATAAATAATAGAAAATACTAATTTATACAAATCCAATAACTCAACTATAACCTTGAAAACCAAAACAACAATCCAAATTTCCCCTAATAACCATGATTTCAGTCTATACTTGTATTTTTAAAGAAAAAAACATAATATATATCCCAAGTAACATTTCTTGAACCAAGTTATAACACTTTTATACATCTCCAATCTACCACAATCCAAATAACAACTTGACGCACTTTAATATCACTTTGTAACCACATTTATTTGATACCACCTTGTAACGTCCCAACCACGTTCAATATACACTAACAAGATGAGATGAAAACTTCACCATAGGTGCATCTTACTGTATGCCAATGTTTTCCAACCAGTATTGAGGGTATATAGGCTTATTGTGGGGAGACTATACCCTTTAAAGTTAAATAATAATAATAATAAAATGAAAATAATAGAATCATATGAAAACAACATCCTACAACAACTAAAAATATACATAAAATTAACAAGGTAAATATATATGAATCTATGTCATCAATGAAATATTAAATAGGATCACCCATAGGATAATCAAACATCTATAATAATAAAAGTACCAAAATAAATATCCAGAATATCACTGAGGAACCACCTAAACCATTTATAAAATCTCATCATCCAACCTATACATCATGTGAACCATCATCTCCATTACACTCCCAAGGATGAATCCTTACCGCTACCTATATAATAAGACATAAATTATACATGTGTCTTGGAGGTCCCATGTAGGGTGTGAGTATTAACACGATATTGAAACACCAATGGTGTCACAATCTATTATCCATATGTATACTTATGTATGAAAAAAATAATATACGAAAATGAACACACCACACAACCTACTATACTCATGCTCATCTAGCCTTGAGTGAACCTTTACTTTCCTTAGACTATACTAGAGTTGAAAAATGTGTCCATAGTCTGTCATACTATAAGTTCTCTCAACCTTCACACTAAAATCGTATCACTTGAAATCACATGCTATCCTATAAATTATAACCCTTCTGAGTTAACCATGATTCCACAATGACACTTCTATAACTCACATATCAAGTCCCATGGGAATATAAACCCTTTAATAACATTATAATTAGAACCCTAAAAAAACCTCACATGTCCTATGAGCATCCATATCTCATCTAATGATTTATATCTCCTTAAATGTAAAATAAAAATATATCCATCTTCCATGTTGATGGTCAACACTATCTCTCATAAGTTTCGCAAACTATAGAGTATACCTCCATCAATGAATGGTAAAAAAAACCTCATGGGCCCCATCATATGTGAATATGTCCTAACTTCCATATCCTCATGGTGAGTGGCATCTCCATCCCTATGGAACCACCTCAGTGAACCACTATCTTTACTATTAAAATGGTCAACACCATCTACATCAAACCAAAAAACCATGTTAGCTTAATCTTGGTGATTGATATCACATGTCTTTACTTGAACTTCACCCCTCAAATTCTAGAATAACCACATCACCCATCACTTCTCATATATATACTATTTAAAAAAAATAACATCATGCTCAAAAAACCCTTGAACCACACAAACAAACTATACTAGAAAAAATTCCTCATTTTCCACCTAGGACTACCACTCAATATATCTTATAAAAAATGGGAACTATAAGTGGTTCCAGTCTCATTTTCCCACGTGACACTACCCACAGTCATTTATTACATAATTCATATACACATGTATAAAATAGGAAAAACCTCGGCACCACCTACCAAGAGTTTGTTAGGATCCACTCATCAAGAGAATCCAGTTGATTTGGATTTAATAAAAAAGAACCTGATAATTTGACAAAGAACTTGATTTAGGGAATAACTGAAACAAAATTGTGACTTTGATTGAAAAAACAAATAAATACTCTATGGAAACTATACTTACCCCAACTACTCCCCATAATATACCTCTAGAAGAACCAAAAAGAGTCAGTGAATAACTCACTTGGAGATGAAATGGTGAATGGTAGAATATTATAGTGTGAAACCACCGTGCTTCTGTCCAAAAATCCCTAAATACCCTTTTGTAATCAAATTACTTATTAATTAATCCATTTTAAACATTTTAGAAAAATAAATAAAAAATATCTATTTTTAATTTTTTATAAACTCTTGGACCCTTGTGTGTGGACCTTACCTATACATATCTCCCCATGACGACCCTTAAATATCACCTCTAAGGATCCTTACATATCAAGAAAATACACTTAATTATCAGTGAAATGTCTCTTATGTATCACATGGAACACTCTGGTTACCCTTACATATCACCATGAGGTTCTCTTATGTATCCCCTATGTAAAAAAATTACTCTTATGCATCCCACAAGGTTACTCTTACATATTTTTTTAACCATAGATTTACTCTTAAAAACTCCAGGTAACTCCAGAGTTACTATTACTTACCATACTTATCTATTTTACCAACTTTCCATGGGATGAATCTAACATATTAGAGAGTTACTCTTATGTATTAACATGTTACTCTTATATATTACAATTCCACTAACACTTATTCGTTTTCACAGAAGAGGTGGTTACTCTTAGGTATGGGGCACCCATATGTAAGAGTAAATTTGACACATAGTGTTTTATATGACCTATCCATTACCCAAACCCTTTATAGGGTTAATCTTATACATAAAACCTAACCAAATTTTCAAAAAACAAAGACCTTTATGCATGGTGAATCTTATGAATCATAAAATTCCTCTTATATACATAAGTATCTAAAATTCCTAAAAATTATTTCAATAAAAAAATTGCCCATAATTAACAAAAAACACTTATAGACTTTAAATTATTGTAAATAATTCCCAAAATACACATCCCACATCTTAATTAAAATATCATTATATTAAAACCAATTTTCCCTACCTTCATTCCATAATTACCCTTGTCCATGGTGTGACCATCATCCCATACCTAAACAACCACTCCCTGTTTCATGATCCCTATATATCCCGATGTTATATTCACCCTTCTACATAATTATCTCCCTATGCCCAGTCCAACTCTTCATACCTAGTCCCTGATTTACATCTACAACCCTGACACCTTGACATGGTCAAAATTCATATGTTAAATCCAAGATCTAACCCAAATTACCATTTCTATATACTTGATACCTTACACCATTACCCATTAATAAATTTCACTCAATAAAATATTTTTGAAAATGAATTGGTTTAACACAATGATAACACTTCAGAGTATTAGTTTGACTATTACCCCACTTATCCTTACCACTATTATTTTATTTACACCTATGTTATATTCCACCCGTATCACTAAGTCCCTCTCCCTAAAATTATTCCCAATATTACTCTACAATTCCTTTGAAATAAGGGATGAATTAACTTCCTTTAAAGTAAAAACTCATTACCATACGTCATAACATCACATAGATTATAGTAAGAACTATGTAATAAATTCAAAATGATTATGGATTGATCTTTATCTTACACCTTAGTTTCTATCTTGGTTATGTCTATTTTTTATAAAATTCATCTAACTGATCCTAGAGGGAAGTAGTGGGTTTCATTTTTAAATTAAAAACTCTTAATTTCTTGTATATCCTACCAATACGTGACTTTTTCATGTAAAGGTTTTCAATTAATCCATATAGTAGCTACAGTGGTCTCATAAGCCACCTCACACAAGAATTTATCACCAAAAAACCAAACAAAAAGATATTGGGTTTTAACTAAAACATCAAAGGGAACATATTACTGTGAAACAAAAGGTTTCCATAAACAAACAACATGGTCACTATATTTTTAGTATCTTATAGGGAATTGATAAATTCATACTAAAATAAAAAGGAATGAATTTTAATTCACATAAAATAAAATCATTTTCACTATCAAATTTATTGATTTTGAATTTTGATAATACCATCACAAATATCAATTATGCTTTGATTCAAATTGTTTCAAGTTTTGTTTGTGACACCTCCAACCTACACTCATAGAATATAGTGTGAATACCTACCTTCTTGGAATTAATACAAAGATACCCAATTTTAACCATAAATAATTACAATATCCTTTAAATTCCAAAGGGTTTATATTTTATTTATTATTATTTTTATATTCCCTCTTTATTGGGTTGATAGGGATCCCTTAAATGACCCATTGGCCTAGAGGAACAAGGCCTAATGTCATGAATTGAGGCCCAAGGTCTAGAAACACTGATTAAACCCCCCCAGCTCCTAAATTTTTAATCGATGCTTCAAATCCCCTCCTATATTGAGCTGACTAGAAAGTATTTCCCTATAAGGGGTTGCATGTTTCCTGGTATGGAGAGAGAAAGTCATACCCTATAATCCTTCCAATATGTATGGCACTAATGGTGGTTGCCTCATGCTCTCCACCTCCTATGGGCCTAGACCTATGGATCTTTATCCCACCAGTAGCTACTACAAAAAAATGACCTTTACCAATAGAAAATTATCAACAGATAATATATTTGTTGGTAAAAATGATTAATTCCAATAGATATTAAATTCTATTGATATTAACTAGTGGTACTAACAATTTTTTTAGCAATAGATATATCTGTTTATATTAGTAGTACAATACTAAAAAAATCTTTTATTAACATTTAAATTTATTGTCATATCATAATAATACCAACAATTGATTTACTGATAAATGAATTTTTTATTATAAATTATTATTACCAACAAATCGTTTACCATTATAAAAATCTATTACAATAAAAAATAAATAATTTTAAATATTTTGCTAAAAACTAAATATATAAATATATATATATATTACTCATTACAAACATATCATTTTGGTAATAAAAATATATACTTAATTGAAAATTCGTAATCTAGTAATATTTATTGATAATATATATATATATATATATAAACATAATCCCTATATAATAATTTTTTTATATAAATTATATATTTATTTATAACATTTTTTATTATATATATATACACATATATGCAAAACAAACCCCACTAAAGTGGGAAAACCCCCCTGATCCCAACCCTACCTCCATGTTCTCTATGTTCTCAGTGGAAGATGTTCCCCCTGACCCCAACCCTACCTCTATATTCTCCCCCTTCCCAGTTGGCGTACCCCTCTGACATCAACACCTCCCTGTTCCCCCCCTCCTCGGCTGGCATCCCCCTTTGACATCAGCGCGTGAATCACCCTCCCTCTTCTCGGCCAACCCCCTCCCTCTTCCTGGATGGCCTCCCCCTCTGACATCATCACATGAACCAACCTCCCAGGTGTTCCAAGCTATCATCCCCGATCTTGACCATTGATGTCCACAATATTTTATACTGGCATCCCTATGCAACCACTCTATCCCCAACATTCTAGCTTTACCCTAGCTGTCCCTAGGATCCATTCCCATCGCTCACTTCCATCTCTTTCCTCACATTATGGATTCTTTTGATTTCAAGTGCTGGGTTCGCATCGAAGAATGAATATTTGTATGAGAAAGCATCGGTTCAGATGAATTTGGTACCTAGATATTCCACTGCGACTAGCATTACTTTATATACAAGCTCATTAAATCTACCAGACTAATTATTTGTTTGATTTTTTTTCTAGTAGAAACCTCTCTTCACCTTGTACCTAGTTCTATGTGTTAGTGCATGCTGTCATTTTCCTTTCATTTCTTCTTAGATGGGGATTTACTGGGATTCCTTCCTTTTAATGGTTTCTAATGTGTGGATTCTTTTTATTTCAGGAGTTGGGTTCACATCGAAGAACAAGTATTTGTATGGGAAGGTGTTGGTTCAAATGAAGTTGGTACTTGGGGATTCCACTGGGGACTGCCACCGCTTTCTATGTAAGCTCATTCAATCTATCATACTGATTATTTGTTTGAGATTTGCATCTCTCTATGCTTGATTCTAGCCTGTTATTCATATTTGGGCAAGTGAGATGGCTCTCTGCTTAGCTATATGAATTCATTGATGGGACCATTGTCCTCCTTTTAATGTATTATTTTCATTATTGGGTGAAGAAAACATCATGTTTCCCTTTATTTAACCTCCTGGGGTCATTAAAGTCTCGTGTCTCTATTGGAATCACCTTCAAGTATCTATCATGCATAGATTTTAATGGGTTGATTTCACTTTCTGGTTAATTGTAAAGTGATTGAAGAGAACTGTAGAATGATTTCCTTTGATTTATTCATTAATGGATAATTTTTAGTGAATTAAATGTGGTATATGTCATTAGACACGAGTTTCTGGGAAGCTCCAGTGGGGAGCCTCTTTTGGTTCAGAAGAATGTGTATGTTAATGGAGAAGGGAACCAGGAGAAAAGGATGGAGCTCTGGTCCGACCCCACCATGGACTTCTAGATGTACTTTCTTCTACAAAACATTTTCCAAGTCATGAAATGCTTCTTTCTCATTTTCTTTTAGTCATCCATTAAACCATATTCTTTATTTTTTCATTCACATTTCATTTCTTATGTTTATTCAATAGGGTAAACATTAAATGATTACAGAATATCATGTTTTTTACTATATTTGATGTTCGATGATCTGATTAAGTGTCTATAATAAAAAATATGCATATAATTATGCAGTTTCAACACAAATTAATATTAATTCACTTTGAATATATATCTAGTTTCAGCATGCATTCAATCTGCATGCTTATGTATAATATACATTCAAAAAAGTTACTATAAGTTGGATTTAGCAGTCTTTGTCATGTATAGTTTCCAGTACCACTATGAAATTTCAATAACACTATAACATGAAGGTTTAATATGTACTTTCAATCCAACTACTATGATATATTATGTATTTAGTAGCTTTTGCAATGTATAGTTTCAATATGCCAACATATAACTATAAAGTTTTACTATGCAGTACTATATGCTTCTTTATAATATGCATTCAAAAATTTAACTATAAGTGGGATTCAATAGCTCTTGAAATGTACAATTTTTGGCACTATCTACTTTAATATTCTGGATTGAATAATTTTATTCAATAGAAGTAAATTAGTATCATTATCTTGATTTGTGATTATCATTCTAGGTTGGTTTATATGCTTTGGGATCTTGGTCTCATGTGTTATTTCTCTTTTTATTTTGATGGTTATGAAAACTCTTCTAGGTTTTGAGAACTTCAAACATTATCCTTCAATGTCTCAACATATATTTTTATTTTAAGAAAATCCACTTTCTAGGATAGGTGGGAACCCCTAAAACACAACCACCAGAAACCAAACACCAAGAATCAAACAAGACACAAAAGATGCCAAAAAAATATCTTAAGGCTCTAAAGAGTTGATCCAGTATTCCCATGACAATTTTTTAATTCATTGATTGGAATGAAGTCGAAGAAATCCTTGGTTGTTTTAGGTTAATAAAATCAAGACCTTAATAAAATCTTCTAAAGAGAATCTCACCTTATTCAAGCTTATGAAAATAACGTCCAACTGGAAGTCAAGTCACGTACACAAGTCCGTATAAAGTCCACGAGGGAACGATTGACTAGACATCTCTCCCCACTCCTCCATAGTTGAGTCCAGGTCAGAACTTCAAGCCTCCTAGATTTTGTCTTATGTGGCTTTTCCAAAACTATCACACATTTCTATCATTTTTCCAATGAAATGAGGAGGGAAAATTTCCTTGGAGTCTTGAAATCCCAGTAAGACTTCTGTCCCTTGGTCATCAGGCTGTAGCTTCTCCCCAAACCCAATGGGGTCTTTCTAAGCCTCAATAACTGGTTTTGTGTCTTCCATCGGGTCCTTATATTCCTGAAGAGTATGATGTTCAGTTGTTAAGACCTCACTTGATTTGCTTGCTGACCTAGTCCTCAGGGGCTTGGGAAAGCCGGAGTAATCTTTTCAATTGCTTTACTTCTTACCCGAAGTCAATGGATGACCACCTGCTTCGATTAAAGCTTTTTACCCCCTTTTTAAATCTTGAGAAAAAAGTGTCCCTTTTCACTAATTACTTCCTCATTTTCTAAGGAATCCAAAGATATTTCCTCTTCCACCACCCTTTCCTGGAAGACCTGTTGCCTCTTCTTCCTAGGCTGCACCATTTTCCATGCCTCAGTATCTATTTTGACCTCCTATAACTTCTGAAACTGGTTTCTGATCTCCATTCTAGGATGGATTTCCTACATTGGATACTTGTTGCATACATTCCCTTTAGGAGCCTAGTCATTGATTTTTCTACCTCTACCCAAGACCTAATAACCAAAATAAGCCTGGTCATCAATTAATGTCACTAAAGGTGATATAGATGACTCTCCAACAATCGCTACTTGGAGTTTATCTCATGTATTAGGAATAAAATTCACTACTTCTGCATAGAAGGGGTGCTCAATTCTTAGGACTAAAGGCGATTGGTCAATTGATCTAGTCTAAAAACACATGCCATCCTTTGCTGGAGGCTTTAGACCTGTGTGTATACTGTAGTTCCTTTAAGATCATGCCTAAAAAATATTCCATAGATAGGTGGATCCTTCCGCTGAACACTCTTCATCCTCCCAGCTGCTGAGATCCCCTGCTTCAAAGCATCTGAAGGGTCAGAGTGAGCCAGAGGAACCTAACCAGACCATCTTGGGTTGAATATTGAATTGTTATTGGTGATGATATCACCTTCCTATAGATCCAAAATTTCTTCTTTTGTGAGAGTATTGGGAGAACTATCACTGTTTAGAACATCACTAGAGGGGTCGAGATGAAACTGAACTTTAGCATGAATTTCCTTCTCTGAATTTCCTTCAAAGAAAACCTCATAGGAAGTACATTTCCTAGGAGCTTGTAGACGGGAAGTTGGGCATGAACCAATTGATTAAATAAAAAATATAAGTATACCTAGGATTCATAGAACACCTATTTCTTATATCAATTCTCCCCTTTAATCTCAATCCAAATATCTTCCATCGACGTCTTCGAAATGTCAACCTCAACACAAATCCGAGGAGAAATGGGATGACTGATAAAATGAAGACTGAAAAGACTAAGTAGATTTATTTCAAAATTACATTTTAATTCCCATAACATGTATCCACTAGCTTGAAAAACACTTTCAATTAGGAAACCCAAAACATTATATAATGTTTTCATGCTTATTATATCATTCACATTCACTTTATTTTTTATACTTAAGTTTATTTCTATTATGGTTTCAATTCATTCATATATTTTTCCCATATTTGTGGGTATGCTATTTAGTTGTCTGTGATGTGGATCTTAGAGCTTAAGGGTGTGGCATAGCAGTGACGTGAGGTTACTCGCAAGTACTGGAGATGACTTGATTTGTTGAGATGTCAACAGAGATGATGAATGAAAAATTCCCATTCTGTGTAGATTAGTTTTTTATATTTTCATTGATTTATATTTTGTATTATATTCATGTAGATATTTTGGGCTGATTTATGGGTATATTCTTTGGTTGTGTTGTGTAGATCTTGGAGGTGAAGGGTGTGTCATAGCAATGCCTTGAGGTTCCTCACTGGTATTGAAAAAATGATCATTTTATGAAAATCATTTTTTTATACTTTTTTTTTTCAATTCATGCAAATATTTTTCACTGATTTGTGAGTTTTCTCTTTGGTTGTGTGTGGTGTAGATCTTGGAGCTGAAGAGTGTGACATAACAACAACTTGAGGTTCAAGAGACAACATACCTTTTTTCATTTGGTGGAAGTAACTATTATTCTACCACTATGAGTGTTGGAGGATTGCATTCAAGAGATGACATGCCCATTTTTCATTTGGAAGAAGTAACTATTATTCTACCATTTTACCATGATGGGTGCCTGATGATTTCATTTATGAGACAACGTTCCCTTTTTTCATTTGGTGGAAATAACTATTATTCTACCATTCGACCATGATGGGTGTTGGAGGATTGCATTCAAGAGATGACATGCCTTTTTCTCATTTGGGGGGGGGCAAGAATCGACGAGTGCATAGATGAATATTGAGTTTTTGTGTATTTATGATCTTTTTATGTATCAATCAACTTCAACTATATGATTCATGTTGGTCGGAGTGGATACTCAAGTGGGGGGCGAATTGAGTTCCAATTAAAATTTCTGTTAAAAACTTTTAAGATTAAACTCCCCCAAATTAAAATAGCCCAGTCAATTAAGGCAGTAGAAATATAAGTGACTTATTGTTCAAAATGTTTCTCAAAGGTTGATTACTCCTCAGTAGAATTAGTATGAGAACTAATTCCACTTTTGAAACAAGTTTAATAAACAAATCAGATATACACACTAACCAAAACTGACTATCAGAGTGAATGTAAAAACAAATTTATGTCTTTGAAAATATAAGCACAACGGATAAATGTAAAATAGAGTAAAGGAAAGATGAACACAACAATTTAAACATGAGGTTCAGTCTTAAGACAGGACCTAGTCCTCTCCACTTGGTGATCACCTGCCACCAAGCAATTTTATTAAAAGTGATACACAGCCTGTATCGGGATTTACAACAGTTTTCACAAACTGTCCAGGTTTTTCAACCTCTACCACAATTATATGTGGGAAAAATATAACAACCAAGCCACAAAAGGCTTCTTCCACAGTTATAGGTGGGAAAGAAATGTAAAGATAGTTTGGTATGGGGATTTTCAGTATCCCTCAGTTCAAGAACAAGAGTCAGTGTGTGTAACACATACACACTGCTCACAAATGTAAAGTATTAAGAAACAATAGAGCTAAAGATAGTAGGAATGAGTTTATAATGCTCTGTTGTGTTGGCAGATCATCTCTAGACTTATTAGAATGAATGAAATGAAGTTTTGGTCCTTCTCTGCAAGTTGAATCCAAAACAGAGTGTAAAAAATTTCAGGTTCTGACTTCCAGATGTAGAGATGATCAGCTTCTTGGGTTTTAAACTCTTTGCAGCACACCACGAAAGCTTGAAGGAGATTATTTCAATTTATCCTTTTGAAGCTCTGTTTTCTTCTGAATGAGTGCTTGAGGTTTCTTCTTGAGATTGTGTATGGTTATCTCTTCTGAGTGTTCTGTGTATATTCAATATATCCACGCCACTTTTCTTGTTTCTGTATGTATTTTCCGAGCAGCTCTGAATGTCTCTCTCTTATATATATACACTCTTTTCCAGTTCAGCTTTTTCTCTTTTGGTTCAGCAGGGGCTGATAGGAAAAATGTTTCAACCACATGTGGTCTTCCTCGTACATCGTACTATTTCCTGATATACCTGCAAATAGAGTTAAATAATGTCAGGTGTATCAATTTGTCCAGACATGACCATTATAATATTATTAATAAAATTAGTAAAGAAAATAATAGAATATCATTATAATAGTAGTAGATTCATGTCACACGGTAGACTTCAACTGTGGTCTTTCCAACTGTGGACTTCATTAGTAGGTTATTCAAAAGTACGCTTCATCGGTAGGCTCTTTGTCTGTAGGCTTGTAACGGTAGCTGTTACTCTATGTAACAGTAGCTCCTCATCAGTGGACTTTGAACAACAGTCGACTATCTCGACAGTAGGAGTTGTCCAGCGGTAGCCTTCTACTAATGGTAGAATTTTCCAACTATAGGCTTGAATAATGAGGTTCTCAACAGAAGACTTGAGAAAGAGTCTGACAGTGAACTTCTAATAGAAGCTTTGTCATAGTAGTGACCTTGTGACAGTAACTCTTTGTCTGTGATCTTTGATAAGAATATCATCAGTAGACTTGTGATAGCAACTGTGTACCGGTAGCCTATATTAGTGACAATAGATCGTCAACAGTAACCTTATAGGATCAGTGACTTCGTGTAACAGTGAGCTATAACGGTGAATTTGAACAGAATGCTCTCACCAATAGCCATTAATAGTGAACTTATATTTAGATAAATATAAACTATAAGCTAATGCAACAAAGTCATGAGTCTTAATAGTATACATTGTTGAGGATAAGATAATTATAAATGTAGATTAAAAAGATTAGTAACTGACTTAATATATCATGATCAATATTTAAACATGATTTGGGATTCTCAAAACAGGTGAGTCCAACAATCTCCCCCGTTTTGATAATCACAAATTATGTCAGTGTGTATTAAAGATATATTTCATATATAATACTGTTATTAAACTAAAATAAAAAATGTCTCAAGTATCAGAGATTAATAAGAATGTAAAACCATAAAATATTGGTACATGGCATCATAGAGAAAGGCATATAGGATTCAACCTAGAATTATAGTAGTATATTAGCACTTTTCTCCCCAATCACATGATTAGTCCAGAATTATCACAGTATTCTCAAATTAGCACAATATTTCTCCCCCTTTGTGATTATAAAAAAGAAATACAAATGAGAGAACAGAGAAAGATTGTATTAATAAAAGTAAATTACATGATCCAAAAAGGAATACATAGTCCCTATCAAAAGACATAAACATACTCAATCCACATCATATGTAGGTAAGGGTTCTTTCCCTTTGGAAGAAGAAGATGAAGGTTGAGCTGGTGGATCAGAAGGTTTAGGAATGGATGCAGGAATGACTGGAGGGGCAGCAACAGAAGCTCCTATTGGTCTGTAGTTGGTAGCTCGCTGAGGGATCAGTGGAGTAAGGCTTCTGATAGCTTCAGCATGAGACATGGTGGAAGAACCACTGGGTTGAGATGCAGGTAATGCAGGAGGGATGATGACAGGGGTGCAGTCCACATGGAGGAAGGGTAGAAGAAGGTTTCTGAAATCCATAATAATTCTTCCTCCTATTTCCATAGTAGAAAAAAATCATCTTTATTCTCCAAAAACTTATCCAAAGCAGGGGTCAATTCTCTCAGTTTGCTGACCTGATCCTTGAATGCCTGAGTCACTAGAGGCAGTTTCATATTCTCTATCAAGAGCTTGAAGTGGTTGGTCATTTGATTCTTGGTATAGACCTTCTCCAAGTAAGAATCTACATTATTCTTAATGGCCTCTTGAGAATCAGTAGCTGCTCGCAAGTGGTCACGAACAAAACTGCTGACTTCCATAATGGTAGAAAGTATCTGAGAATCAGAGGTGCCACTGGTAATTTCCTGAGAAATCTCTTCTTGGATCATAGTCTTGATCTGGTCAATGTTCATAGAGGAGCTAGATGAGGGAAGGGGTTTGACCGAGAAAGACACTGTCTCTTTGAAAGACTGAGTTAAGTTACTAATCACCTTCTGAACAAGTGCATCCTGACTGTTCAAATGTTCTTTGACTGATTTCTTAAAAGCCTCAAAAACTTCCACAAACTGCTTGACTACTTCTTTGATATATCTAATCTCAACATTCAATTGGTTTTGAGAACTACTTATGGTAGTCAATGAAGCAACTGATTGCCTTAGAGAAAACACAACTCCTGTCCAGCTTTCAATTTGAGTATGACACACTTTAACTTCATCCATCATTCATTTTACTAGACTAGACACAACACATCCCAGAGATAGCTCCAAGGATTGCTCCACACTCCTCATCTCTTCAACCAGGCTTTTCTTAAAATCTTCCATTGATTCTCTCACTGCCTCTTTTATTTCAGTCTTTAAGGACTCATGGTCCTCCTTGGTTGCCAAATTGTCAGCCATAACTACTGGAACACTTTCAGGTAGGATAACAGAATCCCTTTGAGGCTGGTCTTCCTCATCATAATATGCATAATTGAGTCCAAGTACCATGTACCCTGGATCTGATAACCAACCTTCGATGTCATACAGCATAGAAACTGAACCAAGATGCTCCCCCTCACTTAGAGCTCTCTCCTGGAGAAATCTCCTCTATTTGTTCTGCTCTAAGTAACTCCACAACCTCCTCTGCAACTCCAGTAGATTCAACAACCACTTTCTCTGTTAATTCAACATTAGGGTGAGTCTTATCCTTCTCTGAGTCATAAATGACTTCCATATCAATGGCAGTAGATGCCACTCCTACTTCCTGACCAGAAACTATCTTGTCTGTACTATCTATTAGAGGGCTCAAACTGAGCTCTTCTTCTTCAGTGTTCTCATCATCAGCTTCATCAACAACCTCCTTACCTTCATCCTTATCACCAACCTCCTTTTCCTCATGAGAAAAATGATCTGACTCGGTAGCCTCATCCTCTTCAGAGGTGTCCTTGAGAATATTCTGATATTCTTCTTCTTCATCTTCAGTGGTCTCAGTATCATTGTCCTTTAGAATAGTCTCTCTTCTTGCCAGTTCTTTTGGAGGGCTAGATGCTCCGAAAAATACCGTCCTTATAGGACTGTGAGGCAAATCAGGATCACTCCCATCATCAATGGGGGTGTTTTCTCTTTAGGGTCCATAGCTCCTTCAGCCTCCTACTCATCTGAATAAGACAGTTCTGGATCTTCAGGCTTCAGGCCTGGATCTCTCTTGTCTTTTGACCTAGATGGGTGAGTAGTAGGGTCAAAATTTTCATACACCTTTCCTTCATCATTCACCCATGTCCTCTTCCAGGGATTCCAGCTAATTTTCATGAATTTTGAAATCACCTTGGAGATACAGACACTGTTGTTGGCCACTATCATCTCTTCTTCATTTCCAACCACACCCTTTACCTTTAGCATTACTGAAATAAGCTTGGAATGAAATAAGGCATTGGATTTTGTGCTTTACTTAGTCATATCCTCCAATCGTTCCATCAATAACCTACATAGGTTAATCTTATTTCCATGCTTTAGTAAGTACATAAGGAATATGTCCTGGCACTTCAACACTGCGAGATCTCCACTCCTCAGACTAAGTACATGCTGAATGAATTTGAATAAAATCCTATCTTCTCCATTCATCTCAGTTGCAATGATCCTCCTTGATTTTCCATCTCCTGTCAGTTCTTCTAGAGATTTTTCATATTCAAAAACAGCACTGTCTGGAGGAGACACTTAAGAGTAGTAATCATATATTCCTTCATGAGGAACTCTCAAACAGGCATCCCACTCAGCAGAAGAGAAGCTGACTTCATTGCCATTGACTCTGGATATTAGCTTATGCACATCATCTTACTCGTCAAACTTCAGATATTCATATAACTCTTTCACAAGCTTCAGGTAGTACGGTCCATTGTTATTGGCAAAACATTCGGTCCATCCTTGGGAATTTAGTACTTCCAGCACTCTTGACTTGCTCGATAGTAGCCATTCTTCACTTAAATCCTTCTCAGAAAAGATTTTTCTCTTGGTCAGATGCAGGTTTACAGGTCCCAAAGGGGTATTACTAGTGCCACTGGATTTGGCTCGAGTCTTCTTTGGCCTTGGTGCATCCTCATTGACAGTCAGGGGTCGCTTGGTTCTGGCCATAGAGATTGAGAGAGGTTCGAGGGCTCAGGTGAAGGGTTAGGGTTTATGAATTTTGAGAGAAAGGTTTAAGATTGGGAGAGGAAGATGGATTGAAATATGTTCGTTGCCTTTGATTTTATCATTTAGGGATTAAAACAAAATAAAATAGAAATAATAAAAAGGAATAAAAATGATTATAATTCCCACAAAAATAAAAACAAACAGTGAGGTATCCAACTGTGAGATGTACCAGTGAGGTACACCAGTGAGGTGAAACAGTGAGGTATAACAGTAAGGTCCAACTGTGAGGTCCAACTTTGAGGTCTAACTGTGAGGTTTAACTATGAGGTCCGACTGTGAGGTTTAACTTTGAGGTTTAACTGTGAGGTCCGAATGTGAGGTTCAATTGTGAGGTCTAACTGTGAGGTCCAACTGTGAGGTTTCCTATACTGAAATTAATCATACCTAACTCATGTTTGATGTAATTTTACCTCTCAGAATTCAAAGTCTTTGTGAATATATCATCCAATTGTTGTTCAGTTCCAATGAATTCAAGGGTGATATCACCCTTTTGATAATGATCCCTCAAAAAGTGATGTATCACATCAATATGATTTGTCCTAGCATGAGATACTATATTTTTGGAAATGTTAATAGCACTTGTATTGTCACACTTTATAGAGACATGTTTGAATTAATATCCATAGTCTAGTAAAGTATGTTTCATCCACAGAATTTGAGAACAACAACTACCAGTAGCTATGTACTCAGCTTCAGTAGTAGATAAAGAAACAGAGTTATGCTTCTTACTATACCAAGATACTGGTGACTTGCCTAAAATGTGACATGTCCCAGAGGTGCTTTTTCTATCTAACTTGCAACTGGAAAAATCAGCATCAGAATAACTCAACAAATCAAATGATTTTCCTTTTGGATAAAATAGTCCTAAGTTGGGAGTATGTTTGAGATTTTTAAAAATCCTTTTAATAGCAGTTAAATGAGACTCTTTTGGATTGGATTGAAAGTGAGCACACATTCATACACTAAACATGATGTCAAGTCTACTAGCCATAAGATAGAGTATACTCCCTATCATACCTCTGTATTTGGTTTGATCCACTGGTTCTCCAGTTTCATTAGCATCCAACTTACAAGTGGTACTCATAGGTGTGTCACTACCTTTACTACCATCCAAATAAAAATGTTTTAAAATATCCTTAATATATTTACTTTGATTCAAAACAATACCATTTTTATTTTGAAAGATATGAAATCCAAGGAAAAATTTGAGTTCTCCCATTAAACTCATTTCAAACTCATTTTCCATCATTTTTGAAAAATGAACACATAATGAATTTTTAGAAGATCCAAAAATAATATCATCCACATAAATTTGTACTATAAAAACATCTTTATAAATCCATTTAATTAAAAGATTAGGATCAGCTATCCCTTTGGTAAAACCTTTTGAAATAAGAAAATAGGTGAGTCTATCATACCCTGCTCTTGGAGATTGTTTTAAGCCATATAAAGCTTTATATAGTTTAAAAACATGATTGAAAAAATGGGGATTTTTAAAACGAGGAGGTTTTTCAATAAACACATCCTCAATTATATACCCATTTAGAAAATAACTTTTAACATCCATTTGATAAAGCTTGAAATTTAGATGAGCTGCATATGCAAGTAGTATCCTAATGGCTTCTAATCTAGCTACAGCTGCAAAGGTCTCCTCATAGTCTATTCCTTCCTCTTGACTATATCCTTGTGCAACTAGCCTAGCTTTATTTCTAACTATATTTCCAGACTCATCAACTTTTTTCCTAAACACCCATTTAGTGCCTATGGTCAAAGTGTCCTTAGGTCTTTCCACTAATTCCCAAACATTATTTATTTCGAATTGATTTAGTTCTTCTTATATAGCCATTACCCAAAATTCATCATTGATTGTATCATTAATATTTTTGGGTTCAAGCTGTGAAAGAAAAGATTGATGTTCAACCTGGTTTCTTAGAGAAGCTCTAGTTTGTGTTCCTCTATTTAAATCGCCTACAACAGAATCTAGAGGATGATTATTAAGAGTCCTAATACCTTTAGGAAGGGTTGAACTAGATTCTTCATTGTTGTCTATTGGTTCATAATTAGCAGGTGCATATTCTGGAAAATTTCCAAAATTGGATACTTTTATAGGGGATTCACTATTCTTATCATTAAAGTTCAGATTTGACAAATCTTCCTCAAGATGTTCAAGAGAGGTTTTAGGCTCATGTGGATCACTCTCATCGAATTTGATATGAATTGATTCTTCCACACATTTGGTTTTCTTATTGAACACTCTATATGCTTTACTTGAAATAGAATAACCCAGGAAAATTCCTTCATCACTTTTGGGAGAAAATTTGTCAAGATTATCTTTAGTATTAAGAATAAATACTTTTCAACCAAAAACTATAAAATAATTAACCTTAGGCTTCCTATTATTCCAAAGTTCATAAGGTATCCTTTTTAGAATAGGTCTAATTAAAACTCTATTGATAACATAACAAGCTGTATTTACAGCTTCAGCCCAAAAATAAATAGGTAAGTCATACTCATTGAGCATAGTCCTTGCAATTTCTTGAAGGGTTCTATTTCTTCTTTCTACCACTCCATTTTGTTGAGGTGTCCTAGGGGCAGAAAATTTGTGATTATAGCCATTGTGTGAGAAGTAAGATTCAAACTCATGATTCTCAAACTCACGGCCATGATCACTCCTTAGGGTTTTAATCTTAAGTCCACTAAGGTTTTCTATAGACTTGGAATATTTGACAAAGTAGGAACAAGCTTCACTTTTGGGAGCTAGAAAGTATACCCAAGTATACCTAGAAAAGTCATCTACAAGAACATAAACATAGTGCTTCTAATTTAGACTTGAAACTCTTGATGGTCCAAACAAATCCATGTGAACCAACTCAAGTGGTTGAGAAGTTGAAACTTCTTCCTTTGGTTTGAAAGAAACTTTGTGTTGTTTTCCCTTTTGACAGGGATTACACACTTTATCAATTGGGAATTCTAATTTAGGTAGGTCTCTAACTAAAAATTTATTAGTTAGCTTCCTAAGTGAGTGCACATTACAGTGTCCTAACATTCTATGCCACAACCAAGATTCTTTATGAAAACAATTTAAACAAGAAACATTTTTTTGGCTAAGGAGTTTAAATCAACAACATATACATTCTCATTTCTACATGCAGTGAAAACTAGATCATTTTTTGAATTAAAAACATTGCATGAATCATTATAAAATTTAACATTAAGGACATCATCACATAACTGAGATATGATAAGTAAATTATACTTTAATCCATCAACAAAAAGTACTTTAGAAATTAATATTGTATCAGGGTTACCAATCTGGCCTAAGCCGGTGATTTTTTCTTTTGCATTGTCACCAAAGGTGACATGCCCACCATCAAATTTAATTAAGCTCTTGAATCAAGAATAGTCTCATGTCATATGTCTTGAACATCCACTATCCAAGTACCATAGGGTCTTATAGAAACTCTTTAAGAAAATTCCCTACAAAATAGTTTAAACATGGGATGATTTTGGTACCCAGATCTTCTTGGGTCCAGAAAGGTTAGCCAATAAAACTTTGGGAACCCATATTTTCTTTATAGGTTTTCTAAAATCAACAAACATATTTTGAGACATAAATACTTTGGTCGGTCCTTTAGAAAATTGTTTCTCAAAATATAATCTAGATTTAGCAGTGAACTATCCAGATTTTGGAACAAATTTGGTTTTGCTAATTAGTCTATGTCCAGGATGATATCCTAGACCAGTTGTATATTTTGGAGCAATATGTTTTCCTAGAAACTGTGTCAAGGTATCCCTACCAGTAGTGAACTTATCAATATCCTTTCTTAATTGTTCATTATATAATTTGAGCTGAGTGTTCTCTTTCAACAATTGAGCATTATTTTCTTTTTCTACACTTAGATATGTTTTAATATTACTAGTCAAGGCATGTTGTTTCTTTAAAGATTTATATTTATCTTTTAGTTCATTTCAAGTATCTTCCAACATATTTCAATATTCAAACAGTTCATCCTTAGAAATATTTTCATCATTATCTGAATCACTTTTATTTCCAGAATAATAATCATTTAGAATAGGAGAAATAGGTACCTCAAATATGTTAGTCATGAAGCAAATGTTGGCATGATTCTTTTCAGAATTAGTAGCTTCTGATTCACTTGTGCTGTCTTCCGAAGAACTCCAGGTTGATTTCATGGATTTCCTGTACTTCTTGTCCTTATAGTCATATTTCTTTTTGAATTTTAACTTCGGATAGTCATAATTGATGTGTCCTTTCCTCTTGCATTCATAGCAGACTATATCATCTTCCTTATCAGATTTCTTACAATCCTTTTTCCACTTACCTTGCTCTCGAATAGACACAGAAGTGCCTCTCCATCTGTCTAGCAAACATCTCAATATTCTCATGATCTTCTCCTTCTCTGGAACAACTTTTCCCAGTGAACTCATAGTGTTGACAATCTCATTAAACCTAAGGTACATGTCATAAATGGGTTCATCAGGTCTCATCTTAAAATTATCATATTTAATAGTATAAGTATTTAATCTCATTTCCTTCACATTGGTTGTTCCTTCATGAGAAACAGCCAAGGTGTCCCAGATTTCATGAGCCGTTTTACATGAAAAATTATGTTAAATTCCTCATCTCCTAAAGAGCAGTAAAGGGCATTCATATCTTTACAGTTATTGTTATAGTCAGACTTTGTAGCATCATCCCAGGTAGATCTAGCAGTTTTGGGGATCTCATATTCTGATTCTATAGCAGACCAAATATCAAAACCAATACTTTCTAAATGAATTTTCATTTTTAATTTTCCATTGAGCATAATTCACACCATTAAAGGAAAGGTGGCCTCTTAGTAGCAACACCTTCTAGTCTATTGTCCATAAATAGATTTTAGAAAATATATTAAAGAGAGAAAATTTAGAACTAAAAGAAATTTAAGATCTTTAAGATAAAACTAAAATCACAGTTTGAAAAACAGAGGGCTTGAAAACTTTTTTTAAATAAGGAACTTCATCTGATACCAAATGTTGGTCAGAGTGGATACTCAAGAGGGGGGTGAATTGAGTTCCAATTAAAATTTATGTTACAAAATTTTAGGATTAAACTCCCCCAAATTAAAAAAGCCTAGTCAATTAAGGCAGTAGAGATATAAGTGACTTATTGTTCAACAGGTTTCTCAAAGGTTGATTACTCCTCAGTAGAATCAGTATGATAACTAATTCCACTTTTGAAACAAGTTTACTAAACGAATCAGATATACACACTAACCAGAACTGACTATCGGAGTGAATGTAAAAACAGATTTCTGTCTTTGAAAATATACGCACAGCGGATAAATGTAAAACAGAGTAAAGGAAATATGAACACAAATATTTAAACAAGAGGTTCAGTCTTAAGAAAAGACCTAGTCCTCTCCAATTGGTGATCACCTGCCACCAAGAAATTTTATTAAAAGTGATACACAACCTGTATCGGGCTTTACAACAGTTTTCGCAAACTGTCCATGTTTTGAAACCTCTACCACAGTTATACGTGGAAGAAATATAACAACCAAGACACACAAGTCTTATTCCACAGTTATACGTGGGAAAAAATGTAAAGATAGTTTGGTATGGTGATTTTCAGTATCCCTCAGTTCAAGCACAAGAGTCAGTGTGTGTAACACATACACACTACTCACAAATGTAAAGTATTAAGACACAGTAGAGATAAAGATATTAGGAATGAGTTTATAATGCTCTATTGTGTTGGAAGATCATCTCTGGACTTATTGGAATGAATGAAATGAAGTTTTTGTCCTTCTCTGCAAGTTGACTCCAAAACAGAGTGTTGCAACTTTCAGGTTCTAACTTACAGATGTAAAGATGATTAGCTTCTTGGGTTTTAAGCTCTTTGCAACACACCACGACAACTTGAAGGAGATTCTTTTAATTGATCCTTTTGAAGCTCTGTGTTCTTCTGAATGAGTGCTTGAGGGTTCTTCTTGAGATTTTGTATGGTTCTCTCTTCTGAGTGTTCTGTGTATATTCAATATATCCACACCACTTTTCTTGTTTCTGTATGTATTGTTCGAGAAGCTCTGAATGTCTCTCTATTAAATATATATACTCATTTCCAGTTCATCTTTTTCTCTTTTGGTTCCGTAGGGGCTGATAGGAAAAATGTTTCAACCATGTGTGGTCTTCCTTTTACATCGTACTATTTCCTGATATACCTGCAAATAGCATTAAATAATGTCAGGTGTATCAATTTGTCCAGACATGACCGTTATAATAGTATTAATAAAATTGGTAAAGAAAATAATAGAATATCATTATACTAGTAGCAGATTCATGTCACACGGTAGACTTCAAATGTGGTCTTTCCAACTGTGGACTTCATCGGTAGGTTATTCAACAGTAATCTTCATCGGTAGGCTCTTTCTCTGTAGGCTTGTAATGGTAGCTATTACTCTATGTAACATTAGCTCCTCATCAGTGGAATTTGAACAACAGTCGACTATCTCGATAGTAGGAGTTTCCCAGCGGTATCCTTCTACTAACGGTAGACTTGTCCAACTATAGGCTTGAATAATGAGGTTCTCAACAGAAGACTTGAGAAAGAGTCTGACAGTGAACTTCTAACAGAAGCTTTGTCATAGTAGTGACCTTGTGACAATAACTCTTTGTCTGTGAGCTTTGATAAGCAGATCATCAGTAGACTTGTGATAGTAACTGTGTACCGGTAGCCTATATTAGTGACAGTAGATCTTAAATAGTAACCTTCTAGGATCAGTGACTTCGTGTAACAGTGAGCTATAACGGTGACTTTGAACAGAATTCTCTCACCAGTAGCCTTTAACAGTGAACTTATATTTAGATAAATATAAACTGTAAGCTAATGCAGCAAAGTCATGAGTCTTAAGATTATACGTTGTTCAGGATAAGATAATTATAAATGTAGATTAAAAAGATTAGTAACTCACTTAATATATCATGATCAATATTTAAACATGATTTGGGATTATCAAAATAGGTGAGTCCAACAATTCATTTTGTATTAAATTCCATTATTAATATAATTTTTTTTCTAAGTTTTCATATGTGTTAAAATCATCTTCAGTTTGATAATTTAAACATGTGTTATATATGATAAATTAATAAATATAATATGAAATTTTATTAGAAATAAATTTTTTTAATTTTTATTTAAATATAATTTATAAATAGATATTATATGTTGATAATATTATTACCAACAAAAATATTTGTCATATGAATTGGTTGCTAATTTTTTTTGACCAATATATATATATTATCTGCTGGTATTATTATATTTGTAACAGAACTATTTTATCTGCCACAATAAAATTTAGCGACAGAGTTTTTACCAACATTTTAGTGACATGAAATTTTTTGTTGGTAAAATTTTTTACCAATAGAAAATTCACTTTTACCAATAGATATACCCGTGTTGGAAAAAGATAATTATTTTGTAGTGAGCCTGACCTGAGAGTGGCTGTGTCAAGCCCAAGCTCACCGATCCTTCCCTTATTTATCAAGACCCTATGTACTGATGCTTCCATTATCTTTGATTCCACCATTGCCTAATTGAAATGTCATCAGCCAGTTGTGACTGACATCGATGCCCCACCACCATTGTTGCACCAAGGTTCTCTTCGCTGTGCTCGACCGATGTCGACTCCTATCACCACTGCTATGCAGATCCAGACATTGGTGATGTCACTAGTATTTTTAGACCACAAGGATAATGCTTCCACCACTAAGGTCCCTCCTTTCATCATGTCTGACTTAATCGAGGCCAAATATCAATGACATGAAGTATCCCCCTTAAAATTTTGGTTAACAGGATTTGATCCTAGGCTTAGGGAAAACCTTTAAGTGTCAAAACCCATGTATTTATCATAAAATAGACATTTTTCTACTATATAAGAAACTACTTAATCCATGATAAGTCTTTAACATATCCCAAAAAATAAAATATCATGAAGGGATTCAGAATGTAATCCATGTTCAATATATATGAAATAAAAGGGAACCATGTAGTGAATATGGATCATATATGAATGAAGAAAAATTGAGATGTAAAAACCCTTATAGTAATGGTAAAATAAGAATCAAAAGAACATGAGAGGGATACCATGGAATTAAAATATATATAAATGAAAGATAATCATTATAATTGAAGGTAATATAGATTTGAATACACCATATAAAATAGAATATGGTTCATAATATCAAACATGTCTCATTGATTTGAAAATGAGTCAAAGAAACCCTTAGTCATTGACTATAATTTAAATCAAAACCCATGAAGGATAAAGAGAATAAACCTTAAATTAAAATAACATGAAATATAATTAAAGATATAATCTAACCAACAAATAGTATATAAACTATATAAAAGTAAATTGGTTCATAATAAGGATCATGTCTCAAGAAATAGGAATTGGGACCAAGAAACCCCTTTAATGTATTATAATCATTGAGTTAAGAATCATTTGGTAATGAGGTTGTACGGAAGAATTTTATAACCTAAAAAATGAAAGAGTAAATATAATACCAACTATTAATTAGGTATAATAAATAAAACATGGAATAATAGAGTTCAATAAGAAAGTTTTCAACTTAATGGAAGAAAATTAAGTTAATAGAAACCCTTAAAAATTTTGTATTTTTTTGAGTCAAACACCCATGAGAGAAAGAGAATTAAATAGATAATTTAATATAATAAAATAAAATATAATCATGTGAAAAAACATTAAAGGTTAATTAGATACACTATTTCAAATAAAACATGATGTATAATAAGAAAAATGTCTCAAGGGGTGAAAATGCAAGATAAGAAGCCCTTACCTTGTTCCTAATGTATTCTACGCATGAACCTAAATTATTTAATAATTAAATTAAGTTTATTATATAAATTATTTGGAACCCTATTATTATATATTTAATTTAATATAGGACATTTATATGATATTTATTTATTATATTTCTTTTTCTTCTGTTTTTGTGAAAATTGAATTGATGTCAATTTATTTTTGTAATTTTAGTGATAAAAGATGATATTTTAATAATAAGTTAAATAATTAATGTAAAATTTACAAAAATATTAAACAATCATGATTTTATTATTAAATTATAATAATATTAGTATTTAACTTACTATATTCGTCCATGATAGAGTTTTATAGTATTGTTCTAGTAGGTGGTAAACCAACCCCAAACATGAATATGTTATATCTCGATGGGTGAGTATGGTATAGGAAGTGTATAATATCATTACAATAGAATAAAAATTATATTTTTTATATTTTTTATGTTTTATAATCATATTTTAGTTTTTTTATAAATAATGAAAATCAATAAGAAAAATGAAATAAAACGTTATTTCATGGAGGTAGTAGTCCACACAATATACAATTGATGTTCTTTTATTTTTCTAGGTGCTTGGGAAGGAATAAATAATTTTTGATCCCTTAATATAATTATACTAAAATATAATAATTATATTGAGATAATTATATTACTATGGGTATATTAGGTTTGTTATAAAAGTTTTATGAAGAAAAGGATAAGGATAAGGTAATACTCACTTTGGAACCATGAACTTTCTATTAAAAGTGTCCTTGGAAATGTAGGGATTGGGATAAATAATTGAGACCATAAGCTTATTAAAATTATATATGTCTCTATTAAGATATAAATTACATAGTTTTTTTTAATAAATTCGAAGAACTTTTTGTGGCATGATGGGGTGTAAATTTCCCCTTTTATAAGTGAAGAAAATGGCACTTTTGTGAACTCTCATTATTTTTCAATAATGGAATGACACTATTCAATGGTAAAAGGTTCAGAAATTTATAAATAATTGATTTCTGAGTGATATTTGGTTGATAAATCCTCTACCAAGTATTTCCATGCATGTTTTAAACTTTTCTAAAGTCATTTTGTTCATATATTTTTACTTTTACATTTTTTTATTTTACCCTAGTAACTAGTTTTTTCCCAAGTAAATTATATTTTAATAAACACAAATAATAATCCCTACTAACAAATTTTGTTTTGATGAACCTAAATTAAATCTCAATTTAATATAATTCAATTTCCAATTAATAAAAAATATCTTTTAAATTTAAACACTTTATATATATAAACTCTTTTGCATAAAAATGTTGTTTTCACCGTTAAGTGTTTTTAAACTTATTATTATTCATTAAAAATTAAATAAGTGATAATTTTTTTTAAATATATACTAAAATTTTTTATTAAGGTTAATTTTTATAAGATATAAATTTACTTTATTAGATAAAAATTACACAATATTGATAAAATAATTCCTTGAAAATAACAGTTTTACCATTATCATGGCCATTAACTTTAATTATATTAATCATAATTTTATAACCAAGAATAAAATTTAAATTATTAAATAATACGATAATTTTTATATAAAATTTGAAATTAATTTTTTTGATTTAATTTCTAAAAGTGATGAAAACTAAAATTTTAATATAAGAGAATAAAATGGTTTTTAGAGTAAAATATTATTCATGTTTCCAAAACGATATATGTGGGTTTTATAAACAGAACATAGTAATTTTAAAAAATTTATTTTAATCACATATATATATTATATAAAAATGTTTTAAGAAAATTTAATTCATTTTTCTATTATGATAATATCATAAAAGTGATAGTTTTAGTAATATTGGTTTTTTTCACTATTCCCCTAAAAACTAATGTTTTCAGAAAAATTCAAAAAATACATAATAAGATAATTTTGAAATTATAAATCCAAAAACTAAATTATTTTTATATAATTCATATTCTAAAATTTATAAATTCAGTTTTAAATATGAGATATAAAGAAACCCTATTTTTATAAAAAAATAACTTTCCTTTTCATTTAAAAGAAAAAATGTGAAATGTGGAAAATTCGTGTGATAAATAACTTATTGAATTAATAATTACCTTATTATATCATTCTAATTTATATTTACATAACATATTAAGATATTTTTTTAATATCTAAGAATAAGTTAAGATCTGGTGACAGTCAAGGGTGGTGATTCAACTAGCATTGATCACATGGAAATTTCCACAATCTTGAATTTCTCTCGCATAAGATTTCAATGATACAATAATTGTTTGAGTTTGGATTGGTATTTGTCAAATTAAAACCATATTAAATCTATTTCCATTCTAATCTCCAAAAAATTAGCTTCATAAAGGAGTCTTCCACTACCAGATTCTATTTCTTTCCATTTTCTTGGAAGATTTCATAATATGATTACTTCCTTTTATACCTGATAATTTAACAACTATATTATAATGATTAAATTTTATTTTAACATATGATATTTTTTTTAGTTTGGTTTTTCATTTATTATAATCTATTAACATTATATTAATTTAATAAAAATACATAGTGAATTTTTAGGTCATTTCATTCCCCGCCTTAAATAAATTGAATCCTCAAAATTTTAATTATTACTAACGAATGAAAGTAGGTTAGGGTATTCTTAAAATAATCATCATTCAAGATATAAATTATAATATGAAATCTACCTTACACTCTTAGGATATATCAATTGACTTATCATTCCTCAATAAAGATTAATCTTTTATGCAATCATATACCCTTGTATGTATAAACCCTAATCATATATTTTCTGCAACATAACTTTCCCGAAATCATTTTAATATCCAAGACATTAAACCATAGTGAGATTATATATTCCACCAAAATTAACTGCATATTTAAACCAAAAATTTATTAATCATTGGTTCATAAAGTACCAAAATAGTCAAGATGTATCATAATACAAAAAATGAGATAATATTAACCAAAAATATCATGGATCAATTCTTCATTAAATCAGTAATCAATTATAAGGTTATTAATACTATATAATTCACTTTTATCAAAATAAATAAAACCATTATTACCTCAACATTAAACATATATGAAACCTAATAGTTATCCATACCTTAATCATGTGTTCTTAAATATTTATCCAAAAATATATCCTTCTCATAAAATCACTTTTCATGTTTTTTTGAAACGATTTAATATATTTTTAAAAACATTTAAATGAGAAATACTAAAGAATATTCCTTAGATATTTCTAATAATCCTCATATCATTTAGAATATACTATAACATTATTCATAAATATCATTCACTAATGAAAATTTCAAAGTGTACCAAGATTTAATTTCTTTTATAATATAAATATCACTAAGTTAGGAAAGACTAGGAAACTCAAATTTTCATTATAATAAGAACATACTGAGATTCTAAACCATTTAAATATACTACCTTATTTAGTTATAATACATAGCGGTTTCTAGTTATATAACTTTCTCAACTTCATTTATATGATTCTTTATCAACCAAATACTATAAAGAAAACAGGTTATCAATAAAATCAGATTAAATGATTATATGAATATAAAAAATCAATCCTAATATGTCTTCTCTAATAAAACCTTCATTTCATCCTTTGATACTTTCTGTTCAATATAGTTTGCATTAAGTTAGCGTCTCTTGTACTTTTTAACCTAATATGTTAATTCAATATAAAAATAAATCATTCAAAATAGTTCATAAAGAAAATATGATTAACTAAAGCATATCTGTCTAGAGTGTCTATCCATGTGTGTAGTCTTTGGCCCACTCATTGTGCACCAGAGTGAAGATTGATTTGATACCCAACTAGAATTTTCAGGGTGATTACTCCTAGGTGAATATGTAACATAGTTGCATCCACTTTCCAGTATCCATAAAAGGATGTAATTTCTAGGGGAACCACACAATCCCTAATTTACCAAAACATTAGGATTTTATCCTTTATATATAATTATCACTTTGACTTATCCCTAGGGTTTTCACTTGAGTTCTTTTATCCTAATCTCTAAAATATTAAATATTACCTCAAATAACCTAAATTTTTGTCTATAAATTCTAAATTATGATAAAAATTAACTTATCAACCCTTAAATTATTCTTAACTAACATTCTAACCTCCAAAATTATCTAAAATCTCCTTTGATACCAACTTTGACCTCCCAGGCCCCCACTCTCAGAATCCGGTGAAAATAAACTCCTTTACATATCAGCTTGGAAATGAATTGAATAAACCCAATTTTAACCATCAATGATTACTATATCACTAAAAAATATTGATTAATTTTCATCTAAAGGTTCTTTTAGGTTTAGAGTTTCATAGAGTTTGGTAAAACTTTTAACTAACAAATCCCATGACATTATCATCAAATAAACATTTTATCCACTATATAAGAAACTAATTAATCATTGATAAATCTTAAACACCTCCCACAAAATAAAATATCATGATATGATTTAGAAGGTAATCCATGTTCAATATATAAACCATAAAATGGAAACAAGTGGTGAATATGAATCATATCTCAATGCAGCAAAATTTAGAGGCAAAAACCCTTATAATAATGGTAAAATAGGAATCAAAAGAATATGAGAGGGATACCATGATATTAAAATATAATGAAATAAAATATATTAATGATAATTTAAGGAAACATATAATTGTATACATAATAAAAAATATACAATGGAAAACAATGTCAAACATGTCTCGTGGATTTGTAAACGAGGCAAAGAAACCCTTACGACTTGATTATCATTTAAATAAGAAAATCACGAATGATATAATTTAGCCAATATTTAGTATATACACCATATAAAAGTAAATTAGTGCATAACAAGAACAATTCCTCAAGAAATAGAAATTAAAACCAAGAATCCCCATTAAAGTAACATAATCTTTGAGGTAAGAATCATTTGATAATGAGGTTATAAGGAAGAATTTTGTAAACATATAAATTAATGTGAAAATAAAATAAAAAATATTAATTGGGTATAATAAATCAAAATTTTAACAATATATTTCAATAATAATGTTTACAACTCAATGGAATAAAATTGAGTTTGCACAAACCCCTATATCTTTTGTAAATTTTTTTACTCAAAACCGCATGAGAAAAGGAATTTTGAATAATGTAACGCCCCGATTCCAGAATCCACCCAGAGGTTCCCCATAACCGGTTGGTCACATGGCCTCAAGCACATTTCCCCGAATTCCAGAGGCTGCCAAATAGCAGTGGGGTCCTTGGGTGTGATAGTGGGGAAACTATGCCCTCATTGTCAGAGTAACACAGTGTAAGTAAAACATATAGAAATAGAAAAAGCAGTAAAACATGCAATAAGTAAACAATAGAAGTAATAAAAAACTGGATCACACACACACACATATATATGATGCATGATACATATTTCTAGGAAAGCATCCAAACAAGTCACAATGATGGAATATAATACTAAACCAAAGTTCAACAGAAAAATAGATAAAATGCTCCACAACATCGCAAGCCTCCACTTGGTCCCATGCACCCTAGCTCTGCAGCAATCAAGTACCTAAAGTAGAAGGGTGCTTTCCCTTATCTATACCTATGACAACATAATCTGTTTGGGCCCAAAATCATGACCCAAACAGGGTGTGAGACTAAATCCCAGTAGGCAACCACCCAAAGATCTGTGCCTAACAGTTAGTGAATATATATGGCATACTATAATCAAAATGAAGCAGTAATCAAGGAATTACTCAAAAGTAAACAATCCCACATTTTCAAATCATTAAAACACCATATATCAGGTAAGCAGATAATCACAAATAGGTAACCCTTGGGGATGTACTCATAGCCTAATACCCTATGGTCCTACCTAGAAAACACAACTAACCCTCTAGGAAGTACACATAGTCTAACCCCTCTGGTTCAGCTTTAGTACAGACTCTATGAGGAAGTACTCTCCATCAATTCCCCCTATAGTCTCGTATCGGTAACTAAAAGGTGCTCTGGGAAAGCACTTATGTCTCATTCCCCCTATGGCCCACATTGAGGAACTACAGATGCTCTTAGGAAGCACTTACATCAATTCCCCCTATAGTCTTGCATCATAATAGTAAAAACAGACACTCTAGAGAATCCCTCAATGTCCATTCTCCCTATGATCTACTACACCAGGTTCTCATGGCCTTGTGTAAGTCAATCGAGCACAAAAATATATAACGGCCAAATTATACCTCAAGAAATACTTGGCTAAATAGTCTATAGCACAACAACATGTCAGATAAACAATATCACTCCATCCTATCAACACTAGGAATGGAAATCAAGAATCTTAACAGGCTAAGCAAGACCAAATAGTAATAAACAATACAAGCATGGGCAAGACATCCATAGCATAGAAATTAACCCTATTCACATTCAATTGACCTCTACTCAAGAATATAAAACACAATAGAAAATAACAGGGTTAAAACCACAAACACATAATACCCGATCAAGGGTATTGGGAACTTTTGCACATATAATTCAAAGACTATCTACGGAAAGTCACAAACCACCTACCTAGGCATCGTGAGATTGATATTCTTCGGCATCAGCCCTTGGATTGACCTAGAACATGGTAGATCTACACAAACGTCTAAAATGTTCAACTGAGGATAACTTGAGAAAGAGGAGAAATCAAGAGATGAAGCTCTTGAAGAAGTAAGAGCTTACCATGGTGAACCCAATGCAATCAATGAAGGTCGAATCAGAGAATGGATGATCGATTGGGGGATTGGGGAAATATCACGGCCGTATGGATGCTATCAGATGAAGAAGGTGAAGAAGAAGCCTATTCTGTCCACCATACGTGACCCCAGTCCATTTAATTAAAAAAAGAAAGTACATGGTGTGTACTTTAGAAGTACACAACATGTAATTTCCCTTACCGCCCCCACATAAGGCGGTCTCTAGGTCACTACACACGACTGTGTGCTCAGCCATTACACGACTGTGTGCTCAGCCATTACACGACCAACACATGGTTACGTGCGGAAAAAGATTACACAATGTGTACATATAAGTACACGGCGTGTACTTTCAAAATTTTCTTGAAACTCCTCTTTTTCTAAAAAACACCAGGAAAGAGAAAAACATACATGAAAAGAAGATTTGGGTTCTTACAAACTTCCCCCCTTAGATAAATTAGTCCCTGAATTTCTCAAGCAAGGTGGCGTAGAAGAAGAATCGTCGAAAAGCTTCAGACACTATGATCATACATCGGCCTCCCTCTCCTAGGTCTCGTCTTGTACTCGTCCGTGCTACCATAGCACTCGTACCAGAGTAATCGACCTGTCACGAAGAACTTCGTACTTCAATCAACAATCCATATAGGATACTCCTCAAATGAGGTGTCCAACTCTAACTCAACCTCCTCAGGTTGAAAAACATGAGATGGGTCTGAGAAGTAACGTCAAAGCTGAGAAACATGGAAGACGTTGTGCATAGACCAGTACCTCTGAGGTAACTGAAACTGATAGGCAACTGGACCGACCCTCTCCAATACCTCAAATAGCGCGACGTACCTCAGTGAAAACTTACCCTGTCTTCTAATCCTCATATGTCCCATCCTCAGTGTGACACATAGGAAAACCTGATCCTTGAACTCAAACTCCAAAGGTAGTCTCTGTGGATCAATATAATACTTCTATCGAGACTGTGCAGTAACCATCCTCTTTCAAATCATCTCTATCTGCTCTGTGGTCTCCTGGACAAGACAAAGTCCCAACATAACTACCTCTCCTGCCTCCAGCCAGCATAAGGGTGATTGACATGGCCTACCATACAAAGCCTGATAAGGTGCCATCTGGATAGTTGATTTAAAACTATTATTATAGGAAAACTCCACAAGAGGTATGTTCTTCTCCCACAAACCTCCAAAATCAAGGATGCATGCTCCAAGAATGTCCTCAAGCACCTGAATCGTATGCTTTGACTGTCCATCTGTCTAGGGATGGTATGCTATATTTAGAAGTACCTGTGTACCCGAAGCCTTCTATAATCCATGCCAGACCTAAGAATTAAAATGGGAATCTCTGTTAGAAATAATGGAGTGTGGAACTCCATGTAAATGTACAATATCTCGGATGTACAACCTTCCCAGATCATCAACACTAAAGGTCTCCTGGATCGGCAATAAGTGATCAAACTTCATGAGTCTTTCAATGACAACCCAAACTGCATCATTACATCGAGGCGACTTCAGTAAACCTATCATGCAATCCATCGCTACATCGTTCCACTTCCACTCAGGAATGGGTAACTGCTGCAAAAGCCCTGATGTTTGCTGATGCTCTGCCTTTACCTGCTAGTAGGTGAAAAACCTCATGAAAAAACTAGAAATATATCTATTCATACATGTCCACCAATACTAATGGTGTAGATCATGATACATCTTTTTGAAACCAGGATGAACTACAAAAACTGAGGAATGAAAGTCTCGCATCAGCTCCTCACGTATGTTTGCTGGAACCAACACGTGTCTATGAAAATGAAAGATCTCATCCTCACCTACTGTCCATCCAGGTATAGGGTCCTCTCCTGAAACACTCTCCCATAGGACAAGGCCTTCAGAATCTAATAGATGCCTTATTTTCACTTGATCAAGATGAGTAGAGGTAACAACTATAGAAGAAAGGAAAGTCTGCCCCTGCCTGTCGTGCACCTCCAGATGCATCTCATAGAACTGAGCCATAAGCTACCACTCACTGCTGGCCTCCTAAACTACTTGTATCTGAGTCCTCCTACTCAATGCATCAACCAAAACATTTCCCTTCCCAGGCGTGTAGGCAAGATCAAAATTAAATGACTGAAGGTACTCAACCCACTTTCACAGTCTCAAATTCAGATCATGCTGAGTGAAGATATACTTGAGACTTTTGTGGTTGGTGAAAACCACAAAATTCACTCCCAGAAGATAATGTGTCAAAAAACGTAAAGCATGAACTACTACAGCCAGCTTGAGATCGTGCATTGGGTAGTTCCTCTCATGTGTCCTCAACTGCCAAGACCCATACACAGCGACCCCTTCTCCCTACATAAGCACTGCTCCCAGCCCAATACCTGATTCATTACCGTAAATAGTAAATCTCTTTCACGGCTCTGGCAATACTAGTATCGGTGCTGAAGTCAACCTCTATTTTAGCTTCTGAAAGGCTGACTCACAAGAATCTGACCACAAGTACTTCACACCATTCTTAGTCAGGCCCGTCAGTGGCGCTACTAAGCATGAAAAGTCCTATATAAAACATCTGTAGTAACCAACCAACCTTAGAAAACTCCGTACCTCAAAGAAATTCTTCGGCTGCTCCCAGGAAACTACTGCTCTCACTTTCTCTGGGTCTACCATTACTCCTGTCTCTGAGATAACATGAACCAATAAGTGAATTTGGTCCATCCAAAAGTGGCATTTAGAGAGCTTATCATATAACTGATTCTCTCTCAGTGTACTCAAAATGATCTCAAGATGTGTGTCATGGTCGTTTCGAGTGTTAGAGTACACCAAGATATCGTCCACAAAGACTACCATGAAAGTCTCCAAGTATGGATGGAACACTTGGTTCATCAGTTACATGAAAACTGCAGGTGATTCTTGAGACCGAATGGTAAAAACATATACTCATATAGACCATACCGGCTCTGAAAGGCTGTAAGAGGTACATCTGATGGTCTAACACACAACTGATAGTAACCAGATCTCAAGTCAATATTTGAGAACACTTGGCTCATCACAGTTGATCAAAGGATCATCAATCCTCGGCAAGGGATATAGGTTCTTGACCATAAACTGATTCAACTTCCGATAATCCACAAAAAGTCCAAGGGTACCGTCCACCTTCTTTGCAAATAGGACAGGCGAACCCCAAGGAGAAGTACGGGGTCAGATGAAACCCTTTGCCTGCAAATCCTCCAACTACCTCTTGAGCTCCTGTAACTCTGGTCTAGCCATCCTATTAGGAGGGATGGACACCAGTGCCACTCCTGGAACAAGATCAATAGAAAAGTCCACCTCTCGCTCTGGAGGAAAACCTGAAAATTCCTATAGAAAGACATCCCTGAAATGATCCACCATTGGAGGAAAGTCCATCTATGAAGTCCCCTAGTCATCCAGATATAGACTAGCAATCTAATTTGTAACTCCTCCCAACCCATGATTCTCGGGTCCCACTCTGCTCTCTTGGACATCTCATTCACCCTTGTGAAGAAACGATCCACCCTCTGATGATGTGAAACTCACCCTATGACTATAACAATCCATAAATACCTAGAAGAGAACTAACCAGTCCATTCCAAGAATGACATCATAGCCTGTCATCTATAGAACATAAAGGTCCCATAAGAAATGACACCCACCAACCTCTAGATGGTACACCTTGCACTATCATACACTAGCCTTTTTCCCCAATGGAGTGTCCAGCGTCAGGATAACAATATAAGAAAAGATATAGATCCCATGGATCTCCACAACAGCAACAAATATAAAGCTATGGGAAGCCCCTGTATTGAAAAGAGAAGAAGATAAAATTGAGGCAACTATGATCTTAACTCGAACTATAGAGGGTCCGGGATCCTGCTCCTGCTGGGTGTGATCCACAGCAAAAGTCTAACCTACACCGTGGCCCTATGACCCTGCCTGACTACTTAGAGATGATCCACCCTTTTATCACTAATATCCTGGAAACTAGATACCATGACCACGACCTCCACCTTGGCCTGAATGACCGGAAGAACTCCAATTCCAAATCTAGTGAGAAACCGGCGGTGTTACGCTTGAACACGAAGTCATAGAAGAAACTCTATCACCAGCTACTGGTGAGAAGAACTGATAGAAGCACTGAAGATGACCCATATTACCGGATGATTGGCACTCCACTGGGTTTCTTGGGAAATGTGGCCTTATATTCCCACTCTTCCCGCACTGGTACCACACCACCTGGATACCAGAAGAAGTGTCCTACCTCCTCAGATCCTTATGCGTAGACTTCATGTGACGCTTCCATCTGTCAGTAGGAAGGATACCAACTCCGAATGTCGAGCCACCCTATCTCAAAACTCAAGAATCCCTCAGATTACACTCTGTGATTAGCGCATGGTTGGTTATAAAAGTGATGGAAGTCAACATGAAAATGTTCACCTGAGATCAGATGTTGTGCCTGAGACCATCCTCAAACTTCCTTTCCAGAAATAACTCATCACCTACAAGAATAGTCGTGAAGTGTTGTAGCTCTGTGAAGTGAGAAGAATACTCCATAACTGAAAGTGTACTCTATTCCTGACTCATTAACTCTTGGGCTCGATCAGCCCTCAAGGTATCCGGGTAGAAGTATTCATAGAAGGAACAATGGAACTCATCCCACACCATAACCTGCCAGTGTCCCACCCATGAGATCACATCCCACCATCTCTTGACGGAGTCCCGAATAATATATGTACTGAGCTTCAACCTCCTCTCTGGAGGAATCTCCAGATGGTCGAAGATAGAGAGCATGGATTTTAACCATGAATCTATAGACTGAGGTCCTCCTTCCACTATGAAGGTGGGAGGATGCTACTTCTAGAAAACCTGCGTCAAATCTTCCATAGAAGGGATAGGATGCGGTACTCCTCGGAAGGTCTGTATGAACCGCATGAAGCCCTCTCAAAATAGTGCATCGACACCTGTATCTGGAATAACGGTTAGTGCCAAGACTGGCACAAATTGAGGATTTTATGGTAGTACCTAATCAACCATATCCAATGTTTGATCACTACCCTGTAATTGGCAGACAACTGGAGGACATCTCGGTGACATGACTCTGCAAGGTCAAGTGCACACCTTAGATCAAGATTAACAGGGACTGAAACTTTATAAGTGTAAGAAGGGAACAAGAGAAAGAAAGCATTCAAGTTTTTCAAAACATGGATACATGGTGTGTATAATGACTACATGGCATGTTCCCTTAATCCTTCACATGAGCATGTACTTTTTCCAACCCAGGTCGTGTAACACCCCACACAAACAACGTGTTTTCCTAACACACAACGTGTACTTGAATCCTCTTCCTCTGCCTGAGTTCTTCGACATGGATAAGCCACATGGTTCTCCTAGAATAAGACTACATGACGTGTTTGTGCCAGACACGGTGTGTACTAGATGAACTTCACCAACCCGTGTTGTTAGTCACATAGTCGGTTACACAGTTCACTCTACACGACGTGTTTGTGTCAGACACGACATGTACTAGAAAGATTTCACCGACCCGTGTTGTTCGCTACAAGGCCAGATACATAGTCTACACTACACAGCGTGTTCAAACATGAAATGACGTGTAAAACTTAATCTTTCAACCATCTATGTCGTTAGTCACACGGGTGGACACAAGGTCTACACAACACGGTGTGTACAACCTGTACACGTCGTGTTCCCCTAAATATTTCTCAACCCCATGTATCTTCCCACACAGTCAGTGACACTGTTAGAGACTACACGGCATGTACATACAGTACACAACATGTACTCAAGAAAAACTTTTCCTTCCTAAACAGAAGGACACATGGCATGTATTCATCATTACACACCGTGTATTCTGGGTTCTTCTAGACAGTAAGCCTTAGAAACTACTCTGGAACCCCGAAAAAAACTAAAATGAACAATAAAGTGAAAAATTCAGATCTGTGAGGGCCCATACTCCCCGTGAATCAATGATTGACATCTTATACATGTAATATATAAACATAACAGAGCAATGTTCCACCAAATTCTGGTCCATGAGGGCCCATAACACCTCAAGAACCAAAGTTTTACATTCATTCAAATGAAGCCTTACACAATTCAATACCTTATCTGAAGCAGGTATTCTATTAAGGCATCTATCACAATAGCATGCATATCTAGCACAACATCTATCACAAAAACATGCAATCACTAATGCACCATAAATGGCATGGTAGGAATGCATGACATGTGATTTCTAGAAAGTGCCTATATGATGCATGAGATGGCATACCATCATCTCATCACGTTGAAACAGAAATATAACCTCAATAAAATCGACAATAACAACAAAAAACATGTGAATCACCCAACAGTGAAATCAAATCAACATTAATAATTGCAAAACCATAAAAATTTCAATAACGAGGTAAATTTGATTTTCACTGTACACGAGTTAACTACTCCCGGGCACAACTTATTACCAAGTACCTATTCCTTCCTATCCCTAGATTCATGCTCCAAACAGTAAATCAAGAAGAAAAGAATTCCTTTGATATCACTTTTTAACGCCTCAATTCTGGAAGCTGTCCAGAGGTGACCCGCACCCGGTTGGTCACATGGCCTCAAGCGCATTTCCCTGAATGCCAAAGGCTGATGACTAGTAGTGAGGGACTTGGGTGTGATAGTGGGGAAACTGTGACCTCATTGGTAGAGTAACACAATAGAAGTAAAATAGATAGCAATAAAAAAAGTAGTAGAACATGAAATAAGGAAACAACAGAAGTAATAAATAACTGGAGCACACACACACACACACATATATATATATATGATGCATGATACATATGTATAGGAAAGAATACAAACAAGTCTAAATGATGGAATACAATACTAAACCAAAGTACAATAGAAAAACAAATAAAATTCTCCACAGCATCAAAGCCTCAGCTTGGTCCCATGCTCCCAGCTCTGTAGTAATCAAGAACCTGAAGTAGAAGGGTGCTTTACCTTATCTATACCTACAGAAATATCATATGTTTGGACCAAAAATCATGACCCAAATAGTGTGTGAGACAAAATCCTAGTAGATAACCACCCAAAGATTTCTGCCTAACAGTCATTGAATATATATGACAGTCTATAATCAAAATGAAGCAGTAAAAAAGGAAGTAATCAAAAGTAAACCATCCTACAGTTTCAAAGCATTCAAACACCACATATCAGGTAATCAGATAATCAAAAATAGGTAACACTCTAGGATTTACTCATAGCCTAATCCCCTCTAGTCCTACCTAGTAAACACAAGAAACCCCCTGGGAAGTACACACAGTCTAACCCCGCTAGTTTAGCTTTAACACATACTCTATGAGGAAGCACTCTCCATTAATTTCCCCTATAGTATTGTATTGGTAACTAAAAGTTGCTTTGGGAAAGCAATTAAGTCTCATTCTCCATGTAGCCTACGTCTAGGAACTACAGACACTATGAGGAATCACTTACGTCAATTCTCCCTATGGTCTCGCATCGTAACAGTAAAAACAAACACTCTGGAGAAGCCCTCAACGTCCATTCTCCCTATGGTCTACTACACCATATTCTCATGGCCTTGTGTAAGTCAATAGAGCACCAAGTTATATAACAGCCAAATTATACCTCAAGAACTACTTGGATAAATAGTCTAAAACATAACAACATGTCAGATAAATAATATCACTCAATCCTATCAACACTAGGAATGGAAATCAAGCAGCCTAACAGGCTAAGAAAGACCAAACGGTCATAAACAATACAAGCATGGGAAATACATCCATAGCATAGAAATTAACCCTATTCACATTCAATTTACCTCTACTCAAGCATATAAAACACAATAGGAAATAACATGGTTAAAACCGTAAACATGCAATACCCGATCAAGGGTATTGGGCACTTTTTCACATATAACTCAAAGACTATCTACGGAAAGGCACAAACCACCTACCTCGGTGCCGTGATATTGATATACTCTGGAGTCAGCACTTAGATCGACCTAGAACATGGTAGATCTACAAAAACATCTAAAACGTTCAACCGAGGATAACTTGATAAAGATGAGAAATCAAGAGACGAAGCTCTAGAAGAAGGAAGAGCTTACCGTGGCGAACCCAACGCAATCGACTACGGTTGAATCAGAGAACGGATGCTCGATAGGGGTCTTGGGGAAATATTTTGGATGTATGGACGCTCTCAGATGAAGAAGGTGAAGAAGAAGCGTGTTTTACCCATCATACACGACCCCGATCTGTTTAATGAAAAAAAAAAGAAAGTACACGATGTGTACTTTAGAAGTACACGACGTGTACTTTCCCTTAATAGCCCCTATATAAGGCGGTCTCCAGGTAACCACACATGGTTGTGTGCTCAGCCGTTACACGACCAGCACACAGCTACGTACAAAAAAAGAGTACACGATATGTACATATAAGTACATGTCGTGTACTTCAAAACTTTCCAGAAACTCCTCTTTTTCTCAAAAACACCAGGAAAGAGAAAAACATACCTAAAAAGAAGATTTGGGTTCTTACAAATAAAAATTTAATATAATGAAATATAATATAATCATGATAAAAAAATATTAAATGTTCATTATTTACACCATTATAAAGAAAACATGGTGTATAATAAGAAATATGTCTTAAGGGGAGAAACTTTGAGACATGAAACCCTTACCTTGTTCCAAATTCATTATGCGCACGCACTTAAATTCCTCAATAATATAATCAAGTTTTTGAGATACCTTATTTATATAAATTTAATTTAATATATACCATTTATTTTATATTTATTTATTATATAGTTTTTTCAAATGTTTGTGTGAAAATTGAATCGATGTCGACTTATTTTGGTAATTTTACCAATCAAAGATGATATTTTAACAATAAGTTAAATAATTAATATAACCTTTCTAGAACCATAAAATAATAATTATTGTATTATTAAATTATAATAACATTTATATTTAAGTTCCCATAGCCATCAATGATAGAGTTTTATAGTACGGTACAAGTAGGTGGTTAAACCAACTTCACAAATGAACACACTATATATCAATGGGTGAGTATGATAAAGGAAGTGTATAATATCATTATAATAGATAAATAAGGATATTATTTAGAATATTTAATTTTTTTAATCTTATTTTATTTGGTTTTTTTATAATTAATGAAAATCAAGATGAAAAATGAAAAAAATATATTATTTTGTGAAAGTGGTAGTTCACACAACCCACATTTGACGTTCTTTTGTTTTACTAAGTGGTTGGGAAGGAATAAATAATTTTGGTTCCATTGGTATAATAAAAATTATGTATACTAATGATAGTAAGTTCATTATATTACTATATTTAGGGATGGTTTAGAATATAATGATTATGAATAAAAAGATAAGGATTAAGTAACACTCACTTTGGTACCATGAACTTTCACAAGAAAGTATCATTGGAAATAAAGGGATTAGTCTAAATAATTGAGACCATAGACTTATTAACTTAAGATATTATTATATTAATATAACACATTAATATTTTTAGGAATAAATTCAAAGGAATCAGCATGACATGAAGGGGTGTAAGTGTCCCCTTTTAGAAGTGAAGAAAATTGATATTTTATGAACATCCACTAATTTTATATAATAGAATGACACAATTCAAAGATTAATGGTTCAAAAAGTGATAAGTAATGAATTTTGGGATGATATTAGGTATATAAATCCTCAACCAAGTATTTACACACATGTTCTAAACATATTCAAAGTCCTTTGTTCAAATATTTTTTACTTTTGCCTTTTTTTTTATTTTACTAGTGTAACTAGTTTTTATCCAAGTAACTTATGATTTACTAAACATATTAAGTAAGTAATATTACCAATTTTTTTATAATTATCATAAATTTAATATTAATTTAATATAATTCAATTTATAATTAAAATAAAATTAACTTTTATATTAAAAAATTTTATTTATAGAAAAAATATTTGTAGAAAAATGTTGTTTTCAACATTAAGTGTTCTTAATCTTATTTATTATTACTAACCAATTAAAAGAGTGATAATTTATTTAAAAAAATTTAGTAAAAATTATATTAAATTCACTTTTTAGAATATATTAATTTATTTTATTCGATAAAAATTACACAATATTAATAAAATAATTCTTCGAAAATAAAAGTTTTACCTTTATCATTTTCATTAAATTTAATCTTAGAAATCATAATTTTTTCCCAAAAATGGAATTGAAAATACCACATAATATGATTATATTTATCTAAAAAATGAAATAATTTTTTTATTTAATTTTTATAAGTTATGAAAGATATTTTTTACTATAAGCAAATAAATCGGTTTTTAGAGAAAAATATTTCTTATGTTTCCAAAATGATATGCATGGTTTTTAAAAATAAAACATAGTAATTTTAAATAATTTATTTTAATTATATATATATATATTATATAAAAATGTTTCAAAAACATTTAATCTATTATTTTATTATGATGATGTCATAAAAGTAAAAGTTTTTGTAATATCAGTATTTTCCCCTATTTTCTTAAAAACCAATGTTTCCATAAAAATACCAAAAATAATAATAATATAATTTTGAAATTATAAACCCAAAATTTTAACTAGATTAATCTAATTAATATTATAGAATTTATAAGTTTAATTTTTAAATATGAAATATAAGGGAAAATATTTTTATAGAAAATTTAATTTAATTTTTCTTTTAAAATTCAAAATGTGAAATGTGTAAAATACATGTGATAATTAACTTATTAAATCAAAAATTACCAAATTATATCATCCTGATTTTTATTTACATATTCCTCCAAAATATATTTGCATGATCTAAGCATAAGTTAAGCTCTAGTGTAGTCGAGGGTGGGGATTCCACGAGCATATATCTAATGAAAATTTCCATAAGCTTGAATTTATCTCACATATAACTTCATTAATACCATAATTATTTAAGTTCATATCGGTATTAGTATAAGGAAAACCCTAGAGACACTACTTCCTTTCCTAGTTCAAACAAATGGGCTTTATAAGGGAGAATTCTGCTACCCAATTCCATTTCATTCCTTTTTCTTTGTAAAATTTGTAATATGGTTACTTAATTTTATACCCACTAATTTAACTAATAAATTATAATGGTCATATTTTATTTTAAGATATCCTAGTTTCATATTATTTTGGTGATGCATTTATAACTATTTATTAACATAATATTTATTTAAGAAAAATACATTGTGGAATTCTAGGTCATTACATTGTTATAGGGAAGTCCACATTCAATGGATGAAAGGGATTATTTATTTAAGAAATGTTTTGAAAAAATAAAAAAAATAAAAAAAGTAGAATGTATTTTTGTTTAATTCAAAAAAATGAGGTAGAATTCAATGAAACATCCAACAGTAGGAGAATAAAAATGATATAACAATGAAGACAGATAAAAAACATTGAAAATATCAAAAGTATCAACATAAACTAGAAATCAACCCATATACAACACTAATGATCTATGATTATATTCATATATTCAAGATTAATGATATAGGAATAGAGTCATAAACTAGGATGTATCATGAAACTATTTGAGTTGGCGCTCTTAAACTCATTGAATTTATACTTTTAATTACTAGAATATAAATAAATATTTTATCACATAATTAATGTGATAATGTCTGTAAAATATTAATTGTGTAAAGGGTTATAGTAGTTCCCTACAATGATGAGAACCTAAAAATTCTTTGATGATATTCTTAAATAATTCTTATGTTCTAGATAAATTAATCTTATAGGACACTAGTGATGTTTGACTCTTAGGTTTTAGAGGCTCATAGAACCTTGATAACCCCTCTTATAATGTTTTAACTTGGTTATATCCAAGTAGGTTGTTCTTGTGGATAGACCATAAAATATAGACTCCACATGTTTATGTGTCATTATATATCCCTATCTGTGAATTTATGTTTTGGTCCTTAAACTTGAGGCTATTATTAATGTGTATCATTAATCACATACTTTTATGTATAGATGAAGGCCATGAAAACATATTCTCGTGGTGAAGAAGCATGTATTTTTTTCATCATAATTGATTTGGAATTTATTGAATAATTCAAGAGATGATTTTTTCCTACCATATTAATAGAATAATATATCTCTAGTCCATTTAATGAAATAGAACTATCTAAATAAATACATTTCCATGATAGTTTATATAAGATTTCATTTTGGAAAGTAAAATAAAGATAAATAGAGAATATAGTGTGATAACTCAAGTATGATTCATGATTGATGAGATATCAAAATAAAAAGGGATTATATTACATGGTTTCATTTTTAGAGAGGTTTTTATAGTTTCTACATTAACATATTTCTCTACAGTGGTCTTGACACATTTCTAAATGTTGATCTTAGACTTAGGCAATTTTACCTATCTCAATTGAGAAATGGGCCTAGAGGGTCACACACTATGTGTATCTAGAACCTCATCAAATTATATTTAATTTATTATTAATAATAAATTTATTCCCACCTAGTAGAATAATATTTATTTAAGTAAAATTGATTATATAAATTAAATTGAAAGATATTTGAGTTTATAATATGTAAGTAGAATTTTATGTGTTGTTTATATTTTATCATGGTAATAAATAAATATTATTTTATTCCCTATTAATCTAAATAGATTAATATAAATATTTATTTTGTAACATGAATATTATAATAAATATTTATTTACATGTTCATTGAATATAATATTTTTTAAGAAGACTTGGATCAAGTTTAATGATCCATTCGACAATGATATATTCTATTTTATATCATTTAAAATCGATTTATTTATTTTATAAGAAAGAATATTAAATTAAATTTATGTTATTGAATATAATTAAAAAGTATTATAATTATTTAACACAGGGTATAACTTAAAATAAAAAAACGGATAGGTATTTTTTAAAATTATTATTATTTAACCTTAAGTATATATTCTACATTGAATCATTTGACATGTTCTTTATGACAAATATATCTCAAGAATTCTCTCAAGATCATGAGAGATTATCCTCACTTACACTCTCTGAATAACATAGAGAGAACAAGATATTATTTGTTACGATCAATTTTGAATAGAGATATTCACTAGATTCCACTATTATAGTATTCATAGAGTTAAGCATATTTTCTAATGTTTTTTGGATAATGTGTGGATTTATCTATAGGAATTTTTGCATAGATTCTACAAAAAAATGAAAATGTGATAGGAGAGGTAATATAAATTGATCGATAAGATTACTGTAGACAAGGTAATTATTATTTAAATTAATTATAAATTAAACATTTGAAATAATCTCGAAATATTTTAGGGTGTGTACATATTTTTATTCAGATTTTATCAGGTGATATCAATTAAAAATTAAAATTAGGCACCTATATGATGCTTTTGTTATATCCTAAAACCTTTAACTGCTATCAAAGTACTCACATTTTTATTTATAATTATTTTTATCATTTTAATGCATTGGTTTTCTAGTTTTCAGTAATATATTTTCATTCAAAATTAAATAGTTGAGACGATGCATTAATTTGAGTTTGTGTGACCAAGAACGAGATAAAAACATATGAAGAATACTGAAGGGTATCATCAAGAGGTGCCTAAGTCACTAGTTGTGTGACATAGTTTCACATCATGGATTAGTATATTACACATTGTGTACTCATGTTTAACTCACACAAGGTACACACCATGTAAATAGTGGTGTGTTTTGTGAGTCAAAACATGATGTCATTACGTATAGTGTATTAACCACCAGCATGATACATGATTTAAAAGTGACAACATGATGTGTATCTATAATGGAAACATCATATATTCCCAATTGATTCACACTCCATTTATTTTTTAGTGATTTATTTAAGTCAGTATGTGTTCTCATTTCATTCCATGTATTAATTGTCAACCAACTAGCATGGAATAAAACTGAAAACATGGTATATAATTGGAATTTAAATTTTGTGTGACACATGTTACTCCACACTTGGTACATGAAAATCAATTTTTGGTGTGTCTTGTGGGTCAACATGCAGATTAATTAATGAAATTGTTGAAAAAAATCCCTTAATACATCCTCTCGGCATGTTTTGGGTGCAGTTGTATTTGTTAACAAAGCCAGATGACCGAAAATGAGAATAGTTGGTGTTTGTCAGACATAGGTTTTTAAGGTGGCACAATTTCCCAGTGTTTGCCAAATTTTGGGGCCTCAACATTGGGAATTTGTGTGAATAATGGAGAACAAAATCAGAAAAGGAAGAGGAATGAGGAGCCCGGGACATGGATTCTGTACCATGTCTGGGAAGGGTATGCGACCGCATAACAGGCAGTGGGAATAGTACGCATATGCGGTTCATGGAACCAAAAATGGTTTGCGGTTGAGCGACAGTGTGGTATGCGGATGGTCTAAAGTCAACAAAGGAAGTAGACCACATAGAAGAAAAGTCGGTACGCAGAGCACATAAGAAAATGGTTCGTGGATGGCTTGAGGTTCGTGGTGGCAGAAGATTCGGTATGCGGTGGGGGCTGTATCGAATCAAGATTTGGTAAATCTTGGTTTAGTGAATAAAGAAAATATCTTTTCCTATATAAGAATTTCTAATCCCACCGATTACTGTGGATATGGAAAATCATTTGAAAGCATATTTTTCTATGGGAATTTTGTGAAGACCAAAGGTAGTTCATTAAGGGAGGATCGGGAAGGCTGAAGTGGTTCACACAGAAGGAATTCTGCCGAAAGTGTTCGTGGGGTTTCTTTACCTAAAGAGGAAGTCCGGTACACCGAGGAGATAGTTCGATATGCGGAAGGATTTGTCTTGTTATGCGGAGGAGGAATCTACGCTATGTGAGAGAGAGATGATTCTACAAGCAGTATGCGGAGGGGGAGCTCCGATACATGGAAGTAAAGGTAGTCTATAAACAAAAAACAGTTCACAGATAGGTGAGATTTCACAAAAAGAGGTTCGTGGAGTTGGTACGCAGTAGCGGTACACGATCGTGAAGGCAGAGGCAATCTACAGATGAAGGGAAGTTTATGGTTGCAGTGGTGGTATGCGAAGAAGGTGTCCTGCATACCAAACCTGGTACTCAGTACGCGAGAGAGACAAGGTGGTTCTCAATTTTCATAAGTAATCTTGTGAAAGCTTCAATTCAGTTTTTGAATGTATTTTCCAGCACCTAACAGTACTCAGGAAGTTTGAGTACATCTGCGGGTAAAAAAGGAACTTCAATAGTGCATCTACCTATATTTTAGGATGTAGGAATTCATGAAAATGAAGGGATCTACATTTTCATAAACTGTGTTTGACCTAAATGTCGATAAACTGTGAGTGGATTCATTTCCAAGATAAGTGAGCGAAGGAAGAGGAAGACTATGACCCTTTCCACTGGTATTGAGCCAGAGAAAGAGGCATAGAGAGTGACCCTTGGGAATACAGTGATCAGACCCTAAACCTTGTAAAGGAAGTGATCCTGGGCATGAAAGATCTAGACCGTACATTGTTCTCATTATTGGCAGTGAACTTTCATGAATTTGGTACATCAGCATATTTCCGTTTTATGGTGCTTAGATGTTTCCCAGTAAGGGTGAACCAAGTAAAAATCACTGTTTCTTGTGCCTGATTTCATATCTGTTCATATATTTCTATGGGAGGAATATAGAATTGAGTTTTGTCTAACAAAAAAAAAATATCTGAACAGTAGAAAGTTTTAATCTTCCATACCCTGATTCACCCCCCTCTTAGGGTTTTCGACCAAGTGGACCTAACAGTTGGTATCAGAGGTAAAAGTTGAAAGTTAGTGGTTAACTCTCAAAATAATTAATGGAGGTGGTCAATCATAAAGGAATTCTGATCTTCGATGGAAATAATTTTCAACTATGGAAGAATCGAATGCAACACTACTTCCAATCAATTGGGAAGGATCTCTTCATAGCAGCTATGCATCAAATATCATCTAACATTAATATTGGTGCTTTATAGAAAGCTGAAAGAAGGGAATTTGATGCTAATGCTAATGAAATGAATGCTTTAGGGGAGCCCTATCAAATGAAATATACATGAAGTTTATGTCCTGTAAAACATCACATGCAATGTGGAAAAAATTGTTAAACATTTATGAGGGAGACACAAAAGTATGAGAAGCAATGATGCAGGTTCTATGGAACAAGTATGAGGATCTTAGATTGAATCCCAATGAGAATGTTGATTCATTATTTGACATGATAAATATTATTATGGAATACATGTGGGGTCTTGAAGAAGTCATTGAAGATATAAAGATTGTGAAGTAAATCTTGAGGAAAATTCCACCGCGATTCAATCCGAACGTTTTAGTGTTGGAAGACAAAGACCCAAAAGAGCTAACACTAGATAACCAACAAAATACCCTTGTAGCATATTAAATGAGAAACGATTAAAATGATGTAGTGGAAAAGGGGAAGTTAAAGGAAGTGGCGTTCAAGGCCATGAAGAATCTATCCGTCGAAGATAGTCCAGAGGAAGACAATATATATGATGTCATGTCATTTCTATCCTCTAATCTTCAAAGAGGAAAAGGAAAGTTCAAAGGAAAACTTTAATTTGTATGCTTTCAATGTAGAAAGATTGGGAATTTTTCATCAAAGTTCCCTAAGAATTTTATGATAAAAATGAATAAAATAATGAAATTCTCCAAAAGAAGTATTCATAAAATGATAATGGAAGGAGAAGCACTAGGTGAAAGTTTTTCAAAAAGAAGAACCTACTTTCAAGAGAGGATGAAAGTTCAGAAGAATCTGAGGCAGAGGAGTTGGAGGACTACATGGATCACAAAATAGATGCTTTGGTGGTAGTTTTTAGAAATTTAGTAAAAAGAGAAGAAAGTGACAATAAAGAAGGAGAAATCGAAGGAAGGGATAATATTTAGGTAGAATTAGAATCTTCTCTTGAATAGGTATACATTTTGAGATCCAAAACAAAGAAAGCCAACAAAGTTGTTCATGATGCTAAAATCTTTATGCCGCAGTAGGAAGAAGAGAATTATGATCTAAATGTAGAAATTGAAAAGCTAAGGTCTTCAATACCAGAAAACCCTAAAAAGGTGGTTGAGTACAAACTCAAAATTGAAGAACAGAAAATATAAATTTAAAGTTTTACTAAAACTAGAAAAGATCAAATCGAATGTATCAAACAACTATAATAGGAAGTCGTTAGTTTTCATTGAAAAATTAATGACCAGGAGAAACTGTTAGGAAAGAAGGCCATACAAGCAACATAGATGATGATATTTGAGCAGAGTGGTCCATCAGAACAGAAGAAACAACTAATTCTGAATAATAAGGCTGGTATGGGGCTTGATCTAAAACAAAAAGCATTTATGGTTCAAGACAGACCACAATCACCCACTTCAAGATTGAAGATTGATTTGGGGATGATGCAGAATCAGAAGATTCAGAGAACCCAAGACACAACTAGTGGTGCATCATTACCACACAAGAATGTATCTCACATAATATTATATTGTTATGGTAATATGCGACAATCTCAGAATGTATATTCCATAGAAAAGAGGTACCAAAGGGAACGAGAACAATAGAGGAGGTCATACAGAGCTCAAAATTATAGGTCATCATTTGATGGTATTTATTTTTGGTGAAGAGGAATCAGAAATATGGAAAGATATTTCACATAAATAATGTAGAGGAAGGTGCTGAGGTAGACTGAATTTGTTCATAAGAAGAAGTAAAATATATCATCAAGAGAACTGAAAATTCAAAATCATTTTTCTTCCTTGGATGTTGAAGCTAGTCCATAACATGTTGAGGAATATCAATATTATTATTCCATGACAGGTATGAAGTCAAAGAATTTGGTCAAAAAGAAATTGTCTGAGTAAGCAGTGGTTGCAGAAATTGCATTCCAGGAATCAGATCACACTGAAATATGGATCATTAACAGTGAATTCACTTCCCATATGATGGGAAACAAGTATCTAGTGACTGAAATCGGGTATGATAAAGAAGGTAGCATAATATTTTGTAATGATGAGGGATTTAAAATTATTGGTTTAGGAAAATCCATGTTTGGAGGAAAAGACGTGAGACGAGAAGATGTATTGGTTGTTGAGGGTCTTAGTCACAACCTACTTAGTGTCAGTCAATTGTGTGACTCAGGGCATGCCATAAGTTTTTCCAATAAAGTATGTATCATCAAGGCAAAGGATGGTGCTATTGTGTTACAAGGAAAGCACATGAAAGTGAATATTTACCTCCTGAGTGGAGAAGAATATATGTGCTTTCTATCCAAGGATGAAGAAAACAAGTTATGGAATAAGCATCTTGGCCACATAATCCAAGGATCCTTGGAAGATATGGTGAAATATGATGCTTCTAAAAGTCTTCCTAGATTATCACGTGATCATACTCATATGTGAGATGCCTATCAATAGGGGAATATCATTTGAAAGACATATAAGCCAAAGGAGAAAAGGTCAAGAAGTTTTCTTGAGTTGGTGCATATCGATGTGTGTGGGCCAATTTAGCGAAGGGATTTTGATGGGAGGAGATATTATTTCCTTTTCATTGATGATTATAGCATAATGGCATGGGTATCCATATTCACCCACAAATCTGATGTGTTCAGTTTCATTATAAGATATCGATGGGAATGTGAAAAGTTGCTTGGTCAGAAAATCTAGACGATTCGAAAAAATAACCGAACACAGTTCTCAAAAAGACAAGTAGAGGATTATCTAAAAAAAACGGGTTAAGGTATCAAGTTTCAGTAGTAAGGACTCCATAGTATAATGGAGTAGTTGAGAGAAGAAATCAGATCGTCAAAAACATGGCCAGAACAATGCTCATTGAAAAAGAACTTGCAGAGATATTTTGGAAAGAAGCAGTAATGACAGCAGTATACACTTTGAACAGAGCTTTACTTTGTCTAAAAGAGGAAAATACTCCATATGAATTATGGTATGGAAAGAATCCATCTTTGATGAAATTTCAAATATTTAGAAGTAAATTTTTCATTCTCAATAAGGAGAAACATAGGAAATTTTAATCCCATGGGGACGAAGTAATATTTATCAGATACTCAAAGAATAGAAAAGTGTATAAGTGCTTCAATAAGCATTTGGGAAATATTTTTGAAAGTCCTGATGTGACTATAGTAGAGGATTAACAGAATCTTCAGAAAATTCATGATCAGGATCAGGAGGAAAGTGATGAATATATGAGCAGGTCAGGAGATGATCCAGCTCCAAAGGTTGATTCAGAATAAGACTCAGATGATGAGAAAAGATCAGTATCTTCACAAAGACCAGCAAAAAGAGCTTAAATTGATAGGAATGACATAATTGGTGATCAGACAGCACTATTGCAAACAAGGAGGATGAAGTCTCTACAGAAAGCATCATACATATCACAAGTTGATCCTAAATTCTTTGATGAAGCAGTTGCAGATGAGAATTGGGTTCAAGCAATGAATAAAGAGCTTGACCAAATCGAGAAGAATCAGACATGATAAATTGTTTCAAGACCTAGGGACAAGAATATTATCAGAAAAAAGTGGTTCATTTGTAATAAAATGAATGAATATGGTGTTTTCATTCAAAACAAAGCACACCTAGTGTGAAAAGGGTACTCTCAAATATAGGGTATTGATGTTGATGAAATGTTTGCACCGACTTCAAGGCTGGAGACAATCAGATTATTTCGGGCTATAACTGTGCAAAAAAAGTTTATAGTTTTCTAGATGGATGGAAAGTCAGCATTTCTAAACGGTTTTTTGGAAGGAGAATTTTACATTGAGTAGCCTGATGTATTTCTCACTCATGAAGATGAAAATAGAGTCTGTTGGCTGAAGAAGTATTCATATGGTTTGAAGCAAGCACCAAGAGCATGGTATTAAAGGGTTGATCATTTTCTAAAAAAGCTCAGTTTCAAGCATGGTGGAGTCAATTACAATCTATATTTCAATAATGGAAATAGTCAAAGGATGATGGTACTAGTTTTTTTCGATGACATAATATTTGGTGGATCTGATGAAGTAAAATGCAGATAGTTTTCAGAATTCATGAAAAGCGAGTTTGAAATATCAATGATTGGTGAGCAGACATTTTTCCTTGGCTTACAAGTGACACAAGGAAGGAATTATACTTTTATTTCTGAATCTAAATATGACAAGGAGTTTTTGAGAAGATTTTTAATGAATAATTCCAAATAGATGAAGACTCTGGTTGATACTCGGCTGAAACTGTCACGGGATGATGAAGGCAAGGAATTTAGTATCATCGAATATAGGAAAATTATTAGAAGTATGTTGTACCTGACAATGACAAGGATATATATTGTATTTTCCACATGTCAAGCAGTGATGTATTAAAGAAATACCAAATAGATCCACATGATTTTAGTAAAAAGAATTATTCATTATATCAAAGGAATAATGGATTTTGGCCTACTATATAATGAAAAATATCACCCAGATTAATTTGGATATACAGATGGGGATTGGGACAGTTCTGCATATGATAGGAAATAAAACTCTGGAGGTGCATTTTATCTTGTAGGATTGTGTATTTCTTTGTTAAGAAAGAAACAAGATTTCATTTCATTGAGTACCACTGAAGCTGAATACATTGAAACTACTCAAGCTTGCATGAAACTATTGTGGATGGAGCAGCAACTTGAAGATATGGGAATTGAAGTGAAGTCTCTGATTAGAATTCATTGTGATAATTCAAGTGCTATAAATATGAGAAAAAATCTAATCCATCAATCAAGGAAAAATCACATTTAAATAAAATATCATTTATCAAGGAGAAGGTGGAGCAAGGGATTGTGTAGTTGAAGAATGTACCTACAGAACAACAGGTTGCAGAAATTCTGACAAAGGCCTTACCCAAAGAAGCATTTGAAAGGCATCGACTGGCCCTGGGTGTCCAGTTTACTTCCTACATTTGAAAAAGTGTGGATGTGGGTCCCCCTCCCATCGAAGTATGGCGTGTCTTTCCCTAATGTGATGATATGCGTTCTTTACCCTATTGTAGACAACCTTGAATTTCCCTTCGAGTTCGTTGACAAAGGGGGAGAAAGTGTGACTTCTTGGGGGAGAAAAGATGTGGGGAGAATCTATTCAGTGGGGCAGTGAGATAGGGGGAGTTGAAGCTGAGATAAAGCTGTTTGGAAGAGCTATAAGATAGGGGATCATTAAACCTGATGATTCTAGAAGAGATCAATCAAAGAATAAATATCATGATAGCTGAGGATTGTGATAAAAGTAGAAGGGTGGTGTTGGAATGATGTCAGAAGGCTTCCAACACTCAGAAATTGGTATCAGTTTGGTATCAAAAATTGGTGGCAGAAATGAAGTGATTCATTGATGAAATTTTCATTTACTCCTTTTTCTCACACCGAGCATGGATCATGTGGGCTTAGAGTATGTGTTGAGTAAATCCTTGATCGCTATCTTAATCACATGAAGAAAATTATGGTTGAAGATGGAAGGAGATTTAATGAGATAACAAAATATAGAGAATTATTATAAGAAGAGTTTTCAACAAACCCAAAGGGGGATATTGTTGGGAAAAAATACCTCAATGCACCCTCTCGGTATGTTTTGGGTGTGGTTGTGTTTGTTGACAAAGACAGATGACCAAAAATAAGAATGGTTGGTGTTTTCCAGAGATCTTTTTTTAAGATGGCACATTTTCCTAGTGTTTTCCAAATTTTGGGGCCTCAAAATCGAGAATTTGTGTGAACAATGGCGAAAAAAATCTGCAAATAAAGAGGAATGAAGAGCCTGAGACGTGGATTGCATACCATGTCTGGGAAGGGTATGCAGTTGCATACCAGGTAGCAGGAATGGTACGTGGATGCGATTCGTGGAGAGACAAGGTGGTTCGCAATTTGCACAAGGAACCTTCCAAAAGCTTCAATTCAGTTTGAGAAAGTATTTTCCAGTACCTAACAGTACTCAGGAATGTTGATTTCACCTACAGGTGAAAAAGGAACTTCAACAGAGCATCTACTTATAGTTTAGGATGCATGAATTCATGAAAATAAAGGGAACTACATGTCCATAAACTGTGTTTGACCTATAAGTTGATAAACTATGAGTGGATTACTTTCCAAGAGCAGTGAGTGAAGGAAGAGGAAGACAGTGACCCTTTCCACTAATAATGAGTTAGAGAAAGTGGTATAGGGAGTGACCCTTGGAAATGTAGTGAGCATACCCCAAACTTTGTAAAGGCAGTGATCCTGGGCATAAAAGATCTAGCCCAAACATTGTACTCATTATTTGCAGTAAGCCTTAGTGAATTGGTACATTAACACATTTCCGTTGTATGCTCCTTGGACGTAGCCCAGTGAGGGTGAAACAAGTAAAAATTATTGTGACCTATTCTGGATTTCATATCTGTTCATATATTTCTATGGGAGGAACATAGAATTGAGTTTTTTTCTAACAATAAAACAAGATCCGAATGGTAGAAAGTTTTAATCTTCCATACACTGATTCACCCCCTCTCAGGGTATTCGACCTAGTTAACCTAACAGAAATCCATGGACCACATGACATGTAGCAATTTGTATATTCCATGTGACATGTGACACTCCATACCAGGTAAATTCGAAGTGATTTTTGACATAACATGTGGATCTATACACTTAATAATTACTTGAATCATAAAATATTATGTTACCTAACTTGTAATATTCCTTGTATATGCATTATGCTTCATGAAACTTTATATATGCACACATCATGTATATTTATGGCATGTTATGTGGTCATACACACTGTGAAGACTATGTGGTTTGACCACTCAGAACAACACACATCGTATATCACAATATTCCATGAAGGATACATGCTGTGTAATTACAAAGTAAAAGGTGCAGAGCATGCACAACAAGTTTCATGTGACATATCAAGTGAAAATAATTATCATGTAAATTTTTAATTTCGAAAAATGGGATTTAATTTGATGTGGGAAGTACATGATGTGCAAGATCTAAAGTATATATCGTTTACTTAATTATTTTAAATTAATTTTTTTATTAAATTTATATAAATATAATTGATGGAATTATTAAAATGTATCAAGGATTGGTAATTGGAAAAAATTTAAGATAAATATTTTATTTATTTATTTATTTATTCATGTAAATTTATCTTAAATAAAACATTTTGAAATAGAAGCTATAGTAAGACATAATGTTTCTATCATTTCATGTTGTGAATGATTATGAGCTCAGACCGACCTGTATATGTGTTGGATTTATTTATTTATTTATTTCATTTTTTTTATATTTATTATAAAATAAAATATGATTATCATTGAATTATCTCTCCTTCTATTATTACGTATGGTCCTACTTGTCCATAGATTATTTTATTTCACATGAAAACCTTGATACCACTAACATGTATGTGAGTAGACATTTGTAAAATATAGAGTTCCTAGATATATGTGACAATTTAGGATATGAGCCAAGATAAATCCTACCAAGGAGATACACAAGAGAATGGTGAAATCTATAGCTCAAATGTTATACCCTGATATTTTAAATTATATATTCTTATTTAAAACCTATTATGTTTAATAGTATGCTTCACTTGTAACACCAAACCAAATGAAACCGAAGAATATTATATAACCATTAAAATGTAGTTGTTGAATTAGTGAGTAAATATATAAGTAAAAAAATTATACTATATATATAAAAAACGATTTTTTATACTAATGCATTGACAATAATAATTTAGTATATCTAAATAACAAATGAAATAATTTTTTGCACAAAAATATATTTTTCTAAAAAAATACTTTCCATGCACTATGAAATTTATTATATTAAGGTTAAATAATAGTTTACAAGGAAAATATTGAAAATATGTATAGTAAAATAAGTTATCATTTATCTAATAATTATTTATAGGAAAATTTATTTTATGATTATAATATATATGTTTCTTAAAAATATTTTTATACATTATCCACATTTATAATAAAAGTATTTTTTTATTTTTAGAAATTGAATCATATAAAATTATTTGAATATTTATAATCATAATTTTTAAATTAATTTATTTGGTTGATTTCAATTTTAGGCATAAAACTAAGTTTCCAAGTTAAATATTTGATCCCATTGTAAAATAGTTATTTTTCAAAGAATGATATTTTTCTAAATATTATTTATTTTTCAAATTAAATTGATCTATTTTAAACTAGGACTATAATATTATTCATAAAAAATATAAAAATAAATTAAAACTCATTTTAATTAGTAATCAATATTAAATAACATTATGAACACTTAATGTTTAAAATGTATTTTTTTATAGAAAATTTTTTTCAACACATTATATGTTTTAATTTAAAAGTTAGTTTTATCATATTTATAAATTGAATTAGAATAAATATATTCCAAGTTCATATTAAAAATATCTAAATTTGGTATGAAGGTTCATACTAATTTTTTAGTGATAAAATAATAAGCCTAATTAGTATTTAATCAAGAATAATAAGTGTTAAAACGAGAAAACTCACGTGGCTCGAATTTTATTAAATCAATTTGACACTTCGAACTTATATAATAACTTTAATAGGTTTTAAATTCATACCTAAATGTCTCAAAAAATATATTCACACCTAACTCACTTAACTCTCATGAAATTCCATTCCCACCCCTTACCTAAAATCCATTTCTATAGATATTCCCCTCTTTTTTACTTATAAAAGGATCTCAATTCCATCCATTTCAAGACACACCTATATTTAAAAATTCCCGTGAAAAACTCTCAAATTTAATTCTTCTAGATCTCATCTATAATTTTTGATACTTCTAACCTCAATAAATTTCCACAAGTCCTTCATTTTCAAAGGATACTTCAAGAGAAGATCCAAATTCTCAACTTACGTAATACTTATGGTTTAACATTCATTATTTATCCACCCTAATCCATAAAAATATATCCATATAAAAAATAGAATAAATATAAATAATATATGGAAATTTTATAATATTAATGGTATAACCATTATCTATTCCCCTCCCATTCAATTGGGAAAAAAATAAAATGTTACTTATGCTCGTGTGCGGATTACTGCCTCCATGAATGACACAATTTGTTTTTCACCACCACATTAAAATTATGGTTCTAGTAATGGGTTTATTGAATAGATATTTTATTTATTTCATGATTTAAATTATATAAATATAAATCAGTAATTATATAAGTAATATTAGAAATAATTGATCAATGTAAAACTAACCACCTAAAACGAATATACCAAGAGAAAAACTAATTTATTAATAGGTGAAAAATTCATTTTCACTACCTTATAATAAATCATAAAAATTATGATCCTCAACCATAATAACTTATAAATAATTTCATTATAATTTTTTGATAGTGATGTTATAACAAAATAATCTCTTCCATAGCATACTCACACATAGATTGTAGCATTATCTTATTAGGTCGGTTTAACCACCTACATGAAAGATGCTATAAATTTATATCAAGGATGGATTCATAAAATTAATATTAGATATTAATAAGAAAATAATTTTTGTTTTTATTTTTTACTATCAATATAAACATTAAACTCATTAATTAAGACAATATCATTAATTTGTTATAAATTACCAAAATAAGCCAGTCACCGACTTCGTTGTCATGGATAATAACTAAAATACATACGAGATGAAATTATAACATTATAAATAATTATAAAACATAAATTAAAGTACATTTTATGGTCCATTAATGATTAATGTTTAGAGATGAATGAGTAACAACATCGCAATTACAAAATCAGTTCAAAATGATCAAGATTACTCCAACCAGATATTGAAAATAGTTAATGAACAACCAATATACACGTAGATAATAATTATAAAGTTTATAAAAGGTTATATACACAAATGAGGTACTAAAATAGATTATTAATATGGTTACGTTTTTTATATGAGGTGTTATATTGAGATTAACTAAGTGGAAATTCAAGGTAAGGGTTTTATTGATCCAATTTCCGATTCAATGTTTTATAGCCTTTCTTACTTGAATATAATTTTCAATATTTATTTTATCCTACCATTTCCATATTTTATATTTTATTTCCTATTATTCTTTAGTGAAATTACTTCTCATCATTAATAACTACTTCTTTAATAAAATGTTTTTTGAAATAAAAGATTAACATTGGTAATAAATTCTCCCATTCTTACAAAGGGATATTTTTTTTCCAAGTCTAGGTTTTTTCTATTTAACGTGTTTTATTTTAAGAAATAAAAAGATATTTTTTTATTACTTATATTTTATTTTACCTATTTTTTTTAAATGAAATTCATTAAATGTTTTTTGGATATGGGGTTTTCATTAAAATGATCTAAATTATTTACCACTCTAGATTTATATGATTTTTTTTCAAGGATAATTTATTTGGAATTGTTTATAATAAGTTTTTAAAAACATTTCTCCTTATTTTCTCATTTTTTTTGAAAATAATTTTCACTCATCTTTTAAAACAATGTTCAAAAGGTTTTGTGAAGACTTTTTAATTTTCACTTCTATTTTTCTGCAAAGTTTTATATCTCATAAAGTGATGTTTGATCACACTATATTTGTTATTATGATATGAATCCTTTTGGAAAATGATATTTTTTATATCCTATGATTTCTTAATGTCATGTTATGTGATTTTTTTGAAGTGTTTAAGAAACTCATTCTCTTTCCATGGGGTCTTAAGATATGAAGATGATTGATTTTAACTGTCACACATGTGCAAGTATAATAATGGTGGGGTCTTATATCACCTTACAATGTATTGGTTTATGTTTATATATCATGAGATATTTTTTCATGGACATAATGTGTTTGTTCACATAGGAAAGTGTACAATTATTTTTCTGACATTTTTAGGAATGGACATAATGAATTTCATCATATAGGCGTGGGAAAAATTAGTTTTCTCACAATGGTTTTCCAATGCTTATGATTTTTCCACATTTCCAAGTTATTCATAAATTTATTCTAAAATTAATTTCATTTTATTGATAAGATATTTTTTTCATGTTATGCCTTATTTTTTTAATTATTCCACTCTTATGTCATGATTGAATGTTTTATGATTATTGATATGTATTTTTAGCCATATCACAACTTTTATACATAATTGATGACATTTTTATGACATTTTATTATTATTCAATGTTTTATGATTATCATATAAGGTCTTATGATCTTTTAATAGGATATTTATCCTCTTCCTCATGTTATCCTTCATGTTTATGATCAGATACATTATGATTTGTTTTCCATTACTGATCATGTGAGATCAACCCTTTCTTATGTTTCTATTACCTCGATTATGAAGATGGTTATATCATATGATATGTCTTGAAATGGGTATATAGGAGTGTAATTATGGAGGAATATTTTGAAGTGTTGTAAAATAATATGTTTACAAGGATAATCTCCAACACACTAATCCTTTAGGTCCTTGGGATGTGTGGATATTTGTGAGATATATTATAAAAATCATGAATTTAATTTATTATTTATGTTATGTATAGATTGGGTCACTTTAGTTTGTATCTGTAGAGGGTTTAGTTATTTTGGGTTTAGTTTAGAGTAATTTAGTAAAAACCCTTGGGATAAATCTATGGGATAAGTCTAAATATAGGGTAACATCATAACATTTTGGTAAAATAAAGATTGTGTGGTTTTCATAAAAAGAAAAACCTTGTTTGGATACTATAAGTGGACGAAGGTTCTATAACATATGTAACTAGGGTTAATAACCAAAAAAGGGTTGTATTGAGTATTAACTCAATCATTACATGGTGTATGAAAAAAAGGCCCAACTATATCCTTGGTTTGAAACTGTCGAGGGATATGATTTGGTTAATCAAATTCTCTTTAAAATAAATTATAAACGATTTTTTATATTAATGAATTAGGATAATAAGTATGATTGGACACAATATAAAGAAGTAATGATTGAATGAAGATTGATTTAGGTCGAACCGAAAACTAATGTGATGGTTTTCAAGAGTAAGACATTTTAAGGATGAATTTTCATGAGATCATTTGTGATAATTCTATAGTAATGTTAATTATTCACCACTAATGAAAGAGAGCTGTCGTGGGCACCATCAAATGATTAATGTGATTTTGGGGTACTTAGGTGCAGTAGAGTGGCTAACCAAGGTCGTCTCTCAAAGGAGGAAGTGAATTTAACAACTTATTAAAGGTATTCTAAAAATAAAATAAAATAGAATAAAATAAAAACACTACTTTAAAGGATTGGGTTTTTTTATAGTTTATGAATCTAGAAGAAGTTTCCTGGAAGAAGATTGTATATATTTTTTTGTTTTTAGTTTTGAAATGAATTTCGACTAAAATGACACAACAAGAAAATGTTTTTTTAGAAATCTATTTTAAAAGGCATAATCTATCTAACTCCACATATTCATTAAATTATTAATCATTATCATTTAAATCAATATCCAATTAATTATAATCCCCTAATTTTTTATCCCTATAACCCTACGAGAGTTAACTTAACCACAAAGATGAAATTACTTAAACACTAGGCTAGCTTCGGAACACGCAATCGCAGCACCCTGCATTGATTGTTGTTATAAGGATATCTTATGGTCTGTGGTTAATTAGATAACATATCCATTCTGGAAATGAGGATGAATTGTGTTTAGGGATTATATTTGAACTCTACAAATTTATCCCGTGTGGTCTTTTATTACTGATTAAGATTACGCTCTCACAATTTACACAAAATCCTGACCTCACGTGTTTTTGTGTTAATTGTTCAATTGCTTGCTTAGTTTCTTGTAATTTAAAAACAAAATTCATGGATCATATTATGTGAATTACAGTATCTCATTTATTTAAAATAATTAAATTAAGAGGGTAGAAGATAGATCGATTATTAAAAGACTACTCTTCCATGGGTGGCGTAATCATCGTAGAAGCGTTTTGCATGTGCAAAGGTTTATAATGGGTATAATGCAATAACGCTTCTACTAAATAATTCCAGACCAAAGAGGAATATTAATAGAAGAATAAATTTAACCAAAACAGAAGAAAATATTAGAAATAAAAGAAGTACAAAGAAGTTTATTACACAAACAATATCATTACAACATGAAGGAGAAGAAGAAGGCTTCATCGAAGGGATCCTTGCTTCAAGAGATACCCTTATTGAAATGGTTGGATAATTGGAGTGGATCCACTTCTACTATGCACTAAACTTCCCAAGGCACGTCCCAACCCTACAAAATGAGAAAAAAACCAATTTATAGAGTGGTGGGGAGGCTAGGTTCAAAGTGGTTTCAAGTGTGAATGGGGAATCTCGGCCAAATATTTTATGCTAACTTGCACCGCCAATTGGACCACCAAAACTCGTGAATTGGCCGGCCTTCAAGAAGTATCAAATGTGAGGATATGGGTCCTATATCTCCTCTCCATTTTTGGGCTTAATCAAGGCTCATATGATGGACTTATGGCCGAAATACAGAATCTTTTTTATTCTGGAGAGTCCAGCCCAACTTTGACTTCATGTCCCATTTTCAACAACCAAATGCACTCTTTAGCTCTAGTGTCCTGAATAAAGGTTGTATATAATTAAGTTAGGAACACTATTACAAAATTTAAAATTCAAATAATAAATATAAAAATGTGTACCTTCGAAATACTACAGTGAACTATAAAGGGTAAAACTGGAATTTTCATCAAATATTCAAATGAATGATCTAATCCCAAATACTTTCTAATTAAACATATTTAACACAATGTGAGGAAATTATATCATTTATTATCAATAAAATATTCAATAAAATAGTGTTTTATCAACTCCCCCACACTTAACCTTTTGCACTCTTGATCAAAACCTCATATCAAGTAAACATTAATATCAAATCAAAACCAATTTTAAAACACATATCCTTGAGATCAAACAATTACACACCAAGAAACAAAAGATATCACGCCTCATAAAAAACCATTATTTAAAGTTCTTAATTTATATCATTCAATATATTTCCACTTTATTTATCCTCCCATATAGAAAACACTTACCTCGCTTGAATTTTCTCTCATCACTCAAATATCAATTTTTTTCTGCAATGTCTTTCTCATCCAAACTCATACAAGGGTCACCATAGGCTTGATAAATTCTTACATCGCTGCCTGATGTGAGTCAAGGAAATATGTTTATCATGAGGACTTTTCAGGGTTGTTCAATGGATTTCGGTTGGTAGGATTAAGATGTGAAAAACTCTGAGGCTGAATGAGGAGGGCTTGACTCTTTTTTTTCAGCAAAATTGCATTAATATAATTTTCACTTAAATATGGTCTTCTCCTCAATCCCCGTAGTATCAATTCCACTCCATCATCATGAAAAGTCATGAAAAGTTTACACCATTCATCATTTCAGCATAAAAAATCTCAATCTTCTCAAACATGATTTTCTTGAAAGCTCTAGATGGGCATAACTTTCCACCTCAATTAGAAGCTCCAAAAAAGGCACAGCTTCACTTGTCATGAGTGCTCCAGAAAAGGCACAGTTTTCAATATAATGAATTTCTTCAGTAGTAAACTCATCTCTTAAGAATTTAATTTTCCACCCAAAGTATCACAGAATGTGGTGGCACAACACAAGATAGATTCCCCCACACTTAAGTTCAACTAGATTATGCAATTTCACTTCAAGAGTTGGTTAGATAGGGAAAATTGGATTGTAATGTAGCTAACCTAACAGGCTGTGCATGGATTCTAAGGGATAAAAGGATTAAATATTCAAGGTAGGCCATTATAAAAAAAGGATTCTTTGAAATATGGTCTTTAATACCAAACAAATGCCTCAATCATTTAAACATAAGTACCTCAAACCCTCAAGTTTTGACAGGAATAGATCAAATTATGGTTAAATCAAGAATGGTTTGTTTCTCTCAAGAATTGAGGTGAATGTAAAGAATATGAAAATAATGGTTCAGAAGCCTCACAGGAAAGTGATTTCAAATATAATGACAGTGATATGTGGCATGAGATTCAAAATTCAGTGTACTTTTCATGAAATTACTAAATATTTGAACTGGAAACAAAGTCATTTTCAACATTCATTTAAGCTCAGTTTCATGGGATAAATTGTTTCACTCATTGATATGCATTTCAAAATTGTGATGAGAATCATTTTAGCTCAAAAATTTCAAAAACAAAAAGAAAATTGAAAAAAAAATAAACACACAAATTTTGAAAAAACACACATTTTTTTGTTTGTTTTTTTTAAACAGGAAAAAAATTGAAATTACTAAACTAAAAGGTTCCCTCCCCCACACTTAAAATATTGAATTGTCCTCAATGTGAACCTATGAGATGATATATGCACATGAAATGCAGAATTTTTAAATAGGACAAATAATATAAAAGTGAAAGGGTTAGGAACAACCTGATGTGATCAAGTGATGATGGGGTCATGCATTGTGATAAAATCCACTACATCAGTAGGAAGTCCCTCAATGTATCTCTTCAAATGTTTCCCATTGACTGTAAAGCTCCTTCCAGTGTCCTCTTGTGTGATCTCCACTGCACCATAAGGAAAAACATTGGTCACAATATAAGGACCTAACCATCTGGAACGCAACTTACCAGACATCAGCTTGAGTCGTGAACTATAGATAAGGACTTTCTATCCAACATGAAACTCCCTTTGTTGGATCATTTTGTCATGAGCTTCTTTTGATCTTTCCTTGTAGAGCCTTGAGTTCTCATATGATGACAGTTGAATCTCCTCAAGCTCTTGAATTTGCAACTTCCTTTGAATTCCAGCTTGGGCCAAATCCATGTTGCATTTCTTTATAGCCCAATATGACCGATACTCGACTTCCACTGGGAGATGACATGATTTCCGAAAAACAATCCTAAATGGGGACATACCAATGGGTGTCTTGTATGATGTCCTATAAGCCCACAATTCATCATCTAAGCGCTTGCTCCAATCCTTCCTATTTGGCTGCACGATTTTCTCTAATATTTGTTTCAGCTCACGATTTGAAACCTCAGCCTGGACATTTATTTAGGGGTGGTATGGTGTTGATGTTTTGTGTGTCACCCCATACTTCCGAAGGAGGGAATCAAAATTCCTATTGCAAAAGTGTGTCCCTTGGTCACTGATGATGGCCTTTGGTACTCCAAACCTACAAAAAATCTGTGCTTTGACAAAGTCCACAACAACATGAGAATCGTCAGTCCTGGTGGCCTTGGCCTCCACCCATTTACTCACATAATCAACAGAAACCAAAATATACAAAAATCCAAATTAACTAGGAAAAGGACCCATAAAATCAATGTCCCATACATCAAAAATCTCATAGAATAGTATGGGTTGTTGGGGAATCTGATGTCTCCTAGAAATATTCCTAGTGTGTTGGCAATGAGAGCATGACTTACAAAACACATGGGCATCATGAAACAAGCTAGGCCAATATAATCCAGAGTCTAAAACCTTCCTAGCTGTCCGTTGGGGTCCAAAGTGTCCACCATAAGCAAGTGTATGACAGAAATGCAAAACAGACTCAAACTCATGATCGAGAACACAGCTCCTAATGACTTGGTCACTACACATGCGCCAGAGGTAAGGATCATCCCACACATAATACCTAGAATCACTTTTTAATTTTTGGACTTGATTCCTCTTCAAATTTTCTGTGATTTCAGAGGAAACAATGTAATTAACAAAATCAGCATACCAAGGATGCATACCTGAGATGGTATAGAGATGCTCATCGGGGAAAGTGTCCCAAAGTGGTACTTGGTCCAAGGTGTCATCCTCTAGTGTGTGAGTAAGCCTACTCATGTGGTCTTCCACCAAATTCTCTGATCCCTTCTTGTCCTTTATCTCAATATCAAATTCCTGAAGAAGGAGCATCCAACGGATAAGTCATGGCTTTGCATCTGGCTTCTTTAGGAGGTACCTCAAAGCTGCATGGTCAGAAAAAACAACTAATTTAGAGCCCAATAAATATGAACGGAATTTATCTAAAGCAAACATGACAACAAGAAACTCATTTTCTGTGGTTGTGTAATTTTATTGGGCTGAATCCAGTGTCCTCGATGCATAGGAGATCACATGTGAACGTCCTTCCACCCTCTAAGATAAGACCGCTCCAACCACGAAGTTGGAGGCGTCACACATAAGCTCAAAAGGAATCTCCCACTGTGGGGGCTGTATGATAGGTGGAGTGGTCAGACACTTCTTTAGCTCATCAAATGAAGTCCTACAAGAATCGTTAAACACAAAATCAGAATCTTTTTGAAGTAATTGTGACATAGGAAGAGCGATTTTACTAAAATATTTGATGAAGCTCCGATAAAATCCTGCATGCCCTAGGAATGATCTAACATCACGCACACATGAAGGATAGGGTAAGGATGAAATAATGTCAACCTTAGATCTATCAACCTCTATCCCATGTTTTGACACTACATGCCCTAAGACAATGCCATGCTCTACCATAAAATGACAGTTTTCAAAGTTCAGGAGCATATTCTTCTCAATACAACGATTCAACACCTTTCCCAAACTACTTAGACATTCATCAAATGAAGACCCATACACTGTAAAATCATCTATAAATACCTCCATGCAAGTCTCAATAAAATCAGAAAAAATACTCACCATGCATCTCTGGAAGGTACCTAGGGAATTGAAAAGTCCAAATGGCCTCCTTCGGTAAGTAAAGGTACCGAATGGGAAGGTGAATGTCGTCTTCTCCTAGTCCTTCGGAGCTATAGGAACCTAAAAATACCCAGAAAATCCATCCAAGAAACAATAGTGTGTCTTCCCAGCTAGTTTCTCAAGCATCTGATCAATAAACGGGAGGGGGAAATGGTCCTTGCGAGTGGAATGATTTAGTTTCCTATAATCAATACACACACGCCAACTGTTTTGCACCCTCATTGGAACTAACTCATCTTTCACATTTTTAATAACAGTAACACCACTCTTCTTAGGCACAACCTGAATTGGACTTACCCACTGAGAATCTGAAATGGGAAAGATTATACCTGCCTCAAGCAATTTCTGAACGTCTTTTTTAACAACTTCCAGGAGGGTGGGATTGAGTCTCCTTTATGGATGTCTCACCGGTTTATCCCCATCCTCCAAGAGAATCCTACGCATGCAAATGGAGGGGCTACTACCTGATTTGTCAGCCAAGGTCCACCCAATCACCCTGATTCTCTCCCTCAAAATATTCAAAAGTTTTTCTTCATGTTCAAAAGGGATATTGTTAGCAATAATAACAGGTAATATCTCACCACTCAACAAGTATGAGTATTTCAGATTTGGTGGCAATGGCTTGAGTTCTAATGAAGGAGGGTGTAGTATGGATGGAGACATTGAAGGGACTGAAATATGGGCGCAAAGAGCATCGGTATCAGAATATACATCATCAAAATCAGAGAATAAAGCATCAAATCCATCAGAATACTCTATAGACATGTCATAATCAGAGTTCACATGATCAAAATCAGAATATGATTCCATTTAAAAATCAAATCTTAGAGAGTCTTGTTCCTTAGAAACGGGTGTGGAAATACTTTTAGACATCAAACTAGAACCAATAATCACAATCTCCCAAAGCATAGGACAATACAATTCCATGGTGTTTTTACTTGGTGGTTCAAAATGGGAGATAACAAATGCAGAATGATCCTCTGAGGGGTACTTCATGGAATCCATAACATTAAATATCACAACTTCATCCCCAAATTCCATGGAAAGTGTACCCTCATTGACATTTATGATAGTTTTTGCAGTTTTGAGGAAGGGCCTACCTAAGATAATAGGGGCATGAGAACTTACCTAATCATCCTCCATGTTAAGAACATAGAAATCCGTAGGAAAGATCATGTCTCTTACCCAGACAAGTACATCCTCAAGAACTCCCGCTGGATATGCCATAGCTCTATTCGCCAACTTCACCACTACTATTGTTAGCTTCAACTCACCAACCTGTAAAGAAGAGAATACAGAGTGAGGCATCACATTTATTAAATCTCCTAAATCACAAAGATCATCAGAGAAGTGCAACTCCCCTATGGTACATGGGATGGTGAATGTCCTGGGATCCTGGTACTTTTTTGGCATTGCTAGAGTTGGTGTAATGAGTGCTGGGACATTCCTTCCAAGGTTTATCCTCTCATTTCCCTTGATACCTCTTCGATTGGTACAAAGTTCTTTTAAGAATTTTTCATACCTTGGAATTTTCTTAATGGCTTCAAGTAGAGGAATGTTGATCTCCACACGCTTGAATGTGTCCAAAACCTCCTTTTTCATTGCTTCTTTAGCCATCTTCTTGGTTTGAACAACCCTTTTGGGAAAAGGAAGGGGTTTAGGAGGAACATCATCAATCTTTTTCTTACCTTTATCTTTCTCCTTGGATTTCTCATCAGTTGGTTTGGAATGCGGCTACTCCAGAGTTGAGGTGAATCCCGGTGGAATGGTAGGTACAAATGTATCGTTCATTTGCTTCCCACTTCTCAATGTGATGGCACTAACATTCCCCTTTGGATTTGGAGTGGGTTGGGAAGGTAGATTTCTGGAATTCTTTCTTACAAGTTCATGGAGGGCGGTGGAAATCTGGCTCATTTGTGTCTTCAACTCCCTCAGCTCTGAACCTTGACTCTTTAGCTCATTCTGTTGATTAAGAATAATTTGCTTCAAAAGGTCATCAATGTTAGAATCTACCTTGGGCGGGGGATTCCCTTATTACTGGCTTGCTGATGCTTAGGCTTAAAATCTCCTTTGAGGTTGTTGGAAACCCTGCTGGTAAGGCGGAGGCTGCTGGAAGTTTTGTTGAAAGGGTGGCCTTTGTTGTTGTCCAGATCCATACCTCATGTCCGGTTGATCATTCCACCCTTGGTTGTATGTTGGAGAAAATGAATCAAAAATCTTTTGGGGTTATGGTTTTTGTTGCTGCTAAAATGGTCTTCCTGGGAATACTTCTGCACAATCTTCTGTTTCTTGTAGTTGGGGGTAATAGTCAGTTGGATGGCTTGTATCAGTGAAAATGCCACAAGGTCTTGAAGGAGGGGTAGAGATGTCTTTTGTGCCAAAGCAATTTGCCTCACCATAGTGGTCAATTATTCCAACTTGGTATCAATCAAATGACTTTCAATAGAAGAAGGACTTACCTGATGTACTCCTCGAACATGTAGTGTACCTCTATTGCCGAATTTTTGGGAGTTTTGGGCCATCTTGTCGATCAATGCACGTGCGTCTACTGGTGTCTTGTCCACCAATGCTCCTCCAACCGCGACATCCACCATGCTTCTCTACATAGGTGTGAGTCCTTCATAGAAGTACTGGATGAGTAGTTGCTCACTGATTTGGCGATGTGGGCAGCTTGCACACAACTTCTTGAATCGCTCCCAATACTCATACATTGACTCCCCATGTGCTTTCTTGATCCCCGAGATCTTCTTACGAATAGAAGTGGTCCTTGATGCTGGAAAAAATCTCTACAAGAGAAGACATTTCAAATCATTCCAACATGTTACATCTTCAGGTTGCAAATAGTACATCTAATCCTTTTCAGCTCCATCAATTGATAATGGGAATGCTCTTAATTTGATTTGATCTTCAGAAACATTTCTTGGTTTTAAGGTTGAGCAAACCACATTAAATTCCTTAAGGTGTTTATTGGGATCCTCAACAGATAATCCATGAAACTTTTGAAGAAGGTGAATTAATCCATATTTTAATTCAAAGTCCGATTCGAGGTTTGGGTATGCAATACAATTTGGTTGATAGTTAATATCTGGTGCAGCCAATTATCTAATGGTTATATTAAGTTCATTTACATTATTTCCAGCCATTGGTTCCTATTTTATGTTTGAATTTTAATTTCTTCCAATTTCAATGTTTCAAGAAGAGAGGAATTCACCAACTGGTTGAATATTGAAACTTCCCGTAGACTGAGAATGTCTGATTCGAGCCCTAAGGCTAAGTTCAATCTCAGGGTCAAGATCTAAGAGATCTTCGGGATTAGTTCATGTCAAATATCAAATAAAAATGAAAAGAAAGAAAGTGGACCATAGTAAAATAAAAATGAGAAGTTTGAGTTGATGGTCCAAAAAGAAAAGAAGAGGATGAAAAAAATGAAAACTTGAGAAAGGGGAAAGATGAAAGAGAGGGGTGAAGAAAATAATAAAATGAAAAATAAAAGAAATACCTCTAAATGGTTGAATAAATTACTTGCCTCCCCAACAATGGCGCAAATTTTAAAGAGCTCTGTCGTGGGTGCCCTCAAATGATTAATGTGATTTTGGGGTACTTAGGTGCAGTAGAGTGGCTGACCAAGGTCGTCTCTCAAAGGAGGAAGTGAATTTAACAACTTATTAAAGGTATTATAAAAATAAAATAAAAGAGAATAAAATAAAAACACTACTTTAAATGATTGGGGTTTTTTTATAGTTTATGAATCTAGAAGAAGTTTGCTGGAAGAAGATTGTATATATTTTTTTGTCTTTAGTTTTGAAATGAATTTCGATTAAAATGACACAGCAAGAAGATGTTTTTTTAGAAATCTATCTTAAAATGCGTAATCGATCTAACTCTACCTCTTCATTCACTTATTAATCATTATAATTTAAATCAATATCCACTTAATTATTATCCCCTAATTTTTTATCCCTCTAACCCTACGAGAGTTAACTTAACCACAAAGATGAAATTACTTAAACCCAAGGCTAGCTTCGGAACACGCAATCGCAGCACCCTGCTTTGATTGTTGTTCTAAGGATATCTTATGGTCAGTTGTTAATTAGAGCACATATCCATTCTGTAAATGAGGATGAATTGTGTTTAGGGATTATATTTTAACTCTACAAATTTATCCCGTGTGGTCTTGTATTACCGATTAAGATTACGCTCTCACAATTTACACAAAATCCCGACCTCGCGTGTTTTTGTGTTAATTGTTCAATTTCTTGCTTAGTTTCTTGTAATTTCAAAACACAATTCATGGATCATATTATATGAATTATAGTATCTCATTTATTCAAAATAATTAAATGAAGAGGGTAGAAGATAGATCGATTACTAAAAGACCACTCTTCCATGGGTGGCGTAATCATCGTAGAAGCGTTTTGCATGTGCAAAGGTTTATAATGGGTATAACCCAATAACGCTTCTACTCAATAATTCCAACCCAAATAGGAAGATTAATAGAAGAATAAATTTAAACAAAATAGAATAAAAGAGAAGAAATAAAATAAGAACAAAGAATTTTATTACACAAACAAAATCATTACAACATGAAGGAGAAAGAGAAGGCTTCGTCGAAGGGATCCTTGCTTCAAGAGCTACCCTTATTGAAATGGTTGGATAATTGGAGTGGATCCACTTCTACTCTTCCATAAACTTCCCAAATCATGTCCCAACCCCAAAAAATGATAAAAACACTAATTTATAGAGTGGTGGGGAGGCTAGGTTCAAAGTGGTTTCAAGTGTGAATGGGGAATCTCGGCCAAATATTTTATACCAACTTGTACCGCCCATTTGACCACCAAAACGCGTGAATTGGCCGGCCTTACATAATGATAAAATATGAGAATATGGGTTCTATATCTCCTCTACAAATTGGGGCTTAATCTAGGCCCATATGAAGGAGTTATGGCCGAAATATAGAAGATTCTTCATTCTGGCGAGTCCAACCCAACTTTGACTTGATGGCCCATTTTCAAAAAACAAATTCACTCTTTAGCTCTCATGTCATGAATAAAGGTTGTAGATAATTAAGTTAGGAACACTATTAAAAAATTTAAAATTCAAATAATAAATATAAAAATATGTATCTTCGAAATACTACAGTTAACTATAAAGTGTAAAACTGTAATTTTCATCAAATATTCAAATGAATGATCTAATCCCAAATACTTTCTAATTAAACATATTTAACACAATTTGAGGAAATTATATCATTTATTATCAATAAAATATTCAATAAAATAGTGTTTTATCAACTAACATTAAACAGTTTTGGTTTTAGAAGTGGTTGAAGCCTAAAGAAACCAAGGTAACAATGTATTCCATAGACAATGTATATATTTTCCCAATAAGTAACCTAATTGGATTTGAGCTCGAGTAAGAAATATTATGATTATTCCAAACCAGCTATCAATAATTAATATTAACAATGTTGACTTAATTGAGTTAAAAAAACAAAAATTAAGTGGAGTATGGAGCATAATGGATGTTTAGGTTGTGAAAATGATTAAAGAAAGAAGATTCAATCTCCTTTATGTCAAGAATTTTGGAATAGAAACCAAGTGGAATGTCTCAAAGGAACTAGATGATGTTTAATATGTTGTAAAGTAGGGATTCAAGAAACATGATGTTGGGGGAAAATTAAGAGCTCAGTTAACATGACAGGTAAAAATAATTTTATCCCTAATGGCCCACTAATAATTCAATGTTGTAGTAATTTGAGCACTATGAAAACTGGTTCACTAATCTAAGGGATTAAGATGGAAATTGACACCAACAACCTCCTAGATAATGGGAATAAGGAAAATCCTATGAAATGACTACTATTTAAGTTGATGGTGATAATTAGGTGGTTCTAGGTAAATGTATTCATCATATTATATTTTCAGATGTAAGTATTGGACAACTATTAATGGTTGAAATAAAAACACATGGTGGTAACATTATCACATATAAGGTATGTGAATCTTCTTCAAGTTTTAGGGAATAATGATCCATGAAAGTATTTTATCCTTACTTAAGATGAATTTGATTTGATTTTGGAAATTGATCAGCTATATCTTGTTATACTCTATAGTAATGAAATATAGAGATCATATTTCATATCTCAAATAAAATTATAAACACCTATCACTATAAGGATAACAAATAACTCTCTAGGAAAATTTATTCCATTATACAAGACCTAACCCTAATCATGAGTAATATTTATCTTAAATGGTTAGGAAGAAACCCTATTCTGTTATATGTATATTATAAAGGAATAAATGAGTTTCCATGACTTACCTGAATTACTTATATTGTACCTCATTAGAAATAAAATCCTAATCACGTCTATCTTAATGACATATATAATTTTTTCATTAGTGAGTAGTAATTAAAATTGAGAGGATGAAATTTATTTAAGGGGGGGGGGGATGTAACACCCCTAGAATTTAAATTATATATTTTTATTTAAAACATAATTTGATCAATAGTTTGCTTCATATGGAACACCAAATAAAGAAAAACCACAAAATATTATATAACCATTAAAATAAAGCCACAAAATTGGTGAGTAAATATAGAAGTAAACAAATTATGAAATATATGTATAAATAAAAATAAATTTCGTTTTTTAATAATAATACATTGGTAAAATTAAATTTGTATGGCTAAATAAAAATAAAATTATTTTATGCATAAAAATGTATTTTCTTAAAAAAATCCTTTTTATATTATATGAAACGTGTTATATTATGGTTAAATAATGGTTTAAATATAAATTTTTGATAATATATACAATTAAATAAGTTAACACCCCTCCAATATTTATTACTAAGAAAGTAATAAATTTATTTCATGCTTAGAATATATAAGTTTCTTAAATCAATTTGTGTTCGACATGCTTATATTAAAATTAATTTTTATCACTTTTAAAAATTAAATTGTATAAAATGATTTGAATATTTGTGATCATAATTTCAAAATGAGGTAATGAGATCAATTTAATTTTTTGGCATAAAATAAAGTTACCAAGGAAAATATTAGATACCGTGATAAAACAATTAGTTTTAAAAGAGAGATGATTTTATAAATATTGTGTATTTTTTAACAAATAAATGGATTTATTTTAAATTAATAATCTAATGTTATGTTTAAAAATATATAAAAATAAATTAACACTCATTTAAATGTTAATAAATTTTAAATAATATTAAGAATATATAATGATTAAAAGGATTTGTTTCTACAAAAATAACTTTTCAAAACATTATATGATATAATTTTAAAGGTAATTTTTATATATTTAGAGATTGAGTTAGATTAAATGGAGTCAAAATCTAGATCCATAAAATAAATTTTTTTAAGACGTTCTATTTTATATTTTTATTGATAAAATAATAACCATGATTAATATTCAATCGATATCAATAAGTGTTAAAACAGGTAATCTAATTTGGATCAAATTTTAATAAATAAATTTGAAATTTAGACCATATGAAATGTTTTTTTAGGTTTGAAATACATACCTAAATTTCTCACCAATTTTACCCCCTAACCCACCTAACTCTCATAAAATCTCATTCTTACCCCTTACATAACATCATTTTCCAAATATTTTTCTCTTTTTTCACTTATAAATGGAGCTCGCTTCTACCCATTTCAAGACATAACCCTATTTTAATATTCACCGAAAATATACCCAATTTACTTCCTATAGATTTCCTCTACTCATTTTTAGTCTCTCTCTTAAAAAATTTCCTAAAGTCCTTCATTTCTATAGGATACTCTAAGAGAAGATCTAAATTCTCAATGTAAATATTATTTACCCTTTAACTTCCTTTATGTATCCATACTCCTCCAAAACCATTCTAAAAATATATATAAAAATAAACTAGTGTAAATAATATAATTAAATTTTATTATATTTATGGTATAACCATTATCTATTCCCCCCTATTTCAATCGGAAAAATGATAACTTCACTCATGGCGTGTGTGGACTACTGCCACCATGAACGACACATTTCTTTTTTGACAACTAGATTTAAAGGATGGTTATAGAAATGGGTTTAGTGAATAGATGTGTTATTTATTTACAGATTTATATTCAATAAATATAAAATTTGGAATTCTATAAGCAATATCATCAAAAAAAATTATCAATGTAAAACTAACAGCCTACAACAAACATACCAAGAGGTAAAGCGATTTATTTATATGTGAAAATTTAATTTCGATTTACTTTATTCTTATAAATATTAAAAATTTTAATTCTTCACCTTAAAAAGATAAAAGTAATTTCGTTATACTTTTTTATAGTGATATTATAATAATATAATCACTTCCATATCCATACTCAATCATTGATTGTAGCATGTTCTTATTATTTTGGTTTAACCATGTAACATCTCATTACTGTTTTTAGGTATTCATAAAACCCTATTTTTAGTATTTATTTAGTTGGGTTTCATTTGGGATTGAATTTGGCGAAATTATGATTTTTTGGAAGAAACTAGGATAGTGCATAGTTGACACAAGTTTGGGGCACTGTTTTCCCAAACCGTTCACCATGCTAGAGAAGAAAACTGGAAAACTAGATAGGAGGCTTCTATATGGATTGCACACAGTTTGGTAAAACATACACAATATTTGGATAAACCATGCATCCAATTTATAATAGGCACACATCTGTTACACGGTTTGGCTAAACCATGTGTCTCTACCTAGGAAACAGTGTGAATTAGATTTTATGTGATACGAATTTTTATTAAAATTTACTAAACCCCTATTTTAGGACCCTAAGAGACCAGTATGACCTAATATCAGTTTTTCCCTTCCTTAGAGCTCCCAAGAAGGATTTTTGTCCCCTCATATGCCTCCTAGAAGTGATATGAAGCTTGAGGAACTCTCTTTAATCTTATCTCGATTAGTTTCTCATCCTGATCTCATTCTCCCATGATCTATCTTTATCTCTCTTGGGTTATATGGCTCACTGTGTTGATTTTGGATCTAATAAACATTGTTTTGGATCTAAAACTAGGTTTGTTTCATGGATATTTTTTGTCTTCATTCTTCATTAGAGTTTTCCTTTTACGACGTTGTGATTCGAGATCCATTAATCCTGAGGTCGGTTGTTCTGTTAAAATACCCAATTTTTATCAACCCTAAATTGCTTTGTTTAATTTAAATTATTTTAATTAATTGAAATTTATTGGTTTTTATTAAATTTATTTCAATTGTTTTAATATAAAAACCCAATTCCATTGAATTGGGGTTTTAGGAAAAATGGGTTCTTGGCATGGAATTGGAAAACCCCAATTCCATTGAATCGCGGTGTGTTTATTCATGTTGTGAAATTTAATTAGTAGATTTGATGGAAATTGTTTTAATTAAATTATTGAATTTAATTGTTGAAATGATTTGATGTAAAATTGTGAAAAAACCAAATTCCATTGAATTGGGGATTTGTTGTGAAACTGATGGAATTTTATGAAAAAATAAATTGTTGAATTTAATTTGTGAAATTTGATTGTGAAATTTAATGGTGAATTGATTTAAAATCCCTATTTTTGAAAATGGATTAAAAATGGTTTAATAGAAACCTTAGGGTTTTATCTTGGTAAAAGGCATATTTTTTTGTTAAAAACCTGTTTTTGTTTTTAAATAGAAATTGGCATATTTGCAATGGAGAATGGGATTAATTGTATTTTAATCAGTCTCCAATTAAATTGTCAATCGTTGATTTGTTTTTTGAGAATATTCAACCCTTAGATAGTTAGTGTGTTATTTGGACAAAACTTTATGATTTACAACGTTATAAAACATCATATCATCACACACATCCCTTAGGAAATGCTAATGAGTCCTCTTTAACCAGTGTGAAAGGGGAGTATGTACATATTTTTTGCATCACCTTGAGTGTGGAGTCCCTATATCCTATAACTATAATACCTTATTTGGAATATAACCATGTTTCTCTCTTGTTTGTATTTCTAATGAATATTTGCCATTTTTACAAATTGTTTTACATGCCTTCTTTTTTATATTATCTGTTTTATAAAAAATTATTTATTTGATACAATTGTGAAAAGTTACATTATTTTAGAAATGTTCCATCAATTGAAAATTAAATCATTTTCTTAAAGTATTTCCATATTTTGAAATGTAAATCATGAATTGTTTTAATTATTCTTATGAAATTCAAAACATGTTTTTTTAAAATTAATATCATTTTATTTGTTAAATTTAATATTGGAATCTATTATGGAATCTATGGTGAGACCCTAATGGTATTTTTAGCTAACAACCTACCTGTGCCTTTGGGTGTTTATAGATTATCTCCTTCTATGTTTGAGGAGGGGTAAAGCACCACTTAGAGGTGGTTCTAGCTATTTACCTGTAGACTAGGTGAGTTGAAACCTTTGTGGCATGGGTAGTTTTCCTATTTTGGTACCTTTTCTATAGTACTTTGGGTTGTTACACCTATTTTACTTATGGTATAGTTCTCCAAGTGGATTTTATTTTTATGCTTTACTGACTTGTCTCTTTTACTTCTACAATGTTTGGGGAAAATAATTCCAACTTACATTTTGTATGATTCAATGTTCTAGTCATCGATCCATGGGGACTGAGAATACACTTTGGACTATGTTAGGGATGGCTCAGTTATTGGGTTACTAGGGTTCCCGGGCTAGTTTGTGACAAAGTGGTATCAATGGTCCATGTTTACCTTTTTCTTGAAGTTAGTATGAATTTGTGAAATCTTTTTAGGAATTAGGAGGTAGTTTTGATTCATTGTTTAGATAGATCTAACTGCAATGAACCTTAAGTTGTCAGTGGTGGTTAGGGAAATAAATATTTTGGATTAGTTCTAGTATTTTCCCTATTTTGATTTGGATATATTGAAACCCAAATATTGTTTTTATCTATTGGGATTAATTTACCTTATCGCTCCATTTGCGTGTTAATATGATGTATTCCTTGTTTTATTATGTTGTTGTGTAGAAACATGCCTCTGAGAATATGTGTGAATCAAATCTAATAGGATGAGGTTGTTTAACCACAGTGAATGAATCCTCTTATGGATCTGAATTTGGTTGAAGTGATCATGTGTGTTATCCATGCCTTGGGACTGGCACCACCACAAGTTCCTATGTAGTCTTTTATTGTGGAACCTCAAAGGGAAATTTTCAAGATTTGTTCTCAAGAGTTCCTTTTCTAGAATCCAATGTCATTTAGAGGCTCAAATGATCCTCAATATAGTGAGGAGTGGTTGAGAATAATGGAGTATTTTTTTTGGTTCTTGGACACACCCAATGAAATCAAAGTGAAGTGTTCCATATTCCTACTGGAAGGACCAAGTAGGATATTTTGGGACATAATAGTAAAAGAAAATAAACATGAGGGATTAGAGTGGAAAGAATTCAAGGTTCTGTTCACCAAACAGTTTTATCCAGAGTTGATGTTGTTGGCCATGTCCATTGAGTTTTTCAAACTCAAGCAGTATGATAGGACCGTGAAAGAGTATTAAAACCATTTTTCTGAGATCTTGCATTTCTCTCCTGAGATATTATCAAATTAGAAGATCGAATTTTTGAGTTGCTAATTCATTTGAATATTCATTCTTAGGATTTATTATTGATGCTGCCTTCATATGATGATGTACTGGATAGAGTACTGATAGTCAAGATGGATCTGGATGGAAAGTCAGGGCTATCAGGAGTCTCTTTCTCTCATAGTGGTAGTGTGAAATCCTATTAGGAAAAGAGTAAGAGTTATGATTCTCATGGTGGTTATTAACAAAAAGTTCATTCTAGACCTCATGTAGTGCTTGGAATAGGTACTTTTATTTTTCACCAGTGTGTAAATCAAGATAATTTAAAGAGGGTTTGCACTGAGGCACACAAGAACTATGGCTCCCACAGACATTTAAGGAACTTACAAATATTACGACACATTTATTCAACTCTGTGAAGTGGCTTGAGATCATCCACACCTTCTAAAACTACAAAAATATTAGATGATTTATGTTAAAAAGGGTTCTAACTAAAGGAATCCAAAACAAAACTTCTTCACGCAGTGGAAGAGTCTCTAGAGGAAGTGGATATGGGTCCAACAATTGTTAGAGGTACTATTACAAAAGCTTCATAATTAGTGACTAATATATTTAATACTAGTAAATCTCATTCATTTTTTTCAACCCATATTGTTAATATACTAAATCTTCCCATGGAGCTTTTATCTTGTGCGATGAATATTACTACACCCCTTGGTATGAAGAGAAAGAAGGGTCTCCATAGTCCTGCTTGTGTTTTCTCACTATCAATTGTTGAGATTGATTGGATTTTTCTAGTTCTCATCATGAAATCTCTTGATTTAATTTTCAAGATAGATTGGATCAATGCTAATAAATCTCAGATTAATTATTATATTCGATGAGTCTCCATCACTACACTTAATGGTGAGTTCTGTTTCTTTCAAGGAGAATGGGACCTAAGGTCGAGCGGATCCATAAATTCATATACAGAGTTGGGGGAAGTAATGTCGGCATTTTTCTTTGATCTAGAGTGGTAATATTTGAGCAGTGATCTCCCTCTATTCTTCATCAAGTTTCCCAACGTGTTTACTTTATACTTTTCTCATTTTCCCCCAATAAGAGAGATTGATTTTTCTATTGAATTGATGCTTGGTATACAACCAATATTTTTCCCTTCTTACTATATAGAACGAGTAGCAATGAAAGAGTTAATGTCCCAGTCAGACTGTCTTTTAGATAAGGGTCTCATATGCCCAAGTGTGCCACCTTGGGAAGCACTGGTTCTCTTTGCTAAGAAGGTCGATGGTTCACTTTTCCTGTGTGTTGATTACCAACAGCTCAATCGAGTTATAGTAAAGAAAAAATATCTCTTACCACATATTGATGATCTGTTTTACCAGTTAAAAGTGTCAAGGTGGTTCTCATAGATTGATCTTTGCTATGATTACCATTAGTTAAGGATAAAGGAATATAACATTCAGAATACCACCTTTTGGAGTAGGTATAACCATTATGAGTACCTTGTCATGACCTTTGGTATAACCAATTCTCTTATAGATTTCATAGCCTTAATGAAAATTATTTTCCCTAACTATATTGATACTTTCATGGTAGTTTTTATGGATGACATCCTTATTTATTCTAAGTTTGAAGAGGATCATATGAATGATCTGAGAATAGTTCTAATTTTTCTAAGAAATCACCAACTTTATGCCAAGCTATCTAAATGTGAATTTTCTATTCAGAAATTGAATTTTTTGGGACACATGGTGTTAGAACAAGAAATATCAGTTGATTTTGAGAAGGTGAAGGTTGTTATGATTTGGGAGAAACCATGAAATGTCTTCAAGATTTGGAGCTTCTTGGTCTTAGTTAGATATTATCACTAGTTCATTAAGGACTTCTCGAATTTGGCTTCACTGATGGCTGCTCTAACTAAAAAGGGAAAAAAAATTTCTTGGGATGATAAATGTCAGAGTTATTTTTTCATGCTTAAACGTATTTTGACTACTGCGATGGTGTTGACTCTTTCGAAGGATGGTTAGGGCTATGTGGTGTTTTGTGATGCATTGGGTTCAAGCTTCAGATGTGTTCGTATACAAGATAATCATGTCATTACTTATGGTTCTCGTTAGTTTAGGCCACATGAGAAGAATTATCCAACCCAAAACCTTGAACTCACAACTGTGATTCATTCCCTTAAGAGTTGGATACATTACCTTTGTGGAGAAAGGTTTATCATGTTTTCATAACACAAGATCTTGAGTTATATCTTCTCTAAAAAAGATTTAAATCTCTACTAGATGCATTGGGTGGAAACCTGAAGTCTTTTAATTTTGAAATCGCTTACAACTCAGGTAAAGGGAATTTCACTGCAGATGCTTTGAGAAGGAAACTTCTGACCCAGGTAGTGAAAGAATCATCAGAAGAGTGGAACTTGATGGATATCTTTGAATAGTTGTATATTGGATTCTGAGAATCAGGGGACGAGGTTTCCTTGTCCCGTGTTTAGTTTATATCCACTCTTCTTGAATTGATTATTCAAGAATAATTGCTTGATAATGAGTTCCATAGCATTAGAGACCCTCGTACTGTCTTTGATAAAGAAATATATAATGGGGGATTTCCATTATTCCCAATGGTTGGTGCACCCAGGTTCCATGAATATGTTCTATGACATACGGTGATAGTTTTGGTGTACAAGTATGATATTGGGAATTAACGAGTTTGTCTCTAATTTCTACACATGCCAACAGGTTATGGCTGAGCACCAGAAATCTTTGGGTTTGATTCAAAAAATTTCTTTCCCTACTTGGAAGTGGGATGATATCTCTATGGACATTGTAGTTGTATTGTCACATACCCATAGAAAGAATAACTCGATATGAGTTTTGATTTATAGGATGACTAAGTTGACACACTTTAATACCATTCATGATACAACCAAAGTTGAGGAGTTGTGAAATATATATGTGAAAGATATTGTTTGTGTTCATGGATTTCCATATATTATAGTATCTGATAGGGATACTTAGTTCACTTATTTCTTTTGGAGAGGCCTGTAGGGGCACTAAGATCTCACATCTGTTTGAGTATGGCATGTCATCCACATTCAGATGGCCAGATAGAAAGAACTATATAGATTCTTTAGGATATGATCCAGGTTTGTGTTCTCAAATTTGGTGGAGATTGTGATGATCACTTAGGGATGGTTCATTTTTCTTATAAAAATAGTTACTAGTCCATGATAAAAATGTCTCCTTTTGGGGCCTTGTTTGGCCGGCCTTGCAAATCTCCATTGTGTTGGAAAGAGATTAGTGAGAGTTCCTTGGTTAGATTGAGCTTGTTCCAAGAGATGAAAACAAAGATTCATTTGATTCATCTGAAGATGTTGACTACACATAGCTAGTATAAGTCTTATGTTGATCTTATCTATATACCTTTAGAATTCTCAGTTTTCAACAAAGTGTTCTTAAAATTTTCACCTTGGTTGGGTCATCGACAGTTTGGGAGGTAGAAGAAACTTGTTCCTTGTTTTGTGGGACCTTTATATTTTGTTGAGTAGGTGGGGAAATTTAATATAGTTTATCAATTTCAACATATCTAACATAAATACATAATATGTTCCATGTATCATAGCTAAGAAAGTATTTATCTGATTCTTCTCCTATTCTGTGCTAGAGTGATCTTGAGGTTGAACTTGATTTATCCATGAATAAATGGCCAGTCAGTGTAGTTGATTATGATACCAAGGTACTTCATGGGAATATGATATATTTGTTTCTTGTTCTATATCAACACAATTCATATTCTCATGAGTCATGGGAGAGGGAGGCACTGATGAGAAAGTAGTGGCCTCATATTTTTTACATGGAATATTCTTTGTAGGATTTATGAGGATATAAAGTTGCTATGGTGGGGAGGTTGTAATATCATATTACTATTTTTAGGTATTCATAAAACCCCATTTTTAGTATTTCATTGGTTGGGTTTCATTTGGGGTTGAATCAGATGAAATTCTGAATTTTTCGGTAGAAACTTTTCTACAACATGGTTAGAGCACATTCCCAAACCATGTTCCCTTCTAGAGAAAGTTGGAAAACTAGAAAATGGGATTCTTCAAGTCCTTTTCATTGTTTGGTAAATTATGCACCCTATTTAGAGAAATAATGTGGCCCATTTATAATAGGTTCATGGCTTGCACACAATTTGGCTAAACCATGTACCTCTTACCAAGAAACCGTAAGGACGATATTTTAAATAATTTAGTTTTTTATTATAATTTTATGAACCCCTCTTTTAGGCCCCCAGTATATTGGTATGACCTAGTATCAGTTAATTCAATCATTAGAGTTCCCAATAAGTATTTTTAACCCCTCATATCCCTCCCAAAAGTGATCCAAATCTTGAGGAACGCCCTTCGATCTTTTCTTAGTTAGTTTTCTTATCCTGATCTCATTATCCCATGATTTATCTTCTTATCACTAGGGTTACATGGATTTCTATGTTGATTTTGGATCTAATAACCATTGGTTTGGATCTAAATCGAGGTTTTATTCCTAGATATTTTATTCCATCGTTCTCTATTGGACTTTTCTATTTACATCATCGTGATTCGAGATCTATTGATCCTGATGTAGGTGGTAATGTTATGATGCCCAATTTATATTAATCCTAAATTGATTTGTTTAATTTAAATTGTTTGAATTAAATTCAATTGCTTGGTTTTTATTAAATGTGTTTAATTTTTTTTGAAAAAACCAATTCCATTGAATAGGGGTTTTTAATAAAAATGGGTTTTTTTGAAAAAAATTGGAAAACCCCCAATTCCATTGAATTGGGGTGTGATTATTGAAGTTTTGAAATTTAAATTATTTAATTTAAATTGTGTATTTTATGGAAACTATTTCATTTAAAATTTTTAATTTAATTGTGGAAATTATTTTATGGAAAATTATGAAAAAAACTAATTCCATTAAATTGGGGGTTTATTGTGAAATTGATTGAATTTTATGAAAAAATAAATTTTTGATTTTAATTTATGAAATTGGATTGTTATATTGAATGGTGAATTGATTTAAAATCCCTATTTGTGAAAATGGAACTAAAATGGTTTGAGAGAAACCTTAGGGTTTTATCTTGGTAAAATGCATGTTTTTGATTGAAAATCTGTTTTGGTTTTGAAATGGAAATTGGAGTATTTAAAATATAGAATGGGATTAATTGTATTTTAAGTATTCTTAAAATAAATTTCCCATCATTGATTTGTTTTTAGAGTACATAAAAGCCTTAGGTAGTTAGTGTGTTATTTAGACAACACTTTATGATTTACAATATTCTAAAACATCATATCAGTACATCACATCCCATATGCGATGTTGATGACTCCTCCTGGGTGAGTTTTAAAGGGGCGTATGTACATATTTTCCGTATCACCTTGAGTGTGGAGTCCCTATAGCCAGGAACTATCATACCTTATTAGGAATATGATTATTTTTATCACTTATTTTTATTTAAAATGAATATATTCCATTATTGTAAACTATTTTACATTCTTTCTATTTTATATAAACTCTTTTATATAAAATTGTTTATTTGAGACATTTTTGAAAAGTTTCATTAGTTTATAAATGTTCCATCAATTTAAAATTAAATCATTTTCTTAAATTATTTCCTTATTTTAAAATTTAAATCATAAATTGTTTTAATTATTCTTATGAAATTACAAACCTGTCAATTTTAAATTAAAATCATTTTTTGGTTAATTTAATATTGGCATATATAATAGAATTTGTGGTGAGACCCTACTAGAATTTTTAGCTCACAACCTCCCTGTTCCTTTGGGTGTTTGTAGGTTTTCTTTTTCTAGGCCTGAGAAGTGGTAAAACACCACTTATAGGTGGTACTAGTTGTTGATCTATGGACTTGGTGAGTTTCATTCTTTGGGGCTTGGGAAATTTTTTTATTTTGTTACTTTTACTATAGTACTTTGGGTTATTATTCATGTTTGAATTTTGGTACAGTTCTCCCAGTGGAGTTTCTTTTGTTTTAATTACTGACTTATCTCTTTTACTTATATAATGTTTTGGGAAAAAACATTCCCACTTACATTCTATATGATTCTAGGTGATAGTCAACAACCTATGGGGATTGGGAACACCCTTCCAGTTATATTAGGGTCAGCTTAGTTATTGGGTTACCGGGGTACTCGGGCTGGTTTGTGAAAACCCACATATATGAAAAATGCTATAAATTTATATCAAGGATAGATTTAGGAAATTAATATTGTATATTAAAAAGTAAATAATTATTTTTTGTTCTATATTGGTAATATAAACATTTCACTCATTAATTAAGACAACATCCTTCATTCGTTATAAATTATCAAAACAAGCTTGCCACTAAATAAATAATAATACTATTTTTATTATAAACATGGGGTTTTACAGGGATTACAAAAATAATAAGGGAGCATGCGCAATAATTATTTTTTTGACCCTAAAAGTATATAAAATAAATTATATTATTTTCTTAAGAGATACAATTTATTTGGTTGTGCACAACTAGATATGAAGACAATCCTCTCAAATCCATTATCACGAACCAGCCTGAGTCAACCCTGAACCGGTCACCCGAGTCGGTCTGCGACAAGTCCCGAAGGGCGTTCTTGATCCCCTCGGGATGGAAACTAGTACTGAGCATCAAAACTAAATAGGTGGGAAATATTATTCCTATAAAATAAATAAAAATTAATTAATAAAAACTAAACAAAGAAAAATAAAATTAGCAGCGACAATAAAACAAGACTGCACATACCTCCATGTGACCTCTTGGTCACCTCCAATAACTAACAACCTTCCTTGCACAGGAAGACGAAACAAGAACCTGAACCAAGCAACTGAACCTATATTTGAAAGGGTAGGATAGGTGTTAGCACTAAAATGCTCAGTAAGAATGCCAAAAGTGAACCACATAATCCATTCATTTCCAAATTTCAAAATAGTCCAATAATACTAGTTTGAACTATAGTTATAAAAATAGGGTTTTCATATATACAATGCATTTTGAAAACTAACAATCAAAATTCCATTTACCTTATAATTCAAAAACAAGGAAAAGAAATAAAGAGGGGCCCACAAAAACTTTTCTGAAATAGTTACTTTGAAATACTTTTTAAAACCAACCATACATACAAGGTATTCTAAGAAAAGATCAAAACCAAGGTCAAGATTATGATTCTACACACACATAAAGGGAAATGGTACTAATAGTGATTGTATCAAAGGATCATGAAAAAACTATGAACTCGGAGGAAGGCCAGAACATACTAATACCTGTGACTCCATTCCCGGTAGCATGCCACACATGAAAAAATCAAACTTCCAAACACCCGACCAACCTTTCTCAAGTCTGACCAAGGGGACCAATCCCATAAAATAATTCTGAATTTCCACCTAATATAGGCCACTAGACAGTATATGAACTTCCAGGGAAACAATCATTCTCAGTAAACCTCATTGCTATGTTGGTTTCCATGCTATGTTCATAAAGGGGTGTGCCACACAATAAAACAAAAGGCCTCATATCTAACAAAGAACACTACACAATATGGAACCACCTAACCACCTCATGGTTAGTCCCCTTACTTAAATAATAATTACCTAAAGGAGGTCCTATAACAAGGACCCTCCTATCTCATGATCAAAAACCGAGGTGAGAGACCTAACCAAAGAGGGGTTTTCCCAACATAATGTTTCAAATATGCCAAACGGGACTCATAAAAATCCCACACATAAAAACTTTTATAAAAAGATAATTTAAAATTCCAATCAAGACTTTACCTTCACAATGCTCGAACTTTTATTAAAACATTAAATAACTATTTCAAAACAACCCCAAATACCATCTTTATAAAAAAGTGGCCAAATGGGACCTTAAATTAAGCATTCCCCAAAAGTGATCAAGTTCTTTTTAAAACCAAGTTAAAACACACCAAATTTTCACAAGACACCAAACGGGCCATAGATTTCAAACACACAAACACCAAAACAGGTTTCAATACCAATCGGGCCAGACCATAGGAACCCATTTGAAGTTATTTTTTGAACACAAAGAGTACCACTTCCCCAATTTTTGGAAAACATGGAAGCATTTTAGTGAAAAGAAAAAGAAGGGGAGAAGTGGTACTCATGAGGGAGATAAGCTCCAGAGTTCCATTTTCACTTGATTACACAACCATGTGTGCACCGAATGCATACATGGTTGTGCCTTCATCTAATGAGACACTCTAAAACTGATCAAAGCATTTGAAATCCAATTTCGTAAATCCACCATTTACTTTCCACCCAAAACCACCCATTTCAATCATTTGTAAAATACAACACATGTCTCCAAATCAAAAATATATTTCAAAATCAAGATCCAAAATACATCAAAGGAAAACACATTATTTCATATATAAAACCCAAATATTCTTCCAATCCTGTCACGACCCGTCCTCGGGGCCCATGCCGTGACTACCCCAAGCCTGCCTTCCATAGGCCAGGGGCTGGTGACTAGCTCCAAGGCATGATTCCCGATAAAAAGGGAAGGTATTTCATTTGTAAAGTGAAAAAACACATAGAGCAAGCAAGAAGAAGTAAACACTAAGTAAAAACTGGGTACAATAGTAAGTGTGGAAAAGTAAGTGGGCCAGAATACAAACCCAAACTGAAAGTAAAGTACAACTGAAAAGGGAGTACAAAAACTGAAAAGTAAAGCCGCAACGGCGTGCCATCCACTGGAAGTCCCACCTGAAGGGTGGGTACAGATAGCCTCCACAGCTCCTCGGGTCCAGTCGTCCGCTCGGAGTACGTCCCGCCCAGTGGTCCACCTCCAGGTACCAACCTGCTCCGCAAGCCTCAACCACGATCAGTGATGTCCGTCATCTGCAACCAACACAATGTAGTGCAGGCATAGCCCATGCAGGGGTGAGTATAAGCTACTCAGTAGGGACCCCGAGACCCCCGAAGGTCTCCTAGAATCCACAAAGGATAATACACATAGGAAAGATACAAACACGAAGTAACATCCGACACTAGTTAGGTATATGCCCATACATATACCTAAGTCATCAATTCAGCTCCAACAACCGAGCCCAAGTACAGCCCAGTCCACACAGGAAAACATAACCCGTTCCACATAGGAATTCACAACCCAATCCACACAGGAAAGCATATCGTAATCCACACAGGATAACAAGTCAATCTTATCGAAGATAAGATTGAAAGTCAAGACTCAGCTCACACGGGTATACTTCTTCGTAGGACGATAGAGATGATCAGATGTAGCCACTCATTCATCTAAGCCATCGGAACCACACAGGATTGATAGGTACTAAGCCCCGCAATGACCCACAAAGGATCGATAGGTACTAACCCATGAAATGACCCACAAAGGATCAATATGTACTAACCCCCGCAATGACCCACACAGGATCTGATCCACACAGGATCGGTAGGCGCTGGCCCACACAGGACCACTGAGCACTGACCCACACAGGATCTGACCCACACAGGATCGGTAGCACTGATCCACGCAGGATCGCTGAGTGCTGTAGTCATTGCCGTCGAATCCACGGAGGATTTCTGTACTGTCGTCATCGTCGTCGCAGTCGCAGCTAGCTCTAGGGTTCCCGCACACAACAAGCTCGTTCGGGAGGGACTGCTCCACGAGCCGAGGGGCTGAAACATAAAATTACATGAAGTCCGGAGTTGATGTATCCAAAAGTTCCGTATCGTCAACAAGAACTCAACGTCACAGACAGTGCGTCAATCGGACGCCCGGTCTGAGAATTATTGGCTTTTTCGTCCCAGGGGACCGGTTGGTTTTTAAGTCAAACCAACCCGAGCATACTCCAACTACATCCAAACCTCGAGCGGATTAAGTCAAAAGGTCAGTATGACTAAGAGGAATCCATCAAAGTCGCCAGAACGTCAATCGGACGTCCGAAGCTCAAGTTATAAGCGTTTCCGCTCTGAGGGCCCTGTTGGTTTCGTGTACGAACTAACCCGGCTGAACCTAATGTTCTGATAAACCTTGAGTGTAATATACCGAAACAACCGTCTCGATCCAAGGATCGCATCACAGCTGACAGTGTGTCAATCGGAGGTCCGCAACCCAAGTTATGGGCAAAATACTGAAAGAGGTCCGGAAGTGGGGGTTTTGGGCCCGGGCCGACCCGACCCGAGACCCACTGGGTCGGCCCGTCCCGGCTGTCGCGGCCCGGCCCAGCGCACTGGTGCGGCCAGCGTGACCAAGTTGCTCGGCCGAAACGGCCGAGCGGTTTGGGGGGGGGGGTGCTGCCCCCATGTGGGGGGCCGCTGCTATCCGGCCAGCTGGGGGTTACGAACCCCCGAATTCTCCTCTGTCCGGCCGGCTGCTGTCGCCACGGGACCGGCTGGTCCCGTCCCCCCCTGCTCCGACGCTGGCGGCCGGAAATCGGCCGCTGCTCCCTGCTCCGCTGCGGCCTCAGGCCGCGGCCTTTGTCCGTCCGGCGCGGCGCGACGGCTCCGCGCCCCTCCGCCGCGGCCCCGCTCCGGCCGCGGTGTTTTCGTGGTTCTCTTGCGCAGCGAAACGACGCCGCGCATCCTTGGCACATGATCCCACACGGTGTTGTTGCACCGTGTTACTTTCCTTCGATCCGCAACAACACAAGGATAATAGAGGAGGGTCGGCCATGCTTGTGCTGTCCGGCCCCCTCCCGTTAATCGATAGCAAGCGGTCCAATTTGAAACGAGGAACGACGACAAAAGAATTCACGAATAACAACAACAATAAATCCCCTACCTCAAGCGTTGTCGTCGAACGAGATTTGTCGCGGAAAGGGACGTCACGGATTTGATCGTCACAGAAGAAGAGGATCGTTGGCGTTTGTTGATCTCCGAGGAAGGCGTCTCTCGTCGAAGACCGGCGTTCTTCGCGTTCTTCAACAAAGAAGATGATGATCTTCAGGCCTTATATCTTTTTCCAAAATCCTCTCAACAAGCTAACAACATAATAAAATAAGTTTTTCTCTTATTTTATTACCCATGTCATCCGTTTTAAATTCAAATAAAGAATTAACTTAAGTAATTAAACCTAAGTCATTAAATGGAGGGTTAAGGGGGGTTAGGGAAAATGAAGGGGTGGGGTTCGTGTGGGCCCCACCACCCTCATAACCTCACTTGGGTGGTTACCCCAACTTCCACCCAAAGGTAAACCACTTAGTAAAAATAAAATTTGTAGCTCAATTTTATTTTTAACTTCCACAATTTTTAACATCTTCTTCCGTGTAAAAGAAACTCCGGAAAAGATGTTCCTAAGAAATTATCGGCGCTGCGGTTCCATCGGCGCCCTTGGAATTCGATTCTGAGCACCGGTCTAAAAGTTAGGAAATCCCGCTCGTTCGTTCACCGAACGTACCTGAACTAAATTTCAGATAAATATTCCAGGCACACCGGGCCTCGGAATTGGGTGCCGTCAGAAATTGAGTTCTTGTAAAATCCCAAAGAAAATTAAGAAAAAATTTCCCTTGAATTTTACGGGTCTTTACATTACTCCCACCTCAGGGATTTATGTCCCCTTAAAGATACATCATAAACTAGGGGAACAAATGTGGGTACTGTGCACACATCTGAGCCTCCCGCTCCCAAGTGCTCTCCTGGAGGTTCCCGTGCTTCCATCTGATACGCACTAGAGGAATCGACCATCCACGTAGGACCCTCTCCTGTCGATCCTCGATCTCCACTGGGACCTCCGCAAAAGTCGCCCCCATCGTCTACGTCCAGCTCCCCATGTTCAATGATATGCGTCGGGTCATGCACATATCTCCTCAGCTGAGATACGTAGAAGACGTCATGCACCCGGTGCAACTGAGGTGGTAGATCCAGGCGATAAGCCACCTCGCCAATCCTGCTGAGAACCTGGAATGGTCTGATGAAGTGCGAAGACAACTTTCCGCCTCAGCCAAATCTCCGTAATCCACGTCGAGGTGAGACCCACAAGAAGATGTGGTCGCCATCCTCGAATTCCAGTGGCCTCAATCTCCTGTTAGCATAAGACTTATGCCAACTCTGAACTGTCCTCATCCCCAGGGTCTGTTCAGCACAGAGGTGATCTGAAAGGCCGGCCGTACAACGCCTCGTATGGTGCCATCCCGTTGGTGGAGTGGTAGCTGTTGTTGCACGCGAACTCCACCAAGGGTAGGTGATCCTACCATATGCGACCAAAGTTGAGGACACATGCACGGAGCATGTCCTCGAGAGTCTGAATGGTCCTCTCCGTCTGACCATATGTCTGAGGGTGAAAGGCGGTGCTCAGACCTAGCTGCGTCCAGAATGCCTCTTGCAACCCCTTCCAAAGACGGGAAGTAAAGAGTGCATCTCGATCGGAGACGATAGATGATGGCACACCATTAAGCCGTACAATCTCCTGAACGTAGAGACGTCCCAAGCTTTCCACTGATCCCTGCTCTCTAATGGGTAAGAAGTGAGCCGACATGGTGATTCGGTCGACAATCACCCAAATAGATTCATAACCTCTGGAAGTGCGTGGAAGTCCAGTCAAGAAGTCCATAGATATCCCGTCCCACTTCCACTCCGGGACCTCCAAGGGCTGTACCAAGCCTGCTGGTACCTGGTGCTCCGCCGTCACCTGCTGGCAGGTGAGGGATTGATAAACGAACTCTGCCACAACCTTCTTCATACCCGGCCACCAATACTGTCGTCTGAGGTCCTGGTACATCTTCGCCACTCCTGGATGTACCGCTAGTGGGGTAGTGTGGAAGTCCCTCAGCACCTCCTCCTGTAAAGTAGCTGGTACCATGGTAGGTCCTCTGAAAAGGATGACGTGCTCTCCTTCCACATAGAATCCATCAGGTGTCTGTCCTGAGGATATCTGTGTATGTCACGTCTCACAGTCATCATCCCCATGCTATGCCTCTATGACCCACTTTAGAAGTTGAGGAGTGACTGTGAGTGACTGTAGAAAGGCTGCTCCATCACTATTCACGAAGGATATTTGCAAAGCGTCTAGCTGCTATGTCGCTTCCCCAAGTAGCTGAATTCCCGTCCTCCTGCTGAGAGAATCAGCTACTACATTCCGCTTTCTAGGAGTATAGAATATCTCAAAGTCATAGTCCTGGAGGAACTCGAGCCATCGCCGCTGTCTCAGGTTCAAGTCCTTCTGCGAGAAGATGTACTTGAGACTCTGGTGGTCAGAATAGACTGTAAAGAACTCGCCCATAAGATAGTGTCGCCACATATTCAGAGCGAATACCACTGCTGATAACTCCAGGTCATGGGTAGCATAGTTCTGCTCATGCTGCATCAACTGACGTGATCCATAGGCGATCACTGTAACGCCCCGACCCCAGTTATCCAGAGTCGGTGCATAATTGCATAACATTGGCATGATCACAAAAGATCAAGTCTCGAAAGACCTATTAGTTTAGTAGCCTAAGAAACACTATATACATTCATAAATGTTACATTACATCATAAAGTGAAAAATCACAATAACATAGTCTCCATAGTCCACACTTCTATCCCCTTCAGACTATCCCTGTAGGTCAGTCATAAAATATTTCTTCACATCCTGGGAACAATAAAACAATTAAAGGGGTGAGCTCAGATGCTCAGTAAGGATAACAATATAGCGGAAGCTTTCATAAATAAACATAAACATTTAAGGCAATTTATAACTAAAACAAAAGCCTTTTAAACTTGAACTTCAACATAATATGGCAAAAGTAAAGTGAGATAATGCCATTTACTTATTCACATGGATATTCTACTGGTCGAATAATCACATGCAATATCAATAACCACTTTCATAATGATGGAATGCATAATTACAGACTATCATAACCACGTAGCCAAGGCCTCGTGCCAAGACTACAAATAATATTTTGTCAAGGCCTCGTGCCAAGACACTAGTTTGTCTCATGAGACCTGCCGATGCATTGACGAGCTATAGCGGGCTCCACCCGTCACTTATTAAGCCCAATGCATTCTTCATATGAACAGGTTTAAACATATCATAAACAATAACATAATCGTATCACATAAAACATGCATAAAGGAAACATAATATTTCCACACTTCAATCACAAGATATCAATACAACACATTGATATAATAAAAACTTTATCAAAACCATTTTCAATACCAAAATGAAAGAAAATTAAAACTTGGTATTTATTTTTCATTTTAAAAAAAGTTATGGCTTGTAGAGGAAGCCGAAACTCAAATAATGGTCACAGCGGTGGAGAAGTCATTGTCACCGCATACATATGACAAGAAAAACATTCCTTTTTGTCGTTTAGTAAAACGATTCATATAAAAAGATTCATTTTGAATAAATATAAAAGTCAAAGGGGTTTATACACCGTATAAAAGAAATTTGTGTATAAAACAAAATATGACTCAATGAATGGTGATTGAGACGAAGTCCCTTAAAAAGATCATTTTTTAAATAAAATAGATCTATTATGTGTATTCACTATAATTACACATAAAGAAAGTAAAAATACAAGATAGGAAATAATAATATCATGACATAATTTGAAAGTAGGAGATTAACCCAAAGAATGGAAATTGGGTTAAGAAATTCCCTTACCTTGTGTCCGTCTTGACTCGACCGTTCTTTAACCTCCTTAATAATAAACTAGAGTTAATATCTACTTGATTAAGAACCTTTTTCAAGTTCATTATCCCTTTTATATCACTTATTACAATGTTACGAAAATTATGTAGTCATTTAAGTTAATAACGGTCGTTTTGTCGATCTTTGGTACTTGAGTCAACATAAAACTTCTTATAATTACAAGTTGTTTATGTGGTAGAATATCCATTATCTACAGAATTATATTCATGATGTAGATATCATATATATCCTATATATCCAGTATATAAATGCATTTATAATATTACATGAGTTAAGAAATGAAATGCACCGTTCATGGAGACGGTAAGCCGTACGTACGCATGAACGCTACTTTAATTTCTTTTTCGTATTTAATGGAATGGATTTATAATTATATAAAGGAATAATATAATTATAGTATAATATAATTTATAATACCATTTACTCCATCCTTTATACATCCCACATATGGTATTAACGATTCAAATCACTTTGAGGGGGCGGTAGTTCGCACTTCCTAAAATGAAATTATCACGTTTACCCATAATGGAAATCGTAAAGGTATGCCATAAATGAAAAATACAGAATCATAAGGAGAAAAAAACATAATATATATCATATATAAAAATAGTGTCATCATAATGGCCACCATGAGAGGTGTTATATGTCTGTTGAACAATAATCGTCTCGTGAGGCAGAAATTCACCACCCACAGAAACAGTATGTTCTTTAACCATTAGATGTAGGTGTGTGTAAGTGTAAATAAAATACTTATCATAACAACATCCTAGTATATTTAATATACTTGTTTTGTTACAAAAGAAAATAATAAAAAGATTTTAGGGGGTTGGAGAAGCAAAATAAAACAAAACAACATTAGAGAATACATTACCTTAAAATCAGGTAACTCTTTTTGATTTGATCCAAAGGCTTCCTTGGGAAGACTTATGCCCAAAGTGAAGCTTCTAAGAGTAATAGAGGGAAGTTGGGAGAGTATTTGGGCAGATGTTGTCTGATCCAAAAGGCTTTGAAGGTGTGAGTAAGGTGGTAGTGGTGGGGGCCTTTTATAAGAGGAGAAGAGGGGCACTCTTGGAAAGTCATGAAATGTTACTTTATTATATAATGAGTTTAGGATTTTAAAGGTCCCACACTTATATATTTATAGTATAAGGTGATAAGGGTTCTAAATATACTCATCCAATAGGTTTTTTACATGTGTAATTCTTATATTCTACATTATCTTTTTAATTTATTTAAATCGTTAATTAATGAGGTAATCGCTGCATCATCATGGTGTCATAAAATATTTAATTGGTTTAATGTCTAAAAATTATAAAAAAAATCATGATGTAGGAAATATTTTTATATTTCTAATTAATATTTATAGTAAAAAATATGACTTGTATAACCCCATTTAATTTTTTTAGTAAAACAACTCATGTTTGTGACATTTTTATTTTAACATTAAATAAAAAGTTTTTAATGTCATTTTCCTACCAAAGTGGCTCCATGGGGTCCCCAATTTGACCCATGGATTGTCTTGGTCTGCCATGACTCATACAATAGGGGTAGGACAAGTGTAAAGGTATTTTCATATTTTTATAATATCATTTTTACCTTAAATTTCACTAATTACCTTTAATCGCGATTAATTAAACTTAAAAGTTACTATTCAACAAAAATTATTTTAATACCATTGAACCACATTTTATTTCCTAATGACAACCATGTATGTAGGATTTTTGAAAATCAAATCACAGAAGTGGTAATGTTTCATTTAAACAAAAAGTCTGTTTTTTAACTACTACTTAGTGGTTTCACTATTCATAAAAAATTGATGTTTTTCAGAACAATGCCAAAATTTCACCCTAAGCTATAATTGATATTCTGAATTCAAAAATTATTCATGTTTTACAAAATTCTAAACATATAAGTTTCATTAATTAATTTTATAATTAATCCCGTTGTCGCAACAAATAGCGTGTTTTTAAGAAACAATATATATCAAAAGATTGACAATTGTTTATGTCCAATTTCAAAGTGAAATTAATTCTAATGACCAACATTGGATAAAATGGTAAAAATATATTATAATTAAACTTTAAAACCACTCAATAGTATAATTTATCACTATAAATTATTTTGATTAAAAAAGCTGTTTTTAAGTATTTTTCACTATTCATAAAAGAAATTGGAAGTTCTCAGAAAAATACCAAAAATTCAACATAGGATAATTTCGATATTCCGAATCCAAAAATGAAGTCCATTTTGAAATATAAAATTTATATAATTTCAAAAAGTGGGTATTACTATTCATAACTGCTACTTTGATTGGTCGCGGTGTGTTAGAGTCTCGAACTTGCGTACAATGCAAGCTATTGCATTATTGAAAGAGAAGCGTATCGTGAAAGCTTGGGGTGTTAAATTCTCCCCTCCAATAAATTGCGTCCTCACAATTTGAAAATGTTTTTCGAAAATAAAAGGTTGAAAATAGAAAATACCTTTTTGGAAAACGCACATCAGAAATAGGGTTAATAAGAATATAACATTAAAAGAAAGAAAGAGAAGTAGGAAGGTCACCTGAGATAGCCCATACTAAGATTCTATGAAAATATGGATATGGAGGAGAAACAAACCATCAAGGTCTGATGGAGATTTGTAGAAAATAGGATTAGGAGAAAGTTAACCACAAGAAAATCACAAACTTGTGATTGGTTAAACGATCATTGAATCCCCTGTTAGAAAAGTTAACCAACAAAGTTTTTGTTTTAAGTTACCTTTTATAAAGTTGACTAATTTATTTAAGATAATTTCTTAGAATTTAAGGAAATATAATTACTTGTCATGTAGGCTTTCATTCTTTAATAAATTTTTACCACGAATCCATCTTTCACTCCAAATGGTAACAGAACTCAAAAATATTCTATTTATCCTAATTATATAAGGTTCCAAATATTAACACATACCATTTACATTAGGAAAACTATTTTTTAATAACCAGGGACTTCTTGTAGGCTAGTGGTAGGTAATAAAGGCATGTCGCACTATGGTTGTGGGTTCGATTCCTGCAGCTTTGTCCGACGCGATGGGTTATCCCCCAACCTGTAGGTTATCCTTTTCCTAAAAATATAGTATTATAATATTCCAAAAATAATGTTCAGAAATGTTTTAACCTTAAACAATACTATCCAAGGTTCAACTTAATCCATTCCAACCTATATAGTTATCCAAAATACCTATGTCCAGACTTTCTCTAAAAGGTCTCTAAATTCCAAAATCAATTATAACATCAGATTCCCCAAACAAAGTAAAGTTTCTCTTATTGTCACATACTAAAAATATGATTACCTTCATCATATTAAAACCTTAATGAAAAAAACAAGTACTACAGTACAATCCTTATATATATCACATTATTATTATAACCAGAATTTAATCCTTGAGTCCAAAAGCACCAATACATTAATTATTCCACTTCAACTATAGTAACAACATAAGATTGTCCTTGATCCCTTGGCCTTTTCTGAGGTAAGTTTCCCTGACTCTTAGGAAATTTATTTCCATAATGCCCCATTTCCCTAGAATTGTAGCATTCAACATTGATAGCCTCTTTCTTTCCCTTGCAATCACGAGCCTGGTGACCTTTTTCTCCACATTTATAACAAACTCCCATTCCTTTTAGGCAAGCACCGGGGTGATTCTTCCCACAATTATCACATAATGGAAAATACTACTTTCCCTTTTTCCCTTTATCTGTCTCTTTTTCCACCGTTCTCTTCTTCTCTTGCTTTACTTTGTTGTCATAAGACTTAGAGAATTCCTTTTCCGTCTTGATAGTACACGAGACAATATCTTCGTACGATGAGAAGGATTGTGATACTAAATCTCTACGGAGAAATGGTTTTAACCCGTCAAAGAAACGATCAATCTTACCACTTGGGTTACGTATATAATATACATCATACCTCGCTAACCTTGTAAAGTTGGCCTCATACTTTGTGACATTCTCATCCTCCTTTTGTCCCAGACTCAGAAATTGTCTTTCCATATCTGCTCGATGGTCACGAGGAAAGTATTTTTCTAAGAAAATTTCCTTAAACTCCTTCCATTCCATACATGATACTTCTTCATCTTCCTTTGTATTTTGAATCAATGACCACCATTGATCAGCATCTCTAGTAAGTCGGTAAACTGCCTTGATAACCTTTTCCATTTCACTACACCCCAAGGCATGGGATATTTTCTCTAAGGAATTTATCCATTGCTCAGCTACTAAGGGATTTGTAATCCCATTGAATGTTGGTGGTTGTTGCCTCATGAAACGATCTAACATTGATCCTCCACGTTGCGGATCAGGGTGCTCCATACGAGTAAGGTTATTATTCATAACCTGAGTGAGTTATCCCAGTATGGTAATAAGTTGATCAACACTAGTTGTATCTCCAGCTCCACAATAATTATCTTGAGCAGGAGGGAAATCCCTACACGGAGTGCGTGCATTGATACGGTTTCCATTCCTCCCACTAGGCACCATTTCTAAACAATGGCATAAACTAGATTAGTTTATGAATCAAAATACATAATTCCATAATTGTAAAACACTTAACATAAATTGAACAATTTATGGATATAATCCTTAATCATAAATTTTTTTCCTTTGAGGAAGTATATACTCATAAACCATTCATAATGGTTTTTAAAGAAAATGATAATTATCCTAAGCATATCCCTCGGGAGTGTCGTAACCAAGAGTGCAGCAAGGCCCGTTGTCGTGCACTAGTTCCCATTCAAGTCTAGCTCAAAGTGGTGTTTTTGGGTTTTACCCTTAGGTACATTTGTGCCAGAGCCGCCTCTACCTGCTCGTATCCAGACAGGGATGTATTTCTCAAAAAACTCACAAAATCTCTATAACAACAAAATTCTAGGAAGTTCTTCTATACTAATCCTCAACGTCTATCTTATGGCTATGTGCTCTAATCAGAGTTTATCTAAATATAGCTTCCAAGGTTAGTACTAAACTTCCTCTGATACCAACTGTAATGCCACGACCCCAGTTACCCAAAGTCGGTGCATTATTGCGTAACATTGGCATGATCACAGAAGATCAAGTCTCGAAATACTGATTAGTTTAGTAGCCTTGGAAACAATAGATACATTCATAAATGTTACATTACATCATAAAGTGAAAAATCACAATAACATAGTCTCCATAGTCCACACTTCTATCCTCTTCAGACTATCCTTGTGGGTCAGTCATAAAATATTTCTTCACATCCTGGGAAAAATAAAACACTGAAAGGGGTGATCTCAGATGCTCAGTAAGGATAACAATATAGCGAAAGCTTTCATAAATAAATATAAACATTTAAGGAAATGTATAACTAAAACAAATGCCTTTTAAACTTGAACTTCAACATAATATGGCAAAATTAAAATGAGATAATGCCATTTACTTATTCACATGGATATTCTACTGGTCGAATAATCACATGCAATATCAATAACCACTTTCATAATGATGGAATGCATAATGCCAGACTATCATAACCACATAGCCAAGGCCTAGTTCCAAGAATAAAAATAAAATTTTGTCAAGGACTCATGCCAAGACACTAGTTTGTCTCATGAGACCTACCGATGCATCGAGGAGCTATAGCGGGCTCCACCCGTCACTTATTAAGTCCAATTCATTCCTCATATGTACAGGTTTAAACATATCATAAACCATAACATAATCGTATCACATAAAACATGCATAAAGGAAACATAAGATTTTCACACTTCAATCACAAGATATCAATACAACACATTGATATAATAAAAACTTCATCAAAACCATTTTCAATACCAAAATGAAAGAAAATTAAAACTTGGTATTTATTTTTCATTTAAAAAAAAGTTATGGCTTGTAGAGGAATCCAAAACTCAAATAATGGTCATGGAGGAGGAGAAGTCATTTTCTCCGCATACGTACGACAAGAAAAACATTCCTTTTTGTCATTTAGTAAAACGATTCGTATAAAAATATTCCTCCTCTGGTAGCCTTAAGATAGGCGCGCTGGTCAATCTCTGTCTCAGCTCCTGGAAGCTCTGCTGAGATCTGTCTGACAACATGAAGGGTTTCCCCTTATTCATCAAATCTGAAAGTGGTTCCACAACTCTGGAGAATTATGGCACGAATCTCCGGTAGTACCCAGCTAGACCCAAGAAACTCTGAACCTCCGTCACGCTCCTGGGTGGCTCCCAAGTTAGCACTACCTCGATCATCGCAGGATCCACCGAAAATCCCACTTCAGAGATGACGTGTCCCAAGAAGTAGACCTAACATATCCAGAAATGACACTTCGAGAGATTACCATAAAGTTGGTGCTCTCGGAGTGTGTCCAGTATATCCCGTAAGTGGTAGGCGTGCTCCTCCTCGGTCGTCGAGTATATCAAAATGTCTTCGAGGAAGAATACGACAAATCGATCGAGGTAAGGCTGAAAGATCCTGTTCATGAGGCCCATGAACACTGCTGGAGAATTGGTTACGCTGAATGGAATGACCAATAACTCATAGTGGCCATACTGACATCTGAAGGACGTCTTCTGCACGTCCTCGTCCCGAACTCTAAGCTGATGATAGCCTGACCTGAGGTCTATCTTCGAGAACCACCGTGCTCCCCTGAGCTGATCAAAGAGGTCGTCAATCCTTGGTAGTGGATACTTGTTCCTCACGGTCACCTAGTTCAGGCGACAATAGTCGACACAAAGTCCCAAGCTCCCGCTCACCTTCTTGGCGAACAATATCGGGGAAGCCCGAGGTGAAACACTGGGTCAGATGAATCCCTTACCCTGCAAGTCCTCCAACTATACCCGTAGCTCTCGTAGCTCAGCAGGGGCCATCCGATATGCTGGGGTGGTTATCGGGGCTGTCCCGGGGTACATATCAATATAAAAGTCCACCTCTCTGTGAGGAGGTAGTCCTGGAATTCCATTGGGAAAAACGTCTGCATACTGATCCACCACTCCAGGAAAGCTCGGACTCCGCACATCAACTACTCCTAGGATGAGGCTAGACAAATGATGAGTGATGGGCTATCCTCTCCTCTGCGTGAGTCCATCCTGTGCTGCAAAGGCTCCCTTCTCGACGGTGAAGGTCAACCTGCTCCCATCGGTGTGAACACATCGCACCTTGCACCTAATATAGTCAATTAGAGCATGGACTGTAGATAACCAATCCATGCCCAAGATGACGTCGTAAGGCCTCGACACCGCTACAAGAATATCCCAGCCGATTCTCTCGCCTCCTAGAGTAAGATCACACTAACGGAACCAGTGCGTAATCATCGAGTCTTCTCTCGTAGGAGTCTCTAGACGTAAGGATCGAGCCAACGGCTCTGCCAGAATCTCCGAGCTCCAAACAAGTGTAGCGACAATGAAAGAATGACTCGAACTTGTGTCTATAAGAACTGCAGCAAGGATGGAGTAGACACAGATAGTACCTCAAATCATCTCGGGCGCGCCGTGGTCGTAGGCCTCCACTGCCTAAAGCTGTGCCTGCCTCTGTCCTCCAGCTCCCTGTGGTCGGGGTGGGCCTCCTGGTGGTGGTGGTGGTAGAGCCTCAAAGCTTCGCCCACCACCTGCTACTCGGCCAGCTCCTCTGCCTCGTCCGCCTACTCCCTGTTGACCGCCACGGTTGACCCTCTGAGTGTTGTATTCATTGTCGTCGAATCCACAGAGGATTTCTGTACAGTCATCATCGTCGTCGCAGTCGCAGCCAGCTCTAGGGTTCCCGCACACAGCAAGCTCGTTCAGGAGGGTCCGCTCCACGAGCCGAGAGGCTGATACATCAACTGAAAGGAATTATGGAGTTAATGTATCCAAAAGTTCCGTATCGTCAACAGGAACTCAACGTCACAGACGGCGCGTCAATCGGACACCCGGTCTGAGAGTTATTGGCTTTTTCGTCCCAGGGGCCTGGTTGGTTTTTAAGTCAAACCAACCCGAATATACTCCAACTGCATCCAAACCTTGAGTATAGTAAGCCAAAAGGTCTATCTCACTAAGAGGAATCCATCAAAATCGACGGCACGTCAATCGGACATTCGGAGCTCAAGTTATAAGCAGTTCCGTTATGAGGGCCCGGTTGGTTTCGTGTATGAACCAAACTGGCCGAACCCAAAGTTCTCCAAAACCTTGAGTGTAATATACCGGAACGACCGTCTCAATCCAAAGATTGCATCGTAGCTGATGGTGCATCGATCGAAGGTCTGCAGCCCAAGTTATGGGCAAAATATCGAAAGAGGTCCAGAAGTGGGTGTTTCGGGCCCGGACCGACCCGGTCCGAGACCCCCTGGGTCGGCCCGAACTGGGCGACCCGACCCGGGTCCGGGTCCAGCCCGCTTGGGTGCGGCCCGGCCCAGGCTTCCCGGTCTGGCGCGCTGGCGCGTCCAGCGCGGCCAGGTGGCTTGTCCGAAACGGCTGAGCAGTTTGGGGGGGGGGGGGGGGGGGGGCGCTGCCCCCCTGTTGCGTAACTGCGACTCCTATGTGGGGGGCCGCTGATGTCCGGCCAGCCGGGAGTAATGAATCCCCGGCTTTTCTCTATCCGGCCGGCCGCTTCGGCCGGCCGGCTACTACCGCCATGGGACCGGCTGGTCCCGTCCCCCATGCTCTGACGCCGGTGGCTGGAAATCGGCCGTCGCGCCCCTCCACCGCAGCCCCGCTCCGGCCGCGGTGTTTTCGTGATTCTCCGACGCGACGTGATGGCGCCGCACATCCTTGCCGCCTGATCCCACGCGGTTCCGTTGCACCACGTTACTTTCCTTCGATCCGCAACAACATAAGGATAAGGGAGGAGGGTCGGCCGTGTTTGTGCGGTCCGGCCCCTCCCGTTAATCGATAACAAGTGGTCCAATTTGAAACGAGGAACAACGACAGAAGAATTCACGAATAACAACAATAATAAATCCCCTACCTCAAGCGTTGTCGTCGAACGAGATTTGTCACGGAAAGGGACGTCACAGATTTGATCGTCGCAGAAGAAGACGATCTTTGGAGTTTTTTGATCTCCGAGGAAGGCGTCTCTCACCAGAGACCGGCGTTCTTCACGTTCTTCAACAAAGAAGATGAAGATCTTTAAGCCTTAGAGCTTTTTCCAAAATCCTCTCAACAAGAAAAAAACATAATAAAATAAGTGTTTCTCTTATTTTATTACCCATGTCATCCGTTTGAAATTCAAATAATAATTACCTTAAGTAATTAAACCTAAGTCATTAAATGGAGGGTTAAGGGGGGTTAGGGAAAATGAAGGGCTGGGATTCATGTGGGCCCCACCGCCCTCATAACCTCACTTGGGTGGTTACCCCAACTTCCACTCAAAGGTTAACCACTTTATAAAAATAAAATTTGTAGCTCAATTTTATTTTTAACTTCCACAATTCACTACTGGAAAAGGGATCTTTCCCAACAGTTGTGTACCAACGGTTCTTTGAACCGTTGGCATATCATATCTTTCCCAACGGTTTCTATAAACCGTTGGGAAAAACCCCTCAATGCATAGTTTTCCCAACGGTTGTATGAAACCGTTGGGAAAGATAGGTTTTTCCCAACGGTTCTTAAGAACCGTTGGGAAAAGTGGTGAAGGACCCTTGTTTTCCCAACGGTTATATGGAAACCGTTGGGAAAGATAGGTTTTTCCCAACGGTTCTAAGAACCGTTGGGAAAAGTGGTGAAGAAACCTTGTTTTCCCAACGGTTCTATTGAACCGTTGGGAAAGGTTGGTCTTTCCCAACGGTTATTAAAAACCGTTGGAAAAAAAAGCCCCAAATACCAAATCGAGCCAGCGGCCTCCCCACATTACAGAAGCATTCACCTCGTGTCCTCCTGGAGCGATTTCTTGCAGAAGGACCTCCCAATCCCCACATCGTCCATCAGATCAGCACCTACCAGGTTAGGCTCCTATATTTTATCAACGATATAGTTCCAGCTCTTATAAATCATATACTTCTATTCTTGATTTTGTTATTCCCAATTATTAGGGTTTTTGTAAAAATTTATGATTGTTTCATGGTGGTCATGTGCACCACTATAGGTACATTGATTCACTAATTTATTTTGGTATTTCCATAAAATTCGAAAACAATTTATTAATGAATCAATGTTGGGTGTTAACATGAAATTCATGTTCTTGATTTTTGTTGAACACCTTATTTATGGTATGGGGTAAGATTATTTAAAGTGTAAACAAATACTTATATAGAATTTCCTTGTAAAACCTGATGGTTTAATTCTAGTTAAATGGAATCATAATTTTTTATGTTATTAATATTTAGTAATTGGTGAGGTGAATCATATATGTATATGAAAAATAGATCAAGATCATTTAGTATTGGATAGAATTATTCCCTAGTAATGTGAGACCCTTATGTTGTTGGGTGAGTATGGAGTAGTGAGATATATTGCTTGTTACTTACCTTTTTTCAATTCTATGAGCTAATGATGGCATGCACTAATTTTTTGAGATCTTTCAATGTTTTTATGGTTTTGATAGTGATCCATGATGTGTATCCTAGTATGTAAGATCCTGTTGGGTATTAGACCCTAGATTGGGTGAATTTGTATGCGGTAGGGTGCTTTCTAGGATGGGTTGTAGTGATGTGATGGTAACTTATGAGAGGGGTGGGTCTTACTAATGTGGATTCATTCTATATCATAAGCATGTAAATATAATTTGTATTATGATAACTAAATGTGAATGATGTGTGATCAAATATTGTCTTATCCTGGAGAATTCCTTGTGATATATTGATATGGTGGCGTGAGTGATGATTCATGTGGTGACATGACCAACATACATGTGTTTCATGGTTAGTGATCAATTAGGCTAATGATCCTATGATCATTGGGATGTGACTCTCAATGATTCAAGAAGAGTTATTAATATGATAACATGAGGGTGTGTTCCTATTTGGTTTTGTCATTCGGTCAGTTTGGACCCCCCCACGCGCGTTTATCAAGCGCGCGCAACGCTTAAAGAACGCATAATGAGACCTCCCGCGCAGACCGCACGTCCGATTGACGTTCCGTCTGTGTGTGCACATCGCGAATAATAATGGGATTGTTGTCCTGTGATTTCAGGTCAATCTGATGTCGTCCGCTATGAGTTTGAACGTTAGACGCCCATTTTGGCCGTTTATGACACCAGAACGGCGTTCCCGGTCACCGCGGGCACACGGCACGTCCGATTGATGTGCCTTCTGCTCGCCCACATCACAATTCACTCAACCTTTGATGTCGTCCGATTTCACACCATTCGGAATTCATTCGGCCAGTTTGGACCCCCCCACGCGCGTTTCTCAAGCGCGCGCAACGCTTAAAGAACGCATAATGAGCCCTCCCGCGCAGACCGCACGTCTGATTGATGTGCCTTCTACGTGTGCATGTCGCGAATAATAATGGTATTGTTGTCCTGTAATTTCAGGGCAATCCGATGTCGTCCTCTATGAGTTTTACCGTTAGACGCCCGTTTTGGCCGTTTATGACACCAGAACGGTGTTCCCGGTCACCGCGGGCACACGACACATCCGATTGATGTGTCGTCTGCTCGACCACATCACAATTCACTCACCCTTTTATGTCGTCCGATTTCAGGCCATTCGGACTTATTTCGGCCAGTTTGGACCCCCCATGCGCTTTTATCAAGCGCGCACAACGCTAAAAGAACACATAATGAGTCCTCCCGCGCAGACCGCACGTCTAATTGACGTGCCGTCTACGCGTGCACGTCGCAAATAATAATGGGATTTTTTTCCTGTGATTTCAGGTCAATCCGATGTCGTCCGCTATGAGTTTGACCGTTAGACGCCCGTTTTGGCCGTTTTTGACACCAGAACGGCGTTCCCGGTCACCGCGGGCACACGGCACGTCCGATTGACGTGCCGTCTACTCGACCGCATCACAATTAACTCACCCTTTGATTTCGTCCGATTTCAGGCCATTCGGACATCGTTCGTCCAGTTTGGACCCCCCCCCACCCCCACGCGCGTTTATCAAGCGCGCGCAACGCTTAAAGAACGCATAATGAGCCCTCCCATGCAGAACACACGTCCGATTGATGTGTCGTCTGTGCGTGCACGTCGAGAATAATAATGGGATTGTTGCCCTGTGATTTCAGGTCAATCTGTTGTCGTTTGCTATGATTTTGACCGTTAGACGCCTGTTTTGGCCGTTTATGACACCAGAACGGCGTTCCCGGTCACCGCGGGCACACGGCACGTCCGATTGACATGACCTCTGCTCGACCACATCAAAATTTACTCACCCTTTGATGTCGTCTGATTTCAAGCCATTCGGACATCGTTCGTCCAGTTTGGACCCCCCCACGCGCGTTTATCAAGCACGCGCAACGCTTAAAGAACGCATAATGAGCCCTACCGCACAGACCGCACATCCGATTGACATGTCGTCTACGCGTGCACGTCACGAATAATAATTGGATTGTTGTACTGTGATATCAGGTCAATCCGATGTCGTCCGCTATGATTTTGACCGTTAGACGCCCGTTTTGGCCCTTTATGACACCAGAACGGCGTTCCCGGTCACCGCGGGAACACGGCACGTCCGATTGACGTGCCGTCTGCTCGACCACATCACAATTCATTCACCCTTTGATGTCGTCCGATTTCAGTCCATTCGGACTTCGTTCGGCCAGTTTGGACCCCCCCACGCCCGTTTATCAAGCGCACGCAACGCTTAAAGAACGCATAATGAGCCCTCCCATGCAGACCGCACGTCCGATTGATGTGCTGTCTGTGCGTGCATGTCGAGAATAATAATGGGATTGTTGTCTTGTGATTTCAGGTCAATCTGTTGTCGTCCGCTATGAGTTTGACCGTTAGACGCCTGTTTTGGCCGTTTATGACACCAGAACGGCGTTCCCGGTCACCGCGGGCACACGGCACGTCCGATTGACATGCCCTCTACTCGACCACATCACAATTTACTCACCCTTTGATGTCGTCGGATTTCAGGTCATTCGGACATCGTTCGGCCAGTTTGGACCCCCCCACGCGCGTTTATCAAGCGCGCACAACGCTTAAGGAACGCATAATGAGCCCTACCGCACAGACCGCACATCCGATTGACGTGCCGTCTACGCGTACACGTCACTAATAATAATTAGAATGTTTCACGGTGGTTTCAGCACAATCCGAGGTTGTCCGCTATGAATTTGCCCGTTGGACGCCCGTTTTGGCCGTTTATAACACCAGAACTGCGTTGTCGGTCACCGCGGGCACACGGCACGTCCGACTGACGTTCCGTCTACTCGACCACTTCATAAATCACTCACCCGTATTTATCGTCTGATTTCAGGTCATTCCGACATCGTTAGGCCCGTTTGGACCCCCCCTCACGCGCGTTTACGAAGCGCGCGCATCACTTAAAACACGAATATTGAGCCGTACCGCGCAAAAAACACGTCCGATTGACGTGAGGTCTGCGCGTACACGTCACGAATAATAATTAGAATATTGCACGGTGGTTTCAGGTGAATTTAAAGTCGTATTCTATGAATTTGACCGTTTGACGCCCGTTTTGGCCGTTTATGACACCCGAACTGCGTTCTCGGTCACCGCGGGCACAGGGCACGTCCGATTGACGTGACGTCTGCTCGACCACTTCAGAAATCAATCACCCGTATTTTTCATCTGATTTCAGGCCATTCCGAAATCGTTTGGCCCGTTTGGACCCCCCTCACGCGCGTTTACGAAGCGCGCACATCACTTAAAACATGAATATTGAGTCGTACCGTGCAAACCGCACGTCCGATTGACGTGCCGTCTACGCGTACACGTCACTAATAATAATTATAATGTTGCACGGTGGTTTCAGCTCAATCCGAGGTTGTCTCCTATGAATTTGACCGTTGGACGCCCGTTTTGGCCGTTTTTGACACCAGAACTACGTTGTCGGTCACCGCGGGCCCAAGACACGTCCGATTGACGTTCCGTCTGCTCGACCACTTCATAAATCACTCACCCATATTTGTTGTCTGATTTCAGGCCATTCTGACTTCGTTCGGCCTGTTTGGACCCCCTCGCGCGCGTTTACGAAGCACGCTCATCACTTAATACACGAATATTGAGCCGTACCGCGCAAACCGCACGTCCGATTGACGTGACCTATGCGCGTACATGTCACGAATAATAATTAGAATGTCTCACGGTGGTTTCAGCTCAATCCTGAGACGCGGTGTGGCCGACACCACTCAAAGTGTCCGTCTTTTGTTTCAAAAGGACGTCATTTTAAGTGAAAAGCATCAACTGGCATACGGAAAACCGACCAAACGCATTCTGAATCTGTTGATAATTTATCCCAACAATCCATGGGTCATATGTGACGTGTACGAGCCAACCTGGGAAGAATCCAAGTCGCGGTGTGGCCGGGATAAGTCTAAGTAGCTCTCTTTTGTTTAAAATGGACACCATTTTAAGTACATACGGAAAAATGACCAAACGGATTCGGTTTCCATTGAAAATTTATGAGAACGATCCATGGGTAATATGTGACGTGTACGAATCAACCCCGCCACAATCGGAGACGCGGTGTGGCCGACACCACTCAAAGTGTCGGTCTTTTGTTTCAAAAAGACGTCATTTTAAGTGAAAAGCATCAAGTGACATACGAAAAACCGACCAAAGGCATTCAGACTGTGTCGATACTTTAGCACAAGGATCCATGGGTCGTATGTGACGTGTAAGAGTCAATCCCGCCTCAATCCGAGGAGCGGTGTGGCCGACACCGTTCTAACTGTGTCTCTTTTGTTTAAAATGGACAGGATTATAAGTGAAAAGAACAACTGACATATGCAAAACTGACCAAACGCATTCCGAATCTGTTGATAATTTATCACAATGATCCATCGGTCATATGTGACCTGTACGAGCCAACCCGGGCTCAATCCGAGTTGCGGTGTGGCCGAGATCAGTCTAAGTGGCTCTCTTTTGTTTAAAATGGACATCATTTTAAGTACATACGGAAAACCAACCAAACGCATTCGTTTTCCATTGAAACTTTAGGAGAACGATCCATGGGTCCTATATGACATGTACGAATCATCCCCGCCTCAATCCGACATGCGGTGCGGCTGACACCACTCAAAGTGTCCGTCTTTTGTTTCAAAAGGACATCATTTTAAGTGAAAAGCATCAACTGACATACGCCAAACTGATCAAACACCTACGAGTTCTGTTAAAACTTTAGTAAAATGATCCATGGGTCATATGTGATGTGTACGGGTCAACCCCTCCACAAACCGAGCCACGATGTGGCCGATACCACTCAAACTCTCTCTCTTTTGTTCAAAATGGACTAAATTGTAAGTGAAATCAACAACTGACATACGGGAAACGGACCAAACGCCTTAGGATTATATTGAAACATTAGTAAAACAATCCATTGGTCATATGTGACGTGTATGAGTCAACTCTACCTCAATATGAGGCACCGTGGGGCCGGGACCATCCAAACTGCCTCTCTTTTGTTAAAAATGGACAATAGTTTACGTACATACGCCAAACCGATCAAACGGATTCTTATTGTGTTTTAACTTTATGAAAATGATACCTGGATAATATGTGATGTGTACGAGTAAACCCCGTCTCAATCCGAGGCCCGGTGTGGCCGACACAACTCAAAGTGCCTCTCTTTTTTTTAAATGTATTTAATTTTAAGTGAAAACAACAACTGACATACGAGAAACCGACCAAACGCCTATTAATTATGTCTAAACTTTAGGAAAACAATCCATGTGTCATATGTGACGTGTACAAGTCAAAATCCGCCAAAAACTGAGCCACGGTGTGGCCAGGACTACTCAAAATGTATCTCTTTTGTTAAAAATGGACTAAATTGTAAGTGAAATCAACAACTGACAAACGGGAAACGGACCAAACTCCTTCAGATTCTATCGAAACTTTAGGACAAAGATCCATGGGTCATATGTGATGTTTACAAGTCAATATCGCCTCAATCCAAGCTGCGGTGTGGCCAGAACTACTCAAACTATCTCTCTTTTGTTTAAAATGGACATAATTTTAAGTGAAAACAACAACTGACATACGCCAAACCAACCAAACGACTTCTAATTCTATTAAAATGTTACTAAAATGATCCATAGATCAAATTTGACGTGTACGAGTCAACTCTGCCACAATATGAGCCGCGGTGTGACCGGGACCACTCAAACTGTCTCTCTTTTGTTCAAAATGGACTAAATTGTAAGTGAAATCAACAACTGACATACGGGAAACTGACCAAACACCTTCGGAATCTATTTATATTTTAGGAAAACGATCCATGGGTCATATGTGATGTTTACGAGTCAACCCCAACTCAATCCGAGGCACCGTGGGGCCGGGACCACCCAAACTGCCTCTCTTTTGTTCCAAAGGGACAATATTTTATGTACATACGCCAAACCGATCAAACAGATTATGATTGTGTTTAAACTTTAGGACAATGATTCATGCCTCATATGTGACGTGTATGAGTCAACCCCGCCTCAATCCGAGGCCCGGTGTGGCCGACACCACTGAAAGTGGCTCTTTTTTTAAAAATGTACTTAATTTTATGTGAAAACAAAAATTGACATACGGAAAACCGACCAAATGCCTACGGATTCTGTATAAACTTTAGGAAAACAATTCATGGGTCATATGTGATGTTTACGAGTCAACCCCGCCTCAATCCGAGCCACGGTGTGGCTGGGACCACTAAAACTTTCTCTCTTTTGTTGAAAATGGACTAAATTGTAAGTGAAATCAACAACTGTCATACGGGAAACCAACCAAACGCCTTCGTAATATATTTAAACTTTAGGAAAACAATCCATGGGTCATATTTGATGTGTAAGAGTCAATACCACCTCAATCCGAGGCATGGTGAGGCCGACACCACCCAAACCGTCTCTCATATGTTAAAAATGGACAACATTTTACATACATACGCCAAAATGATCAAACAAATTCTGATTGTGTTGAAACATTAGGATAACAATCCATGGCTCATATGTGAGATGTACGAGTCAACCCCGCCTCAATCCGAGGTCCTTTGGGGCCGACACCACTCCAAGTGTCTCTCTTTTGTTTAAAATGGACATAACTTTAAGTGAAAACAACTGTTGACAAACGCCAAACCAACCAAACGCATTAGGATTCTATTGAAACTTTAGAAAAACGATCCATGGGTCATATTTGACTTTTACGAATCAAAACTACCTCAATCCAAGCCACGGTGTGGCCAGGACCACTCAAATTGTCTCTCTTTTCTTGAAAAGGGACTAAATTGTAAGTGATATCAACAACTGACATACGAGAAACAGACCGAATACCTTCTAATTCTTTTGACACTTTAGTAAAACAATCCATGGGTGATATGTGACATGTACGAGTCAATCCCACCTCAATACGAGTCACCGTGGGGCGGGGACCACCCAAACTACCTCTCATTTGTTCAAAATGGATTAATATTTTACGTACATATGCCAAACCGATCAAACGGATTTTGATTGTGTTGAAACTTAAGGACAATGATCCATGGATCATATTTGATGTGTACCAGTCAACCCAGCCTCAATTTGAGGCATGGTGTGGCACTTACTGAGTTACAAGTGATGAGACTCCTATGAAAATACCTTTTCACTATATATTATAAAAGTGGTTGTCGTATGAAGATTGAAATGGGTGTAAATAATATTTGACTTATTGAAACTCTGATTCAACTATACTGGATGATTTTTGTCATATGAAGATTCAAATGGGGAATTATTCACCATGACTCTATTCAAAGAGGTGGTGTTCTTTTTTGTTGTTTTAAGTGTGTCAGTGTTTTTGTCATATGAAGATTCAAATGGGGAATTATTCAGCATGACTCTATTCAAAGAGGTGGTGTTTTTTTCAGTGTTGTTTTTTATGCAGGTGTATGCACTGGAGGGGCCACTGGAGGGGCTGCTGACAATTCTGAAAATACTGAATACCAACGGTTGTAAACCGTTGGTATACTTTGCCATACTTAAACATATGCCAACGGTTTCAATGAAACCGTTGGGAAAAAATCTATACCAATGGTTGTAAACCGTTGGTATAAGATCAAAGCCATTGAATTCCCAACGGTTTCAATGAAACCGTTGGGAAAAATTCTATACCAACGGTTTACAACCGTTGGTATAAAATAAAAACCATTGAATTCCCAACGGTTTGATGAAAACCGTTGGGAAAAATACTATACCAACGGTTGTGAACCGTTGGTATAAGATGAGAATAATAGTATTCCCAACGGTTCTAAACCGTTGGGTAAAACTATACCAACGTTTCAGCAAGAACCGTTGGCAAATCCACACCTACAGTGGGCTACCCCAACGGTTTACTTCAAACCGTTGGTAGATATCTTTCCCCACGCCTTACTTCCCTACAGTTTGGACAACCGTTGGTATAGAATATACCAACGGTTCTCCGGCCTATACCAACGGTTCTAAACCGTTGGTATATCCTTTATTTCCAGTAGTGATTTTTAACAACTTCTTCCATTTAAACACAACTCCAGAAAAGGTGTTCCTAAGAAATTACTGGCGCTGCGGTTCCATCGGCGCCCTCAGAATTCGATTCTGAGCACCGGTCTAAAAGTTAGGAAATCCCTCTCATTCGTTCACTGAACGTACCCGAGATAAACTTCGGATAAATATTCCAGGCACACCGGGCCTTGGAATCGGGTGCCGTCAGAAACTGCGCTCTTGTAAAATCCCAAAAAAAATTAAGAAAAAATTTCCCTTGAATTTTACGGATCTTTAAAAATCCATCTTAACTTGATATTTCAATGGGGAAAACACTACTCACCCTTCCAAATTACCTTTTAAAGTTCATTCGACATTTCATCAAACACCTTTTTCAAAAACACAAAAGAGAATCAGTTAAAATTCATGTAAAATCCTATTCCTGATAAAATAATTCAACTTGAAAATTTCATAGAAAAATAACTAGAGGTAGCATAGAGGTGCGAAACAAGTTAATAAATTAATTTGAAATGCCAATCATCAAAGGAAAATCAATGGAAAGAAAAAATCATGGGTTCTCCTACCTCAAAGAAGAATCGGGTCATGCTGAACACTTTTTCACTTGTCGAAAAAGCCGGCGACCGCTCGTAACCCGCCCGTACTCACACACACATACCTATACATATATACATATATCTATAATCCAATTCACATATTCCCCACACCATGAGATAATATGTAAATAGAGGATATATATATACATACCTTAAGTATATGCATGTGCGCCCTCTATCGTTGACCAAAAACTAACTATAACAACAAAAGATACCCAAAATTAAGGCAACAAAGACCAAAGCATGACTAAAAAGTACCAAGAACTCACATAAACCAAACACACAAGTCATAACACAAAACCAAATGCTAATAAAAATATTTATATCCAAAAGACACCCTTATCCATTTTAGAAATCATGTAACCATTTATCAAAAGAGAGAGGAAAAAGGGAAATAAGAGTTCTTTTTAGAAAACCATGGTTCTAGAGAAGAACCAATCCAAATGTAATCTTTATTTGAAGGACCATCCATGGGTTCACTCCGTACATCCATAGATGTTCCCACATCCAATGGAATAATAAGAGGTCTTCTCCCAACCATTTTGAAGAAACCACACATACACCATTCTTTGAAACAATAAACCATTTCATCAAGAGTACCATGATTTATAAAACCAACCCAACACAATCCAAACAACTTTTAAAACATGATTACATAAACAAAAACCATCCAAAACATTAAACAAAACCATTTAAAAGAGAGAAACATTTATTAAACCCAATCAGCTAGGAACAAACATTTCATATATAAAAAAACCAAAAACATATTTTTAATCAAATATTTCAACAATAAATCACTACCATAAATTAATTAAGACTATAATAATAGGGAGAAACGTGATTTAAGAATAAAATCATAAAAATAAAGCATCATATGGACTGAAATCGGAATAAATGGCATGGAAAAACCTACCAATCAGTGTGTGAACATGACCCATCACTTGGAGAAGGGGTAAAACATACTGAGGACAAATTTGGTTACTCTCGACACTGATAAAAACATGAAAATCACAAAAAGAAGCAATTGGGTTTTTTTTGATTTGAGAAAAAAAACAAAAAATCAAGAAAAATACTGGAGGAGGAGATGGTTTTTGAGAAGGGGAAACATGGACAAGCCAGAGGAGGGCAGAGGCACCATATAGAGGGTTCGGGTCATGCTGGATCCGAGCAGGGAGGTCACTGGAGAGAGAAGGGTGGCATTGTGGGCGGCTGGTGCAAGAGGATGGAAACACTATAGTTGTGGCTGATGTAAGAGGAGGTGATAATATGGTGAGAGTGGGTGGTCAGAGAGTGTGCAGGGGAGGGCCATAGCGGGTGGCTGTCAGATAGTCAGGAGGAGGGGGTGCGGGGGGCCTGGTCCACGCCTCGTATGAAAGCAAGGAGAAGGGGGGGGGGGTGCCCCTCCCCTAGGGTTTATACCCCTTTTTTCCTTTTATAATAATAATAATAATAGTAAAATATAAAAATAATTATTTTTTATATCAATTTAATAATAATAGTGTTATTAACAAATTAAATAATAATAATATTATCATCTGTGAAAAATATTATTATTACCATGGTTTAAACATTAACCTTGTTTATCATTATAAAATTTTATTTAGATTTATTTTTCAGTACATTTAATTCATTCATATAATTTTTATTATTTATTTGAACGATTGGGTAACCGCGCATTCAAAAAGACCGAATGCATGGTCGCCACTAGCAGTGTCGTGACCGCACACCGGCCTGAGACCCACCAAAAACCTCAAACTTCAAATTTTTTTAAATCGAGACCCAAATAAACCTCATCCAAATGATGCGAGACTAAGAAGAGAATAAAATAAATGGACATCCAAGGTTGGGGTTTGACATCCATAGTGGGCTCCATCTCTAATAATTCTCTCAATAATAGAGAGAGATCATCCTCCACCACCGCTCTAAAGTTTAGAGTGATTAAATAGAACCTTTCCTTGAAGAGGTTCCTGGGGCGATCAAAGGTGAACAACTTTGGCATTAAGATCTACCATGATAGCACTTGAAGATTCCAACAACGTTGTTATGAGGTTCATGGAACATGTGTGGATCACCGTTGAAGGGAATCTATTCATGATACCTATAATGAAATGATGCTACGGTGTAGAGACATTGTCAAATCCATCAATAAATGAATAATTCCTCATAAGGTAATTATTTAATTACTTAAATTAATTATAAATAATCTGTGATGATCACATGCTTTGGTTGTGGTGATTTTCTATGGTCTATATTATTTAATTCAATTTCATTAATAACAGTGCTTATAATTATGTAAATATCATATTAATCATCGATCAGGACAAAAAACTAAGTTGGGAATGCCCCATCCACTACTTTTGTTACACCCAGAACCATCAATGACATGGTTTTGTGGCATGGTGACACCCTGAATGATGACCCACCAAGTAAATATAAATCCCCAATGAAGCACATGCCCTTGACATAATGACATTATTACACCCATAAGAGTGACACATTAAGTATCATAGTTTATTTAGTGTTGTATCGATGTATAAGGAAAGGGAGGGTGTGTTGTGCATAACAATACTTGTCCTAGCATCCCTTTCCTAAGCCTGTAGGTTACCATGCTCAATAAAAAGGGTTGATAGTGCATAAGATAGAGTAAGACACTTAAAGAACCAAAAACATATTAAATAACCCTCACCTCCTTTCCATTAATACTAAAACAACCCCCTCTTTAGTCAACTCCCATCATGATTGAACTAGTAAAATCCAAGGGCAAATCACAAGACATGGTCCTAAAATTTCAGTTGGTCCTTGATACCTCTATAAGAAAACAAAACCATGAAATTACATTAAAAGTTTCCAAACATGCCTTTCATACATGTTTAGAAACGAAAACACCCATCATGAGTTAGGAGATATATTCAAAGAGCCACTCAGGCATTAAATTGAACACAAGACATACATGAACCATTAAAAATAGATTTGAACCTCAAATTAAAAAGGAATTCCTTTCGTATTCAATGAAATCCAAATTAGACCAACCTATGTTGTCAATAATTTTTTAAAAAATATTCCAAGGGTATTAAAACATTAAAAATTCATGTTAGAAGTCCAAATAAATAAAGGTTCATAAGTTTAAAGCCTTACGCATAGATCCCCCTAAGTAATGGAAACATGTCACCCTCGATGAAAACCACTAGAATGGGTCTCAAGCTGAGATATACAAGACCTAGACACCAAGATAAATAATACTAAACCAACCATACACCTTAAGTTTTGCCCACCATGGTTCCAAAGTAAGGAGAGAAGGAAAACCTAATAATGAAAGGGGAGGAAAGAGAAACCAAACCTTAACCTTAAAGAATCCTCTTAGAATTGAAGGAAGAGGGAAACATATACTTGGAAGAGGAGAGGGATTGGAATTACTAGGGTTAATCCTTGGAAGAGTCATGTGAGTGAGGGAGGAAGAGGGATCAAAAGGGGTTAAAATCAAGGGAGGGTAGATTAATAATTTCACACTTATTAAAAAATGGGTAGACCACATGGTTTTAATGTATAAATTACTAAATTATACGCCAACCATGCGAGTCTCACTCGACTCACCTGTCACACTGAACAGTTCGGTAAACCGTTCACCAACCGTGAAGAACTGATTTGTTAAGAATTACAGGCCTTTTCAAAGTTCATTTCATAGTTATTACTAACCATTCACCAACCACACATCCTACTTTGAAACTCAAAAAATTCAAAATTTCAATATAGTTTGACCCAAAACTCAAGAACAATTTCACAATTAAATAATTAGATAAAATAACAAGGATTGTGGAGGGCAGGGTGTCACATGACTAGATGAACTCATACATTCCGCACATACCACTTGACCCAGACAACCCCCTGATTCGACCCTCCATCTAATTCAATTGGAAACCAAAAAATTAAACAGACTCCATGGTGTGTGAAGACTCATACCTTGAACTTAAGAAACTAATCCAGGCACAAAATCTATTTTATATGCACGTGTGTATGTGTGTTTATTTAAATAAAATTTAAAACTAATATTATAATGACAATTTTTTATCAAAAAAAAACATATTTTTTAATGAAATAACTACTACAATATTGGATTTTAAAAGCTTAAGAAAAAACTTTTATCAGTACTAAAAAAAGTTATTGATCTAAATGTCATTAAAATGAGTCCCTTTTATGAGCGCTAAAAAAACTGATAAAGTTCTCTTTTATCAGTATTAAATAAAATGATAATAAAAGTCAAAAAATATATTGTTTCTATAAATTTAGCGGGGGGAATTTTATGAAATGTTGAAAAATGAGGGTGTCTCAACAAAAAACTCAGTTTTGGAGATCTTCCAGACCTTTTTTAACCCCAAAAAACGATGATTGGTGTCCCCCTAGTAACCATGACGTATATTTTTTTGAAAAATTCAATTTGATATGTGGTAGGGCTCAAACAGACTCCCAAATAAAAATTTATGACCATTGGAAGTTTGAGTCATGTTTTTAGCTTATTTAAGATCGTTTATTAATTTATTTATTTTTCTTTCTTAAAATTATTATTTAATGACTATTACTCAGTAATAATTGGAAATTTTTTAATTAATATTATTTTTTAATTATTTTATAAAATATTTTCCACTAAAAATCTTATATACTAAGTGTGATTTCATATTTTTTATTATATAAATCATATTTTATTAAATATATTATATTTATATCAATATAAATATATTTATATCAATATAAATATATTTATATATTAATATATGTTTTTAATGATATTTAATTTTTATGGAATATAACTTTTATCATTATTAAAAACAATCAATTTAATGCTAATAAAAAACATACTTTTATTAGTGCTTTTTTTAGCACTAATAAAGATACCCCTTTGTTAGTGTTTTTTAGCAGTGATAAATGATGGAACTGGATAAAACCAAATCTATGGTAGTGAATCTTGTATATATTTTAATTATAGATGGTCAAAATTATTCAACCATTAAATCATTGGACGAAACTTTGAACAATTGAACAACCCCATAGACCGGTTTAGTGACAATTCCAATTATGATAACTATGTCATACAGTGTTTTTCTACAACATATTTTATTGAAAACTCGTATTCATTATGATCCATGTGATAAGATTTTTAAACAAAACAATTTTAAAAAATAGAAAACTTATGTAAAGAGGTGCATCTAAACTTCCTATTTTTATATTTGGTTTAGAAGATGATAATTTTTTATTGATGGGGGAGAAGGTAAATAGATGAAGGAAATTTAAATAATTTTTTTTCTTTCAATTTGATTGACGTCATAAGTCGAAATATTTTTCTTAGGGGATTATAGGTAATTTATTCATCTATTATTTTAAACTTAGAAAATATAACTACCAAATATTTTAATTTTTATAAAGATATAAATAAATAAACTTAATGTTATTTTTATTGTCAAAATATAATCCCTTTAGGGAAAAGGGTTGGCAGACACTATTTGGGTGATGATGCAAAAGTACTTTTCCCTTCCAAATATTTGGCATCCTTTAATGAGAATCCTAACCTCTTTCTGAATGTAAACATGCACTGGGATTCATAATCTTGATTATTTAAAACGTTAAAAACTTAGCTCATAGGGTGGTTACTTGTATACAATATTTAAATTTTTGGTTATTATCATCATCATTGAAATCATGGCCAATGTTGAAAACTCAAAATAATTATAATGTTTTTTAATGGTTTGATCTAAGGTATAATTCTACTTGTAGTTTTACAGTATCCTAAACCTAGACTCAATAAAATTAATTAATATTAAAATTTTAGTTATATATTTTTAAATAGCAGTATATTATAAACTTTAATTAATTAATTTGAGTTCAGTTTATATTATATTTAGGTAAATTATCAATTAAATTACTTATTAAAAACCCATAGACTATTTTTAAATAATAAAAATCTATAAATATATTTATCTAATATAATATTTTTTTCATTTTAGATTTGTATATTAATTTAAAAAAAATTATAAACATGCATGTAAATGAGTTAAAGATAATTCATAATTTTTGTAAAGAGATTAAAAAATAAATGAGCTATCAATAGGTTCATGTTATGATAAACTAAACACATTAGATTTTGAGTATCATAAATCAGTTTCCATCCCTAGTTTGGATGAATGAAATTAAATTTTATTAAAATTTATATATCAACTATATTATTAGGAATATATTACAATTCAATAATTAATGATTTTAAATTATTATTATTATTTTTAACTTGAAAATTAATTATGGACTATGGTAAAAATTATAAACGAAAAAGGAATATAAGCTGAAATTATTTTCCTATTTCCATATTCATTCTATAATAAAAACTAAATATGATCATTCCATACAGTTTAGGAAATTAGTTGACCACATTGAATTTATTACAAATAATGTCATTTTATAAAAAAATATATACTTTTCTCTTCTTTTATAGTATATATATAGTTATAATTAGAGAATGTTAATTCTATGATAATATAAATAAATGTAAATATTTATTTTAAATTTATAAGTTTTGAATCATGAAAATCCTTTAATTTCTTTTATTATATGTAGGACTATAGGTTGTATTGGTTATTACATGCAGATGAACTATTACAAATAACATGTTAAATTAACAATTATGAAGGATTTGTAAATGAATATGTTTACCAATTATAATTCCTATTACATAAAATATAAGAAATTTATTAAAACAAATCTCATTTGGATCTCATCATTGAATATTGAACTTGTGACAAGATTAATAACTCATGTATTGTTTTTAATGTCAGGTTTAATTGAAATACTAACAAGACACAAATGTATTAAGGAAAATTCGGGACTATTATATATATTTTTTAAATTACATTAAAAATTATAACATAAAAATATAATATCTAAAAAATCAGTATGAAAAACATGTTTGATAGAAAATAATTAAAAACATATTTTAATGATAAGTAAATAGAAACAATCCCTTTTGTTAGACAATTTGTGTTTTTGAAAAAAAACATTTGGATCATGGAAATCCTTAAATTTATTATATATTTTTTTATAAAAGTTTTGGATCATGGTATTAATCAAATTAAAATTATCTCGCTCTAAGAGTTCATCCCGAATTTATAGGGTTTCCTAGAGATTTTGGGGATCACTCTTCAGATTGTTTTTTTCATTATTAATTTTCCTTGGTTTGGTTCGATGGTTTATGGAATTAGGTGTTTTCCTGTTTTGTTGTTTTCATGTTTAGTGGCTTTGTGTTTTAATGGGCAAAGAAATTGGTCACTGCTAATTTTTATTTCAATCTGACTAGTGTTTGAGTTTGATCTGATCACACTACTATAGAAATAATTTTTTTGCAGCGCCACCCTTTAACAGTGCTAAAAAAGTGCTGATAAAGGGGTACCTTTATCAACACTAAAAAAATTGATGATAAAGGGAAATTTTAACAACACTGTTAAAAGTACCCCTAAAAAGTGCTAATAAAGGTACCCCCTTTATCAACGCTTTTTTTAGAGCTATTAAAGAGACCCCCTTTTCAACACTTTTTTGATAAGCGCTGATGAAGATCCGCCCATTATCACCATTTTTTTAAAGCGCTGATAAAAGTATACTTCAAAAAAATTATATTTCATTAAAAATAATATATTAATATATAAATATATTTACATTTATATAAATATAATATATATTTTTTGAAATATGTTTTATATAATTTAAATAGGAATTTACACTTAATATATAAAATATTTAGTGAAAATAGATTATAAAATAAATAAATAAATATTTTTAATAAATATTTTTCTTATTATTACCAACTAATAGTCATTTAATAACAATTTAAATATATAAAAAAATTAATAAAAGATCAAGAATAAGTTCAAAACCTAACTCAAACATCAAACAACCATAAATTTTGATCCGACTGTCTGTTTGAGCTCTACCACATATCAAATCGAAGCCCGTGACGAGATCTACACCCCTATTGATAGAGGTAAACTTCTCACATTTTTTGAGGCCAAAAAAGTCCCAGAAGGCCCCCAAAAGTGAGTTTTGTATCAGGGTACCCTAATTTTTTAACATTTGATGGATTTTCAACCTCGTTTAACGGGGTATTATTGCCATTTTTTGGTGCAGACTAAATTTATTTCTAGGAATTACATTCATATTGATATTATTATTTTTAAATTTTATCAATTTTCACAATTTATCGTTATTTATAATCAAATATTTGACAATATAAACATATTTTTTTATATATTCACCGATAAAAAATTAATTTTAAATGAATAATTAAACATATTTACATATAAAATATATTTCTCAATATATTAACCTTATCTAAATAAAAAAATACCCATTTTATTTAAAATAAAAATGTATGAATATTTATATACATATACATATATAATTAGTGTATATAAAATGTTTATATATATATAAATATATTTGTGTGTGTATTGACAAACATATATATGTTTATCTACATTTTCAAAGATATGTATATAAATATTAATATATAATATATGTAAATAAATATAAATATGTATAATTATATTTATAGATGCACACATATATATAAATATTTATATTTATGTATTTATAAACACACTCACACAAAAAAAAATTTATACATGTATTTAAATATAAATATATATATATGGATAAAAAATGCAACAAAAAATATATAAATATATAGTTATATCATAAAATGAATGAAAAAACAATATAGGCGAGTGACAGAGTTACGGGCGCATGAGGAGGAGGTCTCATGTTCGAAACCCAACAAAGGAAAGGGTGCACGGGTGGGGGTGAGCAGGTTCCAAGCACTGATAAAGGGTGTCAAGGGATACTAAAACTGTTAAAAGGGGTTCGAGCACTAATAAGGGGGAGTGGGTAACCACTGATTTGTATGTTTTTTTTATTTTTTAACCTTTATTAGCGATTTTTTTAGTTCTGATAAAATAGACCCCTTTTTAATAGTGCCTCGATTATCAATGTTTTTTAGTGATGATAAAGGCTTTTTTAGTGCTGATAAAACCCTATTTTGTGGTTGTTTCGATTTGATTCTTTTGGTTTCTTGTTAATAATTTTACTCATTTCATGCCTTGATTTGGTATCTAGAGGTTCTGGATTGCATAATTTGCTTTGAAATCCTTTTGACTTCCCTCAATGGAAAATGATGTGATCAACCGATAGAATAAATTTGTATTATCTGAAATAGAAAGAACTATAATTGATTATTTTAATTCTGAATAGAATGTGGATTTTTCACATTAAGTATCTCTTTTTCTAGTGGGAAAATTTCATAGGATTTGTAATCATAATTTTTATTCTTTTAGAAACAGTATTCAATTGATTTGGCGTATTGATAAGGGTTCGATATTCGAGAGTTTGAACCTAGCCTTTTTTTCAAATTTTCTTAAAGGATGACATGAAAAATATTCACGATCGGTGTCTGTGGGTGTTTGATAACCAACTCAATATTATTCATTAAGTGTTAGATGAATTTGATCTTGTGAGGTTTGATTTCTCAGAAACCTAGTTCTAGATTAATATTAAATGAATTTCCCTTACAAATAGGTTTGAATCTCTCCTTTAAAAGGATGGGGATGTCTTGGTAGGTTTTATGGAATGAGATAATTCGGATCCCATTAATTGGGGTGGTGTTGTTCGGGTTAGGGTGTGGGTGAACATTAATCCTCCCCTTTTGTGAAGATTGTCTCTAATGTATTGTGGGGAAAACCAATTGATCTCTTTATAGTGTGAGCATCTTATTATTTTTTGTTATTTCTAGTAACATGTTGGTCATGGAGAGAAGGACTTAACAATCAAGGCTATGAATGATTTGTTAGAATTGGTGTCCTAGAGCCAATTGTTCGTACTTTGATTACCCGTATATTAGATATATTGAATATTAATAAACTTATTATTACATATTGTTCATTTTTCTACAGGACTCTAATGTAATAATTTCTTAGAGTATATTTCATATTAATAAGGTCATAGAACCTTTCCACTATGACGATAATCTTGAAATTCTGTGATGATATTCTTAAATAATGTTCTACATTTGGATAACAAATTATAAAGGGATACCTAGTGCATAGACTTTCAAGTGAGAGTACTTGTAAGTGAATGGGGATTTTTCTCATGATGTTCACACATGGTAATCTCCAAGATAGAAGATTATGAAAATATACTTGCTTATAAGAATTCTATAAGTTTTGGTGTCATCAAATATTCCTATTTACAAGTGTGTGTAATGGTCCTTATACTATAATATTATTATTAATACATGTTACGACTCACGTAATTTGATGAATTTCACATAACATGATGATTATTATTCATATAATAGTTGGATATGTTGGGTGCGTCATAAGTGACATGTCATTAAGAGATAATTTGAGGAAGGATTTATCTCTTCCATTTTTATGGAAGCTGATATCTGAACCCTTTGATTTGAATATAACCATCACTCTAAACTCCTTGCGTATGGTATAATGACATGTTTATTTTAGATAGTCAAAGAAAGGAATATGAAACATATAGGTTAGTGACACATATATTCAAACTCTTTGATGAGATATTGTGACAAAGGGATCATATTACACAATGAGTGTTTGTATTGTTGGAGTTGGTGTCCTATGACCAACTGATTTTACTTTGATTACATGTATGTTCATTGCATTACAGATTAATTTAACATATTATTACGTATTTTTCATTTCATCTACATGAATTTAATGTAATAATGTCCTAGAGTATTTATCACATTGATAATTTTGTAGTAGTTCCCCAATATGAGGATAAACTTAAAGTGATATGAGAATATTCTTAATATAGTTATATGGTTGTATAACATACTATGATTGGACACATAGTATCTAGTCTGTTAGGTGTGAGTGCTAGTAAGTGGATGAGGTTTCTTCTCATGAAGTTTTAAATTGGTAATATTGAAGACTAGATATTATGAGAACAAATCCACTAGTAAGAATTCTAAATGTTTTAGTGTCATCAGATGTTCCAATCTGTGAGCATGTGTAATGGTTCTTAGACTTTAAGATTATCATTAATGTATGTCAAGACACACACAATTATATTTACTAACCAAAACCATCACTCCATATGTTGACAGGAAGTAGGATATGTTGGGTGTGTCATGATTGACATTTCATTAATGGATAAGATGAGGAATGATTTATCCCTTCAATCTTTATGGAATATGACATCTCTGTCTTTTAGTTGGAATATAATTTCCTCATTAAATTCCATGGTCATGGTGTAACAATGTGTTTATTATAGATATTCAAAGAAATATGTAATGAGTAAATAGGTTCATCACACCATTGTGAGACCTTCTTGATGAGATGTTGGGACAAAGAGATTATATTACGTAGTGGGTGTTCACATGTGGTTGTCGACTTTGCGACATTAAGTTCTTTCTCTTGGGTGCCTTAACCTATTTTTAGTCAGTAATCTTAGAATTTAGGCAACCTTTCCTAATACAAATGATAAAAAATCCTAGAGGTCCACACAATAAGTATTTCTATTGATCTCGATTAAATTCTATTTGAGTTATATTAATCTAATAAATATTATTCTTAAGTCCGTGGTATAATTTTATTCAATTTATATTGATAGTGTAAATTAAATATACATTTATTCTTCGTAATGTGAATAAAAATTTATTTATTTATTTATTTGATTGAATATTTAATAAATATTCATTCTCTTGTATGTGAATGAAATATTTATTTTTGAATAACATTTTATGTTTTTTTCAATAAATGAAAGAGGAGTTTGAACAGACCAAGACTGTTTCCAATGACAAATATTAATTAATAATCTGGTTAAATAATATTTGTTATTTCATAAGTTGGAACATGACAAAAAATAATAATAATAATATTATTATTATGTGGCATTGAGTTTATTAAAGATAATAAATTTTATTTAATTTCCAAAATGAAATTAAATAATATTTTAACCTAAATCCTACCTCTAGAAATAGATTACTATGTCTATTGTGTATAACATCCACAATTGAGAATAAATAATTTTTGTGCACAATTAATTCTCTCTTAACTCCTTTATCTCTCTCCCTCTCAAGAACAAGAAGCACTAGAAATATTTCTTCAAAACTGAAGAATGAGCGATCAAGAACGAACAATGCAAGAAATTCAACTCATCATGATAGCACTTGGAGTTCAAGTGGAATTTCTCGAAGATCATAGGAGCATGTGTGAATCACTGCTAGAAGGATTATATCCTTGGATCCTCACAGCATAATGAAGGTAATCTAAAAGGGTCTTTTCAGACGATCAACATTTATCAGCAAAGAAAGTTCCTAAAACCAAGTATAAATTTCTTCATATTTTAAATAAATTAATTATAAATTTTATGTGCAAGACCATCACTCATGGTTTTAGGCAACAATTGTTAATTTTTTTAATATATCACTCACCACTGAATTCTTCCACTATGCCCAGAACTAATAAGTGGTACAGAGTGGTCATGTTTAAATTTATAATTATTTATTTTATTGTTGATATATGCACAATTGTGGTTAAATTTTTTGTGTAGATTACCATGACTATGATATTTCTAAAATGGATGTCAAAATAGACTTCCTTAACAGGAACCTTATATAAGATGTCTATACTTCACAACCCAAAAGGTTTGTGACTCCAAAGGACAATAATAAGATATAAAAATTAAAAAAAAATCCATTTATGGATTAAAGTAAACATCTAGGTCATTAAAAATTCTTTTTGAAGAATCCATATTGGAATTTGGTATCATAAAGAATGAGTGTGATCCCTGTGTCTACAAATAGTTTAGTCGGAGTGCAATCATTTTCTTAGTAATATAGGTGGATGAAATATTACTCATAGGAAATGAAATACCAGTCCTACAGTCTGTTAATATGTGGTTGAATAAATTCTTCTCCATGAAGGACTTGGGAAAAACAACATATATTCTTGGGATCAAGATCCATCGTGATAGATCTAAGAGATTTCTCATCCTAAGTCAAAGTACACACATTGAAAAGATACTAAAAATATTCAATATGGAACAATCCAAGAGGGGATTGTTTCCAGTTTCACATGGAATTAACATTTCTAGGAAAATGTGGCCTCAAACACATAATAAAAGAAATAGAATAGAAATGATTCCATATGAATCATTGATTGGGCCAGTCATGTATGCTATGCTATGTACTATTCTTGATGTTGCGTACACATTGATTGTGGTAGGTTGATATCAAATTGATCCAGGTGACCTCCATTTAATGGTAGTCAAGGATATCCTTAAGTATCTGAGGAGTACTAAGGATATGTTCCTAGTCAAAAGAAGATAAGAGGAACTATTCATCATAGGACATGTAAATTCTAGTTTCCAACTGACCAAGATGACATGGACTCACAAACGAGATGCATCTTCACATTGAATGGAGGTGCTGTGAGCTAGAAGAGATCAAATAAGGCCATGGTCATAGATTATACAATAGATTCCAAGTATATTGAATATTTTGAGATAGTTAGGGAAGAAATATGGATGTGTAACTTCATCCAAGATCTTGACATGGTACCTTGGAGTAAATATCCTACCACAATCTAGTGTGATAATACTGTAGTGATGAACCTCGAAAAAGAGTCAAGGTCACATTTGTGTATGAAGAACATAATTAAAAAGTATTTTATTTTGAGGGATTTTTCTCAAAGAGGTGAGGTTGCAGTGAGTAGTATTTCCATGTAAGACAATGTGGCGGACCCCTTTACTAAAGCCTAGACATAGTTGAAACATGATTATCATGTGAAGTCTAGTATACTCAAAGTTGTAGGAAGTTTGATCTAGTATAAGTGGGATTTTTTAGAGTTTGTGTCCAAGTACCAACTTATTGTACTTTGATTACATATATATTCAATGTATTCAATATTAATTTAACATCTTATTGCATATTGTTCATTGTTTCTGCATAGATTTAATGAAATAATGTCCTAGAGTATTTATCACATTGATGAGGTCATAACAGTTCCTCACTATGATGTGAACATTGAAGTGATATTAAAATATTGTTAATAAAATGTGGTTGGATAACATACTATCATGGGACACATAGTATCCAGACCGTCTGGTGTGAGTTCTCATAAGTGGACGAGTCTTCTTCTCATGAAGTTCACACTTGGTAATCTCCAAAATGTGTGATTATGAGAATAAACCCGCCAGTTTAAATTCCATATATTTTGGTTTCATCGGATATTTCTATCTACGAGTTTATGTAATGATCCTTAAATTTTAGGATTATAATTAATGTATGTATTGAATCACACACATAGACTTACTGACCAAAACTTCCATGCCATATGTTGGTGGGAATTATGGTATGTTAGCTGAGATATGATTGACATTCCATTAATGGATATGTCAAGGAAAGATTTCCCCTCCAATATTTATAGAGGACGATATCTGGACCCTTTGATTATAATAGAATCATCACATTAAATTTCATACCTATGATGTAACGACATGTTTATTTCAGATAGTCAAAGAAATATGTATTGAGTAAATAGGTTTATGAAACTATCGTGCAACCTACTTGATGAGATATTATAAAAAATGGATTATATTACATAGGTAGAATTTATAGGTGGTTGATGACGTTGCGACCTTAATTTCTTTCTATTTGGTACCTTGACTCGTTTCTAAATAATAATCTTGGACTTTAGGCAAGATTTCTTAATTACAATGATAGATAATCCTAAAGGATCAGACACTTAGTGTTTTTATTGATCTCGATTAAATTCTATTTGAGATTAATTAAGGAAATAAATATTATTCTCAAGTCTGAGGAATAATTTTATTCAAGTTATATTAATCACATAAATTAAATTATTATTTATTTGTCGATATGTGAATAAAAATATATTTATTTATTTTATTGAATATTTATTAAATATTTATTCACCGGTAAGTGAATGAAATATTTTTTATGAATAAAATTTTATTCGGGTTTTCAATAAATTCAAGAGGAGTTCAAACATACCCAGACCGTGTATGGTGACAAATATTAATTAAAAAGCTAATTAAATAATATTTTTTATTACGCAAGTTGGCACATTCCAAAATAATAATAATAATAATATAATGTGTCATGGGGTTTATTAATGGTAATAAATGTTATTTAGTGTCCAACATGAAATTAAATAAAATTTTAACCTAAATCCTAAATCAATAAATAGAAGGATATTTCTATTGTGTAGAGAATCCAAAATTGAGAATAGATAATTTTCACACACAAAAAATTATCTCTCAAATCCTCCTTCTCTCTCCCTCTCAAGAATGAGAATCATAGATAGATTTCTTTAAGAATGATGAATGAGAGATCAAGAATGAACAACACAAGACATTTGATTTACCGCGCTATCACCCAGAGATCGAGTGGTGTTTCTCGGAGATCATAAGAGTATGTGTGGATCACTGCTAATGGGATTATATCCTTAGATACTCACTATAATGAAGGTAATTAGAAATGGTCTTTTAGGATGATCAAAATTCACCAATGAAGAAAGTTTCTAAGACCAAATATTCATTTCTTAAAATATTAAATAAATTAATTATAAATTTTATGGTCAAGATCCTCACTCTTGGTTTCAGGAAACAATTATTAAAAGAAATTTTAATATATCATCCACCACCACACGCTTCCACTATGTCTGAAACCAATACGTACATTATTATAATCATTGTGATATTAAGTTCTCTCTTGGGTGTCTTGAACTATTACTAGACAATAATATTTGAATTTTTGAAATCCTATCTAATGACAATGAGAAATAATACTAGAGGGTCACACACTAAGTGTCTTTGATAATCTCAATTAAATTCTATTTGAATTTAATTAATTGAATAAATATTATTCTCAAGATGGAGAAATAATTTTATTCGTTTTTTATAGATCGAAAATATTTATTGATGAATGAATAATTAAATTAAATATTTATTCATGTGTTTTATAAATTAAAGGGGATTTCCAATGAAACAAGATTATGTCTAATGAAAAATATTAATTAACAAGACGATTAAATAATATTTGTTATTGTGCAATTTTACATGTTCCAAAAAATAATAAAAATATTATTATTATTACATGGAACGAGGTTTTATTAAAGGTTTCAATATTTTTGAAGGGTTGACGTGCAATAAAAAAATATTCCAACATAAACCCTACCTCTATAGATGTAAATGGAGCCTAGTTTTTGTTTATTGTCAATCCACACTATGATGATCAGACAGTTTTCAAGGCAAGATATCTTACAGTACAAGCTAACTACAATGTTGAAAGTGGTGTATTTTCCTAGTGTTTTCTAAATTTTTGGGCTCAAAATCAAGAGAATGGAGAAATCTTCATGAAAGGCTGTTTTCTGGATTTAAATCTTCTTAAATATGGTAAAGTTAATGTTTTTGAGATGACTAGGTTTTGTGAACACTACGTTTCAAAAAAGGTTGAGATTCATAAAGGTATGGAGCTTTTCAAACATGCAACAAAAAGATGGTGTTCTTCACGTCTACGACAAGCATCAAGAGTGCATGATGAGTTGACAGTAATATCCATGACTATGAGAAGTGGAGAATTGTGAATGTGTGAAGGGTTTATGGTAATCTCTGTGACTATGAGAAGCTTTCTGAGTGGGTTAAATTTCACTGGAGCTTTGAGAATAAAAGAGCTTCATGAATAGGATTTTGGTGTTTCCTGAAAAATATACTTGAGGCATGGGAGTATCGCAAAAGGATGAGACTATAAATAGGCAGATACCCCCACTACATTAGAGACCAAAAGTTTTGGAGAAAATTTTGTATCAATCTGAATTTGTGTAGGTTGAAAGATTCACAAATTAGGTATTCATTATGATCCTGAGCATTATGAAAAGACAATATTTGTATTGACTAATTCTTAAGTATCATGGAAAAAGGAATTTCACTATGATTGGGTATTCCGTGTTTAATCAGTGAGATTCACGAAGGTAGTTTGTTCCACTAAGGTAGTTTTCTTCATAAAGGTTGTGAGTTTTGAGAAAGAGCTTCATAAATGAGCTTCATGAGAAATAGTGCTGAACATCTGGTTTAAAGTGAAAAGTGCTTTCAAGTGCATAAACTCTAGACTACAGTGTAAGAATATTCTCATGCTAGTCAGGGAAAAATACTTAAATTCCAATATTGAAGAGTGATCTTCAAGTCATTAAACATAGTAATATGTCACCCAAAGTAGTGAGTTTGGGGGAGTCGACAGAAGTATTTTGAGGGAGGTAGTGTTCTTTCCCTAAAATCTTGTAAAGGTAGTGTGTATGGCATAGAGTGATTGTGTATAAACATATATATTCCACAACTAGTGAAGATTAGTGCATTTTAGTATGACTAAAACACTATCACCATATTTTCATTAGACTATCCCTTAGTTGTGAACCAAGTAAAACTGTTGCATTGTATCTCTGCATGTGAATGTTTAATTACTGTATGATTTCTTCAGATAGGTTTAACAAGTTCCTACCAACTTGGGAACAAGATACATTGTATAAAACGAAAATGTTGACAACCTGATTCACCCCTCTCCTATCATGATTCTCTAGGGTCCTACACAGATGTGAATCACCATTAGAGTGATTCTATCCTTGGATCCTTACAAGATCAATAAAGTCAATCTAAAAGAGTCTTTTTAGATGATCAACATCAAAATCAAAGAAAGAAACCCAAGATAAGGAAATTGATTTATTCCAATATAAATTAATTAATTATAAATCTGATGTGTAAAATCATCCCTCATGGTTTTGGTTATAGAAATTTTAAAATAATTTTTAATATATATTCCACCATTTCATGCTTTCATTATGCCTAGAACCATAAAGTTATATCAAAGGGAGGATATAATTATTTATTTGATGGTATATCTATTCCCAATAATGGTTATATTTTCATTTCATTATATTCATTCTTTAATATGATTTGAATTAACATTCTTAGAAATATTAATCATGTTCATTTTGTGTTTCATTTTCTTAAAGTTCTAAAAATAGATGAATAATGACTAGAGATTCCATTGGGAACTGCCAAATTTTTAGTTGTTAAGATAGGGTTACACGACGTGTACTTAGAAGTAAACTCCCTATACCCTAATGCACTATATTTGGACGTGCCGAGGGATACACGACATGCCGCGTAGTAATGAAATGCAGTGTATGCCACATATTGGATACCCAACCTAGCACATAGTTGTTGGATTACACAACATGTAACAACATACCTTATGTGTAGTCTAAATAGGTTAGTGGTGTAAATCATGCAATCCGTGTGGTCATAATACACAATCAAACTGTGTGAAATTGACATCCTAAAGCATTTATGATATATATAACATGTATGCGGTGTTCACATTGTGTAATTCATCAATTCCTGCATCCAAGATTCACGATGGGTTATTTTGGAAAAAACAAATTAGATATAAATGATGTGTATCTGGAGTCCAAACACAATGTAGTCGCACACAAAATAACATAATTATCTTTTCGGCGGGTTGCACGAGCACACGACATTCAGACCACATAGTGTATCAATGGCATGTACATGCCGTGTAGTCTATTGAGATACACACTGAATACCTAAGTGAGTATCTTGAGAACACGATAAGAAGATACATGGAATATACATATAAATTACACATCATGTAGTCTAACTGAGGTACACACCGCAGAACCATACATGTACCCTTGATACACAATAATCAAGATACATGGTGTGTATGTAACGACCCATGTATTTATAGAATAATACATTTTCATATTTATTAATATTTATGAATAAGATATTAATTTATGTTAAAGAGGACAAATCTTCTGATAGAATACTCAATACACAACAACAGGTTTCTTTGAAATCTTATGTTTCACATAACTTTGAGTTATACCAAAAAATAATATAATAATAATATTATTTTAAATGGTAGTTAATGCATAGCTGTTGTATTGCTGAGAATGAACATAACTAACTAAATCATGATTACAAATGTTTTTTAAATTTATTTACATTTATCAAATAAATTTTAGAGTCTTAAAATAAGAATGAATCGGATTTTTAAGCATGAAATACTCTAATATTCTTTAAAAGGTTGATTTAACGCCTTTTGATGGTGAACCATTTTTAAATCTAGTTTTTGTCACTTTTATAAGTACCATTTGAAAAATAAAAATTCTTATTTAGAGTTGGGACATCCAAATTTACTTTGGATGAAATTTTGGTATTTTTCTGATAAAGTTCATTTTTTTAATGAATAGTGAAAAATACTACATTTTAATTCAAAACTACCTTTTAATCTAATCTATTTATATAGTCATATTGTAATTTTAATTGGTTTTTAAGTGTAATTGGATAATATTTTTACCATTTAATAAAATATTGGTAATTGTAAGTAATTTAACTTTTGATTAGATATAAGCACTTTTCAATCTTTTGATAGTTATTACTTCTTAAAAACCTATTTTTTGGTTTTGACAGTGAGAATTAATTTTAAATTAATTCATTCGACTACTATGTTTTGATTTTGGAAAAATGGATTCAATTTTTGGAATCATGAGGTCCAAATTTTGTAAATAGTTACCTTTTATTTTTAGACATTATGAATAGTAACATTAGTAATTATTTTATTTACCATGGTTAAAGGGTAAATCTGTTATATAAAGGTAAAAAAATAATATTATAATAATATAAAAATACCCTAAAACGTATCCCACTCTTATTGGATGATACATGTCCGACCATGGTCATCCTTGGGTAAATTTTGGGACTCCATAGAGCCACTTGGATATGAAAATGACATCTTATTAAAATTAATATAAAGTAAATTAAAATATAACATAAACATGTATCTTTTAGAATTTTTTTTATATAGGGTTATATAAGTGATATCTGTGACTATAAATATTCATTTTAAATCTAAAAATATTTCATACATCATGGTATTTTATTTATAATTTTTAGACATCAAATATATAAATTTATTTATGACACAATGATGATGTAGTGATTATCTTATTAATGAATGATTTAAATATATGAGATTATAAATAATAAAATAAATTTATTTTGAAACTTTTCATTACATAAAATAATTTTGGGGTTGATTATGACTTTTTATAATTTAATTAATGATGTTTTTTTGAAATAATTAAGTTGTAATGGATCTTTAGAAAGTCACAATATGAATAGTATAAAACTTAAAATAAATGAGTTTTTAAAACAAATATTATTTTATTAAATGGTATAATAGTATTAAAAATATAATATTCTGCCAAATGACTTAGATAATGTTTATAATTTTATTAATTAAACTCTTGTGGTTAGATTGACATTTAACGGTAACTATATTAACAGTATAGTATAAATATACATGAAGACATGTTAAGAGTTAAATTAGTTAACTAAGGGTTAGAGCTAAATGATAAGGTTAATTTTGAAACCCAAAACTTGTCTAAAACCTATTAGTTGAGATTATTTAGAACAATAATCACATTATATTAATATTAAATGAGTTTTGGACCTTTTGAAATCAAAATTTAGTTTATAATAATATAATATTTCAAGACATTCCTAAAGTACCCCTCCTCCCTCTTATAAATGGACACCACCTATAACGCCTTAATCACACATCTAAAGCCCCATGGATCATCCAAATTCTACCCAGATAATCTCCCAACATCCCCTTATTCATCCTATAATCATCACCTTGGTCAGAATGCAATTGTACAAAGCCTTTTAGCTTAAAATTAAAAGGAGTTACCCAATTTGAGGTAATGTCTTCTCTTAAGCTTCTTTTATTTATTTTCTTTCTCCAACCCCCTATGCTATATTTATTACATTATTTTATATCAACATAAGTATATTAAATATAATAGTATTTTCTTATGAGAAGTATTTTAACTACACTTACACACACATCCATCTAATGGATTTAAAACATACCGTTTTAGTGGACAACGAACTACTACCTCACAAAATGATGATTGTTCAATTATCTCCTACCACCTATCATGGTGGAAATTATGATGGTAATTTATTTATATATGATATATATTATATTTATATTTTCTCTATGATACTCTAATTTTTATTTACAAACATACCTTTATGCTTTTTATGATGTGTAAATACGATAATTTCATTTGAGGAAGTGCAGACTACCGCCCCCTCAAAGTGATATGAATCGTTCATGCCATAAATGAGATGTATAAAGTATGTAATTAATGAAAATATGTAATGTATATATCATATGATATTATACTGAAATTATAATATACCTATGTATCATTTATTTTTCATTTCTTTAATATGAAAAATAAATGAAAGTAGCATTCATGCGTACATACAAAATACCATCTCCATGAACGTTTTATTTAATTTCTTATCTAAAAATGTTATGGAATTTTATAAATACATATATATTGGATATGTATGGTATTTAAATCATGAATACTATTTTGGAGATAATGGAATTTTGACCACATAGAAATTTTTTAATTATAACAAGTTCATTTTTTACTCAAGTATCCAATATCGACAAAATGACCGATATTAACTTAAATAATTATGTAATTTTTTTAACATGGTAATAAGTTATATAAAAGGAATAATAAACTTGAAAAAGTTTCTGACTCAAGTATAAATTAAGATAAGTTTTTTATTCAGTAAGAACAAGAAACATACGTGACAATTCAGACTCAGGGTAAGGGACTTCGTCTCAATATCCTTTCATTGAGGAATATTTTGATAATAAACACCTCATTATTTTATATAGTGTATAATAAACCCATTTTACTTTTATTTTCATTCAAATAGAATATTTTTTTTCTACAAAGTGTTTTACTAAATGATAAAAGGAATGTTTTTAACATATGCGATCATAATGAACTATCCACTACTGTAATCATTATTTGGATTCCTCTATAAGCCTTAATGTTTTTTAAATGAAAAAAATCCATTATTCACTTTTTGAGTGTTTTGGTATTGAAAATGGTTTTTGAAATGGATTGAGTATTTCTATTTCTTTAAATGATTTCTTATGATTGCAAATAAAGTGTTATTAGTGAAATGTTGATATTTGAAATATTTTATGTGTTATTATTATATAATGGTACTTGGAAATTTGACAGGTGGTTATGTGATAAACCAAATGAGGGGTGGTTCTGTGATAAAATAGTATTGGTGGTTATGATATAACCTCCAATGCATTGGGTATAGAAGTCGGCTGTATGGATATTCCATTTAATGATATGTGTGGAAGTCGACCGTATGGTTATTCCATTAAAGTATTCTTATGTCCCAAGTTAACTTTATATGCTATATGTTGATTTTTATGGGATTTATTGTAATCTTATGGTTACAAAAATGGAAATTAACTTGCTTATATTAAGTGAAGTAAATTTACTACTTATTACAGGTGAAAAATATTACTTTATGATAAAGTATTCATGGTTTTCCTGTTATCCCAAGACTAATAGTTTTATTTCTTTATGTAACCCTTACTGATATTTTTATGCTCATCCCATATTTTGAAATGTTTTTCATAGAACATAAGGAAGAATCGATTCAAGGATGGGATCCAGGAAATTTTATGCTGTTAAGACATGAAATGATGTTGTTTTTCATTTTAAAGAGTTCTTGATTTATGAAAAAAATGGATAGTGAGTAGAAGTGTCAACTTGTAATATTCAAGTTGTTATGTATAAGTTATGAAATAATTATCTAAATCTCTAAAACAGAAAATATCCTCATTGTGAATTATTAACTGAATTCAAGATTATGTAAGGTTTAAGGCTGGGGCCTTACAGTTGGTATCATAGGTTGGTTTAGATACTTTTAGAGGTTAGGGTGTTATTTAAGTGTAAGTGACATAACCATAATGGTTAGCATTTTATAAAGAGTCATAGTTATTTTATATTAATTGAATGAGTTTAGGATAACATGAATAAGTATATATTAGTTTTTACCCTCCTCATAAGATATTATATGATGATTTTACTGATATACTCACACTGACCTTTTTGGTTTCAGATTAAATGGTTGCATCTAGTAGGCACCAAAGTAAGAATGGTTGTGAAGGAAACTGTGACAATTTTATGAATAAGAAACCAAATGAAATGGGAGCTGCAATGAGAAATCTTGTGGTTATTCTTAACCAACTATCTAGAGTCATGATTGACCACTTAAACCTTGGTGATTTTACTAAGACATCATATATGTGAGAAACGAATACCTATGGAATTTCAGGTAATAATCATAATGTTAGGTATATTAAAAAACCCATGTGTCAAGGATGTGGAAAGAAAAACCTAGGAAAATGCTTCAAATGGATAAGAAGATGTTATAGATGTGGTAATGAAGGTCATAAAGTAATAACTTGTCATGGAAAAAGAAGCATCCTGTTGACTCCAGTAAAGGGAAATAAGTTCTTTCCAAAGGATCTACTAAATGTTTTAAATGTGGTGTGAAAGGTTATTTTACCAATAGATGTCCTACAAAGAAGGTTTGGGAATGGGATCAGAAGGATTGTACAAATATATGTTTAACAATTCCTAATGCATTTCCAATTAAATATGATGAAACTAAAAATGACCTATGAAAGGTATGGAGTATTTCTTAGGTAATGTTTTAAAATTATTGAATCTCAAGATATGATTCATGATTTTGTTTGTAGGAAATAAGAATTACAGAATAAGTTGGAAAAAATGGTTAAGGGTTCATGAATAATTATGGACGAATAAGATGTCTACATTTTATAAATTCAATAGTTATGTTAGATATCTGGATGATGAAATGTTTAAAATTATAAATGCCCTTTTTTTGAAGGGATTACTTTGGAAGACTTTTCTCTTGTATGTGTAAACCTGAAGTTTATTATGTGAAAACTCTATTTGATGAAGAATTATCTTTTCTTTTGTGTATATAGTTATAAAGATCCATTTGGGTTTATATGATCCTTTAATTTGAGGCATTTACATGTTATTACTTTTTGGGATGCAAATGCAAGGTATGAGATAATATTTGAGGTTGAAATATGTTATGGTTATTTTTTGGAATTTATCTCATTTTTGGGAATTCTATAAAATTATATAGTTTTTGAAAAAGGAAAACACATAGACTGTTTGACAACCTATCACTTCGGAAAAAGCTGTGGGAATCGAACCCACAACCAAAGTACGACTCAGATTTATCACCTACCACAAACCTACATGATTTCCATGGTTAGTATGACTTATTATTTTTAGTTAAAGGATTTTATGGATCAAGATTAAGTTGATTTTGGGATCTTATGTTTTATCAAATAGATATCCTTATTATAAGAAAATGATTTTTCGATTAATTGATAAATGTTATTTTGGAAGACATTATCTCTTTTGGTAATACTGTATTCCTAATTAAAATAGAATACTATGGGATTTCATTTGAGGAGTAACGGTGGAATTTTATTTTGGAAGAATATATGTTTTTATTTTGGAATAATAGTGATTTGGGTTATTTATGGAAATGATTAAAATATCTTTGAGAACATGTGATTAGGATAATTACTTTTTAGTATGAGACTTTAAGAGTAGTCCAGGTTATTTGGAGATAAATGTTAAGATTTATCGTGGAAGACTACGCGATAAATTCTTTTGAGATTTGGATTTTAATCTTAGTTAGGATTATATTGAATAATTTAAGGAAAATATTGTATTGAATGGTCTTTATTGAACTTTGGGTATTGTTTGTTGGATTTTGGAGATTAATAGATTATTCTTTTTAGGGGATTATCTGATCTTGTACTAACCATTTTGGTTTTGGTTAATGTCTAGAGACAGGGAAAATATATAGTTCATCTTTTTTGGATTATTTTATTCTCTATATGTTTATTCTAGTGCTTTAGGTATGACCAAGTCATCTTGAGTACTCATTTTTTGGATAAAGGAAGGGTTTTTGGTAGAAATTTATTTAAGGATGAAACCATACTAGAGAAGTAAGTTTATTTCCTTATGTTCTTATTATAATTAGTAAAATAATTACTCAACTTTATGAAAAGGAACTTAAAACCAAAAACTTTTTCCGTTTACTTTTCCTAATGGGGAATCAAAGACCATTTAACCCATCATAAGTTTGTGATTTTCTGGTGGTTAACTTTCTCCTAATCATGTTTTCTACCGCTCTCCATCAGAAATTGATGGTTTTTTTCTTTTCCATATCCATGTTTTCTTAAATGGAATCCTAGTATGTGTTATATTAGGTAACCTTTGTATTTATCATTCCTTATTTTAAAGTGATAGTTTTATTGACTCTTTTTCTGAAGCGAGACTTTCAATAAAGTTTTCGAGCCCAATTTTAAAATTGTGAGTACCCAATTTCTAAAAGGGGGGAAGGATGTAATGACCTAGGTATTTATAGAATAATAAATTTTCATATCTATTAGTATTTATGAATAATATATTAGTTTTATTTTAAAGATGACACTTTGTCTGATAGCGTACTCAATATGCAACAACAGGTTTCTTTGAAATCTTATGTTTCACATAACTTCGAGTTATAATGAAAAATAATATAATAATATTATTATTTAAAATGGTAGTTAACACATAGTCGTTATATTGCTGGGAATGAACATAACTAACAAAATTATTATTACGCATGTTTTTGAAATGTTTTTACATTTATCCAATAAATTTTAGAGTCCAAAAATATGAATGAATCTGATTTGTAAGCATGAAATACTCTAATATTCTTCAAAAGGTCGATTTACCACCTTTGGACGACGAACCCTTTTTAAATCTAGTTTTTGTCATTTTTATATGTTATATTTGAAAAAATTAAAATTATTTTTTAGAATAGGGACATAAAAATTTACATTGGATGAAATTTTGGTATTTTTCTAATAAAGTTCATTTTTAATGAATAGTCAAAAATACTGCATTTCAATTCAAAACTACCTTTTAATATAATTTATTTATATAGGTAGATTGTAATTTTAATTTGTTTTAAGTGTAATTGGATAATATTTTATTATTTAATCCAATATTTGTCATTGGAAGTAATTTCACTATTTAATTAGATATAAACACATGTCAATCTTTTGATAGTTATTACTTTTTAAAAACCCACTTTTTGGTTTTGACAACAGAAATTAATTTTAAAGTAATTCCTTCCACTTTTAGGTTTTTATTTTTTTAAAAATAGATTCCATATTTGAAATCAGGAGGTCCACATTTTTAAAATAGGAACCATTTATTTTTAGACATTATGAATAGTAACTTCAGTAATTATTTTATTTACCATGGTTAAATTGTAAATATGGTAAATAAGGGTAAAAAAATTATATTATAATAATATAAAACTATCCTAAAACATGTAACACTTCTATTTTATGATACATGTCCGACCATGGGTATCCATGGGTCGATTTTGGGACCCCATGGAGCCACTTGGATGTGAAAATGACATTTTATAAAAATTAATTTAAAGTAAAGAAAAATGTAACATAAACATGTATCTTTTAGTAAAACAATTTTTATATGGGTTTATGTAAGTTATATATTTGACTATAAATATTAATTTTAAAGCTAAAACAATTGAACACATCATGGTATTTTATGTATAATTTTTAGACAACAAATAAATAAATTTATTTATGACACAAAGATGATGTAGTGATTACCTTATTAATTTGTGATTTAAATAAATGTGATTATAAATATTAAAATAAATTTATTTTGAAACTTTTATACCATACACGATCTTTTGGGTTTACTATGACTTTTTATATTTTAATTAATAAAGTTTTTTCGAAATAATAAAGTTGTAATGGATTTTTAAAATGTCATGATATGAATAGTATAAAAATTGATATAAATGAGATTTAAAAAAAATATTATTTTATTAAATGATATAATAGTCCTAAAAATTAAATATTTGTCTAAATTACATAGATAATGTTTAAAATGTAATTAATTAACCCCTTGTGGTTCTATTGGAATTTTATGGTTACTATATTAACCATATAGTATGAATATACACGAAGACAGGGTAAGAGTTAAATTAGTTAACTAAGGGTTAAAGCTAAATGATAAGGTTAATTTTTAAGAAAAAACTTCTCTAAAAACTATTGGTTGAGAGTATTTAGAATAATAATCATATTAACTTAAAATTAAATGAGTTTGGTACCTTTTTAATTCTAAATTAATTTTATAATAAAATAATCATTCCAGACATTCCCAAAGTACCCCTCCTCCCTCTTGTAAAAGGCCACTGCCTCTAACCCATTGAACACACCTCTCAAGACCCTTGGATCATCCAAACTCTACCCCAATAATCTCCCAACATTACCCTATTCCTCCTAGAAGCCTCAACTTGGCAAGAAAGAAATTCAAGGAATCCTTTTATCTTAAAATCAATAGGAGTTATCCGATTTGAGGTAATGTCTTCTCTCAAGATTCTTTCATTTGTTTTCTTTCTCCAACCCCCAAAACTCTTTTTATTTCATTATTTTATAAAAACAACAATATATTAAATATACTAGGATATTTTTATGATAATTATTCTATCTACACTTACACAGACATTGATCTAATTGATTTAGAACATACTGTTTCTGTGGACGATGAACTACTACCTCAAGAAACGATGATTTTTCAATTATCTCTTACCACCTCTCATGGTGGACATTATGATGGAACTATATTTATATATTATATATATTATATTTATATTATATCTATGATAATGAAATTTTTATTTACTAACATACCTTTATGCCTTTCATGATGTGTAAATTTCATAATTTCATTTGAGGAAGTGCAGACTGCCGCCCCCTCAAAGTGATATGACTCGGTCATGCCATACATGGAATGTATAAAGTATGGAATTAATGAACATATTTAATTTATATATTATATTATATTATAATATAATTATAATATACCTATATATCATTTAGTTTTCATTTCTTTAATATGACATATAAATAAATGTAGCGTTCATGCGTACGTATGACTTACCATCACCATGAATGGTGCATTTCATTTATTATCTCCAAATGTTATGGAATTTTATAAATACATATATAATGGATATATATGGTATTTAAATCTTGAATACAATTCTATAGATAATCGACTTTTGACCACATAGACAATTTTTAATTATAACAAGTTCATTTTTGACTCAAGTATCCAATATCGACAAAACAACCAATATTATCTTAAATAATTATGTAATTTTTATAACGTGGTAATAAGTGATATAAAATGAATAAAAAACTTGAAAAAGGTTTTTAGGTAAGTAGAAATTAACATAATTTTATTATTCAGGAAGAACAAGGAACATACATGATGAGTCAGACTCAAGGTAAGGGATTTCGTCTCAATCTCCTTTCATTGAGGAAGATTTTGATAATATACACCTAATTATTTTATATGGTTTATAATAAACCCCTTTGAATTTTATTTTCATTCAAATGGAATATTTTTTTTCTACGAAGAGTTTCACTAAATGAAAAAGGGATGTTTTTACCGTGTGCGGCGACAATAACCTCTTCGTCGCCGTAATCATTATTTGGCTTCCTCTATAAGCCTTAATGTTTTTAAAATGAAAAGAAATACCTTATTCAATTTTGTGTGTTTTGATATTGAAAATGGTTTTTGAAATGGATTGAGTATTTCAATTTCTAGAAATCATTTCTTGTGATTGCAAATAAAATGTTATTAGTGAAATGTTGATATTTGCAATATTTTATGTGTTATGATTATATAATGGTACTTGGGAATTTTTCATGTGGTTACATGATAAACCAAAAGATAGGTGGTTACATGATAAACCAGGATGTGTGGTTATGTTATAACCTCTAATGCATTGGGTATGGATGTCGGTCGTATGGCTATTCCATTTAGTGATATGTGCGGAAGTCGACTGCATGGTTGTTCTATTTAAGTATGCTTATGTCCCAAGATAACTTTATGTGCTATATGTTTCTTTTTATGGGATTTATGGCAATATTCTGGTTACAAAAAGGGTAAGTAATGAGCTTATATTCAATGAATTATATTTACTAATTCATAATGGTGAAAAGTATTACTTTATGATAAAGTATTCATGGTTTTCATGTTATCCCAAGACTAATAGTTTTATTTATTTATGTATCCCTTACTGATATTTTATACTCATCCCAAGTTTTGAAATGTTTTTTCATAGGACATAAATAAGAATAGAGTCAAGGATGGGATTAAGGCAAATTTATGTTGTTAAAAAATGAAACGATGTCATGTTTCATTTTAAAGAGTTTTTGTTTTATAAAAAACTGGATAGTGAGTAGAAGTGTCTAGTTCTAATATTCAAGTTTTTATGTATAATTTATGAGATAATTATCTAAATATCTAAACCTAAAAAGATCTTCAATGTGAATTATTAAATTAATTCAAGATTATGTAAGGTTTAAGGTTAGGGCCTTACAGTGTAGCTGGTCTATACATGCTATGTAGTCTCCCATTAAAGGGAAAATTTTAAAAATTACATTAAATTGAAAATTTTGAAATATTAAAACCTTATCTTATTGATTGACACACCATTGTATATTTGAAAATTTAATAATTATTTTCACGATTTTTAAATGTTCAATTAATTTATTGTAATAAATATATCATTATTTGTTCTATCATTTATTTTTAATGAATACCTTAAATGATGGGTATCTCCAATTAAATTAATATGGTCATTAAGATGAAAGAAAATTAATTAATTAATTAATTAATTAATGAAAGCACATATATTTTAATAATAAATAAATAATATATAAATGAATTCTTGTTGGTTACTTTTGTGTATTAGTTATATGTATGACTAATCATGTGTTTGACCAAGACCTCTGTATATGTTGGAATTTATTTAATTTAATTAATTGCATGAGTTTGTAATTATTTTAAATTAAAATTAGGTATGTGAGTCATCCCTCCCTCCATTTTTATGCAAGACCTGCATGTCTATTGTTATTTTTGTAATCCCCTTTAAAAAAATATTTTTGTTTCCCACACATACATGTGAGTTATAAATACATTTAATTAATGAAGTATCTCAAGGCATGTGGATGTGGTTCAATATGGAACCATTATTATGCCAACTTAAGTGATACACAGCTGTACAAGTTGAATTCCACAACTCATGCCAAGACTGACAAATGGATTTATTCCCCTTGTTCATAGGTTGATTTAATGTCTAATCATTAAATCAACTATTAGATAAGCCCATGATAGGGTTATTTACTTAATTTATTCATTTCTATCTATGAATTATTTATTTTATGTATGCATGACCACAATCACACAAATAAATGGATTAATGTGAAAATATGGAATTTAAATAAATGGATTATACATAAAATTTTTATCCAACATGGTTAATTAATCAAGTAAAATCCACTTAAATATTAACAATATCTGTAAAGGATAAAACAAGATAAAATTTATACATAATAAATTAAAATCAATCAAGTAAATGTTAAGTCAGACCAAGCCTTCCATTACTTGATTGGGAATGAAACTATAGAACTAATTTTTGTACATTACCAAATTCTAGATAGTTAATTTTATCAAGGAGTTATCATGAGGGTTTTGGGCTGATTTAACTTAGTTTAATGGCCAAAGTCTGTTCAATAAAAATTTAGAGGCAAGTGTTGAGGAAATATAAGTTATTATTTTAGGATTGGGGAATCCACTCAACATATTATGGAGCTACAATTCTGAAGTTTGCAGGACTACCTATATGATTACTTTATTATGATTTTCATGGAAAACTTTGGATCATTAAGAAAATTAGTTATTATTATTTACACAAAAATGTCAAAGCAACTAGACATTTCAATTTCAATGGTGAGGGATATTGGGACTTGATAAAATAATGGGAGAATTAATAAAATCAATTAATTTATTATTTATCACATAATTTTTAATCAAGAAAAGTAAAAATAATACACTCTTTTAATTGTGGAATAAAATTGTAATCCCATCATCCACACTATCCCTATGATAAATATTAGAGAAATATAACCTCATAACTAGAAGTAACTTCTAGGAATGGAACTGATGACTTTAGGTTATTTTTCACCATGAACGGAAATCATACATGCTAGAATCCCCACTTCCGAATCTGTCTATTAAGTAGGAAAGTGATGAAGATTTCATTGTCTATGAGGAATAGATGAATGATGCAGTTAGAGTTCAATTTTTTTGCATTCATCTATGTCTAGTGTGCTTATGAAGTCTCATGAAAACATAGATGTGTATAGCATGCTCGAGCATCTCCATGGCCTACATCCTGAGATAGATAGACATGAATAGTTTGATATTTACAAGTCTCTATTTTAGATAAATCTTAGATAGGTTTCTAAATATGGGACTCACATAGTCAATCTCATTGACTAAATTGAGCATCTAGAGGTTATATTCTATAAGCTCCTTGAAGAACTGGGCACTGATCTCATTCTAACATCACTCCCTTATAGATTCTCTAGTTTAGTTATTAATTTTAATATTAAAAACATTGGGAAGTCTCTGCCAGATATTCTCACTCTTCTTCACCAAGTTGATAAGGATGTGAAGTCTAAAAGACATTGTTATTTATGGTGAAAAAAGGAATGGCCAAGCGAAAAACCCCAAGGGAAAGGATTCTTTGTAATTCCCTTACAAGAAGTGGAAGAGCAAGAGGAAAGTAAGGGAACCTGATTCTTTTTGTTTCGCATGTGGAAGGAAGGGACACTGGAAGAAAAATTGTACCCATAAGAAGCAAGGGAAATCTTCAGGTACATTTTTAATCAATTTCAATTTATCTATTTATAAACTTTGGGTAGGAGATATAGCTTATGGTTCTCACATATGTATTTAAATATAGGAACAAAGTATATTTAGAAGCATTGACCAAGGGGAGTTAGATCTATAAGCATACAATGAAGATAAAATTACTATTACAACTATCATGGACCACAACCTCATGTTTCCAACTGGAACAATCTTGGTTTTAAAGGGTTTTTATTATGTGCCTTCAGTTACCAAAAACATTATTTCTATATCCAGCCTATATAAAGATGGTTTTATTTTAAAATTTGGAAAAAAATGTTGCTATTTTTATAAAGATAACATTTTTTATGGTAAGTCACAAATAAATAATGGTTTTTATGTGTTGGACTACAAAAGACAAGTAATGTATATTGATAACAAAACATCTTTACATGACTCATACCACACCCTATTTTTGCATCCCCGGCTATGTCATGTAAACGAAAAGTGTTTGAATAAATTACACCAAGATGGATATTTATATTCTTTTGAACTAAAACCATTTGATTTATGTCATTCATGTTTACAAGAAAAAATGACAAAATCCACATTTTGTGGAAAAGTCAAAAGTGCCAAAGATCTTCTAGAATTAGTTTATACAGATATGTGTGGACCATTTCTTATTGAGGTACGAGGTGGGTAATCATACTGTATAACTTTTAATGATGATTTTAGTAGATGTGGATATTTCTAATTAATGTGGTATAAGTTTTATTACTTTTAAATATTTAATGAATACAAGAATAAAGTTTAAAAACAACTTGGTAAGAAGATTAAGTAACTTAGCTCAAACTATGGTAGAGAATATCTTCATCAAGACTTCATTGATTACCTATGGGAGTTTAAGATTTTATCTCAACTCACTCCTCCTTATAAAACGTAGTGGAATAGTGTAAGTGAAAGGATGAACCATGCCTTATTAGACATGTTGAGATAAATGACGAGTTATGTGATTCTTATATTATCCTTTCGGGGATACACATTACAAACAGATGCATACGTACTAAAATGAGTGATACTAAAGTGACATATGGTATACCATACCAATTCTAGAATGGAAAGAAACCTATGTTCTCATACTTACATGTGTGGGGTTGTGAAGCATTTGTTAAGTCCTCTTTAGGTAAAAATATTTCACCCTGAGGCATAAAGTGTATCTTTATAGGATATCCCAAAGAAACAAAGGGATATTACCTGTACAATCCTTCAAATAAAAAGGTGATCATTGACATAAATCCCTAATTTCTTGATAATGATCTTATATATAAAATATATAATGGGAGTGAGATAAAATTTCACGAATTCCAGGATCAAGATATACAAGATTTTATACTAGAACAAATTCTACAAATCTCTATGGAAGAAGTTATTCTAGAGATTCAAGTACTGCATAAGAGTATTATAGAGGTCAGAGAACCAGAATGGTATGGTTTTCTAGTCACTTCGGATTGTGAATAATTATTAGTAGATAATAATGATCCACTAACCTACAAGGAAGTGATAAATGGAAAATATGTTTCCAAGTAGAAAGAAGCCTTGAAATCTTAAATGGGTTCCATGTACCAAAACCAAGTCTGGATTTTGGTAGATCCTCCAATTGATATAAAAGACGTTGGTTGCAAATAGGTATTCAAGAAGAAACTGGACATGGAAGGAAAATTTAGTACCTATAAGTAATGGATGGTTTCATAAGGGTTTAAATAGACTCAAGGTATTCACTACAATGAAACCTTTTCCCCATTTATGATGTTGAAACCCATTAGAATTCTACATTAAATTATAGCTTACCATGACTATGCGATTTAGAAAATGGATTTCAAAATAGACTTCCTTAACATAAAACTTCATGAAGATGTCTATATGACACAACTAGAAGGTTTTGTGACTCCAAAAGATGCCAACAAGATATCAAAATTGTAAAAACCCATTTATGGATTAAATAAAGTTTCAAGGTCATGGAAATTTCGTTTTGATGAAGCTATAAAAGAATTTTATTTTATAAAGAATGAGTGTGAGCCTTGTGTCTACAAATATTTTAGTGGGAGGGTAGTTATTTTATTAATAGTATATATTGATGAAATATTACTCATTATAAATGAAATAACAGTCTTACAGTCTATTAATGCATGGTTGAATAAATTCTTTTATATGATGGAATTGAGTGAGGTAGCATATATTCTTGGGATCAAGATACATCGTGATAGATACAAGAGGTTACTCAACCAAAGTAAAAGTACATACATTGACAATATACTTAAGAGGTTGTGTATGAAACATTCCAAGAGGGTATTGTTTCCAACATCAAATATAATTCAACTTTTCAGGAAAATGTGTCCTTAGAAACATGTGGAAAGAAATAGAATTAAAAGGATTCCATAGACATCTGTGATTAGATCAGTCATGTATGATATGTTATGTACTAGGATAAATATCACCTACGCATTTAGTACTGTATAAATATATCAAACTGACCCAGGTGACAACTATTGGATGGAAGTCAAGACCATCCTTAAGTATTTGAGGCATACTAAGGATATAATCCTGGTTTATGGAGGTGATGAGGAACAAGACATCAAAGGATATTCTTATACTAGTTTAAAAACTGATCAATATGACATGAAGTAACATACATTATACATATTCACTTTGAATGGAGGTGTTGTGAGCTAGAAGATCTCAAAGAAGGCTGCGGTTGTAGATTATTAAATAGAGTCCAAGTATATTGCAGATTTTAGGTTAGAAAAATAAGTAGTATAGATTCAAAAAAACCATAAAAGATCTTGAAATTGTATTTAAAAGTAAAGATCCTATCACACTATATTGTGATAATACTATAGTGGTGACTCACACAAAAGAGCCAAGGTCAAATCAGCAGATGAAACACATACTTCAGAAGTATCATCTCTTGAGAAATTTTTCTCAGAGAGGTGATGTTTCACTCAGCATCATTTCCAGGGAAGAAAACATAGTATACCCCTTGAATAAAGCCTTGAATTAGAGAAAACATGATTATCATGTGAGGTCTAGTGGACTGAAAGTCGTAGACAATTTTCTCTAGTCCAAGTGGTATTTTGTTGGAGTTGGTGTCATAGGACCAACTATTTGTACATTGATTACTTGTATATTAGATGTATTGAATATTAATAAACCATATTATTACATATTGTTCATTTTTCTATATGAATATAATATAATAATGTCCTAGAGTATACATCGCATTAATATGGTCATAGTAGTTCCCTACTATGATGAGAACCATGAAGTGCTATGATGATATTCTCAATGCGATGTACTGATATGATGAGAAATTTGAAGTGATATGATTATATTATTAAACAATGTTCTATATTTTTATAAAATACTATAAAGGGACACATATTATATATATATTCTAGTTCAAGTAATCATAAGTGGATGAAACTTTTTCTCATGAGGTTCACACTTGGTAATCTCCAAGACAACAGATTATGAGAACAAACTTGTCTATAAGAATTACACATGTTTTGGTGTCATTGAATATTATTATCTAAAAGAGTGGGTAATGGTCCTTATAATTTAATATTATTATTAATTCATGTTATGAATCACATACTTAGATGTATTTCACAAACCCCGATGATAACAGTTCATGGTGAAGTTAGATATATTGGGTGAGTCAGGAGTGACATGTCATTAATGGATAAGTTGATGAATGATTTGTCTATTCCGTATTTATGGAATTTGATATCTTAGAGATTTTATTGCAAAATAACTATCACCCTAAAATCTATGTCCATGGTGTAACATCGTGTTTATTTCAGATAGTCAAAGAAATACATATTGATATTATAGGTTGGTGAAACAAATGTGAAACCTTCTTGATGTGATACTGTGAAAAATGGATTATATTACACCATGAACATTTATATTTGGTTGCTATTTATTCAACATTAAGTTATTTCTCTTTGATTACATGAACCGTTTCAATATAATAATATTGGACTTTAGAAAATACTACATAATGCCAACAAAAAAGAATCCTATAGGGTCAAAAACTAAGTGTTTTTGATGATCTTGATTAAATTCTATTTGAATATAATTAATTGAATAAATATTATTATTAAGGCCAATGAATAATTTTATTCACGTTTTATCAATCATGAATATTTATTTATGGATGAAATATTTAAATTAAATATTTATTCTAGTGTTTAATAAATGAAAGTGGAGTTTTAATGGATCAAGATCATGTCTGGTGAAAAATATTAATTAACAAGCCAGTTAAATAATATTTTCTATTGAGAAAGTTGGCATGAACAAAAAAATAATAACATTATTATTATTATTATTATGTGGCATGGGTTTTTATTAAAGTTTTTAATATTCTTTATGGGATAACATGTAATAAACAATTTTTTTTACAAAAACCCTACCTTTATAAATAACCCAATATGGCTATTATGTATGTAATAAAAAATAGGGAAATATTGCGAAAAAAAATTATCTTTAAACTATTCCTTATCTATATATCTCTCTCAATAATGGAAAATGATAGATATATTTCTTCTAGACTGAAGAACGAACAATCAAGAAAAAACAACACAAGAAATTCATTTCCCCATGCTAGCACACAAAGATCGTTAGTCATTGCTCAGAGATCATAGGAGAATGTTTAGATCACTGCTAGAGGGATTCTATCCCTGGATCCTTACAAGATCAACAAATGTAATATGATAGAGTCTTTTCAGATGATCAATATCGACATTGAAGAAAGAAACCTAAGGCAAGGTAATTTATTTATTCCAATTTAAATAAATTAATTAAAATTTTGACATCAAAGATCCTCGTTCATGGTTTTAGGTAATGAAATATTATAAAAATTAATATATAACCCACCACAACATGATTCCACTTCACCTGGAACCATCAAGTTGTAATAAAAGGAAGTTATATTTGAATTTATAATTATTTATTTAATTTTTGATCTATGTGCAATTATGGTATTATTTTCATTTCATGTTATTCACATAGTGGATGAGTCTCCAATGGATGTTGATATAGGTCTCAAAAGAGTGATTGGTGTCTCCTCTAATGGCCCTAAGGCATTCATTTTTATTGATTTTTGATAATCCACCTTTTAATGGGTGAGTTGGAACCCTTACAAGGCCCATAAACATAAGTATTACAAGGCCCATAGGCCTTAGAGGAATTCATTGCCCTTAGGCTTCAAACATTACATACAAACCAGACTAACTACTTAGAATTAATCCTCCCCAACATCTTCAGCATGATATCATCTCTACACCTTTGCATGGCTATTAGGATAGGCTTTCCCGTGCATGCACAGGCTCCTCCTGATGGCAGGTTCCATACCCTCTCATTCTTGCAATCTATTTAGCTTCTGCTATGGTGAAAGATCCTTAATCATCCTCCTTTTGGAGCTTGTTCTTTTTAGATTGTTTGGTTTTCATTTGTACTTAAGGTGCACCGAAGGCCTTGAGGCGGACCGAAGGCCTTGAGGTAGCCCGAAGGCCTTACTAACCTAAAGGAATTGGTGACTCAAAGGCCTTAAAGGACTCAGAGACCAAATCAGTGGACTGAAGGCCCAAACGGGGGAATAGTCTCAGTACCTACAGTGCTAAACAGTACCTACTATAGTTCCCACTATAGTACCTACTACAGTACTACTACAGTAATACTACAGTACCCCCCATAAATTATGCCCCTGCCTGGATTTGATCCCGGGTCACCCAGATGAACTTAAGGAGTCCTCACCAACTGGGCTGAGGCTCATGTAAAAATAGTGATTGGTACCATTAATATTGATTTGACTTTATTCTATTCATTATTTTATATTAGTTACTCTAATTCCTTCATATCTATACATGTCGTGGAAATATTAAATATTCCTAAAAAGATTATGCCTTATGTTATAGAGATTGTTATGCCTCTCAACATGAAGAGAGATAAGGGGGACTTTTATTCCTCATGTTTTCTTTTTTTATTTGTTAGAAATCAATCTTGCTTTGGATTTTTTAGTTCTGGATATAAACCCTTAGGATATCATTATCGAGATGGATTGGTTGACCACTAATAAATCTCATATTTAATGTTATATTTGGTGGGTCTTCTTTACTAACACTAATGGGGTATGTTGTGACCTTTAGGGAGAATAAGACCCAAGTTTGAGTTAGGCTGGACCTCCTTTTATGGAGTTGGGAAGGAATATCCATGTTTTCTTTTAAACTGGAGTAGTAATATTCGAGTGGTGATCTTCCTCCAGTACTATTTGAGTTTTCCAATGTGTTTCCTTTTAACCTTTCAGGTTTGAAACTGGTAATGAAATTATAGGTTTATATAGACTTTGTACCGGGTACCCAAAATGTTTCTATTCACTCTTACCAAATGTTATCAACTAAATTGAAAGAGTTAAAGACTCAACTAGATGACTTGATTTCTAAAGGATTCACTCTCTCTAGTGCATCACCTTAGGAAGTTCCAGTGATTTTTTCCAAGAAGGATGATGAAACACTTCACCTTTATGTTAACTACCGAAAGTTAAATTGGTTGATGGTTAAGAATAAATATCCTTTTCCCAAAAATGATGATTTTTTGACCAAATGAAAGGGGAGAAGTGGATCTAAAAAATAGATCATTGATTTAGTTATAATCATCTTTAGATCCAGCAGTCTGATATCCCTAAGATAGACTTAAAGAGCATGTATAGTTATTATGATTACCTTATTATGACATTTGGTTTGAACAATAATCCTGCTATATTTATGATGTTAATGGACTAGATATTCAACTAGTTCCATGATTATTTTATAGTGGTATCTATGGATGAAATCTTGGTTTACTCAGATATTTAGGAGGATCATGTGTATCACTTGAGAGTAGTTCTTTATTTCTTGAGGAATCAAAAAATTTATGATAATATTTTAAAATTCAATTTCAAGATTTAGAAGGTAAGGTTCTTAGGACACATGGTTTCCAAACATGGTATTTCAATTGATCATAATAATGTAAAAGTTATTATGAACTAGGAGTAACCACGAAATTTCGTCAAGAATTGGAGCTTCTTGGGCTTGTATAGGTATTACCATAGGTTTGTGAAGGATTTTTCAAAGATGTATTCTCCATTGATCACTCTCACTCAGAAGGGAGTTAAATTTTATATGGGATTCAAAATTTTCGGATTCCTTTATTGAGTTGAGGTGTTTGTTGAATTTAGCACTAGTTTAGAATATTATTAAAGCCAGTAAGAGCTATGTGGTATTCTATTATGCATCAGGTTTGGGATTGGGTTGTGTCTTTATGCAAGGTGATTACATCATGGATTATAGTTTGCATCATCTTAGGCCTCATGAGAAGAAATATCCCATGCATGATCTTGAAATCAAATTTTTGGTTCTTTCTCTAAAGATTTGAAAGTATTACCTTTTGGAGTAAGTTTTAATATATAATTTGATCATAAAATCTTGAGTTATATCTTCTTAAAAAAATATTTGAATATTTTATAGAGATGGTGGGAGGAGTACCTACACACTTTTGATTTCAACATTTCCTACAATCCTGGAAAGGGGAATTTCATTTCTGATGCATTGAGTAGGAAAATTCTATCCTAGGTCATGAAATAATATCCTTAGGAATATAATCTGATGGATATTTTTTCTCATAGTCACATGTGAGTTTAGGAGGAAGAGACTGAGGTTTAATTGTAAAGTGTTTAGTTGACTTCCTCACTTCTTGAGATGGTTATTTGGGAATAATATATTTATGAAGAGTTATGAGGCATTAGGGATCCTTTATATAGTGGGGAGACCATAAGTAAGTGGTATCTATATTTTGAGGGTATTACATAATTCCTAGTGGGTAGTACACCCTAGCATCGCAAATATGTTCTATGATATGATGGAGTGTTTTTGGTAGCCAGGTATGTGGCATGACATTATTGATTTTTTTCTCATTATTATCCTTGTCGGTATATTTACACTGAGCATAAAAATCCTTCAATATTTATTTAGCCTCTTCCTATGATGACTTCGAAGTGGGATGAGATATCAATGAACTATGTGGTTTATTTTCTATGTACACATCATTGAAGGAATGTGATTTAGGTGATGATTGAAATATTGAACAAATCATCTCACTTTATTCCCATTCAAGATAAAACCAAATTTGAGAACTTAATACATCTATATATGAAGGAGATTATTATATTTGATGGAGTTCTATCAAGCACATTTTTTAATATGGATCCCTTGTTTACTTCACATTTTTAGAGAGGCCTCTAAGAGGCCATGATATCCCAGATATATTTAAGCATGAAATGCCATCCTCATATTGATATTCCTAAAGAATAGTCTATATATATTATTGATTACATTCTCTGAGTTTGTTCCCTTGACTTTGGAGGAGCTTGAGATTTCCACTTAGGACTAGACTATTTTTCCTACAACAACAACCACCAGTCATCTATTAAGATGGAACCATTTGAGGATCTGTATGATCAAAATTATAGATCTCTACTTTTTTGTTTGAATATTGGTGAAGATTCCATGGTTGGAACTAGGTTGGTCCAAGAGACAAAAAAAAGGTTCAGTTAATTCATTAAAGAATGATAATAGCTCAAAGCTGGTATGAATCCTATTTTAATCATCAACGTCATCCTTTGGAGTTATCTATTATTGAGTGGCTGTTTTGTAGAGTTTCAGATCAGTTGGGTCACCAATGGCTTAGAAAGCAGGGAAAGTTAGCACCAAGATACATGAAATCATTTGAGGTTGTTGATAATATTGGAAATGTGTCTTAAAATTTATATTTTTCACCTCATATGACTTTGATCCATAACTTATTCCACTTATCACAACTCAAAATGTATCTCTAGAACTATCTCATGTATTTATCTGGGAAGACCTTGATGTGGAACCAAATATATATATGACTAAGAATTTGATTCAGATCATTTATTCATAGATAAATGTTCTTTTTGGAAAATCTATCCCATTACCATAGGTTTAATAGAAGCATGGTTCTGATTCACCTGAAACCTATGAGCTTGAGACACTAATGAGAGAGTAGTGGATTCATCTCTTTAACATGGAGTCTTATTGATAATATTTCAAGGGTAAAAAATCATTTATGATCGGGATATTATAACATATTATTACCAGCTTTCATGTACTTTTATCCCTTGGTTATGATCATCTTCTGTTTATATCAAATTTCAAGTTATTTTTGGTACTTTTTGGAAGTTTTGAGCCTATGAACAGTTGGAACATGGTTAGGGAAAAGTGTGAGGGCCATCCCAATAAAACATGTACCTTGTTTTGGAGTTCTATAGGGTGTACATGGTTAGTGAAAACTATGTGGTCTCCCCCTAAAACTATGTAGAATGGGATAGTGGGGGGAATATAGTGGCACATGGTTTTTCAACCTATGCATCAGAACCATACACCTTCTTCTAGTAGCCTAGGTAAGAGCACACAATTAGTATGCAGGTTTTCAAACCATGGGTCCAAATAATGCATCTCTTTCTAGAATCCTGGTATGGGTGAAGGATTAGGTTCACAGTTAGCACTAACAGTGCTTCCTACCCCAAGAAACCTTGATATAGGAATTAAATTCTCTAATTTTATTAATTAAATTATAAAAACCTCACGAATTAACTCAAAACCTTCCACATTTGAACCTAATACGATCCTTTAGTCCTTGGAGGCTCTCTAAAGGAAATTTTGACTCCTTCAACCTCTTGTATTCTTGGATTTAAGTGCTAGTGGATGCATTGGGTTACTTCTAGTAAGTGTAATCTCTTTGGTTGTGATTCATTTTTTTTTCTTCCTTTCTCCCATTATTTGAGAGTGAAAGATCCTCATGTTTTGGTGGATCTAGATCTTTATTTTTTTTATGGAACTGGGATTTTCCTTTGATCATTATAGCCTTAGAAACTCTTTTTGGATCCCTTGTTGGGTGTTGATGATCATGAATTCATCTATGTGGTTTCATAATGAAATCAATTTCAATTGAAACCCATGATTATTTTTTTTTACTTCAAATTGGTTTTCTAATTGATTTATAAATATTTAATTGAGTCTCTTGATAAATGATTTGAAATATAATGATACGTGTGGTGGGGGAGGGAGTGAAATTAATTTGAAAATTTCTTTTCAAAATAAAGTGTGATTTCATAAAAAATGATCTTGATTTGAGATGAGTGATTTGAAGCATGATTTAATGAGATAAAAAGGTATGAAATGTTTTATATTTTGAAATGGAATTATTTTAATGTAAATACATGAGTTTTGGATAAAATCTATTTGATGTTGGCTTTTGAAATGAAGTCATGTTTTGAAATTTGAAAGTGGGGTTGAATTAATTTATTGATTAAATGATTTATTGTATTTAATGATATACCCAAGTATGATTAATTACCTTGAATAACATGGGAGTATGGGTAGTTAGGTGGAAGGATATCCAATATGGGAAAACTGATATCTATCATTGACTTGATGATTACAATAAAAAAACTAATTGAGGGTAGACAACTAATTCTTTGGGTTGTTCTCCTATTCCCCGTGGGCTTATGAGTCTAGGGAGTGTGTAAACACATGGATCCATAATTCACCAAGATTGTGTGAAAAATTATTACCGTTACTAACCCTATATGTTTTCACCATGTTTGTATGATTGATAATTATTGAAAATGATTTATACATACCAATAATTTATTGAAATTATTTACTCATTTTTTTTTGATAAAAATGCTTACTCATGCCTGTTTCATTAAAGATGTTTATATCTACCCGATTTGATGGAAATTCACTTTGAAACCTATTTTATCATAGAAATTTATTTTTTTTGAAAAATAATATTTTGATATGAATTGTGAAAATATTTACATGTCATGTATTATTTAAAATTGATCCAATATGGTTTGTTTATTATAGATTTCTTATTAAATTCATAGTGGGATCCTACTAGGATTTTTTACTCACACCAAAACTTTGCATTTGCGTGTTTGTAGAATTTATTTTTCTAGGTCTAGGAACATCGAAATAACCACTCAGAGTTGGTGAATGTTATTTATTAGAAAACCTTGAGAGTTGGTTGTGACTGGTGGAATGTGTGATCTATATATTACATGGAGTTGGTGGGTTAATGTCAGTATGGTCTATTATGTCAACTTGGTAAGATATACCTACTTTGGGACATGTGTATTTTTAATTTTTGTTTTCTTATTCCTTGAGGAGTGTATTTAATACAAACTATTTATCATTTATATCCACTTCTTGTCTTTATTGAGTTATGATTAAGGAAAAAAGTTTCCCTGTCATTTTTTCTAATGTCGAGGCACTAGTCATCAACCCATGGGAATCTGGAACACCCTTCTGGGATTTTCATGGAATATTTGGGTTCCATTTAGGTTTTTTATCTAGGTTGGTTTGGGACACAAGGGTTAACATGTATTTTACAATGTGGAGGTGAGTAAAAAATTATAGGCTGCATCACATGAATTAACAAAGCATAACCAACAAATCTCATCACACCTCCAACACCCTCACTAAAAAAACCCCTTTCAAAATACATACATAAGAAATAATATTTTAACAATAATAATTATAATACATCCCCTAAAAGTGTGAATTTTTTAATGAAGTCATACCAAATGAAGGGATCAGTTTTGATGGTTGCATGAGGTACCAATTTGAAATCCCTTTAGAAAGTTCCAAATGGCCCCTTAAAAACTAGGTCAAGATTCCAAGATATAATATGAAGAATTAAAAGTTTAACCTAGAAAAAATTATCTTAAAATACCCATTGAAATTATTTATAAATAAATTCCTCTTTTAAAATCCATTTTAAATTCCAAGGTCTCTTATAAAAATAATAACATCTTTTCTTTTATAAAGGATGTTTTCAAAACTAAATCCTTCTTTGATTGAAAACCCCCCTTTTAAAATGTCACACTGATACCAACAACCCTCTCAAAATCCCAAATTCATTTTACAATGGCCATTGGGGAATTTATGATATTTTGAAACTCTTAAATAAACAATTAATTGATTAAAATAAAAAATCCATATAAATCTATTTGTGACATGTGATTAAAATATTTTAAAATGATTTAACATCCACCAAGGTAAACTTTTATAAACATTACTAGGTAAAAAGTTTCTTTAGAAATATCAATCATAAAAGATCATTACATTATAAGGTTTTACATAGAAACAATAACCATAAATCGAGCAGAACAAGTCACTTGTGATGGGGGAAGCCCAATCGATGTTGAAGACAATGCCTATTATCCATAGATATCAAGAACCCTAATATTAGGTCTAACCCTAATCCTAAAATTGGTCAAACATAACCCTAGGGTTTATGGGGGAATCCAAAAATAAGTGATTAGTAAGCGAGAGGGAGAGATGAGAAGAGTTATAATGGGTCTTAACTTGAAAATACAAACTCAAATATGGAATAAATCTAAATAAAATTCCATATAAGAAGATATGGAGAGGGGATTCATGTGCTTGGAGGTTGTCCTAGCCAATGAATAAGAAAGGGGTACCCTATGGATTTAAAATCATGGTGGTAAAATTTATAATTTCATTATTTTTGAAAAGCATGCACACTATATAGTTTTTCTACATAGTTTTCAAAATCATACTCTAATCGTGTGAGAGTCACTGGTTAATCACATAAATCTTTCATGGTTTGGCCACATAGTTTACCAACCACGTGTCAACTATGAATAATGGTTATAAAAACATATACAACACCTAAAATTATTATTGACGTATTTCTATTAAATGTGCTGAATCTATGCACCATACAAACCCATAGAAAGGTAAGCCACATGGTTTCCCCAAGGATTGACATTGTTTTCCTTTAGCCATGCATTACTCATGCACACTAACCATGCAGTTCAAAAATAAACTAATGACCATCTTATAAAACGATACTAGTATAGCTTGAACTAAACTATGTGTGCTAACCTATTCATATAAGGAACCCCTATGTAATTGTTATCTATGTGGTTTACCAAATGTAATGACTATACACAAATATCACACATAAGAAAATTTCTATTTTTTTAAAAATTTTCAAATAAAATTAACCAAATATTTAAGAACAATTATTAAATACAATAAAAGAATAAAAAAATAAGGAAATTAAAAAATGTGTTACTATAAGTTTCCATATGATAACAATTTATTCCCATAAAATCCATCAGCAAGGGATGAGGGGAAATGAAATGATAAAACCCCAACACCCTGGAAAAGAGGTGGGATTGTATGAGGAAAACTAATTGGGACATATGAAAATAGAAACAAAAAATCAAGACCACTACTCAATATCAATGGAAAACATCCTCATACAACACCCAACATATCTTAGTGGAACTCAAACACCAATAAAAGATACACGAAATAAAGAAAACCAAAACCTCGTTAGGCCTCTCTGCCATTTAGAATTCACTTAAAATGGTGGTTTAAAGGAACAAAAACTCTCTAAAAGGAACAAAATCAAGGTAAATATATTTATAAAAAGAAATCAAAGGAAATAAGAATTAAATGATTTATTATTACAACCATACATGAAACCAGGTAAAAATTCCATAATGAAAACACCAACCTAAAAGAGATAATCCAAAGGACTCTAAGAAAGTCCAACCAAAACCCCATCACCCATGCTCAATAATTAAGGAAGAATCAACCCAAATAAAAAGATCCATGAAAATGGAATTCAATGAATCTAAACCTATGTAAAGGAACTTGAAAAGAGGGTAACTTGGATCCTCACTCATGTAATTCCACCCATGGTTCATCCAACACAATTCAAATAGATCACACCGAAGTGAAATTGAACCACACCCATTCTGGACCCCAAATCACCTACCTATGGATTTAAATATTTGATCCATCAAAACCAAGAACCTATGACATAGGAAACAAAAAAAAACATAGGTATAAATGTCAAGACCGATTCATATTCAATAAAAGAATAAACAAAATCCCAAAATCATTAATATAGACTCACTCCAAATAATAACCGAATAAGAATTTCTTGTGAAGCTCTAATAAAATCCAAAGCCACTAAAATAACCAGGAGGAAATAGATCACCCCAACCCAAATCACACTTGAGAAACCTAATCCTAATAATCATCTAGAAAAACTATGTAGGTGACTGATACATCCACGTCAAAGGCAAGACCCCAAACACCATGTTAAAGAAAGAAACAATTCGAGATTTGTTGGGTAGGGTTCAAGAATAAGGAAGATTCTAACCTTACCCATCAATCCCGATATTGGATAAGGACATCAGTTAAAAGAACTATCACTATAAAATGAATAAAATCACCCTAAGGTTCATTCATCAAGATATAACTTCTATCCATTTTCAAAACCTTTTTGGGAGGAAATAACCATATAAAAAAATATGAATTCATCTAGTTCATATTTCATGCATCAAACCAAACAATCACACCATGACCATGGGAAAACCTATAAAAACATGGAACATAATTCAAACATAAAAAAATTATTTTATTTAAAACCCCCATAAAAATATTCAAATAAAATCTTATTTAAATTACGCCCTTGAAATAATTTTTTAAGAACACTTACCACTTTTAAATTGTAAACCAACAAAAATAATTTTATAATTTATTACAGGATAATATTTATAATTTCTCAATAGAGAGTTTAAAAAACCCCCTTATTACATATAGGTATATCTTTTGAAAACAAAAGTACCCTAAAAAATAGTTCATTTTATTTCTAAAACTGGCCAAAGTCATTTTCAATAAACAAACCTGCAATGTCTCATTCTAAACAAAAAAATTATTTTCCAAAAAACCCATTTTCACACACAAAATAATTTTCATAAAAACCATATAAACAAAACATATCACAAATCACAAATAAAAAATTCATTCCATATTATTAACACTATCATAAGTACCCCCTTAATTTATTCCCGTCCAAATAATCACTTAAGGGAAACCTAAATATCAAGCCAAATAGAATGAAAATGAATTAATTATTTTTTTACCTGATTAATGGACCATAAACCAATCATTATTTCACCCCTAAAATTTATAGAAACAAGTTCTAGGACTCTATATAGTTTTTTAGTCTATTTGAGAAACCCTTGCATCATTGGTTATTTTCCTATTCTTATCCTAAAACCAGAGGATCCCTCATTGAAACTCATAAACTCTAGGGAGGACCAATACATATGTTTCTTAATTAAATAAAAATACCAAATAAAAATTCAAATCCTCAATACCTTTGGTAACTAAAGTGTCAACATGATAGGTGGGGATTAGACACCTTCTCATGATCTACCTCTCATGTCCCAATGAACACCCTATTCTCCTTTGTACCAAAATACAGCCCAAATAAAAAGAGATATTTTCAAGATCCTAGGCTCGATTTAAGTGACCTAAGATCTGATACCATTTATAATGAATCATCCTGGGGTGATCCAACATTTCACCCAACCCATATCACTATTTGATCTGAAGGGATCTTACAATCTTCATGTGTTGTTAAATAGTGCCTATGAATAAAGGGAAGCACTCTTTGTAATGATTTAACCCTTGATTAATAAATAAAAATGCATAAAAAGTAACATTGAATCTGACAAGGGGAATATATAACTTATAAATTGATTCTAAATAAAAGAAAAATTTCTAAATAATGAGTTAAACTAAAAATGGATTGATATAAATAAACATTTCAAACTCACTTTTATAAATTTAAAAGATATAGAGTTCACAAAAAATAGATATAATATAAACCACTAGAAAAATAAACACCTTCAGATAAAGTGGCATGTATAACCCAAAATCAAACCTAAACCAACAACACCAAATCCACATGGCCCACAACCACTTATCACTTATCGATATGAACTCCCAAGGGACAACTGGCTAGAAAAAACTGGAGGTAATAACTAGCCACCTAAAAGAAAACATAATATCTACATATGACCATTGATGTATGTAGGGTTTGAACAAAATGTTCCTAGTGCCATCTCACCAAGCAGTCCAGGTAACAACTTACAAATGAAATTTCTAGATATTCTAGTTTGAACTAAATTTATAAAATAATATTTTACATGAAATTTCATTAAGAAAAATAAGCCACGCCACATTTTATTAAAAGTTATTTATTTAAAACCACTTCCTTTTTTAAAACATAGGCAAACATCATTTTTAAAAAGAAACTCTTTAAAACTATAAAATAAGATAATATATAGTTTAAAAAACCATTAATTTACACTAAACACTATTTACCATTTTCAAAATATTTCTCAAAATCCTCTTTTCAAATAACCCATTTGAAACATAAATCATATCATGGAGAAAAGAAATTAAAAATAAACTAGTACTATAACAAAAAAGTCATAATAAAAATAATAATTAGTTGAAAATAGGTTCCATATAGTCAAAAAACCATATGGATAAAAGAAATGGAGATCCCATATATAATATTATCAATGATGAATAAATAACATGGAAAAATCACTAAGTCCTAAGGGAAGATATTCCTAGACTTTATAAAACATGGGAGAAATTGCTGATCTATGTACCTTCCAAAATAAATACAAAAGATACTTGACTAGCCCATGATATCATCATTAGGACCCCTCCTTATCTTTTTATTTTTGTCATTATAATGGAAACAAGACCATTTGTTCTTTGAACTCCTGTAGCATCATCCTAGACCACTCTCTTGGTATAGGGTTCTTATTTAATTAACCAAGTATGGGTGAGTAAACAATAATAGGAAGTATCACATGCATCAATAAATCATAAACAATCTCACTTACAAAAATCTCCCATAAAACAGATGTAGGTTAGACTAAGATAAATGGAAAGTGTGTGTGTGTGTGGGGGGGGGGGGTTAAATTTTTCTTTTAATAAAATTGAACGATAAGTCCTAAAGGAAAAAAATAATTTTAAGAAATTAAAATATTGAATAAAATATAAAGTATGTTTGAAAAAAATATAAGAGAAAAATGATATAAAAATTATGTGTATTACTAATAAGCATATAAAAGAACCAAAGATTAAGTAAAGAAGAAAATAAATAAGTAACTAAAGCATAAAATAAACAAGGAACATTATTTTATAAAAGAGTTGAGCTAAAGCTATTTGATGATCCCCCATGTTTCTACCATAATTTCTTGAGGGTTTAATGTATTATTCCTTGGATTTAACAGTATCCAGGATACCAAAACTACCTTTTTTATTTTTTTTATAGAAATAAATTGAAAATAAAATTTACCCTTTATTTTTAATAGTTTTATCTAGAAAACTCAAAGGTAAAGAAATCCATTTCATTTTAGTTTTTTTGGAAAGAAACCTGGATCCATAAAATTAAAGGTTTTGACCACTAAAAAAGAAGGAAAAAGGAAGAGAGATAATTTTTTAGGTATAATTCCTTTGAATACCAGTCTCAATCTCTCAAATAATAAGAAAGAACATAACAAGAGATAGAAAAAAGGTAGAATAATTGAGGATTATTTATAAATAATGCACACTTTATATTATAATTGAGAGAATAAGTATAATCAAGATAAATTTTATGATCATATAGATTTATTTTTTGAGAAATTTGTTGAGGTACATTTTCATGACTTCAATGTATATATTTATAGGCTCAAAGGTTTTCATGTGTTCAAGTGCCTTATTTATATATTTTTTGACAATAATAAATTCTTCATAGGACTTCCTATCCCGATGCCACTAGGTAGTCACTGGATGCCACAATGTATCTAGTGAACTGTCTTATATTTATGAATTCCTTTAAACATATAATTGTGCATAATATGGTAGGAATAATATCTAAATCAATAATTCCACAATAAAACATAACCACAAATATTCAACTAGTTGAATAATCACATGGAATATCAATTAATTGTTTTATAATGAGGGAAATGCATAATTATGGATATATAAAACATACCGTAAAGGATTCATGCCAAGAATCTATCAAGGATTCATGCCAGAATCTATTATTTTCATGGCTACATTCCAAGAATCTATTATTGTCAAGTCTTAATGCCAAGAATCTATTAAATGGGTAAGGCCTCAACCAAAACCGTATCTAGTTTGTCTCAGGAGACATACTGATGCACCAAGGGGATATATAATTCCCCTCCCATCACTTAATAAGCCCAATATATTCCTCATATGAAAAGGGAGATACATAGACAAGATAAGTATTAGTATTGAAAAACTTGCATATGAAATGTGAATACTTCAACTATAACCTATGAATGGTATGAAATTAGAATATCCACAGTCAAAATGATCCAAAAATATTAAAAAACATATAGTAGATGATATCATAAGAGATAAACCTCAATGAATTATAATATTAAACAAAATATTTTGATATATATGATGATACTTTTAAGTGAGACTATTGCAAATTTCATGAGAAATTTTCTTAAAACATTCCAAAGTATCCCATAATACTTGAAACATTCAAATAATAATCCCTTTGAACATCATGAGAATAAGGAGACTCTTGATATTATATATCAAAGTTTAGTATATACAACACGTTAAATGAATAAGTGGTGAAAAAGGCATATATATCATAATCATTAAATAGAGGCGAGAAAAATCATTTTTACTTTGTAAAGAAGAGTTCTATTGGAAAACCATTTGTATTTTTAATAAAATAAGATTTTAAAAATGTAAACCCTTGAAAAGTAAAGGTAAGGAAGTTGAAATTATTTTTGAGGCATAAATGATGTCCCACTAAAGTGAAATCATGTAAAAAGAGTTTTTAAGAAACTTTAGAAATAAAACATTCTAGTGTGGTTTAAGGAAAATATTAAAGAGATTTTAAAGAAAAAGGGAATGTTTGTTTTCATAAAACCAGAAATTAACCAATATATATTTTCATGATAAAATATTTTATTTTATAAAAATAATTATGTCTTAAAATATATTATATAGTGCACTTGAAAATGAGTAATAATTCAGAAAGTTCCCTTTAATTAGGCTTGTTTATCTGGAAGAATTGGGAAGGGAACCATTTTAAAACATGTATATCCCCATAAAAGAAGGATGATATGATCTCGATAGATTATTTTGGAACATATAAACCTAATTTATAAAAATTATACAAAAAAAAGAATCATTAAAATTGAGTAAAGGTAGATAAAGAGAAACCTGAATGAAAAAATGGGGGTTTAGGTAGAATCTGTGACCAGTTTGTAATCAATCGATTCATATGACTCAAAATTAAAAATCATAAATTGATACATTTAATACCATAAAAATAAATAGATTCATGATACGATACATCAATGAGAAGTATAAATACACAATACATAATAAATATTGGTGAATAAATAATATCTCACAAAAATGGAAGTGAGATGAGAAAACCCTTACCGCTTTGTAATCAATCGAAGTGTATGAATTTTTTCTTAATAATTATCAAATGAATAATTTAATACCATGATGATAAATATATTAATTATATTATATATAAAATTTCAGTAAAAATACACCACATATAAGAAATAATTTTGAATAATGAATATCTCACAAAAATGGAAGTGAGATGAGAAAACCCTTGCCACTTTGTAATCAATCGAAGTGTATGAAAACAAATTAATAATTATCAAATGAATCATTTAATACAATAAGGATAAATAGATTCATGATATTATATATATAATGGTAGTATAAATACACCACATACAAGAAATAAGTGTCAAATAATGGAAATCACACAAAAATGGATGTGAGATGAGGAAACCCTTACTACTTTGTATTCAATTGAATCCTATGTAAACAAATTAACAATAATCCAATGAATCATTTAATTCCATGAAGATAAATAGATTCATGATATTATATATCAAATGTCATTATAGATACACCATATATAGGAAATAATTGGTGAATAATGGAAATCTCATAGAAATAAAATTGAGATGAGAAACCCCTTACCTTATGTCTGAACGTGTTCTGCACTTGATCTTAACATCCTCTTGAAATATCCTCCTTGAGAACCTCCTTGAGGGAAGGAGTTTTGGTGTTTTGGAAAGAAAAAGAGTTCCTAGAAGTGGGGAGAGACTAAGGGAGATTATTTGGGAAGAAATTTGAGAAGCTTCAAGGCTTAGAGGAGTGAGTAGAAGAGGAAGTGAGGGGTTGTTTTTATAGTGGAGGTGAGGGGTGATTTTTGAACATCTTATTCATTATTTTATTATTTTGATCAGGACAACCCATAATGTTGATTCTTATGACCAAAAAAAGTAATAAGTATATGTGAGTTTTAACCAAGTGTCCTTACACCAGTGATGACTCAAGGAATAGTGTATTGAGCTTATAATGTATTTATATAATAAATTATCATATTTTACTATTCACTAAAATTCTAGTATTTCAGAAAAATCTCAAAAATTCACCCAACCAATTTTTCAATGTGCCGAATTTAAAAATGGACTCCATTTTATCAAAATAATTTTCTAAATATGAGAAATTTTATTTTTAAATAAAATCATTATTTACTTGAAAAAAAACAGATATTAAATATAAATCTAATTTTATAATACTTTAAAAAATTAACTGAGGCCTCATAAAATTATTCTAAAATCATATGAAAATGAAATATTTATTTTGAAATAAATTTTCTAAAAATGAATAAATTTATTAATTATAAAATTTTAATTAAATATTTATTACTCACAAAAATACCAACACTTAATTATTAATATTTAAAATATTATAATTAATTTATAATATACCAAAATTTTATTTAAACTTTCATGGGTGAGGATAATATTAATAAGGGTAATATTACTATTTATAAGGGTACATTATTATTCATAAGGGTAAATTACTATTCACCAAAAATTAAGTTGATCCTACCAAACTCTAAATATCTTACTAAACACAACTGTGTATATCAATTTTTCAAAATTCAATTCATAGTGGTGCAAAAAATTAATTTTTATGTCTAGGTTATAACTATATTGCTTAGATAACAAAGTGTTGTTTCATAGAGACTCAATGCTGTGTGCACCACATTTTCTATTAAATTTATTTGTAAATCCTCAAGGTGTTACATTCTTAATATCAAAATATTATGACAAATATACACTCAATGAAAATGGTTATAATAATAAAGAATGTTTATCAATATTAAAAACATCAAGTCCGAAGCACAAAAAAATCCCCTTTCACAATAAATTCATAAGTAATAAGTATTTAATAATAATAATAACAATTAAACATCATCCCCTAAAAGGTAAAAATACTAATCAAGTAATACCAACAAAGGGGATTAATTTTGAGGGTAACATTAGGTACCAATTTAAAATACCTTCAAAATGTTCCAGATAGACCCTTAAAAACTAGCTTGATATACCAAGCTACACTACCAAGATTTAAAATTTTAACCGAGAAAACACACTCTAAAAATTCCTTTGAAAATCATTTAGAAATAAATACTACTTTTAGAAATCATTTAAAATTCCAAGTTATCTTATAAAATAAAGATCATTCTTTCTCTTAAATAGGATGTTTTAAAAACTAAATCCTTCTTTGATTGAAAAAAACCCTTCAGAAATGTTTCACTGGTTCCAAACATGCTTTAAAAATCCCAAATTCATTTATAAATGTCCCTTATGGAATTTATGAATACATGGAAGAATTAAATCATTAATTAAAAAATTAAAAAAATAAAATACATATAAATAAATTTGTTCCAATCAGTGATGGAAATCTTGAAAAAAATTTGACATCTATCATGGTAACCCTATATAATCATAAATAGGTATAAAAATGGCCTTTAGAAATATCAAGTATTAAAATACAATAAAAGATAAGAGATTAAATAGAAAAAACCACTTTAAATTGAGTGGAACTACTCACCTATGATGGTGAAACCTAAATAATGATGAAGACGATTCCTGTTAGAACTAGACATTCAGAACCCTAATATTTGGTTCACCAAAACCCCTAAAATTAGATAAACACATACTTATGGTTTATGAGGGAAATCCAGAATAAAAGAAAAGGTATAATAAAGGAATTAGGACAAAGGAGAAGAGTTTTAGAGGGTCTTTCCATGAAATATGGACTCAAATGTAGAAGAAATACAAATGAAATGCCATGGAAGAAGAGAGATAGAGGGGATTCATTCACTTGAAGTTAATAGGATCCTAGAGAGAAGAAAGGGGAAACGCAAGCTTTTAAAATCAAGGATGGGACATTTATAAATTCACCATTTTTAGAAATTGGGTAGACTGTATGGTTTGGCTACATGGTTTTCCAAATCACGCACCAACCATGCATGAGTCATTGGTTAAGCATAGAAAACTTACATGGTTTGGAAACACGGTTTACAAAAAGTGTTCCAATTTTGTAAAATATATTTGCAACCATCAGTATCAAATCACATGATTTTCGTATTGTCTATACTAATCATGCGCCAAACAACCCCTATGGAATGGAAATGGTCACAATTTCTTCTAAGGCTCATATGGTTTTCCTAAAATGATGCATTATCCTTGCACACTAACCATGCACATTAAAAAATGAATTATGGTACCTCTTATTTAATGGTACTCAGATGGTTCAAATGAAATAGTTCACACTAACCATTTTGTATAAGTAACCCCTAAATAGGGTTATATATATAGTTTACCAAAATACACATTGACCATGCACAATTTGTGAATCGAGGAAAATTTATATATTTTTCAAAATTTTAGAGAAACTCAAGCTAGAATTGAAGGGAAATGATTAAATAAAAAACAATAATAAAATAATAAGGAAATTAAAAAATTGAGGTGTTATAGTATTTACCAATGAATGTCTAAACCAGTTGAGGATGGAGCTTCTCATATATTTGATGGTGACTTGGAGATAAATATGGGAATGAATATTCTTGGGGAAATGATGTACATTCCTATATTGGATGGGTGGGTTGATTGCACCTTCGGTTAGGTGCAAAGGAAGATACCATATTATAATGATTTTTGAGGACATGGGACTAGGAATATTCAAGGGGGACACTTGGGTAGGGGCTCGATGGTTCAGATCTGGGGAAAAGTCCACAAACATTGGAACCTTTGATGGATATTTTCCCCCTGGATCTAAGTTAGCATCTCTAGGTGTAAGGGGTGGAAGGGTTAAGTACCGACGCACCTGAAAAAGGTTCATATCATATGTTCTATCCTTTTTCTGTTCCTAATAGCAAAGTAATTGTAGCACAACACCCTTCAATGGGAAGGGAATCTTAGAGGAATGTTGTGATTGAAAAGTAAAATCTAGAGTAGTCTGAGTCCCAGGATGAGAAGTGTTATGAACTTTGAATCTATACAAATAATAATTCATATAAATTGGATTTATCTAAATGGAATAAGACCCTAGTGTATGATGATATGTTTTAAACTTTCCTTCCAAAAAAGTCTAGGCCTAGGAAAGATTACACTCAAGAAAATGTCAAGCAATTCACTAGGGTTGACTCCCTAGTTTCGAGTATGCTATGGTAGTAGTACATTACTCTTCATTCTAATCAAGGGGAATTAATTCTAGAAGATGAAAAGAATTAAAGACCTGTTTCTTATATGTAGAATCTAATAACTGATGCATTTACTAAAAAGAAATATTGAAGTAGCAGTAAGAACAAGTCTGCTCATACAATTCAAGATGGATTCAGTCATGAATTAGTGGCTATTCTAATGACAACAATGGACTATGAAGATCATTATAGACCACACATTACTTATAAATAGACAAAAGTATATTACCTCTATGTTCATGGAGGTCGGGGGGGGGGGGAATCACAATATAAGTCTTCATTATTGAGCTGAGTATTTTGAGATTTTTTTGTGACTAATTAACTAAGAAATGGCTCAGATTTCCGTACCTAGATTTTTCATCATTGTTTCACATGCATTTTCTATTTTCAAGATGAGTTCATTTTTTCCATGTCCGATCATATCTCCCATCTTGTATTTTATTATTCTTTTTAATAAAAGGGAAAGAGCCTAAGACCTATATGCTCTAACTATTTTAAATTAATGAAGTAATTATTAATTTAATTAATAATAAAAAGGAATATAATTAATTAATAATTAATATAGGAATCAATACTAACTAATATTTCTATTAACATTATAATTAAAAATAAATAATATTATATATAATAATAATTAATTATATATATATATATATTCGGGGGTGCAATTAAAAGAAACCCACAAAAACCCTATACTTGATCAGTTTCCCACAGCTGACCATCGCCCACCACAACTCCATAATCTCTGTGTGCCCACCTCCATCCTTGCATGTACACACATGGGAAAATAACACCCCCAAATGGGTGTCCAAATTGCACTACGGTTAGGGTTCGAACTCCCTAATGCCTGTGTATGGTACTGCGGTCGACTACAACTCGACCATAAAACTATCTTTATAATTAATTAATATTGGAATTAATAATTAATAGTTAATTATTAATTAATAATTATAATTAATACTGGAATAAAGAATGAGTAATATTAGAATTAATAATAACTATTAATAATTAATGTTATAAATAATAATGATTATTAATAATTAACAGAAGAAATAATAATAATTAACAATTTAAAGAATAATAATATTGTTTACAATCAGAAATGAAATTAAAAATATAATTAAAAATAAATTTTTTTATAAATAATAATAATAATTAAAAATAAATATTAAAATAAAAAATATTTAAAATTTTAATTAGTATTAATTAATATTGAAATTAATAATTAAAACTATAATATATAAAAATTAATTTATTATGGTTCTATAGGTTACAAATGAAACCACACACACACCCATAGGTTAGTAAGGATAGGTAACACCATCCTTAAAGGGTTTACCCACTATATTACTATCGTAGTAATGTAGAACAGGCCCGCGAGCTTCGCGAATATAGAGGGAATATGGGATGGATTAGGCCTAAATTTTTTGACCATTAAGAGAATTGGAAAATTTGAGTTGATACCATGTAGGTGCGGGATTACCCATGATCCCGATTTTAAAGAAAATATTATTTTTACAATATATGCTTCTTTAACATTTTTGTTTTTTAATAAAAAAACATGATTAAACCATGAAATATGATTTCTCACCAAAATGGTCATACTAATTCACCATTCATTCACATGTGTATTTTAAATAGGTCTATATTTATTGTCTTTATATGATATTATAATAATTATATAGTAATTATTAACTATATTCACATGGTGTGTCATATCACCTATTGAAAAATGGAACCCATATCCCTTTCACATGGCTTAAATTCAAAAAGTTATTATAATCATAATATTTTTTAGGTTGATTTATTATCATTATCATTTAATTTTTTTTTATTAGAAAAATATTAAAATACCTCATGGGAACCCTAATCACCTATTCTAAAATTAGTCACTTCATGGAGAGTCGTTGTTCATTCACTGGTTCAGTTGTTCGTACCACCACACAACCAATATCATTATTCATAACCCCTCATTGATCAACCACTTAATTAACATCAAAATAGTTCATCACCAAAATGGTGTCACCTCATGACAACATTAACCCATTATAAAATCCTCCACTATATCCCTTAAAACTCTAGATCTGGTTGATCCATACTTCTCCCCATAACTACCATTGAGAATAAGAAAATAAGAAAATATTTAAATGATTATAAATAATATATATTTTTAAAATGTGGGAAATACCATGGGATACTCTAGGGATTATGTGGGGTGGGGAGGGCTTGAAATTTTTTGTTTTCATTGTATGAAGGCTATGGAGGAAAAACTCGTGCAGGCTCAAACCCATGGGGGATTGGCCCACCCCACCCCTCCCCACACATTTTACATTACCAAACCGACCCATTATAATTTTATAGCCTGAAGACCCCATATTTGATAACCTAAATTCACCTTCTTTATGTACCATAGGCCCTTGCTTTATATCATGCGTTGTGCTAGTATATATCTGGGTCCGTACCCCCGCCCGTGACATCGTGTGACTCATTGGTCATAAATGATGAAAAAATACATTATTAATTGTTATATTAATTATTATTATTTCAAATATTATTTTTTATTAATTGTTATTATCTCTAAAATGACTTATTATAAATTATAATATTAACCATTTTTAATTCAAATATTAATTAATAATACTAATTATTAATTATAATAATAATTATTATTAATTACAAAGTTATTTTCTTTTAACCACACTATTTTATATTTTTATTTTTCTAAAAAAAATTTTTGTAATCAAAAAATTTATTAAAATATTAATTATAATGTTAATTATTCGAAGTAATTTGGAGTTAAAGACCCTTTATTAAAGAAAAGAAAAAAATAGTGCTAGGGGATGATGGAGTCAGACAATAAAAAACCACCCTCATTCCAAAATCCAAGAAATAATAAGAAAATTTAAAAAAACAAATAGTGTTGAACCAATGGAGTTGAAATAAAATAATATACTAAGCCACCAAGTATATAACCATACCTTTATTTAATGAGTCTAGTTCCTCATAGAATATGCACCTTCCAATGAAAAAGATGTAGATTAAGGTAAATACCCCTTTATTGGTCAAGGAAGAAAATTCCACAAATATTATACTTGATAAAAAATAATCATAATATGATGGGCCCCTTGACCTCCCCAACTATGGGGATGATGACCTTATCTCCAATATTCATCATTTTCTAAGGGTTACCTTGATCTTTAGAGTCCCTTTTAGTGTAGGTGTCATTCATGATTATAGGGAAATATCCTCCAAAATAAATTCATTTTTAGATTCGAACATAGAGATTTCATGAACTGGGGCATAAGTTTGTGAAAATAAGAAGTAGTTAAATGAATTTCCACCTTTCTATGCATGGGTGGTACTAAATATAATTTTTTCAAGGAGACAATCATAGAGACAAATATTTTCCACTAGAATTAGGAGCGTCAAGACCTATTGCACTTTTAAATGTATTAATGCAAGTCAAATAAACACCATTGATAATGTAAATTATTGTTAATTATAAATTTAATTATCATTAATATTAATTATATTATTTAGAGGAAGTTGGAATTAAAGAATATGAATTTTTTTTCACAAAAGTGCATGATAGTTGTCCCTTTTCATTGTTAACTTTTTTTTTCTATTATTTTTGGCTGGTGTTGTTTGTGTAAAATTTCTTGATCATTCAACCCTATGTATCCTTTTCTTGTTTTTTTTGATGAAATGATCATGGTGATTACCCATATTATGATAATGACATATGTAACGACCCAAAGTTTTTCAATGGAAAATTCCCTTCTTATATCTATGTCATAAAAACACAAAATAATGAACTACTAAGTGATAAGTGACCTTTAAACATAATTTTGTCCCCCCTATGTTTGGAATTTTAAAAATCCAACATACACGGTTGTGTTCAAGATACTTTTTGGAGTCTAATGAAACAAAAATAATTTTTGGTGAATAGTAACCTACCCTTATGAATAGCAACCTACCTTTATGAATAGTAACCTACCCTTATGAATAGTAAATAAGAGTAACATTACCTATGAATAATAAAATAAAATTTAGACATCATAGAAAGTGATAATTTGATCTTAGTAAACTTTTTTGGTATTTTATAAGTCACAAATAATTAATTATAATTAATTAATTAATTTAAAAGAATATTTATTTTCCTGAAATATATTCATAAATTATTGAATCGATGTCTAATAGTTTTTAGATAATTTCATAAGACCCTAAGTAATTTTTGAAAGAATTGCAAAATCAGTTTTTACTTTAAAAACTGTTTTTTTAAGTAAATTATGATTTTAATTAAATATTAAATTAATAATATTTAGAAAATTATTTTGAAAAAATGGACTTCATTTTTGGATTCTACACGTCGAAAAATGGTTGGGGTAAAATTTTGGGATTTTTCTGAGATACTTGAATTTTTGATGAATAGTAGAATACATTAATTTATCATATAAATACATTTTAATTAAAACCCACTATTCCTGACATCACAAGTGATGTAAGCACCCAAATCCCGAATTCACAAGTAAAATTTTCTATTATTAGTCATCCAATACTCACTATTCCTTATCTTAGGTGAAATTAATAAACTAATCAATTTTATATTAAGGAAACCCCTCTCCCCTCCACTATAAAAGCCACCATTCACTCCCTCTTTTCCTCACACCTCTCAAGCTCCAAGCCTTCCCTAAATTCTGACCAAACACCTTCCCTAGATCATCCCCCACGTCCAAAAGCTGCTGGTCTCATCAAAAGACCAAGCCTAGCTTCCTTAAAGAGGATCTCAAGAGAAGGATTCTAAAGGTAATTTCTCTCTCTCTTCTCCTTTAATTTCATTTCAAGTTCAAGATCCTTTCTTGATCTCTCTCTATATATCTTCATCAAAATTGTTATTTAAATCCAGTATTATATCTATATTGTAATATTATGATTCTAATGTTATATTATATCACCCTACACCCTTTCCCCCTTCCTTTTATTTTATTAAAGAGAACGTTGTTCATGTGGTGATAATTTATCACCTTCAAAAACAACATGATCTCTTCTTCCATTTATACCTTCAATATGGTCATGAAAGCATTTTTATGGTTGAACCAAAATGTTTTATATGTATTATGTTCTATTTTATGTTCTGGAAATAACCTATGGCCATACCACTAAGTGAAAAGTTAAAATGAGTTGGTTGTGATCCAAAAACCGCTCAAACTAGCCCAAATAATCTTCATTTAATTCTTATCTAATAATTCAGCCACATGGATCTAATATAACTCATTATAAAATCATTAATGCTTCTATAATATCATTAATTACATGTAACATCAGTTCTGGATGTTTACCCATGATCTACCCAAACATCAAATTAAGAATACAAGTGGACCGCTCAAGAAAACCATGAAAATGAACATCCCCGATCAATGTTTTTAAACTCTATAAGTCATCCAAAGGAACATAATATGAAATAATGAAACCAGAATGAACCCTATTAATGTATAAAAGGTTCTAGAATTTCTAATTAATGAATATAATGTCATTATACAGGACATTAAAGAGAAGGAGGCATTCGAGTACAAGGTAAGGGGAAATCTCGAACCCAATTTTCTTCCTTCGGGTTCTCCCTCTTTCACTCCATTTTTGATATGGTTACTCCTCAAATATCATTTTTTCATCATTTACTTTACTTTTCTGGGATATACATGTTTTTCACTGGTTTTTATGTCCATAAATTGTTTTTCCAAAAGAACTCTTCTTTCAAGATCTCACATTTTTCCTCTCATTCAAGGTTGATGGTTCTTATATCAAGTATGTTGTTCCCTCTTTCTTTTGGGAACCCAAAGATTATGAATGTTTTATTATGAGATGAAACCCATTCCTTTCCATGGGTTATTTATGTACATGTTTGATATGTGTTCTATGTGGAAAGCATGACAATGATAATGTTATGATGTGACGGGTGCGCCCGGAATTATATAGCGCAATATGAATGTTTAAATGTGACGGGTGCGCCCGAAATTATATAGCGCTCCAATGCATTGGGTAAAGTGATGAATATCATGAGTAAATGTGAAATTATGCGTGAACATGATGCTATATTTGTTCACAAGTATGTGTGGTAGTTAACCACTAAGACATGATGTTTCATTTTTATGCTTTGCCACATTTCAAGTTTATTGTTTATGCTCCTCTCATGTTCATGATCTTCTTCCTATGTCATGATTATGCTCACCCCATGCTATATTGTTCTTTTATATCCTCTTATTGGGCTTTTAGCTCACCCATTTTGATGTATATCATCAGGTGTCTACATGTACTAAGGAGAGGACAAGTGCTACTAAGAAGCTATAGAAGAAGAGATTAAATGAATTTTTATGCTTGATGTTGTACTTGCTATGTGTAGTCCTAGTTTTCCCAAGACACTAAACCTCTGGATCCTCCATGTGTAATACTATTATGTTGTTTATCTTTGAAATGATGTAATAGTAATGTAAGAAAAGGTCGGGTCGTTATAGTTGGTATCAAAAGAAAGGTTTAGTTAATTTGGGAATTAGGATTAGTGAACACTAAAGAAAACCTCTATCATGAGACTAAGTAAAAATATGAACACAAGGATATTTACCTAGGGATCCCATATGTTATGTTTTTTGTATAATTGTTTAATATGATAAGTTATTCATGACTTGTTTACTTATGTTTTGTTTTAACCTTTTCTATTTTAGAAAATGGTGGGAACCAGGAGAAATCAGGCCAACAACTCTTGCGAAGGCCAATGCAACGATTGCCCGAACGACATCCCCAATGATTTTGGAGGTGGAGTTCAAAACTTCATGGCGATGCTTACCCAATTATCCCGGGTTATGAATAATAACCATAATAATGGGGAACATCCTCCTTTACCAAAGAGGGAGCAACTAGCTATCGAATGTTTTATGCGGCAACGACCACCGACGTTTTGTGGATCTTCCAATCCACTAGTTGCGGAACAGTGGGTCAACTCCATGGAGAAGATATTTTCTGTTCTTCACTATTCCGAGATGGAGAAGGTGACTCTAGCTGTTTATCGTCTAGATGGAGAAACTGATCAATGGTGGGCTTTGATTAAGAACACCAAGCCAAGAGAGGGAATTGAAGAGATGGAATGGGAAGACTTTAAGATAATGTTTCTTAATAAGTACTTCCCAAGAACTATTCGCATGAAGATGGAGAGAGAATTCATAGAGCTCAAGCAAAAAGAAGGAGAATCTGTCACAACCTATGAATCAAATTTCACAAGGCTTGCAAGGTATGCTTCGGGTTTTGTTATCAACAACGATATCAAAATTGATAGATTCTTTAGTGGATTAAAACCACATCTTCAAAAGGCTCTTGCAATTCGAGACTTTGGGAGTTATGAAGAAGTTGTTCGGTGTGCTCTCAAAGTGGAGATGGAGTTTGGAGAATGGTCCCATGGCTATGGTGATAAGAAAAGAAAGATGGAGTTTCAAGCTGGTGGATCTAGTGATAAAGATGGGAAGAAAACACAACGACCCACTTGCCAAAAATGTGGGAAGTTTCACAATAAGAACTATCTCAAAGGGACGGGGAAATGCTTCAAGTGTGGGAAAGAAGGACACCTATCTCACGAGTGTCGAAGAGACATGAAAAGGAAGGATAATGTAGCCGATGAAAGGAGAGAACCACTCGTGGTTCAATGCTACAACTGTAAGGAGCTAGGGCACTATTCAAACCAGTTCACTAAACCTCGAGCTTTCGAGGGTAATCAGCGCCAACAACCACCAAAGCCAAAGGAAAAAGGGAAGGCTTATTCCATCACTACTGTGGAGGTGGAACTTGATAATGAAGTCGTACAAGGTACACTTCTTATTCACTCAAGAATGGCAAAAGTATTATTTGATTTTGGTTCTACGCATTCCTTTATATCTTGCAAGTTTTCTAGAGCTATATAATCGAAGCCCCGAAACCTTGAAGTAGAGATATCTGTAAAAACACCAAGTGGTGCAATCATTGCAACCCAAGTGTTTGATTCTTCTCCTGTTGACGTATGTGGGAATATTCTTCCGGAAAATCTCGTAATACTTCCCTTGGTGGAATTCGACGCTATAATGGGAATGGATTGGCTCTCATTATATAGAGCACATATCAATTGTCGAGAAAAGGAAATATATTTTCATATTCCAAACCATCCCATGCTCCTCTACAAATGCAAGGAAGATCATGAATCTCCTTTGAGAAATCCTTCAATGGTGTGGGTGATGATTCCCTATGAAGAAGCATACCTCGCCCAAATTTTTGAGTCAAAGGAAAGTTCCAACCTTGAGGAAATGCCCATCGTAAGGGAATACGGCGATGTATTTCCCGAAGAGTTACCCGGAATTCCCCCGGATCGTGAGGTAGAGTTCTCAATTGAACTCATACCTGGAGCTACTCCTATCTCGAAGTGCCCATATAGGATGGCTCCTATCGAACTGGAGGAGTTAAAGAAGCAGATGCAAGAGCATCTGGACAAAGGGTTCATACGCCCTAGTGCATCACCTTGGGGTGCGCCAGTGCTCTTTGTGAAGAAGAAGGATGGTACCATGCGGCTGTGTATCGATTATTGGGAACTCAACAAGATCACCATAAAGAACAAGTATCCTCTCCCAAGGATTGATGACTTGTTCGACCAGTCAAGAGGAGCTCAATACTTCTCAAAGGTGGATATTCGTTTTGGATATCATCAAGTAAAGGTGAAGAAGGAAGATATTCAGAAGACTGCCTTCCGTACAAGGTATGGGCACTATGAGTTTTTGGTGATGCCCTTTGAACTTACTAATGCCCCTGCAATCTTCATGGATTTGATGAATAGAGTCTTTAGACATTACCTCGACAAATTTGTGGTAGTGTTTATCTAAGATATTCTCATCTACTCCAAGAGCAAGGAGGAACATTAAGAACATCTAAGACTTGTGTTGGCGACATTGAGAAAGGAGAAGTTGTACGCCAAGTTCAGCAAGTGTGAATTTTGGATGAATCAAGTCACGTTCTTGGGACATGTGATCACAAGCGAGGGAATTTATGTGGACCCTTCAAATACAAAGGCAATTGAAGAATGGACCAGGCCCTCTAGTGTCACAGAAATCCGTAGTTTTCTTGGATTAGCTGGGTACTACCGACGTTTTGTGAGAAACTTCTCACGATTGTCAAGCCCGCTAACTAAGTTAACAAGGAAAGGGGTAAAGTATGTATGGACAGAAGAATGTGAGGGAAGCTTCAAGGAGCTAAAGAGAAGGCTGATCACTGCACCTGTACTCACACTACCAAAAAGTGGAGAAAGTTTTTCCATATACAATGATGCTTCAAAGAAAGGCTTGGGTTGTGTACTCATGCAAAATGATAATGTGATAGCCTACGCCTCACGACAGTTGAAGATCCATGAGCAGAACTACCCGACGCATGATCTAGAGCTGGCAGCCGTGATTTTTGCCTTGAAAATATGGCGGCACTACCTTTATGGTGAGAAGTGTGACATATAAATCGACTACAAGAGCCTAATGTATATATTCACACAAAAGGAGCTCAACATGCGTCAAAGGAGATGGTTAGAGCTAATCAAGGATTACGATTGCTCTATTCACTATCATCCTGGAAAGGCGAACAAGGTAGCTGATGCTCTAAGCAGGAAAGAACCTGCTACTCTATCCATGTTGAGGATTGAGAAAGACCATATCTTCTTGGATATGCAAAGGATGGATTTGGGAATCGTAAGGGAAGGGGATACATCCTACCTTGCCCAAATGATTGCGCAACCATCCATCCAACAAAAGATTAAGGAAGCACAAAGGGACGATGTAAAGATACAAAAGAGGGTGAATGCAGTAAAGGAAGGGAAGCTGCAAGAGTCCCATATCGACGATGATGGTGTGATTCGTTTTGGAACGCGGCATTGTGTGCCTTCATCACCCGGAATAAAGAAGAAGCTATTGGATAATGCACATAGCTCAACTTTCTCTATTCATCCTGGAAGTACCAAGATGTATCGTGATCTCCGAGAACACTTCTGGTGGGATAACATGAAGAAGGAGATTGCGGAATATATATCAAGGTGCTTGATATGTCAGCAAGTTAAAGCTAAGCGGAAAAAGTCCAAAGGTATGATGCAGCCATTGCCTATACCCATGTGGAAATAGGAAAATCTTACTATGGACTTTGTCATGGGTCTCCCGAAAACGTCAAGAGTAAATAATGCGATATGGGTTGTGGTTTACCGACTCACCAAGACTGCCCATTTTATCACTATTAGGGAAGACCTCTCCCTTGAACAACTTGCAAGGATATATGTGAAGGAAGTAGTGAGATTGCACGGTGTTCCGCTCTCGATTGTCTCTGATCGTGATCCAAGGTTCACTTCTAAATTCCGGAGGAACCTTCAACATGATTTGAGTACTGAATTAAATTTCAGCATGACCTATCACCCCCAAACTGATGGCCAGTCTGAAAGGACTATTCAGACACTTGAAGATATGCTAAGATCCTGCTCTCTTGAATTCAAAGGTGGTTGGGATCAACATCTCCCATTGGTTGAGTTCTCATACAAAAATATCTTCCACTCGAGTATTCATATGGCTCTGTATGAAGCTCTTTATGGGAAGCGATGTAGAACTCCAACCTGTTGGGATGAAGTTGGAGAACGAAAGCTACTTGGTCCCGATCTTGTTCAAGAGATGACAGAGAAGGTTCAAGTCATCCAGAAACATATCAAAGCTGCTCAAAGTCGGCAAAAGAGCTATGCTGACAATCGTTAAAGGGACTTAGAGTTCAACGTTGTAGATAAAGTCTTCCTTCGAATATCTCCAATGAAGAGAGTCATGCGATTCGGGAAGAAAGGGAAGCTAAGCCCAAGGTACATTGGCCCCTTTGAGATCCTTGATCGTATAGGAGCCGTGGCCTATCGACTGGCACTTCCACCGAATATGGCTCAAGTTCATGATGTGTTTCACGTATCACTACTGAGGAAGTACATTCCAGACCCCTCACATGTACTAAACTCAGAGGTGGTACAGTTGGAAGATGATCTCCCATATGAGGAGTAGCCGGAAAAAATTCTGGACCGAAGTGATAAGGTTCTATGCAACAAGACAACCCTCCTTGTCAAAGTGTTGTGGAGGAACCAAAAGTTTGAGGAAGCAACTTGGGAACCGGAAGAGGCAATGAAGGAGAAGTACCCTCACCTGTTTGTGTAAAGTGAAATTTCGGGGGAAAAATTTCTTAAGGAGGGAAGAATGTAACGACCCAAAGTTTTTCAATGGAAAATTCCCTTCTTATATCTATGTCATAAAAACACAAAATAATGAACTACTAAGTGATAAGTGACCTTTAAACATAATTTTTTCACCCCTATGTTTGGAATTTTAAAAATCCAACATACACGGTTGTGTTCAAGATAGTTTTTGGAGTCTAATGAAACAAAAATAATTTTTGGTGAATAGTAACCTACCCTTATGAATAGTAACCTACCTTTATGAATAGTAACCTACCCTTATGAATAGTAAATAAGAGTAACATTACCTATGAATAATAAAATAAAATTTAGACATCATAGAAAGTGATAATTTGACCTTTGTAAACGTTTTTGGTATTTTATAAGTCACAAATAATTAATTATAATTAATTAATTAATTTAAAAGAATATTTATTTTCCTGAAATATATTCATAAATTATTGAATCAATGTCTAATAGTTTTTAGATAATTTTATAAGACCCTAAGTAATTTTTGAAAGAATTGAAAAATCAGTTTTAACTTTAAAAACTGTGTTTTTTAAGTAAATTATGATTTTAATTAAATATTAAATTAATAATATTTAGAAAATTATTTTTGAAAAATGGACTTCATTTTTTGATTCTACACGTTGAAAAATGGTTGGGGTAAAATTTTGGGATTTTTCTGAGATACTTGAATTTTTGATGAATAGTAGAATACATTAATTTATCATATAAATACATTTTAATTAAAACCCACTATTCCTGACATCACAAGTGATTTAAGCACCCAAATCCCGAATTCACAAGTCAAATTTACTATTCTTAGTCATCCAAGACTCAATATTCCTTGTCTTAGGTGAAATTAATAAACTAATCAATTTTATATTAAGGAAACCCCTCTCCCCTCCACTATAAAAGCCACCCTTCACTCCCTCTTTTCTTCACACCTCTCAAGATCCAAGCCTTCTCTAAATTCTACCCAAACACCTTCCCTAGCTCATCCCCCACGTCCAAAATCTGCTGGTCTCATCAAAAGACCAAGCCTAGCTTCCTTAAAGAGGATCTCAAGAGAAGGATTCTAAAGGTAATTTCTCTCTCTCTTCTCCTTTAATTTCCTTTCAAGTTCAAGATCCTTTCTTGATCTCTCTCTATCTATATTCATCCAAATTGTTCTATAAATCTAGTATTATATATATAATGTAATATTATGATTCTAATGTTATATTATATCACCCCACACCCTTTCCCCCTTCCTTTTATTTTACTAAAGAGAACGTTGTTCATGTGGTGATAATTTATCACCTTCAAAAACAACATGCTCTCTTCTTCCATTTATACCTTCAATATGGTCATGAAAGAATTTTTATGGTTGAAACAAAATGTTTTATATGTATTATGTTCTATTTTAAGTTCTGGAAATAACCTATGGCCATACCACTAAGTGAAAAGTTAAAATGAGTTGGTTGTGATCCAAAAACCGCTCAAACTAGCCCAAATAATCTTCATTTAATTCTTATCTAATAATTCGGCCACATGGATCTAATATAACTCATTATAAAATCATTAATGCTTCTGTAATATCATTAATTACATGTAACATCAGTTCTGGATGTTTACCCATGATCTACCCAAACATCAAATTAAGAATACAAGTGGACCGCTCAAGAAAACCATGAAAACGAACATCCCCGATCAATGTTTTTAAACTCTATAAGTCATCCAAAGGAACATAATATGAAATAATGAAACCAGAATGAACCCTATTAATGTATAAAATGTTATGGAATTTTTAATTAATGAATATAATGTAATTATACAGGACATTAAAGAGAAGGAGGCATTCGAGTACAAGGTAAGGGGAAATCTCGAACCCAATTTTCTTCCTTCGGGTTCTCCCTCTTTCACTCCATTTTTGATATGGTTACTCCTCAAAGATCATTTTTTCATCATTTACATTACTTTTCTAGGATATAAATGTTTGTCACTGGTTTTTATGTCCATCAAAATGTTTTCCAAAAGAACTCTTCTTTCAAGATCTCACATTTTGTCTCTCATTCAAGGTTGATGGTTCTTATATCAAGTATGTTGTTCCCTCTTTCTTTTGGGAACCCAAAGCTTATGAATGTGTTATTATGAGATGAAACCCATCCCTTTACATGGGTTATTTATGTACATGTTTGATATGTGTTATATGTGGCAAGAATGATAATGATAATGTTATGATGTGACGGGTGCGCCCGGAATTATATTGCGCAATATGAATGTTTAAATGTGACGGGTGCGCCCGGAATTATATAGCGCTCAAATGAATTGGTTAAAGTGATGAATCTCATGAGTAAATGTGAAATTATGCGTGAACATGATGCTAGCTTTGTTCACAAGTATGTGTGGTAGTTAACCACTAAGACATGATGTTTCATTTTTATGCTTTGCCACATTTCAAGTTTATTGTTTATGCTCCTCTCATGTTCAAGATCTTCTTCCTAAGTCATGATTATGCTCACCCCATGCTATATTGTTCTTATATATCCTCTTACTGGGCTTTTATCTCACCCCTTTTGATGTATATCCTCAGGTGGCTACATGTACTAAGGAGAGGACAAGTGCTACTAAGAAGCTATAGAAGAAGAGATTAAATGAATTTTTATGCTTGATGTTGTACTTGCTATGTGTAGTCCTAGTTTTCCCAAGACACTAAACCTCTGGATCCTCCATGTGTAATACTATTATGTTGTTTATCTTTGAAATGATGTAATAGTAATGTAATAAAAGGCCGGGTCGTTATAACATATTATGAAGAGAAGTAAGTATTCTATCATTTTTATCTTATAAAGGGGATTCCTTAGTTAAATGATTTCACACCGGGTTCACTATTTTGTTTCCAATGAAATGGTTGTGGTGATTTCCAATATGATGGAGGTCTGATGAAAGAGTATTAGTTACCCTTTTAGTGGTATGATTGATTGTGTGTGGGGGGGGGGGGTTAATGTTGAACAATCGTTCATAGTAGGTTCACCATTCTTATCTCACACTCATTTGTGAGAGGTCAGTTTCAAATAGGGTTTGTTTATAGAATTTGAAACACCCAATGGTTATTATATCCATGAGTACTCATGGATATAACTTCCAATGGTAGGTTATTGTTGGGAAACTTGGCCAATGATACTTAAGAACTCACATTGTTTAAGAGGATGGGAAGTTGAGCTCATTACACCCTTTTGGGGTGGACTATTGCCTACTCCGAGACTCTCTTATAGATTTAAGATATGTTCAAAAATCATTTATTCATTCCAAATTATGATGTGGATCAACCTAAATTAGAAATAAATTGTGATCCTGAAAGGGTTCAGAATCATATACATGTATCTGAGGTTCTCCATCAATAGAGGGATCTATATGCATCTGAGGTTCTCTATCAACAATACCCTTTTTGTACAAGTATCAGAGATTCCTGGGTTTTTTATTAGGATGATGATGGTTTTAAACCATACAGTGGGTTTCTTTGGAGTTTATTGTCATCTAGGGTGACAAAGGTTGTTTTGATGTTAGGATAAAACCTGTAAGACAGGATTCCTAAGTATCATTGTGAGAGGAATCATAACCAACATAGTTCGGTTCCACTTAATAAGACAAATTACCATTTAAGGTTGTGTGGCCTGTATCAAACCATGCAGTTTAACATCATGCAGTAAGAACATCTAATAGGAAGGTACCTAGTCAAATTTTGCGGTGAGACTTATGCTGAGGAATCCCAAGGGACCTCAAAGAGATGTGGTATCCCAGGTGGGAGATTGATATTTTTAAGGATACAATCCAATAAGTATGGTGATAAAATGGGATTAGAAGGAATATAGCCCTCCGATTTGGATATGAACATACTGAGAATATGGCCCAGAGAACATTAGGGTAAATTTTTGTGTTAGGTTTGGACCTCAGGTAGGCTTCCTACGTACCCCCATTAGTTGGGAATAAAATCTCAGGTTGTTTGAAATAGGTTGGGAATTACACCTATGGGGGAGGCCCATTGAGGTGATTCTTCATTGGGAATATGGATTTTTGAAGTTTGAGGTATGGTTTTGGGGATTATACCATATAGGAGGCCCAATGGATCATGTGACTGGGGCCTACACTTAGGAGGATTCCCACTTGAATATGGTTGGTGGTTTACATCGAATAAGAGGCCCATGTTTCTGGATCTATGAGGAAGGTCTCGAAACAAGGCATTTTGGGGTTTTTTTATTGGGACATATACTTAAAATGAAACCCATTTTATGTTTGAGATCATGTAGATGTCAGGATCAACACTGACCTCTAAACCCAAGTGAGTCATTCTTAGTGTGAGAAACAAGAGGAACCAGTAGATATGAAGATCACACAATCCACTTTGTCTGTTAATAGAAAAGGTCAAGGTCCAAAGGGAGATGTAAAAGAGAAATGGATTTAACATTCCCATCCCCTCCCATCATTGTATTATAGACTAGTGAAATGGATAAAGTGTGTCACCTCCCATAAGACTATCTAGGGGCATACTCCAGGAGGGATTCCCTACCCTCAATTTCAAAGAGAATGTGACAAGGATCCATCCCTATCCCTCATCGAAGGGAAAAGACATTAGTTTACCTAAATCCCTAGAATGGTAAGGTTCACGTCATCACCTATGAGGTTGTGATACCATCCAAGGTTGGGACCCTTGTTACTAGGGGAATGTAGACTTGAAAACATTTTGATGGTCTACCCTTTCATGTAGGTTAATAATAAAACTTCACTTAAAATGGGTATATAGATTCTAGAGGACACACTGATGTGTCTGATGATTTTATCATACATATCGGGTGGACTTGGAGAGGCCATGGCCTAATACCATTATAATTTGTTCACAAAAGGGTTGGAGTGAATCTTGATGGTATGATAGAGGGAATTGATGGGAGATAGAGAGTAGAACTCCCTAGGATTCCCCATTCTGTGTAGCATGTTCTTACGAGGGACATGGTTCCCTCTCCATAGCATGTTGCTACATAAGTAAGGGGGTCATCTGCATAGCGTTGTGCTATGAGGTCCTGAGATCATTCCATGTAGTGTGTTAATATGTTGGGATGTATTCCTCCCATGAATCATTTTTCTACACGGGGAAGGGTTCCACCCGAATAGAATTTTTCTATGTGGGGTGTTGGAATGTTGAGGGTACATCCGTTTATGCCTCGCGAAACGGTGTCTGAAAATGGGTTTCATCTTTGCAGATGACCAGATGAATTTATTTTCTTCTTAATTCTATGAAGGGGGTGTACCTACTAGGAATTGATGTATCCATCACAATTATCATTCAATTCCCCATTCATTCATCCCTATGTCCCCCATTTGTTCTCCTCTTCTTGATTCCCCTCAGGGATATTTTATAGAAGAACTGAGGAATCAGATACTAGGATGGTCAGTTGTCCATGGTGGTCTACATGAATTCATTTATGGGATCCCATAAAGGATACCCGGTCCAATGAATGATTTTATTCATGGGGATGAAAATCATCACCCTCACATGTAAGTGTTTTTTTCATTCATGGGGTCGAAAATCACCATTTGGCCTAAAAAATGTTTTGATTCCATTAGTGGGTGCTGACAACTCTGTCTCATACTAGGTGCAATTTATTTCATGGGTTGCCTCACATAATGGTGGAATTCCATGTAGAGTAGTGGTACTTCTATAATTTCATACTTCATGAGTCCAAGATCTATTTCTTTGATTCCCATCCTTTGAAAATTTTCTTCAAACTCTTATTCATATATGTTTTTTCCCTTTCCCAAATTCTTGGAATTATTTTATTCTTACATGAGGATTTTTCAAGACCAAAAAAATCCCCTCATAAAAATGGGCTCTGATTGGGATCAATAGAAGGCAGTTATGATATAGAAATTGGTCCTATTATGAACTGGTTTGTGGTAAGTAGGTGGAACCGCAAGAGGGGACCACACCTATAGATAGGGCGCTAACTCATTTTTACTTTACCAATTCCTACCTACGAACCAAGATCTCTAAAAAATCCCTCTGATGATGGTTCTTCGAGGTATCATTTTTCCTTTATTGGTGAACCTTCCTTGAAATGAAACTTGTCACCCACAAATGGTAATTTTAATTTCTACATAGTGGTTTATGATTCGAGGATTGAGCATCTCAAGGAATGAAGGCCTCACAGGCCAATGATTCATTGGAAAATACGACATGGGCCAATGCTTCATGGGAAAATTCTTCACAGACTAATGGTTTGTGGGAAGATTCTTGAGTGGCGGAGAAAAATACACATTGTGAAATTTTTTATGAACCCCTTTAATGAATCTCATATTTTTTTTGCTAATGATCTTATTTTTGGTATAAGATTGCTTTTTATTCCACTTAAATGACTGTGATTATGGGAAGAGCCTCAACGGTTGAGAACATTGAAGATGATCTTTGTCATTATATCATCTCTTAGGAGGGTATTATGAAGAATATCCTTTTATTAGAGCTTCTTAACTACCTTCTATCCCACAAACTAATACTATACAATTTCAAACATTAAGATGATTTCCCTATTCAACTCGCAAACCAAGACCTTACGTATGCATGTTTCAAGGTGTATTAGGATCATTCACAAGTTAACATATATACCATAGGACAAATCATTCCTAATATTTTATGGGAGAAAGTCTGTATTCTGAATAGTTCTCTATGGACCCAAAGCAACTAACACAGTCATGGAATATCCTTTAAACCATCCATTCAAGATTATCCATACATTTTCAAACTCTTGTGATGCAACTCCAAAGGATGGTGGAGATCTAAGTGGGACTTTAATTATATAGGAAGCTTCTCAGGTGAATGGTATTGGGAATTCTTAGTGCAACAAAATTCCATGGAATCTCTCGAACAATTAGAGATTGTTAGATTATACCAGATAGTATGGGATTTTTAATTTGAGGATTATTCACTGACTGAAATGGTTCTTTAATTAATAAATATTTACTATTTCAGTAGAAACACATTCCACTTTTCTCATGGTATAATTAGGTACAACTTATGGGATATCTACTAATTAGGGAGAATCCCCATTCATGGTAACATTTATGACAAGTTCCTACCTGTAAGAAATACATAGGAAAACACATAGGAGGTTTCTCCAATGGATAGAGATGTATTTTCTATGGTAGATAAATCACTAGTTCATCCACTTAATACCTATTCAATCATTCCATTAAGCGATTGAAAAAATATGTATCTGTAATCCAATGGTCCAAGGATGAAGGTTCAACGCACCAAGAATCATATAACCCAACAATCCCAAGGTATTCTACATTCATATTGGGTCACTCTCAAGGAAGGAAAATATAATACATGGGGATACCAGATCTGAATAGACATGTCCCTAGAATTTTGGTTGGAAGGATTCTTTTTTATGTTCTGGAGTGGATGGATCTTCCCATATTATTATGCCTATACTGGTTTCTGAGTCTACACCTTGATGATGGTGACCACATTAGTGGAGGGAGAACCTATCAACTTGGGTGTACCCACCCTTGCATATATTTATGAATTTTTGGGACAAATACAGACGGGAAGAACCATACATCTCCTTATTAGTCCATTTCAATTCTTATATGAAAAGGTGGAGAAATACTATCGATGCTACAAATATATGTACACCATTAAAATCCATTGTTCCACCTTTTTCCCTACACTACTCAATATCGCTGGTGTTCTCACAACATCCCTGGGAATTGATGGAATTGTGGAATAGATACATGATTTCTCCCAATTATCTTTCACACCTTATTCATTACCCTATGGAGTGGTAGTGGACATCAGAAGAGGTTCCTTGGAAGAATGTTACTACATTGTCTCATTATGAGATAGGATTATAACTTCTCATGTGGATGGGTAACCATTCTCTAAATTTATCTTCCTTACAGGTTTGCACAAAAATTTGGATGTCTACAATAGGCTGTATCCCTACCCATTTCCAAGATCTAAAGGGAATCACACCTAGTTATCCTTTTTCAACTATGGTTGATGATGGCGTGTGGGGATTCTGTTATGAAAATTTCCCTACCCCCTGTGGGAGCCCTGACCAACTTTTCATGAGATTATGCCAAGACATGGATGGAATACTATCCTAATGGGGTGATGATGAATCCAATCTAATGGGTAAATAATCACTATATTATCTTAGTTCTATGCCTGATTCACCTTCCTCATCAAATTATATCATATTAAAACTTACATCCCATCGTTTGACACATTTTGTGGGAGATTCATCCTCGAGCTCCATATTCGTTGAAAGCGGTGCAGATCCAACATTTTTGACTTGTACTACTAGTAGCCCCACTAATGCTGGTACTTGAATAACAACCTTGGGAAATTCACCAATTGATTCCAGGTCTATCATCCTAGTTACCAAGATTAGAAAGGAGGTAGAGATGGAATATTATCTTACTTTTGTGCCAAACTTTAAAATGAGCCTATCTGTCATAACTACAATCCCGGATTATATACCCATAGAAACTGATGAATAGGTTAAGGGTCCCAATGATACTATTAAACACTAGGATAGGAAAAAATTGGGCCTAGAACCAATTTTTATTGTCATCACAAATTCTCCCTTAGAAGAAATGAAAAACAGAGTGGACAACCTTTTCCAACTCTTCCTTAGTTTAGTCTCATGTGGGTTGGATTACTAGAGTTTTTATATCCTTATCTATCTGATCCTCATTTAGTTAGAAGACTCAGATAATTTTGAATGTGACCTTATCCAATTCAATGCTACCAACCATCATGCATAAACTTTAAAGGATACTACTACTGAGCTACACCACTTGTTTATTGAAGAAGCATGATTTTACGATCAGTTGATCACACTGACTATAGTGCTATGAGAATGTGAGGATCATGTGTCTAGGATAAAGGAATAGCTATCATTAACAAATGAAAGTTTTAAATCCATCATGTAGAAAGGTCCAGAGCTCAGGGTCATCATTAAAAAGATGCACCCAATAGTTGAAACTGAATCTGGGAAAAGAACCAACCTAGAGTGGGCCCTTGATGGCTTGCGTCAGGTGTTAGTTAATCTACTAACTAAATAGAGATGAGATTCACTATATCCATTTTGGTTGTTTTTTTTCATAAATTTTAGGAATAAACTTAGAGATGTTGACGTTCCTTCTTTATTTCCATTTAATGAATAAATGAAAACTCATTTTCCTTCCAAAACTTGTCCTTTTTCTTATCCCTCAATGCCAATAAATCATAACACCTAGTTTGTTTTTAAAGATAACGCCTTATAATAATTTAATGGGTTCACCATTGGATATAAATTTCAATCACAACCTAAGATATTCAATTTGATATAATCAGGTAAAGTTCTATTTTTTCTTGAGTCATGGGACTTAGCGAGCTTAGTTTTGACTGTTTCAAGGTTTACCCGGAAAATCCAAAAAAATTTATGTCTCTTTTTTTACCACCCAAATTTTTTTAATTCCACTATGGTATGATCTTAGCAAGCATAACTTGAATTTTTCTTAGGATTCCATTTATGAGTTTTTGAACTAACCAGTTTTGGGACTTTTTTATTTTCTTTTGATTACTCAATTTTTTTTTGAAACCATGAAAAACATAGGTCTAGAAAGCAGGTACTCAACTTTTACCCTGGTTTCCCTTTGTTGGTTTTCATCCTGGTGAGTATTATGTATTGTTTTGTAGGAATTTTAATGTATTGAAATCCATAATAATGAAACCATTGTTTTAGGTTGAATAGATTTTACCATGATTTATGGGGGGATTACCCTGACATGGATTACAAGATGGGGATGTCATAGTATCTTTCATACATGAGGGGGGGGTAGACCCTATTTTTTTATTTTTGGATCCTAGAAATGTTATAGGAAACATACACAAGTAGTGACTATAAAAACATTTTATATCACGATGTTGTTATGGGAGTATATAGATAGAAGTGGCCTCTCCTGGGGATGAATTTTCCTTTGGTTTATGGGCCTTTTTTGTGGGAAACTTATGAAGATCCAAGTGGGGAATATTGTACATAGTCCAACAAAGGTTTCCTCAAGACACTCACCCTCCATTTACAATGGCCAAGTAGTTTGTGAAAATTTGGATTTATGAAGACCGCAAAGGGTGTCCTACCAAGGGAATTCTATCTAAAAATGATGAGGGAATCTATATCGGCACTGACCATGAATGAGGAATCATTCATACATGAATTTGAATTCTGTAAAATATTGTTAAAGAATGGTGTAGTTTAGTGTCGTGCAACTTGTACAAGAACCATGTAGTTTAACGTCTTACGAAAAAGACATTCAGGGACTATAGTTTAAGGTCACTTAGCTTTGACCAAGAGATAATTTTTTCCCATTTTCAGGTTAATCTACCCAAGAATACTCCATCATCATTAATAATGAATGGGATAGGTTGTAAGTAGTAATCCAGTGGTTTCTGAATCCAATGAGTGAATAAGACGAGAACGTCATTAGGGAATAAAGAAATAGTAGAGGTCTCTCATAATGATGGATTTTAATTTAGTTGAAAAACCATTTTTGTGGGAAAATTATTTAGAGAAAACTGGGCCATATTGTTCATAGTCAAATGAAGATATCCTCAAGAAATTTCCCTCTCTCTTTAATGGCCATATATTTTTACGAATATTTAGAATTCCCAAACACATAGTTTGGTTTGTGAAATTAAGTACCTAAATATGAAAGGATCATTTTATGTTGAAATTTCCCAAAAATGTGTAGAAATGTTTTCCATACGTACTTTTGATGCATATGTAGGAAGGATGGATTTTTTATTATGACTGGGCCTAAAATGTAGGGTCCAAGAATCACTACGTATCTTCATCAAAAAGAGAATCAAGAAACATGTAGTTCTTTTCGTGGAAGTTCCCTATGTCGTTCTAACCCATACACATGAAAGGGGGAATATTTTTATGCTGTGGATGGGCACAAGTTTTAGGATTTAATAATCACTACATATCTTGTGATGGAAATAATTAATGCATACATAGTTATTAGAAATCATGCAATTTAAGGTCATGTGACCAGAACATAAACCATGTAAGGTCATGAGGGTAGGAAAACATGGGGTCTTTTAGTTTAAGGTCACATGTCTTGGACTATATGTCACATGAACAATTTTTAATAAAAGTTCAATTGGTTTAAGATGTTCTGCATGCCTCAGATGTGAAGGGGGAGGAAAAATGTAAAGCATGATTTTAGGGGTTCTTAGATCAGGAGAAATGGCATGGGGAAAAAAATTTAATTATGGATTAGTTAGATAGAAGAGGCCTCTCCTAAGGATGGGTTTGACTTTGGTTGACATGCCTTTTTGTGGGAAATTTATGTAAATCCATGTAGGGAATATTTTTCATAGTAAAAAAAAGGTTCCTTTAGGACATTGAACCTCCATTTTCGATGGCCATATGAAAATTGTGGAGATCTAGAATTTTCTGATACATAGAGTATGATAAATGGAAGGAATGTGTCTATGTACACAAGAATCATTCAAACCGTGATTGTCTATGGACTCTGGATTTCCCTACATGTATATGAATCTTATGTAGGGGGAATTCCTATTTCCTTGATGGATCCCTAAATGGGGAACCCATATTATGATCTCCTACATAGATCTTTGTCTGAAGACATGGGATGTGGATATATGTTTCTCTTTACCCAATGAATGGGACAACTACATGAGGTCTAAATGTTAATACATATCTTTGTAAAATGATAATCAAGTATCACATAGTTCTTGAGGTACCATACAGTTTAATGACATGAAACGAGAATGTCATCCATGCATTTTAACATCATACGGTAATGACATTTCTTCCCTACCGTGAGAAGGAAATATTACAACTAGACCCAATATTAATGGCCCAGACATCACTAAATATATTGGGATAACAAGAATCAAGCCACATGTACTTCTGAAATTGGATTCAACCATGTATTTTAATATCATTAAGTAATGACATGGGGTGTTCCTTTTATGGTCTTGTAATCTGGACCATAATAACCCCGATGTGAATTAAGATTCCTTAATAATATTGGGAATTCTTTACCCAAATTACTAATCCCATGTGAGAAATTATTGGTACAAGAAACAAGGGATTGAAAAGGTTTGTTCCACTGCACATAGGTGAAGGATAGGGGAATTTTTATTTTGTGATAGTTGGACCAAGATGTAAGATTCAGGTGTCACTACATATGTCATTATAGTGAGAATCAGGGGACACATAGTTATGAACATGATCTTTATAAAAGTTAGACCTGTAAACAGGTAGGGGGAATTCTTATTGGTTGTGGTTAGACCCAAAATTGGAGATTTAGGTGTCGCTATGTATCATGTGATAATAGGAATCAATCAATTCATAGTTCTGAATGGGAACTATCTATGCGGATCTGATCCATACGCTGAGGGGGGAATTTTTCCCATTGATTATTGATTATTGTGGATGGACTTGGGATTGAAGATCCAGGTGTCCCTACATATCCTGTGTGGATAGTAATCAATCCACACATAGTTTTGAACATGCTTCCTTACACATATTTGACTCATGTATAAAGAAAGTTAATTTTATTTAAAGTAAACCTATAATGGAAGGGTTCGATTTGGGGTCCCCAGTATTAATTTTATTTGTATACAAGGGAGGGGTAATTTCCCATATTTGTTGGCTGGGCCCAGAACACAAGGTATGGACTTCACTACATATCTCATCAACACTAGAATTAAGCCACATGTAGTTTTTAAGGAACCGTGCGGTTTAATTTCATACAGAAAGGACATTCACCATGCAGTTTAACATATTGCTGTAAGGATGTCGGTCACACGACGTTGAAGAAAAGTAGCATCATGCTTGGTACAAACAGTAGATATTTGTGTGTCACTATGTATGCCATGTGAATAGAAATCATACCACACATAGTTCTAGATGAATCAAGTAGTTTAGTGTCATGTGACTAGGACATTCAGCTATGTGGTTTAACATCATGCGGTAAGGATGTGGGTGACTCAATGTAAAAAAATAATTATTGTGTCTAAGACCATGGGTAGAGATCTTGGTATCACTATATATCCTTCGAGGGAAGGAATCAAGGAACACATAGACCTTGAATGACTGTTTACTATGTAGATCTGACCCATACGTAGGGAGGGGACATTTTTTTACTTTTGGAGTGTATTGACCAATATATGAGATTTGGGAATCACTACATATCTTTTTGAAATGAGAATCAATCCAAATGTAGTTATTTATAATGGAATGTTAGGAGACCAATTTTGGAGGTTCTTTCCTTTTTGGAGAGGACATGAAGGCCTTGTTTTTGTGATACAAGGCATCCCTCGTTTGCAGTGAGGCATCCCATTTATAGGGAAAGGGGTAAGGCTATAGTTTATCATCATGAAGCTGATATGGGGATGCTATTTAATTTATAATCATGCAGTAGGTATGTCAGTGTCATGAAATTTATTTTCTTGTGATGCAGATGATGTACTGTATAGTTTAACAGCAAGCGACTAGGAAGTGAGTGTGTGATTACATATAATATATCTTCAAGAACATTGCATTGGTGGAGGATATGACGATATGTACATACAATGAAATTAAATAATAGGATCCATTGGAATAGAACTTGTCTATGGAATATGGTCCCTCCCACTTTGGTTCCATCTTTTGAGGTTTCTTTCCAGGTATCATTAGAGTTTTAAGGACCAACCTAAATCTCCTTTGAGGAATAACCAAAGGTGATTTTTTTTTCTAATGGCTCATGAAATACGGTTTTAGTGGACTATGAAATGACGAAAGGTATGGAATATATTCTCATCTTGTTAATCCAATTCATCCATCCATTTCTAGGATTTCTCATATATGGATAGCTAATCACAATTTGAAATGTGCAATGAGGGAGATTGAACTTTGATGGGATGGACCGCCTATGTCCAGTATTATAATGAGTATTGGGTTTTCTGTTTGGTAGTGCGGGTCGTAGTCTGGTAAGTCTACAAATCATGCAGGAGCTTATCTGGCCAATACTTTTTTCTCGATTTACCATATTCTAGAGTATATTTGATAGGGTCTTGTTTAAGGCCTCTATCTGTCTGTCAACTGTTGCATGGTAGTAAGAAAAATGGTTGGACTTGATGTCATACTTTTGATATAGCTTATCTAATTTAGTAGAAGAGAATCTAGTGAAATTTTCTATAAGTATTCTATAAGGGACACCAAATCTAGTGATGATGTTGGATTTTGTGAATCAGAATATGTTCCTTGACCTGACCTCTTTCAGGGTTATAATCATCCCATTTATAGAATAATTTTGTTGCAGTTGAATGTACTTTAACGACTTGGCCGTAGTAGGAGGATATGGTTCTAAGATGTCTATTCCCCAAATATAAAATGGTCCGTATTATTTGGTTGTATGAAGAAACTCTAGGGGTTGGTGAATGAAGTTGGAATAAACCTCATAGGATTGACACTTTTTAGTAAATTTAGCACAATCGTACTTTATAGTGGGCCATTAGTAACCTAGAATTTAGATTCTATGGGAAAACATAAAGGAGTAAGGTAGAACTACCTCCCCTGGAGAGATGAGAATGACTCCCAACCCCACTTTTTTGAGCTTGGGGTCTTCCATCCTCTTCCCTATCAGTCTTTGGGATGCATCATGAAAATAATACTCCAATATCTGGTGGACCTCTTTAGTAGATAAAACCTCTTCATTGAGTAATTTAGTATCCAATGAGGCCATTTATATTGAGGGGTTCTCTACCAAAAAGTTTTATAAAACTTGGAATTTCACCACTTTCTAAGGCATGAACTAAATATCAAACTATTGTAATATGACTGTGTGAAGACCCCGACTCCCAAAACCCAAGATCCAGTGCCTTCTAAACCTGATGTGTTGTTTTAAAATAAAACATGCATTGATAAACTACACATCATGTCCCATACAGAAGATCATGTGCGGTTTGGGTTCTGGGAAACTGGAAACTTCTGAAACAATTTATCTTTTAAAAGCTGATACCTGAAAATTTTAAATCAAAATGTAGGGTGAGCATTGAAATACTCAGAAAGGGTTTTTAAAAATAAAAAAAGTGTAACTTTTTGAAAAAATTCATTTAAAATTATCCATAGATCATTCTTTTAAGGAAAACTGTAACACATAACATCTAAATGCTCAATCAAGATTTTCAAGAAATATATGAAACAATTATGAAATTTCTAAAGGAGTAATAATGGTCATCATAAAAAAGTACGACATGAGATTACTTAAGCATAAAATTAAACATTTAAGAGTAATGAATAATCAGAGTTATGCATAAAGGAAACAACTTAAATTTTCATATGTTGGTTACTATTTTACTAAGTGATAAACACAAATCATGCTCCAAAATTATACTAGTGAAATAAGAACTTATGAAAACATAAATGCAATGGTCGTGAAATAATGGGCATATTATCTTAAAAAGAACTTGTAACATAAATTGAATTATGTGGCATCAACATTTAACTTAGACAATAATTTCCGTATCACCAAGGTCCATCCCCAAGGTGTCATTTTAAAACATTACCAAGGTCCATCACCAAGGCGTCATTAAATTGGTCATCTCTAGAGATTAAGTCTTTACCCAATGCATTGGAGCACTATTAGGGCGCACCCTTAATTTTGCCTTTATTACTGTGTGAACCACATCATTCATGCTTTACTTAAACGGTTTGTATATTCAAGATGTCCCATACCACCTTGAATAACTCATTCATTTTCATATTACCCAAGGTGTCCCATACCACTTTGGGTAATCTAATTTCTTAGTTCATTATTGTGACATGTCTAAGGCATGGATTATGTACAATAATAACTAAAATAAATAATGAACCATTACATATTTTGCTAATACAGTATACTACAGTTAACAATGAAAAATATGTCAAATAAACTTGTTTAATAAAACATGATTCACATAAAATAAGAATTTACTTAAAGATTGATATCCATCCTTTTAAAAAACATGAATTTGATTCGTATTGGACTACATGTATGTGAGTACATAGATATATATGTATAAAGTTTACAAAGGGGGGTTTTCATGGTAAGAATTGTTTCAAACAACCCTCATAAATAAATAATGCCTAGTATAACATACTGGATCCTATTGGAAATCCAAAAATAGCTTGGGTTTGGGTTCTAAATATATTTATATACATATAAAAAACTATATATTTCGAATATTTATGTATGTATAGGTTTTGTGAAATAAAACCGAAGGAAAACAATCAAAACTTAACACCCAAACATCCTGTCCCACATAGGTCGATCCAACTAAAAGAAAATATAACCTATATATATATATAAACTATACATATAGATAACCCATATATATGAACTATATTTTAATGGGTTGGTTTTAAAACAAAGTAAGATAATCCCTTTCACTTGTAATCATTGTAGAAAATTTTAGAAAAACACCCCTGAAACCGTTTTAAAACTGGATGGTTTGCATTATACATATTTATATATATATATATATATAAACCGTATATACTAAAACATAGAATATTAGTATTTCTGAATGAGAGCAAAACATAAAACATCTTTACTTGTACCCTACTGAAAAGACTATGGCAAACCCTTTTTGAAAACAATACAAACTGAGGGGTTTGTATTAGGTATATATACATATATAAGATGCATATACCGGGTGTAGGTTTATCCAAAAATGAAGACAAATCATGAAAGCACCCTTACTGTGATTGAGGAGGATGCTCAGATCAAAAGGGAGCTCGTTTGGATTTGCTGGAGAGTTTGGAAGGATGGAAGTAGGATAAGAAGAAGCCACCAGGTTTCATGAGGCAGGAGGGGTTTAAGTAGGGCTTCGGTGCAACAGGTAACTCGACCCCAAGGGTAGACTGGTGTGGAGAAGATGGAACAACAGTGACCTAGGAGGGGGGTGTGCGGGGGTGAAGAGGAGTAGTGAAAAAGGAGAAGCCGAGGCGTCCTTGGGTGCAGGCCTACTGGTGCGGGACCCCGACGTGAGGAAGAAGACGCTGGAGAGGTCGACGCGGGAGGGAACCAAAGGACCCAGATTAGGTCAAGGCATAATCGGACGGCTGGAGGGATGCAGAAGGTGAGTTTATCGGTTTAAAAGAAAGCGATGGACGAGATTAAGCGCAGGGGAGATCATGCGGCTAAGGAAATCGGACAGACACAATTGAAGCAGTAGTCGATCGAACAGCTCAGAATGTGTGGAATGCGTCCCACATCGAAACGAACTGAAGATGAGGCATGGTTTATAATATAGAGCACGCTTCCTTTAGAGCAATAACACAAACACACACACACACACACACACACACTAGGGCCTTATACATGGGCCCCATGTGGGACTTGGCCCAACCCTATGGAATGCGCGCTGCGGGCCTTATACATGGGCCCGCGTGTGACTGGATGAAGCTATTCTTGGGCTCGGACCTGGTTGACACCTCTACAATGCTCGGGGATCCCGATGGTCGGCACCTCGGGTCCTTGGGGCTTGGTCTCAGCCTTGAGGGCTTGTCCCTAAGGGATGCCCTCAGCTTGGCCGGGTCCCAACATAAATTTTTATAAAAAAATTATTTAGATATACAAAATAAATAGTATAAGTATACTTAGCTTCAAAATAGTTTGAAATATGAATATTGGTAAAAATTGAATTTTTATACAATGAAATAAATAGTTTTAACTTTAAAAAAATCTCATTTTAGGCTATGTAGAATACGTTACATTTTCATATAACCCTTTTAAAAGATATATACATTTCATAATTAACATACCAAACCATTATAAATAACCCTAAAGAAAATAAATAATCCAATTTATAATATACTCTACTATTTGATTCATAAAATTCTTTTTAAAAGACCAATATTTCAAATACATAGTTTTAGAGATCCAATAAGATATATTTTTTAATTATCACGGATACCCTTTAAACATAACTTTCATAACATTTTAAAATACTAAGTTTTCAACCATATAGGTATCCATCGGGATTTTAAAAGATAAACTTTATCAATGAAAACCCAAAGGTTATTTTGAAAACCCGAACAGTTAGATATATAACGGTCATAATTTCTTAAAGGACCATTATAAAAACAGGGTTGTAGGGTGTTTCACAATTTCAAAACACTTGACCCTAGGTTGATGGCTCTCCTCATTCCATTGGTGCTGAGTACGTGTGCCATGGTTCTGGTTATTATGTTTTTCACACTGACAGACCCAGAAGATGTTTACTACCCAATTACTGGAGTTTTGGTTCTTAAAAGCCTTGCCGTGGCTATGTTAGGTCTTGTACATTGTATTTTCAATTAGTTTGGGTCTTTGTGGTAATGTAACATTTTAATATATACTAGTTCACTTTATTATCCTTATTTTTCTTCTATTTAGTTTCAAATTCTTTATTAGTACAAAAAAAACCATGTAAAATAAGATACATCATTGTAAATCATAACATTGTCTACTTAGCCAATTTCATAAAACTTGTGGCGTCACATTATCCCCCCTTTAGAAAATTGCTTCCTCGCAATTTATTTTACAAAAAAACAAAGGTTTTGGGACGTTCTCACCATCTCCACCATCGTAGAGGATCAATAGGTGCATTTAGCAGAATCCCAATAGCGATGCTCAACTCCTCCAGTTCCCTAACCCAGATACACTTAGTGCATGAGGGGTTGAATTCATGTACTGGACATTCAAGCTTTCAGAGGGAGGCTCAAACAGTACAAAGTTTATAAATTTCCATGTTGACCAACGTATGAAGAACTCGCCGAATTATGTCTCAGTCGAGAATATCCAAGTCATATATATTGTCGTATAGGCTGACGCTGAGGAGTTGGTACGTATATGTCGCATAAACGTTTCCTTCTAAAGCACCCTCTTGAAATTTCACTCTGGACGTGTAGTTCTGGCCTAGGGTGAAACACAGGAAGAGCCCTTCATGGTAACTTCCTCGCCGTTCACGCCCGGCCAGCTGTGCTGAGCCTATGCGGTAGTAGATGGAGGCATTCCCCTGGCAGGTGCGGAGAATCTCCAGACTGTTTGTCACCTCAAACCACTGCTTGCACATTTTTCACAAATTTGTGAAGGGGTTATACTCATCCTCACAAGTTTTGATTGCAATTATTTCAGGATCTCAGTGGGAAGAGATAACAGGTGGGTTTGTCCTTCCATCTCAAAGTTTAAGATGGGAGTTCAATCACTTGAAAACCATTCAAAGGTATAAACAAAGCTAAGACAGAAAGGGAAAGGAAACATATCAGTAAAAAAAAGTTTATTATTACATGTCAGAGCTTGAGTTTCCCCTAATGATTTACTACCTGAACCCTACATAAAGAGGCAAAACTCCCTATCTCCTCAAACGAAACACAGGCTGAGCATTCAGGGTTAAACTCATGGGGGCACAGGTGATGTCTCCTGAGTTAGAATGAGGGGTATGAAGTTGGGAGATGTCCGAATACACTTTTTTCCTACAAGAAATTCGGGTGGATTCATCTTCTAGCATTCCGAAGTTCAGAAACTCACCCCAGAAGCCGAAGATCAAGATTTGATAGAGTTAGGCTACTCGGAGGTCACTGGAAGCACCAGCCTCTTGAAAAACGCCGAGGGTCATAAAACCAAAGTCCCCACCTATCGTGAACACCCGGAAAAGTCCCTCATGGTACCTTCCCCAACGTACATTGGAGGGAAACTGGGTCATCATCATAAGGAGGTAATCCATTCCTACCGCCCGGTGTAACTAGAGCACCCGTGGTGAGTTGGACACATCGTAAAGGTGTTTACATGTCATTTGGATATGGGCATAGTCTAGAAAATTCTCACATCTAGCTAAATACACAATGGTCTCTAGGGCCTCAGTGGAGAGAGACAAAAGATTATTACCTTCTTTTTCCATCTGAAATTTAAGAAAACTCATTTTTAGTAAAACTGAAGTATATATATATATATATATTGTTTTAGTTTCTGGATTTCCAGAGTTATCCAAACCGAACCTATGATACCAACTGTGAAGACCCCAACTCCCAAAACCCAGGAGTCGGTGCCTTCTAAAAATGATGTGTTGTTTTAAAATAAAACATGCATTGATAAACTACACATCATGTCCCATATAGAAGATCGTGTGCGGTTCGGGTTCTGGGAAACCAGAAACTTCTGAAATGATTCATCTTTTAAAAGCTGATACCTGAAAATTTTAAATCAAAATGCAGGGTGAGCATTGAAATACTCAGTAAGGGGTTTTAAAAATAAAAACAGTGTAACTTTTTGAAAACATTCATTTAAAATTATCTGTAGATCATTCTATTAAGGAAAACTGTAACACATAACATCGAAATGCTCAATCAAGATTTTCAAGAAATATATGAATCAATTATCAAATTTCTAAAGGAGTAATAATGGTCATCATAAACAAGTACGACATGTGATTACTTAAGCATAAAATTAAATAGTTAAGAGTAATGCATAATCAGAGTTGCAAATAAGGGAATCAACTTAAATTTTCATATGTTGGTTACTATTTTACTAAGTAATAAACACTAATCATTCTCTAAACTTATACTAGTGAAATAAGAACTTATGAAAACATAAAGGCAATGATCGTGAAAGAATGGGAATATTATCTTAAAAAGTACTTGTAACATAACTTGAATTATGTGGCATCAACATTTAACTTAGACAATAATTTCCGTATCACCAAGGTCCATCCCCATGGTGTCATTTGAAAACATTACCAAGGTCCATCCCCAAGGCGTCATTAAATTGGTCATCTCTAGAGATTAAGTCTTTACCCAATGCATTAGAGGACTATCAGGGCGCACCCTTAAATTTTCCTTTATTACCATGTGAGCGACATCGTTCATGCTTTACTTAAACGATTTGTATATTCAAGATGTCCCATACCACGTTGAATAACTCATTAATTTTCATATTACCCAAGGTGTCTCATACCGCTTTGGGTAATCTAATTTCTTAGTTCATTATTGTGACATGTTGAAGGAATGCATTATGTACAATAATAACTAAAATAAATAATGAACCATTACATATTTTTCTAATACATTATACGACAGTTAACAATGCAAAATATGTCAAATAAACTTCTTTAATAAAACATGATTCGCATAAAAAAATAATTTACTTAAATATTGATATCCATCCTTTTAAAAATCATGAATTTGATTCGTATTAGACTACATGTATGTGAGTACATAGATATATCTGTACAAAGTTTACAAAGAGGGGTTTTCATGGTAAAAATTGTTTCAAACAACCCTTATAAATATATAATTCCTAGTATAACATCCGGGATCCTATTGGAAAACTTAAAATAGCTTGGGTTTGGGTTCTAAATATATTTATATACATATACAAAACTGTATCTTTTGAATATTTATGTATGTATAGGTTTTTTGAAATAAAACTAAAGGAAAACAATCAAGACTTAACACCCAAACGTCCTGTCCCACATAGGACGATCCAACTAAAATAAAATATATCCTATATATATATATAAACTATACATATAGATAACCCATATATATGAACTATATTTTAAAGGATTGTTTTTAAAACAAAGTAAGATAATCCATTGCACTTGTAATCTTTGTAGTAAATTGTAGAAAACACCCCTGAAACAGTTTTAAAACTAGATGGTTTACATTATACATCTTCATATATATATATATAGACCATATATACTAAAACATAGAAGAGTATTATTTTTGAATGAGAGTAAAACATATAACATCCTTACTTGTACCCTACTGAAAATACGATGGAAAAACCTTTTTTAAAACAATATAAACCGAGGGGTTTGTATTAGGTATATATACATATATAAGCTGTATATACTGGGTGTAGGTTTCTCAAAAAATGAAGACAAATCATGCAAGCACCCTTACCGTGATTAAGGAGGATGCTCGGATCAAAAGGGAGCTCATTGGCTTTGCTGGAGAGTTCAGAAGGAGGGAAGGAGGAGAAGAAGAAGCCCCTAGGTTTTATGAGGCAAGAGGGGTTTAAGTAGGGATTCAGTGCAATAGTTGACTCGACCCGAAGGGTAGACCGGCGTGGAGAAGACAGAACAATAGTGACCTAGGAGGGGGGTGTGCGGGGGTCAAGAGGAGCAGTGCAAAAGGAGAAGCCGAGGTGTCCTCGGGTGCAGGCCTACTGGTGCGGAACCCTGGCGTGAGGAAGAAGACGCTGGAGAGGTTGACGCGGGATAGAAGAGGACAACCCAGATTAGGTACAGGCATGATAGGACGGTCGGAGGGATGTGGAAGGTGAGTTGATCAGTTTAAAAGAAATCGATGGCCGAGATTAAATGCGGGGGAGATCGTGCGGCTAAGGAAATCGGACAGACATGATTGAAGTAGAAGTCGATCGAGCGGCTCAGAACACACGGAATGCGTCCTACATCTAAACGAACTGAAGATGAGGTGTGGTTTATAATACAGAGTGCACTGCCTTCGGAGTAATAACACAAACACACACACACACACCGGGGCCTTATACACGGGCCCCATGCAGGCCTTGGCCCAACCCTACGCAACGCGCACCACATGCCTTATACACGGCCCCGCGTGCGACCGGACGAAGCTATGCTCAGGCTCAGACGTGGTTGACACCTCTACACCACTCGGGGATCCTGATGGTCGGTACCTCGGGTCCCCGGGGCTCAGTCTCGGCCTTGAGGTCTTGTCCCTAAGGGATGGCCTTAGCTTGGCCGGGTCCCAACATATATTTTTATTAAGAAATTATTTAGATATAAAAAATAAATGGTATAAGTATACTTAGTTTCAAAATAGTGTGAAATATGAATATTGGTAAAAATTGAATTTTTATACAATGAAATAAATAGTTTTAACTTAAAAAAAAATCCCATTCTAGGCTATGTAGAATACTTTACATTTTCATATAACCCTTTTAAAATATATGTATATTTCAAAATTAACATACCAAACAGTTATAAATAACCCTAAAGAAAATCAAGAATCCAATTTATAATATACTCTACTATTTGATTCATAAAATTATTTTTGAAATACCAATATTTAAAATACATAGTTTTAGAGATCTAATAAGATATATTTTTTAATTATCACGGATACCCTTTAAACATAACTTTCATAACATTTTAAAATACTAAGTTTTCAACTATATAGGTATCCATTGGGATTTTAAAAGAGAAACTTTATTAATAGAAACCCAAAGGTTATTTTGAAAACCCCAACAGTTATATATATAACGGTCATAATTTCTTAAAGGACCATTATAAAAACAAGGGTGTAGAGTGTTTCACAATTTCAAAACACTTGACCCTAGGTGGATGGTTCTCATCATTCCATTGGTGCTGAGTACGTGTGCCGTGGTTCTGGTTATTATGTTTTTCACACTGACAGATCCAGGAGACGTTTACTACCCAATTACTAAAGTTGTGGTTCTTAGCAATCTTGTCGTGGCTATGTTATGTCTTGTACATGGTATTTTCATTTAGTTTGGGTCTTTTTTGTAATGTGACATTTTAATATATACCAGTTCACTTTATTCTCCTTGTTTTTTTCTATTTAGTTTCAAATTATTTATTAGTACCAAAAACAAACCATGTAAAACAAGAAACATCATTATAAAACATAGTATTGTCTACTTAGCCAAGTTCATAAAACCTGGGGCGTCACAGACTGCCCACTGTGATAGATGCCCAGTCAACATTGGTTGGATAAGAATATATTTGAGTGGTTTTCTAAGAGAGACTAAATAGACCTTATGATGCTAAAAGTAGTGCATAAGTTTCTAGATTTTATATATTAGTTCCATAAAGCTATTCTTGATATCGAAATAATGAGAATATGTGTTGAGAACAGTTCGAATGAGGTTATAAAGGCTTTTTTTGCTTCCAAAATCATTCTTTTGTGTGGGGAAGTCACACGATGATTGCTATAAGGATGTCACATACAAAATGAGAAGTCTTCCATCGATAGGTGGCATTAGCATTGGAGGTCTCAAGTGATATTTATTGAGGCTTTCAAATTCTTCTTAACAATAATTATTCCACTAATATGTGATCCCCTTTTTCATAAACCTAGTGAAGGGAAATAACTTGCCTGCAGGTTTGGATATAAAGAACGTTATATAGGCCAAGTGTCCTTGGAGTCCTCTATAATATATAAGGTTTTGAGGAGGTGACATGCTAAGGATATCCTTTTTATTCTTTGTGTTGACTCTGATTCCACAATGGCATATGTTGAAGCCAAGGGATTTCCCTGAGGAGACGCTGAAACCACACTTGAAGGGGTTCATTTTCAGGTTGTTTTTTCACAATTTGTTGAATATGATTTCAATATCAACTGGGTGGTCAGATCATTGTCGATATTAAACAATTAAATCATCAACATAGCATTTGATGAACATTCCCAGTAAGGGTTTGAATATGAAATTCATGGAGTGCTGGAATGTTGAACTAACATTATTTAAGCCAAAAAGCATTACTCGATAGAAAAATAATCCTTGGGGAGCCCTAAAGGAAGTTTATTCACCATATTCCTAGGTAATTATGATTTTATTTTATCCCAAATAGCCATCCATGAAAGGGAGGGCTTGATATCTAGTTATCCTATCAATCAACAGTTCTGTGATCAAGACTAGGAAATCATCCTTCAGGTAGTTCCACTCCAGTAATTTGAAATTGATAAAGTCTCTAATTTTCCCATTCTTATTCTTGATAGAGACTATATTATTCATCCATTTAGGATATTAGACCTATCGAATGAAGTTGTCTTTGATCAGATTTTCATCTACGGATTCTATTTTGGCAGTCTGTGTCTGGTGTTTCCTTCTAAATGCATTTTTATAGACCCAATGGTCTCTGGTTAAGCCCAGGTGGTGAGTGGCCACCTCAGGGTTGAGGCTTAGAATTTATATGTAGTTTTAGGTAAACACATCATGATATTTCTTCAGGAAGGAGGTACATACCTCTTATTCTTCATGAAACAAGATCGCACTGATCAAAGTGGGTCATGGGTCTTGTTCTGTACCCATATTTATCACTATGATTTTTTCAATAGTGGTAGAAGAACCCTCCTCAAAAGTTGTAGGGGTGTTTGTAAGGTCTTCCTACTCTTATTCATATTCTTCCTCTCATTCCATTGGGGGAGAAAGTGGTGAGGTCATCTCTCCCAAGCTAGGAGAGAAGTCAATATCTTGAATTTTAAAAGATGAAGTGACTTCCCCTAATCCCATTTATAGTATGGGATTTCCTTGAAAATATGTAGAGGATGAAGTGAGGGATAGAGAATTAGAGTCTTCATCCATTTTGGGTGATGAGACAACTTCTTTTGCCTTACCTAGTGATGTAGGGATTTATGGGAGATCTAGAGATAGAATGATGGAATTTTCATCTAAACTTTCACCACTATCTAGGGATTCAGAAAAATATTTAATACATCTTGACTCAGTTGTCATGTCTAAAATCACGAGTAATGTTGAATATGAATATGAATTTGTAATCATATAATTGAACTAATTGATGGGTAATAGATATTCTTTTCTGAGATGTTTTAAGGGGTTTGTTATGATCAATTATAAACTGTTTGTGTGTGGTGACCCAAGCAACACCATCAACCAGGGGTTGTTTCCCTTCCCTATGATAGAATCTTTCATCGATATAATGTCACTTATAGGATTTGAATGAGGCCTTATCATTGTAAAACATCCAGATTTTCCTATTAATGCAGTATTTGATGCCTTAATGGTATGATGAGGGGATTATTGTCAGTTGGTTCAACTAGGTACTTCAAAGAAAGACATTGAAGGATGTATTCTTCTGAACAAATATAAATTCTATGTGGGATACAAGATCTCTTAATTGATCCTCAAGAATGATTTGATCTAGTGTATTTTTCTCATTTTTTTTATAGCCTTGTTATGTAAAAGTAGAAGGCGCTAGGTTATCCTTGTTATATCCCAATAGATGAAGCATTCATAGTGGACTGAGTTTAACTACAGATCCATTTTCAATGAAATATATTTAGACATCTACATAATTTATCCTACCAGACACGTACATAGGTCTAATGTGTCCCTCTATAATGGTGTCATCATCATGATATATGACAAAGATAACCATGTGAAATTATTAAGGACTATTTTTTATCTGATAGACTTTAACAACTACAAACTTAGATTCAAACTCCTTGGGTCTTAGTAAATTCTGAATGAGTGCTTCCCTAAGGTATTTTTATAAGATCAGGGCATCTAGTATTGATATCTTGGATGATACCAAGGATAACTATTTCAAGATATCATAATTTTGGTCTAAAGTCATATGCTTACCAGTATGGGGATTCTCTTTCACAAGTGTATTAGGGGATGTAGAACTTAACGTAGATGGATTGGCCCTCAAAATTGGATTTCAAGGTGCTCCTGTCCTTGGTGGGTCAGGCTGGACAGCCCTACCCACCCACTGAGTGTGATCTGACACCTATACCCCCTATGATTAATATTACAAAGTGATCAGTTCAGGATCAATTTTCTCATATGTAGAGGTATTTTACTACTCCCATTGGTCTTGATAAAGGTCTCTTCCATGAGTTTTCACAACATTTATAGTTTGAGTGAGGACATGGATATAATTATGGTTCCTTCCAAAATTGTGCCTTCCCTGATGTCCTCTACTCTTGTGGCCACTTCCTCCAGTACCATAATCAATAATAGGGAAATTTGGTTCATATCCATATTAATCATTTAATAAGGGATCCATGAAATGAATTACATTAATGAAATCAAAGATTAAATCCTCCTCCTCTAATGTCTTTGTCTAGTTGACCATTTCTGGTAGTACCATTTGGCAGGGCAGTTCTTATTGTTTCCAATCTGAGGGATTAAAGTATAAGAGGATCAAATCCAAAATTTTACTTGGTGCAGGTTCATACTCTTTCATGTTATAACCACCTTTCCAGCTATGGAACTTTTTGAAAGGCTGTATTTTGGATGTTTGTGGTGTTGATGGTGTCATCTGTGTTGTAGAAGCGGTGGATAAAGTCGTAGTTGCTTGCTTCAACTATTCTCAGATAATCTCATGAGTTTTGTTGATTGTATTTCAAGTCATGTCACTATAAATTTTTTGTTATCTTATTCTAATAACCTCTTTCCACTCTCCTTCTTCCTAAGGTGAAGTAGAAGATACATATGCTACTTGTGCTGGAGGCTTTCCCAGCTTTACTTTCTCAAAGTTCACCATTTTTTGTAGGATGTATTTGAAGGCAAAAAATTCCAAAATGGTGTACCCTAGTGTATTATATATGGGAAAATAAAATGAACTATCATTTATACCCCCCTAGTCGAGTGTCTTAGGATCTGAAATGTGAATTAAATCAGTATCCATGGAAGATATAAAGTAGTCATAGACTTGATCATCTTGGAACAAGTAAAATTAGTTTCTTTTCACCTCGAATTGATTTCTCCTAGGTCCCCTCTACTTGTCCTAGTAAGGTGGGGATTTTTGTTCATGACCAGGGGGTACTGCATGATATGGTGTAGATTTTAGAGTTGGGGCTGACATAAAGGATGGGTTAATTGTGATAGATTCCACCACCTCCTTTCCTACTACTTTCCCCAGGACTAGTGGAGTGATTTAGGACTTGATATTAGTTTGTTATATGGAATATTCTATTTTTTAAGAAATGGAATAAAAATAATGAAACCCAAATATATAATTAATTGAGATAAGTGGCATTTGAAACTCATCAAGGAGGTTCTCTATGAAAATAGAGATAAGATCTTCTTGGGGAAGTGGTAGGTTCAGGGAGTAGGTCACCCCTTTCCACTTTGTAATGAAATAATAGAATCTCTCATTATCTATCTATTTTCAACTTGATAGGTCAGGGATTTTTTTATTTTGCAGTGTTGAGCTGAACTGAAAGAGGAACTGTTGGTGGAGGTCTTCCCATCATTTGATAGACTAAGATGGTAAACTAGTACACCATACAGAGGCAGACCCTTACAAGGTTCAAATGAAGAATATGGGTTTTATTTCTTATTTTTTCTTGGGAGTTCCAATCATGGGATCATAATGGGATAAAAAATTTATCAGATGTTGTTTAGGGTCACCTAATCTATTGAATATTGGAAATGAAAGACTCCCAAAATTTTGAGAAGGTGGGGTGTTGGCCACCCATTTCGGGTATAGTTTCCATTCTAGATGTATTGGTACACACCACTTATCCAAGGCTTATAATCAAGCTACCAAAGACTCTATGGTGTTGATAAGACCTTGATGAATTCTCGGTTGAGTAGGAACTTGGATATGTGTAGTAATAGGTAGGATCTAACATGCCTATTTTTCCATTATATGCTGCTGATATCTGATCAGGGACATCTTTTGAGGGTCCACCTGGGCCTGTTCTGGTTGTCTCTATAATAGAGGGAAATCTTGATATCTATCCATAATCAGGTCTAGGTAAACTGATGGTCTAGGATCTAGGTTGGGATGACGTCCTAACCCTACTTCAGTCACTGAGATAAACCCTTTTTATTTAAGTACACCCATTGGAAGTGTATGTTGAGGATCTTCCCATGGAGAATATTTTGTAGGAATGATACCTCATAGAAATTTGGCGTTTATTATTTTCAACACTTTCTGTGAGAATATTTCTTCAAGAATGAGGAGCTCAACCTCATCTATAGAGGGAGGTGGGTCATATAAACCATTTAATTTACCATTTCCTCTCTTAGAGGTTTTCTAAGGATGCAGTAGGGGATTGGTTGAGGGACCCCCCAAATTCAGGGTGATTCTCTAGTTCAATATATGCACACCTCCTTCATTTTTCATAGTGTGTACCATATTCCGGATGTAACCATCCCATCCTTACTCCTATGTATTGACATCATTTTCTGTGTTCTCTATATGATTTTAATACATGATGTTTACTAATGCATAATTCATTGTAGGCATCGTACCACTTTTCAAGTGATAACAAGGTTGTTTGTTCCCTTTTCTATACCTACCCCTTCCTTTTTGGGGATCCTATTTGAGCTTCTTGGTGATGAGTGACTTGGAGGTAACCTCTATTCAAACTAGACATATTATTTCCTTTTAGGAAAAATGGATCATGAGATGGGATGAATTGGGAGAATTTACTTCTTATTTTCCACCCTAGATAAGAGAAGACTAATTTTCATCTAAGGATAGGTTGAGTTAAAAATTATACCAACCATATGAATTGGGGTTTCTCCCATTATTTTATTGTGAATCAGACTGGGGTTTTCTGGTCATAGAGGTGTAATTTGTGTTAAAATTTTCCCTATCACTGTGGGTTGGGGCTGATCCCATTCTGCGACGGATTCTGCCACTATCTCTTCTCTCTTTATCTCACCCATCTATGTTTGATCATGATACAGGTGAAATTTTGGGTCTTTACACAAACTGATTTCATTTAAGGACATTATTAATGTTTGGTGATTAGATTCCATTAGGTGGCAATCCTTCTTAGTGTTCTAACTTTCTTGGTTCTGGAGTTTCTCAATGGATTTATTTCATCGGGACTCATACTTTTGAGACTTATTCAAGGTCGATTCTTATTGAATGTGCTTTCTCTCCTAGGTAGGGGTCTTACTTGGTAGCCACCATGGAATAATGATGTTGTTTTATGTCACTTATAATGGGTTTTATTGAATGGGGAATGGGGTGAAATGTAAAGATCCATGTTTCCACCATCCAAAAATATGAACAATTGGTGGGGCATTAATAATTATTTGATGCAACTCATGCAATGCATTGAGGCATGCCGATTGAAGATATTTTCACTGCTTCTCTGATTGTGGTCTCCATGTAAATATAAGGGATTCCAAGTTAATTTGATTATTAATATATCCCAATATTTTAACATGATCTACATACCCACTGTAAGGAAAGAACTATTCTTTCAGGTGGTAGAGAGTTGTACAATGATTCAGATAGATGTTGTGAAAAAATTATTCATAGAATTTTACTTTAAGTGTATGAGATCCAAAACATGATAGGTATATCATCCCTAGATAATTTTCCTCTCATGAGAAACATGTCATTTGATTCTTCAACCAGAGACCCCACTACTTGATCATCCCAACAAGAGTTCTTCTTGACTAATTTGTTGTAAGGAGCGGGGATAGTGGGAATCCCGTTGGTAGAGAAATAGTTTGGATGTTTTTCAGATAGTGAACATTTCCCTAGGATATCTTCTAGTTGAGAACGAATGTCACTTGTCGTTGATAGGGTATCTAGCATGACTGACACCATCTTTACAAGCACTTCTTAATAAGAGGGATTTATCAAATTTAAATTGGAAAGGGGAATACCTTCTTATTGAAATGAAATGTCACAGTGAGGAGGACCTTTGTAGTGGATTCCATCATGGTTAAGACTACCATCATATCTCAACATATGAATTCAAGGAGGATTTATATATTATATACCTTAGAGAGGGCCTTCAGGTTAAAAAACAGTAAGTGGAGGACCTTCATGATTTTTGAACTTATGGACATGAGGAGGGATACCATGATTCTCATCAGTAGATAGGATCTCATGATTGATCAGTTTGTTCCCAAAAAGGAATCCTTCATCATAGATACTTTGGGGAGGACCTCTAGAGCAGCTGGTAATAATGTTGCGGGGAGGACCTTTGAAACTACTACTGCCAATCATGTAATTTGGAAACAGATTAATAGAATCATGGGCCACTAGTGATAGATGTTTTATTCCCTCTAGAACTCTAGACTCCAGCATAGTAGGGTTATAAGTCGGATCTTTATTTTCCAGTCACCTTTGGTATGATATATTTTTAGATGATCTCTTGTGGGTGATTGGGGCCTCGTACTGTAAGTGATGAACTACATATACCAGAACCTATTCAAGTGGAACCCTTGGTGTTACCAGGATATACTGGTAATCTTTTTGAATTCTATAAAGGATATAATACTTCCATGGGGTTTTCACTAAAGTGGATTAGTTTCCGGCAATTGGAACAAGTATTTGTGCCCAATCCTATTTCCCATTTATCACAAAATATTACTGACAACCGTCTTGGATTGGGATAGGGATGCATGTCTACTCTTAAGTGACCATCCCATTATGCTGATGAATCACCCTATTTATGGTGGAAAGTTCATGTTCCCAACTACTGGATACTACCACTGATGTGATTAAATCTTGATAGGTTTGTAGGATATAGTCATGAATTGAATTAAGACCCACCATTATTGATAAGATGTGCTAAGAAACATCCTTAATGAGAATGGGAATATATTCTCATTCCTGTGTTAGGTTAGGAATGCGAGTCATCCCATGATTTTTAGCCAAGATATGTTTACTATGTCCTCTAATTTCCTCCATATTTTATTAGAGGGATTAATGAACCAAAAGAAGGTATTTGAATCTGCTTGTAGTTTTCCACCATATTTGACCAACATAATTGATAAGAATCTTTAGGAATATTAATTTTCTTATAGTTTTCCATTGTATTTGACTGGAAGGCTTGATATGCATCGGTATGAATTGGCATCTTCTTTTTGGTATCCATCATATTTTGACCGACAGGCTTGATATGAACAAATATGAATTTTAGTTTTTATATTTTTCCATCGTATTTTCCTAGTGGTATTGATATGTATCCATAGGAATTTTCTTCTACTTGTTGTTTTATGATGTATTTAAATGGAAGACTTGATACAAATGAACATGAATTTGTGTCTGTTTGTAGTTTTCCACTTTATTTTCTTGAAAAAGTTGATATGAATGAACAATAATTGTCATATGTATATATTTTGTCACTATATTTTCATGTATGGATTGATATGAATGAATATGATTTTTCATCATTTTTTACTTTTCTTCCAAATTTATCTGGTGGTATTAATATTAACAAACATAAATCTACATTTGTTCATAGTTTTCCACTATATTTTAAGGGTAAGATTCTTCAGCAAGAATAAGGATGATGACATGTTCCAAATTTTTTGATTTTCTCCCTTCATGAGCTGCCCTAGGGTCCCAGGTTCGCATGGCTTTGGATGGGGCCCATGGGGCAGTATCCTCCTCATAGTGAGGATATTGGGCAATATGACATTGAAAATGATGATTACCAGTAGGGGCCCCTGGGAAGGACCCATATACTGCTGGGATGAAGTTTTTGGAAACCACTTCACCGACCTACCTAAGGTAAGGGAGGAACTCATTATCATGTTCTGGGGACATGGTCCCAAAATGGTTTGAGATAGATACTGGGGCCCTCTGGTTTTGGGCCTCTGACCATTTTTGAGTGGGCAGCTGGTAGGGATTCATATTATGATGGGACTGTTGAGCTACCTACAGAGTTGTGAGAGTACTATTTTGGTGGTACTCCTAGACCAATGCATTTGAAACCCAATGTTGAAGATACTGGGTGGGTGTAGGCATCCTCTGTTCCTGCAATATATGGAAAAAAACACACAAGAATTCCCCATAAAATTAGCATCTAAATAAATGAACACATGTTCCAACAATCATTTTGTTTTTACCTCTTTAATTTTGATAATGAAATGATTTTGACTGGGGGTAACACTATCACCTTGGTTAAGGATTCACATTAGGTTTACCATTTTTTTCTGATGAAATGATCATGGTGATTACCCATACAATAGGAACAAAATGGTTTGATGAGAACTGTGTAGTATATCAATTTTATCTTGTAAAGTATATACCTTAGTAAAATGATTTTCATGTCGGGTTCAACATTTTGTTTCCGACGAAATGGTTATAGTGATTAACCATAAAATGGGGGATCTGAAGAAATATTCATAGTGCCACTTTTGGTGGTATGATTAATTGTGTGGAGGGGTGTTAATATTGCCAAATAATTCAAATTGGGTTCACTATTCTTATCTCATACCCGCTTTTCATGGGTCGATTTTCAAAGGGGTTTGTTCTTGGAACTGAAAACTTCTATTGGTTCTTGTATCCATTAAGACTCATGGACCTAACTTACAAAGGTAGGCACTCACTGGGTAACTTAGACAATGATAATTTAGAAATCAAATTGGTTAAGAGGATGAGAAGTCAGGATCACCACACCCTCTTTTTTGTGGGGAACTATTTCCTATTCCGGGACTCTCTTATATATTTAAGTTATGTTCATGAATCCTTTTTTCATTTCCATGTATGATGTGGATCACCCTAAATTAATGATCAATTATGAACATGTATGGGTTCATAATCATTTATATATTTATGAGGTTCTCTATAAATGGAGATATCTTTATGTATCTAAGGTTCTCCATTAATTGTACTCATTTTTTATAGGGATCAAATATTCTTTGGTCATTCATTTTGATGATGCTGATTTTAAGCCCTACGGTGGGGTGCTCTGGAGTTTATTATCATCCAGGGAGATAAAAGTTGTTTTGATGTTAGGATCAAACCCATAATACGAGATTCCTATATATCCTCATGAGAGGAATCATGTCCCACATAGTTCATTGCCACTTAACATGGAACATCACATTTTAAGTTCATGTGATGCAGACCAAACCATGTAGTTTAATTTCTTGTGGTAAGGACATCATGGAAGAATGTTCCTAGTAAAAGTTTGGTGTGGGACTTATGCCAAGGTGGTTGGAGGGACCTAGAATATATGTGGTATCCTAGGTGTGGGATCAATCTTACCAGGAATATTATCCAATAAGGATGGTGATGAAATGGGCTCTAAAGGAATATATCCCTCCAAGTTGGATATGACCATACTGGGAATATGGATTGGAGAATATTAGGGTGAATTTGGGTGTTGGGTTTGGACCTTAAGGAGGATTTCTATGTACCAAAACTAGTTGGGAATAAAATCCCATATAGTTCAAAATTGGTTGGAGATTACAACTATAGGGGAGCCTCATCAAGGTGATGATTCATTGGGAAAATGTCTCTTTGAAGGTTAAGTCATGGTTTTAGGGATTATACTATATAGGAGGTACATTAGAGCATGTGGTCGATGCTTACACTTTGGAGGATTCCCACTTGAATATGGTTGAGGCTTACACTGAATATGAGGTCCATGTTTTTGAAACCATGTGGAGGGTTTCAACGTAGGGTGTTTCGAGGGATTTTATTGGAAATTAAACTTGAAAGGATTACCATTTAAGGTTTGAGATCATGTAGATGTCATGATTCACACTAACCTCTAATACAATGTGAGTCATTATTAGTGTGAGAAATAAGATGAAACAATATATCTAAATATCACAAAATCCACTTTTTCCACTAGTGGAAAAGTTTAGGGCCAAAAGAGAGAGGGAAAAGATAAAGGGATTTGATCCACCCATACCATCCCATCATTTTACTATGGACCGAAAAATATGAGAAAGAGTGACACCTCCAGTAAGAATGGTTAGCGGCTTACACTTGGAGGGATTATTGACCTCCGATTTTAGAGATTGTAAGAGAAGGATCCAAAAATATCCCTCATCGGAGGAATAGTACAATAGTTTCCCTAAATACCTAGAATGGGGAGGTTCACATGAGTACCTCCAAGGTCGTGATCACCTCCATGGTTAGGACACTCGTTAATTGGGGAATATAGACATGAAAACATTATCAGGGTCTTCCTTGTCATTAAGGTCAATAATAGAACTCCCTTTATGACGAGTATGTAGACTCAAGAGGACACACTGATGTGTCTGATGATTTGATCATACATATCAGGTGGATTTGGAAGAGGCATTGTATTAATACCATTAGAATGGTTTTTTGAAGGTCTAGAGTGAATCTCGATGGTAATACGAAGGGAAGTGATAGGATATGGAGAGTAGAACGCCCTAGGATTCCCCATTCCACATAGCATATTCTTATGGAGGATGGGGTTCCCTATGTATAGAATGTTTCTATGTGTGTAATGGGGTTATCCACATAGTGTTGTAATACATAGACCTAGGTTCTGTCTATATAGCATGTTGCTATATGGGGCTAGGTTCCTACCATGTAGCGTATTTCTATGCGAGGCTGAGTTTCTCCTGCTCAGCATTTTTCTATATGGGGAAGGGTTCTTCCCACATAGTGTTTTCCTATGTGGAGTGCTGGAATAAAAAGGGGACATCCATTTATTCCTATTGTAATGGTATCCACAAAGGGGTTTCATCTTTGTGTATGGCCGGATGAATTTATTTTCTCTTTAATGCTATGTAGTGGGTTTACCTATCAAGAATAAATAAATCTCTCCAAATTCTCTTTGAAGTCTCTACTCTTGTATCCCTGTGTCCTCTTTTTGTTACCCTCTTCTCAGTTCCTCTCAAGATTATTTAATAAAATAATAGAGGAATAAAATACTAGGATGGTTGATCATTTACTATGGGTCATTGGTCTTTATTTATCGGACCCCATGAAAGATTCACATGCTTTTAAACAATTTCATTCATGGGGATATAAATCAATTCCATCACCCAATTTTTTTTTATTCATGGGGGTTAACGGTTTGCTGGGTAAAAAATCCTTGTTCATCCATACAAATTATTTGATTCCATTCGTGAGTGCTGATGGATCTATGTCATCCCATGCACAATTTTGTTTGCAGGATGCCTCACGGAATGACAGACACAAAGCAGAGTGGTAGTCCATGTAGTGTTTCTTACTTCATGGGACCAATCTCTCCTTTGAGGATTCCTATCCTTTGACCATTTTATGTAAACTCTTCTTTATATATGTTTTTTCCCTTTTCCAAATTCATGGAATTATTTTCTTCTTACATGTAGATTTTTCAGGACCCAATAGCGTGTGTGTGTGTTTCATTAATGAAGTTTTTGGGGCCATGAGTTTGGGGTTTCTGAATCCATGGTTTGATCTATCCTCAATAAACCATGTTATATGTGAAATTTGACATGTTTTTAGTTTTGTATGATTTCTCTTCTCCTTAAATTCCAATTTAACACCATTAAATGGATTTTCCAACCAACTCATGGGAATTTGGATCTCAAGGATTTTAAATCTTATTTTTAATTTGGGAATTTGATATTAGTAATTAAAGTATAATAATGATAATCAAAATCATTGATTATAGATTCATGGAATTTAGAAAATACCACCTTTGGTAGTTGGATTATATAAATTTCTATGATAATTGGTGATCCATTATTTCTTGGATTATAGGCATTTGGAATCTATGATGTTTTATATCTAACTTGATTTACTATGTATTTTTTGATTAATTTTTTTATAAATCATGATTTAATTGATAAATCATGGATTTGAGGATGTGCATGCATATTCTTGTATTTGATAAATTTATATATTTAAATTATCAAAAAATATAAATTAATTTCAAATAATGAAGTTATTTAACATGTTATATTTCATTTAAAATAAATTGAGAGCTATAATTTTTTGTAAATCAAGAAAAATGTGAATTTAAATAGAATAGTTAGAAAATTACTCAAATGGTTGGATGAATTTTTTGAGTGGAAATGAACTTTTGAAATATTATTTTCAAAAGAAAATTGTAATCTATGGAAAGAGAAATAGAAAAAAGTGTTAGAAATTAAGCATGAATGTTTTGTTAAATCATATATAGAAGTAATGGACTATCAAAGATGAAATAATTGTCACATAGATGATATAATTTTAACAAAAAATAGAATTATTGTGTTATTTGGATTATGATCACTATTGGAAATTACTATTGTTATTATTAGATAAAATTTTATATATACTTGATGATGTATAATAATTGGGATATGATACACATAAATAATGGTTAAAATTCATGATATGAATTTCATTTGGGTAAACCATAATGGTTAACCTTCTGGATGATACCACTTACATGGGTTGGTTTTATGTAAAAGTGTTTCACTTAATAAAAGTGGTTTCTCATGATCAATAATTTTAAAAAAATGTTTCATATTTTACTAATAAAAAATTTAACATGAACATTTATAGATATATATTTCATGATAATTTATGGGATTAAATTTGGAAATCCCACTAGGTAATATTTCACTAACCCCTACATACAAACCTCAATGTGAATTTATACTTTGGATTCAATGACACAATAAAAGAGGAAGAAACATTGTTCATTGGTGATAGATTATATTAGCTATATAATAGGAGTAGTGTGTTATAATTTGACCATATACAAGGTAGAAGTGTTTAAACTATCTAGGAATGGTATATGACAATTTTATTTTTCATTTTTATTGGTGTGTTAGAACATATAGGTTCTTTTTCTTCTATTTCACTTTATATTTATTTAATAATGTTAAGTTTTTATTTCATTTAAAATCATTTTACAACACTTTACACTTCATTATTAAATAAAAATTACCATTCATTGGAAATTATAGAGAATTCATGAGGCCTTATAACACCTTGGATTGAAATTGAAAAAGATTATTTGGTCAGGGCATCACAAATTGAAATCATTTCATAATTTAAATTTTTTATTTGGATGTTGTGGTAGGTGTGTAGATATAAATATTGGAACTCAAAATTTACTAATAAAAAATAATAACAAACCTCTTTATACAAAACCATGAGATACCAGGTTGTTCTTATATAATAAGAGGTTGGATAATCTCTTATAATATGTTTGATTTTTTATGATATGATGGGTTTTATTACAAAATATGAGTTACATGATCATTATGTTCATGCATTACCACATATATGAATAGATGAGAGATTATATGTGCATGATTTTTAATATTATTTCATTACTTGTGCGTGGTTTTGAAAAATATTTCACTGAATTGTGATTTTAAAATAAAATCATAAAATGTTTGGAAAGTATTAGTTTGAAAATTCCATTGATAATTCTTCAAAAAAAACATTATTATAGAATAAATTACCATAATAAAGGAAAGATCCATATATATGAATATTAGATAATGAATGTTTATGCTGATGTGGGATTAAATTTTTTATAGAAAACATAATATATATAATAATGATTATCTTATGTTATATCATGTTGTGTAACACATGGTTTAATGAAATTTTACAGAATTACTAAAATTCCTCCATGAAGAATACTTTTATAGAAATAGGGATATAATAACATGATATTTTTTTGAATTATTTAATTTTTAGTTCACACTATCAAATCTTGTGAATCAAAATAATGTCATCTATGAGGGGTAGATAGGACCTCAATGTTTTATAGGAAACTCCTTCTATATTCAGGGACAATTTTGAGGTTCAAAAAGATATGTATTGGTTGGAAGAAATCAATCACATAATTCAATTCCTTTATAACTTGAAATAATTTACGGTTTGTGTTTTCTTCTTATATAATTGAGGGATTAGCTTAGAAATAGCGAGAGATTGTGACATAGGAAAGGTTACGTGAGTTTCTTACATGGGGAGAGATTCATAACCATTTTACCGATAATTTTATACTAAAATGAAAAAGTTAAAAAAATTCAAGATGTGATTGTTCTAGAGAAATTGAGAATGATAGTTATTGGGTATGTATATCATTTTATAGATTTGATTTTATTTTTCCATAAAACTAGTAAAAAAATGATAACCTCAAGGACTTACTATTTTCAATATGGTTTCAACCTAATATTTGGTTAAAGATAATTCTATTTGATTTTACCACCTCTGAGAAAGTTCAAAATAAGGTGGTGATGGAAAAAGATGACTTGGATGAACTATATTGAATGTAAGTTTTTCTTCCTTGAGTAAGCATAGGTAAGAATTCCTTTAGTAGATAAAAGTGACGTGGGATTACTTTAAGAAGGTATGAAGCTAAAATAATACTATGAGTGAGTAAATATATAAGATATGAATATGTTAGTGTGGTGTACATGAATAAAAATTATACTAGTGAACCAATATTGTGTCATTAGTGTGCTAGGGTGGGTTATATATAGAGATATAATACAATATTTAATAGAAAATATATTATTGGGGACTCTAATTAGATTAAAGGATCATTGAATCCTATAGAAAATTATAGATGGGATAGATATAGATCTAATTCTAAGGTGTGTAGTAAGATTCTATAGAGTTTGATAAAGAATAATCAAGGAAAACCATTCATTGTGAATTATAAATCATAAGAGTGAAAACTAGAAATAATAACTATATGAGGTAAATTACCTTTTCATTTACTTTTATCTCTATATTATTTGATATTATAGTTTATCATTAATTCATATCTTCAAGAATAATATATCAAGTATGATTGAACATAGAGCTATTAAATTATTCTATAAAGATTCATACACCACTAGGACAAATGATCATACAAGGATTTTAATGCCTATATTTTCCTATTATGATAGAAAATGTGGAAATAAAATGGGGATTTTAGTTATTAAGATAAAAAATCATGACTTCATTTTTGGGATGGCTTGGTTGGTTAATTTTAAGGCTCTCATTAGTTATTATAGTCGATCAGTTTCCATTATTTTACTATATGAGAATTATTAGACTAGTAAAGAAGAAAATTTTCATTGTTTATTATAGAATATTATTATGATTTACTTTTAATAAACACTAGTATTAACACATTTATAATTTAAAAATAATTTCTCTTTATGTTTGTATTTTAGGTTTAAAATGAATTAATATTAGTACATTTATCAACACATTGGAAAAAATATTTGGTAATTATTTTACTTTGAAGTTTAATGATAAGGTTACTCAATTTATTGAGAATGTTTTGTTTTTCTATAGAATTGATAGATTTATTTGGGAAGATGATAAATTTGGCCCTTGAATTAATTTTTTTTGGAAAATTAAATTGGAAAATATTTCACTAAAATGAATGTATTAACCATGTTAAAATCCAAAAAGAGTTAAAATTTATACTATGGATATAGGAAACAATTAGTAACATTTAATTTGACCATTCTCTATGAAAATTAAAACATTTCATCAGTGATCTAGGAGTCTTGAATTGAAGATAAAATTTTGGGATTTATTTCATATCCTAGAAGGATATCCCCCTATTTTAATCATGACAATATTATGGATAATACAATTGAGTTGAAATTTTACCATCCATTTAAAGTCATATTATTATACATTTTTCTAATTTTACAACATACCAAAAATCATGTATCTAGAAAGTAATTTTTCCACCCTAAGGAGGAAGAAAATTACATTGATTTTGGGTAAAGGGTGGGAAAATACATTTTTTACCACTTTACATAAACCTATTCCATCCCTAATCAATTTTAAAGTCTTATAAATAAAGGGGGATTATACAAGTCTATTAAAAAGTCTATTTAAGAAATTCTTAATATTAGAAATCAAAGAATGTTTGGTGTGTTTTTATTATAATGTTAGAGTGCTAAGTTTTCTTTATATGTTTGATTAATAAATTATATGTTATTATAATTAACAATATTATTTTAAATAAAATATTTTCTTATTGTATTATTATTTTATTTTAAATTTAATTATAAAACATTTTTCTCAATGTGTGATTTTTTTCCCACAATGTTGGAGTGTTCATGATTTTATTGTTTTCTCTTATTTAATTATTATTCTATGACTCAACTCTCATATTACATTGAATTATTTTCATAAATAGAGGGATAACCTAGTTATGGTTTTATCCTATAAAGTTTCATTAGTTATATTGGATGATATTTTTTATTCCATTAACTTTTATTCATTTCTATGAGTTGAAATTTTCATTAAATGTTTCATTTTCTTCCTCTTACATATTAAATTTTGAGGCTAAAAATTTCAAGTTTTAATAAAATCTAGTACCATTTTTTATTAATTAAAAATAATCTCTTAGTTTATATGTGATTAAAATTAGAATTTTATAGGAATTAAAATAATGAGTGCTCAGGGCAGTTCTTACTTCTTTGAATGAATCCTTCTTGAATTAAATAAGCTGAAATTTTATAAAAAAAATCCATCCAATCAATATATTGTAATAACCAAGGATCATACCATTATTACTAATTAGTTTTACATAGATCTTATTATTTTTCATGTAACCATAACAACTCACCCATATAGTTTCCCACTTATAGAAAAATCAATATCTAGATTTTTCATGCATCTTTAGGTTATTTATTAATTATCTATGGAATCAATACCCCTATATATGTTGTAAGTGATCACTTCAACCCATAGGATAAACTAAGGAGAAGATGAGAATATATTTAATTTATAGATAATGCGAGATATTAATTAAAATTAAGCATTCTGTATTGATCTAAACCATGTTTTTTTACAATTTCAATTAATTGGGTTTGTTCTCAATATAATAGGATCAAATTATCAAGTAAATTTTTTAGATCTGATAAAAAATTATCAAAATATGTTTCTCTATGAAATTAAAGGGATACCATTGATAAGGGATGAAATCTTTTCCATTGACTTAATACAAGAAAATAAAATCTCTATGCCTTCTTATTATATGTAACTTATTGAATTATGTGAACCTAAAGTGAATAATGATGTTTTGGAGAGTTAAAAGGAGCATTCAATAGAGTGTTTTATACTGCGAGACATTTGTTTTGTTTTCCATGAAAGCTTGTGATATTTTATTATTATGTATTGACTATCAAAATTTTAATCAAGTTAATTTGATGAATAAATTTTCTTTTCCATGTATTGATGGATTTTATTATCAATTTAAGTTAAGAAAAATGGGTTTTAAAGACTAAATTAAGATCGATATATCAATATTCGAGGGTTTCTGAGTTATAAATTAAAAAAAAACATTTTAACACCTTTACAGGAATTATAAAATTTTGACAATACCAATTAGGGTTACTAATTATCTTATGATCCTCATATTGATTAACTATATTTTTAATAAATACCTTGTCTATTATTCAATTTTTCTTATGGACAACATCCTGATTTATTAAAAATCAAAATCATACAACGATAGGATTCTCAAAATAATCTTAATTAAATTTTATGACATAATTTGAATTTTACGTTTTTTATATATAAATTTTGGATCTAAAAAGTTAATTTATCACATACACTTTTTGGTTGAAAAATAATATTTTTATCGACCCTACTAATGTAAAATCTACAGTGACTTGGGAAAGCCCAAGAATGATATCTAAATATGATGATTTTTAGGTTATCTAGATATTAAAAAATATATTCATGATTTCTAAATTTTAACATCACTTATTATGACTCTAACAAAAAAATAATGAATGATTTTAATGGAATGGTTTTTTTGAGGAAGAAATTAAAAAAAATAAATAGAAGGAATAAATCGATACTACTCTTGGAATTTCCCAAACCTAGTGATGGTTATATGATATAATGCAACACATCTGGATAAAGTCTTTGATGTGTGATCTTGAAAGTATATAATATGGTGGATTATATGTCTAGAAAAAAAATAACCAAATGAAAATAACTACATTAATAATGACATGGACTTGAATGATGCAGTTCATTCATTGAAAAGTTAAATACATTACTAGTTTTATAGGAAGTTTGCAGTGTATTTAGATCATAAAACATTAAAGTATATTTTCTCTTAGTGGAATATAGAATTTAAAATATATATATATAGGTTGAATATATTCCTTTATTTTATTTTTAAATATTATATATATCATGAAATTTTTTAATTTGAATTGTCATTGATAGAAAATGAGTTAAGGTAGATTAAAGTAATCATGGAATGATTACTGAACTATTTTTGTTTTCTTTTTTTTATTACATGTCGATAAATTTTTTTAAATATATGTTATAAAAGTTGAATATTTATAAAGATGATTTAATTTAATAATATAAAAACTCACTGAGTATAAGGATTCATGTTAACATATAGGAAGAGTAGAAATTGGGATTCTAGGAATATAAATATGGAAGAAATTCAAATTATTATTCATATAAGACTAGCGCATGAGCCTCAGCCCAGTTGGTGAGGTATCCTTAAGTGCATCCATGAGACCCAGGTTCAAAACTAGGTAGAGGCATATTTCTGGGTACTATAGCAGGTGCTATAGCAGAGTGTACACTATGCGGGTACTGTATCAGAACTGTACATTATGTGGGTACTGTGTAGTCACTATAGCAGTTACTGTAGAAGGCACGGTTTGGTAATGTAGAAGCTAACATTATTCACCTTAGGCCATCGGTTTGGGCTTCGATTCCTTATGGATTTCGGGCCACCCATACTTTCAGGTCAGTAGTACTTTTGGGCCACCTTTAAGGCTTTCAGTCCACCTCGAGGCCTTCGGGTCACATGCAGTTGCCCCAAACAGACTCTACAAAAAGGAGCATCCCTAGAAGAGGATTCATAGAAAGTGAACTCACCAGATTAGAGAAAAATGGATATTCATAATGATAGGGTATGTCTATACCATCAGGACCAGCCTGTGCTTGCATGGGAAGCCTAGCCAGACGGCCATGCGAAGGTGGAGAGCTACTATCATGATGCAGATGCTGGGGAGGGGAAATTCCTTGTAGATAGTCTGGTTGAATTTCCTAAGACCTTCGGGTCATGTAATCTCCTAAGCCTATGAGCCATGTAATCTCTGATACTACAATCCTTTTAAGGGTTCCCCGTCATCCCTTGAAAGGGGTGTTATCAAAAAATCAATAAAAAAATTATTCCTTCAGGCCATTTGGCTGATTCTTAAAAGACTAATATTTTTAAAAAAATATTAAAATAAATAAAACAAGGTTCAACTAAAGTGTTATTGTTTATGTTTTGAGTTTATAATTTAATAAAAACACTAATGGTGCTATGTAAGATTGGAAATTGATTTTAACTAATTACTAGAGTAAAATAAAAATTTCAAAATTTCTTAAGAGTGATTTGAAGCTTGTATAATAATTGCATAATATTTTTAAAATTTTCACACTAGTTAGTTGAATATTTTTTAAGGTTGTATAAAAAATGAAAATAAAAATGAATTTTATTTGTAAGAGATGATGTTATATGTGATCTTTCAAAGAACTTCATAATATTAAAACAACAATTTATTTACTTAAATGAGTATACAAGTAAACATGATTAATGGTTAATAGAGAATGTGTTAGTGTTGTTTAAAGAATATTGATCCTATGTAATAGTTATTCAAATATTTCATGACATTGATCCAATATGAGATGAATATAGGTAAGATAGAACTAATGTTTGAAAATGTTGTATAGGGGTAGAGTTGAAGTTACAAAACTATGAACGAAAATTTCCAAAGGCTATATAACAGTTGAATTATGTGAAAATAATATATTATTCACTTATATAAGATTATATTAATTTATTTTGGAATATAGAATAAAATTATTATAAGATTTATAATTAATATAGTTGATGAGTATTTGAATATAATAATAAATTTAAATGAGATACATTTTTGGAATTTATGGAAGATATGTTGGTTGAAATATGTGTAGGTTTGCAGAGAAAAATATCAAGAAAAATATTAGAGGAATATTATGAAAATGTTTTTCTATTTTTTAAGTAAAAGTGTATATTATTAACCTGGGAAAATAAAGTGATTTTTTTATATTTGTGGATGATATTGGTAAATAAAAAAGTAGAATAATTCAACTATGATTAATTAGATAAAAGAAAAAAATAGAAGAAAATAGAGAAGATATTAGTAATAGAAACTATGTTGTGATTGAATTTTTTATATATCACTACTATTTATTGGATAGAGGTTTTATGAGATTCTATTAATCAATACAACAATGAAGAAGAAAAGGATTCAAGTGATTCAAAAGATTAGTCAGATTTTAAAAAAAAATCATGAAGCCATTATTTCATGTGGATGTTCATATATATTTTTGAAGAAAATAAGACTAATTATTATTCAATATTATCTTTATTTTATCATTATTTATGATAATAACAATAATAATTTATTGTTTCTAATATAGATAACCTCTATGATGAATTTATATATTTCTTTATCTTATAAAAACTAATAAAATAATATGGATTCCTATAATATAGGAGGGATGATTTAGAAATCTTCTCAAATTAAATAATTTTTTTTAAAATTTCATATATATTATCTACATTTTGAAGTATACAATGGATTGGGAGTGTATTTTTTTTAATAAGAGATGTACAGATTCAGATAATGGTAAAGTAAATATAGGATGAGTGAGAATGTATAACTCAATATGTGGGGATAATATAAAAAAATGATTTGATATATTTCAATAATCGTATTTATTTAGTGATTTTTAGAAAATATGGTATAGAATTCATGTATACTACAATTTTCTATTTCATAAAATTGATATAGTTGGTTAGAGAATCTAATGGTTTTTATGCAGCTACTATGGGGAGGTGAGAATGGTGCCACATTTATTTGTTATTAATTGATGCATTAATGTTGGGAATATTTTAATAATAACTAAGGATACATTGAATCTTATTTAATGTGGTTTGAAGTTTATATGCTTAAAAATTCTATGGATGAACTTTAGAAATATTCCTATGAATATTCTAAATTATATTGAAGTGGTGTAAGAAAATTTAAAGTGCTTATTGATGTTTTAATATTTCATCAATAACAATGAGAAAGTTTGAAGTAATGTTTTTGAAGTTACAGTCAATATAATTTTAAGAATATGATTTTATGTAACAATGTAATAGTGAATAGATGATTCCAACGACTACATAGGATTAAAATTTTCTTGAAGATTACTTTCAATTTTTTCTTAAAGGGGTTTTATAAGATATTATTTTGGGAGAATAAAAGGTATAAAATATAAAGTTTGGAATATCCTAAGGATATGTATAATTAATTTTGGATTTTTGTAGGGGTAAGGTAATATTTTTAGAGGCTATGGAAGATTAACTATTAAGAAGCTTGATCCATGTGAGATTAATTATAGAGTATGGCTGGTCTATATTAGATTCATATAGAGGATACAAAATACAAACATTATAAAATATATATTTACTAAATAATAACTTTTGAAGTTTCAAATCTAGATAAGATTAATCCATAAGAAACAAAAGCTTCATAATAGTAGAATATTATATAAGATACACTATGTTAGAATAAATTAAAGTTATAGAAAATTAAAGTATAGTAGATTTGGACCAACATCAGATTAATCTTGAAGTTTATATATTATATGTAAGATTAAAATACTATATAATTGTATTAAACTAGTTGTTTTAAAGGTGATATCATGGGATGTTCTAAGAGAAATTTAGAGGCTAATATTTTAGGAATTTAAAGGAATAATTAAGAGACAAATATCATAATATATTTATGATTAGATTCAAATTTTTTGATTATTTTCTGATTTAAATCATTTTAATTATCATAAATGGATACTGTGATACAAGTAGAATTGAAATAAGAGGTATTTTCATTATTATAATAATGGTCATGCTGTAATAAAGGTTTTGGATGAATGAAATGCATTGAGATGGATGGAATTGTTTTTTTTTAAATTTATCATACTTATGTTTCATAGAGAAGTACATGATGTAGTGTCTGAGGGGGTGAGTGTTGTAGGAATAATTCATGTTTTATTGAGAATCCATGAAAATTAGGTTTGACACTAGAATGAGTCAAAAAAAATAAATTCATTAAAAATAGATATATCATACCACAAAATTATTATTATGTACACAGAAACAAAATAATATTTTGTTGTGAAAGGGTGATTACAACACAAAAATCTTTACATAGTATCATGAAAATAAGGAAATAGAGAACGTGGATTTTGTGGAAGAAAATAAAAAGTCACGAGGATTGTCAAGAAGATAATGATTCCATATTTTGACGAGTTAAAAAATTCAATCTTTACTTATATTTAACATTGATATATTTAGCATATTTTATTGAGATATAGAGGTTATTAATCATAGATAATTAAAATATATTTAATGTGTAAATTCATAGGAAATGAAAATACGATAATCTTGGAGTTTTTTAAGAATAAACAACTCATGTATTTTGGAGTATGAAATAAATATTTCTTTATAACAGATTTGAATGAGAAAAAAATGGAGAAGATTGAGGAAGTAATTTCTACAATATTTATATAATATATTTTACTAGTGATAAATGAATATATTGATTCCAATATTTATGGAATTTTCATATTATAAATATGGAATCAATATCTATGTAATTATTGTGAGTTTATAAAATGTAGAAAAATAAGAGAAGGAGATTGTGGAAGAGACAGGTCAATATATGCACTCCTGAATATTCAATTATCATCAAAGGATAAAAAGAAACAATATTATATGAGAGTTTGACATACTTATATTTAATATCAAAAGTTTCTAAAGAGAATAAGAAGAGAAGGAAGTAGAATTTGATAAAGGAAAAAATCTTGTTACTATTGATTATCTATCAGATGTTAACCATAATGATTAAAGAGGAAGAATAAAAATAGGGAATTTTTTCTTATACAAGTGCTTGTAATTTTGAGGTATGAGACCAAAGTCGACTTCATGTTGTACAAATAGATATACACCAGCTTCGAACTTCCTAATAACTAAGGAAGAAGATCATACCAATATGATGTTGTGATATTTTAAAGTATCAAGAAGATCATGTTTGTAGAGCGAAGTTTTGAGTACCATTATAAAAGGATAGAAGGTAATATGAAGAATTTATTGGGAAATAGTAAGGCTAAAGGGAGTTACCTAGATGGGTAAAAGATGATACCGTCCCCTCATATATTAAAATTATGAAATTAGTGAAGCACCACTATCTAAGGGTCAAACTGAACACAACAAGGACATACATATCCACATAAGGGAAAAACATAAAAAAATATCATGTGTCATGCCCTATTTGATTTATATCTTGTATGTAATGTGAATGTATTATATTATTCATATGAGATCAATTCATCTTAACATGTATAGAGGTTTGAATAAGAAAAGTGAAAGTAGTTCTTTAAAACTAGTTTCACACTAATTAACCCCTCCCTCTTAGTGTGACTTCCTGATTTAACTCAGGATTTACAAGTGGAATAAAATGTATATTATATTTATGATTTGATATTGTTTATTTCCTAGTTATTTTTTATGTCTCATATAAAGTAAATATTTAAAGATATTTGTGATCTCCATTCATAGATAATATGGAGGTTTCAATCAGAAAATTGAGTAATTAGAAGAAAATATATGTTAATAAGATGAGAAATATCTCATCTATAAATGAAGAGGAATAGTATAAACCACTAGTTTATTTTAATAGATGTGGTAATATTTTATTCATATCAGTTTATCATTAACCCCTTGAAGAATATAGTTCAATATTTGAAGAGTATATTCCAACTGAATCACTTTGTGTTTTTTATTCTAAAATAAATAATTATTTGAAAAATTTCCCTCTTGAAGTTTTCACTTTTATATTTGAGTTTATAAAGGGTATACAAGATGAAAAATCACAGCAAGTGATTATGTAAATGCTATAGAAAAATCATTATTTGAGAATTTTAAATTGAATAACTCTCATGAAATATGTGTAAGTAAAGGAATAAATCTTAGGATTCTACAAATAAAAAACATCACTGGTTAAAGAATAATTTCAAATGAAATTAATGATAAAGATGATATAAGTAATGTTCTTAATGATAGAATCCATTTATTGGAATAAACTAAAAGATATTTCAGGGATATCAAGAATGCTTAATTAGAGATCAAGGATAAAAGGATAAAGAATATTGATAATTTATTACAATAAAATTATAATATTCATGCGTATCAAATTGATAATTTGAAAGGGAAATGTGTAGATAGATTGAAATATCTTTGCAAGTAAAATAATTCTCTAAATATGAAATGCATTCAGTTGGATGTAAATTTTTAAAATATAGAGGTTTCCAAAGATGATTCCTCACATGAAAATTTTAAAAAATTGTTTCTATTAAAGTTGTATATGAGATTATTAATCTTAAAAGACCACATATGACTATAAATAATAATTTTAGACTATTTGGAGATATATTTCACTATAAGATATAAGAAAAAGATTACCCTTTCCTAGAAAATTCTATTTTTACTAATTCTATTTAAATGGATAATGTAGGTAATAAATAAAAATCTTGAAATTTATAGTTAGAGAAAAAATTTGATAAACCTACCATTACATTAAGGGGTAATGTGATAAAGATCAAGAATTTTTGTTTGTCAATATAACTTTAAAATATGGGTTGTAGGGTCCAAAAACAATTAGGATTTTATTCTTTCCAAATTGAAATTAAAGGAAATAAAATGAGATTCATTGGACATTGTTGATTTTTTGGAATATTTGTACATAGGTTTATTGGTTTTTTATATAATATATTAGTCATTAGAAGAATAAAATGGACTATATTGAGGGGCAGCTAAGCTGAAGTCAAGAGAGATCCTGTTAAGATGAGGTAAAATTCATAGAAGAAGATGGGAATGAATCTTCTCACAAAGAACATATTTGGATGCCTGGACAATCTCTATAGAAATTTTAATTAAAGTTCTCACTAGGTGGATGGATATTGTTTTATATATACCACACATTATTCACATTATTTTGAAGAAATAATACTTTAAGTAATGAGAAATAAACAAGTGAGAAAATATGGTGTTTTTTTATAGGGTGTAAACAGAATTAATGTGATAAAAAAATCCACCTAAGAATAATATTGGAAAGATGATACACCAAAGAAGATATGCTTCTATTGTGAATTAAAAGTTCATATGATAGATCACTGAAATAAATACATGATAATTGATGTCGAAGGAAGAAATATTGGTCATTAAATATAATCAATCTAAGAATATAACAAAAGGTTTTTTTTATAATACATCTATAAATAAAAAAATAAAATTTTATAAGAGGCTTCCATGAAATGGAGACACAAAAATTATTGATAATCCATGTGTAAAATCCAAGAAATACAAAAAATATTTACAAGAAGTGTAAAATATTATAAGTATCCCAATTAGAAATAGAAATAAATATGGAGCAATGATAAAATAATACATTTTATTTTTAATCTAATGTAAAAAAATATTATTCCATATATGAATAAAGTTGAATAAATAAATATGAACATGCTTCCATTAGAGGTTCATGTCTAGAAAATCTAAAGAGGAGTAAGCGTGATGAATTCTCACATAGTTGGATATAAATTGAAAAGACTTTCTAGGTTAATAAGAAATTATAAACTTTTTTTTCCGCATTATAAAGTAAAATGTAAGAAACATTATTAAAATATTTACTATGTTTTTTAAATGTAGTGAATTAAAGGTGATTCTATTCAGGTGATGGTTTAGAATGTTGTGAGTGTTTTATATTTATATAATCTATCATGGATTGATTTTGTTGGTATCATGATGTTTCCTTGAATCATTCACCAGTGGTGTCATAAAGATATTTTTGGAGAGTAATTTTAATGAATAATAACCATGATTAAGAGTTACCAAATAAAATCCATTGAGGGTAGTTGAGAAGTTGATAATATTCCAAATATTTCTCTTTCAAATGAATTTGAAATTTCTATAAAGTTATTCAAAATGTCATTAAAGAGGTATATTTTTCAAATTATCCTATCCTTGTTTTAGAGAAATTAATTTTGATTTTTATCAGGGGAGTTTTATTGACTAATGACATGATGTTTGAGGTGATTTTGAGAGATTCAAGTGATAATATCTGGAAAATTTTCTTGTATTTGAATGTTTTTTCATGTTTATTGAGTTGAGTTCAAGTGATAACTTGAAAATATTCTTGAAAAACACCAAATATAAGATTTTTTGGTTTCACATATTAAGTTTTTATGGATATATTTGATGTCTAAGTTAATATCACTTGTATTTTTCATCAATCGTACTCATTCATAATTATTGTCGACTAATTTATTAGTCACTACTTTTAGAAAAGTGATGCCACCCTTCCATAAATTGATTTTGGTTTTATTTTCAATTAGGGGAAGAAGATGATGTTTCAATCCTGATTACAACATGATATAATTATTAATTTCAGTTTTATGAGATCCTTTGTATTTATTATAAAAAATGGGGAGAAATAAAAAATAGATCATATTGAATTTGGTATGAATTAGTGGTTGAAATGTTTATTGGCAAAAAATACAAAGGGGGATATGGAAGTTTCTAAATGATTTTGAGTTTTTTATTTTTTATCAATAATATATGAAGAGATTGAGAAGATGATAAAGTCAATATAGGCTAAGATATAATAAAGTAATCAACATGTGGGGATATTGAAGAAAAATATATTTAATATATACTAATAATCCTCTTCATTTTGTTAAGTTTTGGAAAGATGGTTGATAACTTTTGGAAGTTTCTAATTAATATTTCCTGAATATAATATATTTAGTATGAATGGGGTATCAATTATTTTTAAAGAAGCTACTAAGTTGAGGTGAGAATTATATTTCATTTATTGGTGATTAATTATTGTACTAATATTGAGAATATTTGAAGAATAAATGATGATACATTGAATCTTTTTAAAAGATGTTTGACATTAATATGCTATAAATGATTCAAAATTTTAATAAATAACTTTTTAAATATTCTTATGGATTTTATAAAGTCATTTAAAGTGTTTTAAGAAGATTTAAATTGTCTAGAGATGTTTAAAGATATTCATAATGGAATTGATAAGGATGGATGTTGAGTTCTGGATTATCAATTTTTGAAGAAAATTATTTCTAGTACTTATATATAATTAATAATATGATTACATATGTAACATATGTTTAAACTAATCGATATTATTTTTTGTTTTTATAAAAGGTGTTTTGAAATATATTATTTTTAAATTAGTAAATCTATGGAAGATAAATTCTAGAAGATATTAAGGTTCTGGTTTATTAAAGTTGGAGTTATGTAAGAGTAAGCTAATATTTTTAGAGGCTTTAGAATATTAACTCCAAAAAATCTTGTGTTGAGTGAGATTAATTTAGGAAGAATACTATCCTATATTAAATTAATTCAGAGGCCATGAATAACTAACTACAAAACATATAGAGCTATGGAAAAATAACTCTAAATGTTTCAATACTGCATCATATTAATTTGAAAGAAACAAAATCTATATAAAAGTAGATTATTCTAGAAGTAATCCTACATCAAAATAAAAAAGAAGCTATGAATGTTTAAAACCCAAAAGATAAAGGATTGTGTATGATTAAGCTCAATGTTTTAAAATTATATGTAATTGTTAATTACTGTATCATAATATCAAAATAGTTTTTTTAAAAGGTGACTTTTATGGATATTCTGATCATAATTATCATGATGGTATTTTAAGTATTTACATGAAGAATTAAGAGAGAAATATCTAAATATATTTATGTGGAGAATCAAATTTGATTATTTATTTCTAATTTAAAACGTTTTAAATTTCATGAAGGGAGATCATGATACTACAAGAAGTTTAAGAAGAGGGATTTTCATCTAGATAATAATGTTCATGCTACAATGAAAGTTTCTAATATTTAAAATGAAAAGAAATGGTTGGAACTAGTTCTACTAAATTCTTCAAATTAATTCCACATAGAGATGGCCACCTCACAGTGTATGATGGAGTGTGTTTAGTGGGAAGAATTCATACTTTAATGAAAATCCATGAATATTTTGTTGAATAATGGAATGAGATAGAAGAATGAATTACACCACAAATGAAGATATCATAACAAAATAGTATATTTTAATCACTCCCAGAAAATAATACTACACTGCGAGAGGGTTATTGCACTACAGCTGTATATGCATGATATCATCCATGTGTGGAAATAGAAATAATTTTTTTTAAAGATAAGAATAAGTCATGTGGATTACGATGATGATATTAAAGCTAAGTTTTGATGGTTGAAATATTTCAGGTTTACTAATCATTAACATAGATATCTTCAACTGATTTGAATAAGATATGAAGATCAAAAATCAAGGAGAATTAATATAGATTTAAAGTGGTAATTCAAATAAAAAGTAAATTCAATAATTTTTTAATTTTTTAAGAAGAAATAGCATTTGCCTTTTAGAGTAATAAATGAAGATTTTTTTTACTAATTGAAATGAGAATAAAAAATATAAGATTGAAGAGATTTATGCTATGATAATTTAGGATTATATTTGACCAGTGATAAATAAATATAATGATGCTAATATTTATGGAATTCCCATACTAAAAATAAGGAATCAATATCCACCTGATATTAATGTGAGTTTTTTAAAAAATATAAGAAGAAGAAGAATAAGTAGAAATAAAAGGATTTTGAGGTAAATATAGGCTAATACTTCTAATCTTAAATATTCAATAATCATCTAAAGGCAAAATGAAATATGAATATAGGATAGGATGAATTAATTTTATTAAGGATCATAAGTGTTGAAGGATAATAAGAAGAGGATGAAGAAGAGGATAAAGATTAACATGCAACAGGTATTTATTATCTACTTCCCATTGGAGTTCTTAATTAAAGTGGAAGAATACAATGTGGATGAAATTTTATTATATATGCATTGATCATTCTAAATCTTGATAAGAAATTAAAAAACATTCATAGTTATTGAATATCCATTGGTTATAATAGTCTTATTATTTAAAGAAGAAGATCATACCATTATGATTCTATGAAATCCTGAAGTACAAATAAGATCATATCTATAGTGTGATGTTTGGATCTATCATGACCTATCCCTCGGGGCCCGTGTTGTGACTACCCCAAGCACGCCTTCCATAGGCTAGGGGCTGACAACTAGCACCGAAAGGCATATTCCCTAAAACAGGAAGGCGTTTCCTTTTAACTTGTAAAAGCACACGGTCCAAGAACACAACAAGAAGCAACTATGAAGTAAACTACTGTAGTAAAAAGGAGTGTTGAAAGTAAAATGGACCAGAATACAAGCCCATCTGAAAGTACGAGTACAATTGAAAGCATAAATACAACTGAAAGGAATAATACAACTGAAAAAGGGAAAACATCTAATGAGTCGTCCCCTGAGGATTCTACTTGAAGGGTAAGTACATATCGCCTCCTCAGTACTCCACATCCTCCTGTCTCCTCCGCGTACCGCCTAGTCCTAGCTCCCTCAAGACTCAGTCTAGCTACTCGTCATCTACACAAGACACAACAAGGTGTAGGCGAAGCCCGTACAGGGTTGAGTATAACGATTCTCAGTAGAGACCCCGAGATCCCCGAAGGTATCTTATAATTCAACAAGGAAAACCACAAAGCTTGATCTCAATCACAAAGCACAAATAAATAGACACAACTCAATTAGAGTCTCATCTAAAACCAGGTATACAACTCAGAGAAACAAGATATGACGCTGACCCACACAGGATCACTATAAATGTTGAAAACTAGCCACGAATTCTCTAGGCCTAAGAACAAGTAACATTCACAGTCACAACGTCAAACACCTCAGATTCTATAGAAAACCTCCTCTATCGAGTACAGTGGGCCTGCTACATCACACAGAGGCACTTCCCACTAACCTTGAACTATTGAGGTACTCCTCCCCATCACGTACCGTGGGTTTTCCAGGTCACACAAAGCCGCTCCCCCACCGTGGCCTACTGAGTTACTCCTACCCATCATGTACCATGGCCGGTCCCCACCATGAACTACTGAGGTACTCCTATCTATCATGTATTGTGGTCGTTGAGTCATTCCGAGTCAAAAAGTCAGTAGTCATCCTGTCTCAGCCAATCGCAGGGTTCCGTACGTAGCACGCTGGGGAGAACTTCTCCCCAATCCATTAGTCATATTTCAACCTACAAAAAGTCTCACAAAGAAGTAACTCAATGATCCATCATGTCACAAGGGTTCCAACACAACAGATGACGCATCAACCGGATGCCTGGTCTATGCGTTATTGGCAATTCATTACCGAGGGCCCGGTTGGATTCAGGTGTGATCCAACCCAGCCATACTCCAAGTTTCTCTAAATCTTTCATGGAGTAAGTCAAAAGGACTTTCTCACTCCTAGTATCCCAACGCCATAGACGGTTTTTCAAATGGATGTCCGGTTCTCAAGATAATGCCCTTTAAGTGTTTTTGTGCCGGGTTGGACCCGGTTCAAGTCCGACCCTATCAGACCAACCCGACCTGACCCAGTCTGTGCTAGGCTATGACAGACTCAGCCTGCTGGTCCGAGGTCTGGCATGTCCCGCAAAAAGGGGCGGTCCACAATGGCGGCCCGACCCGCTGGAGGTGGCCCGCTAGAGGGTGGTCCGCCCATGAAGGGCACGACCCGCGGTGCTTCCACAAGGCAGCTTAGGGGAGTCACTCCCTCAAGATCCCGAATGGACAAAGTCCGTTCAGCCTTTAAAGTGGCGACACCATGTGGTCAATTCCCGGTCTTCGTGGAACCTACTGGAGGTGTGTGTTATGCCTCCTCCGCCGCAGCATTAGCCGCGCTCTCTTGCTCACCGGCGGCGCACGACGGTGTGCCTCCCTTCCCTTTCACAGCCGGCCGACGAGCCAGCCACCTTCTCTATCTATCGTGGGTAATGATCTGTGGTCCCTTTTCACACCAGTGGAGCACGACGGCATGCCACACCTCCTCTGCGGTCGGACCGTGTCAGCTGCTCCGATAACCATTGCGGCTTCATGTTGTGGCCTCCTCTAGCAGTGTGTGTTGGTGTGTTACCTCCTTCGTAGCCAGTTGGTGTCGATGTGCTGGCGGTCTGCCACGGATTGCACAAGGGTAACAAAGTTGTGGAGGGTTTCTGGTCGGGTTCGTTAGGCCCACTCCCTCCATGTTAGCTCATGATCAAAGGGAGGATAAAATGGGTTTAACAATTTCTTGTATTGAACAACAAACAAAACCCCACAAGGATACCCTGTAACAACCTCCCTCAAAATAAATGATTCGCGGATCAACCCTTTAGTCGGTTGACTCGCGTTCTTCATATAATTTTCAAGAACGGGGAAGAGGGAATCTTTTATGGAAATGTAAATGAATAAACCCCCTACCCCGAATCATCAAAGAAATGCCCACGTTTGAAGGTGGGACGATGTCCTTCATTCCCGCAATAGGCTTCAAATGACACCGCTCGCACATCATCCTCCGGTTCATGGTTCGGTTTCACCTGTCACCTCCCACTAGGATCATCTTTGTCTTCTAACGGTCCAGCATGACGGTGCTCCTTTAGCACTTCATTACTTGGTGAAGTTGTGCCGATACCCCTCCCCAAGATCCATATATATAGGAGAGGGGGAGGGTAAGTAATGACGTTAGAATTTAATGGTAACGGTCCAGCATCACGGTGCTCCTTTAGCACTTCATTTCTTGGTGAAGCTGTGCCGATACCCCTCCCCAAGATCCATATATATAGGAGAGGGGGAGGGTAAGTAACGAAATTATAATTTACTGGTTCTCATCAATTTAAAAGTTTTCTAATTCCCCAATGACACCGTTACTTAGAGTTGTCTAGTCAAGCTATTTATTGGCTTGACTCGTCGCTGGCCCCACCCCTTTACTTGTCCGTTGGAGGATATAAAATAATATAATAAAATTATTTTATTTCATTTCTTTTAAAAATTCTAAAAACTTAACCTTTTATCTTGACCTACTTCGGTCAATGTAAAGCCTCCATTAATCCAATCCTGATGCTGCGGATTCAACGGTGCCCTCAGATATTTAATCCGAGCAACATTTTAGAAGTTAGAAAACGCCGCCCGCGCGTTTACTGAACATACTCAAAAAAATGTTCAATTAATTATTATCATTCACCCTCAACCAGCACCGATCGAGGTTAGGCTCCGCCTAAGGAGAAAATGCCCCAACGAACCCGACGGTAGTTGCGTATTTTCAATTCGAGTTATCGTTTAGAAGTTATGGATTTTACAATAAAATAATTTCCACTTAATTATTTCATTTACGACCAAAACTAACTTTCACTAGTGGCCCGTGCTGGCCAATGTTAGTATCAGCCTAAGGAAATCATACCATCACAATTTCAGCAGTGGTTTTGGATTTTCAATCCGAGTACCATTCCTGAGTCATAAGCATTTTAAAAATAAACTAATTTTATTTAATTATTTTATTTGCAGTTATTCTATTTTCGGGTTTCTCACTAGAGGCCCGCTCCAACTAAACTTAAGTTACTCCTAGGGTAAACCTAACATCCTAAGTGCAATAGTTCCTTCTAATTTCTAATATGGGAAACCGTTTAAGAGTTATTCCACTTTTTCAGGAAAAATACTTACGCGCGATATTTAAAGTTTAAAAAAACTTCGATGGATCATTCCAAGAACTCTGGGCCTTAGAATCACACACTGTCAGATTTTTCAGTCTCAAAATAATTTTATATAATTAAAAAAATACATGGAAAAAAATTTGGGTCTTTACATTCTCCCCACCGTAGGGATTTTTGTCACCAAAAGCCCCAACATAGACTAAGAAAATAAATGGGGTTACTAACCATGAATCTGAGCCTCCCGCTCCCATGTGCTCTCCTGGAAGTTCTCATGCTGTCAGTGAACGTGCACCAAAGATATCGACCACCCACAAAGGTCCCTCTCCTATTGATCCTCAATCTCTACATGAACCTCCATAAATGTCTCCCGATCATCTAAGTCTAGCTCTCCATGGTCGATGATGTGAGATTGGTCGTGCACGTATCTCATCAACTGAGATATGTGGAAGATTTTGTGTACCATCTCTAACTGCGGTGGAAGTGACAAGTGGTATGCCACCTATCATATCCTCCAAAGTATCAGAAATGGCTTGATAAACCTCTATGATAACTTGCTATCCCGACCAAATCTTCATAGTCCCCATCGAGGAGAGAATCGCTGGAAAACATGGTCCCCCTCCTGGATGGTCTATACGTTCTCAGTGTTAGCTCGTACCAACTCTGGACCCATAAGTGCTGACTCCCCTGGGTCTGTTCAGCATAGAGGTGATCGACAAGGTCGACCGTATAGGCCTTTAATGGTGCCATAACGATGGTGGAGTGATAAATGTTTTATGAAAACTCTACCAAGGTCATGTGATCCTCCCAACTGCGGAAAAAATCTAGGATGCATGCATGTAGCATGTCCTCCAGCATCTAAATGGTCTGCTTCGTCTGACTATCTAGCTGAGGATGAAAGGCAGTGCTCAAACACGGCTGAGTCCCAACCTCCTATTGTAATCCCTTCCACAATAGGGATGTGAAACGTGCATCACGGTCAGAGACGATCGTCGATGGAACCCCATGAAGTCACACAATATTCGACACATAGATGCATCCCAAGCCCTCTATTGATCCCTGCTCTCGAATAGGTAGGAAGTGGGCCAACTTGGTGAGTTGGTCAATGATCACCTAGATAGAATCATGATCCTGGACATTCATGGAAGCCCTATCGCAAAGTCCATGGATATCCCATCACACTTCCACTCTGGCACCTTTAGTGGATGATCTAAGCTTGTTAGAACCTGATGCTCGACCTTCACATACTGACAAGTGAGGCATCGTGAAACAAACTATGCTACTTCCTTCTTCATCCCTGGACACTAGTGATGATTCCGAAGGACCTAGTACATCTTCGCCACACCAGGATGTACCGCCAAAGAGGGTATATGGAACCCCCTCAACAACTCCTCCGGTAGTTCCACCGGTACCATGGTACGTCCTATGAAGAGAATGAAGTACTCCCCACCTTCATAAAATCCCTCAGGTGCCCACCCTGAGGATATCTGAGTACATCATGCCTCACATTTGTTTTCCCCAAGCTGCACCTCCCTGATTCGCTGAAGGAGTGGGGGAGTGACTATCATAGAATAGAGGTATGCGGCTCCATCTCTATCTACGAAGGATATCTACAACGTGGCTAGATTCTTTGTCATCTCACTCAACAATTACTAACCAGACCTCCTACTGAGTGCAGCTGCTACCATGTTCCCCTTCCAAAGAGTATAGACTATTTCAAAGTCGTAGTCCTGGAGGAACTCTAGCCATTGTTGTTGTCTTATGTTCCTGTCCTTCTGAGAGAAGATATACCTGAGACTCTTGTGATCATAGTAGACTGTAAAACGTTCTCCCATCAAGTAATGTCACCACATCTTCAAGGTGAAAACCACTACTACCAACTCCAAGTCATGGGTGGCGTAGTTCTTCTCATGTTATCTCAGCTATCGCGATCCATAGGCAATCACTGCTCTGTCCTGCATCAAGATACACCCATGCCTGATCCCTGATGCGTTGTACTAGACTACATTCCCAACACCCTCTTCTGGTAGCCTCAAGATGGGGGCACTCGTCAGTATCCACCTTAGCTCCTAGAAACTCTGCTGGCATCCCTCCGTCCATATGAATGGATTACCCTTCTTCATCAACGCTGAAAAGGGTACTGCAACTCTGGAAAAGTTAGGCACGAACCTTCGATAGTACTCAGTAAACCCCAAGAAACTCCGTACCTCCATCACGATCCTAGGTGGCTCCCAAGAACGCATAGCCTCTATCGTCACTGGATCCAATACAACTCCAGCCTCTGAGATAATGTATCCAATAAAGTGGACCTATCGTATCTAGAACTGGAACTTTGAGAGTTCACTATAAAGCTGGTGCTCTAAGAGTGTATCCAGAACTACCTATAGATGATAGACATGTTCCTCCTTTATCTCTGAGTATACCAAGATGTCATCGATGAACAACACCACGAAGCAATCGAGGTATGGATGAATGATCATATTCATGTGTCCCATGAACATTTTTGGGACATTGGTCATGCCGAAAGGAATAACAAAGAACTCATAATGGCCATACCAACATCTGAAGTTTGTCTTCTGCACATCCTCATCTTGTATCCTGAGCTGATGATAGCCTGATCTGAGTTCTATCTTCAAAAACCAATGATCTCCCTTCATCTAATTGAAAATATAATCAATCCTTGGAAGTGGATACTTGTTCTTAACGGTCATCTGGTTCAGGAAACAGTAGTCCACACAGAGTCTCAAAATCCCATCTACCTTCTTGGCGAACAGAATCTGGGCTACCCATGGAGGAACACTGGGTCTTATGAACCCCATTCCCTATAAGTCCTCCAACTATACTTGTAAATCACGAAGCTATGCAGGAGCCATCTAATATGATGGGGTAGATATCAGTGTCGTATTAGGGTACAGGTCGATGTAAAATTCTACCTATCTGCGTGGAGGTAGTCCTAGAATGTTATCAGGAAATACATTGACATACTGGTCCACCACTACAGGATTTCTTAGACTCTCAACATTATCTAGTCCAAGGTTAAGGCTAGCCAACTGATGAGTAATCAACTACACCCTCTTATGGGTAAGTCCATCCTATGCTAAAAAGGTTCCCTTCTCACTGGTGAAGGAAAACATGCTCCCATCCGTGCGGACACACCGCACTTTGAGCCTAATATAGTCAATCTGATCATAGACTGTGGATAACCAGTCCACACCCAAGATAATGTCATAAGGCCTCGACGCCACTACTAGGAGATCCCAGCCGAAGCTATCACCTCATAGAGTAATCTCACACTACCAGAACCAGTGTGAAATCATCGAATCCACTTCTGTAGGAGTTTCTAGCCATAAGGATTGAGTCAACAAGTCCATCGGAATCTCCGAGATCCGAATGCAAGTCATGGAAATAAAATAGTGACTAACATCTATGTCTATAAGTACTTCATATAAGGTGGAGTAGACACAGATCACACCTCTAATAATCTCTGGAGAGTTGGGGTTTTAGGCCTCAGCTACTTGAAGCTGAGATCATCCCCTTCTTTCTGCTCCCTTTGGTTGGGGTGGACCACGTGGTGGTGGTGGTGGTAGAACCTTGAAACGCCGCCCACCACCTGATGCACGACCAGCTCCTCTAACATGTCCAACACCTTGTGGACCTCCTCACACGAACCTCTGCCTTAGCCTCAATAGTCCCTCAACTGACTTCTAGACATCCTTACAGCAGGTCGGGTAGTGGCGAGCCATGTGACCCTACCCATCGCATGTGTAACATTGTGTGTCCCTTGCATGTCTTACTCTACCTCGAGAACCTCCCACCTCTGACCCTGCATCCCGAGGTCTTCCAACAGAAGGTCTGGTCCACATGGACCTCTATTCCTTATCCCTACTACCTACTGCAGACAACTCTACTATGTGACGTCTGGTGGTGGCTCTTGTTGTGGGTGCCTACTTAGCTAGGAAGCTCTCCACCCCTAGTGCTCACTCTATCACCCTAGCTTGAGTCAGTATGCTAAGTGATACCATTGATGCTCTGATGTCCCGTCGGAGACCCTGCTCAAAGGACCAGGCCCTAATGAAGGGGTCTTGTACAATGTTGGTGGAGTAGCGGGAGAGATCAGTGAACCTTGACGAGTACTGGGACACTATCATGCTTCCCTACTGTAAGTGCAACATCTCATATATATGCACAGAGCGTAAGGTCGCTGGAATGAACTCTGACCTGGAAAAGCCCTTGAAGTCTGCCCAGATGAGGGTCGCCTCATCGTGTATCTGGAGCATTAGGCTCCACCATGTCCCTAATTCTTCTTGAAAAAGGCTGCCTGCTAGGATCATTATAAAATCCGCAGTGTCCCAACCAAGAGGAAAACACTGGCCACAGCCTCCAGCCAGTCCTCAGCCACCTATGGGTCCATCTATCCTCAGATCCTAGGAGACCTCTGCTACTAGAACTCGTGGAACGTGCTCAGTTATAATGCATCCTCTACTAGTGGAGTTGGTGGTAGCAGCTACCCAACAAATAGTGGTGCTTCTGGTACACCACATGAAGGCGCCAACCCCGTAAGAGGGATCTACACCGAGGCCTCATTGATCAGTGGGCTATCATCACATACTCTGTTTGGAATCCTGGATGGTTGTCTATGTGGCATAATCTTGAAATAAGATAGGTGTGAACTAGTAAATAAGTTATACCTAGTGAGCTGACTCATGAGATCAAAAAATGAAACTTTTCAAAACACACACAATCAGTGTTTTCGTGCACTGAGTCAGAAATCAGAATTCAGGGTCTGGGTGTATGGATACATTGGTCGCCGCACCAGCACTCGAATCCCCGAACTGAAAACCATACTCATAACACTTAACAATATTTCTTCATAGAAAATATCAGAGTCCCGGTTCTTCGGTATAACCAAACTCCTCTGATACCACTTTGTCACAACCCGTCCCCCAGGGCTCGTGTCGTGACTACCCCAAGCCCGCCTTCCATAGGCCTGGGGATGGTGGCTAGCACTGAAAGGCATATTCCCTAAATTGTAAGGCATTGTCCTTAAACCTGTACAAACACATGATCTGAGAACACAACAAGAAACAACTGTGATGTAAAATGCTGTATTAAAAAAGAGTGCAGAAAGTAAAAGGGTCCGGAATACAAGCCCAACTGAAAGTATGAGTACAACTGAAAGTACAAATACAACTAAAAGGAAAAATACTACTAAAAAAGGGAAAACAACTATTGAGTCTTCCACTGAGGATCCTACCAGAAGGGTAGGTACAGATCACCTCCTCAGTACTCCACATCCACCTTTCTCCTCCACATACCACATAGTCCTAGCAACCTCAAGCCTCAGCCCAGCTACTCATCTTCTGCACAAGACACAACAAGGTGTGTGTGAAGCCTGTGTAGGGGTGAGTATAATGATACTTAGTAGGGACCCCGATACCCCCGAAGGTCTCTCATAATTCCACAAGGAAAACCACAAGGCTTGTTCTCAATCACAAAGCACAAAGAAATAGACACATCTCAATTAGTGTCTTAGCTCAAACCAGGTATACAAATAGCGAAATAGGATATGATGCTGACCCACATAGGAATGCTATGAATACTGATATCCCAGCATAGATTCTCTATGCCTATAAATAACTAGCATTCCCTGTCACAATGTAGAACACCTTGGCTGCTGGATAACTCCTTCTCTATCGAGTACAGTGGGCCTGCCGCGTCACAGAGAGTCACTTCCAACTAACCTTGAACTACTAAGGTACTCCTCCCCATCACGTACCATGGGTATGTCGGGTCACACAGATCCCCCCCCCACTATGCCCTAATGAGGTACTCCTCCCCATCACGTATCGTTGTCATCGAGTCACTTTGAGCCAAAAAGTTAGCAGTCGTCAGGTCTCAACCAGTCACAGGGTTTCGTGCGTAGAGTGCTTGGGAGAACCAATCCCCAAGCAATCAGTCATATTTCAAATAGTAAGAAGTCTCACAAAGAAGTAACCCTATGAACTGTCATGTCACAAGGGTTCCAATGCCATAGATGGCATGTCAACCGGACACCTGGTCTGTGTGTTATTGGCAATTCAGTGTTGAGGGACCAGTTGGATTTGGGTGAGATCCAACCCAGTCATACTCCAAGTTTCTCCAAAACTCTGATGAAGCAAGTAAAAAAGGATCTTCTCACTCCAAGGACCCCAACTCCGTAGACGGTTCATCAAACGGAAGTCAGTTTATTGAGATAAGGCCCTTTAAGTGTTTTTGGTCTCGGGTCTGGTCTGACCCGGTCAGACCAACCCGGCCCGACATGGTCTGGGCCTGGCCGCGGCGGACTCGGCCCACTAGGCCGAGTTCCGACCTGGCCCGCAAGAAAGGGTGGCCTACAAGGGCAGCCCGACCCGCTGGAGGGTGGTCCGACCGTGAAGGGTGCGGCCTGCGGTTCTTCCGCCAGGCGGATCGGTGGAGCCGCTCCCCCGAGATCCAGAGTAGAAAAAGGTCGTTCAGTCTTTAAAGTGGCAGTGCCATGCGGGAGCCGCCTAGTCACCATGGAACCTGTCGTAGGTGCGGGTTCCGCCCCCTTTGCCGCAGCTTCAGACATGGTCTCCTACTCACCGGCGGCGCGTGGTGGTGCGCCACCCTTCCCTTCTCTAACCTGACTGACGAGCCGGCCACCTTCTCTGTCTAGCACGGATGACGAGCCGAGTCCCCTGTGCACACTAGCGGTGCACAACAGTTCTCTGCACCTCCTCCATGGCTAGCCAGTGCCAGCCACTCTGATGTCTGTCGCGACTTCATGTCGCAGCCTCCACTAGCAACGTGCGTTGGCATGTCACCTCCTTCATAGTGAGTTGGTGTCGTCATGTCTGCGGTCTTCCATGGAAGGCTCAAGGGTAACAAAGTTGTGGAGGGTTTGGGCGGGGGTTGTTAGACTCGCGTCCTCCATGTTAGATCATGATCAAAGGGAGGATAAAATGGGTATAACAGTTTTTTTATTAAACAACATACAAACCCCCACAAGGATACCCCGTAACAACCTCCCACAAAACGAAAGATTCATGGATCAACCCATTAGTCAGATGACCAACTTTCTTCATATAATTTTCAATAATGGGGAAGAGGTAATATTTTAAGGAAACATAAACAAAAAAAAACCCCAACCTCGAATTGTTGGAGAAATTCCCTCGTTTAAAGGAGGGTTGGTGTCCTTCGTTCTCACAATAGGATTCTAACGACGCCGCTCGCATGTCGTTATCTTGTTCATGGTTCAGTGTCACCCATCAACACCCACTAGGATCAGCTCCATCTTCTAAGGGTTCGGTGTTGCGGTGCTCCTTTAGCACTTCGTTTCTTGGCGAAGCTATTCCATATCCCTCCCCAAGCTCCATATATATAGGATAGGGGGAGGGTAAGTAACGACATTATAATTTAATGGGGCTAATCAATTAGGAAGCTTCCTAATTCCCCAACGACATCATTACTTAGGGTTAGCAGGTCAAGCCATTTATTGGCTTGAAACGTCGCTGGCCCCACCCCTTTACTTGTCCGTTGGAGGATATAAAATAAAATAATAATTTTTTTTATTTCATTTCTTTTAAAAAGTCAAAAAACACACCTTTTTCTTTAAACCTACTATGGTCAAAGTAAAGCCTCCCTTAAGTGAATCCCAATTCTATAGATTCAATAGTGCCCTCAGATATTTAATTCGAGAAATGGTTCATAAGTAAGAAAATGCCGCACACACGTTTATTGAGCGTACCTGAAAAAAGGTTCAATAAATTATTAGCATTCACCCTCGACCCCGCACCAGTCGAGGTTAGGCTCCTCATAAGGAGAACACACCCCAATGAATCCAATGGTACTCTCAGATTTTCAATTTGAGTTACCATTTAGAAGTTATGGATTTTACAATAAAATAATTGCCACTTAATTATTTTATTTACAGCCAAAAACTAACTTTCCCTGGTGGATCACGCTGACCAATGTTAGTATCAGCCTAAGGAAATAATACCCTCATGAGTTCAGCGGTGGTATCATATTTTCAATCCAAGTTACCGTTCTTGATTTATAAGAATTTGAAAAATAAAAAAAATTAATTAATTATTTTATTTAAAGTTATGCCATTTTGGGTTTTCTCATAGGAGGCCCGTGCCAACTAAACTTAAGTCGCGCCTAGGGTAAACCTGCCATCCTAAGCACAACAGTCCCCTCGTATTTCTGATCTAGGAAACCATTTAAGAGTTATTTCAATTTTTCATGAAAACTGCTTATGCCTGCTATTTATAGTTTAATAAAACTTTGACGGATCATTCTGGGCACTCTGTGCCTCGGAATCACGCGTCGTCAGATTTCACAGTCTTGAAATAATTCCACATAAATAAAAAAAACTTACATGAAAAAAATTCAGGTCTTTATAGGAGCACCATTTTAAACTAATATGAGTTATTACAAAGAAAATTTAAGAAGATATTAAGGCTTTTAGGAGTTTTCCTCTCAATAAATGATGATACCATCTCCACATGTATTCACTATATGAAATTAGGGAATCACCTATGACTTAGACTATATATAAATAGATCAAATATGTATTCACCTGAATCGAGGGTTAACCTTATAAAAATATCTTGTATCATGTTATCTTTACTTTATATCTTTAATGTGGTGTGAATGTGTTACATGATTTGTACAAGATCCATTATTCTTAACAGGTGTATAAACTCAAATAAATAAAGTTATTTTTTTAGTAAAATATGTTTCACATTGATTCATCCCTCTCACAGTGTGACTGCATGATTCTATTAGATATTTTAATATTCATACAATATACTTTATGAAATAATGACATCATCGTTTCATGGAATTATATATATATATATATATAATAATAATTTAGTCTTACAAACCAAGTGATGAACCTTGAAAATAGACTCTGTGCATATTTGGATTGATTCAATTTATGAATTTAGTTTGTATGAGCTAAGCAGATTAATATATATATATATATATATATATAATCAGAAAAGTTCCAATGTTATATTTTTGAAAAATTAGTAAACACTACTAACACTAGTTTACCCCATGTAACTATTTATGATTCTTCACTTGGAGAATTTAATATTTGATTCTTTGAGTTAGAAATATCTAACCCATAAGGTCAAGGGAATAAAAATATAATGGTAGTTTATATGTATATTTATAGATTTAAAATTTGAAGGTTAGAAAGGAGAGAGATTGTATGGTATTATTAAAAATAACCATCCCTTAAACATTAGTATATTAGTTGAAGGAGATAGATTATTTTCTTTTAAATATTATAGGATATGTGAAAACTTAAATATGGGAAGACCATTGATGAATTGAATCAATCAAATAGATTTATTCTCTATTTCATTAATGCAGTATTGATTCTTTCATTTTTTAAGATAAAAGTTATGAAGTCTTTTAAATATTCTTATTGATACTTTTATCTTGGAGCTACCAAAAAGCATCATAATATTAATTAACAATTTTGGAAGCTCAATTGTTAAGAAATAGATAACTAGTTTTATTTCTTCATGTTTTACTTAAAAATAGTTAATGTTTGAGAAACAATGATAGTCGAGTTTATTAAAAGAAATATTACACTAACATGGAAATTAAAAAAAATATATAACTTGTGATTGGTTTAATAAGAACATCATGAAATCATGACTTGATCTAGGTAGTTGTGGATCAACATACCAAGTTGATGCATTTAATACTTATTCAAGAATCTTATTTATTAGATTATTAACCTAATATATAAATGATATAAGTGGTGATACTTCAAAATATTCTTATATCTATCATTTTAGGTCAAGATCAATGTTTTACATTAAGTTTTTGGAAGATATTTCATAATACGATTAGTAATTAGTTAAAGTTGAGCATAACATATCACCATAAAGTGAATGAAAAATTGGAACAAAAAATGATTTTTTTAGTATATTATACAAAAATACTTATTTGAATTAAAAAATAATAATGAGATGATCCTATTAATTTGGTTTAATTTACTCATAAGAATAGTTATCAAGATTTAATTCTAATGAAACTTTTTTAAATCACCGTATTGTAGATCATGCTATCCATTTTTATATTGGACTGGAAAGAGTTATAAATATATTATTCGGATTAATAAGATGAAATAAAGGAAAAATAAAATTTATTTGATTAGAAATAGAATGATGATGAGTCAGAGTGAACAAAAAAATATGATGCCAATAATCACTAGTGACTCTTGGAGTTTTTTGCTTGAGATTAATATTTTTTTGAATATACCCTCAATAGAGACATCAATGAATCATGAAATAGTAAATGTTGGTACCATGATATTAGGGAAATTTTTAAACCATTAAATAGTTTCAATAAGTGAGTTTCAATTATCATTAACACCAAAATATAATAAAATTCACGATTCATTTCTCATTTCAAAAATATGAAAATTTCAACTATACCCTTACCATGTTTTACATTGGTACATAGGTTACATTGAACTAGATGTGGATTTTTTTTGAGTGTCCAATGTTAATTATTAATATAAAATAGAATATTTTAAGGGTATACATAATTTATTCGGTTTGGGTGTTCTGTTAGCATAATCCAATTAAAGTATAGATGTGAAAAACACAATCTCACCATGACATTAATGAAAAAACAAATTTATAGAATAATGGTACCAATTAATTTATAATATATTAAATCCCTTAGGTGAGGAAAATTATAAAAACTTCATTTTTTTATATAATTGACTATTTCTATTTACAAGTTTTTTGGATTTAAAATGGATTCCAGGAGATAATTTTGGTTAACACACAATAAAATTTCAACATTTAATATCCTTGCAGGGTATGTGTACTAGTTTTAAATTTTGGGGAATTATATTCAAATGGTTTGGTGCACAATTAAGTCACCATGTAGGTGTAAATTTACAGAAATAGAAATTTTGGATAGTATCATTTCATGGTTAAATAACACATTTTATAATCAATGTTGACTAATTATGTCATATATTAAATTTGAGATATTTTTATATTTCAATACCTTCTATCCTCCATTAAAACCTATTAACCTACTTTAAAAATATTAACAAACTCTTATAGAATATTAAAAATTATTTAAAATTATTTTCATCGTCATTGGATGAATTTATTTCATTTATTATATAGATCTACTTAAAATATGTGGAAAACAATTTCTAATCAATTAATTATCTTATAGAATTTATTATACCATTTAATAAAAAATATTTTAAGGATTTGAATCACGAGGAATGAAAACATTATTATTAATTTTTTTATTTTATATTATAGATTATTTTATCTTGTTTATAATTAAAATCTATACTTCATGACCTTTGGAATTCCATAAATACCTCTTAAATTAGGTGAATTATATATTTTCTTAAAATGTTTGATGATTAATTGATGTTTAGCATATGTAATTTTGAAATCTATTAAGATTAATTTTAAAATTTATTCAATAAATATTATTTGATGAATTTTTTGAAATTTTTTTAATATAATTTATTAATAATGGATTAGATAATGGTTATGGATTTTCATGGATTTGAGAATTCTTTATCTTCAATTTTTTAAAAAATTAAATTGTGATTTTAAATCCGGTTATGATTAAAATGATAGGTTTGTGGGTAAATAAAATTTGAGATGGAATTGTTTATAAATCATGAAAATATGTATTTCTATCAAATTTTTGGTAAAAAATTTAAAGAGGAAGAATTATTATTTGAGGTGATATATAATTTTGAAATTTAGTTTTTGAAAGAAAATTTAAAACTATATAATTTGAAATTAATATATTTTAAGAAAAATAAATAAATAAATATAAATTCATGAATAGAAATTTTAGAAAATCATAGTTAAATGTTACACAACACAAATAAATTTTTCATGACATTGAAACTAATTATAAATTCAATTAGATAATTTCCATTCATAAATTAAATTTATATTAATATCATTTAATGTTTCATATATAATTGAAGGTTTCTAAAATTATTGATATAATGTTTTTAAATAATGTTTAACATTCATGAGTTGAATTTGACTTGGTAAAACTAGAATGAATTACCTTATAAATGATAAATCTTATGTGAGTTGGTTTTATATTAATATTTTTTATTAAAAAACATGGTTTCTCTTGAGGAGGAAGGTTTTACAATGTATTTTTTGTTTTATTAAACACGTCAATGATATGATCATTTTATGATATTTATTACATGAAAATTTATGTGATTCACTAGGGAAATACTTATAGTTATTATTATATTCACCTTTTACATGTGTATCTCATTGAGCATGCATATGATGTATTCCATGATATAAGATGGGGAAAAAATCATTGTTCATCAATGATATACCATAATAAATACAAATGAATATTAATATGTTAGTGTTTAATGACTAGATAGTAAAGAATCATAGATTATATCTAGGGGATATGTAATGGAATGGACCCCTCTAGCCCATTACTTTGTGTTTATGGAAGTTTAGAGGTGTTGCAAAGGCTAAAGATTTGTTCATCCACCATGAGGACCACCACACCATAGAAGTGGGTATAGTATTTTCCATTTGATTTCCTTGAAGATATAAGTGTGGTGGAAGACATTTTCTCTAGTGTTTTGGAAGGGTGAGAGTTTTTGAGTTTGTTGTGTGGAACTTGGCACACCACAATGAGTGAAATAGTCATGGGTGGCCATTTCAATGGATGTTTCACTTTTCTTAGAGGTTCCATATCCTTATATAATATGTAAATGTAAAATTATTTACTATTAAGCGATTTGTCACTCTGTAAAGGTAATACCAATTTACTTTATGTGAGGAACCACTTTATGTTGGAGTGCACTGTGAGCATTGATGTTGTTTAAATGGTTGTTTTAGAATCCATTTTTAAGGGAGAATTCGAATGTGAAAAATTATGACTACTAAATCACACTAGTTTATCTATTTTGATAAACATGGAGGTGTGTTGAGGGGAAATTCAAAAATATTTTGAGTTTCACAAGAGGGATGAAGAAATGGTGATCGAGAGGATTTCAAGCTATGGTTCTTGGCGTGTTAGGAGAAAATGGAAACAAATTTATCCCTGTGTCATGGTGGAGATTGTGGTGGTGGTCATGGGTAATTTAAAATGGTATTTAAAATATATATAAATTAAGGGGGTATATTGAGTCAAATTGTAAATTTCCAGATCTCGTGTCTAATAGGATGCACTACTGGAGTTGTACGATTCATAATTCCATGGTGGAGGCCTTCAAATATTCCTTTATAAATTGGGGCATGATACTTAATTTATTCATTTTATCTCTCTTTTCTCAATCTTTGGTCGACTTCAGGGCTTCCCAACATGCTTCAGTTGTATGTTTTTTAGATTTTAACTCCTTCGATTATCAGATATTTCCTCTTGATTCAGAGTAGGGGATTCAACACCCCTCTCTTTATTTGTGAAATCTATGATTTTACCGCTACTTTACTTCCAATGGAAATTTCTTCAAATTAAATTAATAAATAAAATAACAAGAAAGATAGGATTTACAAATAAAAGTATTGTACATTTATTCTATTCATATTTCATTATTATTTCATGGGTTGTTGTTTCTAATACTATAATAAATAAAATAGGATAAAAAAACAAAGGAAAATATATTATTAAATGAAATGTTAAATTTATGGAAATAATGTGATGCATGAGTGTGGATTTTACTATGATATGTAAGAATTTTAATCTAATGGTTGTTTTTGGTTCATTTTATTTTCTAGTAGGTCCCCCTTAAAATCTATGATTTTTTTCCACTTGTAATATTAATTGTTATTGTGTTTGTTTAATGGAAACACCCCACAAAAAATGAATAAAAATTATAGTGGTAATTAAATGGGTTATTTTACAAATCATACATGGAGTAATGTTAATGTTAAACCATGTATTATGTATTCCAATAATTATGATTGTTTCTTGTTGTTGTGAGGGCTGTGATATGTGAGGTGGTCGGTATATGATGTGTGGTTTGATAGTTATGCCTAATAGTATCATATGGTATGGAATTAATAAATATAAACATTGGTATATATTTGGAATAAAGGAAAGGATGTGGTGTTAATTTAATCTAAAAAGTGAAATGGTTGAAATAAATTAATTCATGCTTTAATGGTAATATAAATTCTTGAAATAAATAAATAATAAAATGAATAAATGTGGGTTATAGTTTAGAGTGGTCTGTCATTATATATGGGTGATAGTTTAGAGTGGTCTATCATTATATATGGGAAATAAAGGGTTTAATGAACTAAGTGTTGGTCAAAAATGGAAAATCTATAATTTTCTAAATGAGATATTAAATGAGTAATTGTGGTTATTCGTAAGGGTTTATTATATAGTTATTAGCTAGTTTAGGTCATAGAGGTAGCGATAGTGGTGGATGGGAAATGGTGATGAAATGGTTGAATAGATGAGTTGTTTTAAGGCTAGTTGTGTGCACCCCTATTCTGGAATCTATGTGAGAATATATTTTCATGTATTTTCTTTTGATTTATAAACACACCCCACCAAAGTTGAGTATTTTATACAAATATAAAATGTTTTGGTTCCAGGTGATTTTTCTAATATCTTGGATGATGAGGGTGGATAGTCGTCTACCCCCTCTTCCCTGATCTCCCATTAGTATTAGACTGGCTATAATGTCCCAAATTTTGTAGGAACATGTAAGGTGTGGTAGTGGCAGGTGGTGTACTTGATGATGTGGTGATGATGGGAAAATCGTTATATAGTGGTTGTCATGTATGGTATAAGGGGGGAACGAGGTTGATGTCCTTTATGTTCAAGATACCATACTACTTGGTTTTTGAGGTGATGTATTTGAATGTGATGTGTTTATGATGTAATTATATGATATGTATATTTGTATGATTCTAACACAATATATTAGACCTTGTAAGAGTTGGTGTGTGTAGGGTTATAACCCGACCCACATTTGGAAGGAAGGGATGAGAACACATGACATTTGGCATTAGGGTGTGAGAGTGGAAAAATAATGGGGAAGTAATTATGGGGTTTCTATGATTATATTATTAAGTTATAATTTTAGTATACCTTGGATTTGATACTTGGTGAGTGAGCCTTGGTGAGGATGGGAATGGGTAATTGATCTGTTAGGTGTATGTTAGTTCTACTCTTTACTCACATGAGCATTAGTATGATTTTCTCACATTTACATGAAAGGTCCTAAGGAAGATACTCTTGAGTATACATTTTATTCTCACCATATGAATATATAAACAATATTTTAGGTGATCAAGAGGGTTTCAGTGACCAAAATAGACTGGGATAGCTTGGAGTTGTAGTTTTTTTTGGAGATTCTTTTTGGGTGTGGTTTTGGATTTTTTACTTTAGAGATTTATTCTATATTACATGACATGCATTATTGTAGTTATTATCTTTTATATGGGTTTATTTTATATAAAATGGTGTTTATCAATGATTTTTATCTTATCATTTTCCTTCTACTTACATTATGAGGGTAATGCCACCCGCGGTTTTAGTCTCCAACATGGTTCCTCCTAATGGTGGGGGGGGGGGTGCATTGTATCAGAGATGATGATTGAGATATATGATAGATATTGGAGTTGGGAACTATGAGGATTTCATGGGTTGGTAGATAAATAGTATATTTTTAGATTAGTACATGCCATAGGATATGAATAATGATAAGGACACAATATTTTTGGGCCACACATAATCCAACACAAGGAATATATGTCTGCCAATTTACCCATTGAGGTGGTACTTCTTATAGGGTTGAGATCTAGGAATGGTACATGAATCATTATTGTATTTAGTTCTATTTGAATGGGTTTATATTAGGTAAAATGTCTGAATCTAATAGAATAAATTTAATTAAATGAAATCTTTGATGCTGGGCTTAAGGAATGTTCTTGTGTTGATAAAATATTTTATGGATTCAAGTATATTAGGAGAAGGTACATCTACACTATAATAACTCCTTATTTTCATGATGTATTTTAAATCCATGTGGGTAGGTCAGGTCCCCCCAAAGCAGACAACATCATGATGTGGTGAATGGATTCCCTTTATTTTATGCTTGAAAGATGTGATTGTATTGTTTGCAGAGTATAGTACACTGTTGAAACAAAAAAAATTGCAATTCAAGGATTTCACCTTTATCAAATGGTAAATGATCACGTTAAATATTTTATACTATTTATTTAGATGTGTTCTTGGTAATTTAATATTTTTTAACAACCCTGGAGGATCTTTCATACTGATAAAGTAAATTGTTTCAACCTCATGATTTATGAATCCACTTATGTGTGGATTTAGATTATTTCATATTGAACTTATTCACATTGATACTAACTGGAAAAAATGATGATTTTAAATTTTTATGTATTTATGGTTGAACTATTAGAACCCCATGTTTCATGATATTTTAAGTTGATTAAAATATTTAACAATGACTCCTTGACTTTCTTGAAAACTATGATGTGAATTATTTATTAAAGGGAGATAATTTTTCTTTTAAAAAAGATCAAAATGATATTAGAATGAACTCGTAACCAGGTTAGAGTTATTTATAAAATGTTTTTTAACCTTATGATTTATTAAAAATTTTAAAAGTTTATGTTAAATTTTTTTGAAGGGTGATTTAAAAGTTACCCATAAAAATGTTTTTAGTTTTTTAAAAAGTTTTTCATTCATGTGTTTCATGGAAGAAATTTCTTGTTTTAAAAACTAGTATTTCCATTTAAGGTTCTTTAAATCATGATTTAAGTAATAAAAAATTCAATAAGGTTCATAGTGGCATTTTGGATTTGATTTGGGAATGTGTTTTGAGTGTTTATTTCTTATAAAGTCTATCAATGTGTTGTGTTGATTATAATTAGAACGTATTCATTTTAAATTGATTAATGATAGTTAATAAATACTTTGTTATAAGTTAGTAAATGATGATATTCTTAGTTCCCTTAAATAAAATATGGATTAACCACTTGAAGGAGCATGTTGAACATATTATAAAAGTGAACCTATTAAATAAAACATGAAAATTTTATTTTGGTTTTTAGTTTTATTAATGGATTTAATTTTAATGTTTTAATTGGATATTAGATAAACCTTTTGTATCATGTTATACATGATAAGTTTAATTAGAATAAATATAAATTAATTAAGTTAGACTAAATTGGTAATGATATGATTCTAGGATAATAATTTAAATTATAGTTTTTTGATTTTTAGAATCTTATTTTACGTTACTTTATGATGTTTGGTGTTGGTCACCTGACTTGCTAGAATTATAATTCATTAGTTTGAAATATGTTTTCTAAAATTAATTTTGTTTTTTCTTTTAATAAGTCTATGTGAACTGGTTTTTAGAACTAACCTTATTTCCTTAATGATTAGGGTGAACTTATTTTTAAATAGAATAACAATAATGTTGTGTTTAAAAAGAAAGAGAGGGAGTCATGGGATGAGGTGATGCCCTGAATTTAGTAGTAGAAGGTTTCAAAGTTCCTGAGTGTAGCATAGAGTCCTGAAGTTGAGTATTGGATATAAGAGGTTTTGGTCGTATTCAATTTGACAAGGATCCCATACCCATTTTGAGTTTCTATAGAAGTGGGTACACTCCATGGGGTATCCCAGGCATGGAAGAAGATAGATCATAACTAGAGTGGGGGAGACTCCTAGGAATAATTAATTTTCTTAGTTAAGGACGTGTTCATTCCACTGGCGAGGAATCATAATGGGAAGGATGGGGGTGAAAATTCAAGTTGTGTCTCTAGAAACAATTGGAGGTAGGGAACTTGGTGGACTCTTAGGACTCAGGCACAACCTTGGGCTTGGGGTTTTCCTAGATCTTGGAATTATTCATGGGGTAGGATGAGGTGCTTTGGTTTTTGAGTGATACGGAAGTGATGGTACCAATACACCATGATTTTTATATTTTCTGAATCCCGTTGAAGTTGTTGACTGGTTGTAAGGATGGTTGGGATTTTCATGGATAGTGATAACTGAATATTTGTTTTTTAAATGATATATGTAATTTCTATTGAAATGTTTTCCTTGTTTTTATGAATAAGAGGTGAATATTAATTGTTTATATATTATTATTATTGAGGTTTTAATTCCTTATTTCAATTTTATAGTTCAGTAATAGAGATACCCTTGTTTGAAATGTATATATCAAGGGGAATTGGGTGGATGTTGAGGTCATAACTTATTAGTGACCAAACATTATTAGGTGGTGGTCAAGTTTGGGTTGTAGCAAGATCATTGAGAAGTATCCCATGGGGGTGGTTTTTGGGAAGTTCCATCCTATTTTATTTTGGATTTATTTTTATTCTCCAAGATTATAATAGTTTGAGACGTATTTGGTGTAATTTATTGGATCATCTAGGCCCGTTCAATTGTGTTTCTAAGAGTTTAGAGGTGTTATATATTCTAGAGATGAGTTTGGACATCCTAAGGACTTTCACACCATAATAGTGGGTTTGGTTATATCTATTTGAGTTCTTTGAAGAAGATATCATGGGAAAGTCCATATTATCTAATCATTTTTAAAATGTGAGTATTTTGAAGTTAATTTTGTGGTGATTCACACACCATAATGAGTGAAATAGTCATGTGTAGATATTTTGGTGGCCATTTTACACTATTTATAGGTATATTAGACTTATCCACCAATTAAAAGTAAAATAGTTTACCTTCACATGATTTATTACTATATAAAGTTAATACCACTTAGATTTATGCAACTAACCACTTGATGATGGAGGGTACCTAGGTATTGAAATGGTTTAACTATCCTTTTTTCATGGAGAATCCAACAATGTGAATTGGGGACCAGTAAAACACCTTGTCCTAAACATTTTTATGGTAAGGGTGTGGATTTGAGGTGGAAGTTGAAGATATTTCAAGTTCTACATAAGGAAATAGGAAATAGAGAGTTTTAGGTCTCCAATCCATAGTTCTTGGTGCGTTAAGACGAAACAATGAGGGATTTATCCTTACATAATGGTGGTGATCAAGGGTGACTTAAAATGTTTCTTAAAACGTTTGGAGATCAGAGGGATTATCCAATTCAAATGTTGAGTTTGTAGATTTACCCTCTGACATGATACACTATGGATATGGTGTGACTCTCTATTCTATGGTGGAGGTCTTCAAAGAATCTACTTTAAATAGGGGTTCAATACATGGTTTGATTTTCTATTTCATTTTTCAAACCTTGGTTGACTCTTAGGATTCTCACCATCCTTCTGCCACATATTTTAGGAATTTCAAGTCCTTGGATTATAATATCCTTCCTCTTGAATTGATGCAAAAGATTTAAAACCCACTCTCTTTTTTATTTTTGAAAACTATGAGATTATCATGCCTTTAATTCCATTGGAAATTGGAATGAATTAATTTAATAAATACAGTAATTGGAGAGATAATGATTAAAAAGAGAATAATTGTGCATTTATTGTTCCTCTTTCTACCATCATAATTAAAATAGCATGAGTATTCGATTTAAAATATGATAGAAAATAGTATTGAAAATTTATGTAAATAATGTGATGTATGAGTCTAGATTTTTCTATGATATGTATGTCTTTTAATCTAAATATTATTTTTTGTTCATTTTATTTTTATGTAAGATCCCCTTTAAATTATTGATTTTTTTACACTAGAAATATAAATTCCTTTTTTTATAAAAAAATCACATGTAAATGAATAAAAATTATAACAGGTAATCAAATGGTCTATTTAAATAATTATAACTTGAGTAATATTGATTTTGGACCTTGTATTTTGTATACCTATAAGTATGATTGTTTTTATATGGTTATTGGATGGTTTGGAATATAGAGGTAGTTCTAATGGTGGATGGGTAGTGGAGATGAAATGATGGAATATATGAGTTTTTTAGGCCTGGTTATGTGTACCCTAGGTTGGGATATGTGTGAGACTATCTATTCATGTATTTTATTATGATTTCAAAATGAACCCCACCTAAGTTGAGTATTTTATACTGATTCCAAGTGTTTTGATTTCAAGTATTTTCTCTAGTATCTCGGTTGGTGAGTGTAACACCCCAACCTAAACCCATGAGTCTGATTCAAAGTGCCACATAACCATATGCATGCCTCCCAATGTGAAATAGACTACTGATTAGTAGCAAGGGTCTCAACAAATGTGGGAGACTATAACCTCTATAATCAAATCCATCACAGGTTAGTAAAACATTATCATAAGACAATAAAATATTATAATAGATGAATAACAAAAATATATGCTACATAATATTTCATTCCAATTCATACATAATTAATCAATAGGCCATCAACATGGAAGTTCGAGAAGTATAACATAACAACTAGAAATGATAAATAAAGAGGTAGAAGTATTGTGACAACTATCTGGAGTTTGTCCCAGTACCAGGTCTATCTCCCAGCTCCATGATCCTCAGTAACCTATCATAGGGCCCTTTCCCTTTTCCAAATCCATAGTTATGAAGTTTAAATGTGCACCAAGATTACCATAAAGGGTGTGAGTATAAACCTAGTAGGATACCACCATTGAAACATTAACATAATTACACATGTATATAAAAGTGTACAGCATATTGAAAAAGAAAATGTGAAAACAAGTATACAACCAATCATAAACTGATAAAACATACAATAACCAAGCCTCCATGAACCCTAACCATACCTTATTTAGCACCATATTGAATGTGTATCATAGTAGTACCTCATGACTTAGATCATGCCAAATAACTCTATCATTATTTTAAGAACAAAATTCATGCCTTCCTTTAAGGTCCAATTCATATTCCTTTATGAAAAAAAATATTCCAACATTATGGAACAACTCCATTCCCACATTTTAGGGAATTTCATCTTATGAATCCTGATCACTTACTCTCCTGTGATGGTATGCACACTTGGAACACCCGTATAACAGACTCTCACTCATATTCAAGGATGTTCCCCCATTGTTATATCACACTGACATATATGGTCACTCTTACAAAGGTGATATGGTATTCCCCCATTCATGACAAGGTAATTCACTAACCATCCAATGGAATCCATTACCAAGGAGTCATGTTATCCACACCCCCCCTCTATAGGGTGGGCTCAGTCAGTCCAGGTCATATGTCTACCAAAAAAATGAAATTGATACTCCACCAACTATGTAAAGAACTACAAAAAGGTATGAAATATAAAGGAAAAATATATCTCAACAAGTAATTCCATAGGCTATGAAATGTTACACAAGTAATAAACAACATATTAAGGAATATATAAATGATACTAAGAAACCATGTAAATAATAGGTTTCAGTAGCCACACACACATACACATGTGATCAACATCAAACATGGGTCTCATAGGATATGTGCACACACACATGCGATCAAACATAAAAAATGGTCTAGTTATAAGCACACAACATCATATCATGATAACTAACATATATATGGACTCTAAAATGTAAGGAAATTATTACCTTAAGATTGTAGGAGTCAAATCAAAGGTTCATCAAAATGGTAGTCACCCGATTCAAGCTCACACTCAGAGGCCCTAAGAACTATCTCTAATGTCACATGAGAGTTCAAGAATAGAAATTATAATAGAGGATCATCATTAATGAAAAAAAGAGACTCAATAAAGAATAGTTACTAAGAGAAACCCCAATGAGACATTGTATAACACCAATGAACCTCAAGAAATTTCATTGTTACACAAATACTAGGAATCACTTTGCTAGACTAAAAAATAACCATAGACTAAGTCAAAACATACTCATTCTATAATTGTTCAATAAGGATAAAAGAATTAATCTAGAACAAAAATAGTCATCATATTTCTTCACTGAAACACCCAAAACCAGAAGCACCAAAAATGGTAGATGGAATATGCCCTCAGATCGACCCAAGGGGGAAATAATAATATAAGAAAGGAATAAACCATGAATTGGATAAAAGATGCATCACCAATCAAACTTTTATCAATAACACTTCAAAAAATTACAATCTCTTAGAGGGGAGGATAATCAAGAGGATTAATTAGGGAAAAATGAGTGAGGAAGGCATTAATCATCCCATCATTATGCATAGACATGATTTAAATAGAAAATAATGACTCATTTAATGACATGTTAGGAAGAATTAGGTGTTTTTAGACATTTAATACCACACAAAACAACTACCATGGCTTCCACCATAGACTAAAACACTGTCATGGTGTTCGGTAAACCCTCCATTCTAAAACGGCCCATCCTACGATGTGATCCCAAGGCGTATTCTATTTTCCCTCATGATAACATTCAAAATGGGAATGGTGAGGTTACCCAATATGTGGCTGAAAACAACCATCCCCAATCACATTCCTTTTACCATGCCAATTTCCCCTTTCCAATTTTACATAATAATTCATCCGAGACCACTATAACAAGAACCATGACTATAGTGTTTCCCATTTTTGATAGAATGATATCCAAACACCACAAGACAATACTCAAAGGGCCTCAAGTTTTTATCTTTTTTTGGATCAACCAAAAAATAAAAGGATAATATAAGAACATAGATTAATCATAATACAAAAAAGAGTTTTGAGACTTTACAACCTCCCCTCTAAGGAATTATCATCATCAAGAAGCATCTCTAAAGATCCTTCTCAAAAAAATCTGGCCACTGAGATCAAACACCAGACTCCCACTCCCATGTTTCCTATTGAATCTATCTATGCTACTATATTACATGAAAAAGTGGAACCATATCCCCCCGCAACACCTTATCACTCTAGTTTATGATCCACACCGGGAGCTCTACAAAAATGCATCTATTTATAACTCAACATCCTTGTAATAAATCACATGTGATTGATCAGTAATGTTCCTATAAATATAAGAAACATAAAACACATCATGTATACCTCAATAAAATGGAGGAAGTTCTAGTTAGAAAGACACTACTCCAATACATTCAGCAATCTCATACAGCCCCATAAACTACAATTTCATCTTCCCATGATTCTGTAAATGATGATGACCCAACTGAGGTGGCACCTATAATAATACCTAGTCACCAAAAATTAATTCCAAAGTTTATTTCCTCTAATCAGCATATAATCACTACCTTATTTTAATGGTAACCGATTGACTCTTTATCAGATACTCTATCTCAGAGGTCTCCTCCACCATACTCAACCCAACAACCACTACCTCACCCGCAACATGCCTACATAGTGGTGAGGGGAGGGAACATCATTTAAAGTCCATAAAAGGTTTCATTTGAATATAAACATGGAAAAATCTATGTTAAGAAAAATATTGAAAGGATAGGTTCTCATTACATGCTCCATTAAAGTCCATGATGTATACATGAATCATATCCTCAAGTATCTAAATCTTCCTCTCTGATTATCCATTGGTCTGTGGATGAAACATTATACTCAAATTCAACCAAGTCCAAAAGGACTTATAAAATCCATTAAAAAAAACAACAACATAAAACATGTGTACCTTCCAGATACAATATTATAAATAACCCCTTAAATTAATATAATCTATTGGATATACAACTTTCCAAACTCTTCTACAAATAGGGTCTCTCGAATCCGAAAGAAATGAACCAATTTCATCAATCGATTGACTGTCACCTAAATGGATTCACAACTTCTCGGAGTACTGGGTAACCCATCATAAAGTCCATAATCACATCATCCCACTTACTCATAGGCACTAGAAGTGGATTAATAGAACCACTAGGATGTTGATTCTTATCCTTTATCCTCTGGTAGGTAAGGCATCGTGAGACTATGTTGGTGATGTCTCTATTTATGTATGGCCACCAAAACTAATGTTTGATTTCATGGTACATATTTTTATACCTTTGAGGCATTTACCAATTTTAGGCATGAGAGTATCTCATTATCTTCTTTCTCATGGAAGTTTGAAAAACTACTCTCCCATGGATGTATATCAAAACATCATCAGCTAAGGACTAGCCTAGAAAAGAATTGTCCCCCACCAATCATTCCCGCATCAGTACACACTCAAGGTCCAACTCATGGATCATTTTAACATGGTTTGCCAAAGAATAAGTTATCAATAAATACACACAAGTCATAACTTCAGGATCCTCTTATGAATCCAAAAGCCACCCCTCTATCAAACTCAGTAGATGTTATTCCTCCTATGAAGGACAATCTCCATGCTCTTATGTCTCTATAGTTTTCCTATTATAATCATATAAAATGAAATTACCTTTACCTATAGAATAATATATATCAAAGTTGAACTTATATAAATACCGCAACCAATGGATCTACCTTATATTTATGTCCCACCAAGAGAATATATATCATAAGATCTTGTGGTATGTGTAGATGATAAATCTCTCACTAAAGAGATAGTTTTGCCAAAAATTTAGGGAATAGACTATAACTGTAAAATCTAATTCGTGGATTAGGTAGTTTCACTCATGGGGTCATAGTTTATGTGAAATATAAGTGACTACTTTATGTAACTTCTTTAACACAACTCCCAAATCAAAACATGAGGCATCATAGTACACCACATATCTGATACCAGGCTCTGGAAGGATAAAAACTAGGGTTGTTATCAATTTCCCATCCATCTCAAGGAATTCCTATTCACACTAATCAATAAAATCAAACATATCCGCCCTTTTGGTCAACTCTGACATTGGTGATAACAAAAGGGATATGTCTTGGATGAAGCATCAATAGTACCCCGCAAGCCCAAGTAAATTCTTGATCTCAAATACATTCTTAGGATGTGCCCAAGACATCATAAACTATACCTTATCTAGGTCCATTAAAATTCCCTCCTCAATAATAAAATTCCTGAGGAACCATACCTCTTGAATCAATAAGTTATAATTTAACATTTTGGCATATAAATTATGTGCATGAAGTGTACTTAATACAATCCCTTAATTCCCAACATGAATATATGAAGTCATCAACTATATTTGGATATCTTACTTGAATAAAATGATGAAATAGTAAATATATTAATGTAAAATCTTATTCATGAGATTCATGAACACCAATGGATCATTTTTCAACCAAAAATTCCTGAAAATATACTCATATTGTCCATACCTACTCCTAAAAGCTATCTTGGGAATATCCTCTTCCCTAACTCACATCTGATGGTAGCCTGAACGAGATACTAAAATCCTTATAATGGATCAAAAAGATCATCAATATAGGGTAAAGGAAACCTATTCTTCATTGTTATATAATTCATCTTCCAGTATTCCACATAGAGTCATAGACTGCTTCCTACTTTCTGGAAAAACAATACTAGAGAAACCCAAGGAATTTTTCTCATTTTGATAAATCCATTTTCTTCTAAATCTTATATCTACACCGTATACTATCTTAACTATGTTGGTTACATAAAATGAAGATGAATTAATATCATTTGTTCCTTATACATAGTCTCAATCTCAATATCAATTCCTATATATAAATAAATACCTAATAATTTATTTAGAAGAACATACTAATAATAATCCACCATTGGAGGAAGGATAAAGGGAGTCATTAAAAATTTCTATAAAAATCAAAGACTTTTATATATGTTGTGATCACTCTGATCTAACTCATTTCTAGTCCCATATTTCCTAATCCATGATACAACTTAGTCGTAAACATGTACCCTTATCATTAGGTATGGTTAAAGTCACACATATCTAATAATAATAGATATAATCATGATAAATGTTCAAATAATACATTCTAAATATCACATTGAAACTAGTTATCTCTAGTACAACGAAGTCCCAAAGATGTATGTAGCTAGAAATAACTATGGGACACTCATGACACTAAGTTGGTTATGCAAAATTAAGAGGAATAATTATTGGTTTCACCGTAGGAATAGGCTCAATATCATGAAAAATTCCCCTATATGGAGGATGAATTAATAAGTTATTAGAAAAATACATCCTAAAAAGGATCCACCACTGGAGGAAAGATAGAGGGAGTAACTACCACCTTCTATACAAGATCCAAGACTTTTACTTATTATGTGATTACTCTGATCTAACTCATCTCTTGTCCCATATTTCTTTCTCTGTGATACCACTTAGTGGTCAACACGTACCTCTCTCCTCAGGCATAGTGAAATTCACACATATCTGATAACAATCGATATGATATTGATAACTTGTCAAATAGTCCATTCCAAATATTACATTAAAGATTGTCATAACTAGTACCATAAATTCCCAAAGATGTCTATAGCTAGGGATAACTATGGGACACTCAGGTCATTTCTAGATATAGTCTACTTTCATTCACAAAGGAATGTCAATAAAAAGTTACTCCAAATATAGTTTGACTAGAAATTCATATATATTAAAAACTTTAGTAGATATAATTGAGTCAAAAGAACTAGTATCAAACACAATGGTAGATAGTGTAGAGGTAACCAAGGCCATACCTCTAACTATAAAAGGTCCCTCTCCATTAGTGATAAGAGTCTCATCCATTTCATAAATTATTCTATCCCTCAGAGCATGACTTGTCAGAGTCACTGATATCTATCTTGTCTGTGTCTCCTTTTGAAGACCCCTACCTACACCTTTACCTTTTATACTCAAATTTATACATGGTTTATTAGAAAAGAAGTTATGAATATGTCCCATAATTCAACATCGGTGAAATTTCTTAAGTGACCTTATGCACAGTGTACTAAAAGCCCCCTTCTATCCAAAGTTATAGCACTTCGTCAAAATTCCTCCTATAGAGGGAGTAGAAGAAGCCTGACTCCACACCCCTACCTTCCACCATGTTGTACCTTCTCATCCTTTCTATTCCTACTTTTCAAAGAGGGACTAGATATCACATTGGGAGTTTATTCATCAGTATACTATGAGATGGAATAAAACCTAAAAACCTATCATCTTCTAGAACCATCATGAAATTCAAGGACTTACAAAGGACCTGAGTATATGTCATCTAGTCAAATACATATCCTAACATGTGAGTTTTGGACAAAGTCCTTTCTTGAACTTCTTAGCCTTTTGCACCTAATTCTTATCCAAAAGAAAAATAAAATAATAGAAACTATATAAAATGACCCTAATAAGTAGAAACAAATATCATACCTTGCTAAAGTTATACAAACATTTGTGACTAATCCATATTTTGTGTGTTGGGAAATAAATCCTTGAAAGAAAATCGTTGAATTCCCCCCAAGTACGAGCCTCATGCCAACATGATTATCCCATGACACTCAACCACATTCTGAAGGGTCCCTCACACATAAATGATGCATGATTCACCTTCCAATCCCAATAGTCTCCACCAGGTCAAATATTCTCTCAATGATATCAATCCAATCCCCAACAAACTGAGGGCCACTAGTTCAATAGAATACTATAGGATTCTAGAGATGAATGTCTCAATCATAGTCGGCCATCATCCTCTGTAAATATTTTGGATGGGGAGGGTTCACCACCTAAACCACTAGCATAGGTGTAGGAGCATTCTTAGGGGCATCCTATAGTATAACATGTAGTGTAGTGAGTATATCATATTAAAACAATGAAATTCGAAATCTCTGAGTTGGAAGTTATCTGAAAGTTCCAATGAATGTTTATAATTCATATAATAACTAGTTGATAAGGATTTAGGTAGTTTTAAGGTATAAATTTGGAAAAATATTAGAAGATATATCATAGGTGATACCCATAAACAAGGTAAAACCCTCCATGTTCTAAAAAAGGCTCAAGACTAGTCCTCCATACCTATATGCTAGTCAAAATCATATATATAAAAGATATAAAAAATTATCAAGTTTAACTAACTAATTACACATAGATATATCACAATACCAAGAACACAAATATATCACTCAATAGAGAGTACATGATTATCCCAAATAGATAACACAATCAAGGAATTAAATTAGAGAACTACTATACAACACACAATAGGTATATATATGGAATATGGTCTTATGTGCCTACTCATGATGCATGAAAGCACTAAAATCCCATACAATTGTAATCATAATCCCTCACTAGAAACTTGTAGGTTTATTATAGATGAGTTTTCCAAGTACATGGAAACTCCTATAACCTAGTTCCACATAGCCTATATCCTTTCTAACATAACCCAAAAATAAAATAAAGAAAAGAAAGAAAGAAACCTAAGGACTTTGATACTATTTTGTAATGCCCTGACCTAAACCTCCAGGTCTGAACTGAAGTGCCACAAAACATCATGTGTGCCTCCCCATAAATAATAGGATTCCGACTAGCGGAATGGGTATTGAGTAATGTGGGGATACTATACCCTCAGTGATCATATCTATTATAGGTTAGTACGACATGATCATAAACCAAAAAAACATATCACAATATAATAATAAAACAAATTTACTAAACCTAAAATGTCATTCCAAGTCATACATAAGTAATCAATGGACCCCCAACATTGAAGGTCAATAATTATAATAGAATAACTATAAATGATTAATAAATAAGTAAAATAAATATAGTAACTATCTATAGTCTGTCTTGGTACTGTGTCTATATCCTAGAATTGTGATCTACAACAACTTGTCACTTGTCCTTTTCCATTTTTTGGATACTTATTCATGAATTTTGCACTTGTACCAAGATGCACATGTAGGGTGTCTGTATAAACCCACTAGAAAACCCCCAAAATTTCTTTAACATAAATTCACATGTATATAGAATTGTATGGTCTTCCGAAAAAGTAAATTCACACATAAGAATACAAATAATCTTACACCAAGTGAGCATGTATTGAACAAGCTGATGTAAACCCCAATCACACCTTCTTTAATTCTATACAAAAAATGTATTAGAGTAGTACCACATGAATAAGATCATATCAAGTAACTATATAACCCTTTAAGAAAACTCTATTCCCACATTTAAAGGAAAATTCATTCACCATTAAGGAAATTAATTTTCCACCATGAATGAACAAATCCATTCCCAACTTTAAGGGAAATCCTCCCATGTATCATGGATACCTACTTCATTATGGTGGTACACACACTTGAAACACCCATATAATGGATACTCTCTCATATGTATGGTTGTTCCCCATAAATAGATCAAACTGGAAGATATGGATACTGTTCCCAATAAAATATGGCGTTCCCCTATGAATTTTAAGCAAAGTCACTAACCATATTACACAATCCATCACCAATAAGTCATGTCATCCACACTACCCATCTAAAGGGTCAGCTTAGTCTCTCAGGGTCACCTTTCAACCAAAAACTGAAATAGAGGTTACACCATCTATGAAAAAAACAAAATATAAGGAATGAAATATAAAGGAACAATATATATCCAAAAGTAATTACATAGGATATGAATTATCACACAAGTAATAAATTACATAGTAAGGAATATATAAACCATACCAATACACCAGGTCAATCATAAGTATCAGTAGCCACAAACACACACACATATATGTGATCAATATCAAACATGGGTATCATGGGCTATAAACGCACAGACATTTGATCAAATATAAAAAATTTTCTAAGAATAAACAAAAAACATCGTGTCCTGCTAACTACCATATACATATCCTCTACATGGTAAGGAAATTCCTGTCTCAAGATCATAGACATAAGTTTCAATGTTCTCTAAGAATGTAGTCACCCAAATAAAGATCACACCTAAATACCATAATAATCATCTCCAATATGACATGATATTTTAAGAATGTATATTCTAAGAGAGTATCATCAAGTCTATAAAGAAAGATACTCACTAAAGAAGAGTCACCAAGAGAAACACCACAAATATATCACAAAATTCCAACGATATTCAAGGAATTTTATTGTTACACAAATACTAGGAAACACCTCCATAAACTACACAAATCAACATAGTATATTCCATAACATCCTTATTCTATAATTGTTCCAAGAGGGATAGAATAATTTTTATTGAATAAAAAAGAATCTCCAAAGTTCTCCATAAAAATATCCAAAGCTAAAAGCACCTACAATTGTAAATGGAATGATCCCTTAGATTGACCAAAAGGATCGGAAAGATTGATCCAAATAAGGAATAAACCCTATCTTAGATGAAGTTCACATCGGTAATTGTCCTTATATCAATAATACCCCCAAAAAATTCCAATCTCTTCGATGAGAGGATAATAAAGTGGTTTAATTAGTGAAAAATGAATGATGATGGAATTGATAATCCCCTCATTATGTTTTAACATAGTTTCAAGATGAAAATGTGAATCATTGTTGGAGATACAAGGAATAACGTAGTAGTTTTGGCCATTTTAAAATAGCACATGACCACCACCACATCTTCCACTATGTCCTACTCCTTTTTCAAGTTGTTCATAGAAACTCCATCCTGAAACAGTCACCCTGCAGTGTGATACCAAGGCCTAGGTCATTTTACCTCACCATGACCACCAAAATTGGTGTGGTGAGGTTTCACTTGCCATGTATGAAAGAAACCATCCCCAAGAACCAAAACATCAGTCACAACCATTTCCCACTTTCCAATTTTATATAAGAGTGATATAGGGACCACCACAACCATCACCATAGTTGTGGTGTTTCCCATTTTTGATAGAAATATCTACATACACCCTAAAAACTTCTCAAAATCTCTCAAGAATATATACAAGCATGGATAAAAATAATAATAAGATGATAATATGGTAATAAGGTGTTATAATTTTAGAAATAAGTGTTCCGATACATTATTATGAGTACATATGGCTAATTATCCCCTATTCCCTTCTCTCCCATTAACATTAGACTGATTTTGATGGCTCATGGATAGTACAATCATGAAAGGTGTGGGAGTGGAATGTGGTATACCCAATGATGTGGTGATGATGGGTTGATGGTTATTTGGTGGGGTCATGCATGGTAGGAGGAGGGAATGGGGTTTATGTACTTCATGTTCATGATACCATACTAATCTAGTTTTTATGTTATAGATATGGATGTGATGTGGTTATGATGTGATAATGTGATATGTGGATTTATATAATTCTAACACAAGATATTGGTCATTGTGAGAGTTTGGGTAGGTTGATTTGTCACCCAACCCACATCAGGTAGGAAGGGGCAGGAGCATAATACATTTCTTGTTGGGTTGTGACAGTATAAAACCAAGGGGGAAGTGGTTGTGAGGTTCCTATGATTATATATATATTTTATATTATTTTATTATACCTTAGATGATATACTTAATGAGTGATCCTTAGTGAGTCTGGGAATGTGTATTTGACCTTTTAGATGTGTGTTGTTTCTTCTCTTTACTCACAGTAGTATTAGTATTCTTTTATCACATTTTCTTGAGAGGTCATAAGGAGGATCCTACTGGGTATAAATTTTATGATTACTATATGTATATATAAACTATATTTCAAGTGATAAGGATGGTTTTGGTGACCTAGATATACTGGTTTATCTTGGAGCTGAGGTTACTATTTAAAGTAGCTACTTTGGAGTGGTTTTTTCTTTTTTAATTTGTATATTTATTTTGTATAACAAGGAATGAATTATTAAAGCTATTATATTATATATTGGTTTATTTTATATGATGTATTATTGATCGATGGTTTACATATAATCAATTTTCCTTAATTTAAATTATAAGGATAATGCCTCCCATCATATATTTTATACCCACAGTGCTAACCACCAACCTCGGGCCTATTGGAGGTAGGATTCAAGGGTCATTCCTTCTCTTTATTTCTATCCCAAGATGGGTACCAGTTGGGGGAGGGGGTCATTATAGGATATGTTTAGTTTTATTTTTCTTGTTTTGTTACTATTGAGTTTGAACACATTGTTGGTTTTGTGTCTGTTTCACTTTTTATAATTTAAATACATTTTTAATTGAATTTGGTTTAAATAAAAATTTCATTACATATAAATTTTTAACTTTTATTCAATCTAAAATTATTCCCCAATGGTTTATAAATTATCTCTCACCACAGGTTTCCAACCTATACTGTTCGAAGAAAAATATTTAAGCCTCATGGAACCGTATTATGGGCATCAAGGTGATTACATGGTGTATGGTATTATTGTCTAAGCCTTTATTTTAGGTTTGATAATTACCTATGATTTGTTTTACAGAAATCCATAATGAACCCACCCCAAATTTTTAATAATTTATTTATATTTTTATGTTATTTCGTGTCATATAAATTCTAAAAATAACTTAAAGTTTTTTATATTTATTTTTTAGATACTCATACAAGAGAAGGTTAACTTAAACTCTCAAGTTATCATATTTATTTTTTAAAATGATTATTTTGGGTTAAATTGAATATATTATTACTAAAATTAAATCTCATGGGTACACACCTATTAAACATATCTTGGTGATAAAAAATAAAATTAAAAACAATCCTAACTTTTAAATTTTTTTTGAAACAAAATATAAAAACAGTTTATTAAAAATACAGATAAAAAACACATATATTTTTTAATATTTTTTATTTATCATTTTCTTAAATCATTTTAAATAATAAATAAGTGTAGTGTGGCATTAATATAAGAATAATGTAATTGTGATCTTTAAGGGGGAAAACATGTACAAGTACATAAAACCTGAGGGTATTTTTAATGATCTTTTATTTTTAGATGTAATTATATTTAGTTTTGTAACTAAATAGAATTTTGTTTTTAATAATATGATAAATAAAATTTAAATTTAAATTTTAGATATTATTGTGTTGATGGGTTAAGTTTTATCTATTGTAATTTGACTAGATAAAACCTTATTACCATATATGAAAAGTGTGTATAGTCACCAAACCCACATAGAAATGGTGTTGGATGGATACAAATGGAGGAAGAATCATTATGGGATGGATTCATTTAACATTGTACATGTAAAGGAAAGGTCAACATAAATATTGCTCCATTTAAAATTTCATGAGTAAAAGTAAAATAATAATCTCTGATAGAAAGTTTCAAATACCAGTTTTAACTAGTAACAAATTTATCCATTGCGAACTTTTTAATAAAATGGTGTAATTGGAGGTGGGTTAGACCTTGGGGGGGGGTGTTGGTCTGGTCTAGTGGGAAACTGTGCGGCTTATTTCTATGAAACTAATTAATTTTATTGATTATTATTATTAAACTAAATACATAAAAATTATAATATCTTCTCTGTGGTAGTGGTGAAAAATACCTCATGTCCCATACCATTCTCCTAATTTCTGTTTCTCACCCTCTAAATAATAATACTTTTAATCTTGATGGATTTTCGATCCCACTATGTTATCAAACTCTGGTCAATTAGAAAATGGTAAGACACCCATCCATTTCAAGATACCATCCTGATTTAATTTCTATACACCCAAAAACGTTTTTTGGGGTATATATTATTTCTCTAAATCCTCCATTCATTCTAGATTCAACCATTCCTCTTTAGGAAAAAAATAATTAATATTTTTATAGGTAAATTCTAGTATCTTGTTATATTAAACTCCAATTTCATGTGAATATCTATATGAAAGGGTTGGGATCAAGGAAAAATGAACCCCAGTAGGTAGCCTAAGTGTCATGAGATTAATGAATTAATTGATTTCTAATATTATGTCTCAGATGAATATTCTTTTTACAGTATATTTTTTTGGATTTCCCAATGAGATATCTTTTCATTGTGCATATAAAATGAATTATTAATATTATTATAAATCCTAAGACATTAAATAACATGAATTATTCCTATAGAGTACCCAAATTTGTAACACGAGTGTATTAATATTTATGAATTATTTTACATATCCTATTTTGACTTATACATACTTTCTTCTTAGAGAATAATAGTTTTTTGATCTATTTATAAGGTAGTTAATTATTATTCTTATAAAATGAATTATTAACACAAGATACCTAGTGGATAAACTCTAACTCTAGTAACCAAGATCCTATGTTTACTTTATTACATTGGTACAATATCCAAGGAATCTCACACATAGAATCAATCAGTTTAGTACTCTTGGAGAACAAGATACCTTCATGATTCCCATATTAGATTGAAAATATAAAAAAAACATAGTATAAGAAACATTATTAAATCATTGATATCATTAATAATATTCTTCTTCAAATACTAGGTAAAGGGAAAAATTAAAGGGTGAGATCAAATGGTTATAAAGGATTACATACAGTAGAGGTTATTATGAGTAAATAATGCATAATCAACATGAAAGAGTGGATAATCAAAACTCATGTCATTCAATAAACGCTTGAGTTCAATGAGTATCCATGGATAATATCAAAATAAAAAATTGGATAAATGAAACAAAATTCATAACAAATAAAATTCATAATTCTGGACATTCATGATTAAGGCCTCTCAACTAAGATATCAATAATCTTACCATGATGACCTCTCAACCAAGATATCATTCTTAATAAATGGGTAAGTGTAAAAAATGCCCATATAATATTGAATGATTGTTTTTTATCTCATAATACCTATCAATATACTGAGGGTATATATATAAACAATACCTAACCATCACTTTTACGTCATGTGCAATCTTTATATTTTGAATCATAAAAACATTTTATTCTCAAGATGCCTTATAAGTAAAATATTGTACTTATTGAATCAATAATAAAAAACATCAATACTTAATCATCATAAACCATCTAGATATATAATAAATATAATATCATTATATAATATCCCTAATAACATCATTGGGTATTTTCATAGTTGAGAATTCATTTAAATGATCACTAGAACATTTCTTGAGGAAAAATACACTTTTCACTTAAAAATCACTTATTGAAATCAAACAAATTTCACAATATTAGAGAAATTTTTTATTTGAAAATAAAATTTTAAAATTTTAAATGAATATTCAAATTATTGAGTGGTCATAATGGAGGAAATTATGTTTATTCTCTGTATTTAAAAACAAAGTTTCTTTTATATTTTTGGTAAAAGTAAAAATTTCCTCTTTTGAGAAATGATAAGAATATTCCATTTAATTTTTTTTATAAAAAGTAAATAATCAGTAAAAATTAATTTAAAAAATAATAGTGGAATATTATAAACATGATTGAAAATATTTTTCTAAAACATGGACATAGAATATAAATATTATCAATTAAAGAGGAAATAAAGTTTGTTTTTCTAAAAAACATTTTCTTGATATTTTTAAGAACCCAAGAGAGTAAAAATGGTAATATTACTATAAAATTTCACGAATAACCATATAAGAATAAAATTAAATGGTTTTATCAGATAAGAATCATATAATTTTACTTGATGGAAATTCAAACATAAACAATCCCAAAATAAAATGGTATCATAAAAGACACCCCTTACCTCAAACTCGACGTTCCATGTAAGTGATTTTAAGATCTTGTATAACAAATTTAGAATTATTATAATTATATAATAGGTTAATTTACATACTTTTAATATCATATATGATCCACTTGTAACATTTTAACACCCATTTATTAATAATTCCTTATTAAATTCATTGTTTCCATGTATTAACCATTCCATTTTTCTAAGAACTTTGCTATGATAGTTCTAGAACATGTAATTTGATCATCGTTAGATAATATATAAAATTTTAATAATGTTATAAATATCATATAAATTTTTTATATATTTATATTTATATTCATTAATTTAAGGTAAATATATAAAAATTAATTATACCATTCATGAAGATAGCAGGTCGTATGTAAACATGAATGTTATTTTCACTTTTCGAAGAATAGAATTAAAGAAAGGTAAATAATAATTTAACTATAAATAATTATAATTATATCATATATATCATTTATATTTATTAAATTTATCATTATTACCATACTTTTAAATCAGAAATGAAAAAATAATCACAACGCTTTATGGAGGTGGTTGTCTACACGTACGCACGAGCGACATTATCATTTTTCAGTGGATGGAAAGGTAAGAATGTAGATATGATATTATAATTATAAAAGAATTATTATGTCATAAATATCGTATATAAATAATGAATCTATCATAATAACCATCCATGTACGATGGTGATGGAAAATGAATTGTATCCCAATGTGGAGGCGGAAATCCATAGCTACTCAAAACCAATACTTTCACTTCCCAATTGATTGAAAATATGGTGAATAATGGTGATTTCATAATCATAAAAACATTTTATTATATTTAGGATACTGAATTTATTATTTTATGATAAATAACCCAAATTTATAGGAGTTATAAGAAGAAATAAAATTGAAATTACTTGGTTAAGAGGTTCCTTATTATAAGTGAGGAGAAGGGAAATATTGGAAATACATAAATTGTTAAATAAATAAAAATTAATTTTCCTAATAAAGAGGCTCCAAATTGAGATATTTTGAATATATGATGAAGATAAGTTATATAAATTGCCACAATATCAATTATTTTCACTATTTAAGGTTCAATAATGTTACTATAAAAGGAATAGTGGCCCATAAATATATTATGGTTGATATTTTAAACCACATCCCCTTCAATTTCAAAGCGATTGTATTTTTTTTTTAATTTTAAATAATTTGATAAAATTTTATTTTTCATAAAATATCATTAATATAATTTTTGAAACTATTAATTTAATTTTAATTTAAATACGTCATTAAAAATATTTAATTCAAATATTATAAAGACCTAACTATAGTAGCGTAGAGTTGATGATTAATTTATTACATTAGCACTAGATAAAATGTTTCATATTCTGAATGACTGAATATTTTAGTAGTTTTGGTAAATTAGATACACAAATTATTTTCATATACATTTGAAAACATTAAATACAAAAAGTGTTTTCTTTGAGAATACCATTTTTCCTTAGAGAATATCTATTCATATCAATCGAAAAATACTTCATGGAATCCTAGGGAAAATAAAAATTAATAAAGGGGTGAACTTAGATGCCCAGTAGGGTATGCATACATTAGAATATATCATAAACAAACAATAATAATCAACATGGGAAGGTAAATAACTGAAAAACATTCCATTTCAGAACAATAACTTGAACATAATTTGGTAGGAATGATTGATTACCAAATTAATTCATATAAATAATCATATAAGCATGAAACTTATCCAAGGATGTTATAACTAATTGAATAATCACATGGACATATATTATTGATTTTAAATGAGGGAATTCATAATGTTGTACATATAAAACATTCTTTAAATACATTTTATAATACAATCTAAATATATGGGTAGAAAGCCATCTAATTTGGCCAACTCATTTGTTTCATGAGACTTAATGAAGCATTGAGATGATATCTATAACTGATCCACACCAATATGTTACTAAGTCCAATGCATTCCTTATATAAAAGTGTAAAATCATAAACAACATAAACTTTTTTATTGAAAAATTAACAAATAAAATGTTAATACATACCCTAATCAAATAAACATAATTATAAACCATTTAGAGTAATATGGTGAATGGTAATAAAATTATACAACATCAGTCAAACTAATCAGAAATCATCCAAAAAATAATAATTATGATGTCAATGAAACACATCCCTAATGTATCATAATTAAAATAAATATTTTATGTCATTTATGAATATAAATACTATAATAATTTCATTAATTTTTTTGCAGATAATAAAATTTTCACTTAAAAAATATTTTTTTTGAATAAAAAAAGATCAAAAAATATCTTCAAAATATTTTTATTTGAAAATATCCTTTAAAAACTTATAAAAACAAGCTTTAAAACATTGATTGTTTATGATAGTTGAAGTTTTTTTTCATTTCATACAATTTAAAATAGATATTCCATTCACATTTTCGGTAAAATCAAAATGGGCATTATTTGGAAAATTACATGAAGATTCCTTTCAAAAAAAATTGTAAAAAATTAAAACATAGTAAAGGTATATTTAATGAATAATTTATAGAATGTTGAAAACAGTTTTTAAAGCATTTTTAGAAAACATGGTTTTGGAAGAAAAATTATTTTCAACCAAAAAGTGAAATGAATATGTATTTTCTTAAAAACATTTTCTCAATCATTTTGAGTACCAATGAGTGGGAAAATGGTATAACTAACGAATAGTTCATTAATAAGCATAGTATAATGAAATAGATTTATTTTATTATATAAATATCAAATAATTATCCCAAGGGATACTTAAACATAAAAAATCTTGAATAATGATGAGATTATGAAATAAACCCTTACCACTATTTTAACTGTTGAATCATAAACCCCATAAAATAAATAACATTAAATGAAACTTTAAATTACATGAAAATAAATAGATTCATGATATAACATATCAAAATTATTAGTATATACACCACATGAAGGAATAAGTATTTAAGGGTTCGTTTGTGTCAAAATTTCTTGAGAGGTGTGAAGAAGTGAGGGGAGTGAGTGTTATTTTGTAATTGAGGAAGAGTGAAATTTTGGTAAATATCCAAAACTATTCAATAATGGGAATTCACTCTAACCCAAAGTGGCTCTAAAATTTATAATTAAAGGTGTAGAGAGATGATATCGTCGATCTATAACTCCACCACACAAAAAACACATGTTTTAAACATGTTTTCCCTTAACTTCTTAGTTTTCTAACTTTTACCTTTTTAATTTTTTACTACAGTAACTAGTTTTTAGACCTCAATAATTTAGAATTTAACCCTAAAATAAAATGAGCCTTTTTAGATAAGTTAGACCCACTAATTCAAAATATTAAATCCAATTTATCATATAAAAATCCAATTTGTGTTAAAAATTAATTTTAACTCAAGTGCATATAATGTGAAAAAACACCACTTTAATCTTAACAATGGTAAAAAAAAATTACTCTTTAGGGGTAAATATAGTCACTATAAATGAAAAATTATTCTATGAATGGAATATAGTTTATATTTTTAAAAAATTAAAAATAAATTGTTATAATATAGGTTTTTTAGTAATTTTAAATCATTTAATAAAATCTCATTTATTATAAAATAACATTAATGTCAATTTTGAAATTATTCATTTAATTTGAATTTAAAAAATTATCAAGATAATGTTGTAATTCAAATATATTATGTTAACACCTATATAAAATGATATATTTTTCAAAAAAATAATAAAACCTAATAAATCATTCAATTTATGTTACTTTTTTTTGTATCATTTATTTTATTTTTCTGTTAATTAAATAATTATTGCGTTGGTGTTGCTTAAAAATTTAATGTAATTATATGATTAATAAAAATTAAAAAAAAGTGTCATAATTAAAGAAATTTCAATATTCTCAAAATTACCATCTATATTCATTCGCATATTCCTTTCATACATATATAAACAAATAATTTGAATTTAAAATCATAAGGGTGGCATTTTTTCATTTTCTTTACTTAAAATATTATATAGGAAACTTTTATGTAAAAGTGCCCCAAAAACTTATAAAAATTGATCCTAAGGTGACAAGGGTATAAATATTTCCATCCAATATGAATTGGAAAAAATTTTAGTTCATTTTAACTCTTATAATTTTAGTTTTACCCCATGGTAAACTGATGTTTACCTTAACCATGGTAATTAATTTTTACTATTTTCACTATTCATTATAGTAGAAAATTAAGTTGAACATATTAGATAATATTAATTATTTTTTATTAAAAATATAAAATCTATTTCATTAAATTTAAATTTCATTAATTGATATATATAATTTAAAATTAAACCTGTAGATGTGGCGAAAAATGGTTTTCCAAAGATAAAATTCGCATAAGTATAGAATGTTTCAAAATAAAAATTAAATATGAAATTTATTACACTGAAATAACTTGTATTTATTATAATATAATTGAACAAATTTAAATTTTAAAAAAATTAAATCCAAATTTTACCTTCAAATGATTTCAACAAAAATACAATTTTCAATAAAAACTAGTAATTTTACTATTTATAAAAAATGGAACGTTTTAGAAAAATACCAAACATTCACCCTATGATATTTTTGATATTATGTTTTAAAAATTTAATTTAATTTTACAAAATACATTTTTAAAAGTTGTAAAAGTTAATTTTAAATTTTGTGTGGAAAGTGCGACTAATCTGTCTTTTTGAAAAAATACTATTTTCAAAAAAATATTTCTTTCTCTTTTAAATTTTTCTTATTTTATTTATAATAATTATATCACCATTGAATTTAATTTATAAATTTTTAAACCATTTAAGTTTTATAATTTATCTTATTCTATTTATACCCTCCAACTTAACGATAAGGTTATAATGGTCGTAATAATATTTGAATAGTGTATCAGGTTTTGTTTATACCTTGTGTTGTGTATATTGCAATCTATAAAAGAGGTTGAATTTATCTAAAAATAAATATATTTTAAAGTCTAAGGGTGTTATGTTCTATTATAAGATTATTTTTTTCATATATTTTATCGAATATAATTTTCCTCTTTCAAAATCCTAGGGTGTTACATTATACCCCATTAAATAATTTGCAACCTCACAATTAAATATTGATCTCAGTAATCGATACTTTGAAACTTGAAAATACATTTTTTTTAAAAACATACTTCATGAAAATGGTTAATAAAGCTTCCTCTTGATAAGATATAAAGGTAAGTAAAAATTTCATATAGAATAACACATAATAGGTTTCCAAATAAAAGAAAATTGGTAGAATTTGAAGATAAGGACATGGAAGAAATGAATAAATAATTATAGAGATTGATATAGGTCATTGATCAAAATAAGGTGAATAATTAAGAGAACGTTTACAATCACAAATCCATAAATCTATTATGGAAATGAAGTTAATTGGATACCATTTTCATTTCCTAATCCTTTTCCTAATATTGATGGATTCTTTTACTCTCTAGACAAAGAACATACAAGCATATTTCATCTTTAGGTTGCACTTCAATAATTTTCCTCTTTATTCTTACCTGGACAAAAGAATAACTAATATAATTCTTTTATGCTTAAATCACTAAAATTAACTTTCAACTTTTCATAAGATTCATAAAATAATGACAGGACCTTACTTTAATATTTTCCAAAACCTAAATGGTTATCATGAGTTATCTAGAAACACAAATATTTCAACTTAATTCATTCCATAAACCGTTAACCTTAAGACATTTCCAAAATATTTTTGACCAAATCAAAGTCCAAAATTGTTTAAAGGAAGGTTACTAAATTTTCAAAATAAACTTAAAATTATATTCCCTAAACATCATAAAGTATATCTTAATGTCACATAAAAAATATTTCAATCCCTTTATCACTATAAAATCATAATTAAAACATTTATACTTCCAAAAATAAAATATTAGGTTATTGAATATATTCCATAAACCTAGACATGCAGTAAACTTCAATAAAGATAACATTAACCGTTAACCAATTTCAAGGTTATCAATATTATCCCATAAACATATCTTTATCATTATTATCTCAACATAAAGAACATATTAAGTGTTATCTTCCATCAATCAGGTTTTTTTTTCAAAATTATTGAATTTCTAATATATCACTTTTCTTGGTCATCAATTCCATTCAACATATGTCTTAAACACCTTATAGAAAAAATAATTCATTAAAATCATTATATGTCTTAGGATTCTTGCTATTGATAAAATACATATAAATCATACTTATTTAATCCAAATATAGAATAACTTTAATCATTCATTGAGAATGAAATTATTCCTTATAGTGTATCCCTACAATCAATCAAAAAACACTTCTTGGTATCCTAGGGAAAATAAAACATAAGAAAGGGGTGTGCTTAGATGCTCAATCAAGATTAAAATATAGTAGAATATATTGAAAATAAATAATAATAAAAAAATTGGAAATGTAAATAATTTAAACACAAGTCATTTAAAACAATGACTTGAGAATAATATGGTAGGAATAAATGATGATCAAATAAATCTATATAAATTATCACATAAGATTGAAACTTATCCATAGATATTATAAAAATTAAAATGATCACATGGAAATAAATAACTGATTCATGATGAGGGAATTCATAATTTCAAAAACCTAAAACATACTATTAAGACATCTCATAAGACAGTTTAAATCTATGGGTAGAAACCCCTTTAATTTTCACAACTGATTTGTCTCATGAGACCTATTGAGGCATTGAGGAGATATATATAACCAGACATGGCCCATCATTTACCATATTAATCTACATGGTTTGTGATTATGTTCATTTGAGAGTTTTTCCAAATGGATTGAGAGTTGTGAATAAGTGAGGGGAGTGAGTGCCTTTCTATAATTGAGGAGTTACATTTTTTTAAATACCCAAAAATATTAAATAATGAGAATTCACTCTAACCAAAAGTGTCAAAAAAAATTGATAATTAAAGGGGTGGGGTATGATATGGTTGATCCATACCTCCACCATCTAAAACAACACATGTTTTAAACATGTCGATCCTAAACTCTAAAGTTTCCTTACTTTCACCATTTTAATTTTTTCACTATGACAACTAGTCTTTTTATCCTAGGAAATTTATCCTTTAAGACTAAAATTTAATGATCCTTATTAGATAATTTTGACCCACTTATTCTGAATATGAAATCAAATTTATTAAATAAAAATCAAATGTGTGTTGAAAATTAATTTTAACACGAGTGCATATAATGTGGAATAACCGTGATTTAAGCATAACTATGGTATCAAAGTTATTACTATTTAGGGATCAATATAGTCATTATAAAAGAAAAATTATTCCATTAATAGAGAATATTTGACATTTTAAATCATTTAAAAATAAAATTAAAGAATATAATTTTATTTGTAATCTTAAATCATTTAATAAAATATCATTTATTATAAAATAACAATAATGTCTATTTTGACATTATTACCCTAATTTGAATTTAATAAAATATCAAGACAATGATGGGTTTAGAATATATTATTTTAAATACTATATATAATTATATATTTATATAAAAAATTAATGTAACATAATAATTAATTAAATTTATTTTACTTTTAATATTTCTATTATCATTTATTTTATTTTTCTATTAATTAAATAGTTACTGCATTGGCATTCATTAAGCATTTAAAGTAATTATATGATTACTAAAAATTGCAAATAAAGTACCATAATGAAATTAATTAAAACATTTTCAAAGTTACCATCCATATTCATTCTTATCTTTCTTTTTTTCCTATGAGAACATATAATTTAAACTTAAAAGAAAGGGGTGACATTTTGTCTTTTTCTTTAATTAAATTATTATATAAGACACGTTTATGTAAAAGTGTGCCAAAAACTAATAAAAACAAAGCCTAAGGTTATAAGGACATAAATATGACCAGAAAATAATCTTTAGATAAAATTTTAGGTCATTTTAACTCTTATCATTTTATTTTAACCCCATGGTAAACTAATTTTTACCTTAACCGTGGTAATTAATTTTTTCTATTTTACTATTCATTATGGTAAAAAAAATAAAGTAAACCATATTATATAATATTAATTATTATTATTCCAAATATAGAATCCAAATTATCAAATTTAACTCATATAATTGGTGATATTTAATTTAAAATAAAACCCATAGACGCGATGAAAAAATAGTCTTCCAAAGAGAAAATATTCGTAAGTATATAATGTTTTAATATCCAAATTCAATATGAAATTGATTCCACTGACCTAAATTAAATTTTATATAATATAATTTTACTAATTTTACATTAAAAATATTTAAAATTTAAATGTAACCTTTAAATGATTTAAAGGAAAATGCATTTTCAATAAAAACCAACATTTTCACTAATCATAAAAAATGAAACATTTTAGAAAAATCACATACATTCACCCAAATATAATTTTGATATTATAATTTTCAAAATTAATTTCATTTTATCAAATATATTTTCTAAAATTTTTAAAAATTAATTTTAAAATACGCATTCAATGGGCGACTAATATGCCTTTTATAAAAAATAATGTTTTTCAGAAAATATTTCTCTCTCTCTTTGAAATGGTTATTATTTTATTTCTAATCAATAGATAACCATTTTTTGACTTTATAAATTTGTAATCCATGTAGTTCTCATAATTTATCTAGTCCTATTCATATATTCCAACTAAAAGACTAGGTTATAAAATTCATAATAATATTTTAATTGTGTATTACATTTTTTTTAAATTTGGTGTTACATGCTTCATAAGCTATCTAAAAGATAGATTTTAATTAATATATATATATTTTAAAGTCTTGGGGTATTAAATTATCATCTAAGCATGATGTTTCTTGTCATATATGTTATTGAACATGATTGTCCTCTTTTAATATCTTGGGGTGTTGTAAATCTAATCTTTTAAAACGTTATTATTATGTTATATTTATCTACATAATTCATTGAACGCAATAATTTACCCAAATTGAATTAATTTTAATATTTTTAAAATCGTATATTTTTTATTAGTTTAATAAATACCATGTCAGCATTGCGTAAGCATTTAAGGTAATTTTCCAACCTCTATAAATTTAAAATAAATTACCATGATAAAAATTATAATTCATAATTCAAATAAAAATATAAAATCAAACATAACCTCTTTTTATCCTTATAAAAATAATTAGATATATTAATGTTAAGAGATTAAATTTTTTACTTATTTATTTTGATATAATATAATGGTCAATATCAAAGAAAAACATAACCAAGTGCCCATATGTTTTAGACTTGTATGCTAATCGTAGAACTACGCTAATAAAATATGATAAATGAAATTGTTATAGTAATTTTAAAGCCCTATCTCAATGTTTTAACCATTTTGAATTGTTTTAACCTTACTGGGGTGAAAAATATTTACCATGGTTAATATTCATAATGACAAAAAATAAAATTGAACTATTTATCAAATTTGATCCTCATTATTAAAAATATGGAATTCATTTGATAAAATTATACTCATAGAAGTTACATAATTTATTTAAAAATTAAACTCGTGAAAAATGATGAAAATTGATTTTTCTGAAAAATGCCTTTTAAGTATAGAAATGTTCTTATACCAAATTAAAGTATAATTTTGATTTAAATAAAAATTATTGAGTTATTTTTAATAATAAGGAACTAATTATCTTTTAAAACTAATCAAAAATATAATTTTAATTTGTAAATACTTAAAAAGAAAAGACAATTTTCAATGAAAACTAGTATTTTTCATTATTCATTGAAAAAACAAAACTTTCAGAAAATTATCAAAAATTCATACTAAGATAATTTGTATATTATTATTTAATTTTTTTAACCTTTTTATCAAATAAATTTTCTTAATGTCCTAGAAATTAATTATAATATTTATTCACAAAAATCAATAAAAATCATTTTTGAAGAAAAGTTTTTTTGAAGCACAAATTGACTTTACTAAAAAGTTGAGTTTTTTTTGTATTAATAATTAATCAATAAATTTGTATTTATTATGAACTTTATATATATATATTTTTATAATGTGTTTATTACTATTCACACCATCAATTTTAATGGTTCGTTTAGACTCAGGGTTGCGTGTGTCACAAGTTATCGAAGAAATTAAATTTATTTATATATAAATATATCATAAAATATTGGAGTGTTACTTATATAAAGGTAGTATATATATCTATGATTTAATAAAAACATCTACATGACTTGTTATGATTGAAATTTCCATTCTCCCAAAAAGAGAATATTTATCAGATAATCTAGTGATATCGTCACTCATAGTTTTCTTAAAAGAGATAATATGTAGGTTTTAATATTTTGCGTGGTTTAGATGACAATCTATGTGTTGTATAGTGGTTGGTATTTTTTATACTAAATTTTATATTAAATCCTTATTTTTATTTTGGAATAGAAATTGTGATATAGATATGTGATGAAACAACCTCACTAATAATTGTATTTACTACATTTTATAGTAATTACATGGTAATAACGTGGTTTCAAAATATATATTTAACTAAAAATTTCATTTATTAATTATGATTCTATTTGATATGTTAAATTAAATTGTATTTATGTTGATTTGATCATGTTAGGTACACATAAATTTATTCTACTAAGAGTCATGAATCATGTTATCCCTCTTGGATAGTAAGTGAGAGAAGGTTAGCTTATATTTAATATATTATCCATCTTGGCTATTAAGATATAGGATTTTACCTCATAAAAATTGTATTATCCCTCTTGGTTATTAATAAAGAGTGGGTTGGCTCATTCAAAATACTTTTTCCCATTTGGATATTAATAAAGATAAGTATACTATATAAAAATTACATTTACCCACTTGAATTTAGAATATGAGAAGGTTACCATTCTATTTAAACTATCCATCCATGTTTTTGATTTATAATAGGTTACCTCATATAATGTTCCATTGACCATGTATTTTTATTACAATAGTTCCACTTTACTGTCAAATAAGAGAATATTACCGTACAAACTTCTCATATTCAATTTTATGAACTAATCTAAAGCTAAAGATGGTAGAGTACCATTCCATAGTGTCATAATAAAAACATTGTGACATGATAATTGATTATAAAATTATTTTAATTAAATTAAATTAATTATTTTCTTCAATATTACCTAGGTAACACCCTAACCCGAATCACTTGATCTAAGCCAACATACCACATATCCTCATGCATTCCTCCCTGTATATAAGAGGCTTCTAACTATTAATGTGGGTCTAATGTAACTTTTGGAGACTGTACCCTCAGTAATCATATCAATCACAAGAGTAATAACAATAAACATAAGCCCCCAAAATAGAATAGAATAAGGTAACCTGAATAATTCTATAACAGATGTCATACCAAGTCATACAAATGTAATCATTTAACCCCCAATATGGAAAGTAAACATGTATAACAGTATAACTGGAAATGAAAATAAATGAAAATGTTGTGAAAACCATCCAATATCTATCCTGGTACTACATCAATCTTCCAACTTCAAGCTCCTCAGTAACCTTTCTTAGGGACCTTTCCATTCTCCAGATCCCTGATCATGAAGTTTTTATGTGCATTGATATTCCCATATATAGTGTGAGTATAAACCCAATAGGACACTTCCAATTCACACCTTATATATGTTCAAACACACACACACACAAATATATATATATATATATATATAAGTGTATAAAATGATGGAAATGTAAATTATCATGATAGAATAAAACCAATCATGTATCGATCAATCATGAACTAACTAAGACACAAAAAACAATGGTCATACCCACTTCACTACTATTCCAGAAGAATATCAAATGTAGTCAACTTTATGACTTAGATCATGCCATGTAACTCTATTTTCCTTTAAGGAAAATAATCATTCCACCTTTATAGAACAACACCACACCTAACTTAAAGGGTAACTATCTCCCATTTCACTTAACTATATTCTTTCCTTTGATGGAACACATGCATGGCATGCTTAAATAGTCCACACTCTCCCATATGTAAGTATGTTTCCCATCATAAGATCATACCAACATATATGGAAACTTTTTCAAAAATATATGGATTTCTCTTGGGAAAATAATTACAAGATAAGGCATTACCCATCCTATGTAGAGCCATGTCCAACGAGTCATGTCCCCTGAGCCCCCCTCTAAGGAATTGGCTAAATCTATCAGGACCACCTATCAACCTGAATGCTAAAATAGGGATTCCTCCAATTATGAAAAAATCAACATATAAGGAATAACATAACATGGAATAATATATAAAAATAAGAAAACACATTGGCTATGAAATGTTACTCATGTAATAAACAACATAACAAGGATAAATATGGAATATCAACAATCCATAGCTATTAATTACTACTAAAACAATACACAATATATAAATGAAAAAACAATCCATTGAACTTGGGTCTCATGAGACACCCTACGTATGTTAAGTGTATGAAACAAGAAAGGTCCTCAACCCAGGACATAAAAACAAATCAAAACGTTGAAAAAAATTCTATATAAATTCCCAAGATAGTAATGTCTTCCTACCTTTAGTATGATGAAGCCAATTCCCATGGATTCATCAAAAAGTGACACCTAGATCACACCTGCACACCAATGTTCACTAGAACATTGTCTGAACCATCAATATACGACCATTAATATTGGAATTATAGAAATATATCATTCTAGGAGATGGAATTTACATCAAATTACAAAAAAGTATTCACCATCAATGGTAGGTATATGATTGATCAAAAAGATTCCACCAAATCTTATTATCAAATAGTGATGTTTCCATAGAGGATGAATTATCTATTAGATCGAGGTGGATATCCATAGATCTATCCAGTATTTATTAGATCCATGATTAATTACCTATAAATAATGATAAATTATCTTATAAAGGATGGATCTAACCTGAAATGATGCCTAATAATGATCTATAATTCAAGATTCCAAGAGGAGAAGAAGGGGATGAATTGAGCACCATGTGAGAGATCTCTAAGGTGTTCTACCTGCATTAGGGTTATATTTTAGAGATTATTATTTAAATGATCAAATTGGAGTAAAATTAATAATAAAAAAATTCAATCAAAATTGGGTTCCACTAGTGAGATGGTGTGCCACATCATCCAGACAATGGGATATATTGAAATGAAAACGACAATGTTAACACCAACAGCTAGTTGGTGGCCTTGTTTCAACCACTGTACATCCCACTAAGCCTACAACCATAAAAATATGTACTGTAAGGCCTGTTTTTCTAAAAACCGTACCAATAAAGGAGAATAACATGAAAATTTACTTCATCATTTAAAATCAAACATACCTTGAAATTCAAGGATGTTACAACATAGCTACACATGAATTATATATAATTATAGGATATATTTGGGGCCATTTTGAAACATCCAAATGAGTAATTATGATCAATATTTTCACCCACACCATTCATGTAGGTATAAAATTTTAGACATATAACATAGGTAATATTAAGGATACTATGATTTATTGGCAAGGATGGAGACATCATGACATGGAATATGGATACATGGTAAAAATGTGTGTCCAACACCCATTTTAAACATGTGCCTTTATACAATTTTGTTTTTTATATTTTTTTATAAAATTAACCCATAAGTATATCTTAAACACATTGAATGTATGTGATACATTACATCACATGATATTCTTATATTTTAGATTTGATTTATTGTATATGATTTTTATATTTCTACATTTTAAATGATTATGTTTATTTATTTATTTTTAATTTTATATTTGTTTAGTAATTTCTCATATTGATATTGAGAATAAATATCTCCCTAATGATTATTTGATAACCCTTTGTTCTATTTTCCCATATTTAGTGATTGAGGAGTGCATATATTTTCATGTGGTATTCTGACTCAGTATTTACAATCAGATTCACGTCGAGACATTAAAAAATGATATCATATATATTGTTTCATTTATTTTAATCATTTTTTATATTTTTAGGATAAATATATACTTTTTGGGACTTGAAAATTAAGATATAAATATATTTTACCAAGATAATCTTAGTAAAAGATCATTTTTCTAGGGTGGTATGGGATTAAATTAAATTTTAAATTAATTGATTATTAGATTATGTTTCTAGAATAACTATTGAATTAGATTGTAATTAAATTATCCTTTATCCTTAATGGGCTATTATGTGTTGAGTGTCATGAATCATATAGCGGCACATAGAATTTCACGACATGTGCTTGCCTCTGTACTTTTACTATTATTTAATTCTTAATGGATTTAAATATAAAATAATAGAGAATCACTTCTAGATTTATTAAAAACATGCATTATAATTATTTATTTCTAATTAAATAATTATTGGTGGATATTAAATAATTCATGACTAAACTGATGGGGATTATTAATTTGTATATTTGATTGGTTAATTATCCCACCACTATGATTACACAATGATAAAACTGTTATATTTTATTATAATAAGACTAAGTTATATTACTATATTCCATAATGGGTTATAAAGGAATTCCTAAAATATGTAATGGTATATTTTTATTGAAAACGAAAATGTTTATATAGGCTATTATGCTACATATAGAGAGAATTTTAATTCGATACATCATTTATTTTTATCATAATTAATGGATTTAAATTGAAAATTTAAATTCTTATTGAACATGACATATGTGGATATTTGGTGTGGACCCTAGATTGAGAATATCATTACAATGATGGTGATTTTAGATATGACATATAAAATTAAATTACTAACAAGTGAAATAAAATTGATATATGTTTTATTATGAAGTGTGGTATTAAAGATAAAAATGAAATTATTATCTAATATGATGAAATGTAAATGATAAATTGTTTCTTTTTTTTTCTATAATTATAATTTATTCTCATGATGTAATGATCAATGATTGATTTTTTTTAAATGCTGAGAATAATTAAATATTTTGATATGGGTAACAATATATAAATAATTGTATTATCAGAACCATGTTAAAAAAATATTATGGCTATTTCATTGATATTTGAAATATCTATATTAATTTTAGAAATAAAATATCATTGCATCATCATGAAATATTTTTTAATAATATTATGATATGGATTCTTATGAAGCATGATGTGTGATGATATTTGATATAGTCTCTTGATTGAACATTTTATTATGATTATAATTTTAATGTAGGATATGATATATGCAATGAACATGGAAATGTTAAAAATTAGAAGTGATTGAAACATTGTGATTTTAAAAAAATATTATTTAAAAAATCATGTTTGAAAATGAAAATGATGGAAATACTATTTGATTTTAATAATTATTTTGGTTATTTAAAAAAGATTCTAAATATAAAATGTATTAATTTAATATTTCATGATTAAGTTTAAACAGATTCCCTAAAACTAGAAAAATATTTAATTATTGTAAATAATGTTAATATGAATTCCCTTATTTAAAATCACATTGAAAAAATGAATATCCTTAATGCATGGATATAAGAATTATGGGAAAAGTTATATAGTTGATAAATGATCAAATGACGTGAATGATTTCACTGAATAAGGAATGTTAAATTTTAAAATTTTAAATTAATAACTGAATAATAAGAAATTTATTTTTAAAATATGGTGAATTTTAAAATTTGTATGATTTAATGGTATGATATCTCACTATGTAATTAAGCATAATTGTGGAAAATATTTTAAAATTTAATGATTAATTTAAATAGTATTACTAAATGACCTATAAGTTCAAATAATTTTTTAAAAGAATAATGAAGTGAATTGATAATGTCTCATTGAAACAAGTTAAAATTTAAACATTACTGATTATTATTAAATACATGATATAACATGTTATTAATTAATTACCATGCTATATATGAATTTTGAAATATTATTTTCCATGATACATATATGGAATATTTATTATGATGTTATTAGAATAATGAATTTTATTAAAATTATGTTGGAAAATATAAAAATGAACACTATAAGGGATCTTTATAAATCAATTTATTGACTAATTATATGTCATTTGATTGAATGATTAAAATATATTTGGAATCAATCAATATATGTTATTGTATTTATTTTCTGATTTAAAAATGGATAAATATGAAAAATAGTTTTGGATTAAGTTGAATTCAGAAAAAAAAATATTTTATATTATAATAAATTGTATATTAGTGATTTTAATTTATTCAGATCTTATTTGTAACTAATATAAGCCCATTCTTGTAATGATTGTGACCCAGTTACCAGAAGAACATCAGGACTGGTCAACAAAACACCATAGATAAACCTCCCGATCACCAAGGCCTTGTGTAAATTCTTGGAATTGAAGGGTGAGTTAGTGGGATATGGTTTCTACACTTAGAATTGTGATATGATCATGATTAGGGTCACACCATCATTGGTGTGAACAAATATCCCTTAAGGAAATCATCGGTATAACTGGTTAATGATAGAAGGATATAAGGATTAGAAGTTATAAAAAATGAAAGGTACATCTTTTAAATATATTATCATACACTAAAATGGTCTAAAACATCCAAAAGACATACAAGGTAAGTGATATTAAATAAAATTTATTTAAAAAACCTTGTAATCCAAATATGGAATAAATACCCAAAATGTGGATCTATTGAGTGGAATCTCCCATGATGATCATTGGTGGTAGCCCCTAGGAATCCATCCCATATTCCCTATAAAACATGAAAAATTTATAATCCACTCTATAGACTCCATGTGTTTTTACGATCCGTGCTATGGTTTGTTTCCTTTACCGGATTCATGTACAAACCTGTCTGTAAGACTCCTAAGTGTAACGTCCCTGACCCAGATGCCACCCAAGAGTGCCCTGATCCCGGTTGGTCACATGGCCTCAAGCATGTCTCCCCAAACTCTAGAGACTTTCGACTAGCAGTTAGGGCCTAGGTGATTCAGTGGGGAGACTATACCCTCATTACCAGAGTATATCACAGTGGAAGTCAACACATTCAATAGAGGAAGTGAACAAATAAGAAAATAGATGAAAAGTAAGAAAATAAAAGAATACATATAAAATCCAGAAATTTCACATATTCAATGATGCAGATGATACATATATCTAGAAAGTATCTAGAGTAGTGCATGGAAATACAATACAATACATGTTTCCAAAAGAACAAAAATACCAAAATTCCTAGTAGCATCACAAAACTCAGCTTGGTCTCATGCTCCCATGCTTCAAAGAAACTATGAACAACCTATATTGGGGCACTTTCCCCTACCATAACCTAAAACCATATGACCTGTTTGGGTCCCCAAGGAATCCCAAATAGGGTGTGAGATAAAAATCCTAGTAAGTTGCCACTCAAAAATATATACAGTTCTAAACCACAATATACATTGTTATAACAAGTGTAAGTAAATAAGAACTATAAGTTTGAATGCCCATGGAAGATAACTAATGTGGTCAAGTAATACCAATAAACACTCAAGGCTCCCTGTAACAAAATTTAGCTCCTAACAAGGTAGGTATAAACAAGTAAACAATTCACATGACCTTGCTATACAATCACCCATATCATGCAACCCATGACCTATCTGTATAATGAAGTTTATCAAAAAGACATGACCTTGCCATAAAATGAAGTCAGGTATCCCACAAACATTCTGTATAATGAAGTGTAGACCTCAAAGGGTTGGATACAAGGTGTAGAAGACCAAGTCATCCTCATCGATTCCCATGGGGATCACAGTGGGAACTCAGTCTAGGCACTAGTTAGAGCCTATAGAGCATGTGTGCCAACATGTACTATGTGGGTCCAAGAAATCCGAATCCAAGGCGTAGCAAGGCATGAGGCATACTAGGGAATCAAGACCCAAGGGGAATAATCATCCCAAGGCATCCACTACTGCATTCCAGATCTATGGAGGGCTTTCCATGGCATCTATCAAACCATTCATTCATTCATACAATTTAATGATTTCAGTTCCATGTGAGTATACACACTCACATCATCAATTACATTACATGAGTAAACCCAATCATGTATTCCATTTCATATTTAACATGTCACATGGTAATACCCACCTATTCATCGCCATTCACACTATAAACCATTAAAGAAATTTCAAAACAACCAACGAGTACACCCACTCGTTTAACCAAATCCATCTAATACATTAGATCAATATAAGAATGGCATGACATGATTACATAGGGAAAGGAGGGGTATATCTCCCACTGTAAGAAAATCACCGAGTAGTGGTGTTTTTTTATTTGGTGGTGGTTTAAACCTCTCACACTTGGTTCTATGACGATTTCAAAAAAATGCCTCTAAATCTGGTTTCGGCATCCAATACACGGTAGTTTCTTCTATTTAGGAGTGGTTTTAGGTAACCATTATAAAAAGTGTATTTTGCAGTTATTTTTTGTGTGTGACCATTTTCAAAAAAAAAGAGTTGATTTATTGGTGGTTTTAACCGCCACTAAATCCTAACCCCCCCCCCCCCCTAAACAAATGCTAAAATGAACAGAATCATCGCTAAATAATCTTGCGTCATATTTAGCGGTAGTTTTAACCATCGGAAAAAAAATCCATCATCATATAGTGGATGTTTTAACCACTGTGAATAAAAGTATTCCATATTGAGTTGCAGTTTAAACCACCAAAAAATTTTGAATTCAAAAAACCCTCTACCTATTCTGAATCCGCAGAACTACCTTGAAAAAAAAAATGCAGACCAGGTGTATTGACTATCAGAAGTATAAAAAATCCCTATCAAAACCACAAAAAATAACACATAAATAAAAAATATGGAATAAATAAACAAGTATATCAATTTACATCCAACTATAAATGGTTTTATCTTTGTATCACAAATGGTACATCAACAAGACCCATCATTCCATAATAGTTCAAGGCATTAAAAAGACCACTAATCACTACTTGATGAACTCTTCTCATCACCCTCTCCATCTCCATCTCCACTTCCTGCTACTGGAACATGTAAAATAATTATATTAAAAATCAAACAATGATGTATATTTATATGTAAACTTAAAACCAATAAAAATTTGTGAACTGAATGATTTTGAAGTTGTGTGATTTACCTACTCGCCACTAGTCATCAATGCAATATCCTCAGGGATAGATCTGGCCATCTTCTTATATAAATTAACCCATGCTTTTTTCAAAGTGGATATCTGAGCCCCTTGTTACTAAATTGTGCATTGTATAGAAACAAACTCTCTCTAAGCTTGTCGGGGTAGGGAGTGACTACAACCAAGAGTAGATGAAACTAAAATCCCCAATGGCTTTCCAAAGACCTTTTATGGTAATGGTCCCAAACCCATCCTACACATTCGGCCAAGATGCTCCTTCCTAAGGACTTTACCAACTGAGTCATCTTGGGAGACTGAGTAGGACTACACAGGATTGGAATCCCATAGTTGTTTAATTTTTACCTATAAAAAAACTATCAGTCATATTTGAATTAATATATAATAACCTAGTGACAAATGATAATAAGTTATTATAATGAAAATAAATTCATACCCCAACTTCTCTGATGGGCTCATTAAATATCTCACATCAATTGTTTTATGAAAATCCAACCATAGTTATTTTCTTGAGCCTTGGTGCCCTAAATTATGTGACTATATTAAAAAAAGATAAATAAAAAATTTAATATATGTAATAAATAGTATTTTATTATAAATATTTAAACTATTTAAAATATTACCAGAGTCGATTGACTTCTAGAAAAACTCTTTGACCTCGCAGTGTGAGGAATGATGTTCTTATCCTTACTCTATACATTATTCCTTGAAACATTCTGAAATAAATAAAATATAGTTTAATTGTAATATATGAAATTTCATCTTTTTTTCATATGCATGTATAAATGTAAAATGATTTTAATATAATAACATGTATTTAAAAACCATATGCTTCTCATCAAAATGACTATCAATATAAACTTTCCATTGCTATATAGGTACCCCATTGGGTACCTTATCATACAGCTGATGGGTGCTCAGTGAAGTATTATTGAATTCATTCTATAATATCCATTTAAAATCTTTCTATTTCTTAACCAAATTTTTCAATTTCCACTTTCGTGCTATAACACCAACAACAAGAAAGTGAAAAAACATCTGTATAAAGAGATTCATTTTGAAAATATTAGAATTTAATAACATAATTACATTAAATTACACCATATTTTATTAAAATTACCTTTATCTTTGAATAAGAAAAATCATTTTTCCGAGATGACGAAATATGCCTCCAATCATCACATATAATTGGAAGGGTACCGACTTCCCTACTAGATGGCCTTGAATCTGGCAAAATAATACTATAGAGTCTTCCATAGGGACCCCATAAAATTCAAATGTGACAACTATCTTTAGTCCGTTTAGATTCCAGACATCTAAAATTTTCATATTTTTCCCCTTAGTAGCCTTGTTTCTATATTTTATGAAAAAAATTAGTAGTATAATAAAAGTGCAATAACTTTATTCATATTAAAATTTGTACCTATAACAGTCATCCTATAATATCCCTGTGAAGAACTAGGTGTGGCGGCTTACTACTTCGCTACTAAGGCTGTTGAATGGGGAGGCATCAACTCAGCTACTGATGGGATGTTGTTGGAGGGTGTGAGAGATGGTGTATGGGGAAATCAGATGGTTTCTCAGATGTTGTAGGGCTGGGGGAGGCAGATGGATCCTCATCTATAATTTATGGTCGAGGGAATGTGGACTGAGGGTAGAATAATATCAGTATAACACTTCAACCTTGGAATTCCTATAATTTAATAAAATAATATTAACTTCAGAACAAATATTAGAAAAATCATCCAAAAAAAGTAGATATGATAATAGATGCACATTACTGATAAAGAAAATATACATAACTATGATAATGAATGACTGCACAAATGACATAAGTGGTTGATAAATTAATGGTTGAATACACATACAATCATTTTCTCTTTCAATCATGTCATTTTTCTTCTCTATTATTAGTTCATCTACTTCATCTACACTTTAAAGATGAATATTCTAAATAACATGATGGAAAAATAAGTTCGCTTCTTTTTTGTTGATGAAATTCAATATTAGAGGTTAAATATTCCACTTCATCACCCATATCATACAAGTCTCTTTATTTTACATGAGAAACTACACTCCACCCCTAATCCATGAAATATTCCACATAATATATAATTTTCACATGTAATGATAAGATATACATATCATGTAATTCATGGTCACCAACATCCATCAAGAGAGAGATGTTTAGAGAAGTAAATTTCAAGGAATCTCTTTTAACACCCCTGATAATGTTGACCCAATGGAAATTGAATAAAATAACTAAAAAATTTCTTTGTTAGTTTAATTTGATAATATCAGTCAAATTTCCATAGTACCCACTTTGGAAAAATAAATATACCACTATTCAATGTTTTCAAACCCTCTTCCCGATAAAATGTACAAAATTTAAATCTATTCACATTGTAAGTGTTGAACTTTCTAGCCTATTTTTTAGGACCTTGGGCAATAAACTTCAAATATTATAAAAAATCATCTCGAGTATCTATATTCATGATCTAAAAATAATAATATACATTACTATATTTACAAAATATATGTTTCAACTTAATATCCATATTGATTATAATATTTATTAACTTACACATGAAAAGCATTTTATAAGTTCTTTATTAACAACTTTTTTTATATCTTTATCATTTCATGTTTGGCCTCTCATTCATCTCATTGTTTTTATCTTCATCTCTTCAATAAATAGATCTTAAAATTCACTATTCAACAACACATATCTATGTTCCTGTAATAATTCCATTTATGTGAGTGTAACATTTGAGCTCCACCCAACTGATCAACCAATAATATGAAAGATTTTTTATTTTCCATGTAGTTGATATTGAGTTGATGTGTCATAAACACATCAAACTCAATTTAATCTTGTCTCAATATCATCCAAGTATCTATAACAAATGGTAAGACACTTCTCTTCTAAATAGACTTCAAAAATAGAGCCTTTAGGTTATGCTTTATTTTTCACGTATGAGTTCAAATGCCCAAGATATCTGTGAAATAAAATAAAAAACACATAATTTTGTATTTAATGAAGTTAAAATAATTGTTTACTTAAATAGAAAAATATATAAATAAAGTAAATATCAATTTTATACATCCATCGATATTGTATGGGGCCTCCTAATTTAGATTTCTCAACCAGATGCATAGTTAAATGCATCATGACAGTAACAAAAGGAGGAAAGATCATCTACTTTGAAAAAAATGTCAATACAAATCTCCCCTAAAGGTTTTCAAGATAAACTAGTTATAGAGTTTCCTTACATAGTTGTATAAATATTGTAAAAAATTGGAGTTCAATAATAGTAACCTTTTTAGGTAATAATTTATGAAATTCCAATGGTAGTAACTACTGTAAAAATATATGTGAATCATGAATTTTCAATCCATGTAACCTGTGATGCTTTAAGTTAACACATTTTGATATGTTACTTGAATACCCATTAGATACCTTCACATGTATTAAAATTTAAAGCAATATATATTTATCCCTAATTTTCATTGCACAAATTTCCAGAGCATACTTTACATTTAATTTGGCTAGAGATCATGATTTAGGTTCATTGATTATAAGCATTTTTGAGAATTGAGATGATCCTTTTATTTACCATGCTTATTAAGCAATGTGAAGATCAAATTTTCACAAACATTCTTCACAATATGAATCAAATGAGGATTAAGCCATAATAAATTAAATTCCCAACAAAGATGTTTGATGAATATACTTTTTTTCTTCCATTTCTATATTTTGATTTCACTTGATGGTGTACTTTGAACTCGTTTCCCAATATCATTCAAATGAATCACCTTCCCAAATTGTGTTCCAAAATTTTCATGTTGTGCCAATATTTTAGAACCTATTAACATCTTTGGAGATGGTCTACGATCAATAAAACCATTGAATTTTGACCTGTTCAACCGAAATCTATGAGATAAATAGATAAATATCAGATGAAACAAGAAGTGCCAATTTCTAATGTAAGGTAGTTGTTTGGGATCAAAATCAAAGTTACAAACAGGACAGGACAAAACCATACAAGTATTCCAACCAGCTAAATTCCCAAGTCTAGGGAAGTCACTAATGGTCTACATTAGATTAGATTTTATTTTGATCATTGTTCTAAAAGATTCATCATATTTCTCAACAAAATTTCTCCATAACTCTTTTATTTATTCAATTTTAGGATTCAAGTAAACATCAATATCATTTCCAAGAATTTTTTCCCAAGAATAATCATCAAAATGATAAAATACATTTGTTTCATACACATCCATAGAGGAAGATTATAAGGAAAAAAACAACTATCCAAATGATATAACTCATGCTCAATGTCCCAAATGGGTTCAATCCATCAACAGCTGGTTGCGGCCAAATTTACCGTACAGGTATGCGGTCGTTGTATTACAGGTAGGGGTCGAATCCATAGGGACCGAAGAAGAAACCTAGAGACACTCTAATTTTGGAATGATTTGGATATGGAGTGGCCAACTATTTGGATTGATTTTATTTGAATAAATACTGATTTAATTTAAATAAAATAAATTAAAACATACAATTACTTAGTCTAAAACAATTAATGGATATGAGTTGATCCTAAGTTGTTACTAGGGTTAGATTGGATGTATTTATTTTCTTATAACATTTGTTTCACTAATTCAAGACGTATCCAGAAAATGATATAATTCCTCAAAATCATTCAACAATTTAATCCCTAAACAATTCCAAGGCTAATTACCAATGTATATAGAGGATCAATTTAATGATCACTCCAAGTAATTGGATCATACTAGCACTCGAAATGTGTCATTGTTAAAGTTGGTAAAGATGAAGAAGAAAATAATCATCAAATGGAAATATTAAATTAATGGAATGATTACAGAATTTTATATCATAAAATAACATCCAATCTGCCCCATGAAAAGCCCTAGGACCAACCCATAAGGGTTTATCCCTCCATTGATTCTATGATCTCAAAAGAAGTGGAAATCAAACTCATAGGGGCGGAATTGAAGAAGAAAAATAAAACAATGAAATGATCACTCTACCGTTGTGTGAATAAATTCACAAGTGTGGGTGTGAATAAGATCACACCTTTGGGAAATGGTATCAATGCGAAAATAGGAATAACATAAAAATAGAATAAGAAGAACTTTTATTGAAAACTAAGGTGATTCAAACAACTTACATGTGAAAGAAGAACGTTATAAAGGCAATTTGGCATAACAAAATTACAATGAAACTAAAACTCCAAGATCCCTAAATAATCCATTGAAACTACCTTAAATAGACATTTAGGAGGACTTGGGTCAAGCCACCATCAATACCACTCTCTTTAATTAATTTTTGTGGACCTAGGTTAGTGGATATTTAATGTAGAGGAGACCTTTCAACTATTACCTCGAAATGGGAGCCATATTTCATCGACCGAATTGAAGCGCAAAAATAAACTTCTAGAAGGATGAATTGGAGTGGACCATAGAATAATTAAATTAATCCCATGATGTCCCCTAATATCCTGTAAAATTTAAGCCCAAAACACTTTGTGGTTTGCGAGGTATGATTTAAATGGTGGTCTATTTTTCTGGGCCACGGAATCTGGACCAGAATTGCATCTTCAAATTGGGCCACCTGGAAATCCATTAAAACATTCGAATTAGCTTTGTCCACTATTGAATTAAATGTTCCCCATGATTTCTTATATCTCTAGTTAACGTTTGAGACTCTTTGGGATTAAATCTTGGCCGCTACAGTAATTTTATTGGGCTGCTCTCTAGCTCACTTCGCCCAGAATGTTATTGGTTCAAGGCCCACTTTGGTGGTCTTCCAATTTGAATCATCAAGTGCACCAAAAGTATTAATTGTTCCAAATGGATTGATAAACCTGAAAATTAAATATTAAATAAAAATCAAGACAATTGTATATTGTAAACTATGCTCACAAATGTACCATGTAATAGTGCATTTTAAGAAAGAATTGCAATCATGATGTGAAATGATGTTCAAAGAGTAAAATGCACTAAAATGGTATTTATTAATAACAAGGCACATGAAAACTATATAAATTAACAATGAATATAATAATATTCTAGTGGTTAATCACACCTCCCAACTTGAGTTTTTCTAGTCCTGAGCAATATATCTCACAAACAAGAAATTTGAATGACCTTTTCCAAAAACATTTTAATACACATTGCTCACCCAAAGAACACATAACAAAAAATTATGAAACCCATCAAAATAATTTAAAACAAGCTAATTCTAGAGGCATAACCCAAGCCCAAGCCCACTCCTTTGTTCAAATTCATTGCCACATTTCATCCAATTTCAATTAAGCATGATGAAGTGTTGTGCATCACAATAGACATGGGGGTTCATTTTCATTCTATGGGAGAAAAGATGGAAGCGCTAGGAGGAATGAGATTTTAATATTAAGATGAGTATTCAATTTTTTTATTTTCTTTCTTTTTTGTTTTTTGTTTTGTTTTTTTTTCTTTTTTTTAATTTTTCCATGGTAATTGAAATTGAACTCAATCGAGTCAACCAATTTAGCATGACTTTACCGATGACTCCCAGGCTCAAAGACTATAGGGCACCAAGTGAAGCTCACATACTCGGGCATTGTCTTGAGTTAACACAATCAAAAACAAATTCAAATTACCACAAATAGAGATAAAATTCCCAACTCCGGGCTAGGAAACTATGGAGTTGTGACCCCCAAGTGTCGAAAGCCACGCACTTGGTCATTTCATTGTTCTACACACAAATTGATTTTTTTTTAATTTTTTTGAATACCCATATTAAAACAAAAATGATCACCAAACCTATGCTATTTATTATGGGTCTCCAAGAACTCAAACTAAAACCCCACAATCTAGAGGATGTGCATTGTGTTTTTTTTATTAAATGGATGAAAATATAATGGTGAAAAATCACATCGGACAATTGAACTTTCCAAAATTTATGCACATGAACCTAAACTTTCATTAAAATCAGAATCAAGGGATGAAAAATTCTTTGATATCCAATTTCAGAGTTTTCAATGTGTGTTATCATGTTCAAGGTTAATGAAATGTTTCCTTCCACACATTTTTTTTGCACACAAAATCAAAATTTTTATTTCATCTCCCCCCAACATAGAATAACACTGTCCCCAGTGTTTAAAGAAAAGAAAAGTTAGAGGGGGGGGGGTAGGAGAGGAGTTCAAAGAGGAAATTGAAAATGAGAAACATGGAACAAATTCACCTGGTTTTTGAAGTTGAAGTTCATGATGCTCTATATTACTCCTTTGATCTCATGGGGGATGTAGGCACCTCCTTGATTGAACATGTATCACTAAAAATAGTCCATGAACCATAAAAGGAAGAACAAAGCAGAAAAAACAAACAACACAATGATTTATTTAATTCCAAGTATCATCATTTTTATGGTTTTCCCTGTTTTTTTTTGTTTTTTTTATAAATCAAACTAATGATACATTATCTTTTTTTAAATTTTTGGGTAAGGTATTACTCAGGGATCACACCATGTGACACAGATGAATACAGTTATCCCCTTTCATACCCATACTTACTCATAAAATAAGAACAGGTTAACAGTCTATTTTTTTAAATACCTACAAAACCATAAAATAAAATAAAATAAACTGATGATACATTTTCTTCTTTTAAATTTCTGGGTAAGAAATTACTCAGGGATCAAACCACTTGACATGGATGAATACGATGCTCCCCTATCATACCCATCCTTACTCATAAAAGAAGAACATGTCAATAGTCTAATTTTTTTTAAAAAAAATCAAAATGAAAAAAATGATTCACAATGATTGGAAACATGAAAACCACGAGTTTCCTCCCGTGCAGTGCTTAATTTAAAGTCTTTAGCTCGACTTGAACCCCCCAACTTATCCAATTACAACTTTAAAAATTTTAAGGAACTCATCATTCTCCACTTCAACTTGGTTTAGAATGAGTATCCCTTGTGGTTGGTAAGAAGGTTTTGGATTTGATTCATGAACAATCCTATTTTCTAAGATGAATGGAAAAATCCAAGGAGTATCAGAAATGGTTGATCTTTGTTATTACGTAGTCTTTCCTAATAAATCAAAGATCAACCCCACTTTGTGGGCTTCAATAGATGAATGAATGAAAACCCCAAGCTCTTTCTTGTGACAAATGATGGTATACTCGAGTGGGGAAGGAAGGACAATGATATTGAGTTTGTGTTGATTGAATTTTCTTAAAGCAGATTGGTAATTTGAATCAAAATCAGTTTCTTCTACAAAATATTTAGAATGAATAGGTTCCTTATAGAAATATGATTCATCCCCAAAAGTGTCTATTTTAATTCTAGGAGTGGGTATGATCTCAATGTTTTGGATTTTTTTCTAGTGGTTTAGTGATCAGTGGTCCTAAAAAATCACTAATGGAGCCATGTTCAGGAAACTCAATCCATGATGTCAAGTTATTATCATTTGAATTCAAAAAATCAATTTCCTCTTGATTTAAACACTCTTCATCTTGACTTTCAACATTACATGACTAATCCACTTCATTATCTAACTTTGATTTCCCAGACTCTAAAGTGGGTTCTTCACATGTTTTAAAGTTTTGTAGTTATAACCTCAAAGATGAAACCTCAGAATTTATTATCTCCATTTTATTACACAATTGTTCAAGAAATGATTGAGGAACAGATAGGATGGGATTTTGAACCTTATGGACTTCACTAAGATTGGACTCTTCAATCATCTTTGAGAGGGAATGAAATTGATCATTTAAACATTCATTATCACATGGATTATACGTCTCATCGGGTGCAGGGTAATCATTCAAGGGTTGATCAAAGAAATTTTATAATTTATGGGCTTCCCAATATTGAATTTACATTTGATTCCAGCATTAGTTTCTGACATGGTGATTTGGAAGATACTCCATTGGAGAAGACAGAAAGATGGATTCTAGATTCTCAAGACACACACAAACAGAAAGGGGGAAAAGATATGAGAAATGGGGGTGAGAATAGAGAATGTGGGGTGAGAAATGGATGATAGTGTCTAAGGTAACTTACTTGGGTCCCCAGAAATGGTGCCAAAATTTGGTTGCACCCAAATTTACCCTATAGGTATGCGGTCGTTGTAGTATAGGTAGGGGTCAAATCCATAGGGACCAAAGAAGAAACCTAGAGACACTCTGATTTTGGAAGGATTTGGATATGGAGTGTCCAACTATTTGGATTGATTTTATTTGAATAACTACTGATTTAATTTAAAGAAAATAAATTAAAACATACAATTACATAGTCTAAAACAATTAATGGAGATGAGTTGATCCTAAGTTGTTACTAGGGTTAGATTGGATGTATCTATTTTCTTATAACGTTCGTTTCACTAATTCAAGACGTATCCACAAAATGATATAATTACTCAAAATAATTCAACAATTCAATCCCTACACAATTCCAAGGCTAATCAAAAATGCAGTTAGAGGATCAATTTAATGATCACTCCAAGGAATTGGATCGTACTAGCACTCGAAATGTGTCATTGTTAAAGTTGGCGAAAATGGAGAAGAAAATAATCATCAAATAAAAATATTAAATTAATGAAATGATTACAGAATTTTAGATCATAAAATAACATACAATTTTCCCCATGAACTCCCTAGGACCAACTCATAAGGTTTTATCCCTCCATTGATTCTATAATCTCAAATTAAGTAGAAAGCAGACTCATAGGGGTGGAATTGAAGAAGAAAAATAAAATAATGAAATGATCACTCCACCGTTCTGTGAATAAATTCACAAGTGTTGGTGTGAATAAAATCACACCTTAGGGAAAAAATATCAATTTGAAAATAAGAAGAACATAAAAAGAGAATAAAAATAACTTTTATTGAAAACTAAGGTGATTCAAGCAACTTGCATGTGAAAGAAGAACGTTACAAAGGTAATTTGGCATAACACCATTACAATGAAAGTAAAACTCCAAGATCTCTAAATCCTCCATTTCTACTACCTTAAATTGAAATTTAGGAGGCCTTGGGTCGAGCCACCATCCATACCACTCTCTTTAATTAATTTTTGTGGACCTAGGTGGGTGGAAATTTAATGTAGAGGAGACCTTTCAACTCTTGCCTCGAAGTGGGATCCATATTTCATCCACTGAACAAAAGCGCAGAAATAACATTATAGAATGTCGAATTGGAGTGGGCCATATAATACCTAAATTAATAACCAGATGTACCCTAATATACTATAAAATATCAGCCCAAAAAACGTTGTGGTTTGCGAGATATGATTTAAATGGTGGGCTGTTTTTCTGGGCCACAGAATCTGGCCCAGAATTGCATCTTCAAATTGGGACACCTGGAACCCCATTAAAACATTCTAATTATCTTGGACCAATGTTTAATGAAATGTTCCCCATGATGTCTTATATCTCTAGTTAACTTTTGAGACTTTTTGGGCATAAATCTTGTCCTCTACAATAATTTTATTGGGCTGTTGTCCAGCTCACTTCGCCCAGAATGTTGTTGGTTCAAGGCCCACTTTAGCGGTCTTCCAATTTGAATCATCAAGTGCACCAAAAGTATGAATTTTTCCCAATGTTATTAGAAACCTTAAAATTAAATATTAAATTAATATCAAGACAATTGAATATTGTTAGTTGTGCGCACAAATGTACCATATAATATTGCATTTTAAGAAAGAATTGGAATCACGATGTGAAATGATGTTCAAAGTGTAAAATGAACTAAAATGGTATTTATGAATAACAAGGAACATGAAAACTATTTAAATTAACAATTAATATAATCCTCTTCCAGTGGATAAGCACACCCCCAACTTGATTTTTTCTAGTTCCGAGCAAAACATATCTCACAAACATGAAATTTGAATGACCTTTTCCAAAAACATTTTAATACACATTGATCACCCAAAGACCTCATACCAAAAAATATTGAAACCCATCAAAATAATTTAAAACTAATCTAATTATAGAGGCATAACCCAATCCCAAGCCCACTCCTTTGTTTAAATTCATCTCCACATTTCATCCAATTTCAATTAAGCATGACGAAGTGTTGTGCATCACAATAGACATGGGGGTTCATTTTCATTATAAGGGAGAAAAGATGGAAGTGCTAGGAGGAATGAGATTTTAATATTAAGATGAGTATTAAATTTTTTTCCTTTTCAATTTCTTTTTTCTTTTTTCTTTTTTTTTCTTTTTTTTGTTGAAATTTTTCCATAGTAATTGAAATTGAACTCAATCAAGTCAACCCATGTAGCAAGACTTTGTCGATGACTTCCAGGCTCAAAGACCTTAGGGAACCAAGTGAAGCTCACATACACGGGCATCGTATCGAGTTAACAAAATCCAAAACAAATTCAAATTGCCACAAATAGAGATAAAATGCCAAACTCTGGGCCAGACAACTATAGATTCGTGATCCCCCAGTGTCGAAAGCCACACATTTGGTCATTTCATTACTCTACGCACAAATTGATTTTTTTTTGATTTTTTTTGAATACTAATTTTAAAACTAAAATGGTCAACAAACCTATGCTATTTATTATGGGAACCCAAGAACTAAAACTAAAACCCCACAATCTAGAGGATGTGCATTGTGTTTTTTTATTAAATGGATGAAAATATAACGGTGAAAAATCACATCGAACAACCGCACTTTCCAAAATCTATGCACATTAACCTAAACATGCATTAAAATCATAATCAAAGCATGAAAAATTATTTGATATCCAATTTTAGAGTTTTCAATGTGTGTTATCATGTTCAAGGTTAATGAAATTTTTCCTTCTAAACATTTTGTTTTGCACACAAAATCAAAATTTTTATTTCATCTCCCCCCCAACATAGAATAACATTGTCCCTAGTGTTTAAAAAAAAGAAAATTTAGAAGGGTGGTAGGAGAGGAGTTCAAAGAAGAAATTGAAAATGATAAACATGGAACAAATTCACCTAGTTTTTGAAGTTGAAGTTCATGATGATCCAGATTACTCCTTTGATCTCTTGGGGGATGTAGGCACCTCCTTGATTGAACATGTATCACCCAAAATAGTCCCTGAACCATAAAAAGAAGAACAAAGTAGACAGAACAAACAACACAATGATTTATTTAATTCCAAGTATCATCATTTTTATGGTTTTCCCTATTTCTTGTTTTTTACAAATCAAACTAATGATACATTATCTTTCTTTAAATTTATGGGTAAGGTATTATTCAGGGATCACACTGCATGACACAGATGAATACGGTGCTCCCATTTATTACCCATCCTTACACATAAAATAAGAATAGGTCAACAGTCTATTTTTTAAATACCTTCAAAACCATAAAATAAAATAAAATAAAGTGAGTATACATTGTCTTCTTTTAAATTTCTAGGTAAGGAATTAATCAGGGATCACACCGCGTCACACTGATGAATATGATGGTCCCCTTTCATAACCATCCTTGCTCATAAAATAAAAACATTTCAACTGTCTAATTTTAAAAAAAAATCAAAATGAAAAAAAATGATTCCCAATGATTGGAAACATGAAAACCACAGGTTGCCTCCCGTGCAACATTTAATTTAAAGTCTTTAGCTCGACTTGAACCCCCCCAACTTATCCAATTCCAACTTTAAATTTTTTAATTAACTCATTATTCTCCACTTCAACTTGATTGAGAATGAGTATCCCTTGTGGTTGGTAAGAAGGTTTTGGATTTGATTCATGAACAATCCTATTTTCTAAAATGAAATGAAAAATCCAAGGAGTATCAGAAATGGTTGATCTTTTTTCTTATCCAGTATTTCCTAATAAATCAAAGATAAACCCCACTTTGTGGGTTTCATGAGATGAATGAATGAAAACCCAAATCTCTTTCTTGTGAAAAATGATGGGATACTCGAGTGGGGAAGGAAGGACAATGATTTTGAGTTGGTGTTGATTGAATTTTCTTAAAGCAGATTGGTAATTTGAATCACAATCAGTTTCTTCTACAAATTTTTTAGAATGAATAATTTCCTTATAAAAATATTATTCATCCCCAGAAGTGTTCATTTGAATTCTTGGAGTGGGTATGAGCTCAATGGTTTGGATTTATTCTAGTGGTTCAGTGATCGGTGGTCCTAAAAAATCACTAATGGAGCCATGTTCAGGAAACTCAATCCATGATGTCTAGTTATTATCTTTTGAATTCAAAAAATCAATTTCCTCCTGATTTAAACACTCTTCATCTTGACTTTCAACATTATTTACCAATTCAATTCATTATCTAACTCTGATTTCCCATAATCTAAAGTGGGTTCTTCACATGTTTTAAAGTTTTTTAGTTCTAACCTTAAAGATGAAACCCCAGAATTCATTATCTCCATTTGATTAAATAATTGTTAAAGAAATGATTGAGGAACAGATATGATGGGATGTTGAATAGTATGGATTTAAATAAGATTTTACTCTTCAATCATCCTTGAGAGGGAAGGAAATTGATCATTTAAACATTCATTATCCAATTGATTTTATGTCTCATCGGGTGCGGGGTAATCATTCAAGGGCTGATCAAAGAAATTTTCTAATTTAGGGGCATCCTAATATTGAATTTCCATTTGATTCTAGCATTAGTTTTTGACATGGTGATTTGGAAGATACTCCATTGGAGAAGATAGAAAGTTTGATTCTAGATTCTCAGGACACACACAAATAGAAAGGGGAAAAAAATAAGAGTGATGGGGGTGAGAATAGAGAACGTGGGGTGAGAAAAGGATGATAGTGTCTAAGGTAACTTACTTGGGTCCCCAGAAACGGCGCCAAAATTTGGTTGCACCCAAATTTACCCTACAGGTATGCGGTCGTTGTAGTATAGGTAGGAGTCGAATCCATAGGGACCGAAGAAGAAACCTAGAGACACTCTGATTTTGGAAGGATTTGGCTATGGAATGGCCAACTCTTTGGATTGATTTGATTTGAATAACTACTGATTTAATTTAAGGAAAATAAATTAAAACATAAAATTACTTAGTCTAAAACAATTAATGTAGATGAGTTGATCCTAAGTTGTTACTAGGGTTAGATTGGATGTATTTATTTTCTTATAAAATTCATTTCACTAATTCAAGACGTATCCACAAAATGATATAATTCCTCAAAATCATTCAACAATTTAATCCCTAAAAAATTCCAAGGCTAATCACCAATGCACTTAGAAGATAAATTTAATGATCACTCCAAGGAATTGGATCGTACTAGCACTCAAAATGTGTCATTGTTAAAGTTGGCGAAGATGAAGAATAAAATAATCATCAAATGGAAATATTAAATTAATGAAATTATTATAGAATTTTAGATCATAAAATAACATCCAATCTACACCATGCAACTCCCTAGGACCAACCCATAAGGGTTTAGCCCTCCATTGATTCTATGATCTCAACGGAAGCAAAAAGCAGACTCATAGGGGCAGAATTGAAGAAGAAAAATAAAACAATCAAATGAGCACTCCACCGTTGTGTGAATAAATTCACAAGTGTTGGTGTGAGTAAGATCACACCTTGGGGAAACGGTATCAATGTGAAAAGAATAAGAACAGAAAAAGAGAATAATAATAACTTTTATTGAAAACTAATGTGATTCAAACAACTTACATGTGAAAGAAGAATGTTACAAAGGCAATTTGGCATAACCACATTACAATGAAAGTGAAACTCCAAGATCCCTAAATCCTCCATTGCTACTACCTTAAATAGACATATAGGAGGCCTTGGGTCGGGCCACCATAAATCCTACTCTATTTAATTAATTGTGGTTGACCTAGGTGGGTGGACATTTAATGCCGAGGAGACCTTTCAACTCTTGCCTCAAAGTGGGAGCAAGATTTCATCCACCGAACAGAAAGTGACGAAATAACCTTCTAGAATGCCAGATTGGAGTCAGACATAGAAGAATTAAATGAAGCCTCTGATTTCCCCTAATATCCTATAAAATTTCCACCCAAAACACTTTTTGGTTTGCGATATATGATTTAAATGGTGGGCTGTTTTTCTGGGCCGCGGAATCTGGCCCGGAATTGCATCTTCAAATTGAGTCACCTGGAACTCCATTAAAACATTCAAATTAGCTTGGTCCACTGTTGAATTAAATTTTCCCCATGATGTATTATATTTCCAGTTAACGTTTTAGACTCTTTGGGCTTAAATCCTGGCCGCTACAGTAATTTTATTGGGTTGTTGTCCAGCTCACTTCACCCAGAATGTTGTTGGTTAAAGTCCCACTTTGGTGGTCTTCCAATTTGAATCATCAAGTGCACCAAAATTATGAATTGTTCCGAATGGAATGAGGAACCTGAAAATTAAATATGAAATTAAAATCAATACAATTGGATATTTTAAATTGTTCTCACAAATGTACCATGTAATAGTGCATTTTAAGAAAGAATTGCAATCATGATGTCAAATGATGTTCAAAGTGTAAAATGCACTAAAATGGTATTTATTAATAACAAGTCACATGAAAACTATATAAATTATAAATTAATATAAGACTCTTCTAGTGGCTAATCAACATCCAATCCCAATTGAACTTTCCTAGGATCAGATGAGAAATCTCTCTGTAATGAATCAAATTTCAACATTGATTTTGAATATATTGGATGTTTCATTAACCTATCATTGTTATTATCTATAGAATTATACTTCATGTGTTTAGTGGTTTTCGATGATATGAATAATCTTTTCAATTGAGAATTTAAAAAAATTAATGCAAAACCTTTTTAGTTATGTTCCTTTTCTTCTTCTTCATAGTAGAATGTTGATTAAGAGTGCCAACATCACCCATTGACTTCCTTCTAGAAGAAGAATTTTTTTTAAATCTTTTACCATTGAATCCTCTCCCTAATAAAGCTTATAATCATTAGGACACACATTTATTTTTGTATAATTCAGACCAATCTTGTTATCAACTTTTTTTATATCATAAAAAGATTCGGAGATATTTTTTTTCAGGAAATGCATCACAAAACATTTATAATATCATGTAAATCACTTTATTTGTAATTCCACATAAGAATTTTATATAGTAAAACTTAAGCAAAAACAATAATGTTTTGAATATTTATAACATACACTATACAACTATTGACTTCCATCATTAAGTAAACCATGAAACACATTTTTCTGCTCAGTGGAGTTTTCTATTATATTAGTCTCTACATAATCGAGAGGCAGATCCAGTGATATGTTTCAATATTGATCTGGTTGTACTATAATATCAAAAACATTACTTGTTATGTTGTTATTTATATCACCCTCAACTGGTTGTTCTGATATGTTTTGATGTTGATTTTGGTGTCTTTCAATGTTAAATGCATCATTTATAAGGTTTTTCATTTCATTTTTCACTTTCAATGAAGTTGGGAGATCATTATTTCAATTGAAATCAGTGGTCAAACATTCCGTAATGTTTGATTCACTATGAAAAATCCAATACAAATATTGAGTAGGTAATTGATTCAATATCAAGTTTTCATAATCTTAATTCATCTCCAATCATCTTCTAAATTCACATTTAGGACATGGACATCTAATTCTCCCATCAACGAATCGATTGGAAATTGAGAAATCTAAAAACTCCTCCAAACCCTTAGAATACTAAGGTGTGTTCCATGTTAATGTGATCTAACTTTTGTCTATATCACAATTTTCCTATATTTTATTAAAAAAAATTAAAACACATAAGTATTACTAATTAGGAAAAGAGATAAATGGAAATGAAAAAACTCAACCCAAGTAGTTATAAGTAGATTCATATAAGTACTAGAAAAGTAAATGTAAAAAAGGAAATCAAACATGAATATTATTATGTAAATACAACTAAAATAAAAATCATACATTAATTAATTTAAAACATGCATCATGGGTGAAACACCTAAGGGTCACTTAGTTTAGGTGAACCTAGTAATTCTCTATCACCATAGTAGTGGATCTAGAGTTCTAACAAATATCTAGATATAGGGGGTGTCAAATAATACTTTACTAGAATTACTAGTGGTGATATAAGAGATTCTATTTATGTTTTTCACTTTCTATTTTTCCTTATTTACTGATGGTAGGTCACAAACCAACTATAGTAGTTTTAAAATTACCTAACAGATCCACTACATTCCAAGTGAGAGTATTCGAAGATGTTTTTTTTGGAGTGAATAATTTGATCTTCCCTATGGATTTTTATGTGATAATCATATGGGAGGATAATACCTTGGCTTAGTCACCTATAATATGGGATAAAACTTTCCTAGAAATATAAAATTCAATTATAAATGCCCGTGAAGGTACTATAATAATGGAGTGTGGTTAAATTTTTTTCCACTTTAATATTTTTGGTTTTATATTGTACTCATAATAAGATAACTCAATTTTTTTACATTGTAACATTTTGATGAGTATAATTCATGTGAAGAAAGTTTTTTGATCTTTTAGAATGATATAGAGGAGTAATGGGGTCATCATGAGGGTGGGATCTCAGCGCTAAGCATAGTAGGATTCACCATATAGGGATGGACATCGAAGGGAATGGAGGTGACGCAGGAGTGGTCGTACTGGGGGAGAGAAATAGTTATAGGTGAGATGATGACTAGGGAGTGCAGCTACAAAAGTTCATCTTGGGGGAAGAAGACTGTCGACAGTCGGCACTATAGGATGGAAATGTGGCCATCGTCAAGAACGTTGGTACGGGAGGCGGGGATGGGAAACCACATAGGGAGGCCAGTGAGGGATGCACAAGGGGCACCCAGAAGATGGCAGGGGGTATGCGAAAGATGGAAGGGTGTGACACTCCTTTTCATGAATAAAATTATGGACAATTCATACATAACATAACCCACACATAGATAACTCATGACATGTTATCATTACCCAATTTATTGGGGGCTATATAATCCTAGGGCCACTCCATTCATCATAATATGTAATATATATGTGTTTCAAATGAATATAATAATAATCATAAATCCATCAAAAATAAAAAAAATGATAAACTGAAGAGATAAAATGAGCATAAAATGAAATAAAGTAAAACATTAGGTAAATACACATCAATCATGATAATGAATCATATATTATTTACAACATTTTTAAAATATGGTTTATATTTTGTTCAATAATTTTCCTAGTCAATCAAATTCATGTGTATCTAGATGGTCACCCTTCAATTATTGAAAGGAATTAAAGAAATTTAAAAGAGTAAAGGCATTGGAATAAAGGTTATTCTTATTCTTATTTGATGATAAAGAAAAAAAATGTTGATAGATCATTTATTTTATAGATATTTCATTTCTACCACATTGCATGTACCTTTGATCATAGATAATGAAATTATGGATTATTTTTACATTATAAACATTTATCAGAAATATACTATTCAATGGAATGAAACATTTGGAATTTTTAAATTTGAGAAATAAAAAATATTATTATAATAGATACAAAATCATTAATAGGAATCTTGGAAATAAAAGAAATATTAAGAAATTGATTCCTTATTTTTTAAGTAATGTTGAAGTAAATAGAATTCAAATTTCAAGGAAGGACACAAATATAAAATTTTCATTAAAATATTTACTTTCATAATATACAATGGTTATATCAAATAATCTAAAAATCATTAAAAAGTAATATTGATTAGAATATAGAGGAAACAAAATAGATATTATGAAAAGAGAATTCATAACTTTTTTTGAATTGTTTATAAAAATAGAAAATGATTCACAATCAATAGTTATTTTAAAAAAGGTATTAAAGGATTTTAAATGAAAATTTTAACAATACAACTTCATCACAATGGAATCTTAAAAATAAATAGGTTTTATTAAGAATAATCTTAAGGTATAAGGTAGGAAAAATATAAATTGTTCTTTTGTAAAATTTATATGGTTTGAATTAATGGATGAGTAGGAAGCAAGTCATAAATTAATTAGTATCCCCTGAAAGGTAAATAAAATGAATCTAAAATGATATAAATGAATTATATTATAAATATTGTTATAGTATGAAAGAGCGATAAAGAATATATCATCAAGAACTAGAAAGATTTGGAAGACCTCCTACAAACTATATAGGGTGTGAACATTGAATATTTATATGAGGAAAGGAGATAAGTAACACCTAAATGGAAACAATTAAGTTATTATTGTAATATTTTTAGTAGATTACATATAAGAGAATATGGAAATTAGATAAATAATATATGTAATAAAAAATACTCCTCTTTCTAATTTCATGGAAATCATCATCTAAATATGCACCAATGTTCATATGGATGGGGTAAGTAATCATACCCAGTATAAAATACAATCAAAATATTACCACAAAATCCACTAGGAATATGAAAAAATATCTCATTGTTCAAAATATAAATAAAACTATAGGGATAAAATCTAAAACATCATACTAATTTATTTCAATTAAATATAAACATCAAAAATAATTTTCCAATTTCATCAACTTGGAATATCGATTCCACATTCGCAAACACAAAAAAAATTTAATGAATCCAAATATGACAATTCCTAACTCATGATAATAATCCCATCCTACTAGTAAATTCATCACATGTACATGAATCTAACATTCACTTATTTAGAACATACCTATGATCGAATCCAAACATTATATAAAATAAAAAATATATATAATAAAAGGGTGAATTACCTCAAACTGGAGAGTGACAATTCAGTTTAGTAGGTAATGAAGGTGGAGACAGAGAAGGGGTCAATGGTGAGGGGGATAAGTGGGTTATTGGCAAGGGGATAGGGTTTGATGGGGTCGAGGGCTGGAGACAAGGGGTTAGGGTTCAAAAGGGTTGTGGTCCAACGACAAGGGTCTAGGGTTGGTTGGGATCGGGGTCGAGGGCTGGCAGTGAAGGGATGGGGTTCGATGGGGTTGGGGGCCAGTGGTGAGGGGCTAGGGTTTTACGGGGTTTGATGTGGTCGAGGGCTGGTGAATGGGGTTCAAATGGGTCGGTGGAAGAGGGGGTGGGGGTGTCGAGCTTGGGGGTCGGGGGAGGGGAGTGGGGAGGGGAAGTAGTTTCATTTCTAAAAAAACTATTTTGCATCCGTTTTTAAAAATCCATTGCTATATTTTGAAATTTTTAGTGGCGTTTTAGGAAACCACCACTAATTAATGAATTTGGCGAAGTTTTCTAATTAATCCATTCCATTTCATTTAATTATAACTAGGTTTCCTCTAACCATTCAAGCATAAGAAAGCACCCCTTTGGTGGTTTAATAAGGAATAACTAAGTTATTTCAAAAAGGTTCACCCCATGGGTAACCTTAATTTGGGTCATGGGGGCCAACACAACACAATAGAACCTATGGGAATTCTCACTATGTGAGATTAGATCTACTACAAGTAACCCATTCAAAAATGGGGTTGTGCTGAAAGGTATGATGGGTGGTATAATAGTTAGTTTCTCTAAAATGCACCGAAATCTGAAAGAAAATAATAGAACACCTAACATAGCTCAGTAATATAGTGACCATCTAGTATCAAGTCCTGATTTTCCTCAGTTTAGTATAAATATGAAGAATGGACAAAGAATGAGAAATTATAGCATATGAGCCTAAATATAAATAGTGCATCCATTGTTCCAAAGAATCAAGAATGAATAAAAAGTAATTGATTTCTTACCGATGCAGTTACAATATGACTGACAGTGGAATAATTGGAGTCTGAATGGGTTCTAGATCTAAATAACTAGTTTATAGGGTTTTAGACTTTGAAGGAGAGAAAAACTGCTTTCTATATGAAAATAGAGGGTATTGCCTCTATTTTTTAAAAAAAATATCGAGCAATTAATTGATGTATAATTGAATTACATGGCGTATAATTCCATATTTTCCCTTGCTAAGGAAAATCCCATACACTTCATGAAAGGTCCCAGCTAGACCATTACACATCATGAAATGGGATTACACGACAGGTATCCCCCTTTCACATCATGTAATTGGCCTGCAACCATCCTACAACCTTCCAAACTCTTTTTTCCCAAGTACAACCCAACCAGACCATGACTCATCTTAGAGTATAAGACAAAAAAAAGTTTTAACAAGCATTTGAAAACAAAAGATCCATACCATAAGAAAAACCTGAGATCTTACACTAATAGGGGTCCGTGTATGGTCTAATTATGAAAAACCCCATAGGTAGTCACAACCCACACCTAACCACCCGTCATAAGATAATGATTATATATAAATAGAAAAAATATTGAGGAATATTCTGATGATAATTTTTTTTACCATTTCTATTCAATTTAAAGTTCAAAAATATTCAGTAACTTTATATACTAAAATGGTACATACCTGTCATAACTAATTCATGTTTAACCTAGGATATAAGATTATCTATAATAAGAGTGAGGTTATATCCCCATAATAATATGGGGAAAGGGAATTTTGTTTACAAATGTAAGAATAACCAATATTCCCATCCCATTCAAGAATAAGGGAATCATTATACAAAATCTGGGGCATTGCAAGCCCATCCTATATCACCAACCACTCCATCAACATATAGGTGTGTCTGGGAACCTTTTTATACAATAATATAATATAACCTTTATAAATTTAACTACCATATCTAGTTACTAAAGAAAATATATGAAAATAAAATTGAAGAATTAATTCATATCTTAACTAACAAACCAAGTAATAGGCTCTAAGCAAGTTTGAATTCATCCAATAGAAAATCATACTCAGTACATAATAATTTTACTAAATTTTAAATACTAAAAATATATGGAGTTAAATTAATGAAAAATATATAGAGATATGTTAAGCTTGGTATATCATCATGCATGGCCAATCAAATTACTCAAAACAAGGTAGGTTTTTTTAAACCATTTTAGAATAACATTATTGGATGAAAAAATTTAGTTTATATTATATTCACTTAGAGTTGTGTCATTACCATCCTTACTATTTAAGAATATGAGATATGTAAGGGGATCACCATTCAATTAAATTTATTAATGCTTTTAATGAGTCTAGGGAAGGAGACTAAGACAACACTTCGATTTAAAGATAAACCTATAACCATAATAGTATTAGTTCTTGATACATTCTTGGTATAGAATATGATGTCAAGGATTAAAATCAATTTAATGAATTTATATTTACTAGGTTAATCCCCTACAATAGCTAGACTAAAATAAGATCAAATAAAAATTTTGATTCAACAATAATTAAGGTTAAGAGAAGGTGGTTTATAGTTATCACCATAAAAAAATCAAGGAGAAGAAGACTAGGGTTGATATATGTCCCCAAGATGATAAAATAAGATTTTATAAAAAAATAAATATTACTAGATAAAAAATTGAAGATAAAAGGGTCGAGATGATAGGATAGTGAGGGTAAATATTTATTGGATTTGAAATATTTGAAAAATAAAAAGAAATAACGAATGTAAGCTTTTAAGGGGTTATAATTTAGGGTATAGAATTACTAAAATGAACTTACTTAGGGTAATTTTTCCTAGGAGTCTACCAAATACTAGTTACAGATCCATCAGGTACCTAGTGGACCTCAAAGAGGCACCCTAAATCACCACACCCCCACCAGGTACATGGTACCAAACCACTAGCTATCAGGTACCTTCTTTTCCCATCACCCATCTCTTTTTCAACAAAGATCATCCATGAACCCCTATAATCCTATTTTTTATTTATAATCACATAAATAATGAAATTAAAATACTAATATTATATATAATTACCTAAATAAAGAGTATGGTGTCTTTATAACCTCCCAACCATTGGGATTATCACACTTTAAGAAGCATTAACCTGCTTCTTAAGGGAAAAAGTTTTCCCATTGAGATTTCACCTTATCTTTCCACTCCCAATTTTTATCATAGAGATTTCCATGCTTCCAACTAACTCAAAAAAGAGTAATTATCCTATCTTAAAAAACATTGTGACTCTACATAATCATGATGATAAGATTCTCCATATAAAATATCTCATCTTCCAACACATTGTCATTGTATCAAAATACATGTGATAGTTTGGGTACGTTCATATTTATATTAATAAATATGAAGGGTCTTTTGATTGGAACTAAAATTTAGGAAAAATTCTAGAGAATATGAAACTTCTTAGACTCTGTACAAGATTTCAAAAGGACCAACATACCCCAAGATTAGTTTCCCTTTTTTTTCTAATTCTCTAATGACCTAATATTGAAGAGGAAAAAAAAGAAATATGTTATCACCTAGTTTGAATTTAAAGGATCATATTTAATGATTGATATCATAGATTTTATATATATATAAGAAATTTCAAGCCACTTTCAGAATAGCTTCTCTTACCTAGTCCTCTCTTAGATGACATTATTCTTGATGATTTATGATTCATTAATTTCCATCCACTAAGGAGGAAAATGAAATGGATACCCATAAATCAATTTGAATGGATCCATTTGGAGAGAAACCCGGTAGCTATTATGGAAATATAATTACTCTAAGAAGATATTATCCTACAAATATACACAAAATTACATAATACAATCCAATAAAATTTCCTATATAATATGAATGGTCCACTCAGACAAGCCATCAGTCTGGGGGTGGAACACTATACTCAGATTTACCTATGAACCCAATTCACATTACAACAATTTCTAGAACCAAAACATCTCCACGAGTCCCTTTTAGAAATTACTCTATCTATTACATCATAAATCTTTATAACATCTATGACATATAGTTTCCCAATATCATCAAATAGGATGGCCTCTTTTTGGAAAAAATGATCAATCTTAGTCAACCAGTCTATGATCACCTATAATGTATATTTCCCTTGAATTATTTTGGAATATGGGTCATAAAATATATTATGATTACATCCCATTTCCATAGAGGGAAAGGTAGTATTTGGAGAGTATTATAAGGTTTCGGATTCTATACCTTTACCTTTTGATAGGTAAGGAATATAAAAACAAATAATGTAATATCATTCTTAATTATATACTAGAAAAAATAGAAATGTATATCATAATACATTTTTTTCATACTAGGGTGAACTATCCATCTTGAATAATGTTACTCCCTCATCACATATTCCTTCCTACCCATAGGAACTATGTGTCTTCCATAAACATATAAAAAGGAATGAGGATATTAGAACCAATTATTAGGGATATCTCTATCGTGGAATCTCTCTCAAATTATGATACAGTTGGGATCATATATATGGTAGTTCTTGATGCGTTCCATAATAGATGAGGTGATATCTATATAGTGTAGATGTGATCCAATATGATCCTTTATCATTCCCAAGTGGAGTTCATCCATAAGAGACATTAATATACATTCTTAATTTTATTTTATCACCCTCCAAGGGTTAATTTTTTGGTTGAGATAATCGATAAATATATTTCCATTTCCTAGAGAATAAAAAATATCAAAATCAAATGCTTGAAAATAATTCACACCATAATATTTTCTTAGGTTCATATCTCTTTAAGAGATCATTTATTTGAGGTTTTTTGGATCAGTGAATACCACAAAGGAATCACTAAATAATTAATGAATCTAAAACATTAATACAAAAAACATATAATTTAGATCAAAATCATGGGTTGGTTAGTTATTTTCATAAGGATAAATTTTTATAACCCATACACCACTTACCAATGATATTTTATAAGAATATAGCCATGAAATATCGAGGATTCATCACAATAGACCTCAAAACCTTAACCTGGTTGTGGTATGATATAAACTATAACCAAATTCAATATTCCCTTCAACTCATAAAAGGTTATTTTATACTTTATAGACCATATGAATTTGTCTCCTTTATTTGTAAAATCTATTATAGAAGTTTATATCTTTGAGAAATTAAGAATGATATGGCAGTAATAACCTATAAGATTTATAATGATTCTAATATTAAATATATTAGATGAAAACTTTCATAAAACTATGAATTATTCTTTATAGGATCTACCAAGATGCAAAATAATGAAATAACATGCCCAAGAAACATAACTTCCTCGATCCAAAATGAAGAATTTTGATATTTTAGCATATAAATTAGTCTCTTATAATTTATATAAGATAATATGAATTTGTATAGAATTCTCATTATAGGATTTAGAATAGACATGAATATCATAAAATACTGTAATGAATGAGTAAAATAATGGGTGAAATATACAATTCATTAAGGCTATGAAAATAATAGGATAACTAGCCTACTCACAAGGCATAAGCAGATACTCAAAATACAAATATTGAATTATAGAGATGATATTATGAATTTCTTTTGGCGTGGATCATAGTTGATGGTAACCTAACTAAAGATTGATTTTATTAAACCACTTTTTTCCTATTTAATTGATCAAAAAGATTTTTGATTGTAGTAAAAGGGTATTGGTTCTTGATCATTATCTAATTTAGCATGTGATAATCTATATTAAGTTGTATAATCCCATAATAATTCTTGAAGAAAATGACCAAATAACATTAAGGAGGCGTGAGCGACCTAATGAATCCTTTTTCCTCTAACCACACTTAATAAATATGCATCTCTAAAAAAAAATTATGGCAATTTATTATTGAATAATAGAGATAGGATTAGTTCTAGGTATAAGATTGATGCTAAAATTCCCATTTTATTTCAGTGGTAATCTTGAGAAGTATTCATTGAATAAATTTTGATACAAGTATATCATTGGAAGTAAAACTTGAAACCCTTAATATTTTACCACTTTGAAAATAAGACTCTTAATTTAAGTAGTGATAGACCTAACCCTCCCTTGATCAGGACTCATTGAATGAGCCTAAAGATCCCACTCTCTAGGGAGGGTATATTGAGTACCCGCTATAGATAATAAGGATAATATTTGATCATAAAAATCCATGTACCCTTAGAATTTAGTCACAAAGTCTATTCCCAAAATCACATCAAATGATTCCATATTCAAAACCATGAGAATCTAAAGTTCCCACAATATGAAATAACCAAATAATATAATATAAATTTATTGGTTTTTCCTATTCTTTTACCTATATGAGTATCTAGGATCATATATAAAGATAAGGTTTAAAATTTAAGTCCCATAAGTAATACAAATCTCGTAGATAGAAAATGTTATGAAGTTCCTTTATCAAATAAAGTACATGATGATGTGTAGCATACCATGATAGTTTATTTGATAGTTGATGAACCTACATGAGCATAAAATATATATTTTTCCATATTATATACTTATATTAAATTATCATCCTGACCCTTGCTCATAGACTATTTTAAAAAATGCTCCACTCTAGCTATATATCCCTAGTAACCACATTATCCCCTTGAATTAGATCTCCTAGAAACTGTTCAACTAACTTTAGTTGACTAATCCATCAATTATGCCTGAAATTCTTGAATCATCCAAGGTCACTAATCAATACTCTTAGATATAATTTAATGGAATAACACTTTAATATTCCCATTTAAATATCATAAATCAAATTACTTCACCTTGAAGGTATTCTCTTGCTTGATATAACCAAAGCGTCCACACTAATGACATTACATAGGTGATCTTCCAGAACCAAGGGGTGATGTTACGACACTTCCATAGATTACCTAGTGAAATTAAACCCTACTCATATCCTCTCATCCCCACTTTTGTGTGACACACAAATATTTTATATGTATTTCCTTTGAAATAAAACATGACGTATCTGATATATTTCCTGATACACAACATTGAGTCTATATGAACTCTGATATAGTAAATCATTATAAACTAGTAATTAAATTAGATGGTATGAAAATCAATACCCACATTATGAAAAATATTTATAAAGGTTTTTATTAATTCAAATACATTGATTAATTCATAATAAATAAGTACTCAATTTTCAATAAAGTCATTTTACTCTTCAAAAATATGTTTTCTTCAACAATAGTTTTTATCACATTTTTTCCTAAAAATTGATAATTAATTTATTTAATTTATAGAAATTTTATTTGAGAAAATTTATATAATTTCTAAAAGATATATTTAAATATTATCCTAGGGTAAATTATTAGGATTTTTTAAAAACAATTATTTTTCAATGAATTGTGAAATATACCAGTTTTTTATAAAATTGTCATTTATTTTCAAGTAAATGCTGCATTAAATTTATAATTTAATTTTAAATAAACATAATAATCCTATAAATTTAAATTATCTAATTATTTATATATTAATCAACATTATACATGATTCTGGTAAAAGTTAGTTCATGGTCTTAAAAACACATTTTTCTAAAAACTATTTTAATACACACAATGTGTTTTTATCATAATAAATAAATTTAATATTTATTTATTAATGGTTTTAATGAAATTTATAGATTATATATTTAATGTAATATTTTAACAATAATTTTTGGGTTTTTAAAAAGAATGGAATGGAATTAAATTAAGTTTTATGCTTAAATATTCATTTTTTTTGAAAAGGGGTATTCATTACGGTTTGCGCACTTAATTAAAATTAAATTATACCACTTATACAAAATAAATATAGTAAAAATGGATTAAATATTTATAATAATAATAATAATTAATATAATTTAATTTATTAAACTTAATTTTGTTCCACATTTAATAGTAAAAACTGTACAATTTTGTTGCTACAGTTAAGGTTAAAACTGGATTATCGAGGGGTTAAATGATGAGATAAGTTTAGTATTGCTGACAAAACCTTTTAAATTATTATATTTTGAATATAATTAGACCTTATATTATCAAATATTATAATAAATATCTATTTTTGGTCACTTTCCAATGAAAATGATCTTAAAGAATTGAAATCATTTAAGAAATTTCCAGTGTATCTGTCCCCTCACTTATAAAAGGGAACCTATTATCCTCCCTTTTTAACAATGTTTTAGCCTTATATCTCTGAAAATACCTACTCAAAAACCTTAATATAAAAATTACCCTCAACTTAGATCTTATTTTCCTCTCCTAAGACCAATTATTCAAGTCTTAAGGAGTAGTCCAAAGGAGGTCTCTCAAAGAAATGATATAGATCTTAACCAAGCTCTTTCAATTTTATTTCTTCTTATAATTACTATAAAATTTTTGAATATATAAAAACATGATTAATGAAGTATCATGAATATATTTATATTTTATTTTTACAATGTCCCAACCATTTTACACCTCTTCTCAAACTAATGGCAGATGAAAGTATCGCTTGTGCGTACGTGTGGACTACCACCTCCAAATAGTGACACAACTCATTTTCCACCACTATAATTCATGGATAGTTATTATGATATATTTAATATTTATATATAGTATTTATGTAATAGTAATTATTATTTAAATATTAATTAATTTTTATCTTTGTTTTGTTCCATCCATCAAAAAATTGAAATGTCACTTGTGCGTACGTGCGAACTACTGTCTCCACGTAGTAATGTAATTCATTTTTAATCATTGGTTTATATGAATGGTCATAAATATATAAATAATGAATATATATGATATTTATATAATTATTAACAATATAAATATTAATTAATCAAGATAAAATTGTGTGAACCATAATTTACAAACCAAAACATACATGAAAATTGAGGAAGTAAACACCTGAAATTAAGATGATAATAAAATATCATTGTTGAACAGGTGATAAGAAGTTATAAGTAGACCATGTATCATATTATAGGTATTATTTTGGTTCTGGTATAGAATTGCAATAAATTTAAATTTATTATACATCATCTTAGATTTCTTATGAAGTAATATACACTTGATGTATGGGTTTTATATTACAATCACATTTTTTACCGGGATTGTTTATGATTAAATTTTCTAGTGTTGAAATGGTGTGATAAGTCTCTCCCAAGTCTTATATATATTATTATCCTATGGTTATTTTTTTATATGTCATGTTTTACTATAATTTAATACACTTTATGTACTCAAGAGATATAAATAATGTTTTTAATGAAAACCAACCTTGTTTTCCCCCTCAGTTGGGAATATTTTCTTCCATGTCCATATTTTTCTATAAAGTGTATTCAAGAAGGTTTTATATATTATAAAATGATTATTTAGAGTAATTTTTAATTATATTTAACTTTATTTTCTAAGATTAAAATTAATTTTCTTATCATTTTCCAAACATAGTACTATTTCCTTTTTACTGAAAATGTGAATGGAATTTTTTGATTAATTTACACCGCATGAATGACATTCCACACTATCATGAATATTCTTATATTTGAATATTATTATATAATTTTTATTGTTTCATTTTGAATAATTTTTTTCTTTGATATTTTTTGATTTTTTTAGATTCTAAATAGGTTATTTCCAATTAAAAATTCATTTTCATCAATAAATGTTCTAGGGATCTTTCAAAAGTATTTTTATCTATAAAAACACCCTTTGATGTTTCTTATAATTCACTAATGATACAATATATTTTTATCATATTTATCCTTTATCTAGATGGTTTATTATTATAATGATCAAACATTTATTAAACCCATATCCTTTCTATGGGTTATGATTTGATGATATGATGAATGTTTTATGATCTTGTGGAATACATATGTATGGTTTTAATTATGTGATAGGTGGGAATGAAATTATATATCCCTCTAATGCGATGGGTAAATATGGATATATCATGAGATAATAATGATTTTAATGGTGATTGAACTCATTTTAGTAAAATAATTTTTCCAATAAGATATTTTTGGGAGTGAACATTGACTAAGGAAATGAAGGAATGGGGAGTGAACCCAATCCTCTATGATAGTCTTAAAAGTAGGGATTGACTAAGGAAATGATTTTATATTCATTTATGCACACCAAAAACTCATGTCTTAAGATTATAATATGTTTTCATGGACCATGATTGATTATTGATGATTTTTCACTCATATATTTGTTGTCTTTAATTTGATAAAGATTAATTCCATGTTTCATGATTATGATATATGAATTAATGGGTATTATTTTCTAATGGTTATCACATGTTCTTATACACTCATTATTATATTATTATAACTTATGATTATTTATTGATATCTCTTATGTTTACCATTAATGGGAATTTTAGCTCACCCTTTTTTATTTTTCCTTTCCCCAGGTTATGGAGAAATTTTTTAAGTATGTTTTGTCTAAGAAGGGTGATAGTTGATAATAACTAAATGAGAAATTATATTGATATTTTATATTACAGTTTTTTATGTATCCATGTTTACAAAGACACTAAACTTCCAAGATCCTCAGACATATATTATTGTGAAATTTATTTTATATTAATCTAAAATGATGTAATATTTATTTATGAAATGTTTGGATCATTATATTTGGTATTGAAGGAAAATTTTAGTAACTTTTAGAAACTAGGATGATGAAAATTTAGTAAGAACCCTTAGGATAAGACTAAATATCCTGGAAAATCATAAGTTATGTAAAATAAAGGATCATGGTTTCCCTATGGAAATACATCCATATATTGATATTATAAGTATACATGATTTTATCATAAATTCATATAGGGGTAATAACCCAAAAAAGAGTTGGTTGAGTATAACTAAACCATCATTCTAGTCCATGGTGAATGGGCCCTTACTTCACACCTAGTTTGATATTCATGGAGAATTTTATTAGGTAAATTCACATTTTATTTAAGATCCAATATAAATGATTTGAATAGTTAGTGACTATGGATTACCTATATTAAAAATAAGGTGACATATATTATATAGAATGTTCCATTATTTAGACATCATATAAATTATTTTCATGATTATATGATTTCCCAATATGGTTATTTTTTCCCATACTATGATTCTTGATTTTAGTCAATGGAAAAAACTATAAAGAACCGAACTAACACTAAATTTTATGGAAAATGAAATGATTTCCCCCTGATAAAATAAATGTTATGGGATATGGAATGAAAATTTTATAATTATGATTTTGAAACATTCTTAAGACTTAAATAATGTTGAAATTCCAAATGAGAAAATCAAGGAACAATGTATTGTTCATTCCTTCACGAGGCAACATAAAAATTATTTTCATGGGTCTGTAGATCCACTAATTTCAGATAAATGGATCAATTCCACTAAAAAGACATTTTTCTCTCTCAAGTTCTCGGAACATGAAAAGGTTATCTTAGTTGTTTATAATTTGGATTGTGAATCAGATCAATGGAGGAATCTTATCAATAATATAAATAAATGAGAAGAAATATACTCCATACCGTGGGATGAATTTCTGATCTTATTTTTCAAGTAGTAATTTTCCATTATTCTTCATACAAAGATGGAGAAGGAATTCCTTGATCTTAAGTAGAAGGATGATGAATCAATTGGTACCAATGAGGAAAATTTTACAAACTTGAAAGGTATGATTATGGAATTATTATTGAATCAGAAATTATGGTTGATCAATTCTACAGTGGATTAAAACCATGTATCTTAAGGGAGTGATCCATAAGATACCTCAATAGCTATGTAGAAATAATTTGTTGTGGTATCAAGGTGGAAATAGAGATTAGGTACACCCATCAATCTCACGGTTTTGATAAGAAAAGAAATATGTAATTAAAAAGAAATTATAATAACAAAAACTATAGAGGAAATAATATAATTTTTCCTTTATTTTATAAGTGTTGAAATAATCACGGAAGAAATTTTATTAAGAGGGATAATAAATGTTTTAATTATGGAAAACAAGGATATAAAATTATTAAATAATGAAATAATTGGAACAATTTATCTAATAATTAAAATAGAGAAAAATATCCACATAATGAACCACCCACACTCTAATGATATTAGTGAGAGTATAGAGATTATGATAAAAAATGCTTAAATATAAGGTTTAGTGATGATAATCATTGTTAGAAACCTCTTATTCTAATAGGTAAATTAAAATCTCATCCGATCACTATTTTTGATGTGGGGTGTAATAAAAAAGTGGTGAAAGATACATTTACCATCCAATATATAACTTCTAATGTCTTATTTGATTTTAGTTATACTCAATATTTTATGTCTGAAGAATTTTATAAGGGTATAAAATTACCACCTCAATGATTAGATGTTTAAGTAGTAGTAAAAACTCTTAATGGTATGATGATCATATCTCAAGTCTATAAATATTCCTCAATTGAAGTATTTGGGAAGGTGATTATTTAAAATATTTTCATTATTCCTCTAGTTGAATTTGATGTGATTTTAAGAGTGGATTTAATTTTTTATATAAATTCCATATCAATTACTAGGGAAGCTAAGTCACATTTTATATTCAAAACCAACCCATGATTTTCTATTAGTGTGATGGTAAACATGAACTTACAATGGAAATTACATCCATTGAATTGTATTTTATTCCAATTAAAAGTTTGTATTTATATTATATGGTTAGGTAAAAACTAAAAATTAATAATATAACTATTGTACGAGAGTTTTTTGATGCCTTTATAGAATATTTTCCTAGTCTTATGCTAAATCATTATTTTGAGTTTTCAATAGAACCTGTACCTGATGTTATACCTATTTAAAAGGATCTATAGAAAATATCTCTGATTGAGTTGCATGAATCAAAGAGGAAACTCTAGGAGAATCTTGATTAGGTATACATTTATACAAGTGTGTCACCATGGAGTGAATCTATACATTTTATTAAAAAGAAATATTGATAAATGAAACTCTACACTGATTATTGGGAACTTAACAAGATCACGATCAAGAATATGTATCCTCTACCCTGTATTGATGATTTTTTTGATCAATTATGACGATATAATTATTTTTCAAAGATTGATATTCGATCTATATACTATCAGTTAAGTTTCAAAAGTGAATACATAACCTAGATAAATTTACATTCAAGGTCTGGATAATATGAATCTATAGTGATTCCATTTGGACTTACTAAAGCCCCCACTTTCTTCATGGATTTAATGAATATAGTCTTTAGATATTACCTTGATCAGTTTTCGGTAGTCTTTATATATGATATTCTTATATATTATAAGAGAAAGGAATAGTATGAACATCAATTTAGGATTTTACTAAAAACCCTAAAGATAATTTGCATGATAAATTTTCCAAGTGTGAATTCTGGAAACATAAAGTTTCATTTTGGGTCATATAATCTCAAAAGGGGGTATATTGGTGGATCAATTAAAGACTGAAGTTATTGAATATTGGACTAGACTAACCAATGTGATTTAAATCCATAGTTTTCCTAGGTTTTATGAATATTATCAATAATTTATGAAGTATTTCTCATATATATATAATCTAATATCCAGATTAACATATAAAGGATTTAAGTTTCTTTAGACTGATGAGTTTAAAGAAAATTTCAAAGAACTAAATAGAAGGTTGATCAGTGAACTTGTAGTCACACTACCTTGTAATGGAGAAGGGTTTATGATTTATTGTGATGTGTAAAAAAGGTTTTGGGTGTATTATTATATAGAATGAAATGGTGATAGCTTATGCCTCACACTTTTTGAAGTTTCCTGAGAAAAATTACTTGACTCATGATTTTGAGTTAGTAACAATAATATTTACATTAAAGATATAGAGGTATTATCTTTATGAAGAAATTTGTGACATATATAATAATTATAAAATTTTAAATTTTATATTCACATAAAAATATTTGAAAATGAACCAAAAAATATGATTGGATTGGATTAAAGATTATAAATTCTCAATACATGACCACCCTTGGAAAGTGAACAAGGTGGTTGATGCTTTGAGTTGAAAGGATCATGATAGCCTATATCTTATGAGGATAAAAAAAGATCCAATATTCATGTGATTTTATAGGATATACATTAACATATTTATGGAAGGGGTGAAATATTATATTTTAAAAATGGGTGTTCAACCATCTATCCATTTAAATATTAAAGAGTCACAAAAGGGGGATGTAGATATACAAAAGAAAGTGAGAACTGTTCCTGATTTTAACCTTGATTATGATGTAATAATAAGGTTTAGAAACAAGGTTTTTGTACCATTAAAACTGGTCCTAATGATGGAACAATTGGAAGAATCTCATATCTCACTATTCTCTATTTATTATGGATTTATAACGATGTATTGGGATTTATAAGAGTATTTTTTTATAGGAAAACATGAAGAGAGATATTGCAGAGTATGTATCTTGATGCTCAGTATTTAATAATGTTAATGTTAAGAGAGAGGATTCTAAGAGGATGTTTCAACAATTACCCTTACTATAATGGAAATGAAAAATACTTGATGGATTTCACTATTGGAATCCCCAAAACATCTAAATTCTATAATGAAATTTAGGTTGTAGTTTATCGCCTTATGAAATCATCACACTTCATTACTATCAGAAAAGATTTATATCTTGATTTTATTACCAGGATATATGTTAAGGAAGTGGTAAGGTCATATGGGGTACCACATATTATTGTATTTGATCAGTATTTGAGGTTTACCTTGAATTTCTAGATAAGTCTTAAACAATATTTACATATAGTGTTGTGTTTTAGTACTACTTATTTCCTCAGAAATATGGTCAGTAATATAGGACCATTAAAACCTTGTAGGATATTTTGAGATAATTTTATTTATATTTAAAAGGATTTTGTGATCAAAAACTTCCTCTAGATGCGTTTTTTTACAAAAAATATCATTCACTTGAGCATTCATATGGATCCTTATGAATCCCTATATATAAATAAGTGTAGAAATTTGATATTCTAGGTTAATTTTAGAGAAAGAAATATATTGGGACCAAATAAAGATTGGGAAATTGTATAGAATGTTATTAATTTATCATAACAACAAGGAATCTCATAATTTACATGATATTTACGCTAAAATGTTTTAGAAAGATCCAAAATTTAATGCTAGTTAGATGGGTTTCCTATAAATTTCTACATGGAATAAGGATAAAATATTTAAAAATAATAGAAATTTAAGACCTATGTATATTGGTCACATAAATATTCTTGATCAAGTAGGGACTATATTTTATCACATGGCACTCCCACCAAACCTCTCTCAAGTTCACGAGGAGTTTCAAATGTCTCTCCTAAGGAAGTGAAGACATGATCCTTCACATGTAATAAACTCAAATTTATACCAGGGGGTACTCATCTTTAGAACTAAGAATAGTTTATAGAAATCATTCATCATAGTAATAAAGTTATATATAACAAGACTAATTACCATGTTAAAGTTAATTGGAGGAATTAGAAATTTGAGGATTTTTATGGGAACCCAAGGATGTGATGAAGTGGAAATATCATTATTTATTTGTGTTAGAGTGATATAATTCCAAGGGATTAATTCATTTTAATGGGGGTATAATATAACACCCTATTATTTTACATGTATTTCCTTTGAAATAAAACATAAAGTATTTTATTGCTTTCCTTATATACAACCACAAGATTTTATGAACCATGATATAGTAAAACATTATAACCTAGACATTAATTTGAAAGGTATAGATAGTAATAAGAACATTATGAGAAATATCTATAAATTTTTTATTAATTCAAAGGTATTTATTAATTTAAACTAAGTAAACACAAAATTTTTAGTATCCATTTTACACTTCAAAAATATGTTTTTTACAAAAACAAAATATCACATTTTTACATGAAAACTTTATAATTAATTTCAACCATTTATAGGAATTTTATTTATAAAAATTAATATCATTTTTTAAATCATAATATCAATTATATTTTATGGATTATTTTTAGTATTTTTCTAAAAATAATTATACTTCAATGAATAGCAAGAAATATTGAATTTTATAAAAATTGTCATTTATTTTAAAGTAAATGTAACATTATGTTTTTAATTAGATATTAAAGTAACCAAATACTCATTTAATTAAGAATAATCTTATTATCTATATATTAATAATAATTATACTTTATTTTGGTATAAGTTAATTTTTGGTCTTAAAATCGCATTTTTCATAAAACTATTTTTATATGTGCAAAGTGATTTTATCTTAATAAATTAATTTAATCTATATTTATTAATGTTTTTAATTAAATTTATATATTTTCTATTAAATATAATATTTTAAATTTTATTTTATGGGTTTTACAAGGAAAATAATGGAATTAAATTAAGTTTTACGCATAAAAAGTCATTTTTTGAAAAGGTGTTTACATTGTGGTTTTAATGCTTAATTAGAAATAAATTCTTTGAATTATAGAAATTAAATCTGGTAAAATTGATTAAATATTTTTAATAATAATAATTAATATAATTTAATAGGATAAACTCATTTTTTAGTCATAGTGATTAGTAAAAATTTGTAAACTTTTGTTACCACGATTAAGGTAAAAACAAGTTTATCTAGGGGTTAAACCAAATAATAAGGATAGTATTTCCACCAAAAACTATAAAATTATTCATTTTTAAATAAATTTCAAAATTATAGTGTCATTACATTGAATATATTTCTATTTTTAGCAACATTTCCATGAAATTGGCCATAAATCATTGAAATCTTTTAAGAAATTCCATGTGTGTCCCTCCCCTCACTTATAAAATGGATCCTATTATCCTCCCTTATTCATGACATTTGAGCCATATATATTGGAAAATAATTTCTAAAAAAACTTCCTAGAATACTTACCTTTATTCTATATCTTCTTTTCTTCTCCTAACACTAATCCCTCAAATCTTAACGAGTAAGTCAATGTAGGTCTCTTAAAGAAGAGGTATAGATCTTAACAAAAATATTTCAATTTTATTTCTTCTTTTACTTAATCTAAAATTATTGAATCCAAAAAAAACATGAATAATATAGTATTATAAATATAATGAGATTTTATTATTATTATTTCATAACTATTTACCACCTCTTCTCAATCCATAGGGAGATGAAAGTATCGATCATATGTACGTGTGGACTACTGCCTCCACGTAGCGATGCAACTTATTTTTCTCAACTATCATTAATGGTTAGTTATTTTGATAGATTTAATTATTATATATGATATAAATGTTATAATAATGATTCTGTAAATATCAATAAATATTTACCTTTCTTTCGTCCCATCTATCAAAAAATGGAAATGTCACTCGTATGCACGTACATACAAACTCCTGTCTCCAAGTCATGATGTAATTCATTTTTCATCATCGATTTATATGAATGGTTATAAATATTTATATAAAGAATATATATTATATTATATTTATTTAATTATTTATTAACATTTAAAATATTAATTAACCATGATAAAAGTGTGTGGTCCAAAATTTTAAAACCTAAACATACTCGACAAATGAAGCACTTAACACACAGAATGATGATGATAATGAAAGATTATTATTAAATGGGTGAAAATAAGTTATAAATAAACCATGTATCATATTATATGCATTATTATAGTTTTTTATATAATTATAATAAATTTAAATTTATTGTATAGGTTATTAGAGTGGTTATGAAGATATATAGACATGAGGTAAGGGTTTTATGTTAAAGTCTCGTTTTTTACCAAGATTGTTTATGCTTAAATTTTCAAATGATGAAGTTATATGATATATGTATCCTAAAAATTAATTATTTTTATATCCTATGGTTATTTTTTTAAATTTCATGTTTTCATTTCATTTTCCTCTCTTTAAGTACTCAATATAATAAAAGAACATTTTCATGGAAAATGGTCATTGTTTTTCCCTTCAGTCGAGAATCTTTTCTTCTATATCCATATTTTTATATAAAATGTTTCAATAATTTTTTTACTAATATAAAAAGATAATTTAATTTAATTTTTAACTATATTTAACTTTATTTACCAAGATAAAAAAATCTTACCATTTTCAAAATATAGAACTTTCTTCTTTTTACTAAAAATGTAAAAGGAATTTTTTTGCTTAATGTACACTACATGAGTGACTTTATCCACCATTATGAATACTATTATCTTTAAAGATTTTTATATATGTTTCATTAATTATTTTCAATCAAATTTTTACCTTAATATTTTTGGAAATTTTTATATTCTAAATATTTTATTTCAAATGAAAAGTGTATTTGCCTCAAGAAACGCTCTAATTATATTTTAAAGGTATTTTTATTTATAACATCATCCTTTGATATTTGTTGTGATTTAATGGGGATATAATACAATATTTATATATTTATTCATTCTTCATATGGTTAATTATTATGATGATGAAATTTTTATTAAAATAGTATCCTTTCCATCGGTTATGATTTGATGATATGATGAATTTTATAAGATCACATGACACACATATGTATGGTATTCATTATGTGATGGGTGGGACCAAAATTTTATATCCCTCCAATATATTGGGTAAATATGTATATCTCATGATATAATAAAGACTAGAATGGATAGTGAACCATGTTTATTAATAGACATTGTCCAAGAAGATAGTCTTGAGAGTGAACCTTGACTATGAAAATAATGGAATGAGGAGTGAACCCAATCCATTATGTTAGTATTGGAAATGATATTTGAATAATGAAATTATTTTCTATGCTTATCTGCAAGCCAAAAACTTATGTATTATGATTATGATATATTTTCATAGATCATTATTGATTATTTATGATTACACAGTCATATATCTTATGTAAATTTATTAATAAAACATTATTCCATGTTTCATGATTATGATATATGAATTGATGGGTATGATTTTCTAATGTTCCACCCATGTTATCATACTCTTAAATTTATCTTATGATCACTTATGATCATATATTTATATCACTTATTTTTACCCATACTGATCATCTGAACTCACCCTTTAATATTTTTCCCTTCCCTAGGTTAGGAGAAATGTTTAAGTATGTTATCTATAATAAAGGTTCTATTTTTGAAGAACTAAATAAGAAATGATGTAGATATTTTAGGTACCTTGTTTTTATAAATCCATGATTCCAAAGACACTAAACCTCTATGGTCCCCAGGAATCTATTAGTTTGAAATGTATTTATTATTCATTAAAAATGATTTAATATTTATGTAAGAAATGTTTGTGTCATTTTAATCTCACCACTGAAAGAACTATCACCTTCAGCTTGGCCTGAAAATGTGTTATATACTTATAAACCTCTATTGGATCCAATTTCTGGGAGGAAAATTTTCTTCAATACTTTATAAAAGGTTATATGATTAAAGATAATCACTTAATTTAACAAAGTCTCTTTTAATTAAATCGTGAATTAGATCACCTTTGACTCCTCATAACCACTCAAATATGAAGCAAAAAAATAAATCTATGGAATTAGTTTCATAATCCGTAACTTATATAGATCCCCAGTGATGGTTCATGAACACACTTTCCTTAACTTGGTGCAGGGTTTCATGGTAAAATTACTTTAAAAATAGCTCTTGTATATTCTTCCATATTATTTTTCTTGTATTTCTTAGAAACTTGCATAACATCTCACCAATAGTGAGATTCCCTTCAAGCATAAATGTAACTAAAAAACTTAGGGTTTATATAGAGACTTATTTTATTCAAGGATATGGTAAAGGTGTTTAATCCATTCTTTATCCTCTTGAGGAGACACATCCATTTGAAAGATCATAGGAGGTTAAAAATGAAAACCCTTCATAATCATAAATCTAGTAAGATACATTCAAGGATATTTTTTTACTTTCAGTTTAAAATAATTGCACGAGTCCTCCAAAGAACATACAATTCATCTTTAGGTTATTCGAGTGGCATATTCTCCTTTTCCCCTTTCTGGACAATAGGATTTTGTTTCAATGAAAAATACTCTATAATAAAGTGTATAATCATATTATAATTCCACCCTAAGTGGAGGAAATCCAAAATCATTAAAATTAATTACTAGGTTAGGTCTATCCACATACCCCTCTCTCTTTCTTCCATTTATAAAACACTATTAATTATTAAAGTTTCAATTGAATTGATTATTAAAACTAATTTACATACTTGAAAAGTATCAACAATGTATGAAAATTAATTCACAGTTAATGGAATTTTTTTTGGGTCATATTAACCAATTTTCTAAAAATAAATCTATAAGAAAGCACTATTTATTTATTTTCAATTTTTTAGTTAATATAAATCATCAATTAGTTCCAATAATAATATATGATAAATATATGTATTAAAAATATATAACATGTTATCCTAATTTTTCCTTTTTACCGATTACAATCATGATGCAAGAGAATCAATAATTAAGATTTTCTAGAAGATAATAAGGGAAGCTGAAATCCCAAACTACCCTTGGTAACTTAGGCTTCCACCTTGATTATGTTATCCCGACATATTTTTGGGTTACATTCTTCTTCCAAAAATTGCAATATCCCTAATATCATCATATAACATATCCAAGAGACCTAAATATATCCAATGATACTATTTTGTAGTGTCCATGACATAATTACCCAAATTAAATCATTCTAGGTCACCATAACACCTCAGGTGCACCTCCCGATAGTCATAGGCTAGTGTAAATGCCACTGGTTGAAGGGAGAGTCATTTAGAGATGGTTTTCCACCTTGGAATGGTGATACGATACCAAATATAACCATGGATATATTTTCCTGACCAAAATGCCCTAAGGACACTATGGATATAACATATTAATGACGATAACATAAAAGATGTGAAATTTATATAAAATTCAATACATTTCATGTATATAAAGTACTATACATAAAAATATTCTAAAAATCCAAAATAAATTCAAGGTAAGTGGTGTGAGATAATAAATATGCATAAAAAGTAAAGTAAACAAAATGTGTCTTAATGACCCAAAATATAGATCTCTAAAGTGGAATATCTCATATTGAGAAAAGGGGAAAACCCTGATGAGTCTATGATGTACACCCTCTATTAAGTGAAAAAGGTACCATCCAAGATCTATATACCATGTTACACTAAGAACCATGCATAAGCACATTGACTTTACCAAGGTCATGAACAAACGAGTCTTCATACATCTCAACAAGGGTATGCGTAGGGTCTGGGTAAGATATACTCAGAAGGTGGCCACCACCATCCCTTAGCCACCTATAATAAGCTAATGTGCATGTAGAAATATAAAAAAACTATAGTAATAGACAAATATTAAACATTATGCTATAAAAATGTTATTATATTTAATGTTTAATGATAATTTTTAACTCCATAAAATGGGAGGTTCTATACCTATCATGTCCGCTTCAGGCCTAACCTAGGATCTAATAAGATATTTAATAAGAGTTAGGGTATAGAACCTATCCCATTGATGGGAATGGTAACACTATATACAAAATTCAGGAAAACCGATATACTCATACCATTCAAGGATAGAAGAATGGGTGTACAAAATATAGGGTGTTGTGAGCTCATCCCATATTAGCAACATATATTTCAACATATTGGTGTACCTATGAACCTTTTTATACAATCATATAATATACCCCTTAATAATGTAATTACATATCTAGTTACTAAATCAAAAAATATAATAAGAAGATATAATTTTAATTCATACATAGATTGAAAAAAAAATACTATGTTCTAATCATTGTGGAATTCATCCAATATACAATCATACCTAGTATACAAATATTTTAAATTAAAAATAATAAATATAGTTAAATTAATAAAAAAAATTAATGTATATATAAAACATGGTATATCCTAATGTAAGAAAAATAAAATTACTTAAAACAAGATAAATTTTCATAAAACTATTTTAGAAAAGTTTTAGTAAGTTTAAAATTTTATTTTAAATTTTATTCACTTGGCCCTGTATCAATTCAATTAATACTATTTAATAATATGATACATGGATGGGTTTTACCTACGAATTAAATTGAAAAATTATTCTAAGGAGTCCAGGGAAGGAGACTCAACCAGTATTTGGATTTAAATATCAAATTTAAACCATAATAAAATTAGAAATTGATTCATTATTTGAATAAAAGATGAAATTATGTAATAAAATCTAGGAAATACCTTGATATTGACTATTTTACTTCCCCATAGAAGCTGTATTGAGAGAAGATTAAATAAAAAATATTTGAATAGAACAAGTTTTAGGATAAGGTAGTTTTTTTGGAGTTGGTTCCCTAGAACCACATTCAGTGTACATTATGATAGACTGTATTCATAGTTTTGAATAAATATAATAAACTCCTTATCACATCATTATTGTTCTTCTACATGACATAGTATGTGATAATTTCCTAATAGTAGTTGTCACAGGGAATGCTAATATAAGTTCCCCACTATGATGAGAATCTAGAAGTGCGATGAAAATATTCTTAAATATATGTTCTATCAATGGATTAAATAATTTAAGGGACATAATTCATATAGTATATATATGGTGGAGAGTCATAGGACCTTGAGGCACCTTCTCATGGTGTACTCCCTTGGTAATATCCAGTGTATGATATTATGAGAATGAGACATGCCAGTAAGACATCCATAATTATATGTTTCATTAGATGTTCTTATTTTCAGACATGAGTATTGATCCTTATACTTTAGTATTATTATTAATGAGTATTATAAGTTAGGTACTTTGATGTATTGACAAAAACTATGATGACATAAGTTTGCGGTGTGGTAGAATATGTGGGGTGTGTCAAAAGTAATATTGCATTAATTAATAATGTGAGAAAGTACTTTCCCCTTCCGTTATTCAACATATGCTGATATCTTAGGGCCTTTGATGGATATTATATCAGCTAAACAAATCCATGACCATGGTGTTCTATAAGAAATTTTAATTTCCAAGAATTCAAATAAAGATACATAGAGCACATAGGTTGATGGAACCAACATACAACCTACCTGATTAGATATATCATGATAAAGAGATTAAATTACACAGTAAGTATCTATATGAGGTATTATTTAATTATGGAATTAAATTATTTCTCTATGGGTGCCTTGTAATGTTTCTAGATGCAAACCTTGTACTTCAGGATGCTTTACCTAAAGCCACTAAGAAGGTTCCCTAAAGGGTCACACACTAAGTGTATCCAAAATCTCAGTTAAATAATATATTATTATTTGTTATTTAAAATTTTGAATAAATATTATTTCACACATATTTTAATAATTATTCATCTTTTCTCAATCACATATATTTTGTCACCAGTTATTCAAGAGAATATTATGTGATACGAATATTTAATAAATATTTTTTTCTATTTAGTGAATATAAGATTAATTATTTTTTGGTGAATAATTCGGTGATATTTATTTATTAAATAAGTAGTCATTATTCATGTCTAGATAAAATTTCTGGTGGAATGGATGACTGAGTTTAACGGTTTATTGAGAAATAATATATATTGAATATTATTTGAATAAATAATATTTAATTTTAATTCATGATTTTAGCACATGTCAAGAAATAATAATATTATTATCATTGTATAAATGGGGTTATGTAGGTATTAAATAAATATAAATGGGAACTTTTTCAATTATATTTTTCTAACCCTAGTAGTATATAAACCCAATTATATTATTTCTCACAAGATCCAATTCATTTGTTTTATTGTGTTTAATGAATATGGAAAATTCTCTTGAAGTCCTAGAGAGCTCCCTTCTCCAAGAATGCTCCCAAGAATTAAGAGTGATCTTCCTCTACCTCTCACTCTCGAGTTAAGATAGATCAAAGAGAATCCATTTTAATAGATTTGTAAGGCTATCAAAGTTGAACGATTCAAGCGATATGATTTACCATGCTAGCACCGGAGATTCCTAAGATGACATTCGATGATTTGGGGAACATGTGTGGATCACTACTAGGGGGAATCTACTCTTGATTCCCATAATTCAATCATGATACAACATATATATGTTTTTATATCAATAAATAGAGAAAAAATTCTCACAAGGTAATTCTTTAATTTAATAAATTAATTATAAATAATTTGTGGTGATCATGCGCTAAGGTTCTGGAATTTTATCCATTGTCTATTTTCTTTGATTTAATTCCATTGATCATAGTTATTATCATTGTATGAGTTTTTGATTGATCATCGATCATGAAAAAAAAAATTTGGCCATGGCCCATCACACGCTTCTACTGCACCCAAAACCTATAGTTTTTAGATATTACCACCATGAAAAGGAAAGGAGAAGAAGATTAAGGGTAATCCATGACCTTAACATGATGGAGAAGAGATTATATGACCGAATAAAGATAACTAGATCAAAGAAAGCAGATAGGTAGATCAAAAGGAGAGAACAGGGGAGAAAGAGCTTGATTGGGGATAAAATAGATGAAAAATGGAATGGAATCCCAATTATTAGCCTTGAAAGGAGTTATAATTTAGGGTTTGCAAAGATCAAAATCCCTTTATTAAGTGTATTTTTCTAGGATTCCTAGAAACCCATTATAGAGCCCCCAAGTACCTAATAGACATGAAAAGGCACCTGAAACCACCAGACAACCACCAGGTACCTGATACTCAACCACTAGTTACCTAGTGCCTTTTTCACCCTTCTTCCTTATCCTTTTCATCCCAACGCCTTCCAAAAAACCTTAATCACCCTTCCAAATTAGAATAATATCTAAAATGAAATTTAAATATTTAAATTAAGGGAAATTATGTTCCTAAATAGGTAAGGTTTATTATATTTTAAGTACTATTAAAAGTCACAACTAAGCCTAAAACAATGAGTTAAAAGGATAATTAGCAGTAAATTAATAAAATGATACATAATTTGTTCTCTTTTTAACATTTTCAGTGTGTAAATTAAAGAAAATAAAATTTATTATTAATATATTACCTTCACATAATAAGTTAAGTAAAATTTTATTAAAATGACTTGATTTATTTCATAAATAGAATTGAGATAATATTATTATACTATGTTTGGTTATTATAATGTGTATTAGGGGATTATAGGTAAAGTAAATGTATGCTATAGATTTTGGACATGAAATAAAGGTAATATTAGTTAAAAATTATTCTTATTGATATAGAAGTGTCATAAATGAATATGATATATATGTGATTCTTCAAAACCACACTTCTACATCAAGTGTGTATAATATTACATCACATTATACATAATGTAAGAACTAGGATCTTCTTTTTAGGTATGTTTTTATCTTCTCTGGTGTTTTTGAGAAAAAGTGGAGTTTTCAGAAATTTTTATGTACACACCGTGTACTTATATGTACATGTCGTGTAATATTTTGCCTCACATTTTCGTGTGCTAACCAGGTAACGACCGAGCACATAGCAGTGTGTGGTGACCTAGAGATCGCCTTATGTAGGGGAGGGTAAGGGTAAGTACACACCATATACTTCTAAGGTACATGCCGCGTACTTTCTTTTTTCATTAAATGGACTGAGGTCACATCTAATTGGCAGAAGTGTCTTCTTCTTTGCCTTCTTCGACCAAGAGCATCTGTACGACACCGATCCTTCCCCGAGAACCCGATTGAGCATCCGTTCTCTGATTCGACCATCATCAATTACATTGGAATGGCCACGGTAATATCTTCCTTGTTCTAGAGCTTTGTCTCTTGATTTATCTTCTTTCTCAAGTTATCCTCGATTGAAAATTTTAGAAATTTTTGTAGATCTACGGAATTCTAGGTATATTCAAGGCCTAAGGTTCACGTATATTGATCTCACGATGCCGAGGTAGGTGGTTTGTGCCTTTCCATAGATAGTCTTTGAGTTATATGTGAAAAAGTGCCCAATACCCTTGATCGGGGTATTACGTGTTTACGGTTTTAAACCTGTTATTGCCTACAATGATTTATATTCTTGATTAGAGGTCAAATGAATGTGAATAGGGTAAATTTATATTCTATGGATGTCTTACCGATGATTTTATTTGTCACGACCCGTCCTCAGGGCTCGTGCCGTGACTAACCCAAGACCACCTTCCATAGGCCAGGGGCTGGTGACTAGAACTAAAGGCATAATCCTAATGAAAAGGGAAGGCATTACCTTTATAAAAGTAAAAAAAACACAACAGATTATGCAATAGAAGGAAGCACTAAGTAATATTGAATATAAAAGTATATGTTGAAGGAAAGGGGCCAGAAATACAATCCCAACAGTAAAGCTAGTAAAACTTCAGTAAAGTAAAATAGAAACCACTGAGTCTTCCTTTGGGAATCCCACCTGAAGGGTGGGTACAGATGGCCTCCTCAGCACCTCGGTTCTGGCCGCCCGCTCCGTGTACGTCTCGCCAAGTGGTCCACCTCTGGGTACCATTTAGCTCCACAAGTCTCCACCTCGATCATTGTTGTTTGTCGTCTGCATCCAACACAATGTAGTGCAGGCATGGCCCATGCAGGGGTGAGTATACGATACTCAGTAAGGACCCTGAGACCCCCGAAGGTCTCCCAGAATCCCCGAAGGATAAACCATAGAAGTAAGACACAATCACGAAGTATCATCCAACTCTACGTAGGTATATTCCCATACATATACCTAAGTTATCAATGATAGTTCGGATCTAACTCTCGAGCCCAAGCACAACCCAGTCCACACAGGAAAGAAAGTCAATCAATTCGATGATAATGATTGAAAGTCAAGACTCAACTCACACAGGTATACACAACTTAAAGAGAGTAAGATATTATTAGTTATATCCACTTAATCATCTATCACTTTCGAACGACATATACCCGTAGAAACCCTAAATAGTAGTATCTTGTTGCTGTTGAACCCACGGAGGATTAAGTCCAGTCTCGTTGCTGTCAAAACCATGGAGGATTCAGTTGAGTCTCATTTTTGTTGAACCCATGGAGGATTTATTCCAGTCTTGTTGCTATCGAAACCACAGAGGATTCAGTCCAGTCTCGTTGCTGTCGAACCCAAGGAGGATTCAGTTCAGTCTCATTACTGTCGAACCCACGGAGGGTTCCAGAACAATTTCCATAGCTGCCAAACCCACAGAGGATTCCAGAAAAGATGTCATTGCTGCCGAACCCACAGAGGATTCCATTACAGTTGTTGTCACTTCCGAACCCACGGAGGATTCCAGTACAGTTGTCGTCGTTGCTGAACCCACAGAGGATTCTAGTACAGTTGTCGTCGCTGCCGAACCCATGGAGGATTCTAATATAGTTCTCATCGCTGTTGAACCCACAAAGGATTCTAGTACAGTTTTCAATGCTATAGAACCCACAGATAATTCTAGTACAGTTTTCATCGCTGCCGAATCCATGGAGGATTCTAGTACTATTGTCGTCGCTGCCGAACCCACAGAGGATTCGAGTACAGTTGTCGTCGTAGTCGCAACTAGCTCTAGGGTTCCTGCACACAGCACGCTCGATTCTGAGAGGGTCCGCTCCTTGAGCCAAGGGGTCAATACATTAACTATCACAAAGTCAAAAGTTTATGTATCTCGAAGTTCCGTCTCTTCAAAAGAAACCCAACACGACAGATGGAGTGTCAATCAGACGCCTGGTCTGAGAGTTATTAGCATTTTTGTTCTAGGGGCCTAGTTGGAAATACGCTCGTTCCAAACCCGTCCATTTTCCAAAGTCGTCCAAAACTCACTTAGAGTATTGAAAAAGTACCACTTAATCGCGAGGGTCATAGTTCCGTAGAAGGTGCATCGATCAGATACACGGTCGTCAAGTTATTTGCATTTAAGAGAAACGGGTCCGGCCCGTCAAGCCAGGTGGGATGACAGGTCGGCCCGTCCTGGATCCGTGGGTCTGACATGTCTAAGGGGTCGGCCTGGGCCGATGATGCGTGGCCTGGCCTGGTGGTGCATGGACCGGCCCATGACAGGCGCGGCCCGGCCCGCTGGGGCGTGTGCCGGCCCGTGGCAGGCGCAGCCCGACCCGATGGGGTGCGGCCCAGCCCACGGCTGGGCGCGGCCCAGCTCAGCTGGCACGACCCAGCTCGGGTGGTGTGGCCCCCAGTTTTCTGAAACGGCTGCACCGAGCGGCGCCGCCCTCCTGTCCGGCTGGCCGAAGCTGGTCGGTCTTCCTAGCACGAGCAGCCCGCATGGGCGGGCCATTGTTCCCCCATCATGGCACCCTCCTGGCGCCACGGGTCTTCCCAGCCCGGCCGACTGCCAGCCAGCTGGTTCATTAGCCGAGCGTCCCACGGAACACGGGCCACAGTCCTCTTGTCTGGCCGGCTACAGTCGTCCGGTTAGCTCGGCAAGCGGCCCATAGATGCAAGCCACACCACCTCCTCAGTGCGGCGCCAAGGGTGTCGCGGATCCTTCAGCCCGTCCAGCTTTAGTCGGCTGGTTCTTCCTTGGCTGAGTGGCCTGCGCTTGCGGGATGTGGTTTCTGGTTGTCTCCGACTCATTTGCATGGATTCTTTCCTCCGGTGCCAACACAAGAAATAATTAACGGAGGGTCGTTGGTCCGTGTTTGTTCGACCCACGCCCTCCACGTTAGATGATAACAACTAACACACTGCCATCCAAAATGAACACCAAGGTACGAGGTATAATTTAATTCAATTAATATTATACAAACACACTACCTTGAATTAAGACGTTGCACATCGTCAAGCCATGGAATGAGGATTTGAAGATGACATCGAGATGCGTCCGAGGAGGAAGCGTAGTCGACATTCCTTGTGGGAGATGTCTTCTCCCTTGAGGCGGAGGAAGAAGAAAGGGTGAAGTTCTTCGTGGAGAGAACTCTGTTCTTCATGTTCTTTACGTTCCTCATTGGATGAACAAACCTCCTTCTCCCCTTAGTTCTCCCAAAATTCCCCCACAAATATTTTCCAACAAAAATAATAATAAGGCTTACCATTATAATAGAGTTTCCATGAAATAAAAAATAATTCAAAAAGAATTATTGACACCCAAGTTAATTAAAGTAGACATTAATTATTTGGGTGGGCACAATTTATGAGAGAAGAGGTGGCCTCATTAATTCATGGGAATTCGAAGAGGTTCAATGAAAAAGGGAAGTTAATGGGAGTCGAAAGGTTAGGGGTTTGTGTGGTAACCACCTCACATTATCCTCCCATGGGAGGTTATGTGGGTGTGGGCCCCTCCTCTAACTACCCCTTGTAGGAAATAACCACCAAACATAAATAATTTGTGTAACACAACAAATTATTTAAATTATTAGGAAATCCTAAAAAAACTTCTCCTCCCATCCAAAAGCAACTGGAGTAAAGGTCCCCTTAGAGGAATACTAACGCTGCGAGTTCATCGGTGTCCTCAGATTTCAATTCCGAGCACTTGATCAAAAGATAGAAAAAACTCACACGTACTTTTACTAAACGTACCCGAAAAAAACATCAGAAATTGATTCCGAGCACACCAGGACTCGGAATCAGGTGCCGTCAAAAACTGAAGACTCATAAAATTTCAAAGAATTATGAAAAAAAAATTCCTTTAAATTTACGACATTTACATTACTCCCACCTTAGGTATTTACGTCCCCGTAAAGCTATAACACACACTAGGGAAACAAAACGGGGTACTGAACACGTGTCTGAGCCTCCCGCTCCCATGAGCTCTCTTAGAGGTTCCATTGTTGCCAGCCAACGCGCACCAGAAGAATCGACCATCCACGTAGGACCCGCTTCTATCGATCCTTGATCTCCACCGGAACCTCCGTGAATGTAGCCCTGTCATCGATGTCCATCTCCCCTTGGTCAATGATGTGGGATGCTTCATGCATGTATCTCCTCAATTGATATACTTAGAATAAGTCATGCACCCAGTGCAACCGAGGTGGATGGGCCAGGAGGTAAGCCACCTCACCTACTCTGCTGAGGACCTGGAAAGGTCCGATGAAACACGGAGATAACTTGCCGCCCCAGCCAAATATCCATAGAACTCGTCGAGGTGAGACCCGTAGGAAAACATGGTCACCATCATCAAACTCCTGTGGTATCCATCTCCTATCAGCATAGGACTTATGTCTGTTTAGTGCAGTCTTCATCTGCTCCTGGATGATCTGCACCTTCTTAGTATTAGCTTGAACCATCTCTGGTCCTACAAGTGATGACTCCCCTGGGTCAGTCCAGCATAGAGGTTACCTGCAAGGTCGGTCGTACAATGCCTCATATGGGGCCATCCCATTGGTGTAGTGGTAGATGTTGGTGTACGCAAACTCTACCAAGGGTAAATTATCCTCTCAACTATGACCAAAGTCAAGGACACATGCACGGAGCATTTCCTCGAGAGTCTGAATGGTCCTCCCAGTCTGACCATCCATCTGAGTATGGAAGGTGGTGTTCAAGCAAAGCTGCATCCCAAAAGCCTTATATAATCCCTTCCATAGCCGAAAAGTGAAACAAGCATCTCTATCGGAGACGATAATGGATGGCACACCATGAAGTCGTACGATCTCTTGAACGTAGAGGCATCCCAAGCTCTCTACTGAGCCATGATCTCTGATCGGTAGGAAGTGGGATGACTTGCTCAGTCGTTCTACGATCACCTAGATAGATTCATGCCCACTGGAGGTACGTGGAAGCCCCGTCACGAAATCCATAGATATCCCATCCCACTTCCACTCTGGGACCTCCAAGGGATGTACCAAGCCAGCTGGTACCTGGTGCTCCGCCTTCACTTGCGGACAAGTGAGGCATTGTGATACAAACTCTGCTATAGCATTCCCCTTCCCAGGAGTATAGACTCTCTAAAAGTCATAGTCCTGGAGGAACTCAATTCAAAATCACCATCTCCGGTTTAGGTCCTTCCACGAGAAGACGCAACTGAGACTTTTGAGATTAGATTCAACCATAAACCATTTTCTCAACAAATATGGGTGTAACTATCCATTTGTAAAGAGCTCAACTACACCTTTTTGCCTACGTCCTACAAGAGATGATAAGATTTCTCCTTTGTTGAAAAGATAAATCTGGTCTCATCCCCTGGATGAACCACGTTCTTTGCCTAATACAGTCAATCCTAAAATGAATGGAACTATTTCATTCCATGGACGATGTCGTAAGGCCTCAACGCTTCTACCAAGAGATCTAGCTATTACTCTCGCCTCTATGGGTTGAGTCACACTGTCGGCAGCAGTGTATGGTCACTAGGTCTCCTCTAGTAGAAATCTTGAAAGTGAGGGTCAAGTCAACGGTTTTAACCGGAACCTCTCAGTATCAACCAGTTGAAAAGGTAGAAAAGCAAAAATCACATGACAAGTGTCTTTTATTATAGTATATCAAAGTACAAAGACACAAAGAAACCACAAACAATGACATCAACAAAGCTAGAAGCATCATAAACAAAGGCCTCTAAGTCTATAGCTAGTCCCGCTCCTGTCCACTTGCTGCTCGACCAGCTCCTCTTCCATGTCCGCCTGCTCCTGGAGGACCACCATGGTCGAACCTCTACCTCTGCCTGGAAGGTCCCTCTACTGCTTGTTTCTCATCTACAGGACGGGTCGGGTAGTCTCGATCCAAGTGATCCTCCTCGCCGCATGCATATCACATCCTTCTCCTCATATGGCTGGCTCTGTTTCGGGTGCCCCGCACAACCGAACCTTTATCCTAAGGTCGCCCACCTAATGGCCTGATCCGCTTGGACCTCTGTGACATATGTCTACTACCGGCTGTAGAAGACTCCGCTATGGTTAGAAATACTTACGGATAGAGCAGTATATCTTGAACCCGCACAGAGCATAGAGTCGCTAGTACAAACTCCGCCCTGAAAATACCCTTGAAGTATTCCCAGGTGAGAGTAGCCTCATCGTAAAACTGGAGCCTCAGACTCCACCACCTCTCAGCTTCTCCCTAAAAGAGACTAACATCTAGGTAAACCATCAAGTCGGCGGGTGTCCCAACTATGTGGATAATTCATGATACAACCTCCAGCCAACACCCGACTGTTTGAAAATCTAACTCACCTCAAAACATAGGAGGCATCTCTCACTGGAATTCATGCTATGCACTCAGCCGGCATGCACTCTCTATTGCTGGATCTAGTGGTATCGGTGGTCCAGTCAGTAGAGGTGCCGATGGTACCTCCTCTATGATGGGGCCCTACACCGAGGCCTCATCACTCGGTGATCTACCATCTCGTACATAACTCGGAACCCTAGTTGGATGCCTTTGTGGGGCCATACAGAAAAGAAACAGGTGTGCCATGATTTAAACAGTATACATGGTGAGCTGACACAAAGTAATCATGAAGAAAAATTTTGAAACACACATGCAATCAGTGTTTTCGTGCACCGAGTCCAAAATCAGAGGTCAGTGTCCTGGTGTATGGATGTGTCGGCAGCAACACCAACACTGGACTCCCTAGACTAAAAACCACACTCAACACTCTTAACACTATTTCTTCATAGAAAATAATGATCAGAGTCATGAGTTCTGCGGTAGAACCGACTCCTCTGATACCAATTTGTCACGACCTGTCCTTAGGGCTCGTGTCGTTACTACCCCAAGCCCGCCTTCCATAGGTCAGGGGTTGGTGACTAGCACCAAAGGCGTAATCCTGATAAAAATGGAAGGTATTGCCTTTATAATATTAAACAAACACAACAGAGTACTCAATAGAAGTAAGCACTAAGTAATAATGAATACAAAAGTAAGTGCTGAAGGGAAAGGGGCCGGAAATAAAATCCCAACAGTAAAGCTAGTAAAACTGAAGTAAAGTAAAACAGAAACCACCGAGTCATCCTCTGGGAATCCCACCTGAAGAGTGGGTAAAGATGGCCTCCTCAGCACCTCGGGTCCGGCCGTCCGCTCCTTGTACGTCTCTCCAAGTGGTCCACCTCCGATTACCGTCCAGCTCCACAAGTCTCCACCTCGATCAGTGATGTCCACCGTCTGCATCCAACACAATGTAGTGCAGGCATAGACCATGCAGGGGTGAGTATACGATACTCATTAGGGACCCCGAGGCCCCCGAAGGTCTCCAAGAATCCATGAAGGATAAACCACAGAAGTAAGATGCAATCACAAAGTATCATCCAAATCTACTTAGGTATATGCCCATACATATATCAAAGTTACCAATCACAGTTCATCTCCAACTCTTGAGCCCAAGCACAACCCAGTCGACACAGGAAAGCATGTTAATCACTTCGATGATAATGATTTAAAGTCAAGACTCAGCTCACACAGGTATACACAACTTAAAGAGAGTAAGAGATGATTAGTTGTAGCCACTGAATCATCTATCACTGTCGAATGGCAGATACCCACAGAAACCCTAAACAGCAGTATCTCGTTACTTTCAAACCCACGGAGGATTCAGTTCAGTCTCGTTGTTGTCGAACCCACTGAGGATTTAGTCCGGTCTCATTGCTGTCGAACCCACGAAGGATTCAGTCCAGTCTCGTTGCTATTGAACCCACAAAGGATTCAGTCCACTCTCGTTGTTGTCTACCCCACAGAGGATTTAGTCCAGTCTCATTGTTGTCGAACCCATAGAGGATTCCAGTACAGTTGTCGTCACTGTCGAACCCACGGAGGGTTCCAGTACAGCTGTCATCGCTGCCGAACCCACGGAGGATTCCTGTACAGTTTTTGCCGCTGCCGAACCCATGGAGGATTCTAGTACAATTGTCGTCATTGCCGAAACCACGGAGGATTCCAGTAAATTTTTCATCGCTGCCGAATCCACGGAGGATTCCAGTACAGTTTTCGTCGCTGCTGAACCCACGGAGGATTCCAGTACAGTTGTCCTTGCTACCGAACCCATGAAGGATTCCAGTACAGTTCTCATTACTACCTAACCCATGGAGGATTCCAGTACAGTTGTCACCGCTGCTGAACCCACGGAGGATTCCATTACAGTTTTCTTCGCTGCCGAACCCACGGAGGTTTCCAGTACAGTTGTTGCCGCTGTTGATCCCACGAAGGATTCCAGTACAGTCGAAGCCAGCTCTAGGGTTCCCGCACACAGCACGCTCGATTCTGGGAGGGTCCACTCCTCGAGCCAAGGGGTTGACACATCTACTATCACGAAGTCTAGAGTTGATGTATCCTGATGTTTTGTCTCGTCAAAAGAAACCCAATGCGACAGACGGCACGTCAATCGGACGCCCGGTCTGAGAGTTATTAGCATTTTCGTTCTAGGGGTCCGGTTGGAAATACACTCACTCCAAACCCGGCCATTTTCCAAAGTCATAAAAAACTCACTTAGAGTATCGCAAAAGTACCACTTCATCATGAGGGTCCCGGTGCCGCAGAAGGTGCGTCGATCGGATGCACGGTCGTCAAGTCATTTTCATTTAAGCGAAACGGGCCCAGCCTGTCAAGCCCGATGGGCTGGCGGGTTGGTCCGTCCTGGCTCGGTGAGTCCGACCTGTGTAAGGGTTCGGCCCAGCCCGATGATGCATGGTCCGGCCCAGTGGAGCATGACCCAACCTGTGGCAGGCGTGGCCCGGCCCGGTGGGGCTTGGCCCGGCCCATGGCAGGCGCGGCCCGACCCGGTGGGGCACGGCCTGGTTGGGCGTGGCTCATCCAGATGGTCGGGCGGACCGGGGGGCGTGGCCCCCGGTTTTCTGAAATGGCGGTGCCGCCCTCATGTCCGGTCGGCCGAAGCTGGCCGGTCTTCCTGGCGCGGGCGGCCCGCCCAGCACGGTGCCCTCCTAGTGTCACGGGTCTTCCCAACACGACCAGCCGCCTGCCGACCGGTTCATCCACTGAGTGGCCCACGAAATGCAGGCCATGGTCCTTCGCAGCGCAGCGCCACAAGGCATCGCGGTCCTCTTGTTCGGCCGGCTACAACTGGCTGGTTGGCACGGCAAGCGGCCCGTGGATGCGGGCCATACCTCCTCCTCAGCACGGCGCTAAGGGGGTCTCGGATCCTTCAGCCCGAAAGGCTTTAACTGGCCAGTTCTTCCTCAGCCGAGTGGCCCGCGCTTGCGGGCCGTGGTTTCCGGTTGCCGCCGCCTCATTTCCATGGCTTTTTTCCTTCAGCGCCAACATAAGCAAGAATTAATAGAGGTTCTTCGGGCCATGTTTGTTCAGCCCGCGCCCTCCGCGTTAGATGATAACAGCTAAACCACCGCCATCCAAAATCAACACCAAGGTATGAGGTATAATTTAATTGAATTAATATTATACAAACACCCTACCTTGAATTAATATATTTCATGTCGTCATGACACAGAAAGAGGATTTGAATACGACATCGGGATGCGTCCGAGGAGGAAGCGTGGTCGACGTTCCTCACGGGCGATGTCTTCTCCCTTGATGCGGAGGAAGAAGAAATGGTGAAGTTCTTTGTGGAAAGAATGTCGTTCTTCGTGTTCTTCACGTTCCTCGTTGGATAAACAAACCTCCTCCTCTCCTTAGTTCTCCCAAATTCCCCCCCCCCCACCAATTTTTTCCAACAAAAATAATAATAAGTCTTACCATTATAATAGAGTTTCCATGCAATTCAAAATAATTCAAAAACAATTATTGACACCCAAGTTAATTAAAGTAGACATTAATTATTTGGGTTGGCACAATTTGTGAGAGAAGAGGTGGCCTCATTAATTCATGGATATTACAAGAGTTTCAAAAAAAGGGAAGTTAATGGGAGTTGAAAGGTTAGGGGTTCTTGTGGGCCCCACCCCACATTATCCTCCCATGGGAGGTTATGTGGGTGTGGGCCCCTCCTCTAACTACCCCTTGTAGGAAATAACCCCAAAATGTAAATAATTTGTGTAACACAACAAAATATTTAAATTATTAAGAAACCCCAAAAAAACTTCTCCTCCCATCCAAACGAAACTACGCTAAAGGTCCGCTTAGACCAATACTGACGTTGTGAGTTCATCGGTGTCCTCAGATTTCAATTCTGAGCACCGGTTCAAAAGATAGAAAAACTGGTGCGTACGTTTACTGAACTTACCCGAACAAAACTTCAGAATTTGATTCCAGGGACACTGGGCCTCAGAATCTGGTGCCGTTAGAAAAAACGAACTCATAAAATTCCAAAGAATTAATAAAAAAATTCCTTGAAATTTCCTGGTCTTTAAAGTATTTTTTTATGACCTTTTGGTCTTTCTTTTCCTGTTAGGCTGCTTGTTTTCCATTCCTAGTGCTGGTAAGATGGAGTAATATTATCTATCTGACATGTTGTTATGTTGTAGACTATTTAGCCAAGTATTTCTTGAGGTATACTTTGGTGTCTATATATTGTTGTGATCGATTGACTTACACAGGGCCGTGAGAACCTGGTGTAGTTGACCATAGAGAGAATGGACGTTGACGGCTTCTCCAGAGTGTTTGTTTACTATTATGATACGAGACAATAGGGGTATGGACGTAAGTGATTTTTCATAGTATCTGTAGTTTCTCGATGCAGGAAACATGGGGAATTGGAGGTTGAGTGCTTCCCTAGAGCACCATTTAGTTACAGATACGAGCCTATAGGGGGAATTGACGGTGAGGGTTTTATCAGAGAGCATGTGAAAAAGCTAAACTAGAGGGGTTAGACCATGTGTACTTCCCAGAGGGTTTCTTGTGTTTGTTTTGGTTGGACCAGATGGGTTAGGCTGTGAGTACTTCTGAGAGGGTTCCCTACTTATGATTAGCTACTTACTTGATATCTAATAATTGAATGCATTTGAAACTGTAGGATTGTTTACTTTTGAGTACTTCCTTGTTTACTACTTCATTTTGATTATAGTCTGCCATATATATTCACTGACTATTAGGCATAGATCTTTGGATGTTTTCCTACTATGATTTAGTCTCACACGCTATTTAGGTCCTGATTTTGGGCCCAAATAGATTATATTACTGCAGGTATAGATAAGAGAAAGCACCCTTCTACTTCAGGTACTTGATTGCTAGGAAGCTAGGGAGCATGGGACCAAGCTGAGGTTTGCGATGATGTAGAGCATTTTATTTGTTTTCTGTTGTACTTTGGTTTAGTATTGTATTCCAGTATTGTGACTTGTTTGGCTACTTTCCTAGACATTAGTATCATGCATCATGTGTGTGTGTGTGTGTTCTCTAGTTGATTATTTCTTCTATTTTTTACCTATTGCATGTTTTACTACTTCCTCTATTTATATCTTTTTTACTTCCACTGTGATACACTACCAATGGGGGCATAGTTTCCCCCTTATCACACCCATGGCCCTCGCTACTAGTCGGCAGCCTCTGGCATTCAGGGAAATGCGCTTGTGGCTATCTTACCAAACGGGTACGGGGCACCTATGGGTGGCTTCCAGAACCAGGAATTACAAAGTGGTATCAGATAAATTCTTTTCTTCTTGTCTTACTATTTGGAGATTATATTCAGGGATAGGAAGGAATATGTACTTGGTAATAAGTTTTTCCTAGGAGTAGCTAACCCGTGTATAGGGAAAATCCAATTTACCTCATTATTGAAAATTTTCTGGTTTTGCTATTATTACAGTGGATTTGATTTCACTGTTGGGTGATTCACATGTTTTGTACTATTATTGTTGATGTTTTTGTGGTTATATTTCTATTGAAACCTGATGAGATGAGGGTATTCCATCTCATTCATCATATAAGAACTTATTAAAAATCACATGTCATGCATTTTTTTCATGCCATTTAGGGTGAATTAGTAATTTCATGTTGTTATGATAGATATTGTGCCAGATATGCATGCTGTTGTGATGGATGAATTGATAGAATACCTAATTTTGATAGGGTATTGAATTGTGTAAGTTTTTGTTTGAATGAGCGCCAAAAATTGGTTCTTGAGGTGTTATGGGTCCTCATGGACTAGAATTTGGTAGATCATTGCATCGTTATCCTTGTTTATGACCTGTATGAGATTCCAACCTTTGATTCGCAGGGAGTATGGCCCTCAAAGATCCGAATTTGGCACTTGAATGTTTGTTTCAGTGTTTTTTTGGGTTCCAGAGTAGTTTCTTAGGCTTACTGTCCGAAATAACCTAGAATAAACGTTGTGTAATGATGAATACACACCACGTGTCCTTCTATTCCAGAAGGAACTGTTTTCTTGAGCACATGGTTTGTACTGTATGTACACACTGTGTAGTCTCTAACCATGTCATTGACTATGTGGGTAGAGACACGGGGTTGAGAAATCTTTGGGGGGACACATCGTGTACCAGTTTTACATGTTGTATTGTGTAGACCTTGTGTCCACCCGTGTGACTAACAACACGGATGGATAAAAGATTAGGTTATGCACACCGTGTCAAGATTGAACATGTCGTGTAGTGTAACCCAAGCATCCAGTCGTGTAGCAAACAACACGGGTCAGTGAAACCTTTCTAGTATACACCATGTCTGGCACAAACACACCGTGTAGAGTGAGCTGTGTAACCAGCCATGTGACTAACAACACGGGTTGGTGAAGTTCGTCTAGTAAACGTCGTGTCTAGAACTAACACACCATGTAGCCTTGTTCTATGGGAAATGTGTGGCTTAGCTGTGTATAAGAACTCGGGCAGGGGAAGAGGATTAAAGTACATGCCGTGTGTTAGGACAATGCGCCATGTGTATGGGGTTTTACACAACTTGGGTTCGATAAAGTACACGCTCATGTGAAGGCTTAAGGGAACATGTTGTGTAGTCATGATACATTCCATGAATCCATGTTTTGAAAAACATGAATGCTTTCTTTATCTTGATCCCTTCTCACACTTCTAAGTTTCATCCCATTCTAATATTGATCTAAAGTGTGTGCTTGACCTTGCAGACTCATGCCACCGAGACGTCCTCTGGTTGTCCACCAGTTATAGGGCAGTGATCAGACACTGGATATGGATGATCAGGGACTACTAGTAGATCCTCCAGTTGTTCCAGTCTTGGAACCGTCTGTCATTCTAGACACAGGTGATGACGCATAGTTCTGAGAGGGATTTATGGTGTTTATGCATACCTTACGAGGAGTACCACATCCTTCCACATCTATGGTAGAGTTGACGCAAGTTTTCGAGCAGCAACATCCTTCCACCTTCACAAGGTAATAAGGACCTCAGGTTGTAGTGTCATGGTTAGAAGCCATGCTATCAATATTCAAGAATCTGGAGACACCTCCAGAGAGAAGGGTGAAGCTTTCTACGTATATGATTTTGGATTCCACCAAGAGATGGTGGGATTTGACCTCACAGGCAGGATAATAATAGGTTAGGACATGGTATGAGTTCCAATGTGCCTCATATGAATAATTATACCTAGAGACCTTGAGGGACGAGAAAGCCTGAGGGTTCATGAGTATGGAACAGGGTACTCTTTCAGTTATAGAGTATTCTTCTCACTTCATAGAGCTGCAGCACTTCACGCCTATTCTAGCAGGTGATGAGTTATTCATGGCAAGGAAGTTTGAGGATGGTCTTAGGCATGACATCTGATCTTAGGTGAACATCTTCAAGTTGACTTCCACCACTTCTATAGTCAACCAAGAACTGGTCATGGAGAAAAATCTAAGGGATTATGGAGTTCTGAGCCATGGAGGCTTGACATCCGAAGTTGGTATTCCTCCTACAAACAGTAGGAAGCATCATATGGAGTCTATATGTGGGGATCCGAGAAGGCGGGACACTTCTTATGGTATCCAGGTGGTGTGCTACCAGTGCGGGAAGATTGGGCATACCAGGACACATTGCTCGAGAGACCCAGTGGAGTGCCAATCATGCGGCAAGATGATTCATCTCTAGTGATTCTGTCAGATCTTCCCACCAGCAGATTGTGATAGGGGGTTTTCTATGACTCCTCATTTAGGAGCAAAACCACTAGTTTCTCACCAATCTGGGAACTGGAGTTCTTCTAGCCGTTCAGGCTGAGGTGGAGGTCATGGCCATGGTAGTCAGTCTCTAGGCTTTCAGTGAAAACTGGGTGGATCAACTCTGAGTGGTCAGGTAGGTTCACAGTGCCATGATGCAGGTTAGACTTTTGCAGTGGAGCAGACCCCGCATGAGTAGGATCCCGGACCCACTACCATTCGAGGTACGATCCTAGTTGCCTCAGTTTTATCTTCTTCTCTTTTCAACATAGGGGCATCCCATAGCTTTATATCTTTTGCTATTGTGGAAATCCTTGGACTCTATATCTTTTCTTCTACTGATGTCTTGAAGTTAGACACTCTGTTGGGGACAAATATGGCTAGTGTATGATAGTGCAAGGAGTGCCCTCTAGAGGTTGGTGGGTGTCGCTTCTTATGGGACCTCTATGTCTTAGAGATGACAGGCTATGATGTCATTCTCATAATGGGCCGGTTAGTTCTCTTCTAGGTAGTTATCGATTGATATCATTGTAGGGTGAGTTTCACATCACCAGAGGGATGATCATTTCTTCACAAGGGAGAATGAGATGTCCAAGAGAGAAGAGCGGGACCCGAGAATAATGGGTTGGGAGGAGTTACAACCCAGATTTCTAGTCTTTATCTAGATAGATAGGGGACTTCACAGATGGACTTTCCTGTAGTGTTGGATCGTTTTAGGGATGTATTTCCAAAGGACTTTTCAGATTTGCCTCCAGAGCGAGAGGTGGAATTTTATATTGATCTTGTGCTAGGAGCGACACCAGGTTCCATTCCTCATTATATGATGGCAACAATAGAGTTTCAGAAGCTCAAGAAATAGTTGGAGGAGTCACAGGAAAAGGATTTCATCTGACCCAGTACTTCTCCTTGGGGTTTTCCTGTCCTGTTTGTGAAGAAGGCGGACAGTACCCACAGAAATTATGTAGATTATCGGAAGTTGAACCAATTTATGATCAAGAACCGATATCCCTTTCCAAGTATTGATGATCTCTTTGATCAACTTTGAAGAGCCCGTGTGTTCTTGAATATTGACTTGAGATATGGTTACCATCATTTGTGCGTTATACTATCAGATGTACCTCTTACAGCCTTTCGAAGTGGGTATGGTCTATACGAGTATGTGGTTATGTCGTTCGGTCACACGAATGCACCTACAGTTTTCATGGAACTAATGAACCGAGTGTTCCATCCATACTTTGATTCTTTTGTCGTAGTCTTCGTGGATGATATCTTGGTGCACTCTCACACTCAACAGGACAATGAAATGCAACTTGATATTGTTTTGAGTACACTGAGAGAGCCTCAATTATATTCTAAGATCTCTAAATGAAACTTTTTGATGGACCAAATTCAATTCTTGGGTCATGTTATCTCAGAGGCGGGAGTATCTGTAGACCCATAGAAAGTGAGATCAATAGTTTCTTGGTAGTATCTAAAGAATGTCTTTGAGGTACGATGTTTTCTAGGGATGGATGGTTACTACAGAAGTTTTATACAGGACTTTTCATGCTTTTATGTGCCACTGATGGGCCTGACTAAGAAGGGTGTGATGTACTTGTGGTCAGATTCTTGTGAGTCAGCCTTTCAAGAGCTGAAAGGGAGGTTTAATTTATCACTGATACTAGTATTGTTAGAGTCTGGAAAGAGATATAATATTTACTATGTTGCATTAGTTATTAGACTAGGAGTAGTGCTTATTCATGGAGATGGATTCATCGCATATGGGTCTTGGTAGTTGAGGACACATGAGAGGAACTACCCGATGCATGATCTTGACCTGGCTGTAGTTGTTCATGGATTATGATGTTGGAGATATTATATTTTGGGAGATAATTTTGTGGTTTCCACCGACCACAAGAGTCTCAAGTATATCTTCACTCAGTGCAATCTAAATTTGAGACAGTGAAGGTGGGTCGAGTACCTTTAATCCTTTGAATTTTAGCTTACCTATACGCCTGGGAAGGGAAACGTTGTGTCTGATGTGTTGAGAAGGAGGACTTAGATACAAGCAGTTCAGGAGGCCAATAGTGAGTATCAGCTTATGGATCTGTTCTTTGAGATGCATCTGGAGGTGCACGACAGGCAGGGGAAGACTTTTCTTTCTTCTATAGCTGTTACCTCGACTCTACTTGATCGAGTGCGAATGAGGCAGCTATCAGATTCTGAAGGCCTAGTCTTATGGGAGAGTTTTTTAGGAGAGGACCTTATTCCTTGATGGACAGTAGGAGAGGATGAGATCTTTCAATTTCATGGATGCATGTGGGTTCCGGCAGATATATGCGAGGAGATGATGTGAGACTTTCATTCCTCATTTTGGGAAGTTCATCCTGGTGTCACGAAGATGTATCGTGATCTAAACCGTCAGTATTGGTGGTCAGGTATGAAGAGATATGTTGCTAGGTTTTTCATGAGATGTTCCACTTGTCAACAGGTGAAGGTAGAGTATCAATGATAAATAGTGCTTTTACAATAGTTTCCCATTCCCAAGTGGAAATGGAATAATGTCGTGAGGGATTTCATGACCAGTTTTTTGAGGTCGCCTTGAGGGAATGATGCAATTAGGGTTGTCATTGATAGACTTGCGAAGGTTACTCACTTCTTACCGATCAAGGAGACCTTCAGTGTTGATGAGCTTGGAAGGTTGTACATCTGAGAGATTGTACGTTTACATGGAGTTCCACACTCTATTCTTTCTGGCAGTGATGCTCGTTTTACTTCTCAGGTCTGGCAGGGATTACAGAAGGCTTTGGGTACACAGGTAATTCGAAGTATGGCATACCATCCCCAGACAGATGGCCAGTCTGAGTGTATGATTTAGGTTCTTGAGGACATTATTTGAGCATGCATCCTGGATTTTGGAGGTTCGTGGGAGAATCACATACCTCTTGTGGAGTTTTCTAACAATAGTAGTTTTCAATAAACTATTCAGATGGAATATTATGAGGCTTTGTATGGTAGGCCATGCTGATCACCCTTATGCTGGCTGGAGGAAGGGGAGGCTGCTATGTTGTGACCTCATCTTGTCCAAGAGACCACAAAGTAGATAGAGTTGATTCAGAAGAGGATGACTACTGCATAGTCTTGATAGAAGTATTATGTTGATCGATAGAGACGACCTCTAGATTTTGAGGCCGGGATCTGGTTTTCCTAAGTGTCACACCGAAGTTGGGACATAGGAGTATTAGGAGATAGGGTAATATTTCACTGAGGTACATAGGGTCATTTAAGGTGTTTGAGAGAGTCAGGCCAGTTTTCTATCAGTTGCAGTTACATCAGAGGTATCGGGCTATGCATGACATCTTCCACGTTTCTCTGCTTCGACATTACTTCTCAGACCTATCTCATGTTTTTCAACCCGAGGAGGATGAGTTTGAGGTGGAAGCCTCATTTGAGAAGCAACCTATCTGGATTGTTGAACGAAGTACGAAAGTTCTATGTGGACAGTCTATTCTTCCAGTAGGAGTTCTATGGCACACGGGCGAGTATAGGACGAGACCTGGGAGAGGTAGATTGATGTTTGATCACAGTGGTCAGAGATTTCTGAGGATTCTTCTTCAATGCTGCCTTGCTAGGGATATTTGGGGATGAATTTATTTAAGGGGTAAAGTTTTTAAGAACCCAAATATTCTTTTCAGGTATGTTTTTATCTTCTCTGGGGATGTCAAGAAAAATAGGAGTTTTTGTAATTTTTTGAAGTACACGTCGTTTACTTATATGTACACACAGTATACTCTTTTGTCACACGTAGCTATGTGTTGGTCGTGTAACGGCCGAACACACAGCTGTGTGTGGTGACCTGTAGACCACCTTATGTGGGGGTTGGTAAGGGAAAGTACACACCGTGTACTGCTAAAGTACATGTCTTGTACTTTCTTTTTTTCTTTAAACGGACTGGGGTCGCATCTAATTGGTAGAAGTGTCTTCTTCTTCACCTTCTTCGACCGAGAGCATACGTACGACGTTGATCCTTCCCTAAGCCCTCGATCGACCATCTGTTCTCCTATTATACTACCGTCGATTGCATTGGGATCTCCATGGTAAGCTCTTCCTTATTCTAGAGCTTCGTCTCTTGATTTATCCTCTTTCTCAAGTTTTCCTCAGTTGAACATGTTAGACATTTTTGTAGATCTATGGTGTTCTAGGTCGATTAAAGGACTGAGGTTCATGTATATCGATCTCACGATGTCGAGGTAGGTGGATTGTTCCTTTTCGTAGATATTCTTTGAGTTATATGTGCAAATGTTCTCAATACCATTGGTCAGGGTATTGTGTGTTTACGGTTTTAACCCTCTTATTTCCTGATATGATTTATATGCTTGAGTAGAGGTAAATTGAATGTGAATAGGGTTAATTGCTATACTATAGATGTCTTTCCCATGATTTTATATTCTATGACCGTTTGGTCTTTCTTAGCCAGTTACAATGCTTTATTTCTATTACTAGTGCTGATAAGATGGAGTAAAATTATCTATCTGACATGTTGTTATGTTGTAGACTATTTAGACAAGTAGTTATTGAGGTATACTTTGTCTGTTATATATTGTTGTGCTCGATTGTCTTACATAGGTCCACGAGATCCTGGTGTAGAATACTATAGGGAGAATGCACGTTGAAGGCTTCTCTAGAGTGTATGTTTACTGTTACAATGTGAGACAATAGAGGGAATGGATGTAAGTGCTTCCTCAGAGTATCTGTAGTTCCTCGATGTGGGCCACAAGGGGAATTGGACGTTGAGTGCTTCCCCATAGCACCTTTTAGTTACTGGTACGATACTATAGGGAGAATTGGCGGTGAGTGCTTCCTCAGAGAGTCTGTGCAAAAGTTGAACCAGAGGGGTTAGACTGTGTGTAGTTCCTAGAGGGTTTCTTGAGTTTGTTTTGGTTGGACTAGAGGGGTTAACCTGTGAGTACTTCCAGGAGGGTTCGCTTATTATGATTAGATGCTTACTTGATATCTGATAATTTAATGCATTTGAAACTGTAGGATTGTTTACTTTTTAGTACTTCCTTGTTTACAACGTCATTTTGATTATAGTCTACCATATATATTCAATGACTATTAGGCATAGATCTTTGGGTGGTTGCCTACTGGTATTTAGTCTCACATCCTGTTTGGGTCATGCTTTTGAGCCCAAATATATTATATTGCTGGAAGTATAGATAAGGTCAAGAGCCCTTCTACTTTAGGTACTTCATTACAACGGAGCTGGGGAACATGCGACCAAGCTAAGGCTTGCGATTGTGTAGAGAATTTTATCTATTTTCTGTTATAATTTGGTTTAGTATTTTATTCCAGCATTGTGACTTGTTTCACTTCTTTAATAGACATTTTTATCATGTATCATATATAAGTGTGTGTGTGTGCTCCAGATGATTATTTCTTCTGCTGTTTACCTATTTCATGTTTTACTGCTTCCGCTATTGCTATCTGTTTTACATCAGCTGTGTTACTCTTCCAATGAGGGAATAGATTCCCCACTATCACACCCAAGGCCCTTGCTTCTAGTCGGCATCGTCTGACATTTGGGGAAATGCACTTGAGGCAATGTGACCAAATGGGTACGGGGCACCTCTAGGTAGCTTCTGGAACCGGGACGTTACACATAACTTGATAAATAAATATATTTAAAAAATAACTAAATCATATTTCTTGTGTCTTTAAGAACTGAGAACATAATACTTGAGATTATATTTCTATAATATTTATTTAATCATCCTATAAAAGTGTTCGTAATCCAAAATATTATGACCAGAAATATATTTTATGTTGAAGGTTTCCCTAAATAAGTTTTTTTCATAGATAGATACTGTTGATAATTGTAAAAATTAATATGAAGTCATGGTGATTAAAAAAATTCATGTCTATCACATTCATGTTCTCTATATCATGGTCATTTAGTTGTGTTCTATGAATAAAACATCCTCTATGATTTAGTTCAATTGTTTTTTCTATTGTTTGATGGAAATTATGGTTAAGACTTCTTCTCAAATGATAAAGTGATGATTGAAATGATGTGTTGATCATGGTACCTGGATAGAAGACAAAATGAGGATGATTATGTCATGATACATTTGTAGTAACCATCATCTAATGATATTAAATGTTAAGGATTGTGTCACTATGATATTGGAAATAGGAAAGGTTGTTATGTAACTTGTATGGGAACCAAAATGGAATCGACTATTCCATGGTCTCACCTATATAAGTTGTAGTATGCATAATAAATATTTTTTCCATATGGATGAGAAGATCTATATCATGGATTTGATCATAGTCCTTTCTTAAATGAAAATTATATCAATTATGCAATGGTGAGAGTAGTGTGCCCATGGTAAATAGTAGTTTCAAATTAGTTTTATAGAACTTAAATCCACTTTTTTCATTGGGATGATCTCAATATATCATGGTAAAAAAATTATATTCCTATATTTTTTTTTTCTAATGTGACTCAATAGATGTATCAAGGGCTACTCAAAATCAATTATTTTTATACCAAATGTATTTTAAGAAAAAAAATATAAGGCTTTGATTGATCCAATGGCATAGTTTTACATGGTAGAGGTTTAAGGTAAGTTAACTATAATAATTATAATTTTAAATTCAAATTTCAAAATAAATTTGATGTAGGATTATGTGAAATTAGAATGGATAGAAAAAAAGTGATGAATATAGATAAGGGTCATATGGATTTTCCATAGTTTGATGGACAAAAATAAGGAATTAAACACCCATGAGAAAGATAATGTGTACAAGATATTCATATAATTCATATTTTGATGTAGAAATACAAGAATTTGATTATTGAGGTTTCTACTAAATTAAACAACTGAAGATATTTTTCGGTTATTGAAATTGTGTTCACTCAAAATTGGATGATAAAATTAGTATACAGAGAGTATAATAAGAGTTAGTACTCAAAAATAGAAAATTTATGCCTCTTATTAATCTTTGATGATTCTTCTTTTGGTATCTATTGAAAATCATTTATTTGATTCTGTGAGGCCATATTACATTAATTATGAGATATATTTATAAAACTTGAGTCCAAGGATATACATGAATCAATTTAACCATGATGATAACTATAATATATCGTCTCAAGTTTTCTAGATCATGTAAAGGATATAACCATTAATTTTTAGGGGAGAATACTATAAATTCATAGTAACTACGATGTTAGTGTTTATTTATGTGGTAAAAAATTAATAAAAAAAATCAATTCAATCACTTTAATAGGTGATGAAGTTTTCTTAGTGGTGATACTTAAAAAGAAAATATTCACTAAATCACCATATCTCAAGGAATCCATGATAATTCTAATACATATTGGTATCTATGTATCCTCAACAATTGGTATTAAAGCTTAGTTTACTTCGATGATTTCAAGTTGGTTAAATATTGGTAGTGAAAAGTTTACTCTATTATTAATTTGGGTAGGTTATACATTTTATGATCACAATATATTATATTAGTTAATCGAATAACAAAGAAGTTGCAACATTTTATGGAAATAACTATATAATAAAAAATATATGTAATTTTATCGTACCAATTAGCCATCGGTATGGATATACTTGAAGTGAAAAACAATTTTTTTATACCTCATGTAGAAAATTATATGATGATAGTGGTTGATCAAATGAATATTTTGAATGATGGATAGTCTTATAATTAAATTCATTCAACTCATTAGAAAATTAATTTATCAAATTTATTGGGATTTATATTGTAAAATTCAAATTGGATAAAATAGAAAATATCTATGAAGGAAATTTGATGGTGATGGTAGCGAAATTAAAATTTTTGAATATAAATTATACATGAAATCTAATGAATGATAATGAATCTATAGATAAATTAATCATGATATTAAATGAAGTAGAAAAAACTATTTGAGGTTTTAGTGAGACTTAAAGATTATATAGTAGTCAAAGGGTATTACACATCTTTCCAAACAATTTTTTTGAAAATGTATTGTATCTTCAAGATAAGGATATTAATACACTTCTATTTAATAATTTTTATTGAATATTGGTTTCTTATAAAACAAGTAAAAGAAGTTGTGTCAATAAGAATAGTATAGTTTAAAAATAAATATTCTTATATTTTTAAATAAAGTGAATTATTGGATATAAGTAAAATTTTAAGAGGATAATTCTTAAAATGATGAAGATGTAGAGATGAATTTTGATAAATTGATGTTATTTATCTCAAGAAGTGTCTGTAAAGATAAAAGAATGTATCAAGGAAATATACCACTAAAATGTGTCAAATTTTAATCTATTATACATTTCATAAACAATTTTCTAAAATTAAATGATGAAAAAATTGGGGATAAATTTAAGTCATAAAGTGGTTCCTTATGGAATAAAGAATCAAAATTCAACAAGTTTATGTTTTCCTATAAGGTAAAAGGTAAGAATTTCCCAAATAAAAAAAGAGAACTTTATTTTCTATGTTACATGATTAATAGACAATTTATGTTGAAGTTAAATTTTAAACTTCAAGTGATAAATAAGGGAAGTTTATAATTAATAAAGTGAATGATGATATGTTTTATTAGTGATGAAGCTAAAGTTAATGATAAATATTAAGAGACCAAGATATAGAGTATTCTAAAACATTATTCAAAGGAGTTTCTTTAAAAGATTTCAAGGATTGAAAATGGGAATAAAAATTTGAATAACGTGTCTTAAACCTCTAAAGACTTTGATTCTACCCATATTGAAAATTTTTCTATGTCATGGAAGGAAGCTTGATGATTTGAAGGTGTTACTTGTTGAAGGGAAGAAGCTAAAGGAATTTATGTAAGAGAAAGAGGAAGAGAAAGAAAAAAAAAGCACTAATGTGTTTATAAAAAGTTATTAAAAGTAGAAAAACATTTTAATACATTCAAATTTAACTTTTAGAAGTATGATCAAGAATTTATAGAAAACTCAAAGGGTAGTTTCAAGAGTCATAAAGCCTTAAATAAGTGTAATGATTATGTTAATCAGTAAAATAACTCACTCAATAAGAGTAAATTGTTATGTACTTGTGGAAGAAAAAAATTATTTGATTATTATGATAATTTAAGTGAATATTTCTGCACAAGAAACGAATTAAAAAATTGGATATTTTAAAAATAGAAACATAAATAAAAATTAGGAAAAAAATTGAAGGTAAAAAAAATTAAAGAAAAAGTCTGATGAACGGATTATGTTGATAACATCTAAAAAATTTGGTTTAAAAAGGATCTGAAATTATAGAACAAAAAGTGGGTAGATATTAAGTGATACAGTCCAAACAAAAAGGGAATTTCTATGAACACATAAGATATGGAAGGCAATACTTGAGGGGGATTCATCCCACTCAAAGAAGAAAAGTTAATAATAAAGAATAAATTTACAAGGTAAGGATGGATAATAAATTTTAGATATTGAAAGAAGTCTTTTTTAGATGTGATCAACTAGGTCATGACATTAAAAACCATATTATTATATTTTTGACACAGTTGAGTAGGAATGGTAATACTCAAATGGTTTAGAAGAAAAAGGAGAAATACCTTGTAGTGTAAATTGCAATTAAATATTCATAAATGTCGCATCCATGGGTTCTAGAACATGGATGTACATCACACATGAAAGGTTATATAAATCTTCTCAATGTTTTTGATTTGTTTAAATAAGGTTCACTATCTATCATGAATGAGGGTTAACTCAAAATAAAAGGAGTTGGATCAATAATGATTGGATAAAATATCTACATAATGTTTCTCAAATCTGTGATGAAGGTAATAAAGTGATTTTTTGAAAATATAGATCCTTGGTGAAAAGGTTAAAGGATGTACATATCACAACTTGATGGAAACAAAAAAATGATAACTTATTTTAATTGGGAAGTGATGAGTTGTGGCATTAAAGACATGGTGAAAATGGCCAAAGGAACACATACTATATTACTCATGGATAAAATGTTTTTAATGTATCAATATTTAAAAGGGAAATAGATTTCATTTGTTACACATACCAAAAGTGTAATAATGTTAATTTATAATATATGAAGTTGGATATTCAAACTTACTTTCCACTAGATATTATTTATTTATTTGTTTATGGGCCTCTGAGGAATAAATCAATAAATTTAGATAAGAAATTTATCATTTTTATTGATAAATTTACTCATATTACTTGTATTAATTTTTATGAAACATAAATAGAGACATTAAACATGTGTAAATGTTTTAAACAGAATTTCATAAATCATCATGGTTTCTCTTTGAATAGAATTCGAAAATATAATGAAGATGATTAATCATGAATAAATTTAAATATTATTTGGGAAAAAATGATATCCAATATGATTTTAGATCACTATACACTTTCCAAAAAATGGTTTCACTAACAAAATTAGTGATGTTTAGTGGAGATGGATTGAATAATATTTATATGGCATAATAATTAAGGATTATTTTTTAGTAAAGTGTTTAGAATAGTGGTACATATAAAAATGTTGTTTTTATCATCTAAATTCATAAATGTCTCCATTTTAAAGGAACTATAGGAATAATCCTAGAATAAAGTATGTAATGGAGCTTGGTAGACCATGTGTTATCAACATGAAGGGAGAAAACATTGAAATGTTTGAAAAGATGGGTGTTGGTATAATTTTTCTTACTTATCCTCAAAATGGATTAGGATGTCACTAAAAAATAAAAATATGGGGGGGGGGGATTGTTGATAGTTATAATGTGAAAGTGAAATGACACTCATGAAGTTATCGTGGACAGTTAAGAACAAATATGGAAAGTGATTGTGTTGATACCAGAATTATTTGATATCATATTTAGGATTCTAGAAATAGTTATTTTTTTTGTTATATTCTAGAGTAAAGTAATTATTCAACCTTTTCAAGTGATGTAGAACAAAAAAAAATCAGTTCATCTAGGGTGAATAAAGAAGAAATAAGCTCATAATATAATTGGTGATCAAGAATAAGTAGTACAAATAAATTCAAAGACCACAATACATGCATCATTTTTTCTCAAGTTGAACCATGAATTTTTAATAAATCATTTAATAATTAAGAATGTATAGATACTGGAGTGGTGAGTTGGATTAGGTTGATAAAAAACAACACTCAAGAGTTGGTTCCTAAGATAAAAATAATTATTTAATCAGAATAAAGTTGATATTTGATAATAATTTGAATTAAATGGGTGAAATGATGATGAATAACTTAATTATTATATGAAAAGTCTATTACTAGGACAAAGTTATTGAATTTTGTAAGGCATTTTCCATGGGTGAAATTCTTGAGACCATAAGGATTTTTTATATTTCTAATCAAAGGCAGTGTAATATTTTTCAAATGGATTTCAATTTTTCCTTCCTCAATGATTAAATTTAAGAGGAAGTGTATATAGACAAACATAAAGGATTATTTACTAAAGAATATGAAGGAATATTTTTTATTCTAAAGAAGTCACTATGTCAAAAAAATCTCAAAGGGAATGGTATTTAAAAGTTTACTTGTGATTTATGGTGGTAAATTTTAGGAAAGAAAGAGTTGAAAATAAAATCTACATAAAATAAAATAAAATGTATCTATCATTATTATTTTTAATTTTTGAAATATTATATTTATTAGAAATGGATAAACAATCAAGGATTTTTAACTCAAATGAAAGATTTTTATAAGATGTTGATGTGGGGAGAGATGAAATATTTATTGGGTTTCCAAATTTCCCAAAAACATGGACCATATATTCCTTTATCAAGGGATGTATGATAAAAATTTATTGATAAATATTTTTATGAAATATGCAATGATTGTTTTTACTCTAATAAGAGTGGGAATAAAATATTCTAAATTTGATGATGGTAAATAAGTAAATCAAATAGAGTTTATAAAACTTATAATTATTTTATTTTATTTAACTTCTTAAGGAATATATATCATATATATTTTAAAATTATGTTCAAGGTATCTAATTTAATAGAATAAATATAACTTCATAACAACAAATTATCTTCTAAGATATACTAATGGTACTTTTTTACATTTAGTGTACAAATCACAAAAATGAAAAGTTGGATTTATATTGATTTTATAGAATATATTGGGATGTATGTGTTGTTGATATGAATTCAAAAACTAGTGGACTAATATTCTTTAGAGATATATGTGTAAATTAAAACATGAAGAAGGAATTTTATATTATATTTTTTATATCAAAAGTGTATTAAGTTGTGGAAACTCATGAACCAACCCAATTGATGTGGATGAGAACTCAACATGATGATCTCAAGGTGGAATTTAACTTTCCATTAATTTTTTTATGTGATAATGAATGTGTGATAAATATTTCAAAGATCCAAACTCAATATTCTCTATCAAAGAACATATAAACAAAGCACCACATTACTGAATAATTATATGAGAAATAAGTGTTAAAGATAGAGTTTGTTCCTACTAGGAAGAAAGTGGTGAATGTATTTACTAAGTCATTATGAAAGGATAAATTTTAGAGGTTGAGGTTAATGATGGGGGTTAAATCACATTCTTCACAAGGATAAATTATTTTGTACAATAAACTCTCTTCTTATCATTTTTTTTATCAAAGTGGTAGATAACAATATAAATTCACAGAATTTGTTTTCCTTAAGTGGGATAAAATATTTAGGGGGGATTTCAAAAGGATAAATAAGTGAGTTAAACATGTGTGTGTTAGTGAAATGTGTGAACTATTTTAATATGTCTATTGAGTATTTGTGCAGGAAGTATGTTTGGAATATGTACATGAACAATTTTGAGATGTTGAGTTGAGTATAAAAGTGGAATATGGTTGTTTAAAGTGATTAAAATTAATTATTATGGAACAATTTTATAATATTATCCATATTTATTGTTTTCTACACTATGTTTTCTTATGTAGGCTTATAAAAATTTAAAAATTATTTATTGATATAATTAAGGATGATTTACTTTATACGGTTGAAAAAAATCCAATGTGGGGAGATTTTTGTAAATTGGGATTTGTGTCAAAGGTATATTTTTTGTTACATGTGAAAGTGATGTGAATGTGATATGTGATAATAATGTTTCATTTTTCTATCAATTTTTTTAACATTTTATTAACAATTTAAACGCATTCAATCATAGTATAATCTTAGTGTTTCAATTGAGGTGATGATTTTTTGGAATGTAGGAAGTGATTTTTAAGAGGCTTAAAAGTGAAATTTGGTGTTTAAAGTAGATGATGGAATAAATATTTTTTTTCATTCCCATAATGTATTTATTAGAAGGAAATAAGGATTCAAAGACGATAAATAGTAATTTTAAAAGTTTTGGTGCTTATTCAAATTCACTTCTACCATAAGTAAGTTCTCTATGTAATGGTCATTTGGTTATGTTATGTAGAAAAAAATAATCCACTATTTTTTTTCATTGGTTGTGGTTATAGTTTGAAGGAATAAATGGTAAATACTTGTTCCAGAATGATAAAATTATGAGTGAAATGACTTGATGGTCATGGTTCCTAGATGCAATCCAAAATGGGTAGGTTTATGCTATGGAATGTTTATAGTGGCCATGTTCTTAAGATATTAAATGAAGTGTTTCATGAATCTAGTATTCAAAAAAATGATCAAGTTAGTTATGGTAATTTTCTAGGAACAAAAATGAGATGGACTATATATGGGTCACACCTGAACAAGTCATGTTTTGTATATTAAATTCTTTCCCACCATAATAAGGAGATCTATGTCATGGAGAAGGGCCATAGTCCATTATATTTTAAGAAAAATGGAATCCATTATAATTTAATGAAAGTACTGTGTCCATGGTGAATAGAAGTTTTAAAATTTTTGTATAGAAGTTAAATCCCCTATTACATATATTTTATATTAACATGTTTTTTAGAGAAAAATTCTAAATTTGACTGTTTTTATGACATTACTCAAGGGATGGTTCAAGGTCTAAGAAAACTTGATTCTTTTAGTCTCTAAAGTATATTAAGGGTGACTGGAAGGCCCAAATTTATATAATGACTTATTTTAAAGAAAATTAATTTAAATAAATTTTAATGGTTATAATTATAATTGGAAATTGAAATTTACAAAGAAAGTGGATAAAGGATAGTTTTTAATTGTGAAGTATAAAAAATATTGAAAATAGAGAGAAGGTTTGCAAGAATTTGTTAGAGTTTGACAGTGTAAGTGTTAAATGAAAACCTATAATAGAAATAATAAGCGTATATAATATTTATAAAATTCATATTTTGAATTTTGAATACATGGATGTGGAGCTTGTGGATGTTATTTATGTGAATAATAAAATGAATTTTTGGGGTATCAAATTTTCTATTCACTCAATATTTAATGATAAAATATGTGTGTGAAGAGATGAATTGAATTTGGTAATCTACAATAGTAAAGTGAAGTCTTTTATTATAGGTTAAAGATTGTTATTGCAGTATATATTAAATTTAAATTGTTTTCTTGTGAGGGAGCATGTTACATTAGTTAAGAAAAATAAGTATATAACAAGAGTTCAAGAATAAACCCTACTTGTTTGTATCCATGATGATTAGTTGATCACACAGTCTCAATTTTTATATATAAAACCAAGGATGTGACCCTTATTTTGGAGTGGTACACCTTATAAATTTTTAAATCCCACTATGTTAGTGATTATTGAAGTGACATGAAAGTGATAACATGTAGAGACACTCTTCTTTCCTTGTAAGACTTTGAAATACATTAATAAATATTTTCAGAGCTAGGAATTGAGACAACACATCATAATGAGGCCTGGTGATCCCATAATAAATTTTATAAAAATATTAAATATATTTTATATCACACACACACACACAGTGTTTCATAAATAATGGAATATCTTCTATATGGAGTCTCAAATCAAAAATATGATACCACAGTTGAATCTGGAATGTGGGGATTAACCTATGCTTGACCTAAAGTTATTTGGCATTGGACGTTCAAATGAGGAAGTCGTTAAAAGATACTACTAAAAAAGTGGCCTTTAAGAATGTTATAATAGGAATTTATCAGTACTAAAAAGAATTGACTACTAAAGTGTGGTTAAAAGCCCTGAGATTTTATCAGCATTATAAAAGTGCTAATAAATGGGTCCTTTATCAATGCTGATAAATCACCTCTTTATCATCACTTTTTTTAGTTCTCTTAAAGGACTATTTTAATAGAATTTTTTACTGGTGTTAAAGGACCCCTTTAACAGTGCTTTTTTAGCATTGTTAAAGGTCCCCTTTTACAGTGCTAAAAAAAGCAGTGTTAAAGGGGGAAAAATTATATTTTTTTTCGAACATATATGAGCCAGATCTCTTTATTATATCTTTCATAACCCCTTTAATAGCACTCCATGACCCCCCCCCCCATTAGTGCTTTTCATCCCACCACTCCTTTATCGGTGCTTTTCACCCCACCACCTATTTATCAATTCTTTTCAAATTTACAGCCTCCTGCGCTTGAATGGATTCAAACCTTGCACCTTTTCCTTGAATATGGAACACCTTTACCACTGCACTATGTTGTTTTGTTGTCTATTTAATGATATTTCTATTTATATAAATATATAAATATACTTTTAGTCATATATTTATATAATTATTTTTAAATACATTTATAAAATATATGTATGTGTGTGTGATATATATGCATACTTATATTTATTTAAATATATTATATATTATATTAATTTAAATATACTATTCTATAATATAAATATATATTTGTTTATTAATACACACATATATGTATATATAAACATTATATATATATATATATTTATAATGTAAAAAATTGATAGATATTGTGTTAAATAATTTTTTAGAATATGTATTTATTTACATATATTATAATATACATATACATATATATTTGTTAATTATTGACAGACATATTTTTATATATAAATATTAATTTCATAGGTATATATATACATCTGAATGCATTTTTATATGGTAAATAAAATTGATAATTTTTAAATTTAAATAAACTGAATAATAAATATTTATTCTATATTTTTTAAAATTCATTTATACATAAATATTTTGATATATGTATTTATACAAGTGATTTATTATTAGAAAATTTATGAAAATTTTCATACATTTAATTATAAAAAAATCTACATTGTGAAAAATGATAAAATTTTGAAACCATAATATTAATATAAATATAAGACCTAAGAATGAATTTGGTCCCTGCTAAAAATGGGAAAAAATACCCCCTTAAACGAGGTTGAAATTCCATCTAATGTTAAACAATTGGGGTGCCCCAACTAAAAAATCAGTTTTGGAGGCCTTCTGGGCCTTTTTTGTCCCCCTTTCACTAGGGAATAATGCTCATCACATGCTACAATTTGATATGTGTAAAAGTACAATAAGACACCCAGATCAAAATTCATGGTTGTTTGATGTTCAAGTTACGTTTTCAACTTATTTTAGATCTTTTAAATTTATTTTTTGATTTTTTATCTTCAAATTCTTATTAAATGATTATTACTCGATAATAATTACCACATTATTAATTAAAAATATTTTTTAAAATTATATTATTATCCATTTTCACTAAATATTATATATATTAAGTGTAAATTCCTATTTAGACTCATCTAAAACATATTTTAAAAATATATATTATATTTATATATTAATATATATATTTTTGAAATTAACCCTTTATCATCACTATTAAAAGGGCACAGATAGGGGGGATTTATGGGCGCTTCTAAAGAAGTGATGAGAAAGACCCCCCTATCAGCTCTTTTTTACTAGCACTGTTAAAGGTGGAACTTTATTAGCAGTTTTTTCTAGTTCTTAAAAAGGGGGTCTTTAACAGCACTTTTAGCTAGCACTGTTAAATCCCTAGCACTGGATAAACCTGGTTTAGTAGTCATGAGCTCCATTAATTTAATTTATTTAATTAATTAATTAATTTAATATCCATAACCAATTTCCCTCTATAAATATGTGGTTATAGAAAATCTTCAGGGTTAGCTTCATAACCCTAGGACCGTTGAGAGGATTCAACCAAAAATTTTGGCGAATTGAGAATGAATGATGAACGATAACCAAATCAAGGTGAATCGAGGAACAATGAATGCAACGGGTCCTCTCTGTCATGGAAAACTATTTTTCACCAATGATCTATCTAAATCAAGTTAGGACAAATTTTTTTTGTTTTTTACCCCTATTGATTAAATCTTTTAAGAATGGATTGTATTTTATTTTGATTATTCATTTTCACACCCATCACATGAGCCACGTTGACAAATATTTTTGTATACAATTTATTATAATTTCTTATTCCATGATATCACTCTGGATTCCCCAATTTGTAATAATTTTCTAAGAATACTTGTCCAATGATGTTTATCACCCTTTTTATGAAGCATTTCCCCCATTGTTCTTCACGTTCTTCACCCTTGGCCTATAGGGTCACTGCTTGACTTTGTTGAGAGGGTTCGAGTGTGATCGAACCCCTGGATTCATGATAGAATCACATATGAAAAATATATTAGAGATTTGAGGATGGATTAGAATAGATCATAGGATTATTCTAATGAATCTTGTGGATATGGTATTTGGGACCAATTGATAGTGAAAAAGGGGAGGTGCATGAGGTGGTATCAGCTTCGAACAAAGGATCGAGATCCAATTTCTAACCACCGTAGAGATGAAATAAATGGTTAGAAGTGATTACCACGATTTTCAGGTGTTCAAATAGTAGAAATGGCTACAAAGGAGGTGTAAATATGACATGTTATAGAAATTATAGTTTTGGAAAAATACTTGACTACATGTGGTGTAGTATAGAATAACACATGTCATGTAGTCCCCTAGCCACAATGGCTAGGGTTTCTTGGTGTGTTAAATATCACATGCCATGTGGGACCCCACACATCATGTGACTTGGTGCTGGAGACCCAACATGTACTCCTAGAGTACACAGTCATATACATGGATAGGTACACGACCAAGTACATAGACATGACCTGAAGGGCATGGGAATGGCCAAGATCACATAGAAAGGCCCTGGGTGGTTGAGACATTCCATGTATTACCCTTATACACCATTTCATACAACTTGGAAATAAATTTTTGTGCTGATGAAGACATGGCTTGAAAGAGGAGTGGGGTCATACGCTATGTGGACCACTTTCACATCCTATACTTCTTTATGAAATTTATTCCTTTTTTATATCCTTCATTTTGACTTGGGTTTGGGATAGTTATTATCTTATTCTAAGTGTTTTTTCATGTAGAATGTGATATGGTAATTTGTAGTGTCTTTTGAAATATGATGAGAGATATTCAGATCTTGAAAATTCTTTAGGAAATGTTCAACAATATCAGTGATCTGACTGAATCATCAGAGATATGTTCGGGGTGGAAATCTCACATAAACCTCATATTGGTTTGAGTGGTACTCTCCTATTTTATTAGAGAATTAGTCTTATACCTAATGAGTGGTACCATCTTATTGTATCAGGTTAGGGATCCTCTATCTTCTGAGTGGATCCCTCTAGTTTTATCAAAGCATGGGTCCTCTACCTATTGAGTAGAAATCTCCTATTGTATCAGGGCATGGGTCCTCCGCCTACTAAGTATCAACCTCTTATTATATTACACTACTATAAAAATGGGAAATGAAAGAACCACCTTTTATCAGTGTTAATCAAAAAATACTGATAAAGGTTCCCTTTATCAGTGCTGATAATACCATAGTCCCATTTTATAAAATGGGGTGCACAGTGCCCTCTGTTTATCATGCCCTAAAGATCTCGCGGGATTGTACCCCTCTGAAAACTCCCCCTGATCTTCTCTTTTCTAAACCTCTTCTGCCGCTAACCCTACTCTACCGCTCTTCCATTTTTTCGACCTCCACCACCACTATCCCTACTCTGCCACTAGCCCTATTCTGCCGCAAAACTTACTCCTTATCCTCCACCTCAAACCCCTTCTGCGGATCCTCCTCCCCATGAACCATGTTTCACCTTCCCCTCATTGGACCCTACTCCCCACGAACCCTACTTCAAGTGTTTGGGATTCCTTTCAACAAGGTTTGATTCTTGGTTTCCCATATTTGATCTTTGGTGATGATTTCATAGGAATATAATATTTTGTAATGGATTATTAATTGGTTTTGTAGTTTATTAGTGTTCGGGTATATATGATTCTTTTAGTGTGGAAGATTATCCCTTAGTGTTGGTAAGTTATTTAATTTTTTGGATTAAATTTATTAATTTTGATGCTTATAAATGTTGAAACAATATCATGGTAAGGTGTGTAGGAAGTAGAAAGAGACATGGGATAGAGTGTTGCCAAATTTCAATAGTAGGAGGTGTTGATGTTTATTGTCTAGGTGTTTGTTCCTAAGGTTAAGAATTGGACAGAAGCAATTGAGGACAGTTTTTAATGGGAAAATATTCTAGCTCATTTATGGGTTTCCTTAGTAGTGGGATTACTTTTATGGGTGGTTTGAGAATGATGGAAGGAAAAACATGTTAAGTCAAAAGTGGTTTTAGGAAGAGTTTTATTACCTGGATATAGAATTATGAGTGTATATTGAATATCATGGAATTCAATCAAGTTGGATACAGTGTGATATCCCTTGGGATTCAGATCTGTGCATTGATGGTCTAGTTTTTAGAACACTTGGTTGATGAATAAATGAAATCCTGTAATTTTGAGTCATCTTTGAGGTTAGAGATTATAAGGAAGGTTGCGAGTTTATGTTTGAAGTTTTTTTGTAGATGAGGGATTTTGATGAAGTTATCAAGAGTGGTTTTATTCGAGTTTCTTAGAAGGATAAAGATGGCGCCTTGAGTTGTGGTCCTAATGGAATGAGGAATAAGGGAGCGATTATATTTTCTAGATGTAGGGTGGGGATTATGCCCTTGGGTAGAGTATCTCAAGGTGTACCAAAACAGTATTTTTGATCTATTTCAACAGTGATGCAGTGGGGCATCAGTAATATGAGTTCCCCATGATTCATTGTGTTTCTTGGTTTTAGTAAGGTGTAGTTTTATTAAGTCAAATTGTAATGTTTTAGTTGATAAAATATTGGGATGTGGTGAGTTTGGTTTGAGAGTATAGGCATGGTTATGTCTTGAGTTATTGACCTCATACCTTTATTAACAAATACCCTCTTTCAATTGATACTAAAATATTCAGTTGAATTATTTTCAATGTAATTATTTATCTCTCTTTACCTTCAAATTCCTGTGAAAAGATGAATTTTATTGAGTTGGTTAGTGTGTTTGTCCAAATTTAATGATTCATAAGAAAATAGGGAAGCATATTTCTATTTTACATAAATGTATGGGAATTTTTCTAATCTAAAGGTCATGATTTTGAGAAATAATTTTTTTATGGAAGGTATTAATATCATATAAGGTATTAACAGTTTGTGAGAGGAGGTTTAAGAGGAGGTTTGAGTTTTGGGTAGGGATGGTCTATGTGGTCCTTCTCCCTCATGTGTGAGTTTTTTAACACTAATGGATTGTTGTTTATCCCTTTGTATATGAATGTCATTTTTTATAGAATGTATGTAAGACATGTCTGTAGATATTAGTTACATGTTTCAGGAAGGCGAGGGAGAGTTATTTCATATCCTTTAGATGTTCATGATAGAATTTATGTTCACTAAACTCAATTTTCTATTTCTTATGTTAATTTTGGTAAAAAAACTATGATATTCCATAGTAATTTTGGATAAACCTAGGTTATTTGTCTCCCCCGCGAACCCCTTTGTGTTTGAAAATGTATCTACTATATTAGTTTTCTCATCAAAATTGTATCCTTGTTTTCATTTTATCTGACTTTGGTCACTAGTTTTGGGTTATTTAATGTGATTATTTTATTATGAATGAGGTGGCGGGTAGGGGTGGTTAAATGGATGTTTACTGTTTTGATTCGAGGGTGGTGGGTTGTAGAACTATTGGTAAGGGGGCTAGAAAGCGTATTGATTTTGTTGGGGTCTATCCTGGTTCTGTTGATTTCTAAATCCTTATTGGAAATGGTCAAGCTCTATTAATCTCTATTTTTATAAGTGGTTCCCTTATACTATATTTGGAAGTCTTGTTTTGTGTATTTGAATCATAAATAATAATATTTGATATTTAAATAGGATAAAGATGAATAAATATTGGATGGATGTTAATCATTTGAAAATAGAGTATGATAATGGAGTGAAAGAGTTCATCAAGTTTGCAAAGGATCATGCAAAGGATCCTTCTCAAATCCTTTGTCCATTTTTACATTGTTGTTATTATAGACTAATTACTCTAGAAGAGTTGGAAGAACATTTGATATGTCACAGAATAGATTGTAGTAATAAATTTTGGAATAAACACGGAGGAAAAGAGAATGTAGCTATTGGTAGGGATACAACTATGTTTTATGGATCATCAATGATTACAAATATGAATAATGAAGAATATCGTATGGAGGATGTGATTACAGATGTCAATGATGATGAAGATCGTATTGAGGAAATGACAAGGACAGTTGCAGATGAACTTCATGATTGCCCAAAGTTGTTTGAGAAGTTAAAGAGTTTTTCAAATATGCTATTGTATGCTGGTTTCACTAAATATACAACATTATCATCTGTATTGAAGTTTTATAAATTGAAAGCAGGCAATGGATGGAGTGATGTCATTTTTACAGAACTACTTGATCTCTTTAATGACATGCTCCTGGAAGATAATGAGCTCCGAAGTTGTATATATGAAGCTAAATGAATGTTATGCTTGATGGGAATGATTTCTGAAAGAATAAATGTTTGCCCAAAAGACTATATATTGTTCCACAAGGAGAAAAAATCACCTAAAGAATGCCTAAAGTGTGGTGCTTCCCAATACAAGAAAGATGAATCCATCCCTACTAAAGTTTTATGGTACTTTCCAATAATTCTAAGGTTTAGGCGTCTATATGGAGGTGAAGAAAATACAAGAAAATTGTCGTGGCATGCAGAGAAATGAAATAACGATGGTAAATTACATCACCTGACCGACTCTCCTCAATGTAATAGAATTGATCATGAGTAACTTGAATTTGGAAATGATCTGAGAAACCTTCATCTTGCGTTATCTACAGATAGAGTGAATCCTTTTAGTTTTCAAACTAGCACTCATAGTACATGGCCTTTTATGTTGGTAAATTATAAATTACCACCCTGGCTATGCATGAACCAGAAATTCATCATGTTTTCTAGGCTTATATCAGGACCAAAACAACCAGGTAACGATATTGATGTTTATTTGGATCCATTGATTGAGGATTTAATGTTATTGTAGGATTCAGGTGGTATATTGTACGATTCTTATAAAAGTGAATACTTCATGTTGAGAGCGATGTTTTATGGGACGATAAATGATTTCCCTTCTTATGGAAATTTTTCAGGCTATAGAATTAAAGGAACTCAAGGGTGTCCTGTGTGCGAAGAAGATATAGAATCTATTAGGTTGAAAAATTTATCAAAATCTGTGTTTCTAGGACATCATAGATTTCTACCTCATTGGCATATGTACCGATCTTGGATGACATCATTCAATGGAGTTTCAGAACAACACACAACACCATCTCCACTAACAGGTGATCAGTTGTTTGAGAAATTAAAAGATGTGAACACTATTTTTGGTAAACCATTTTTTAAAAACCTTAAAAAAATCAGTTGGAAAAAGAGATTAGTTTTTTTGAATTACCATACTGGAATTGTCTGTACATCAGACATTTTCTTGATGTGATTCATGTGGGAAAAAATGTATGAGACAATGTTATTGGAACATTGCTAAATTCCCCTGAAAAAACAAAGGATGGAATTAAGGCAAGGTTGGACATGGTTGACATGGGAATATGAGAAGAGTTGGCTCCCGTGAAGGGTGAAAATCAAATGTTTCTTCCTCCAACAGTTTCACTCTTTTTGGGGAGGAGAGATATCAGTTTTGCAACTTCTTCAATGATGTAAATGTTCCAGAGGGGTATTCATCAAATATCAAGAACATTGTGTCAATGGATGATTTTAAGTTAAAAGGTTTGAAATCACATGAATTCCATGTTTTCGTGTAAGATTTAATTCCTATAGCTTTACGTTTCATTTTTTCCCAAGAATGTTTGTCATACATTAACTAAACTTTGTTTCTTTTTCAAAGCTATATGTAGAAATGTTTTAGACCAGGTGAAATTTCTTGCTAGGTAAAGATAATTTTTCATCAAATTATGTGAATTATAAATGTTCTTCCCACCATCATTCTTTGATATGATAGTTCATTTGATGGTTAACTTAGTGAGAGAGATTCAACTTTGTGGTCCTGTGCACTATAGATGTATGTACCCCACTGAACAGTATATGAATATTTTGAAAGGTTTTGTCAAAAATTGAAGTCTTCTATAGGGTTGTATTGTGGAGCGATATATTGTTGAGGAATCCATTAAATTCTATACTGGATACTTATCTTATGAGGAAAGCATTGGTCTTCCAACATCTCATCACACAGGACACATTGTGGGTGAGGGAATTTCTGGAAGAGATGTTGTGACAATCAATATTATAGATCGGGAGCAGGCCCACCTTTATATTTTTCATAACAGTTGGGAGGTTTCTCCATATATTGAAACCCATAAAGAAATTATTAGGTAGCTGAATTCATCAAGGGATGAAAAATGGATATCAAATACACACAATCACCTGTTTATAGGATGGTTTTGGGACCATATTTTTAAGGAGTTAACTATAAATCTGAATTCAATTTCAGAATGGCTTCGATGGCTAATAGCCAGACCAAGTCTGTATGTATTATCTTATAATGGTTATGTAATTAATGGTTATACATTCTATACAGATGAACATGATGAAGATAGTACCATGAAAAATAGTGAAGTTACACTTGTGGCTGAAGAGATGCATGTTTCTAGTAGTAAGGAAAGAAATCCAATTTATGAGAATATGTCATACTTTTTCATTATCAAACAAATATGGGAGTTGGATTATATGACATTCCAATTGTCTATTTTTCAATGAAAATGTGTTTATAACAATAGTGGTGTTAAAATAGATGAATTGGTATTTGTGAAAGTTGATTTTAGTAAAGAAGGGTACAAAGACGAATAGTTTATAATGGAATCACAAGAGGTATAAGTATTTTATGTTCTAGATCCCGTAAACCGAAAGTGGTCGATTGTTTTGTTATCATCCAAAACTACTAAAGGGTCTGATGAAAATTCAGTTGAGGACAATACTTTTAGTGGTACGTCGCAATCATTTTGCAGTGGTCCTAATGTAGATGATGTTTTGTATGTTAGAGGAGACCACAATGAAGGGATTTAGATAATCGATAGAGGTGTCAAATCCCTTCATACTTTGAAAAAAAGAAAGAGAGTTCAATAAACAAGTTATATTTTTTTTGTAATATAAATCCCGTTATCTCATGTTATTATTTTATCATCACTGAATTTTTGTAATCTAAATTAATTGTTCAACCACTTTTGAAGATAATGACTTGTGCATGTTTTGGTGCCCCTAACCTTGAGGTTGAACAAGTCTCTCAAGCTGCTTCTCACAATGCAGAGCAACAACAAGTTTCTAAACCTATTGATGCTCCTAGTGTTGAGGTCCAACAACCATCAGCACATGATGTTGCTACAATTTCAGATGAACATATAGATGATGTTGATATCGATGAAATGGTCAGGGATGAAGGAACGACATCGTAGAAAACACAGGTACGTTGTAGTTTGATGGTGTTAGCCAAAGTTTTTAAGGTGAAAAGAAAAGGCATCAAATTTGATGTCACATGGAATGCAGGAGGCCAACATGTGAATCCCAACAATACTATGTTTCATAGTTACATTGGAATTTTCACTCGGTAACATGTGCCGATTGAAATAGATTCATGGCACCATGTTGTGTTTGGGATGAAGGTTGTGATCTGGGAAGAAATTATGGTAACATTATGATATTATTTCTTTAATTTACTAGAAAATAAAATAATGAAATAGTTTCTTACTCTTCTCAATCTCTTAAAGAGTACATTTATAGTAGATTATTCACACAAGAATTATGTACTAAGGCTTCTAGTAAGGATTCATCGATGTTTTCACACTATTTTAACAAAATGTCACCTAAAAGAATCCAAAGGTGAAATAAACCCACACCCACCCCTTGTCTATGATCACCTAATATCCCAAGAATCATGGGATGCATTTATTGGCCACCGTGGGGATGAGAAGTTTCAAGTATATTTTGGAAAATAATATGTTGTTTGAGGCTACATGTATTCATTACTTTGATTGTCAATATTTTATTTATGAAACAACAACTCGGTACTAAAAATAAGGAATGTGCATCAAAACAAACATACCCCTATCATAAAGCAAGGATGGGGTACACTTCACTAGAAAAGAAAATGGTATGTTTTTTAAATTTATATTAATATTGTTAGGTTCCAAGAAACAACATCATAATTATCTTTATATATTTATATGTAGATTGATGAGTCTAAAGACAAAGACACATTCATCCCACGTCATGTGCTGTGGAAGGAGGCACATGTGAATAAGGAAGGGAATCTAGTAGATGAAAACACACAAAAAGTGTGGGAAATATGTGTAAGTATGACACGATAAAAAGTTTTGTTTTAAATTGATATTACATAATAATAATTACTTATTTTACTATATCTGACAGTCACAGGAATCAGCTACTCCTGTAGTATATGCAAACCTATTATCAACAGTTTTGAAGCGGCCAGAACAATATGGTCATGTTAGAGGTGTGGGGTTTGTGATGACACCCCAAGTATATTTTGAGAAAAAAAAACGGATGATAGAAATGAATAAATGAAACAAATGGGAGAAAGAATAGAAACCCTTGAAGAATGATTTCAATGGAAGGGGTAGTTGCTAGAAACTTTTATGGGTGGGAATTAAGGAGAAGACACAAATTAGGAACAACCAGCGCATGAAGATCCTACCCCACCCCCCACCAGCTTTGAAGCGAGCCATTCCCCTAAAAGAGTTGTCTTAGTCGTGGTAATCAATATTCTAATAATTTTTCCCATGAAATGTAAATCCGATAGAAACTGATACTTTTCCTGTACTAATCTTCTACAGGGTGATAATGACTGTGATTTATATCTGTCAACACCCACCTATCACATTGTAGCGAGGGCTACGGTGTTCAACATCCCAGAGGAAAAGTTTCATAATAGACCACTTCAAAAAGATCATCTGAAAGTGATGATTAATGTGGCTCAGGAGACAAATGTAGAGCTACCTATTCCACTTGATGATGATGATATTTATATGGTCAAAAAGGATATTGGGACATTCATTGCATGGTCATCACAAATTGTAAGAGTACATGTGGACAAAGAGGTATTTATTTCCATTTTTTCTAGCTAAACCTTTAACAATTAATGAAAAATAGGTCTGAACCAATGAATGTTATTATATATGGAGAAAGGGAAGTGGGTGACAAGAAACGTGGGCTCAAAAGAATCTTAAGGATCGACCAACTGATCCCAAAGAGCTTCTAAAAGCATAATAACACCACCTATTCTCTATCCACATTTACTAGCATTGAAGACTCATGTGGATACGAAGCTAAAAAGTGGTAGTATTCATATAGTGGTTTTTGAAAAGAATATATACAGAGAGGAAATTCAAGATTTCGTTGCTGTTGAAAACGTAAATGATATCCTTGAATATGGTTAGCTAGGAATCAAAATTGTAAATTTATATATGAGGTATGTTTTCATGAATTTATTTTCTAAAAGCTGATATAATGTGTTAATTATGACTAAATGCATTTTATATCATTTTTAAGTGTATATATGAAAAATAGTTGAAGGAATTTTCCCATGAGCCAAAATTTGGACTCGTTAGTCCTCATACCATATCAACACAACTAACTAAATTAGAGCCATCAAAAAAGGGATGAAATAGTGAAAGGATTGCTGAAAAAAATTGAAAACAAGATTACGGATGACAGACTCTTACTAATACGAACCATGTAGGGGTAAAACTCTACAATTAAAGAATATCAATTATATTTTCACTTATTTTATTACTTATTCTTTTTTTTTGTTTTTAGGATACATCGGTTGCTAATTGTGGTGAACTTGGATACTCCAAAGATTTATTTTATGGATTCAATGAAAAGATACCCAAAAAACTGACCACACATGATAGAGTTTTTGAATCTGTAGGACACTAAATCCTACGTTTTAGGTCTAAAAATCAAGTAATATAATTTATATTATCTTTTACTGAGGATTCTATTATGATAGGGTGGTGTATTAATATCTTCTAAAAATTAATGAGGACAGGGGCTAAGCATAAGGAGGGGAGTAAGTACTACGTCTGGACAAATTTCTGGGTATATATAATAAAATTTCACTATCCAAACACATATCAAAACAAGTTACTTATTATCCTAATGATAAAAGTTTTTGCAGTGTCCAAAACAAACAAACGATAATGATTGTGTTTATTATGTTTGTAAATTTATGAGAGAGATCATTTTTCATCAACAAACTAGCATCCCTAAAGAGGTATTTTCAAAAACAACTACTATTTTATTTAAATTATTTATTAATTATTTATTTATATATTTTGCATTACTACTCTGACTGTCGAAAAACCTCATATTAATAAGATGATATATATTTTCTCAGAAATGAGTGGGCCGCATACTTGAAGGAAGATTGTACACAAATACAATGAAGATCTGACTTGGGGACATATACAATTGGCGTCCATTTTTGAGAGGTGTTAAGGAGATCAAAAGATGAAACATTGTTGTATGTAAATGCTTATAGGAAAATTGTAATTGTTATTAAATAAGAAATAAATTCTACAATGAGTCATTTTTCCATTTTAACAGATGAAATGCACCAGCAACATGCAATAATGATGAACAACTTTTCTTTGGGCATTGGATAATAAAAACCAGTAAAATATCTAAAATAACTTCATATTCAACCAAACACATTTGGTTTGTGTTGATAATTTAGGAGAATGATACATGGGTCATGTGTGACATGTAAGAGTCAACCCTTCCTCAATCTAAGGCACGGTGTGGCTGGTATCACTCAAAGTGTCTCTCTTTTGTTTAAAATGGATAGAATTTTAAGTGAAAACAACAACTGATGTACGTAAATATAACCAAACGCATTCGGATTGTGTTGATAATTTAGGATAATGATACACGGGTCATGTGTAACATGTAAGAGTCAACCTCACATCAATATGAGGTACGGTGTGGCCGGTATCACTCAAAGTGTCTCTCTTTTGTTTAAAATGGACATAATTTTAAGTGAAAACAACAACTAATGTATGTAAATATGACCAAATGCATTGGGATTGTGTTGATACGTTAGGAGAACAATACATGGGTCATTTTTTATGTGTATCATTCAACCCCACCTCAATTCGAGGCACGGAGAGGAAGGTATTACTCAAAGTGTCTCTCTTTTGTTTAAAATGGACAGAATTTTAAGTGAAAACAACAACTGATGTAAAGAAGTATTGCCAAAAAAATTAGGATTGTGTTGATACTTTAGGAGAACGATCCATGGGTCATTTTGGAAATGTAATATTCAACTTCTCCTCAATATGAGGCATGATGTGTCCAGCATTACTCAAAGTGTCTCTCTTTTGTTTACAATGGACAGAATTTTAAGTGAAAACAACAACTGACGTATGGAAAACTGAAAAAAGGAATTCAGATTGTGTTAATACATTATTAGAATGATCCAAAGGTAATTTTTGACGTGCAAGAGTTAACCCCACCTCAATATGAGGCATGGTGTGGCTGGTATCACTTAATGTGTCTCTCTTTTGTTTAAAATAGACCCAATTTTAAGTGAAAACAACAACTGACATACGGAAATCTGACCAAACACATTCAAATTGTTTTGATACTTTATTAAAATAACCAATGGGTCATTTTTAATGTATAAGAGTCAATCCTGCCTCAATCCGGGGCACGGTGTGTCCGGTATCACTCAAAGTGTCTCTCTTTTGTTTAAAATTGACAGAATTTTAAGTGAAAACAACAACTGAAATACATAAATCTGACCATGCACAGTAATATTGTGTTGATAATTTAGGATAACGATCCATGGGTCATTTTTTATGTTTAAGATTCAACCCTGCCTCAATACGAGGCACAGTGTGTCCGATATCACTCAAAGTGTCTCACTTTGGTTTAAAATGGACATAATTTTAGTGAAAACAACAACTGACGTACGAAAATATGACCATACGCATTCAGATTGTGTTGATACTTTTTTAGAATGGTACATTGTCCTTTTTGATATGTAAGAGTCAACATTTCCTCAATCTGAGTCCCAGTGTGGCCAGTATCACTCAAAGTGTCTCTCTTTTGTTTAAAATGGACATAATTTTAAGTGAAAACAACAACTGACATACGGAAAACCAACCAAATGCATTTATATTATGTTGATACTTTAGTAAAACTATCCATGGGTAATTTTTGACATGTACAAGTCAACCTATCCTCAATCCAAGGCATGGTGTGGCCATTATCACTCAAAGTGCCTCTTTTTTGTTTAAAATGGGAAAAAATTTAAGTAAAAACAACAACTGATGTACTGAAATCCAACCTAACACATTTGGTTTGTGTTGTTACTTTAGGAGAATTATCCATGGGTCATTTTTGACATGTACGAGTCAACCCTTCCTCAATATGAGGCACGGTGTGGCCGATATCACTCAAAGTGTCTCTCTTTTGTTTAAAATGGACAGAATTTTAAGTGATAACAACAACTAACATATGGAAATCTGACCAAACGCATTCGGATTGTGTTGATGCTTTTGAATAATGATCCATGGGTCATGTGGGATATGTAAGATTCAACCCTTCCTAAATCCGAGGCACGTTTTGTCCGAAATCACTCCATGTGTCTCTCTTTTGTTTAAAATGGACATAATTTTAAGTGAAAACAACAACTGACATACAGAAATCCAACTAAACACATTAAAAATGTGTTAATACTTTAGGATAATGATACATGGGACATTTTTTATGTGTAAGAGTCAACCCCGTCTAAATCTGAGGCATGGTGTGGCCGGTATCACCCAAAGTGTCTCTCTTTTGTTTAAGATGGAAAAAATTTTAAGTGAAAACAACAACTGACATACAGAAATACCCCTTCCTACCATAGACACCAAATTCATTAATTTTTTCCCTAAAGAAACACATACTATTGAAATAAACCATATTTCAAAACCATATTAAAATTACCAATGATCTTAAAATCCATGAAATTAATTCCATTAAAACCATTAAAGCCCCCCACCCCCTGGACACCTCCCCACCCCCTGGACACCCCCATGGACAGCCCCCTCCCCCACCACTCTGGACATCCCCCCACCCCCACCCCCTGGACACCCCCAACCCTCTAGACATCCCGCACCCCTCTTAGACACCACCCCACCACCTGGACACCCCTACCCCCTGGACACCCCCACCCTCATGGACAGCCACCCCACCCCCCTAAACACCACCCCACCCCCCTTGGACAGCCACCCCCAACCCCCTGGATTTCCCCCACCCCCTGGACACCACCCCACCCCCTGGACACCACCCCACCCCCTGGAAACCCCCACCCCTTGGACCTCCCCCCCCCACTAGACACCCCCACACCCGGGAAAGCCCCCCTCCCCCCCGACCCCTAGACACCACCCCACCCACCTGAACACCCCCCCACCAACCCCTGGACACCCCCATAGACACCCCCCCCCCCCACACCACCACCACCACCACCTTGGACACCCCCCCCCCCACCACCACCCCCTGGACACCCCTTAACCCCCTGAATGTTCCCCACCACCTAGACGAATCCCCCACCCCTCATAGACACCACCCCACCACCTGGAAACCCTCCACCCCGATGGATAGCCACCCCCACCCCCTAGACACCACCACACCCCCTGGACACCCCCCCACCACCTGGACACCCCCACCCTTTAGACACCCCCACCCCCTGGAAAGCACCCCCAACCCCCTGGACACCACACCACCACCCCCTACACACCACCATATACATCCCCCCCCCCACCACCACCCTGGACATCCCCACCCCCACCCCCACCCGTAGACACCCCCATCCCCCCGAACACCCCCACCTCCATGGACACCCCCTACCCCCTTGTACAGCCACCCCAAACCCCTGGACACCCCACCCCTGGACACCCCCATCCCCCAGAACACCCCCACCCCCTGGACACCCCCTACCCCCCTTGGACAGCCACCCCAAACCCCTGAACCCCCCCCCCCAACCCCCTAAATTCTAAATTGAATTCTTTATGTATTTAATTAACTTTTGAATTATGTGTTAATGGTGTATGGGTATACTTTTTGTATGTGTATAATTGTTGTAACTACCTTATTAATTATGTGTTAATTTTGTATGGGTATACTTGTTGATATACTTATTTTTTTGCAGGTCTTGTTTGGGTGTGCTGCTACAGAATTTTATGTTACAGCAGGAAGGGAATTTATTATCACTTTTTTAGCACTGATAAGCGATCCCTTTATCAGCGCTGTTTTAGCGCAGATAAAGGATCCTTTTATCATCACATTTTTAGCACTGATAAAGGCTCCCTTTATCAATTCTTTTTTTGTACTGATAAAGGATATCTTTATCAGTGATTTTTTATCACTGATAAAGGCTACCTTTATCAGTGCATTTTTAGTGCTGATAAAGGGGACCCCCCCCCCCATCAGCATTGAGCTTTACAGTGAATTTTTAGCACTATTAAAGCCTGTTTTGAGCGCTGATAAAGATCATTTTTGTAGTAGTGTTAGGGTATGGGTTCTCTAACTACTAAGTGGAACCCTCCTATCTTATCAGGGGATGGTTCCTCTACCTAATGATTGGAACCCTCCTATTGCATTATGGAATGGGTCATCTAACTACTGAGTGGTACCCTCATGCTGTATCAGGTCATGAGTCCTCTACCCACTGAGTGACACCACCCTATTGTATCAGGGATGTGTATTATACCTATTGAGTGGAACCCTCCTACTATATTAGGGAATGGGTCCTCTACCTACTGAGTGGAACCCTCCTATCGTACTAAGTCATGGGTCCTCTTCCTATTGAGTGCCACTCTCTTTTTGTATCAGGGAATGAGTCCTCTACCTTTTGAGCATAACCCTCATATCCTATTAGGGCATGATTCCTATGCATGGAGATTATTCTTCATCAAGTTTTTGGGTATTGGAGAGGTGAATAAGATCCTCATGACTTCTTCAAACATACAGTGAGATGATGGGCATCGTTGATGGACCCTTTTGGAACAGCAAGCAGACTTATCATCTTGGGCTTGGATGTGATATGGAGATCCCCTTTCTCTCTCATATTGGTTTCTTTTATATATATATATATGTGTGTGTGTGTGTGTGTGTGTGTTTCCGTATGTATTTATGTATGTATATATATAATTTTTGTTGGGTTTCATTTCCCTATTGCTTTTGGTTGAGATGACTACTTCTATCATGTCTCATATTTCTCCCCCTCCGTTTTTCATATAATCCTACTTAGTATGTATATACTCACCCCTACATGGTATTTTCCTGCATGTTTCATGTCTTATGCAGAAGATTGATAGGTTGGTGGTGATTTCAGAGCATTGTAGGGATATTGGGCTGAATTTGACCATTTATGGAGGTCAAGGCTTGGAGATCTATAGTCAGGCTCTCTCCAAATTTATTTTACATTTGTTGTCATGTTGGGACATATTTTCTAGTTGGGGTGTATTTTTCCCCATTACTTTTTGTATTTCATTATCGCACTCTTTTGTATTCCCTAAATGTTATTACATGAATGGTTTTTAGTCAAGATTTTATTGAATTTTATTATTATTCCTCTTCACTTTTACTATGATATAGTTGGATGTGTGCATACAAGTACATTAGGAAATGACCTCCCATATTAGTTATGAATTTCTAGCATTTTTTACATCCCTAGGCCTATAGAGGTGGGCTTGGGATAGTTATTGCTTGACATTTATTTAGATAGGAAGGCCCCAGTGGGTTGGGTCATAACAGATTGGTGTCATAGGTGGTTCGACCTCAAGAGGATGTTTGAAGTTTTGCTGCCTTATAAAATCTAGATAGGAACATAAAGAAACAGTGTAAAAGTGTCTTGTGTGTAGTTTTTAGGCTAGGGAACCTAGTGTTGGTGTAGAATATGACTTATCCATTCACCAGGACTCTGATTAAATACTTTTCAACACAACATAATGAGAAATTGGTTATAGGGAAAATTGGTACATGAATCATATAGGATATAGTCTATTAACTATCCTTCTAGACTAATTTTCCCATATATATATATGCTCATATAACCATGGTACATCTTAATTGAATTTTTAGGACGCCTCTGTGAAGATAAACAACCAGGTTATTGATTTAGGATTGTGATAAAAATATGATGAGTGATGAGGCCTTAGTTTTGGGGCCATCTCACGAGGTATTTACTATAGGAGGGTAGGTAACAGCACCCCATCTTGTCAAGAAACAAATTAGACTAGTAGATAATGATGAGGATGCAAGCATACTTAGCATACTCTATGAGTTCCATAACTATAGTCCATTGAGGTTCCACGATGAGCTAGATCCTCAGGCAGTAGAGGATTTTCTTGAGTAGATGATCTGAGTTTTTAGACTTTTATGAACCCTGACTGGTCAAATGGTTGTGCTGGAATCCAATATTTTTCATATAGAAACTAGGAATTTGTGGAGCTTAGTTAGGAAAATTCATGATGATTTAGCACTATCATGATCCAACTTCCATCAATTGTTTCATGAGTACTACAACTTATTCTTATGCTGTATTTGGTTTAAGAATCATTTTGACTTCTGTAGGAAGGGATGGTGGTTTTTGAGTATGTCACAAGGTTCACTGACCTTACGTAGTACTCCCTCGATATGGTTTAGGATGGTTACTTTTGTGTGCATAAGTTTGAGTTGGGTCTCCACAGAGACATCCATGCTAATGTGGTACCACTATTTATTCCTATATATAATGGAGTGTTAGATTTATTGTTGGTGATAGAGAGTTTCCTAAATGAGGGACATCGTGCAGTTGGATAAGGCAGTTAGCATCATGGGGATAATTTATCCACAATATAAATCTAGTGCTAGATTACAGGGTCTTGGCATAAGATATCTACTCATGGATAGACTCAGGCATGTGTTCATATAGATCAGGGACTATACAGAGGACCAGGGCATCCCAAATAGGGGTGATTATATGCATGCAATGGGAAAGGTCACATGGAATGTGATTTCCCAACTCGACATATAGAGGATGGAAGGAAAATAGTAGATGGAATTCCATGACAGAAAAATCATTTTGATCATGGATCTCCCAAGTGTGGCTAGGATGACCCCTAGGGAGGTAGAACTGGAAGAGGAGCAAGTTGGACTCCCAGAGGAGGAGCTACTGGTGGGGGTGACATTATGATCTTCTTCCCCCACCACCACTAGGAGACCCATGTTAGGTTCTTGGAGCTAGCGTTTGGGGTCACGATAAATTTTAGGCTATAGAGGTTTATGACCTATCATCCCAAAATATGGTAAGAGGTACGATATATATTTATTTTAATCTTAATTAAGTTATAGTAGACACATGTTTGATTAATTCCTTTATATCCTTACAACTAGTGTGAGAGATGGAGATCCTAGTAGACACTTTAACATAGTAACTTTAATTTGAGGTTCCTATAGGGAAGACTTCTTCAATATCATTTATCTGTTGGAAGTTTGAGCTATCATTTGGTGGAGGTATTTTCTCAGGGAACCTCTTGGTCATAAAAAATGAGACCTGATGATATCATCTTGGGTATGAACTGATTGTCCACGGTCTGATCCTAGATTGACCGTCACCACAGATGGATCAGATTCCTTCAGATATATGGGATTAGATAATCCTTTCTAGGTGAGAGAGATCTCATGGAAGAGAAAGTGGGTCTTGGGAGCTGGAAGCTACAACTAATCACCCATGATTGAAAATTTTATCCCTAGGTACAACATGATATTCAAGAATATGGATTCCTTCAATCATGGAGGATTATATATTTTTTCTCCTCGAGGACATTCTAGGACTACCTCCAAGGTGGTAGATAGAGTTTTTCATTGACTTGAAACCCGGGACCACTCTGATATTTTATGCGGTATATTGAATTGCCCCTACTGAGCTATGAGATATAAGGGTGCAGTTAGATGACCTTCAAGAGATAGGCTTTATCAGACTCATTGTGCCCCTTGGTAAAATCTGGTTTTGTTTTTGAAAAATGAAGATGGGATCTTGCGGCTTTGTGTTGATTATCATTGCCTGAACCAAGCCATGATTAAGAAAAAGTACCCCTTTCCTGGTATTTATGATCTCTTTGATTAGTTTTGAGGCATGATATGGTTCTCAATGATCAATCTCAAGTCTAGTTACCACCAGTTAAGGGTTTTAGATAATGATATTCTTAAGATAACATCTCGAAGTCTCTATAGACACTATGAGTTATAGGTGATGCCTTTTAGTGTGATGAATTGTCCCACTATGTTTCTATCTTTGATGAACTAGATCTTTCATCCATACTTGGTCCAATTTTTCATTTTATTCATTTATGACATACTCATCAACTCTGTATCAGAGGAGGATCACACAAAACACATGAGTATGGTCCTAAAATTGCTTCAGGGGAACCAACTATATAGTAAGATCTCAAATTTCTAGTTATAGATCCATGGGGTTCACTTTCCAGGGAATTTCATTTCTGATCATTGATTAATTATGGAACTAGTGAAGATTTATGCAGTTCTTTCTTGGGATCCATCCAATATGATATTATAGGTGTGGAGTTTTCATAGCTTGGTGGGGTACAATAAGAGGTTCTTGGTGTACTTCTCTAGGATTACATCCCCTTTGACCACCCTAACGTATAAAGGGTATTTTTTTACCTAGATTGAATAGTGCTAGATATCCTTTTGGTGTTAAGGTTGAGGCTGACGAGTGATTCTGTTTTGAGACTACCAGAGGATGGTGTGGAGTACATAGTTTATTGCAACGCCTATAGAGTTTGGATCAGCTATGTGTTGATGTAGAGGTAGGAAATGATCACATATGGGTTGATGAAATTTATTCCCCCTGAAGAGAACTACGTGACTCATGACATAGAGTTAGCTATGATATTCATCACTCTAAGGATGTGGAGGAACTGTTTTCTAGGAGAGCTCTTTTTTGTTTACTTGTACCATTATATACTTAGGTATGCCTTCACATGGAGAGACCCAAACCAGAGATGGAGGTGGTGTTTTGAGTTCCCGTGGGACTATGACTTTGAGTTAGTATATAATCTTAGGAAGGGAAACAAGGTAGCAGATTCCCTTAGTATAAAGTCTATTCATGTCTGGTGGGGGAGGAGTTTGAGTGGTCAGTTTTGTTTCAGTTGACCATAGTATAGGAGGATGGTGCAGCTTATCACCATTAAATATCAATGACTCCTTAAGTTCTCTAGTGTTTGAGGGAGGATCGGTTGGGAGACATTGACTATGATTTCTTATGTGACCAGATATCCTTTAGATATTAACTAGATAGATTAAATGGTGGAGGGAATAATATAATCCATTTCCAAGTATGGATAGTGATTCTAGTCTCAATGTGAGAGGAGTTGATAAGAGAGTTCAATAGTTCTCCTTTGTCTATACATCATGGTGTAGGGAAGATGTACAAGGACCTTTAGAAAAAAAATGGTGGGATGGAATGATATAGAGAATTTATAAGTTAATATCTCGGTGTCTCACATGTCAGTAGGTGAAGGCTGAGCACCGAGTTCCAACAGGTTTGTTAAATATTCTTGAGATCCCAAAGTTAAATGGGAAAACAAATCCGATGAATTTATGACAAGGCTTCTGCACATAGTGAGAAGCCATTATTTCATCTGGGTGATAGTTGAGTAACTTACCATGTCATCACACTTCGTTGCTATTAGGGATCAAAGGTCATTAGAGATGTTGGGGAAGTTTTATATGTGGTAGATTGTACACATTCATGGGGCTCTCTAGATTATTTTCTCTTACTATGAAGAATGGTTCATATCACGGTTGTGGAGAGGCCTGCAAGAGGCATTTGGGGGATAGTTGAGGATGAGTACAACTTTTTACCCTTGGATGGATTGGAAGATTGAGTGCACTATTCATGTTCTAGAAGATATATTGAGGGCCTACGTATTAGAATTTATAAACAGTAGAGAGGACCAATTAGAATTTATTTGAGTTTTCTCATAATAATAGTTATCACTCTACTATCGACATGAAATTTTTTGAGGCCCTATATGGGATACCTTGCAGGTCACCCTTATACTAGACTGAGATTGTTGAGGCATCTCTTATTAGTGTAGGGATGGTGCAGATGACAATAGAAAAGGTCTGAGTGATCCGTGAATGGATGAGGACAACCAAGATCAGGCAAAAATCTTATACAGATTGACATATTAGGCCCCTGGAGTTAGAATAGAGAGACTACATTTTCTTAAGAGTCTCCCCATGATGAGGGTTGTGGAGATTCGAAAGGGGAGAAAAGTTATCCCTAAACTTCATCAGGACATTCAAGATCCTATAAATGGTTGGAGGGGTTTCTTACCACATATATTTACCCCCATAGTTAGATTGGGTGCATAAAATCTTCCATGTGTCTCGGTTGATAAGATATATGCATGATCATTTATAGATTATTGATAGGGGTGAGCTAGACATTAAGGATGGATCCACCTTTATGGATTACCCAATGGTGAATGAGGATCGATAGGAGATGATCCTATATGGATGGACCATTCCCTTATTTTGTAATTTGGGATGACATGGGAGCTTTTAGGATAGCTCCTAGGAGCGGGAGAGCCACATTAGGGATCAATATCCCCAATTTTTTTTTCTATTATGTGCTTTTTGGGGATGAACATATTGAAGGAGGGAATAATTCAGAGACTCTTTTTTTCCTTGTAAGGTATTGAAATATATTAACAAATATTTTTTAAGCCAGGTGCTAATACGGCATGCAATTGTGATGCCTGAAGAGTGTGAAATCAATTTTATAAAAATACCAAAAATATTTTACATGCATGCATGGATTTTTATAAATAATAGAATATCACCTGAATGGATTCCCATATCAAAACTTTAAGACTAGGGTTGAATCTAGAATGTGAGGTTTACCCTAGATGCAACCTAAATTGGGTTAGTGTCGTTCATTCAGATGAAGTAGCCATTGGAGGGTATGTTAAGTGAATTAATTAATTTATTTACATAATTAACTCATTAAATAATTGTAACCTATTTCCCTATTTAAATATTTTTGTAACAACCAAATATTTTAGAATATATAAAATTTATTTGATAGTTTGTGGTGCACACAACACTGATCTTAAATGAACCGTGATATACTATTAAATATTATTATTTTAACAAGACCATTATAAAATAGTCGTTATATTGGTAGGTGTAAATAGGAATAACTATATTGTGAAATATATATTACGGTAATATTTAGTAAAAATTTATTTTCTACTCCTTAGTAAATAAACACACAATTTTTAGTAAATTCATTTTATTCTTCAAATATATGTTTTCTTCGAAAAGCGATTTTTATTACTTTTTATAAGAAAATAATTATAATTTATTTTTAAAACATTTATAAAATTTATGTGATAAATTGAGCTTAGTTTTTGAAATTATCAAATCAAAATTATATTATTGTGAATTTTTGGTATTTTTCAAAAGAGATTGATTTTCCAGTGAATAGTGAAAAATACCAATTTTTATTGAAAACTCTATTTTATTTTCAAATATTGAAAAGTTGAATTTTATTTAAAAATAGTTTCAAATTAAAATTAGTTATATTATGTTATTAATAATCCAATTAAATAATTAACTTAAATTATTACACAATGATGATGCATTAATTATTCAATTAATAGAAAAATCAAATAAATGATATTAAAAATATTAAAAGTAATATAATTTGAATTAATTAAGGTAGTACATAAATTTTATAAAATAATATGACATGTAAGGGATTTATTAAATGTTTTGGTTTGAAAATATATTTTTATCTTGATATTCTTAAAGTCAAAGTAATAAATAGTTTTAAAATTCATAATAATGATATTTTATAAATATAATATTTTATTAAATTATTTAAAATTCATAAAAATCTTAAATATGTATAAAAGGGGTAATATATGGTAAAAAAATTCATCCCTTATTCATTCTTGGTCCATTTGTAAGCATTTGGATCTACAATATTCATATTATATTTTAAACCATTGAGAAATTCCAAAAGTGCCCCTCACCTCAATTATAAAAGGGAAATATTTACTTTACTTATTTACACCAATTTGAGCCATCTATATCAACCAAAATCTGAAAACTTTACTTTTAAAAATACTTATCCAAGTTATAGAGGTTCTTTTCCTTCCAAAATACCATCCCTATATCCCTTGAGAAGAGATCTAAAGGAATTCCGCTGAAGAAGAGGTAATCATTTTTACCAACTTTTTCAAGTTTATTTCTTCTTCTACATTATATTCATATGTTGTTTCCATATTAATTTAATAAATCCATTATCATATATATAGTGAGATATTATTATTATTATTATGAGATAATCATATTCTACCTTTTATCCATCTTATGAAAAACGAAAGAATCGTGCATTCGTACGTACAGCTTATCGTCTCCACGTAGTAGTGTAATTCATTTTTCATCACCATTTTGATTTTATTGGTATAAATATGAAACTAATATATAAATATGATATATATGAAATAATACTGATTATATAAATAGTAATATTATTTATCATTATTTTTTTCCATCCATCAAAAAATTAAAATAGTGTTCATGCATACGAACAACCTACCATCTCCATAAACGATATAATTCATTTTTATATCTCTATATTTATTAATGAATATAAGTATTTTTATATAATTAATATATATGATATTTAAACCATAAATAATATTCTATAAATTATTTAACTATGATAAAAGTATAAGGATAGGAACTTACATGACAAAACATGCATGGGAAAATAAAGCAGTTATCACCCGAAACCGTGATTTTAACAATGAATTGATAATAAAAGGGTGAAAAAATAATATAAGTAAATAATATATGGTATGATATATATTCTTATGGTTCTATAATAAATTTATAATAAATCTATATGTATAATATATGATTTTAAAACACGTTTAACTAAAGGGAAGTGTGTGGTAAGGGATTTTCATCTCACTTTTATTTCTGTGGGATGTATGATTTATTCACCACTTATTTCTTTAATGTGGTGTATATGTTTCTCATTTAATATTTTAAATAATTAAAATCTTTGTTTTTATAGTATTTAAAGTTTCATTTAAAGTTATATCTTTCATCGGGATTATGATTCAAAATATGCCCAAGTGGAAAGGGTTTATTTCACAATCTCATCATTATTCTAGATTGTTTAAGTTTAAGTATATATTGATGAACATTTTTTTCATTCTCATGTTTTATAAAAAAAATTAAAAATTATTTTTACTATTTTCCTATGATTTATAAAATTCATTTTTTCTATTGTTTTTATTTTTACAAAATGTTTTAAAATGAATATTACGGTCATTTTATGAATAAGGCAATTTTTAAACAAGTGTGAAATGAATGTTTTTTAACTTATTTGGGTAAAATAGGAGGTTTTCATGTTTTAAAAAGGGCCCCATGATTTTAATTAACATTTTAGGGGTGTAAAAAACCCATTCACATAGTTTCATAGGTTGGGACACATGGTTAGTATCAACTGTGTGTAAAGACCCGCAAATTTCAAGGAAATTTTTTTTCTTAATTTTCTTTGGAATTTTACAAGAGCGCAGCTTCAGACGGCACCTGATTCCGAGGCCCGGTGTGCCCGGAATCAATTTCCGAAGTTTGGCTCGGGTACGTTCAGTGAACGGACGAGCGGGTTTTTCTATCTTTTGAACCGGTGCCCGGAATCAAATTCTGAGGGCACCGATGAAATCGCAGCACCGGTATTTGCTTAGAAACGCCTCTTCCGGAGTTGCGTTTGCTTAGACGTGGTTTTTAAATTTTGCGGCTTTAAGTCAGAAATAAAATAAATTTGTGCGACAACTTTATTTTATTTCACTTAAGCTGCTTGGAAGCCACTTGAAGCCACTTAAAGGCGGCTTGAACTGTGTTGAACTGGATAGGATGCTATCCAGAAATATCCTACCCCCTTGATAGGATATTTGTGAGGTGGGGCCCGCGCGAGTCCCACCGTTTCTTTCGCTAAGTAACGCACCCGCGAAAACCCGTCAAAGAAACTGAAAAGTCAACCGACGCGTTTCTTTAATTCTTAACAGACCATTTAAATGGGCTGTTTCTTTCGTGAATTAAATGTGCTGTTTCGCTCGTTGAATTAATTCAACGAATTAAATGGGTCGTTACTTACGCGTTTTACGTTTGTTGGCAAAATAATAAAATAGACAAACTTGTCTATTTGGAGGATTGCTATCGTTGTGCAATTCCTCTGAGCCTCCACCCTCTCCGCGAAGAACGCGAAGAACGCGAAGAACGCGAAGAACGCGAAGAACGCCAGAACCGGAATCCGACGACGCACGATCCGCGACGTCAACAGCTTTTCCGCGACCTTCTTCTTCTTCTTCGGTGCCTCTTCTTCCGCGGCGAACCTGCGATCGGCGGTTAAAGGTGAGAATCGAAACTTCTAAATTCTCCCTTCTTAATTTCAACAACAATGGATTTAATTAATTAAATCTGTTTGTTCTGGATCCGGAGATTGGCGACGCGACGCCGGATACCGCGACGACGCGACGATCTCCTTCTTCCGCGACGAGCGATTCCGCGACGACCTCTCGTCCGACGACGACTTCGAGGTAGGGATTTATTTCGGAAAAGTTACCCCTTTTTAAATTTTCTCGTGAACGTTCTTGAAAATTTAAAAAGTAGGTTTCAAACGAACAATTTTATCTTTAAATAAAATTGTTGGATCATGTGTTGATCATCCTTTTTCTTTTCTCCCGTTGATTATGCCTAACGCGGAGGGTGCGGGTCTAACGAACAAGACCCGACAACCCTCCGTCGATCCCTTTTTGTTGTGCGGATATGACGGACGACGACAAACCGCGCGGCAGGGGCGATCCGTTGATTCCGCAGTGAAGGTCGGCATCCGGGAGAGGCATCGGCGCAGACGGGAGGCAAAACGGGCCACCGGAGCATCTCCGGCGGCCCGCGGAAGGCAGCGGCGGCGCGGGTCGCCGGCGCGGCGGCGCCGGCGACCGGAGGCGGCGGCGCCCGGCGCGCCGCCGTGGAGATCTTCCGCCGCGGCGGTGGCGGCCGGTTCCGAGGCCGCGCGGAACCGGGAACGGACGCGGCGGCCCGGCCGCGTCCGCGTGACAGGCGGCCCCCCCGCGGGGGCCGCGTTTCTTCAAATGCCGCGGGTCAAACCCGCGGCGGCGGCCTGTTCGGCCGCTCGGCCGAAGCCGAGCCGGCCGGTCCGGTCGGCCGGGCCGCGCCCAGGCCGAACCGGACCCGGCCGAGCCGGTTCGGGCCGGTTCGGGCCGGCCCGGTTCGGGCCGACCCGGTTCGGCCGACCCCAGGGGGGGTTCGGGCCGGGTCGCCCCGGGCCCAGAACCCCCGTTTCGGGCCCTCTTCGGTCTTTCGCCCATATCTTGGGCCTGGGACCTCCGATTGACGAACCGTCAGTGGCTACGCGATCCTTGGATCGAGACGGTCGTTTCGGTATATTATACTCAAGGTTTCGGAAGACTTTGGGTTCGGCCGGGTTGGTTCGTACACGAAACCAACCGGGCCCTCGGAGCGGAAACGCTCATAACGTGAGCTACGGACGTCCGATCGACGTACCGTCAGCTGTGGTAGATTCCTCTAAGTGAGACGGAACTTTTGGCATACTCCGCCCGAGGATCGGATACAGGCGGAGTACGGTCGGGTTGGTTTTGCCCTAAAAACCAACCGGGCCCCTGGGACGAAAATGTCAATAACTCTCAGACCGGGCGTCCGATTGACGCGCCGTCTGTTGCGTTGAGATCCTGTTGTCGATACGGAACTTTTGGATACATCAACTTCGGACTACGTGTCAGTTGATGTATCAGCCTCTCGGCTCGTGGAGCGGACCCTCCTAAACGAGCTCGCTATGTGCGGGAACCCTAGCGCTGGCTGTGACTTCGACGACAGAGCAGAGATCCTCCGTGGACTGCGACGACGGCAGAGCAGAGATCCTCCGTGGACTGCGACGACGGCAGAGCAGAGATCCTTCGTGGACTGCGGCGACGACTGTGCAGAGATCCTCAGTGGACTGCGTCGACTACTGCACTCAGCGATCCTACGTGGATCAGTGCTACCGGTTCTGTGTGAGCCTCTGCCTACAGGTTCTGTGTGAGCCCGATCCTATGTGGGTCCTTACTACCGGTTCTGTGTGAGCCACTGCCTACAGGTTCTGTGTGAGCCCGATCCTGTGTGGGTCTTCTGCGGGGGTTAGTACCTATCGATCCTTCGTGGGTCCGACGACTTAGATGGATCAGTGATCATCTTTGACGTCATCTGAAAAAGTATACCTGGTTGAGCTGAATCGTATGTTACTCTCCTTTGTGGATTGTGTTGAACTATCCTTTGTGGATTTACCGTTTACTCTCCTTATGGATTTGAGTCTTGCTTTCCTTTGTGGATTGAGTTGTTCTTGAGCTCGTGAGCAGAGCTAGAATTGGGGACTTAGGTATATGTATGGGCATATACCTAAGTCGAGTCAGATGTTACTTCGTGATTGCATCTTTCTTTTGTGCTATATCCTTTGTGGATTTCGGGAGACCTTCGGGGGTCTTGGGGTCCTTACTGAGTAGCTTGTACTCACCCCTGCACGGGCTATGCCCGCACCTTGTTGTGTTGGTTGCAGACGACGGACAGCGTTGATCACGGTTGGGGCGTGGAGCAGGACGGTACCTGGAGGTGGACCACTGGGCGGGACGTGCTCGGAGCGGACGTGGGACCCGAGGAGCCTGGAGGCTATCTGTACCCACCCTTCAGGTGGGATTGCCAGTGGACGACACGAGGCCGCCGTCTTTTCTTCAGTTGCTGTACTTTACTTTTCAGTTGTACTTTACAGTTGGGCTTGTATTTCCGGCCCCCTTTACTTTCTGCACTTTACTTTCCGCTTGCTGACTCTGTGTGGTTGTTAGTTATAAAGGCAATGCCTTCCCTGTTTACTGGGATTTTACGCCTTGGTGCTAGTCGCCAGCCCCTGGCCTATGGAAGGCGGGCTTGGGGTAGTCATGGCACGGGCCCCGAGGACGGGTCGTGACAAATTGGTATCAGAGGTGGTCGGTTCTACCGCAAACTCTGATCGTCCTTTCTTTCTATATGAAGCAATAGTGTTTAGTGTATTGAGTGTGGTTATCAGTTCAGGGAGCCCAGTGTTGGTGCGGCGGCCGACGTATCCGTACACCAGGACCCTGACTCCTGATTTCCGACTTAATGCATGAAAACATTGATTGCGTGTGTGTTTCAAGTTTTCTTTGTGATTACTTGTGTCAGCTCACCGGGTATACTGATCTGCTTTATGAAAGTCTCAAGTTTTCCTTGTGATTACTTGTGCCAGCTCACTAGGTATACTGTTCTGACTGTGGTGCTCTTGTTCTCCTTTTCAGGATGGCCCCGCGACGACAGCCAGCTAGGGTTCCGAGTGTAGGGCGCGACGGCAGCCCACCGAGCGACGAGGCCTCGGTGCAGGGCCCTTTGCCAGCAGTGGCACCGGCGGTAGCTTTACCCGCCGAGCCACCGATGCTGCCAGTACCAGACGCTGACGATGCACGTCGCCTCAGGGCACTGCACGAGTTTCAGGGCCAGCGACCGCCCAGGTTTCGCGGTGAGGCGGACCCCCAGGCCGCCGAGGACTGGCTAGAGGCGGTGGTACAGATCTTTCGGCTAGTGAGGACACCAGCGGATCTCATGGTGATTCTCACAGCGAGCCTCCTGCAGGCGGCGGCAGGACGATGGTGGAGCCTGATGCTCCAGGTTCACGATGAGGCATCCCTGCTCTGGGCGGACTTCGAGAGCCTCTTCCGCTCTGAGTTCGTCCCGGCCACCCTCCGAGCGGTGCGCATCCAGGAGCTTCTCCAGCTGCGCCAGGGTAGCATGACGGTCGCTCAGTACGCGGCGAGGTTCACGGACCTATCTCGCTACTCGACCGACATGGTACGGGACCCCTTCTTCCGGGCCCGGACCTTCGAGCAGGGCTTGCGACAGGAGATTCGGGCGTCGCTGATCTCCCTCAGCATTCCGACCCAGGCGGGAGTGCTGGAGCGAGCCCTCCTGATCGAGAGCTTCCTGGCAGAGCCTTCTTCAGTGGCGAGACCTAGCGCAGGGCGGCAGGTAGCTGAGTCTTCGGCAGCGGGTAGCCGACGGATGACCCAGGGTTCCAGGCGGACCAGACCTTCCGGCAGGCGACCCCGGGACACTGGCTCAGCAGTGCAGGGCACACAGCGGAGTGCCAGCCTTCCGAGAGGCAGGCTGTGCTACACCTGCGGCGGGCAGGGTCACATGGCTCGTGACTGCCCGACTCGCCGACCAGAGGAGCAGCAGACGGTGGAGGGGCCACCCAGGCAGAGGCAGAGGGTCGACCGTGGCGGTCCGCAGGGAGGAGGCGGACGAGGCAGAGGAGCTGGCCGAGCAGCGGGTGGTGGGCGACGCTTCCAGGCTCTACCCCCACCACCACCAGGAGGGCCACCTCGACCACAGGGAGCTGGCGGGCAGAGACAGGCCCAGCTCCAGGCAGTGGAGGCCTACGACCCCGACTTGCCAGAGATGATTCGAGGTACGATCTGTGTCTATTCCACCCTTGCTGCAGTGCTTATAGACACAGGAGCGAGTCACTCTTTCATAGCCTCTGCCCTTGTTCGGAGCTCGGAGATTCCGACTGAGCCGTTGGCTCGATCCTTACGGCTAGAGACTCCTACGGGAGCAGACTCGACGATTACGCACTGGTGCCGGCAGTGTGAGCTTACTCTAGGAGGCGAGAGCTTCGGCTGGGATCTCCTTGTAGCGGCGTCGAGGCCTTACGACGTCATCTTGGGCATGGATTGGCTATCCACGGTTCATGCCCAGATCGACTGTTTTAGGCGCAAGGTGCGATGTGTTCGCACCGACGGGAGCAGGTTTACCTTCACCGGCGAGAAGGGAACCTTTGCAGCACAGGATGGACTTCCGCGGAGGAGAGTGCAGCCTATCTCTCATCAGTTGGCTAGCCTCATCCTAGGAGCAGTGGACGTGCGGAGTCCAGCTTTTCCTGCAGTGGTGGACCAGTACGTGGACGTCTTTCCCGACGACGTTCCAGGGCTACCTCCTCGTAGAGAGGTAGACTTTTACATCGACTTGTACCCCGGGACAGCCCCGATATCTACTCCAGCATATCGGATGGCCCCCGCCGAGCTTCGAGAGCTGCGGGTACAGTTGGAGGACTTGCAGAGCAAGGGGTTTATCTGACCCAGTGTTTCACCCTGGGCTTCCCCGATATTGTTCGCCAAGAAGGCGGACGGGAGCTTGCGACTGTGTGTCGACTATCGTCGCCTGAACCAGGTGACAGTGAGGAACAAGTATCCGCTGCCACGGATTGATGACCTCTTCGATCAGCTCAAGGGAGCGCGGTGGTTCTCGAAGATAGACCTCCGGTCAGGCTATCATCAGCTCAGAGTTCGAGACGAGGACGTACAGAAGACGGCCTTCAGGTGTCGGTATGGCCATTATGAGTTCTTGGTTATGCCGTTCGGCGTAACCAATGCTCCAGCAGTGTTCATGAGTCTCATGAACAGGATCTTCCAGCCATACCTCGACCGATTTGTCATTGTCTTCATTGACGACATTTTGGTATACTCGACGACTGAGGAGGAGCATGCCTACCACCTGCGAGTTGTGCTAGACACACTCCGAGAGCACCAGATTTATGGAAAGCTCTCAAAATGCCAGTTCTGGTTACGTGAGGTCCATTTCTTGGGACACGTCATCTCTGAGGCGGGAGTTGCAGTGGATCCCGCGAAGATCGAGGCAGTGCTAGCTTGGGAGCCACCCAAGAGCGTGACAGAGGTGCGGAGCTTCTTGGGCCTAGCCGGATACTATCGGAGATTCGTGCCAGACTTCTCCAGAGTTGCGGCACCACTCTCAGCGTTGACGAAGAAAGGGAAACCCTTCGTGTGGTCAGACAGATGTCAGCAGAGCTTCCAGGAGCTGAGGCAGAGGTTGACCAGCGCACCTATCTTGAGGTTGCCTGAGGAGGGAGTTGGATACGTAGTTTACTGCGATGCGTCAGGGACTGGACTCAGGTGCGTCCTGATGCAGGAGCGGGCCGTGATCGCCTACGGATCACGTCAGTTGAGGCCGCATGAGCAGAACTACGCCACTCATGACCTGGAGTTGGCAGCAGTGGTCTTCACTCTGAAGACTTGGCGGCACTATCTGATGGGCGAGCGCTTCACAGTCTTTTCAGACCACCAGAGTCTCAGGTATATCTTCTCTCAGAAGGACCTGAACCTGAGACAGCGGAGATGGCTTGAGTTCCTCCAGGACTATGACTTTGAGATAGTCTATACTCCTGGGAAGGGGAACGTGGTAGCCGATGCCCTCAGCAGGAGGACGGGCATTCAGCTACTTGAGGAGGCGACGGAGCAGCTGGCCTCCTTGCAGATATCCTTCGTGGATAGAGACGGAGCAGCCTTTCTTCAGTCTCTCACAGTCTCTCCTCCACTTCTACAGCGGGTCAGAGAGGCTCAGCGTGGGGACGCTGACTGTGAGACCCGGCGTGCACTGATATCCTCAGGTCAGGCGCCTGATGGCTTCTCCCTTGGAGCAGAGCACGACATCCTTTTCAGAGGACGTACCTTCGTACCAGTTGCTTTACGAGAGGAGGTGCTGAGAGAGTTTCACACTTCTCCCTTGGCGGTGCATCCCGGAGTGGCGAAGATGTACCAGGATCTCAGACGACAGCACTGGTGGCCGGGCATGAAGAAAGCTGTGGCAGAGTTCCTTTCACGATGCCTCACCTGCCAGCAGGTGAAGGCAGAGCATCAGGTACCAGCAGGCTTGGTACAGCCCTTGGAGGTCCCGGAGTGGAAGTGGGATGGCATATCTATGGATTTCGTGACCGGACTTCCACGCACTTCCAGAGGTCACGACTCCATTTGGGTGATTGTCGACCGACTCACCAAGTCGGCACACTTCTTACCCATCAGAGAGCAGGGCTCAGTGGAGAGCTTGGGACGTCTTTACGTCCAGGAGATCGTACGGCTTCACGGTGTGCCATCGTCTATCGTCTCCGATCGAGATGCTCGTTTCACTTCCCGGCTTTGGAAGGGGTTGCAGGAGGCGTTCGGGACGCGGCTCCATCTGAGCACAGCCTTCCACCCTCAGACGGATGGTCAGACGGAGAGGACCATACAGACACTCGAGGACATGCTCCGTGCATGTGTTCTCGACTTTGGTCGCAGCTGGGAGGACCACCTACCCTTCGTGGAGTTCGCGTACAACAACAGCTACCACTCCACCATCGGGATGGCACCATACGAGGCGTTGTACGGCAGACCCTGCAGATCACCGTTGTGCTGGACAGACCCTGGGGAGTCAGCACTCGTGGGACCAGAGATGGTCCGAGCCACGACAGAGAAGGTCCAGATCATCCAGGAGAGGATGAGGACAGCTCAGAGCCGGCAGAAGTCATATGCTGACAGGAGGCGGAGGCCACTAGAGTTCGAGGATGGCAACCACGTCTTTTTGCGTGTCTCACCTCGACGTGGTTTACGGAGATTTGGCCGAGGCGGCAAGTTGTCTCCACGCTTCATCGGGCCTTTCCAGGTCCTCAGCAGGATAGGAGAGGTGGCTTATCGCCTGGCTCTACCACCTCAGTTGCACCGGGTGCACGACGTCTTCCACGTGTCTCAGCTGAGGAGATACGTGCACGACCCGACGCACATCATCGACTTTGGGGAGCTGGACGTGGACGATGGGGCGACTTTTGCGGAGGTCCCAGTAGAGATCGAGGATCGACAGGAGCGGGTCCTACGTGGGCGGTCGATTCCTCTTGTGCGCATCAGATGGCAGCACGGGAACCTCCAGGAGAGCACTTGGGAGCGGGAGGCTCAGATGCGTGCTCAGTACCCCCATTTGTTCCACTAGTTTTTGATGTATCTTTACGGGGACGTAAAGCCCTGAGGTGGGAGTAATGTAAAGACCCGCAAATTTCAAGGAAATTTTTTTTCTTAATTTTCTTTGGAATTTTACAAGAGCGCAGCTTCAGACGGCACCTGATTCCGAGGCCCGGTGTGCCCGGAATCAATTTCCGAAGTTTGGCTCGGGTACGTTCAGTGAACGGACGAGCGGGTTTTTCTATCTTTTGAACCGGTGCCCGGAATCAAATTCTGAGGGCACCGATGAAATCGCAGCGCCGGTATTTGCTTAGAAACGCCTCTTCCGGAGTTGCGTTTGCTCAGACGTGGTTTTTAAATTTTGCGGCTTTAAGTCAGAAATAAAATAAATTTGTGCGACAACTTTATTTTATTTCACTTAAGCTGCTTGGAAGCCACTTGAAGCCACTTAAAGGCGGCTTGAACTGTGTTGAACTGGATAGGATGCTATCCAGAAATATCCTACCCCCTTGATAGGATATTTGTGAGGTGGGGCCCGCGCGAGCCCCGCCGTTTCTTTCGCTAAGTAACGCACCCGCGAAAACCCGTCAAAGAAACTGAAAAGTCAACCGACGCGTTTCTTTAATTCTTAACAGACCATTTAAATGGGCTGTTTCTTTCGTGAATTAAATGTGCTGTTTCGCTCGTTGAATTAATTCAACGAATTAAATGGGTCGTTACTTACGCGTTTTACGTTTGTTGGCAAAATAATAAAATAGACAAACTTGTCTATTTGGAGGATTGCTATCGTTGTGCAATTCCTCTGAGCCTCCACCCTCTCCGCGAAGAACGCGAAGAACGCGAAGAACGCGAAGAACGCGAAGAACGCCGGAACCGGAATCCGACGACGCACGATCCGCGACGTCAACAGCTTTTCCGCGAACTTCTTCTTCTTCTTCTTCGGTGCCTCTTCTTCCGCGGCGAACCTGCGATCGGCGGTTAAAGGTGAGAATCGAAACTTCTAAATTCTCCCTTCTTAATTTCAACAACAACGGATTTAATTAATTAAATCTGTTTGTTCTTGATCCGGAGATTGGCGACGCGACGCCGGATACCGCGACGACGCGACGATCTCCTTCTTCCGCGACGAGCGATTCCGCGATGACCTCTCGTCCGACGACGACTTCGAGGTAGGGATTTATTTCGGAAAAGTTACCCCTTTTTAAATTTTCTCGTGAACGTTCTTGAAAATTTAAAAAGTCGGTTTCAAACGAACAATTTTATCTTTAAATAAAATTGTTGGATCATGTGTTGATCATCCTTTTTCTTTTCTCCTGTTGATTATGGCTAACGCGGAGGGTGCGGGTCTAACCAACAAGACCCGACAACCCTCCGCCGATCCCTTTTTGTTGTGCGGATATGACGGACGATGACAAACCGCGCGGCAGGGGCGATCCGTTGATTCCGCAGTGAAGGTCGGCATCCGGGAGAGGCATCGGCGCAGACGGGAGGCAAAACGGGCCACCGGAGCATCTCCGGCGGCCCGCGGAAGGCAGCGGCGGCGCGGGTCGCCGGCGACCGGAGGCGGCGGCGCCCGGCGCGCCGCCGTGGAGATCTTCCGCCGCGGCTGAAGCCGCGGCGGTGGCGGCCGGTTCCGCGGTCACGCGGAACCGGGAACGGACGCGGCGGCCCGGCCGCGTCCGCGTGACAGGCGGCCCCCCCGCGGGGGCCGCGTTTCTTCAAATGCCGCGGGTCAAACCCGCGGCGGCGGCCTGTTCGGCCGCTCGGCCGAAGCCGAGCCGGCCGGTCCGGTCGGCCGGGCCGCGCCCAGGCCGAACCGGACCCGGCCGAGCCGGTTCGGGCCGGTTCGGGCCGCCCCGGTTCGGGCCGACCCGGTTCGGCCGACCCCAGGGGGGGTTCGGGTCGGGTCGCCCCGGGCCCAGAACCCCCGTTTCGGGCCCTCTTCGGTCTTTCGCCCATATCTTGGGCCTGGGACCTCCGATTGACGAACCGTCAGCGGCTACGCGATCCTTGGATCGAGACGGTCGTTTCGGTATATTATACTCAAGGTTTCGGAAGACTTTGGGTTCGGCCGGGTTGGTTCGTACACGAAACCAACCGGGCCCTCGGAGCGGAAACGCTCATAACGTGAGCTACGGACGTCCGATCGACGTACCGTCAGCTGTGGTAGATTCCTCTAAGTGAGACGGAACTTTTGGCATACTCCGCCCGAGGATCGAATACAGGCGGAGTACGGTCGGGTTGGTTTTGCCCTAAAAACCAACCGGGCCCCTGGGACGAAAATGTCAATAACTCTCAGACCGGGCGTCCGATTGACGTGCCGTCTGTTGCGTTGAGATCCTGTTGTCGATACGGAACTTTTGGATACATCAACTTCGGACTACGTGTCAGTTGATGTATCAGCCTCTCGGCTCGTGGAGCGGACCCTCCTAAACGAGCTCGCTATGTGCGGGAACCCTAGCGCTGGCTGTGACTTCGACGACAGAGCAGAGATCCTCCGTGGACTGCGACGACGGCAGAGCAGAGATCCTCCGTGGACTGCGACGACGGCAGAGCAGAGATCCTTCGTGGACTGCGGCGACGACTGTGCAGAGATCCTCAGTGGACTGCGTCGACTACTGCACTCAGCGATCCTACGTGGATCAGTGCTACCGGTTCTGTGTGAGCCTCTGCCTACAGGTTCTGTGTGAGCCCGATCCTATGTGGGTCCTTACTACCGGTTCTGTGTGAGCCACTGCCTACAGGTTCTGTGTGAGCCCGATCCTGTGTGGGTCTTTTGCGGGGGTTAGTACCTATCGATCCTTCGTGGGTCCGACGACTTAGATGGATCAGTGATCATCTTTGACGTCATCTGAAAAAGTATACCTGGTTGAGCTGAATCGTATGTTACTCTCCTTTGTGGATTGTGTTGAACTATCCTTTGTGGATTTACCGTTTACTCTCCTTATGGATTTGAGTCTTGCTTTCCTTTGTGGATTGAGTTGTTCTTGAGCTCGTGAGCAGAGCTAGAATTGGGGACTTAGGTATATGTATGGGCATATACCTAAGTCGAGTCAGATGTTACTTCGTGATTGCATCTTTCTTTTGTGCTATATCCTTTGTGGATTTCGGGAGACCTTCGGGGGTCTCGGGGTCCTTACTGAGTAGCTTGTACTCACCCCTGCACGGGCTATGCCCGCACCTTGTTGTGTTGGTTGCAGACGACGGACAGCGTTGATCACGGTTGGGGCGTGGAGCAGGACGGTACCTGGAGGTGGACCACTGGGCGGGACGTGCTCGGAGCGGACGTGGGACCCGAGGAGCCCGGAGGCTATCTGTACCCACCCTTCAGGTGGGATTGCCAGTGGACGACACGAGGCCGCCGTCTTTTCTTCAGTTGCTGTACTTTACTTTTCAGTTGTACTTTACAGTTGGGCTTGTATTTCCGGCCCCCTTTACTTTCTGCACTTTACTTTCCGCTTGCTGACTCTGTGTGGTTGTTACTTATAAAGGCAATGCCTTCCCTGTTTACTGGGATTTTACGCCTTGGTGCTAGTCGCCAGCCCCTGGCCTATGGAAGGCGGGCTTGGGGTAGTCACGGCACGGGCCCCGAGGACGGGTCGGGACACTGTGTGCCTAATCATGTGTCCTCACAAGGCTTATAGAATAGATACATGGTTCAGCTGCACGATTTGAAAAACCATGCACCAACCCTAAAAATGACCATTTTCTCATGATACATAGTTTAAGGGGGAGGCCAGATAGTTTGTAATAATCATTCTCCAATTGTGTTCCCCCTCTAGAACCTCTATACATGGAACATGGTTTCCTAGGTTAAGCCACGTGATTTCTCCTAACCATGCACTAACTGTGCATAGGCTGAAAAACTTCTAACAATATTAAAAAATCCAAAAATAATGCACAAACAATAACAATAATAAACAAGGGATAAATGTACATAAAAGTGGGTAATGAGATGTTATATCATGACTGACCTATGTAAGTTTTGGGTTTTTATTTAATTTAATTATTTTTTACATGGGTTTTGTGATAAATTTATTATTAAATTAAATATTATGATCTATGTATTATCCCTTCATCCTAATTATGTATGGGGTTATGAACCCATGTGTTACTTTATGTAACCAAAAACCCCTGGTACCCCTCACATATGAGTGAGTAGAAATATGTAAAATAAGGATCTCTCAATAAGAGTGGATGGTTCATGACCAAGTTGAGGTGAAACTAACCTAGGAGATATATGGGTTAAAGTTATAATGATGCAACTCAAGCTAGGTATTGTCTTAAGGAGTTATTCCCTTTTTATCATGGGTTTGTTTATCTTTCTCTCTATAAACTAACTATTAGTTAAAAACTAATGATCTTATCACATGTTTATTTTATTTTATTCAGTACATTGTTATTTATTTATTTATGTGATTTATAATTTATTTTATTCATAAATGTGGTCATATAAAATAGATTAAATAACAAGAATTCAAAGATAAAATAAAATAAATATATTATGGATAAATTGTTTTATTAAAAAAAATTAATTAATTAGGTAAATAAATATAATATTAATAAGAATTTAAAGGGTAAAATAAAGAATATTTATGTATAAGGAAAAATAAAATCCCTTAAATTCAATATGATGTTAGATAAAACATCCCATCTTCTATGTTAATATTCACTTGTTGTTAAAGTTATGGCAATTCCGTAGTCAGAGAAAATTTTCAATTATTGGGGAGTATTATTAAGGATAATAGGTTGACATAACCAATTTTTTTAAGTATAATGATCATAGTCTACTTAATACAATTTTGAGGCAAGTGTTGTAGAAATACATGTTTGTGATTTTAGGATTAAGGATTCCACTCAATGGATCAAGGGATTTTGGGTTAATATAGTTAGAAATACCACCTAATTAAATAACGTTGAGTAATTTTCTTGGTCATGGTCTGGGTTATGAAAAGGGAAATATGGATTCTTATAACTAGAATATCCATTTGATAAGATATTTTAAATCTAATAGTGAGGGATATAGAGATTTTATAAAATAGTAGGAAACTAAATAAAATTAATTTATTATGTTACACTCGAAAATCAAGATAATGTACTAAAAAATAATTTTTATATATTGTATAAAATGGAAAGAAAAACCATGGGAAAACTGGGATAATTACTAGAAAATACCCTTCCCCTACTAGAAAAAATTTCAAAGAGTGGTTCCATCTTTTATACAATACACTAATACATAAAAAATTATATTATGTGTCGGCATACCATATTCCTAATTGGCCACCTCACTGAGTGAGTGAAGGTGAAAATATTCCTATAAGAGAATAATAGAGGATTCTTTGAATGTTTATTGCATCATGCTATCGTCAATGTCTAAAGAGATAAAGATGAAACATAAGGACATGGATGATTTCAATATGATAATTCATCTCATATAACTTTAAATATATAAATATAGGATAATGATAAATGAGATTGTAACTACATTATAGCAGTGTTAATTAGGAGATGGGTTCCTAACAAGTGATATTACCTTTAAGATGTTTAAGAACATTGATCAGTTTTAAAATTTGGGCTTCTATATGGATAATAAATTATCAATTGATCTCATAATACATTTTTTTTATCAATTAGATATTCTATATTCATCAATAATTATGAGATGAACAGTATGGAGAAGCTTTTATGGAATATTTTGACTAATATTGTCATGAACTAAATCTGGTCGCTGCCAAAACCGGCACCAGACCCGACCCGTGGCAAGTCCCAAAGGTCGTTCCCAATCCCCACAGGCTGGCACAAGTTCCTGGGTATCAAAAACTGAAAATTTGGAACGATTTACCTGAGTTTGTATACTTAAAACAACAAATGAATCCAAGAAATCAAATCTGGATTTTTCAAACCAAAACATCTTTTACTAAAATTTAGAACTGAATTACACAATTTTAAACAATGTTTGAAGACCATTACAAAGGTAAAAACTCATGAAATGACAGCCCAATAACCTCCACATGTAAATAGGCACCACCCGCCATGACATCGCATCAAGATGGACCGCTAAAAACCCGAACCAATGGCATAAAACTTGTACCCAAACCTGTGACACAAAATAAGAAAGTCTACTTACACCCAATGGTGTAAGTAGGGTGTGAGCCAAAGTATAGTAGGATACCACCACTAAGAGATTCCATATGATAAACATTTATAGATGAAAATCATGCAAGTTTTCAAAAACATGAAAATCTAGTTACAATTTCTAAAAGATGCAACTTTGAATAAGAATAGTTTTCAAGTGGGATATTTTAATGGATTAAAAATTTTAAAATAAACACCAAAGCTACTTAATTTTCCATCCAAATGTACCGTATGCTGATGGTAAGTATAAAGTAACTAATGAGCACAAGAAATAGGAAATAACCCCTAGGAACTAGCTAGCTATGGGTCCCAGGTACCTCATATCTCGGTGAGAGTAACCATCACAAATATCCATTACCGTGCACAAGCCACCAGTAGGGAACATACCCATAACCTAGTGGTCCCAAATCATAATCATCATAGTTTAGTTAGAGTTTTAAGCGTCAATCTTGCTAAGTGATACTGAGGCCAAACCCCACGGATTCACTAGCATACTAGTACACGTCCACCCACCTAGATACCCAGGTTTTCCCATTGTGCTCAAACAAGTTCAACAAGCCAAGAAATATACATTGAACATGAAAATATCATTTACACATCAAAAATTCACCCAACAGCCCATATTTATACCACACAAGTCACAAAAGTCCATTTTCCATTCAAAATGATTTTGAAATCCGACTCACACCAAAATAACCCACAACACGTTTCACATTTCTTCAACACTTCCACAAAACCATTAAACAATTTTATAAAACAATTATAAGATATTTCAACTCATATAACATCCCACACACATGGAACATAACACTCCTTTCATAATATAAATTACAATTTTTCACATCACACTCACACAAAACAGTCCGCATCACATTCACATCACTTTAACACCTCAATATCTCCTTCAAAAAATTTAATAAAATATTTCCAAGATGATACATATTACATAAAATCATTTTCAAAAATGAAATGGACCTTTTAAAAATATACTCCTACCAAAACAGTTTGCTGATATAGTTTCACCACTTACACAACTCAATAAACCATTCAAAACTTTCATAAAACAATTATAAGGAGTATACCCAAGATTTTCACATAAAACCCATTTCAAAAACCTCTTTTTAAGCCAAAAACACACCAAGCCCCTACCAAAATAGAATTGTAAGACTAATAAACATGTAATAATATACTTTCAAATGTTATATAATCACCTTTAACAATATAACAAAAGATACCCATGAGAACACACAAATCCATAAAACACTTTCAAGGAGTATAACAAGGTTATACACATAAAACCCATTCAAAGACCCCCATTTTTAAGCCCACATGACACTATATCATTAACCAACCAAAATTGGTAGCACCTTTCAATAGCTAATAAATCACTTCCACATTTTACAAAACTACCACAAGAGATAACTTATGAAATACATTTGAAAAATACACACTTTAAACAAAAATGTAACTTTAATAACAAATGATTTACTATTTCTGCCAAAAATTGGTTTCAAATAATTCACATCATATAAGGAACATGAAAAATTATTTAATCAGGAAAACTAACTCATCATTAAATGGTTACCCATGGAATCACCTACTGAAATTGTCGAATCCCTCAAAACATGGTGCGACACATCAACCGCAACAACCCGAAACCACAAGGATGATAACTCCAGCCCTAGACCACAAATTTTCACCAAAAATACTCATGGTTAAACCCTAGGTACGAACCCTAGGTTCTGCACACTTTGGAACATCAAGAAAGAGGGATGAAACCCTAAGAAAAGAGGAGAAATCAAATAGAGAAATACTTATTTGCAGAAATATTGAAGAGATCACCCTAAATCCACCAAAATATGAATCTAAAAGTACCCAAAACTGGTATGGAGGTTCCAAGGAGTCATATTAGGTCATTTGGGGACTGAAATGGGGGAAATTGATGAAAATTGAAGGAGTTATGAAAGATTCATTTTACCTCGCCAAATCTGGTTGATTTGAGAAAGAGTATGCAATATCTCCCTAATTCGCGGTTCACCTGAGCTCCAAAATTTCGAAAACGATAATGGGGGTGATCCTAGGGATATTGGATTTTATAGGGAGGTGTAATCATGGTAAAAAGTAAAAAATTAATGAGATATGGAAAATTTAAAAAAAACAATTAAAGCAGGAAATGGGCTTATGGGCAGGCCCATTACCTTAATCAAAAACCCAAATCCATCATGATTTTCGATTTATATGTGGTCCAAATGGATATGGTTATTTTAATATATCTGGTTATACCAATTGGGAATTGGAATGGTTATAAAATATTAAAAATTGAAGGAGTTATAGAAGAAACCAAATTTGTTTTCAAATTTGGAATTGGGCTCACAGTTTGGCCCAAATTTTCAAAACCCACCATTTTCACCAAAATGAGTGGTAAATCCCCAAAATAAATCGGGAATGGAAATTAAATGAAAAATGTATTTAAAAAAATTCATGGGCGTGACAATTATCCCCATCATAAAAATTTCCACCCTCAGAAAGCCACATCAAGGACAAAGCCAAAACCAAACCCAATTGAAAGGCAGAAATGGACTCCTTTGCTAAACTTCACCCCAAAGACCAAAACACCTCTAGTGATCAATTAAGGAAGGAATACTTCAAAAACAAAACATACACATCTTTACTGAAATGATCAACCATATTTAGGATTTATCCTAAAATAAAACTCCTCAAACACTATCTGAACAAGGCTCAAGCAATTTACCCAAACAAACAAGAACATTGAACAAGGTTACACTTACCTTGATATAACTAAACCATTAGGAACTCTCCAATCCCAACGTTTAACAAAGGAAGATGTAGGTGGTTATATAGATCCGAACGAGACTACCCACTTCCAAGCCAAGACCAAGTACAAAAGTGAGTTACTAGTACAAGGATACACAAATGGGCTCCCCAACCATAAGAGACAACTTAAATTTTTCCGAGACAGAATCAAGACACTAATAGGGGAGACCCAAACAAACTCCTTGGTACAAGGGGTAGAATCCCAATAGAAATTTTCAAAATAATATACATGAGACTCATAGTGGGTATCCTCACCATAAGAACCAACCATATTAACTGACCAATATGGGTCGACACAGAAAAACCCCAAAACTTAAAGAGTTGGGATGGCCGCAAGGTTAGCCCGCACAATTTGGGAAATTGTGCGCTAACTATGTGGATCCTTATACCTACATGGTTTTCAGGGTAATGGTTACTACTAAATGTTCACTCAACATCTCTATACAAATCTAAAACCTTTCCCCTGAACCCAAAAGAACCCAAAGGGGAAAAGAAAGTCATTGGGAGATAACATGGGGATAAGGTCCTCCACCTCTTTCCACTGAACGAGAAAAAAAGATGCAAGATGAAAACACCAAATGTTTAAAATATTCTCATCTCTCATACTGTGAACAATTCTTTGTACAAGGTTAAAAACTACACTGGGATTTCCCCTGACTACGTGACAGCTTCTCTCCGGGACCTATGGCTGGAGCTGGAATGATTGAAGCATATTCGGCCTTGCAGTTAGGATTTGGAAACCCCTGAATAGAATTTCTTCGTTCGATGCTACAAACAACTACATGAAATCCCATATGGGTTCACCAAGACAAAACACACTCTAGAACTCACTTTACCCTAACATGGAATTTCACTGAAATAAGGGTTTAGAGGATGCACTCACATCACACCTTGTTTATTCGGGTGAGAAACAACAGAAATAAAGGACACATATAAACACCTTCCTCTAAAATAGAGGATGTTAAGATCTCCTAAAAGGAGAAACACTTCTAAAAAAAGACTCACAAAATATTGTAGAATTTCATTTTTAAAATCAAATGAGCACGCGACATGACAACGCATCACCGAACATGACCAAAGCGACTCATAGAAATAATACAAGGAGGGGGCCTTATACAACATCCCCAAATATCAAAAAATTCCATAAAGTGTCCATAACAGCCTCTTGTGGCCAGATTTCTCACACGAGTGGTCTAACATAAACCCCTTCTTCGAAGGGACTATAAAGGACTCAGAGGCCCTCTTAGACACTATCCATACGGACAAAACCAAAGAACTTCCACCTTTGATGAATCAGGCAGCTTAAGAAACTAAGGTCTCTTTTAACCATCCACGAGCACTCTTCCGCAACAAGAGGATCAAAAAAAAACAAGAATGTAAATGGTGTAGACTCATTCTACAAATCTCAAGAAAATATTCCTTACATTGATCAGTTGGAGGATTTTCCAACAGCTAAACAATCTGGGTTACACTTCAGTTGTGCACTAACCCTTAATGGGGGTGTACCCTATCCAACGGGAGAACCCAAGGTCCCAACCAAGATGTTCCATTGGTAAAAAAATGCTTCAAAACAGATCCAAAAACATTAATGGAACCACCGTAATGGTGTCTGGAAACATATCTCATAGGAGACTACTAATCGGTCCTTCTACCCAGCTTACCGACCAAACACAAACCCAAAACATAGTTCGAACAGGAGGGGTTCTTGGACTCAAAACATCCCACAAAATAAACATTTTCCAAAAACACACAATATACTCCATCCCAAACAATTAATCAAGGCATCATGTTTTTCTTTAAAAACATTTCTTTGAAAACCAACAGTTTAGCGGTTAGCGTATCCACCAATGGTACCCCATGGGCCTCACACATGCATGTTTTTGTGCCACCCCAGGAACCCTCCTCATATTCATCCCAACACTCATCCATTCATGCCATCAACCATCCATAATCCCATATAACCCCATTCATGTGGTCTCTCATTGAAATACCAAAGGATAAAACTAAAATTCTTTCCACTTTTCATAAACAAAACGGTAAACCAACCCATCATTTTTCTCAAAACTCCTAACAATGAGATCAAAATCCCAATTCACATCTTAAAAAACATTTCATAAGAACACAACCATTTAGAAAAGAACTCACTTTCAAGATATTCACATAAATTTCAAAACATCTCATCCCATTAAAACACCCTTTAATTGTTTAGAAAACTATATTAGAAACACTTTTGAAACCCAAATTCAATAGGGTTCCTGATTTCAAAAGAGGTGTAAGAACACTATTTTCCATTTCAAAACAATTCTGAAAATTCAGTTCCACCATTTCATAAATCAAAACATTCCATCTTTATTTGAAAATCATTTCACAAAAACATTACGCTTCGTAAAACCATGTCACTTTAAAACCAAAGTTCCATGATTTCAAAACTAAAGCACAAAACAATGCGAGAGGGAACTAGTTTCAGTGGGGGACATGGAAATATGGTTGGAATCCATATTCCAATCACTTAACCATATTAGAGAGTGTTCTAGGGAATATCACCAGCTCCACATGGCTTTCCAGACCCTGAAAGCTCACTGAGACCATTAACCCAACTCTGTTTTCATTTCCCCTAATCATCATCAGACCAAGAAAACCAAAAGACATAGATAAATCCTGACTTCCCCTGGTGACTTGAATCCTGAAATGAGGTGTGGTGATCAATAACACTACCCATAACCAGAATTTCATGTCTTGGAAATCATAACTCCAGACTATCCCGACTATTTCCCAAATAACATGACTCAAATAGAGCGAACCTCCTCCGATACCATTTTGTCACGAACTGAATCTGGTCGCCGCCAAAATCGGCACCCGACATGACCCGTGGCAATTCCCGAAGGGCGTTCCCGATCCCCACAGGCTTGCACAAGTGCATGGGTATCAAAAACTGAAAATTGGGAATGATTTACCCGAGTTTGTATACTTAAAACAACAAATGAATCCAAGAAATAAAATCTGGATTTTTCAAACCTAAACATATTTTACTAAAATTCAGAACTGAATTACAAAATTTTAAACAATGTTTGAAGACCATTAAAAAGTTACAAACTCATGAAATGATAGCCCAAGAACCTCCACATGGAAAGAGTCACCACCCTCAAGCCATCTACACAACACTGCATCACGATGGACCGCTAAAAACCCAAACCAATGGCATAAAACATGTACCCAAACTTGTGACACAAAATAAGAAAGTCTACTTACACCCAATGGTGTAAGTAGGGTGTGAGCCAAATCCCAGTAGGATAAAACCACTAAGAGATTCCATATGATAAACATTTAAATACGAAAAGCATTCAAGTTTTCAAAAACATGAAAGGCTAGTTACAATTTCTAAAAGATGCAACTTTGAAAAAGAACAGTTTTCAAGTGGTCTATTTTAAAGGATTACACTTTTAAAATAAACACCAAAGCTTCTGAATTTTCCATCCAAATGTACCATATGACGACGGTAATTATAAAGTAACTAATGAGCACAAGCAATAGGAAATAACCCCTAGGCACTAGCTAGCTGTGGGTCCTAGGTACCTCATATCTCGGTGAGAGTAACCATCACAAATATCCATTCCCATGCACGAGCCAATAGTAGGGAACATACCCATAACCTAGTGGTCCCAAAGCATCATCATCATAGTTTAGTTAGAGTTTTAAGTGTCAATCTTGCTATGTGAAATTGAGGCCAAACCCCACAGATTCACTAGCATACTAGTACACGTCCACCCACCAAGATACCCAGGTTTTCCCCTTGTGCTAAAACAAGTTCAACAAGTCAAGAAATATACATTAAACATGAAAATATCATTTCCACATCCAAAATTCACCCAACATCCCATATTTATACCACACAAGTCACAAAAGTCCATTTTTCATTTAAAATGATTTTGAAATCCGACTCACACCAAAATAACCCACAACACATTTCAGATTTCTTCAACACTTCTACAAAACCATTAAACAATTTTATAAAACAGTTATAAGATATTGAAACTCATATAACAGCCCACAAACGTGGCACATAACACTCCTTTCATAATAAAAATTTCAATTTTTCACATCACACTCACACAAAACAGTCCACATCACATTCACATCACTTTAACACCTCAATATATCCTTCAAACAATTTAATAAAATATTTCCAAGATGATACATTTGACATAACGGCCTTCTGAAAAATGAAATTGACCTATTAAAAATATAATCCTACCAAAACATTTTTCTGATATGTTTTCACCACTTACATAACTCAATAAACCATTCAAAACTTTCATAAAACAATTATAAGGAGTATACCCAAGATTTGCACATAAAACCCATTTCAAAAACCTCCTTTTAATCCAAAAGCACACCAAGCCCCTACCAAAACAGAATTGGAATCCCAATCAACATCTAATAATCTACTTTGAAATGTTATATAATCACCTTGAACAATATAACAAAAGATACCCATGAGAACACACAAATCCATAAAACACTTTCAACGAGTATAACAAGGTTATACAGATAAAACCCATTCAAAGACCCCCCCCACCCATTTTAGTCCCACATGACACTATATCATTACCCAACCAAAATTGAAATCCCCTTTCGACGACTAATAAATCACTTCCACATTTTACAAAACTACCACAAGAGATAACATATGAAATACATTTGAAAAATACACACTTAAAAAAATGTAACTTTAATACCAAATGATTTACTATTGCGACAAAAAATGGGTTTCACATAATTCATAGCATATAAGGAACATGAAAAATTATTTTTTCAAGAAAACTAACTCATCATTAAATGGTTACCCATGGAATCACCTACCGAAATTGTCGAATCCCTCAAAACATGGTGTGAAACATCAACCGCACCAACCTGGCACCACAAGGATGATAAATCCAGACCTAGACCACAAATTTTCACTAAAAATACTCATGGGAAAACCCTAGGTACTAACCCTAGGTTCTGTACACTTTGTAACATCAACAAAGAGGGATGAAACCCTAAGAAAATAGGAGAAATCAAATAGTGAAATACATAATTGCAGAAATATTGAAGAGATCGCCCTAAATCCACCAAAATATGAATCTCAAAGTACCCAAAACTGGTATTGAGGTTCTAAGTAGTCATATTAGGTCATTTTGGAACTTAAATGGGGGGAAAAGGATGAAAATTGAAGGAGTTGTGAAATATTCATTTTACCTCTTCAAATCTGGTCGATTTGAGAAAGAGTATGAAATATCGACCTAATTATCGGTTCACCTAAGCTCCAAAATTTAGAAAACTATAATGGGGGTTATCCTCTGGATATTTTATTTGAGAGGGATGTGGAATAATGTGAAAAAAGTAAAAAATGAATGATATATGGAAACTTTTAAAAAAATTATAAACAGGAAATGGGCTTACGGGCAGGCCCATTACCTTAATCAAAATCCCAAATCCATCATGATTTTGGATTTATATGTGGTCCAAATGGATATGGTGATTTTAATATATCAGTTTATTCCAATTGGGAAGTGTAATGGGTATAAAATAGTAAAAATTGAAGGAGTTATAGAAGAAACGAAATTTGTTTTTAAATCTGGAATTGGGCTCACAGTTTGACCAAAATTTTCAAAACCCACCATTTTCACCAAAATGAGTGGTAAACCCCCAAAACAAATAAGGAATGGAAATTAAATGAAAAATGAATTTAAAAAAACTCATGGGTGTGAAAAATATTCACCTAGAAGATAAAAAAATGTGGGAACATGGATTCTTATACCATATGGTTAATGAAGAGGTGGAAAAGGTTGAAATCCCACACCTAGTTCAAAGTAATTAAAGTATTTGAAACTTCCTTTGAAGAAACAAAATATTTATAAGTAAAGTATTAAATATGAGTCTATATACTTCTCATGTGGGAATAAAGGTCAGTGGAAGAGGAACTTAAATAAATAAAATAAGAAGTGACCATAAGATTAAACTTCAAGTGTATTCCTTATTTTCATATAATATTTATATTTCTACTCTTGAGTATTAAATATAATATTCCATTCATATATTTTTCTACAAATATAGGAACTAATTAAGTTAAGAAAAATTATAATAAGTAAGTTGAACTCTTCAATTAGGTTAAAAAGATAGAATATTAAGTCAACTAATAGGAGGACACAACATCATAATGACAAGAGGTTTGATTTAATTTAGACTATATTTTTGTACTAAGTTTTACCATAAAAATGTGTCTCAGTATCCAATTATATACACAATGAGAAGTTGTTTCTTATTTAGAATAAATTTGGTTATAATATTTTATAATTAACTAATATTTTAGAAATAATTGAATCATAGATATCCAAAATTAGTAATGAATGATAAATATAAAATATGGTACTCATACCCAGTTATGGAAATAAAATTAATTATAAATTAAAAATGAATTAATTTGTTAAGAATATACCTATAATGGTGTTTATACTCTTTTAAGGTAAGATTATTTTTTATTTGAAATAATTATTTATTTATTTTTTGGAAAACAAATATTTAAAAACAAAAGTGATCCACAAATTTTCTAGATTTAGTTCAGAAAGAAAGAAATAAATTATTCTAAAGAAAATCTAAAGCTATGTTCATATACTTCATGAGATTTATTTAAGGTATTTTAAGGATATAAATTGGAATTAATTAATAAAATTGGTAAAATATATAGGATCCTATAGGAGGTCATGTAAAAGAATATACTAACCAGGACTTTATTGATCATTTAAAAGTATATTAGAGTTATCAATAAACACACATTTCCTAATACACATAAATTACATGATTATAGTTTAAGAAGTTTTGATGATGAGTCTTATATATATATCAAGTCTTTTACAATTCCTTTCAAGACATTTTTCACAAATTGTAGTATAATTTCTAATCATATTCTAACTAGGTTGACTAATTGATATCATATAAGATACAATATTATATGAATATATTATGTTATATATTCATATGTTTGATGAGAACAACTTATTAAATATGACTTTAGATATAAACTTATTTAAAGGAAAACACTAAGTGCATCCAAATTAATTATCCTAAAGTTAATCAGGATATTACTATCCCTAAATATGCAAATTATTAGTCCGGACCAACTATATTTATGAAATATGGAATCATATTTTTTTTATAAAGTGGGAGTAGGCTTAACTTCAATGAGTTTAAGGATATAGATGCATATGAGTTCAAATAAGAATACTATAATCCATAATATTTAGTGATGGGATTTTTTCTAGAGATATGTACTGTGTATGTAAGTTAAAACCAATGAGTTTGTTTTATATTTCTAAAGATAGGTGATATATTATTCAATAAGAATAATGAATTCTATAATAAATTAGTAAATGTAAACTATAAATGATTTGAAAGTTCATATGACTTCATATATGGATTCCATGTATCGAAATTGAGTTTTATATTTTTGTGGTTTCTATAGTTGATGTAAAGATGTTGGTATAATGAAACCTTACACTGGACATTATGATAAAATCCATTATAATTATACCTTTCTTAAAAAACCTCTACAATAATTATATTGGGAAATTATGTGTCAATATAAATTTATTTTAAGGAAACTCTATGGGAGATGTATATATGACATAAGTATAAGGGTTTGACACACCAAAGAATGCCAATACGGTATGTGAGTCACATAAATCCATTTTTGGATTGAAGTGAGAATTGTGATCATAATATATTCATTTTATGAATCCAATGGATATTTGGGTTTTATTAAAGAAAAAAAATCAATCCATGTGTGTACAAGAGGTTGGTGGAAATGCAATAGTATCTGAACTAAGTTATGTTGGTAACATATGGAAAATAGATATTAATTCTTACAAGTTTTTAGGATAATGGAGAATATATCTATATAAATATGACTTAAATTAATATCCTAATTTATAAGGAAATTATTTTTATACTTATATCTATGGGGTTTCTTAGAACAAGTCGTAGTATTTACATTGACATGGCATTGAATAATACAAAACAAAATAATTCAAGACTGAATTTTTTCTGATCTCACATGGTAGGAAATATTTATAAGTTGACATGTGAAAGTTCAAAAGAAGTTTTTTATGATGATAATAATTCTATATTCCTAAGAGTTTTTTAGAATCTATCTCACATGGAATGATATGTACTGATATTTGATATTTCTTATGTAAAAATCATAGTTGGAAAATATAAAACAATAAAAGTTTAATTGCAAAAGTTAGATATTAGAACTATCTGATAGTACTTGAGAACGTAGAAATAAATGTGCTTCTATAAGTTATAGGAATGGAAATTATAGTCATCAAGGGAATACAGACTAGTTTTACTATATATCAATTTTTATCTCGTATCATATTAAGGATAATTTAATAATAAAGAAAAACTAATTTCAAAAAGTGGTTTCTATATCTATATTGACTAAGTACGTTGAAGATTATAAAATAACCTATGAAGTAGTTTATCATTGATTTGTTATAGATTTTGGAGTTACACCAATATGGTAAATTATTATCATATTATGATAAAATTATTATTATGTTATTATCCAAGATGTCATGTTTTTATAGAATAAAAATGTTAAATACTCTATGATATCATATCTTAAAGCATTTTCTCAAAGGGGAAATATGAAATAAGAAGAAAATCCACATGAAAACACGGTAGGACTAATAAAGAGTTACATACCATAAAAAACATTTTTATCATGTGAGAGGTAACCATTTAGTTAGTAATTGGCTCAAGTAAAAGCGGGAGTCTATTGGATTTGGTTTCCTAGAACCAATTGATGTTTTACATTCTATTACTAAAATATTATATTAAAATAATGTTAATCAATATCTTATAACATGATGATTTTTCTTCTGTATAACATTTTTGTGATAATTTCCTAAGATAATTTTTCATATCAAAAGGTTATAGCACTTCCCCACTATAATGAAAAATTATAAATTCAATGATAATATTCTTAAAAATGTGTAAAATGGTTTGGATAACATTTGTCTAACATGAAACAAATAATATTAGACTATCAGTTGCATGGTTCTTGTAAGCGGATGAGGTATCTAATCATTAAGTTTCAAACATAGTAATCTTTAATAAAAGAGATTATAAGGATATACCTGCCAATAGTAATTACAAATTTTATATGTGTAATTGGATATTATTCTCTTTGAATGTGTGTATTGGTCCTTAGACATGAGATTTTTATCAATTTATATCATGAATCACATAATTTAATGTATTGTTGAAATCTATGAAGTCATATTCTCATAGAAAATTAGGGTACGTGGGGTTCATTATATATGATATGAAATTTTTATAATAAGTCAATAAAGGATTTATCCTTTATAAGTAATGGAATATGACAACTCAAGGCGTCTGATTTAAATGAAAAAATATGATTAAATCCATGGTCATGTTAGGTTGTTGAAGAATGTAGTCAAAGAAATATAAACAATCATATTGGTTGATGACACAATTATGCAACCTAATTGATGAAATATCGAGACAAATGGATTATATTACTCAATAAGCGTTCATATGAAAAAAATTTGTTGCAATAATAAATTCTTTCTCCTTGGGTTCCTTGATGTGATTCTAGAAGCTAATCTTGGAATTTATACAAGTTTACTTATTATCACTAAAAAAGAATCCTATATGTTCGTACACTAACTGTATCTAGAATCTCAATTAAATTGTATTTTAATTTAATATTAGGAATAAATATTATTTCACAAGATTGTGGAAAACTAATTATTCAGGTTACATTGATAATATAAATTCAATCACCAGTTATTCATGTTTAGAATATATGTGAAATGAATATTAAATAAATATTTATTTGGTATTCATTGAATAAAATATTTATTAATTTATTTATTAAATGAATAATATATTGATATTCATTATTCAAATAAATATTTATTATTTAAGGTTTGATAAATTCCAAGGAGGGTTTATGAGCCAAGTTAAGGTCCTGATTGTAATGGGATATTTTCATAGATATAATTTAAATAAAAATTGATTGATTTTTTAAGAAATGATATTTAAATATCCATGAGTTAGTGCATATCATGGAATATATTATTATTATTATTATTATTATTAATTTACATGGGATTTAAATAGAATAAATCATGAGAAAAGGTCCCCTGTGTAATTAATAATTATTTAAACCTGAGTATATAATTCAATTTATATCATTTTTTATATAGAGGGGATTGTTCATGCAATAGATTCTTGATAGAACTCTCTTAGATACCTATAAATAACTTATTAAGAATGATTTCAAGAATGAGAAACAGTCCTCCTCTTCCATCTCATGAATAATGGAATAAGAGAAGAATCCTTTCAAGATCAAAAGTGTTGTTTTTGCGATCATCAGTTAATTATGAAAGATGTATAGTTATTTTATGATAGCACTTGAAATACAATGATGTTATGAGATTCATGGATCATGTGTGGATGCCACTAGAGGAATTCTACTTTGGGTTCTTCACTGAAACATTAATACATCAAGAACATCAATCCAATTCATTAAAAAACATACTTATCCAAATGAGTTAATTATAGATTTAAAATAATTATAAATTATTTATTAAAAGATCTTATCTTTGAATAGAATTTTCCTAATCTGAGGATTTTAGTTGATGAAACTCACTAAAAAAATTGTTGTTCATGGTCCCAACCAATTCTATTTTCCCCTCGAGCCTTCAATGTCCATTCTAAAGGGTGTAACTATGACTTGAGATGAGCCTTATTTATATTATGGAATAGAACCTTATATATCTATGGTTCATGGTTTTCTATTTATCTTATGATGGACTAGAATATTTGTATTCATTTTATTATTTTATTTATGTAATTTCATCCACCGTTATATTTTTCTATACTTATTCTAAGGATTCATTGGTGGTGTCCTATTTGGTTTTATTACTCCCACCTAGATTGGGAATCTCGATACCCATACAGACTTTTCTTTCAAGCATCCAGCCAAGGAAGATGGACCTATAATGATCTACTAAGTGTATGAAGCCAGATAGGATCAATGAAACACCAACACATATTCTTGGATATTTTTCCATTATGCGTCTGTTATTATTTTTTCATTGTATATTGTTGATCAGATGATTTTGGGGATCCTTTAACATGGATATATTATCCATTGTATCCTATTTTTTATATTTTATATGATGTTATTACCTATTGGAATCTTTTTTGTTTCTTTCCACTTATTATTCACTTATGACTAATTTTTTTATTTTTATTATTATTGGTTACCTGATATTAAGGTCAAAGTATTCCCACCACATGAATTAGGGAATCATCGCTATTCATTAAAAACTTACATATAGAGAGGTACATATGAGGTCATGTATCACACTCATATTTTAAAGACCCAACCCCTGTTTCCCAGAGCCAGTGCTTTATTTTATTACATTGGCATGTAAACAAGGAATATTCATCCTGAAGGAACAAGTATTTTAGTAGCTTTTGCAAACAAGATACATATATAAGTTCAAAATTACATCTTTAAAGGAAATATAACACTAATTTATTCCATTAGAAACATTCATGCCTCCTAGATTATGCTTGCAAGTCACTCATAACTTACTTCTTAATATCCTGGGAAAATGAAACAAATGAAAGGGGTGAGCTCAAATACTTAGTAAGAGTAAGAAATACTATGGAAGATAACATAAACATAAACATTAGGCATGGTGAATAATTGAAAACACATGCCTTTACAAATAATAAACTTGAGCACATTTTAGTAAGAATATGAGCTGAGTAAATAATTCCATAATAAAACATAATCATGGGTATTATACTATTATAATGACCACATGAAACTTAAATTACTAGCTTCGTAATGAGGTAAGTGCATATTCTAGAAATTCTGAACCATACCATCAAGGCCTCGTCTAAAATTTCTAAAAATTATTAATGCCTCACCTAAAACCATATCTCAAAATGAGCAAGGCCTCAGCCAAGTCCATGTCTATTTGTCTCATGAGACCTACCGTTACATCGAGGGGATATAGTAGGCCCCAACCATCACATAATAAGTCAAATTTATTCCACATATGAGTGGGGATAAACATAAATAACATATACATTCATATTGAAACTAACATATGAAATGTAAATAACTTTCCTTGAACATTAAGCTTAAACACTAATCGTTCAGAGTAAATTGGTGAATGGTTTTAGGGTAGAACATTCATAATAAAACTATTCATAAACCATAAAATTAAATATGGTATATGATATCATAAAATATTAATCCCAATAATACATAATAATCAAAAAGAATTTCAAAATTGATGAAAATACTCTTATAAAATCATTGAATAATTCTTGAGATAAATACTCTTTTATTTTGAAAAGAAGAGTTATTTTGGAAAAGTCTTTGTATAAAATCAGAACTGAAAGTAAGATATTATATTCATATTAAAATGGTTTGTTTTATAAAGATAATGGTTTCAAAAATAGATTATATAGTTCCCTTGAAAATAGGTAATAATTTGATAAATTCCCTTGAATCGGGCTTGTATTTCGGAAATAATTTTGAAAGATCCTTTTAAAACATGTAACTACTGATAAAATAAGGATGGATTTTTATTGGTAAATATATATATATATATATATATATCACACCGAATTTATGAGTAGTACATAATAATACATAATAATTTCATTGAGTTAATTAGACAATAAATGTTACCCGAATGAAAATGGGGGTTCGGGTGGAAAACCCTTACCTTAAGTCTGAATGTGTTCCGTTCTTGAACTTAAGGTCCTGAAATATGAAATTAAACTTATTAATACCTTATTTAAGAACCTATTAGAAATTTATTTAGTTTATCATAATTTTTTAGTTCATTTATGTCTGTATTTATAAGTTATAATATTGAATTTCATCGTTCTGGAGTGTTCGTTTTTTTGATTTTCATAATCGGTTTGCTTGTTTTTAGGTAATGGAGTTCATGTGAAAGGGATGTAAATATCCAGAATTTAATTTAAAAATTATTTATGAACATACATAGGTTTTAATGGTAATTTATTACATTTGGTTACATGTAATTAGGATGAATCATTAGATGAAATATTAATGACATTCACTTAAATTATTTTAGCAGTATTTTGATTATTGGGAACTAGATTGGTAATATGATTTAATAATATTTATGTATACTAGTTCATTAATATTAATTAGGATATAAAACATATATTTTAGTTTTTTTCAACCATAAAAATGGGTTTATGACCAGTAATGAAGGAGAAATTGAAGAATGAAACTTCGTCATCCACGAAGGTTGTAAATTGGAACCTCACAGATGATGATTTTGTTTATAAAATAAAAGGGAGAGAGTAAGAATATTGATGATGGTTCTTACATTAACATTATATAATTCCATTATATAGATTATAATTTAGTTATCATGGTCATTTGGATAGAGTATTTGAGGAGAGTATGACAATAGAAATGAACTTGAAATGAAAATGAAATAAGTAAAATGTGAATTTACCTTTTCAATCCACCTCCTTGTGAATCTCTTTAAGGGAATGGGTTTTGGTCTTTTAGAAAGACCAAGAGATTCTTTGATGTGTATAGTTACCTGGGAAGGGTATTTGGACAGAAATTTTAGGAGCTTCAAGTCTTATAGGAGTGAGGAGAAGAGGGAGAGAGGGGGGTTTATAGTAGAGGAGAGGAGTGAAGTTTGAATATTTTATTCATTATTTTATTAATTACCTCAAGAAAACCAATAGTTTTGGTTAATGTGACCCATAATAGTAATATGTTAATGTGATTTTTAACATAGTGGGATTACATTATCCTTACATCACTTATGACCCTATAAATCGTGTATTTAACATTTATCGTAAATTATCGTATTTTACTATTCACCCAAAATTCAAGTATTTTAGAAAAATACCGAAAATTCACCCCAACAATTTTTAGATGCGTAGAATTCAAAAATGTAATCCATTTTTTGAAAATAATTTTCTAATTATTTTTATTTTATTTTTTGAATAAAATTATAATTTATTCCAAAAAAAACTTTAAAATTATAACTTGTTTTATAACACCTTGAGAAAATAATCAAGGTCTCATAAAATTATCTTAAAACCATAAGACAATAAAGTAACAATATATTATTAAATTTTATGAAAATAAATTTCCATTTTAAATTATGAAATTAATCTGAAAATTGTAATTAAAATATTTATGACATACAAAAATACCAATACATATATTATGATCATTTTTTCACTTTCAAGATGTCAAAATTTTATTTATACATTCTTGGGTGAAGTTTCTATTTTTTCCAATTAACTATTTATTTCTATTATTTACTATTAATAAGGGTATGTAACTATTCATAAGGGTATGTTACTATTCACCAAAAATTAAGTTGGTTCTATCAGACTCCAAATAACTTACTGATTGCAACTCTAGATAGACATTTTTATAAATTCAAAACATAGTAGAGGCAAAGTTGTGTTTAAAGGATAGATTATAAAATTTTTTGTTTTATAGGGACTCATTGTTTTATGAATTCAATATTTATTTTCAAGACCTTGGGGTGCAACATTCTCCCCTCCTTAAAAAAATCATCCCCGAAATCCACAAAATGTGACCTCACAAAAAGATTTGGGTAGATCTTCATCATAAGATCCTCAGGCTCCCATGTTGCCTCTTCGATTTTATGATTTCTATAAAGTATCTTTACCCGATGTGTCATCTGATTCCTCAACACATGTTCTTTAGTGTCTATAATCTGGATAGGATCTTCATAGTAAGATAGATCAGGTTCCAATTCTATACCTTCAGAAGTGAGGACATGTGTTGGGTCGGGCATGTGCTTTCTCATTAATGAGACATGGAACACATTGGGTACTTTGTACAGGCTAGGTGGAATATCCAAACGATATGCAACAACTCCAATTCTATCTAGAATTTCAAAAGGGCCTATATACCTAGGTCTCAGTTTCCCTTTCTTCTCAAATCTTATAACACCCTTCAATGGAGATACTTTCAACAAAACGTGATCTCCCACTTGAAATTTCAGATCCTTCCTTTGATTATTGGAACAGCTCTTGTGTATGCTATGATTTTCTTTGATATGAAATTGAATAGTCGTTACCTTCATTGTTGTTTCCTCCACAATCTTTCGGCCCCCAAGCTTCCTTTCAACAACTTCATCCCAACATGTTGGTGTATGACATCTCTTCCCATACAATGCTTCATATGGTTCCATTTGAATACTTTAATGGAAACTATTATTGTGTAAAGACTCCACTAAAGGTAAATATTGATCCCACATATCTTGAAAGTAAAGTGAACATGATCTCAATATATCCTATAAGGTTTGGATCGTCCTCTCTGATTTCCCTTCAGTTTGAGGGTGATAAGAAGTACTCAATCGAAGTTTGGAATCCAAATATTTATGAAGACTTTTCCAGAATTTTTATGTAAATAATGGATCACAATCAGAAACAATTGAGAGAGGTTCTCCCTAAAGTCTCACTACTTCATTGATTTAGAGTCATGCTAGGCGCTCCAGTGGAAAATCCTCCCTTATAGCAAGGAAATATGATGATTTTGTAATTCGATCAAAAATTTCCCATATTGTATCATTCTTACTTGGAATTTTGGGTAATCTAGTGAAAAAATACATGGTGATGTTATCTCATTTCTACGTAAGAATAGGTAGAGGTTTCATGAATTCTCTAGGATATTGTCATTCAACCTTTACTTGATGACAATCTAGATATCTTGCAACATAATCCTCAATTTTCCCCTTCACGTTATCTTGCCCAAAATGTTCCTTCAAGTCTCTATACATCTTAGTGCTACCAGGATGTATGTATAAATTAAAAACTATGGGAATCAACCAATAACTCCCTTTTCAGATCGGGTACAACTGGAACACAAAGCCTCTTCCCAAATTTTAGAACACCATCTTCACATGAAAAGGCTGCCATCTTCCCATATTTCACAGCATTAATTTTATTTTGAAGGTTCTCATCATCAGGATGAGAACTTTTCATCCTTTATAATAAATATGGTTGGGAAACCAAATGAAAAAGTAGGGTTGTTTCACCTTCTTTGATAATTTCCATATCCATATTCACTAGATACATGTACAAAGGATCCTTGTTAATCCTCGTTTTTTGATAACTTCATGATCCTTCCTACTTAATGCATCAGCTACCTTATTTTCCATTTGTGGGTGATAGTGTATATTACAATCATAATCCTTGAGTAGTTTGAGCCATAGCCAATGCCTCATTTCTAGTTCTTTATGTAAGAATATACACTTCAGAATCTTGTGATCTGTATATATATCACATTTTTTACCATAGAGATAATGTCTCCATATCTTCAGAGAAAATATTACCATTTTTAACTCAAGATCATGAGCGGGATAGTTTTTTTCATGGATTTTTAACTGCCTTGATGCATAGGCAAAAACTCTATCATTCTTCATAAGAAAGCAACCAATTCCTTTCTTTGATGCATCACTATAGATCATAAACCCATCATTCCCTGGTGGTAGGGTTAGGATCGGAGCATTCACTAATCTCTTCTTCAATTCTTCGAAATAGTCCTCACATTCTTTTTTCCATACAAACATAACCAATTTACATGTAATATTGGTCATTGGGTTGGATAAACGGGTGATGTTCTGAATAAAACGTCGATAATAACTTGCTAAACCAATAAAACTACGTACCTTAGTTATGTTTGTTGGAGTAGGCCATTCTTGCACAACCTTTGTCTTCATAGGATCAACGAATATTCCATCTTTAGGGACAATGTGGCCCATAAAGGAAACTAATTGAATCCAAAATTCACACTTACTAAACTTCCCATATAATTCATTTCTTCTAAGAGTCTTTAGAATAGTGCACAAGTGATTTTCATGATCTTTTAAACTTTTGGATTATACAATAATATCATCAATAAATACCACCATAAAGTCATAAAGATATTCCTTTAAAACTATGTTAATTAGATCAATGAAAACAGAGGGTGAATTAGTCATTCCAAAAGGCATTACTGTAAACTCATAATTCCCATACCTAGTTCGAAATACTGTTTTTGGAATGTCTTCCTTCCTTATAAGCAACTGATTATATCCAGATCAAAGGTCAATCTTCAAAAAAATATTTAGATCCATGATGTTGATCAAATAAATCATCAGTGTGAGGTTGGGGATACTTGTTCCTTGTTGTTATATCATTTATCTACCTATATTCAATGCAAAACCTCATAGATCCATCTTTATTCTTAACGAAACCAATAAGGGATCCCCATGGAGACACACTATGGATAATAAATCCATTATCAATCAATTATTATAGTTGTTTCTTCTGTTCCACTAATTCCACAGTGACCATTCTGTAAGGAGTCTTTGATATGGTCCTTTAATTAGGAATTAAGGCAATGGAAAACTCAATTTCTTGTTCTGGAGGATGTCTAGGTAAAACCTATGGAAACACATCAAGACATTCTTACATAATAGGTACATCCTCTATCTGAACATTCTTTTCCTCACCTATAGTTATTTCATTCTATTCCTCCCCAATAATTGAATTCTGTAGAGCTGTTGGGGGTGGATCTAGATGAGAATCATATGGTGATGTTTCTTCCCTAAAGATAAGGGATTCCACATCATCCTCAAAAATTGTAACCTCCTTCCTCTTACAATAAATTTTCACATCATGGTTCGAAGTCCAATACATACCAAAGATTATATCAAATTAAATCATGTGTTGACAATAAAATTAGCAGATAAAGCATGTTTATATGCCATAATGGTGACTACCTTATATAACTTTGTTACAATGATACTTCCATTGGGAGTTTTTACTAACAACTCCCTTATTAAATCAAATTGTAAATATCTATTTTTTTGGAAAACTAGGAAGATATGAATGAATGTGATGATCCAGAATCAAATAAAGCATTGGCTAAGTTTGAGGAAATGATTAAAGTACCTGCCACCACATAATTAGGAGCTTTAATATCAGTGGTTATGATAACATAAGCATGTCCTTTCTACCTTTTCCTTTTTTGTAGCATTTTTCCTTGACACTTTGGAAAATCATTAGCATAGTGTCTAATCTACAAATAATTATAGCATTGAACATTAATAGATTCTTTCTTCCCCTTATAATCACCAATAATATGGCCTTTCTGTCCACATTTTTTGCATACTCTTTTTCCTTTTAAGCAGGCACCAGGGTGTTTCCTTCCATAATTATCACAGGGTGGAAATTCAACTCTTACCTTCTTCCCTATTTCCTTATTTCTTTTTCCATATTTTTTAGCAAACCTATTCTTCTCTTTCTTTCCATTAAAGTTATAAGACTTAGATAATTCCTTTTTCCATCTTGATATCACAAGAAACTATATCCTCATATGATGAAAAACTTTGGGAGACCAGTTCTCGTTAGAGGAACATATTTAGGCCATCAAATAATCGATCAATATTACTCCTCATATTTTTTATGTAGTCCAAAACATGCCTTTCTAACCATCTGAAGTTAGCTTCATACTTTGCAATATTCTCATCTTCCTTTTGCCTCAAATTCAAAAAATTTCTTTCCATATCCTCTCACTATTCACTAGGAAATTATTTATCTAGGAATATTTCTTTAAAGTCCCTCCATTAAATATATTTTATCTCTTCCTCCTCCTTTGTGTTTTGGATTAACGACCACCACTAATCTGCATCTCTTGATAGATGATAAACTGTAATGACAACCATCTCTCTTTTATTACATCCCAAACTAAGAAATATCTTCTCTATTAAAATTATCCATTATTCAGCTATAAATGGGTTTGTATTCCCATTTAATTATGGAGGTTGTTGTCGCATAAAGTGATATAAAAAAACTCCTCCACATGGTGGATCCGGATGCTCCATACAGGTAAGGTTATTGTTCATAACCTGAGTAATTTTTCCCAGTATAGTTATAAGTTTCACTGCACTATTTAGAGCTCCAGATCCAACATCATTATCATTCATCAAAGGGAAATACCTACATGGGATATGAGTGTTCATGTGGTTTCCATTTCTTCCACTAGGCATCATCTCTAGATACTGACATACACTATATTAGGTTATGGGTCATAATGTATAATCTTAATTTGGAAAAATACTTATCATAAATTGAAATCCTATGAATGGATATTCCCCTAATCACAAACATGGTTTCTTTGAGGAAAAATTTACATTTAAATCCTTCATAATGGCTTGTAAATAAAATGTGAATTATCCTAAGCATATTCCCCATTAGTGTCAAACCAGGTGCGCAGTAAGGCCCGTTTTCATGTACTAGGATACCCTAGGTCATGCCCAAAACTCCTTTTCAGAGTTTTCACTTCTAGGTATATCTGTTCTAGAACCATATCCATTTATAGTATCTATATAGGGATGTATTTTCAAGAAAGATCCACATAATCTATTCCTTACTAAAATACTAGGATGTTCTTATATATTTATCCTCAAAAACTATCTAAGGTATTTGTTCCCTAATCTACATTTTCTAAATCTATTTTCCAAGTTTTCTACTAAAATTACTCTGATACCAAATATAAATACATGTCCACAGTTTCCCAGAGTTGGTGCCTTATTTTATTACATTGGCATGCAAATAAGGAATATGCATCCTGAATAACTAATTAGTTTAGTAGATTTTGGAAACAAGATACATATAAAAGTTCAAAATTACATCTGTAAAGGAAATACAACACTAATTTATTCTATTATAAACATCCATGCCTCTTAGATTATGCATGCAAGTCACTCATAACTTACTTCTTCATGTCATGGGAAAATGAAACATAAGAAAGGGGTGAGATCAAATTCTCAGTAAGAGTAAGAAATACGAGGGAATATAACATAAACATAAACATGTGGCATGGTGAATAATTGAAAACACATTCCTTTACAAATAATAAACTTGAACATGTTATGGAAGGAATTTGAGCTAAGTAAATAATTCCATAATAAAACATAATCATGGGTATTCTACTAGTCGAATTATCACGTGAACTTTAAATTACTAGATTCATAATGAGATAATTTCATATTTCAGAAATTCTGAACCAAACCATCAAGGCCTCATCCAAGATATCTAAAAATGATTAAGGCCTTGGCCAAAACCATATCTCAAAATGGGTAAGACCTCGACCAAGCCCACGTCTATTTGTCTCATGAGACCTATCGATGCATCGAGGGGATATAACGGGACCCATTCGTCACATAATAAGTCCAATTAATTCCTCATATTATTTTTTATAAACATAAACAATATAAACATTCATATTGAAACTAACATATGAAATGTAGATAACTTTCCCCAAATATTAAGCTTAAACACTAACCATTCAGAGTAAATTGGTGAATGGTTTTAGGATAGAACATCCATAATAAAACTTTTCATAAACCACTTATTTAAATATGGTGTATGATATCATAAAATATTAATCCTAATAATAAATAATAATCAAAAATTGTGTTAAAATAGATGAAAATACTCTTATAAAATCATTGAGTAATTCTTGAGATAAATACTCTTTTGTTTTAAAAAGAATAGTTATTTTGGAAAAGTCTTTTTATAAAACCATAACTTAAGTAAGATAGTATTTTCATATTAAAACGATTAATTTTAGAAATATAATGGTCTAAAAAACAGATTATAGAGTGTCTTTGAAAATAGGTATGAATTTGAGAAATTCACGTGAATTGGACTTATATTTTGGAAATAATTTTGAAAGCTCCTTTTAAAACGTGTAACTCCCCATAAAATAAGTAATTATTCTATTTTTTAAACATTTATAAAACAATCACAAATAATTTATTAGTATTACATAATAGTATATAAAAATTTCATTTAGGTAATTAGACAATAAATGTAACCCGAAAGAAAATGGAGGTTCGAGTGGAAAACCCTTACCTTAAGTCTGAATGTGTTTTTAGCTCTTGAACATAAGGTATTGGAAGATGAAATTAGAATTATTAATAAATTATTTCAGAACCTATTAAACATGTATTTAGTTTATCATAATTTTTTTAGTTAATTTATGTTCTTATTGATAAGTTGTAGTATTGAATTTTGTCGTTCCGGAGTGTTCGTTTTCTTGATTTTCATAATCAGTTTGCTTATTTTTAAGAAATGGAGTTCATGTGGAATGGATGTAAATATATAGAATTGAATTTAAACATTATTTATGAACATACATATGTTTTAATGGTCATTTATCTCATTTTTTTACATGTAATGAGGATAAATCATTAGATGAAATATTAATGACATTCACATAGATTATTTTACCGGTATTTTGATTATTAGGAACTAGTTTGGTCATATTATTTAATAATATGTATGTATAATGGTTTATGAATATTAATTAGGTTATAATACATATATTTTATTCTGTTTCAATGATCAAAGTGGCTTTATGACCAGTAATGAAGGATAAATTGAAGAATGAAACTTTTTGGTCCACAATGGTTGTAAATTAGAACCTCATGGATGATGATTTAATTTATAAAATAAAAGGGGGAGACTAGAAATAATGATGAAGGTTCTTAAATTAAAATGATATCATTAAATTATATATATTATTCAGGATTTATAATGGTCATTTGGATAGAGTAGATGAGGTTATGATAACAAGATAAATGAACTTGAAATGAAAATGAAAGAAATAAAATGTGAATTTACCTCTTGAATCCACCTCCTTGAGAATCTCTTTAAGGGAAGGGGTTTTTGTCTTTCGGAAAGACCAAGAGATTATTGAAAATGGGGAGTGACTAATCAAGGGTATTTGGGCATAAATATGATAAGATTCAAGTCTTAGAGGAGTGAGGAGAAGAGGGAGTGAGGGGGGTTATAGTGGAGGAGAGGAGTGAATTTTGAATGTTTTATTCATTATTTTATTATTTCCCTCAAGAAAACCAATAGTTTTGGTAAATGTGACCCATAATAGTAATATGTGCATGTTATTTAGAACCTAATGGGATTAAATTAGCTTTAAATCACTTATGACCCAATAAATCATGTATTTAACATTAATCATAAATTATCATATTTTCTATTAACCCAAAATTCAAGTATTTTAGAAAAATATTAAAATTAACCCCAACCATTTTTGGATGTGTAGAATTAAAAAATTTAATCAATTTTTGGAAATAATTTTATAAATATTTTTAATTTAATTTTTAAATAAAATCATAATTTATTCCAAAAAAACAACTTTAAAACGATAAATCGTTTTATAACACCTTGAGAAATTAATCAAGGTCCCATAAAATTATCATATAACCAAAAGAAAATAAATTAACAATATATTATTACATTTTATGAAAATATATTTCCATTTTAAATTATTAAATTAATTATAAAATTGTAATTAAAATGTTTATGACATACAAAAATACCAATACTTATACTATGATCATTTTTCCACTTTTAAGATGTATAAATTTTATTTATACATTCATGGGTGAAGTTTCTATTTTTTTGTCTGGTTTAATATTAATGACTATTAATTAATATTCATATGGGCATGCTACTATTTATAAGATTATGCTACTATTCGCCAAAAATTAAGTTGGTTCTATCACACTCCAAATGACTTACTGATCAGAGCTCTAGATGACTGTTTTTTGAAATTCAAAACATATTAGAGGAAAATTTGTGTTTAATGGATAGATTATAAAATGTTTTGTTTTGTATGGACTCAGTGTTACATGCATTCAATATTTATTTTCAAAACCTTAGGGTGTTACATGTATGGTCTCTGTGAACTGTCTCGGGGTGTTACAACATGTTATAATAAAATTGCAACCCCAATTAAATGGAATAAAAGTCATGAATTAGATATAGAATCACTTGATGGGTTGGTCATATAAAAAATATAATAAAAAATAAATAAAATATTATTGGTATAAACAAATTTTACTGATTTAATTTTTTTAAATAATCCCTCTAAATATTTCTAATAATATTTATAAAGGTGGTCATTTGGATGGTTAATTTTTGGAAGAATTGTGGATATTCAAAAAATATTTAATGTTTTAGAAATATTATTTTTATTCTATGATTACATGAATAATTAATATATCCTTAAAATATCCCTGAATAGATATTGTAATTGTGTCTTTGTGTCTCAAGTGAGGGGTTTTAAATAGGATATAATTAATTTTTGTGTTAGGAATTTGAGTCCCATATTGATATTTTTTTAGGTTTATAATAAAATAATTAGATGAAATAATCTAGAATTATATATTGGTTTCTAATCCTATTTTGATAGGATTTTCCATTGGTAAAAACCCTAAAACCTATGAAAAATTAAATCTAGTAGTGGGTAGATTTACATTCTATATTGAGGTAATAAATCCACAAATCTCAATGAGTGGGATTTGAATATTTAGTGAATATTAATGAGGTAGTGATTTGTTCTTGATTATCAAGCCCCATTATTCATGCCTTCTTCATTCCAATATTTTTTTATATAATATTCTTAGAATATAATAATATGAATTCACCTTGAATTATTCATTATTTATTTTGGATACTTTTTGATGCATTGGATAATGCGATTACATTTATGTTTTCATTATTAATATTATTATATAGGTTTGTGTTTGACATGTGAATGATGATGAATAATGGGTGTTCACTTGATCATTGACCATTATGATTCTTGTCTTTCCCCCTAGTTATTTTTTACCCTTCTTTATAGAAACAAGTATCTCCAACCAATGTAGTGACCAAACATTCAATGATGGTAACCTTGGAAAATATATTTAATGGAAATGGGTAAAGGTGGAATGTGGGATCCCAAAAATAAGCTCAATCATGGGATCAATGAGAGATGGTGTCGGGCATGGTGGATCGACTTAAATGTAATGATGACAATGTTAAGTGGATTGGATATACTCTGTATGAAAGGTGTAGGTTTTAGGACACAATGGTCATGGAATCAGGTGAGACAATCTAGTGAAAAAGGAATTGAATATGGATAAAATGATTATGAAATTAGTTCTATTAAAGAATAAATTTCTGGTTTATAAGGATCAAATAACAATTTTTCTTAGAAGAAGAAGACATTAAAATAAAAAATTCTCCAAATAAGCATGATATGAAAAAAAATATTATGTATATACATAAAATGAAGAATACGTACCTTTAATTTTAATTGGAAGAGCCTCCATCTCTAATAAAAAACTCTTGATAAATATTTAAGGAATAATTGAATAAATCTTCCCTCCATGATGCTTCCCATATGGGTTTGTGATACGTGCTAATTTAGTAGTGAGTAGTGACCTATTATGGGTCGACGAATTTATGTCCCCATCAATGTAACTAAACCACCCATGATATGAAGTTAGCAGCAGTTGTGTTTGCGCTGAAGTTGGGGGGGGGGGGCATTACCTCATTAGGGAGCGCTTTGTAGTATTCATCAATCATAGGAGTTTGAGGTATATCTTTACCCAGTGTGATCTAAACTTATGAAAATGAAGGTATATGGAGTTTCTTCAAGATTATGATTTCAATATCTTCTACACCTTGAGAAAGTGGAATTTTATAGTTGATGCTTTGAGCGGAAAGTCGCAAAAGGAGGTTGTTTGGGAATCTGCGGATTCTTGGAGAGTGATGGAGGATTTTTCAGCTTTAAACATAGATGAAAGGGTGGATGGTGGTAAAGGATATCTATTTTAGATGACTATTTAGTATTCTCTGATGCAATATGTTGAGGAGTCTCAATGGGGAGACTCAAAGGAAGAGTTAATGCGTGATCGTATTGGTCATGGTGATGCTTTGGAGGGATGGTTAGAGGATGGTAAAAATTGGATGTTGTTTCATGGGAAGTTTTTTGTTATGGTGGTGATTCATGATGGAGTCCTTCATGAGTCTCATATCTCACCCTTTTTGGTACACCTAGGAGTTTCCAAAATGTAACATGTCTTGGGGACACAGTTTTGGTAGACCAGGATAAAATGGGTAGTGGTAGAGTTTGTGGATCAGTGTCTGGTTTTCCAATAGGTAAAGGCTGAGAATTGTGTTCCTAGTGGTTTTTTATAGCCTTAGGATGTTACCAAGTGTAAATTGGATAAATTCTCAATGTATTTCATCATAGGGTTACCCAATTATTAGGGAGGTTATGATGCTATCTGGGTGATAGTGGATCGATTGAAAAAATTATCCAACTTCTGAGAGATCAAGGAGTCAATCACAGTGGATTCTTTAGCTAAGAATTATGTAGATTAAGTGGTTTAGTTACATGGAGTTTTTAGTTCCATTTTCTTATATTGGAATGAATAATTTACCTCATAGTTCTAGAGGGGATTGCAGCATGCTTTTGGTACTTAGTTAGGACTCAGCATTGCTTTCCACCCTCAGACAGATGGGCAGCCGGAACAAACAATCCAAACATTGGAGGATATGTTGTGAGATTGTGTCTTGGACTTTGGTGGATCTTGGGTATGACGCATTACCTTATTGGATTTTACTTATAATAATATCTATCACTCTTCCATTGGCATGACCCCATTTGAGGCTTTGTACGTGAGATCATGTCATTGTTCATTATGCTAGATGGAGGTCAGGGAGATAGTTGTTCTTGGTCCAGATGTGGTGCAGAGCATGACATAGAATGTTCCTCTTGACGTGAGAATCATAGGTTTGGTAGAAGTCTTATGAAGATCATAGAAGTAGGTCCTTAGAGTTTTAGGTTGGGTACCACGTATTCTTGAAGGTTTCCCCTCGACGTGGGAATCATTGGTTTAGTAGAGTGAGTAATCCCTCTCCTAGGTTTGTTAGACTCTTTGAGGTGTTGGGGTGAGTTGGATAGGGTTCATACCAATTGGAATTTCCAATGTGGTTGTAAAGGATCCAGGATGTCTTTCACGTCTCTCAGCTTCATTGGTATCTTCCCGATGACTCCCATGTCATTGAAAATGGAGAATTATATATCAAGGATGATACGACATTTGTGGAGCAACTAGTATAGATCCAAGATCATCAAGATAAGTTGATACATGGACTGACCATTCCTTTGGATCGTGTGTTGTGGAGGCATGATGTCTAGTAGAATAGTACTTAGGAATGAGAGACACAGATGTGTTCCTAGTACCCTGAGGTGTTTTGAGTTTTTCCTTGTTCTTTTTTTTCTTTTTGATGTGATTTTGGAACCCTTTTGTCTATGAGATGATCTAATTTACCTTGGATTTTGATTTGTTTGGTGTAATTTTTTATAAATTCCAATCATAATAAAAGGTGCGGACTTAATTCCTAATTGATACGCATTAACTTTGATGCAATTAAACCCATGCGGGCAAGTCAGTGCCACATAGAGCAGATAGTATCATGACATGAAGGATGGAATTCCCGGATTCATGTATTTGGATGGTGTGTATTGTTGTGATTGTGTAGTATTTTTTATCATTTGGGTTCATGTGTCAATATCCAGGATGATAAAGGCTTGGTTATCAGATGTCGGAGGAGGTGTTCTTGGGTGTATAGGTTTACCTTCTAGATTTCAAACAACACATGGTGGATTAGCAATGATATGTTTAGTTGGTATCATTTTTAAAGTGTGAAGATATCCTTGATAGGTATCTCAAGGGATGGTTTTTCTAACCCTTCCTCTCTTTCCTTCTGGGTTAGTTTTGAATTGTCGAGGGAGAAAATAGTTTGAGAGGTATCTATTATAATGGGATAGACCATTCCAGACCCTTACTTTGTGGGAAATCTAGTGTTTGAGGTGTCTTGGGAAGTAAAGGTGACTCATTTCAACACTTTAAAAAAATTCCTAGTTTTTCAAGTTTTCCAACGGTGTCTCATGCCAACGATGTTACCCTAGCGATGTCACCCTGGCAGTGTCACATTTGAGGTGTCGCCTAGGCGGTGTCACCTTGGCAGTGTGCCACCCTAGTAGTGTCACCCTAGTGATGTCACCCTAGAGGTGTCATCCAAGAGGTGTGTCATTCTAACAGTGTCTCACACTGGCGGTTGCTCACCCAGCAGTGCCTTGAACTGCAGTGCCTCATTCCTAGTTATAGGTCGCCCTAGAGAGGACTCATCATGCAGTGCCTTACTTCATGGTAACTCATTGACGGTGGTAGTCATTTTATCTAATGGTTCCTTATCCGATGTTGTTTTGTCTAATGTTTGATTTCAAGTAGTTCCTCATTGAGAGGTTCCTTATCAAGTGGTTCCTTGTTACAGTGTTCCAAACATCTTCCAATTTTTCCCTTTTGAAATTTTTTTGATGTAAAATACTTTAAATATGTTATTTGAATGGATTCGAGACTAATTCAAAGGCCATAAACCCTATATTTATTTTCCTAAGATTCTGGTGGCCTTTAATTGGTCAAAACGCGTAATCATGACCAGATCCTTCTTTAATGGAAAACTAAAAATTTATCTAAACCCATGACTCATTTTATATCTTTCTAAAGTGGAGATAATTTTCCCCCTTTCTTTTCCTTCTTTCTTTCTCTTGGTATGGTATTACCCAAACCTCGTTCCCATAGGAGTCGTTTCGTCAGGTTGTAGCTTTTGGTTCAGTATTCCCTAGAGTTTTTCCTTCTACATGTGCGCCCCTGTTTTGGTGAAAACAGGAAGTGATGATCGCCTTTTCTTCCAATTTGTTTTTCGTTCATTGTTCTTAATTTTGAATCATGTGGTATGGGTATATGGATTATTTCTTTTATGAATATAGTTGATTCTAGATTAATAAGGATAATTGAACCTGTTTAAATCAATATACAAGGGGATGGTACAAGTGACACATGTTTTTACTATGTTATTATTTTGTTGATATTGTGATCTATATGGGATAACTACCCATTGAAAATATTGGCTATTGGGGTCCTTTTTTCAAACCATAGGATTTGTGAAATTCATTTTTATGGTTTTTTGAACAGTTATATATAAAAGATGTTTAACCATGTATATTCGGCTAATAAATAGATACCCTAGGATTATATAGTTTTTTTATAACCCCAAAATTAATGAGTGGAATTAAATAAGGTATTCCCTTAAATCTAAAAATATGTTTTCCTTTGGTTTGTGTGGTGATGTGGTTTTGTTAAGGTTGTGAACAAGGTGTTGGTTTTGTTGATATGATGATATGGGTGTGATATAATTGTGTAGTAGGGCTGCGAAACTGCTTGTGTTGTGATATGTTGTTGGGTGCAGTTGTGAGTTGGGGTTTGTTTTGGTTGGAATGGTATTTTGGGTAGTATGAATTTGAATAAGGACATTAGTTGTTGGTATGGGTGATTCTACATTGATAACATGAAGAAATATTCACCCCTGTACCTAGAGGTCATGGTGATGTGTCTTTAATGTGAAGTGCGTTAATTTTCCATGACTATTACTATGTTTATTAGTTACACTAGTTAGTGATGGAATAAATAAATAATTGTTTAATAAAATTTGTAATGCCTTAGGTTGGTTTGGTTAATTGAATGGAAATGGTTAAAAGAATTGGTTGGGAATGTGGAATGAGATTTATGGCTTGATGTGTGGTGTTGTGAATTTAAAGGTAGAATCAAAAGGTGAAAGTTTTTTCAGTTAGTTGTTTGTCTAAGAACCCATAGGTGGGTATTTAGTGTTTATATTATTTATCTATACATTAATTTACTTGTGTTTTCTATATGCACCCCACCCTAGTTGAGAACTATATGATGAACAACCCCATAGACACAGGGGAGGGTGTCTCTCCCAACATCCAAGTGGGAGGATGGATGGTTCGCCACCCACTCTTCCCTACTCCCTCTTCTAGGAGATGATGGCCCACATTTCTTTGGGAAGGATGAGTTATGATTTGGTATCCCAGGTGTCTTTGGGATGAGTTGTGACATGGTTTACTAGGTGTCTTCAGTATGTTTTGTGACGTGCTTTCCCAAGTGTCTTCGGGATTAGAAGGGATGTGTTGTGAGGCCCAAGTGTTTGTGTGATGGATGTGTTGTGAGGCTGATATGTTTGCGGGTGGGATGTTTTGTGAGGAAATGTGTGTGAAGGTGGGATGTGATGTGGTAGATTCAGAAGAGGTGGGAGCACTAAGATGTTTACCGTTACGGTGTGAGAGCAGCTAATCAGTGGGGAAGTGGTGTGGTTTATCCTATCATCGATGTGATTTATAGAATATTACTTGACATTAATTAATTTCTGAGTGTGCCTTTGTGAGGTTAGACTTGGTTCTTATACCTATTTATGTGTGGTTTGGTTTTTTTTTCTCACAGGAGAATAAGTATGCTTCTTTTACATGTGAATGAGAGACTTCAGTTTTCCTACTGAGTATACTTGTATGATAACACTATGTATATAAAACTATTTTTAGGTTTATAGGAGGATTGTTTGGACTATTCTAGACCTTACTAGCTCAGATTATTGACATTTGTTTCATCACTTCTTAGATTTACTTTTGGGTATTTACTTTGGAGACTTTTGTATTTGTACTAGTTCTATTTTATACATGCATGTGGGATGGTTTTGGTTTTCTTTATATTATTTTTTTGAGTTTATTTTTGGATGATCCATCATATCTATTGTTTTATAAAAAGTTTAATGCCTCCAATATTATAATATTTGTACACCCTTGGTTCTAGTTGCTAACCCGGATTCTACTAGATCTGAGACTCAGGGGTCATTATCTCTCTTCCTTTCATTTCTAGCCTACGAGGGGTATCTTTGGAGGGAGGGGGTCATGAATCTAATCATATCTCATATGATAGATAACCAAATAATAATTTTTTCAAAATTATTTAGTATTTTTTAAAACTAAATACATCTATAAGTAATTCTTGAAACATATCTATATGACCATCTAATAAAATCCTTATAATAATTTATTTTAGTAAGTAACATTTATAAAGTAATACAGTTTAAATAATGGTGAGATTTATGAATTATATTCCTAATTATCAACTTTTTAACATAATATTAAAACACTTTTAATTAATATCATCAAATTTTACAATGTTAATAATTTTTTTTATCAACTTAGAAATCTTTCAAATTTTATCATTATTATCTTTCATGGGACATTTTCCATCAAAATATTTTCATGGGATTAGTTTTAGTAACTAATGTATCTCTTTAAATTTTTCTCTACCAACACATTGTAAACTATCTTTAGGATAAAAAGTGACTCCTTTTAGAGTAAAAAATTTAATTTACTTTTAATTAGAATAGTTTAATCAATTATTTATTCTAATTTTATTCTTTTTAATTTCACATATACTCCCATTATCCTCTTAGAAACTATATTCTCTTTAGAATATAATTCTATGATGCAAAAAATACTTTTATGTTAGTAAATAACACATATTTCCATTATTATGAACATTTAAAAAATGAACCATTGTATCGATATCATATATTTTATTCTATATGTTTGGGGAGTTATTATAAAAAATATATTTAATTATTTAAAAAATATTCTATTAATGGGTGGTGGAATCTTAATTTGTAACAACCCCTGCCCAAGTATCCAAGGGTTTATGGTTATTGAATTAAAATTGAATATATACAAGAGATCACATCATTAAGGATTGATCGGTTTAGTAGTCTTGAAGAACTAGATACATACATGGTTCCCTTATTACATTGGTAATTAAATATAGAACATAAAAATGGAAAATAAACTACTTCCTTGACACTTACTCAAAGATTTTGTCTTTAAAACTTGGGGAATGAAAATAAGTAAATTGAGATCTCTAATTCTCAGTAATGGTTACATACATCAAAAACATGAATCAATAATAAGTGAAGCATAATCAATAAGTCATAATCGATATGGAAAGGTAAATAACTAAAAAACACATGCCATTAATAAACTGAGGATGAAAATTCTTCCATAGATTTTATTGAAAGTGAAAATCCTCTAGATAATAATAACTGAATTCTAAATATAGGAAGTTTTTAATTATTTAAGTATGTGGGTATAAACCCATCTAATTCTTCTTGGAAACAAATGAAAAGGGTTTTTCACCAACTGATTTCGTCTCATGAGACTACTGATGGATCGAGGGGCTTACATTAACCAGTCCCCAACATGTAGGGATTTCATTAAAAGGTCCCCAACCATGTCATACAAATCCAAATAATTCCTCATAAATAGATTTAATTAATAAATAATTCTCTTTATCATCAAATATCTGTATTAAATAAAATATACAGATTTATCAATATTTCCCGAGTTAATCAAATAACTATCAAGGTAAACACCGCATGTAAAAATATTATACGGATTAGAAAGTAATAATATCCTTTAAATAATCGATTTGAAAGGGTAAATAAGCATATATCATGATAAATTATGTCCAACTGAAGTGAAAACATGTAAAAATAGTGTTTAAGAAACTTTAGAAATGAGCCTCTTTAGCACAATTTAAGGGAAAATATTAAAGAGTATTTAAAGTGGGAAAAGGTATAATTGTTTGCATAAAACTAGAAATTAACATATATAGTTTTTCATGATAAAATATTGTTTTTATAAAAATATTGGTGTCAAAAAACATACTATGGAGTATACCTAAAAATGGGTAAAAAATTAGGAAGTCCCCTTTAATCGGACATGCTTATTGGGAGGAATTAAGAAGGGAACCATATAAAACATGTATTTCCTCATCAAATAAAAAATAATTGAGCTAGGTACATATTTCTGGAAGATAAAAATATATTTTATGAGTATTAACTCAGAATAATTAATAATTTCATTAGGTTAAAGAGGTAGAAAGCTTAACCCGAAGTAAAAATGGGATTTTGGAGAGAATCTCATACCACTTTGTAATCAATCGAATTGTATGCCCAATAAAATTAATAATCACAAAATAAAACATGTAATACCAAGAAGATAAATATATTCATGATATGTTAAGTAAAATATTATTATAAATACACCACACATAAGAAAAATGTGGTCAATAAGGCATATATCTTACATAAGTAAAAGTGAGATGAGAAAACACTTAAAAATATCATTTCATAGGAGTGAGGATATATCATGAAATAATTATGTGTGACAATTTTAAACCAAAGAATTAAAGTTTAAATATAGTAGAAAATAATAAGATTTAATTTCACACATATACTTGGTATAACATTACCAATGATATAGAAGTTTAACCCAATGAATGGAAATTGAGTTAGGGAATCTCTTACCTTATGTATGAAAGTGTTTTGCACTTGTACTTAATTTCCACAATAAACAAATTAGATTCATTAATTACTTAATTAAGAAACTATTCAATATAAAATTTATTTATTTTAATTTTATTAAGTTCATTTATGGCCATTATGATGAGTTATAATGTTTAATTTTGTTGTTCTGTGAGCGCTCGTTGCATGGTTTTATGGTTGGTTCCCTTGCATATAATTACGGTAATTCTTGTAAAATGGAAGAAAAACACTATAATTGAAATTATTTAGTATTAATGAAGTAAAATATGTTTAAATTTTCTTATATAATATTTTTTATATGGTATGAGGATGATTTGTTAAATAAAACATTGATAAAAATGATTAGTTTATTTTGGTAGTTTTTATGACCATCATGAACTTGTACCATTTAATTTAATATAATATTTATATGTTGGTCCCAAAACATGATAAAGATTATAATATTTATATTAAAATATTATTTAACAATATTAGTGGTTTTATGACTAGCCTTGAAGGAGTTAATGGAAACTGAAAATGCATCGTCCACGATAGTGGTATATCGACACATCACTAATGATGTTTTCATTTTTAGAATAAAAGGGAGATAAGAAACTCGATGAGGGATACTCCATTAAAATAATAAAATTATGGTATATATATATATATATCATATTTTAGTTACCATACCACTTTGGATATGGGAATTTAGGAGATAATAATAAAAGAAAATAAATTAAAATAAATTTAAAGAGAAGGATTGAGGGTTTTACCTCTTGAATTTCTTCTCTTTGAGAACCTCCTTAAGGTTCCTGGGTTTGGTATTTTATTGAGGTCATAAGATACTAAATTTGGGGTATAGTATTGGGATATTAATTGAGTAGAAATTAGACAAGATTCAAGGATTATAAGGTGTGAGGAGAAGGGGTGGTGAGGGGTGGTATTTATAGTAGAGGGGAGGGGTGTTTTTTATTATTATATTCATTTGTTTATTATTTTGGATCAAGACAATCAATAGTGATTATTATTGCAACCAATTAAAATAACTAGTTCTTTTGATTTTGAATTTATGGTGTTTAAATCATCCAAACATCAGTCATGACTCAATAATTCATGTATTTAGGTAATACCGTAAATTATCGTATCTAACTATTCACCAAAAATTCATCTATTTTAGAAAAATCCCAAAAATTCACCATAAACATTTTTCAATGTATAGATTTAAAAAATGGACCCCATTTTATAAAAATAATTTTCTAATTAGGATATTTTTAATTTTTAGTTAAAATCATTATTTATTAAAAAAATACTGATTTCAATATTATAACTCATTTTATGACACTTTAAAAATTAATTAAGGTCTCATAAAATTATCTCATAATGATAAAAACATATATTAAGTTTTGAATTTATTTTAGGAAAATAAATTTTATTTTAAATTGTTATATTAATTAGAAAATTTAAAATAAACATTTACCTTTCACAAAAATACCAACACTTAATTTTTCATTTTTAGAACATTTATTTACTTATTACATGATATAAATATATCATATTTTCATTTATATGATACCAAAATTTTATTTCTACTTTCATAGTTGTGGTTATTATTCTAATATCCTCATTAATATTCCTAAGAGTTGCATTACTATTCCAATGGTCATGTCAATATTTAATATTATATCACGGTTCATTTGGGCAATATAAACTATCAAATTAATTAAATTGATTTAATAAGATACATACTATAAAATATTGGGGTGTTACATTCTCCCCTCCTTCAATAAATTACATCCTCACAATTTTGAAATTGCACTCCGAGAATCAAAGGTTGATACTCAAAAATTCCTTTATGGGAAACCCACATCATAAATTGGGTTAATAATAAATCCTCTTAATAAGAGGGAAAGGGAAATGCGAAGGTCATCACAAAATTAGGAATTTGAATAGGATATTATTAGTTCAAAGTGAAAATATATACATGGAAGAAATTATAACTATCATGTTATGATGGAAAGTGATAGAGAACATGGTCATTAGAAAGTTAAACTTTAGAAATCTATAAATATTTGATTGGTTAAAAGACTATTGATTTCATAAAAATAAAAGTAAATGGATTGAGTTTTTATTCCAAATTAATTTTCCTAGATTTGAGGGTTTATTTTACTATAAAAATAATCACTTGAGAAAATAAACTTAATTGATTCCTTTTCATGTCATAATATAATCCTTTAACAGTGCTTCAATCTATCTCCATTCCATTTATTAATTCTGGATATGGATACTGAAGAAAAAAAATTATTCATGAAGCACTTTTATGAATCATAAGATCCACAAGGCATTCTTGCAACCTTTAAATGTTTACCAAAACCAAAATGGTTAGTACATGTTATCCAATTTGATAAATCATACTTTAATATTAATAAATAATATCATTAATCCATTCCATAAGTATTTAAACATAATTCTCATCCAAAATATGTCTATCCAAATTTAAAGACCAAAGATTTAGAAGGTTACTAAATTCCAAATATAAAATTATCATAATATTTACCCAAATAATATAGCTTTTATTTTCACATACCAAATATTTAAATACCTTAATCTCTTTTAAACTTTTATGAGACATTCATTCTTCCAAGAGTAAAATCTCAGGTTGTTGAATATATTCAAACATCTAATAATTCCAGCATAACATAAGCCATCAGATCACTAACCACCTTCATGGTCACTAATAATTCCCCATAAACAGCTATTTATTATTATCTCTAAATCAATCACATATTTAGGTTTATCTTTCCCAAGTCATGTGTTTTTAAAAAGATCAACTTACAATAGAATCATTTATATTGATTATTGGTGATATTCATCACATGTTTCTAATTCCTTAAAGAAAAATTATTATAGTACCATCCTTATATATCCCATTATTCTTATAACCATGTTATTATTGATAAAATACTCAAATAACATAATTATTAAAATCAAACATAGTAATATAATTATTTATCTTCATATTAGGTAGTAGTATAAGCTTGACCATGATCCATTATTATCTCTTGGGTTATATTCCTTTTATTCTTGAGACATTGATTTGTGTAGTGTCTCATATCCTTGTAGTTGAAGAATTGTACAGTGGAAACCATTTTCTTACCCTTGAAAATAGAAACATAGTGGCCTTTATCTCTACACTTATACCAAGATCCCATTCCTTTTAAGAAAGTATTAGGGTGTTTCTTTCCATAGTTATCACTTCAAGAAAAATACTTCTCTCACTTTTTTCCTTAATCTAAATTTTTCCTCGATGTACTCTTGATCTCATGCTTACCTCCAAATCCATAATACTTAAATAATCCTTTATTTGTCTCATTATCACATGATACTATGTTCTCATATGATGATAATGTTTGGGAGACTTGTTACCTTAAAAAGATTAGCATAAGACCATAAAATATTTGATCCTCCTTACTCTTTGGATCATGTGAATTGGTGAGGTTATCATTGCTTTTATGAGGTACCATTTCTAAATGAATACATACACTATATTAGAGCATATCATTATGAAACATAATTTATAATCCCAAAACTAGTGAAATACATAACATAAATTGAAATTTTTATGCATAGATAATCTCATAAACATGTTTTGTTTGGGATGTTCTTCAATGGTTATCCTTAAAGTCTATCTTAGGGTTATGTTTCCTAATCTAAAATTTCCTAAATATAGTTCCCAAGGTTTCTACTAAACATTCTATAATACCAACTATAAGAACCCTGACCCCAGTATCTTGTAGTCAGTGGTTATTTTATTACAATAGCATAGATACAAGAGATAACATTTCCAAAGATCGATCAGTTTAGTATTATTGAATAACTAGATATATACATGTTTCTCTTATTACATTGGAAATTAAACATAGAACATAACAAAGTAAAAGAAACTGCTTCCTTGAAAATTGTTCAAAGATTTCATCTTCATAACCTAGGGAAGGAAAAAAAGTTAGTGGTGAGATTTATTACTTAGTAAGGGTTACATACAGAAGAATTGTGGAAAGGTAAAAAACTGAAAAACACAAGCCATCAATAAACTAATAATGAAAATTCTTCCATGGATTTTATCAGAGTGAAAATCCATTGGATAATAATAAATTAATTCTAAATGTTTGAAATACTAAATTATTGGACATTATATATCTGGAAAATGAACCATTATACCATCAATACCTTTTAAAATATAGTTAAAGTCTCTGGGTATAAACCCATTTTATTCTTATTGAAAACAAACATGAAGGGTTTTCCACTAACTGATTTCATCTCATGAGACTACTGATACATCAAGGGGATTGGATTAAATGGTTCCCAACCTATAGGTATTTCATTAAATAGTCCTCAACCGATTCCATACCAGTCTAAACCATTCCCCATAAATTTATTTAATTAATAAATAATGGGCATTATCATCAAATATCCAAATTAAATAAAACATATAGATGTATCATTATTTCCCTAGTTAATCAAATAACTATCAAGTTAAAAACCATATGTAAAAATGTTATATGACATATACATTAATAATATCAATTAGATAATGGATTAAAAAGGTCAAATAGGCAAAGATCATGATAAATTATGTCCAACTAAAGTAAAAATGTGTAAAAATAGTTTTTGAAAAACTTTAGAAATGGGCCTCTTTAGTGTGGTTTAAGGGAAAATATTAAAGTGTCTTTAAATAGGGAAAAGGTGTAATTGTTTTCATAGAACAAGAAATTAACTTATATAGTTTTTCATGATAACAGATTACTTTTATAAAAATATTTTTGGATTAAAATATATTGTGGTGTGTACTTGAATATAGGTAATAAATTGGGAAGTTTAATTTAATGAGGCATGCTTATTAAGAGGAATTGATAAGAGAACCTTATAAAACATGTATTTTACATCGAAGAAAGAATAATTCAGACAGGAAAGTATTTTTGGAAGATAAACATAGAATTTAGGAATATTACATAAGAATGATTAATAATTGCATTGGGGTAAAGACAAAGAAAGTGTAACTCAAAGGAAAAAATAGGGGTTCAAAGACAATCTCATGCCACATTGTAATCAATCAAATCGTATACCCCATAAAATTATTAATCATAAAAAAACATTGAATACCATGAATATAAACATATTCATGATATGATAAATAAAATGGCAGTATACATACACCACACAAAATAAATAAGTGGTGAATAAGGCATATATCTTACATAAGTAAAAGTGAGATGAGAAACCCTTACAAAGATCATATCATTGCAGTGAGTATATATCAATGAAATAATTATGTGTGAAAAAATTAAACCAAAAAATAAAAGTGGAAATACATTATAAAATAATCAGAGGACATTTTTCACGTATACTTGGCATAACATAACTAATGACGTGTAATTTTAAACCAATGAATAGAAATTGAGTTAAGAAATACCTTACCTTACGTCCAAAAGTGTTCTTGTAATGCCCCGACCCTAGTTACCCAAAGTCGGTGCATTATTACATAACATTGGCATGAACACAAGAGATCATGTCGCGAAATACTGATTAGTTTAGTAGCCTTGGAGGTACTAGATACATACATAACATTTTACATTACATTGTGAAATGGAAAAACTACAACATTATGTCTCTTTTGAACACACTCATATCACTTAGCCTATTCCTACAAGTCAAACATATTGTACTTATTCACATCCTGGGAAAAATAAAATATAATAAAGGGTTGAGCTCAGATGCTCAGTAAGGATAACAATATAGAGGAAACTATCATAAAAAAACAAAAACATTTAAGGTAATGTATAAGATTAAAACACAAGCCTTTTAAACATAAAATTCAGAATAATGTGGAAAAGATAAATAAAATAATTCCATTTACTTATTCACATGGATATTATACTAGTCGAATAATCACTTGTAATATCAATAGCTAATTTTATAATGATGGAATGCATAATGTCGGACATCATAACCACATAGTCAATGCCTTGGGCCAAGACTGCAAATAAGATTTTTTCAAGGCCTTGTTCCAAGACACTAGTTAGTCTCCTGAGACCTACTGATGCATCGAGGAGCTATAGTGGTCTCCACCCGTCACTTACTAAGTCCAATTCATTCCTCATATTAAAATGTTAAAACATAATCTAAACATTCGTATTAAAACCAACATATGAAATGTCAATATTTTAACCACAAACCATGAATGGTATAAAAAATAGCACATCCACAGTCAAACATAATTCATTCAATACAATATGGAATATTGTATTATAATAAATCAACCTAAATCAAGAATAAAATAAAATTATGGATATTGACATAGATGAAAATAATCAATAAAACTATTTGAGAGAAATATCCCCTTTTTCCTGAAAACATTTAAATATCACACTATTTATCAAAGAAGTCATTTAAAATAGATTTTTGAATAAAAGTGTCCCATACCAATTTGAAAATTTGAAATGAATTTTAATTTTAAAACATTCATGTCCATATAAATAAATCCTTAAAAATATTTTTAAAACATGAACATTAATGAGAAAGATTTAGAAGAATAAATCTTTAAAACATTTAAAATGATATTGTATTTAAAGAGTTACTAAGAAAATGAGAGATGATTGGATACAAATAATTGAGAAATAACATTAATCAAAAATTTATAATATCATTAGAATAAATGGATTCATGATATAATATGTCAAAGGATAGTATATGCACCATATAAAAGTGAATTGGCATATAACAACAAAGAAGTCTCAATGGAATGTAAATTGAGATAAAATCCCTTATAAAGACCGTATCCTTAGATTAAGGATTAATCAATGACATAATTATGTGTGAAAAATATAAATATACTCAATATGATTGTATATTCAGTGTAAATCAATCAGGGGATATTCACACATATTCTTGTAAAAAACCAATAACTTGGATGTTTAACTCAATGAATGGAAATTGATTTAAGATTAACCTTATCAAGTTAATATCAATGAATTGAGAATTTATAAATGGAGTTATTATGTTTATCAAAATTATATTCACACAAAGGGGAGTGTAAATTACTACATAAATAAATAAATAGTGATTTCACACATAATCTTGGAGTAAAATAATCAATGAAGTTTGCGTAAAACCCAATGAGTGGAAATCAAAATTAGAATTTCTCTAACTAATTTGGTAACTTAAGAAACATAAACCCCATGAAATAAGGATCATAAAATGAATATTTAAATACAAATAAATTAAATTATATTACAAAAATAATACAATCATGGGTAGTACATACACCACACAAAAGGAAATAGTGGAAATATAGCATGAATCTCACTAGAATAAGAAGTGAGATGAAAACCCCTTACCTTGTACTTTTCCTTATTCAAGGGTATGTTAAAATCCTATAGAATAGTTAAATCATTATTATTAAATTATAAAATAACCACATACATAAATATTATATTATATACGATATTCTAATACTGCTTTGTTAATAATATTTCAGTAGTATCATTCTTTCGGGTGTTAACTGATTCCTTTTCCATTATATGTTTTGTTATGTAAGTCATGTTTGTTATGGATAGGATGTATTTGATTCATATCCATAATTATATTAAGTTCTTAAACATTATTTTAAATCATAAAATTAAAATTATTCTTGAATGGTTATGATGGGAAATGAATATCATCGGGTTCCTAGAGACAGTAATTCGGACGTACACACAAGTGAAAATATCATTCTATTGATGGTGAAATCATATATAATTGGATGGTATATCATATATACAGAATCGTTAACATGTTATATTTATTATTTAAATAAATTATACTCATTATTATACCCATCCAAATAATGATGTGTTGAATAACAAACTACACCACAACATGGAGACAGTAAGTCGTACGTACACACGTATGGTGACTTTATCATTCATAGGATGAATAGAATAATGAATATGGTTGTACCATATTTATAATAAAATCACAGTATGTATAATTTACTGGATTTATTATTTTGGTATGTAAACAACAAAGAAAGAGGAAATTTAAGAAGAAAAGAACTTTTAAAAAGGTGGTGAAATTATTACCTCTTCTTCGGGTGCTTCCTTTTGATTTGATCAAAAGGGCTCCTAAGGATGGATTTCTCATCAAAGTAAGGCCTCTAGGTTGAGGTGAGGGTAGTTGGGAGGATATTTGAGTAGGTTTTTACCGATCCAAATGTCTTTTAATGTATGAATTTGAGAGAAACGGAACTACCCTTTTATAAGAGATGTGAGGGTCACTTTAGGGAAATCTTGAAATATTATTTTATTATAAAATCATTTTCAGTTTCTAATGGTTCTAAATGGATTTATTTCAAGGATAAGATGGGTATGGGTTGAAATATTCTCAACCAATAGGTTTTAGACAAGTTTAGGTCACCATATTGACCTTATCTTTTAGATTTAATTCTTAGTTAAATAGTTTAACTTTTTCCATGTCTTCTAGTATTTTTATATTACATGGTTAATAAACTTACTATAAAATGTCAATAGAAGCTAAAGTGGTTCATTAATAACAGATATATCATTATATAAGTACTTTGGCCGAACCTTATATATTTACGAATATTATATCATTTTATAATATAGTATTTTTTTTAAACTCATTTATGTCAATTTTGACACTATTTAGTATTTGGTTTATTTGTGAAAGTCAAAAAATCTTGATTGATTACAAAAAAATAAATTAAATCAAACCTAACATGTCATATTAACCTATAAAATTAGTTTAATGCATCAAAATCTTTAATTTTATTTATTTTAATATTTATAACATCAATTATTTTAGTCTTTAATTAATAAGGTAATTATTTCATCATAATTGGGTCATAAATAAATTTAATTATTTAACGTATAAAAATTATAAATAAAATACCATTATGTATTAAATATTTTTAGGTTTATAATGAATATTTATACTCTAATTTAGCTTATGTGTAACCCTATATTAAATATGTTTTAGTTATTAAACTTTGAATTTCAAACTTTCAACTCTTCTTTAAATAAAATAATAATAAATGTCCTAATCTAATCCAAGTGGATCAAAAAGGATCATATTTTATTCCTAATGTGGATTTTGTACGAAATACACTTATCCAATATAATTAGGACATGTGTTGGGGTAATTATAATATAATTTTTACCTTTAATTACTCTATTTACTTTTAATCATGGTAAATAAAATTCAAAAGTTACTATTCACAAAAAATTAGTTTCATACTATTGAACCAAATTTTACTTACTTATGTAAACTGTGTCACTTGGATTTTTGAAATTCAATTCACATAAGCGGTAAAATTATGTTTTATGCAAATTTGCAAATGTTCCTAGAAGGTGGGTAAAAGACAGTAAAAAGTTCAACAAAATTTTATATATCTAATCTTATTATAAAATGAATTCAATGAATTACATTGGAATAATATAGGTATAATGTATCTATTTTTGAATTTAAAATAAATTTAAACTAAAAATAATTTTTTAAATAAAAATTCGGTTTTAGACAATAATGTAGTGTTTTCACTATTTATTAAAAATTAAAAGTTTTTAGAAAAATACCAAAAAATAACCCAAATATAATTTTGATATTTTAAATTCAAAAAATATGTCTATTTTTCGAAATTAGAAACATATAAGTTGTATAAATTAATTTAAAAAAATATTCCCGTTGTCAAAACCAGAAAGCGGGTTTTTGAGAAGAAAAAACTATCAAAATATTGATATGTGTTTATGTCAAATTTAAATGTAAAATTAATTCCAATGACACATATTTGATTAAATGATAAAAATATAATCTAGTTATACTTCAAAACCATTCAAATGAATAATTTAACACTATAAATTATGTTGATTAAAAAAGTTGTTTTCAATTAAATTTAGTATTTTTCACTATTCCTCAAAATATGTAAGTTATTAAAGAAGCACTAAAATTTTATCCAATCTAAATTTTTATGTCCTTATTTTAGAGAATAAGTTAATTTTGTCAAATATAATATATAAAAGTGTCAAATATTGGATATAAATAGTGTTCTCCATTAAAAGGTGGTAAAATTTCATTTTTTGAAAAATACATCTTTTATCTGAAAAATTGAATTTGTTCTTATATTGTGTCTATGAAACACATAATATGGATTTTAAAAATTTATGGAGTATTTAAAATTCAAAATTTAGTTAATACTATTCATAAACTCTTTTTGAATGGCTAGTTTGGTATATCGTGGTGCGCTCGAACTTAGTGTTGTGTGTAGTGCAAGCTATTGAATTACTTTAAAGAAATTAAGTTACTATGAAATATTGGGGTGTTACATTCTTCCCCCATTTTGGAAATTATGTCCGCACAATTTTAAAATTGGGCCTCATAACTTTATTGAAAGTCCCACATTGGAAAAAGAGTCAATAAAACTATCACTTTAAAATAAAGAAAGATAAGTACAAAGGTCACCTGATATAACCCATACTAGGGTTCCATGTAGGAAAACATGGATATGGGAGATAAACTAAGTGTCAAGTTCTGATGGAGAGTGATAGAAAACATGATTAGGAAAAATTTAACAATAAGAAAACCACAAACTTATGATGGGTTAAACGGTCATTAGTTTCCCAGTAGGAAAAGTAAACAGACAACATTTTTTTGTTTTAAGTTCCATTTCATAAATTTGAAGAATTTATTTATAAGATTAGCTAATAAAATAAAGATATATACTTACTTTTAAAGTATATTTTCATCCTTTAACAAGTTTTTACCACTAACTCGTCTTTTTTTCAAACGATGAGTATTCAATATGACTTGGTCACACCTGAAGTGCTGGAACCAACTTCTATAGAATCACATAATCCACAAAGATTGAACTATATATTTCCCTTGTCTTTAGAGATTAACCAAAACCAAAATTCATAGTACAAGATCATATGATTTAAAAATGGATAATTCTTTATAGAAATAAATACTAATCATAATTTCCAAAATTAAACAAACAATACCCAAAGTCCAATAAAGACCATTCAATAAAAAATTGTCCTTAAAATCCTTCAATATAATCCAAACTAAGATCGAAACCAAAAACTTATAAGAATTTAACCACACAGTCTTTCATAGTAAATCTTAATATTTATCTCTAAATATAATTAAATACTCTTAAATTGTCATACTAAAGTGTAATTAACCTAATCACATATTCTATATGATAGGTTAATCATTTCCATTAATAACCTGAATCTCTATAAAAAACATAGATTCTTCTAAAATAAAAAATCCCCCATTACTCCTCAAATTAAATCCCATAGTATTCTATTTTCTATAGGCATATAGTGTTATCAACAGAGAAAACATCATCCGAAATAACATTTATCACTTAATCACCTAATCATTTTCCTATAATAAGGATATCCATTTGGTAAAACATAAGATCCCAAATCAAATTATTATTCATCAATAAAATTATTTAACTAAAAAGAATTAGTTACACTAACTAGGGACTTCACGTAGTCTAGTGGTAGGCAATAAATCCCAGTCTCACTTTTGTTGTGGGTTCGATTCCCACAGCTTCGTCCGATGTGAAGGGTTGTCACATGGTATGCATGTTGTAATTTTTCAAAAACTATATTTTATAACATTCCCAAAGTGAGATAAATTCCTCAAAATAAACATAACATAATTTAACAACAAATGTTATCTTATACCTCGAATTTTCATACCAAAAATTAATAACATGTAATTGCCTCAAATGTAAGGATCATATAAACCCAAATGGTTCTTTATAACTATATTCACAAAAGAAAAGATAATTCTTCCTCAAATAGAATTTTCAAAAAAAAACTGTAGGGTTACACATACAAGAGAAAAGTCTTCCAAAGTAATCAAATCAAAAAAGATAATTAATAATTTTAAACATGTCTCCATCCATTTATTTCCACATAGTTTCTTCCATTACCTAGTGGTTATCCTATAGAATAGGGCATTGACTCGGGTAATGACCAGGTCCCCTACATTTATGGAAAATGATTGTAAATGGATTATTAGGATCATTTTTATTTTCTTCCATAGTAGTCTTCATTTTTTTCTAGGAAATTATATACTTTATGTCCTTCTTTCCCACACATAAATCATTTCTTTGTTCCATTGAGACACTTTCTTGGGTGTCTCTTTACAGATTTCCTGCAAGATGTAAATTGAGCTTTCTTTTTTCCATTATCTCCACTGTTGGAGCTCTTATCGTAACACCTCGAGATTTTATGAGAATTATTCTTTTTAATTTCTTTGATGTCTTTTGTTGTACTCTTCACCAAGATTAGCTTGCACTATGTGCAACACTGTATTAGCTTGTAGTATACGCAACACTATTATTGGCTTGTGATGCACACAATTTCAAGTTCTTTCGAATACAATTCATTTTACACAACACCAAGTATAGATTTTGATCAATGTATTACTGAACTATATTTTGAGTATGTTATACGCAACACCAAATGATGCTTTCCCTACACGCAACCCTGACTTGGCATGCATTACACGCAAGAGCGGCCTTCCTCAATAGCGTGTGTTGTACGCAATACCGAGTTTCATTAAACAACGATATATTGTTATAATATTATTATGAACTAACCGTTATGAATAGTATTAACTTAATTTTGAATTTTATAACATTATAATTTATCTTACACATTTTCTAGAATGAGATATGAAAACAAAATCAATTTTTCGATAAAAGAAGTATTTTTCAAAAAATACAGTTTTACCATCTTTTGATGGCGCACCCATTATAAATATAATTTTTGACAAGTTTATAAGTTTAATTATAAAAAATAAACTTCTTATTTTGAATCAGGATATAAAAATTTACATTTGATAAATTTTTGATACTTTTCTGTTAACTTTCATATTTTGATGAATAGTAAAAATACGCTAAATTTTAATTAAAAACAACTATTTTCATCAAGATAATTTATATGGTTAAATTATAATATTTAATGATTTTAAAGTATAATTAGAATATATTTTTACCATTTAATATAATGTATTTCATTACCATTAATTTTACATTGAATTCATAGGTAAAAACAATTCAATCCTTGACAATGTTTTAACTTTTAAAAACCCGTTTTCTTAACAACGGGATTAATTTTAAATTAATAACCCGTTTTCTTATATTTTTTGATTTTTGAAAAATGTATTCCATATTTGGATTCAGTGGTTCAAAATTATGTTACTAGGTTACTTTTATTTTTTTGACATTATGAATAGTAACTATGATAATTTTTATTTACTATAGTTAAAGGTAAATCGAGTAATTAAGGGTAAAAATAAGATTATAAAATTACCCTAACACCTTCAAAAATTCCATTTGATGAATAAAAGTAGAAAAATATCACTTAAGGGTCGGAATAAATTCATTTCATGGAATTTTGATCATGAAAATGATATAATTATTATTAAAACCAAAGAAAGTGACAACATGTCACTCTCTTATATCTTATAAGTGTAATAATTTTAATTTAGTGATAAACCTCATAAAACTTAAAATATAAATAGTATCCAGAAATATAATAAAATTATCTACATCATGAGAATTTATTTAGAATTTTTAGGGATTAAATAATTATCCTTAATGATGACACAATAGTGATATAGAAATTATTTTATTGATTGAAAAATAAAATAAATGGTTTTAAAAATATTAAAATAAATATTATATGAACTAAATAATGTTCTAAAAAACATTTATAGATGAATATGAAATTTTAGGAGTCTATTAAATATTTTGGATCGAATATATCTTCTGTGTGGATTTTATTTAAATTCAAATAAATGAATAGTGTCAAAATTGACACTTGTTATTTTATAAAAATAACATATTATAAAATTGTTTAAAAATATAAAAAATATTTAAAAATTATAAATTGAAATTTATTTAGTCTAACATATCATAAATTACCCAATTATAGACAATTCACAACACATAAGTAATTATTTATAACAATTTAAAAATTTGAATATTATTACCACAAATAAAATTAAATAGATTAAATAAGGATAAATCAAGTTGATAAGTTTTAAAATAAATTACCAACATGTCTAAATCTTATTTTTTTTGATGATATTACATCTATATCTCATCTAATATTAGGATTTGAGTCATTTTTGGAAGTTTTTAAGAGAGGTTTGAGTTTATTATAAATTAATATTTTAGAGGTTTCCAAAAGTGCCCCTCTCCTCTCTTATAAAAGGGCACCTCCTCCCTCTCCTCCTCACACCACTTTGAGCCTTCAATCTCAGACAAACCCTAACCATTTCTATTCTACACTTCCCTAGAAATATACTAGAGGTCCTGGTCTTCTTCAAAGATGAACTTTAGTGCCCTAAGAGGAGGTTTAGAAGAGGCGTGTCGAAGAAGAGGTAATATCCTTTACTGGTTCTTTCAAATTCATTTATTCTTCTACTTCCTCTTCTTTTGTTGTTTCATAATAAAGTAATAACATCAGTATCGCTCATATAATTATATTTTATTATAAATATTAACCAACCCTATTTCACCTTCTATCCATCCTGCGGAAAACGAAATCACCGCGCATGGGTACGTATGGAATACCGTCTTCACGCCGTGGTGTAATCTATTTTCCACCCCCACCTTACTTGGATGGGTATAATTGTGTAAAGAATAACTATATATGGTTATTATAAAATGATACTAATTCTGAGATATTATATCATCCACCCAAATTTCATTCAATAATTATTGGAACGAAATCATCACTTGTGCGTACGTACGGATTACATTCTTCACGACATGTTGAGATTCATTCTCCAAGTTAACCATTCAAGAATGATTATAAAGTATATATAATAAATAATCATGAAATATATGTAATATTAATGATACTATATTTATGTATTTGTTATTTACTTACTTCAATTCAATTTAATAAGGAAACGAAAATACTGTTCATGTGTACGTACGACCTACCATCTCCATGAATGGTATATTTATTTCCATTTATCGATCTATTATATATATGTATATTATGAATATATATTATATATAAATCATGTTTTACATTCTAGAAGTAAGTAATCATGATCTAAGTAATCATATGAATAATTACAAGTCAAAACATGGACGATGAATGAAACGATTTTACCCAAAATGCTGCTTTAACATGGAATTGACAAATGAATTGATAATATAAATTAATAAGTGAATAATATATGATATCATAAATATTATTATTTTGTTACAAGATAATAATATGTTTAAACCCACTATATAGGGGGCTCAGACACATAAAGAAGAAATTGGACATAAGGTAAGGGATAATTATTCCAATCTCATTCTTATCCGAGATTTTTTATTCGTAAGTATTTATTGGGGTTATGTTTATCATTAATGTCCATGTTTTCTAAAAATGTTTTCATAAAATGTTTAATTTTCTTCCATGTATGTTTAGAGTCAGTTTTACCCTTTGTTTACTTTTACCACATGGTATGGAAGGAATCTTTCTTTTGTTTACCATACGAGGTACTTTTTGACTTTTCCAGAAAAAGTACGAGAAGAATTTTTTTTAAAACGTATACGGCATGAATGGATTTTACGATATCATAACACCTTATTTCCATGAAGCTTACTCTAAAAGATTTCATTATTATTTTCAACAAAATTATTTTCTTTTAAAATTGCATGTAATTTTGAGAGAATAAAATGATTTTGAAGAAGAAAGGGTATTTTCCTCATGAATTCATTTCAAATGCTTTATCAAAACTCTTTTCCATATAGGATGACATTATTTAGAATGTTTATGTTTCAAGTATAATGTCATGGTTATTTACATGGTTTGATTTTTCTTATGATGAAATGATATCCATTTGTTTTATATGGATTATGTTATGATGGGATGAGGTTTATGAAACCCATATTATTCTTTGGGTTATGATGAATGATTTATGTTTATTTTGTGGCACACGAAAGAATGATTTCATTATGAGATGGGTGGGACCTATATCTCCCTCCAATTCATTGGATAAATATTTATATCTCATGAGATAGACATGGCTGTAACGGTATGTAAAATCCGGTTCAGTAATACAGGGCTAGAACGACAAGTAAACCTGGTTCAGTAATGGACTTTATCCACTATGAGGGTCTTGGCAGCAATGACTTGGATACTGTGGAAATAATACCATGTGATAAATGTTTTTAAACAATTACATGTTTTATTCCCATGCCATTTTATCATGATTAATGTTCTTTTATGATATATACCTTATGTACTGCCAATATTTATGTCATTGCTCAAGATTTTGATGTTTTATGTTCATGTTTTTACATTAAAATTTTTATGGGTTGTTTTTATGTTCTCCATGTTTACCCTTACTGAGCATTTGAGATTACCCTTTTTATGTTTTATTTTCCCCAGGATATAAAGAAAGGTTTTAGGTAAGAAACCCAAAGGGGAAGATCTTTATGGGAGATATTGAAGATCTTTCACCATGATTAGAAGACTATGTTCTGAGTTTTCAAAGACACTAAAATAACATGGTCTTTGGGCGTCTCTTTGTGTCATGTATTTAGTTTTCCGTAAAAGTAATGTAATGTCCATATACGTCAAGCTATGGATCTCTACAGTTGGTATCAGAGAAAAGGTTTAGTTAACCTTGGGAAACTAGGATGCAAAAACTTTAGTGAAATCCCTATAGATATTTCTAAGGTATGTCTAGGGATGTCTCTAAGGTTAAGTATAAGTATAGGTTATAGTCCTAGAATTATAGTAACAATCATAGAATTAAACCTAAGATGTTAGATATTGAAGTTACTCCTCCTTTATTATGTTATTTTCCTAGCATGATTTTTGCCTCTCACACAATTCTTTTTGGGTTTTAGATGATGGATAGAACCCAAAGGAACCATGTTGATAAATGTAATGGAAAATGAAATTATTTTCCTCATGAACAAACCAATGTGATGGGAGATAGAGTGAAAAATCTTATTGTTATACTTACACAAGCTATGAATCATTCTGGACTTCCAAATGAGCAGAGAAGGTAACAATATTCTATTGAGTCCTTCATGAGGCAACGTCCACCATCTTTTAATGGGTCTTTTGATCCACTTATTGCTGAAAAATGGATCAATACCATTGAAAATATATTTTTCATACTTCGATGTTCGGAATATGAAAAAATCATTTTGGCTATTTACCGATTAGAAGTTGAAGCAGAATAGTGGTGGACTCTAATTAAAAATACAAGGCCCCAAGATGAAATTGAATCCATGGAATGGGACAAGTTCAAGAACTTGTTTTTTAATAAGTACTTCCCTCGTATTCTTTGAAAAAATATGTAGAAGGTGTTCCTTGACCTTAAGCAAAAGAATGATGAATATGTTGGTATATACGAGGTGAATTTTACAACGCTTGAAAGGTATGCATCTGGCTTTATGATTCAACCTGGAAGTAAAGTTGATCGATTCTTCAGTGGATTAAAACCGAGTATTCGAAGGGAATTAGCTATAATATACTTCAGTAGATATGAAGAAATTGTGTTTTTTGCTATCAAGGTAGAACTGGAAGTTGGTGTTACATATCCATCTCATGTTTATGACAAGAAACGAAAGATGGAGTTCAAGGAAAAATCTCAAAACTATGGTGAAAAGAAGAAAAATGTTTCATTATGCTCAAAGTGTGGAAAGATGCGTAGTGGAGATTGTCTTAAAGGAACTAGAAAATGTTTTAAGTGTGGAAAATAAGGTCATCGAGCAGCTGAGTGCTGAAGTAATGGGAAAAAGGTATCTAATGATGTGAATAGAGAAAAGAGTACAAAGAATGCACCCCCAACACTTCAATGCTACAAGTGCAAGGAAATGGGTCATTATTCTAACCAATTCCCTAATCCAAGGGTTAATGATGATCGACATCAACAGTCTCTTAAGGAAAGGGACAAAGGGAAGTCACATGTGATCACTGTTGGTGATGTTGAATATGACAATGAAGTTTTGGAATGATTAAGTGTTTATTTAATAAGATTCCAAAATAGTGTGGTGGAATCTCATTTATAGTATCATGGAATATTGGAATATCTATGTATTGGTTTTCAATAATTGTATGGTACCGGTAACCATGAAAAGTGATTGAAATATTTTTGGAAATAATATGATATGTGCGATTAAGTGTTTATGTAACAAGATTCCAAAATAGTGTGGTGGAATCTCATTTATAGTATCACGGAATATTGGAATATCTATGTATTGGTTTTCAATAATTGTATGGTACCGGTAACCATGAAAAGTGATTGAAATATTTTTGGAAATAATATGATATGTGCATAATGAAGGGATAAAGAGATAATGAAATGTTTGATAGTATTAATGAGCTCATATAAGGACAAAGTGATATCATGGTTTGAGTATAGAGAAATTTTGGGATTTTGGTATGTGGAAAGAGTTGACTTTTGACAGCATTCATGTTTTCACAAAGATTCTATAGTAATTCATGTTTCAAGAGAATACATTATTAAGGTATTCACATGTTTGGAATGTGACCAACAAGATATATCTTATGATATATGGGGGATAAATGATGGTATTCACATGCTTGGTTGATGAAATTTCTAGTAATAGTTTTCTTTATACAATGAGCTTGGATATAAGTATTTTGGATAAGCCTAAAGATTTGAAATAGATTATGTTGGACATAAGATAATATTTTTTAAGGATAGAACCTTTTTTCGATATTATTTCTGGAATGTTATAATAGTGTAGTTTTAGAGAAAGGACAACCTACAGGATAGGCGACAACCCATTTTGTCATACAAGGTTGTGGGAATAGAACCCACAACCGATGTGCGACAGGCCTTTATCACCTACCACTGGCCTAAATAAAGTCCTTGGTTAGTAGAAACTAGTTTTATTTTATTAAGTGGTATGATAGATGAAGTATAAGTCCATTTTTGGAACCATATACGATTAATCTCACCATAAGATGGACTTATGTATATAAATTTTTCTAACCTTATGTTTGAGATAGATGTAATGACCTATCATTCTATCGCATGATTTTATAACACTTCACGGAAGACAAATTCAACTTCATTTCTTTAAGAGATGACGTGGAAATTGTTCAAGGAACAAACAACAATGAGATTGTATCAAAATCAAGTAAGTATTTTTTTTTAATTTAAAAATTCTTCAACATTAGGGAAATGATCTTGAAAACCAAAAATGTTGTCCTAGTGCCTTCATATCTGATGAATCAGATGGTACCATAGATCATCACAAATTTATGGCTTTGTGATTGTTGACTTTTTCATATCCATGTTCTCTACCACTATTTATCCAAACATGATGGTTATATTTCTCTTCCATATCCATATTTTCACCTATATTATCCTATGTGGAAACCCAGGGCTGAGTTACTTTGGGTGAATGTTACGTTTCTAACTTTCCTTTTAAAAAGTAAGTTTTAGTATTCCTTTTACGATGTGGGTTTCTATGAAAGAAATTTTCAAGTAGTTAATGATTTATAACACCGATGAATTTTGAGGGTGAAATTCATTTTAAGGGGGGTAGAATGTAACACCCTGATATTTTATGAGAATTATTATTTTTAATTTCTTTGATGTCTTTTGTTTTACATTTCACCAAGATTAGCATGCACTATGTGAAACACTGTATTAGCTAGTAGTATACGCAACACTATTCTTGGCTTGTGATGCACACAATTTCAAGTTCTCTCGAATAAAATCATTTTACACAACACCAACTATAGATTTTGATCAATGTATCACTGAAATATATTTTGAGTATGTTATACGCAACACCAAAGGAAGATTTCCCTACACGCAACCCTGACTTGTCATTCATTAAATGCAAGAGCGACCTTCCTCAATAGCGTGTGTTGTATGCAATACTGAGTTTCATTAAACAATGATATATTGTTATAATATTATTATGAACTAGCCGTTATGAATATTATTAACCGAATTTTGAATTTTATAACATTATAATTCATCTTACACATTTTCTAGAATGATATATGAAAACAAAATCAAGTTTTCCATAAAAGAATTATTTTTCAAAAAATACAGTTTTACTGCCTTTTGATGGCGCACCCATTTTAAATATAATTTTTGACAAGTTTATAAGCTCAATTTTACAAAATAAACTTCTTATTTTGAATCAGGATATAAAAATTTACATTGGATAAATTTTTTATACTTTTCTGTTAACTTTCATATTTTGATGAATAGTAAAAATACGCTAAATTTTAATTAAAAACAACTTTTCTCATCAAGACAATTTACATGGTTAAATTATAATATTGAATGATTTTAAATTATAAATATAATATATTTTTACCATTTAATATAATTTATGTCATTACCATTAATTTTACATTGAATTCATAGGTAAAAACAATTTAATCTTTGACAATGTGTTAACTTTTAAAAACCCGTTTTCTTAACAATGGGATTAATTTTAAGTTAATTACTGAAAATTATATGTTTTTGATTTTGAAAAATGGATTCCATATTTGGATTCAGTGGGTAAAAATTGTGTTAATAGATTACTTTTATTTTTTTAACATTATGAATAGTAACTACGGTAATTTTTATTTACTACACTTAAAGGTAAATCGGGTAATTAAGGGTAAAAATAAGATTAAAAAATTACCCTGAAACCTGCCAAAATTCTATTAAATGAATAAAAGTCGACCCATATCACCTAAGGGTCGGAATAAATTCATTTCATGGACTTTTGACCTTGAAAATGATATAATTATTATTAAAACCAAAGAAAGTGACAATGTGTCACTCTCTTATATCTTATAAGTGTAATAATTTTAGTTTAGTGATAAACCTCATAAAAATTAATATATAAATAGTCTCTAGAAATATAATAAAATTATCTACATCATGATAATTTATTTATAATTTTTTGGGATTAAATAATTATCATTAATGATGACACAATAGTGATGTAGAAATTATTTTATTGATTGAAATATCAAATAAATGGTTTTAGAAATATTAAAATAAAAATTATATGAACTAATTAATGTTCTCCAAAACTTTTATATATGAATTTGACATGTTAGGAGTCTATTAAATATTTTTGTTCGAATATATCCTCTGTGTGGATTTTATTTAAATTCAAATAAATGAATAGTATCAAAATTCACACTATTGTTATTTTATAAAAATAACATATTATAAAATTGTTTAAAAATAAAAAAAATATTATAAATTTATAAATTTATATTTATATGGTCTAAAATATCATAAAATATTCAATTATGGACAATTCACAACATAAAAGTAATTATTTATAACAATTTAAAATTTAGAATATTATTACCACAAATAAAATTAAATAGATTAAATAAGGAAAAATCAAGTTAATAAGGTTTAAAATAAATTACCAACATGTTTAAATCTTATTGTTTGATGATATTACAACCATATCTCATCTAATATTCATATTTGAGTTATTTTTTAAGGTTTTTAAGTGGGGTTTGAGTTTATTATAAATTAATATTTTTGAGGTTCCCAAAAGTGCCCCTCTGCTCTCTTATAAAAGGGCACCTCCTCCCTATCCTCCTCACACCACATTGAGACTTCATGCTCGTCCAAAAACTGACCATTTCTCTTCTCCAATTCCCTAGAAACATACTAGAGGTCCTGTACTTCTTAAAAGACCAACTTTAGTTCCCTAAGAGTAGGTTTAGAAGAGGCGCGTTGAAGAAGAGGTAATATCCTTTACCGATTCTTTCAAATTCATTTCTTCTTATACTTACTATTATATTTTTGTTTCATATTAAAGTAATAACATTATTATAACTCATATATTGATATGTTATTTTAAATATTAACCAAACCTATTTCACCTTCTATCCATCCTACGGAAAACGAAATCACCGTGCGTGTGTACGTACGAAATACCATCTCTACGTCGTGGTGTAATCTTTTTTTCCACCATCACCTTACTTGGATGGGTATAATGGTTTAAAGAATAACTATATATGGTTATTATAACATTATACTAATTCTGAGATATTATATCATCCACTCTAATTCCATTCAATAATTATGGGACGATATCATTGCTCGTGCGTACGTACGGATTACCGTCTCCACGACACGTTGAGATTCATTCTCCATGTTAACCATTAAAGAATGATTATAAAGTATATATAATAAATAATAATGAAATATATGAAATATTTATGATACAGTATATATTTATATTTTATTTACTTACTTCCATTCAATTTAATAAGGAAACGAAAACAGCGTCCATGCGTACGTACGGCCTACCGTCTCCATGAATGGTGTATTTCCTTCCATTTATCGATCTATTATATATATGTATATTCTGAATATATATTATATATAAATAATGTTTTGCATTCTGTAAGTAAGTAATCATGATCTAAGTAATCATATGAATAATTACAAGTCAAAACACGGACGATGAATGAAACGATTTTACCCAAAACACTGCTTTAACATGGAATTGACAAATGAACGGATAATGTAAAGTCGTAAGTGAATCATATATGATATCATAAATATTATTATTCTGTTACATGTTAATAATATGATTAAACCCACTATACAGGTGTCTCGGACACATACGGAAGAAATTGGACATAAGGTAAGGGATAATTATTCCAATCTCATTCTTATCTGAGATTGTTTATTCGTAAGTATTTACTGGGGTTATGTTTATCATCCATGTACATGTTTTCTAAAAATGTTTTCATAAAATTTTTACGTTCATTACATGTATTTTTAAAGTCATTTTTACCTTTTTATTACTTTTACCACATGGTATTAAAGAAATCTTTCTTTTGTTTACCATACAAGGTACATTTTTACTTTTCCGACAAAAGTACGAGAAGAATGTTTTTTTCTAACTTATATGGAATGAATAGATTTTACAGGTTCTTAACATCTTATTTACATGAAACTTACTCTACAAGATTTCATTATTATTTTCAAAAAAAATCTTTTCTTTTAAAATCGCACGTCATTTTGAGAAAAGAAAATGATTTTGAAGAAGAAAGGATATTTTCCTCACGAATTCATTTCAAGTGCTTTATCAAAACTCATTTCCATCTAAGATGACATTATTTAGAATGATTATGTTTAAAGTATAATGTCGTTGTTATTTACATGGTTTGATATTTCTTATGATGAAATTATATCCATTTGTTTTATATGGATTATGTTATGATGGGATGAGTTTTATGAAACCCATATTATTCTTTGGGTTATGATGAATGATTTATGTTTATTTTGTGGAACACGAAATAATTATTTCATTATAAGATGGGTGGGGCCTATATCTCCCTCCAATTTATTGGGTAAAGATTTATATCTCATGAGATGGACATGGCTATAACGGCATGTAAAATCTGGTTCAATAATACATGGCTGGAACGGAAAGTAAACTCGGTTCAGTAATGGACTTTGTCCACTATGAGGGTCTTGGAAGCAATGCCTTGGCTAATATGGAAATCATATCATGTGCTAAATGGTTTTCCACAATTACATGTTTTATTCGCATGCCATTTTATTATGATTAATGTTCTTTTATGATATATTCCTTATTTACTACCAAGATTTATGTCATTTCTCAAGATTTTGATGTTTTATGTTCATGTTTTTACGTTCAAATGTTTGTGGATGGTTTTTATGTTCTCCATGTTTACCCTTACTGAGAATTTGAGCTCACCATTTTTCTTTTTTCTTTTCCCCGGGATATAAAGAAAGGTTTTAGGTAATAAAACAAAAGGGGAAGATCTTTATCGGAGATGTTGAAGATCTTTCACCATGATTAGAATACTATGTTATGAGTTTCCAAAGACACTAAACTAACATGATCTTTGGGTGTCTCTTTGTGTCATGTATTTATTTTTCCAAAAATGTAATGTAATGTCCATATACGTCAAGATTTGGGTCTCTAGACTTATCATTCTCCACCTTTCTCTTTTTATTGAGTTTAGGAGTTGGTTAATATATATGTTGTTGAACATATTTTTGGAAACTTGCTTCGGCAAGAACACGATATATTTTACGCCTATCAAAATTCTATTTAGTTTATCATTTCCACCATTGTTCCCACCTTATACATCATGTTCAATGTTACTATTGATTCCTTGGAATCCATCGATTGACTAAAACAAGGAATTATAGTGTGAGTGACAATATTCATAAAATCATTTAGAGAATATCATGACACCTTATTTTCAATCTAAAACACCTTAGGATTAACCAAGGTTATTTATTCTCATCTTATATTAAAATACTTCAAATCAGTTTGTAAATAAAATGGGAATTATCATAAGAATATCCCCCGGGAGTGTCGTAACCAAGAGTACAACAAGTCCTGTTGTCGTACACCAGTTCTCGTTCGAGTCTAGATCAAAGCGGTGTTTTCGAATTTTACTTCTAGATACATCTATGCTAGAGCCGCCACTACCTGCTCGTATCTAGACAGGAATATATTGCATGGAAAATTCACAAAATATATATATTACCAAAATTCAAGGAATTTTTTCTATACTAATCCTCAAAGTCTATCTTAGGGTAATGTTCTCTAATCAGAGTTTTTCTAAATCTAGTTTCCAAGGTTTTTACTAAACTTCGTCTGATAAAAACTATAACTCCCTGACCCTAGTTACCTAGAGTCAATGAATTATTGCATAACATTGGAAGGATCACAAGAGTTCAAGTTTCTAAATACCTATTAGTTTAGTAGCCTTGGAGGTACTAGATACATACATACGTTTTACATTACATTATGAAATGGAAAAACTACAACATTGTGTCTCCTTTGAACACACTCATATCCCTTAGCCTATTACTTAAAGTCAAACATAATATACATATTCACATCCTGGGAAAAATAAACATAAGAAAGGGGAGATATGAGTTGCTCAGTATGGATAAAAATATAGCAGAAACTATCATAAGAAAACATAAACATTTAAGGCAATTTATAAGATTAAAACACAATCCATTTAAACCTAAACTTCAGCATAATATGGTAAATATAAATAAAATAATGTCATTTACTTATTCACATGGATATTCTACTAGTCGAATAATTACATGTAATATCAATAGCTAATTTCATAATAATGGAATGCATAATGTCGGACATCATAACCACATAGTCAAGTCCTTGTACCCAGACTACAAATAAGATTTTGTCAAGTACTTGTGCCAAGACACTAGTTTGTCTCATGAGACCTACTGAGGCATTGAGGAGATATAGTAGGCTCCACCTATCACTTACTAAGTCCAATTCATTCCTCATATGAAAAGGTTGAAACATAATCTAAACATTCGTATTAAAACTATCATACTAAATGTCAATATTTTAACCACAAACCATGAATGGTATAAAAAATAGCACATCCATAGTCAAACATAACTAATTCAATACAATATGAAAGATTTTATTATAATAAATAGACCTCAATCAAGAATAAAATACAATGAAGGATATTGACATAGATGAAAATAATCAGTAAAACTATTTGAGAGAAATATCCCATTTTCTTGAAAACATTTAAAAGTCGCACTATTTATCAAAGAAGTTGTTTAAAATAGATTTTTGAATCAAAGTGTCCCATAACAATTTGAAAATTTTAAAGGAATTTTAATTTTAAAACATTCATGTCCATATAAATAAATCCTTAAAACCATTTTTAAAACATGGACATTAATGAGAAATATTTAGAAGAATAAATCTTTAAAACATTTAAATGATATTGTAGTAAAAGAGTTCCTAACCAAATGAGAGATGATTGAATACATATAATTGAGGAATAAAATTAATCAAAACTTTATAATATAATGATAATAAATGGATTCATGATATAATATATCAAGGGACCATATATACACCGTATAAAAGTGAATTGGCACATAACAACAAAGAAGTCTCAATGGAATGTAAATTGAGACGAAATTTCTTATAAAGATTGTATCCTTAGATTAAGGAATAATCAATGACATAATTATGTGTGAAAAATATAAATACACTCAATATTATTGGATATTCAGTGTAAATCAATCATAGTACATTCACACATATTCTTGTAAAAAAATCAATGAATTGGATGTTTAACTCAATGAATGGAAATTGAGTTAAGATTACCATTATCAAGTTCATATCAATGAAATGAGAATTTATAAATGGAGTTATTATGTGTAACAAAAGTATATCCACAAAAAGGGTAGTGTAAATTACTACATAAATAAATAAATATTGATTTAACACATAATCATGGAGTAAAATAATCAATGAAGTTTGCGTAAAACCCAATGAGTGGAACTCGAAATTAGAAATTCCCTTACTGATTCAGTAACTTATGAAAAATACAGCCCATGAAAGAAGGATAATACAATTAATATTTTAATACCCATAAATTAAATTATATTACACAAAGAATACAATCATTGGCAGTATATACACCACACAAAAGGAAATAGTGGCAATATAGCATGAATCTCACGGGAATAAGAAGTGAGATGAAAACCCCTTACCTTGTACTTTTCTTTAGTCAAGGATATGTTAACCTCCTATATAATAGTTAAATTATTTGTATTAAATTATACAAGAACCAAAAAAAAATATTATATTATATATGATCTTTTAATATTGCTTTGTTAATAATATTTCAATAGTATCATTGTTTTGGGTGTTAACTGATTTATTTTCCTTTATATGTTTTGTTACGTAAGTCATGTATGTTATGGATAGGATGTATTTGATTAATATACATAATTATATTAAGTTATTAAACATTATTTTAAATCATAAAATGAAAAAATATTATTTAATGGTTGTGATGGGAAATGAATCTCATCGCGTTCGTGGAGACGGTAATCCGTACGTACGCACGAGCGACAATATCATTCTATTGATGGTGAAATTGTATGTAATTGGATGGTATATCATATATAAATAATTTTTAACATGTTATATTTATTAATTACATCAATTATACTCATTATTATACCCATACAAATAAATAAGTGTTGAATAATAAAATACACCACGACGTGGAGACGGTAAGTCGTACGTACGCACGTATAGTGACTTTGTCATTCATAGGATGGATAGAATAATGAATATGGTTGTACCATATTTATAATAACATCAATATATGTATAAGTTACTGTATTTATTATTTTTTTATGAAAACAACAAATAAATACGAAGTGGAAGAAGAAAAGAACTTTGAAAGAGGTAGTGAAATTATTACCTCTTCTTCAAGTGCATCCTTTTGATTTTAGCAAAAGGGATCCTTAGGTTGGTTTTTTTATCAAAGTAAGGAATATATTTTTGAAGTGATGGTATTTAAGAGTATATTTGATCAGGGTTTGTCTGAGACAAATGGCTTTGGATGTGTGAATTTCAGAGAAGGGGAAGTATCCTTTTATAAGAGAGGTGAGGATCACTTTAGGAAAAGCTTGAAATATTATTTTATTATAAAATAATTTTCAGTATCTAATGGCTCTAAATGGATTTATTTCAAGGATAAGGTGGGTATGGGTCTAAATATTCTCAATAAATAGGTTTTAAATATGTTTAGGTCACCATATTAACCTTATATTTTAGATTTAATTCTTTGTTAAATAGTTTAACTTTTACAATGTCTTCTTCTATTTTTATATTACATGGTTAATAAACTCACTATAAAATTAAAAGAGACCCTAAAGTGGTTCATTAATGACATATATATAATTATGTAAGTAATTTGGATGAACCTTATATTTTTAGGAATATTATATCATTTAATAATATAATATTTTTTTAAAAAACTCATTTATGTCAATTTTGACACAATTTAGTATTTGGTTTTTGTGAATGTTAAAAAAACATGATTACTTCAAAAAAAAAAATTAAATAAACCCTAACATGTCATATTAACCTATAAAATTAGTGGAATGAATCAAATTTTTCAATTTAAATTTATTTTAATATTTATAACATCAATTATTTTAGTCTTTCATTAATAAGTTAATTACTGCATCATCATTGTGTCATAAATAAGTTTAATTATTTGATGTATAAAAATTATAAATAAAATACCATTATGTAGTAAATATTTTTATATTTATAATGAATATTTATTGTCAAATTTATCTTATTTTTAACCATATAATACAAATTTTTTAGTTATTAAACATTAAATTTAACACTTTTAACTATACTTTAAATAAAATAATAATAAATGTCCTAATCCAATCCAAGTGGATCAAAAAAGATAATATTTTATTCCTAAGGTTGATTTTGGTCAAAATACAGTTATACAATAGAATTAGGACATGTTTTGGGGTAATTATAATATCATTTTCCCTTTAATTACCCTATTTACTTTTTATCATGGTAAATAAAATTCAAAAGTTACTATTCACCAAAAATTATTTTCATCCTATTGAACCAAATTTTACTTACTTATTTCAACTGTTCCTCTCGAATTTTTGAAATTCAATTCACAGAAGTGGTAAAATTGTGTTTTATGCAAATTTTCAAATGTGCCTAAAAAGTGGTTAAAAAACGGTAAAAAGTTCAATAAAATTTTATATATCTAATATTATTATAAAATGACTTCAATGAATTAAATTTTACTAATATAGGAATAATATATCTATTTTTACTTTAAATTAAATTTATAATAAAAATAATTATTTAAATAAAATGTCGGCTTTAAACAATAAAGTAGTGTTTCTCACTATTCATAAAAAATTTAAAGTTTTTAGAAAAATACCAAAAATTCACCCAAAGAAAATTTTGATATTACAAATTAAAAAATGATGTATATTTTATGAAACTAAAAAAATATAAGTAGTATTAATTAATTTAAAATAATATTCCCATTGTCAAAACTAGAAAGTGGGTTTTTGAGAAGTAAAAACTATCAAAAGATTGATATGTGTTTATGTCCAATTTAAATTTAAAATTACCTCCAATGACCAAAATTGGATTAAATGATAAAAATATAATATAATTATACCTAAAAAATATTCAAATGTTTAATTTAACACAATAAATTTTTTTTATTAAAAAAGTTGTTTTCAATTAAAATTTAGTATTTTTCACTATTCATCAAAATATGAAAGTTATCAGAAAAGCACCCAAAAATTATCCAAACTAAATTTTTATGTCCCAATTCTAAATAAGAAGTTTATTTTGTCTAATTTAATATATAAAAGTGTCAAATATTGTATTTAAAAAGTTTTTTCCATTAAAATTTGGTAAAATAGCATATTTTGAAAAATACTTTTTTTTCTGAAAAATTGAATTTGTTCTTATATTATGTCTAAAAACATATTATATGGATGTTAAAATTTGATAGAGTTTTTAAAATTAAAAATGAAGTTAATAATATTCATAACTGCTTTTTGAACGGCTAGTTTGGTCAGTCGTGGTGCGCTCGAACTCGGTGTTCTGTGTAGCGCAAGCTTTTGAATTACTTTAAAGAAAATAACATACTATTAAATCTTGGGGTGTTATAGTTCTACACTTGTAATTAATGTACTAGATAATAAAATTATATTGTTTAATTAATTAATTCATAACCTCTTCAACATAAATTTTGTTTATTATAATTTTATTAAGTTCATTTATTGCCATTTTGATGAGTTATCATGTTTAATTTTGTTGTTTCAAGAGCACTTATTTCATGGTTTTATGGTCGGTTCCCTTGAGTACAATTATGGGAATTCTTCAAAAATGGAATAAAAAATCTCGAAGTGAAATTATTTAGTATTAATTAACTTCAACAATTTTAAATGGTCTCATATTTCATTTGGTTATATGGTATGGGGACGATTAATTAGATAAAACATTAAGGAAAAATGATTAGTTTATTTTGGTGGTTTTTATGAACATCATGAACTTGTATAATTTTATTTAATATAATGTTTATATGTTCATTCTATAAAATGATATATATTATAATATTTATATTAAAATCTTATTTAACCATAATAATGGTTTTATTACAAGCTTTGAATGCGGTAATGGAAAATGAAAATGCATTGTCCACAATGGCAGTAAATCGACACATCATGGATGATGTTTTCATTTTTAGAATAAAAGGGAGAGAAGATACTTGATGATAGATATTCCATTAATGTAATAATATTAAAATATATATATAATAATTTATTTACCATTCCACTTTGGATATGTGAGGTGAGGAGAGGATAAGAAAATAAAAGGAATTAAAATAAATTAAAAAAAGAAGGATTAAGGGTTTTACCTCTTGAATTTATTCTCCTTGAGAAACTCCTTAAGGAACGTAGGTTTGGTATGTTATTGATACTATAAGATAATAAAAATGTTTAAGAGTATTTATAGAGTAATTGAGCATAAATTAGACAAGATTCAAGGGTTAGAAGGTGTGAGGAGAAGGGGTGGTGAGGGGTGGTATTTATAGTGGAGGAGAGGGGTGTTTTTTATTATTTTATTCTTTTGTTTATTTTTTTTGGATTAACACTATCAATAGTGATGATATTTGTGACCAATTATAGTAAATAGTGCATGTGATTTCAAACTAATGGTACTTAAATCATCCATACATCATCTATGACTCAATAATTCATGTATTTAGCTAATATCGTACATTACAGTTTTTCACTATCCACCAAAAAATTCAATTATTTCGGAAAAATCACAAAAATTAACCATAACCATTTTTCAATTATTATATTTAAAATATTGAATCCATTTTATGAAAATAATTTTCAGATTATGATATATTTAATTTTTAATTAAAATCACCATTTATTAAAAAAATATCGATTTTAAAATTATAACTGATTTTATGACACTTTGAAAAATTAATTAAGATCTCATAAAATTATATAATAATTATAAAAAAAATATTAATTTATGAATATATTTTATGAAAATAAATTTTCTTATAAATTATTATATTAATTATAAAATTCTAAATAAACATTTACATTTTACATAAATATCAACACTTAATTTATCATTTTTAAAAATTTATTTACTTATTCAATGATATTAATATATCATTTTTTAATTTATAAGTTACCTAAATTTTATTTATACTTTCATAGGTGGGGTTAATATTCCAATGGCCACATTACTATTCTAAACAGTCAGATAACTATTCCAATGGACATGTTAATATTTAATAGTAAATCACGGTTCGTTTGTGCAATATAAACTATCGAATAAATTGAATTGATTTAAGAAGATAAATAATTTAAAATATTGGGGTGTTAAATAATTCCTCATATATTAAAAAATATCTGGCTAAAATTATTTATCTTGATTAAAACTAACTTTATCCAAACCTTTTTTAAAGAATTTTATAGAATTTGATGAATCAAAAACCATATGTATTAAATCCATCATTTCATATTGTTCGTAAAAAAAATTACTAAACAGCTAATCTTATCATATATTATAAATGAGTTTAAAATACACATCCTTTATATAGACCCATATGAGTTTGATATTTATTAATTTACATTAAAATCCATGATTTAGCAACCCTTTTCATCATCTTGATTCAATAATCCTTTGATTCGTCACATGAATTGAAACTAAAAGATTGGTCAATTCATTCCATGATTTATAACTCTTTTATATTTAAAAAAATTATAAAATATACATTTTTTATCATATATCCTTCAAAAATAAAGAATTTATTTCTATAGTAGTAATACATAATATGGAATGTCCATGGAGTTTCTAAAAAAATCTTGTTTTTTTTTATAATTCCATATAGTAAAACCATTTATCTTCCTTCTTGAATTTTCATTTAGGTTTCATGGAACTTGACTGGATATTTTGAAGAAACATCATTGTACTTTTAAACTATATTTTCTTCTTCTCGTTTTATCATTTTCGGAATTATACCATCAATATAGTACCAGAACCTAGACATCACATGCCCTATTGTATCTATCCTTAAAATTTAGAGAGTATTTGGAAAAAAAATGTTTAAACTCATTAATATTATCTAAACATTTATTATGATGATTTCATAATAATTTCAACAAATAGGTCAAGCATTTAGAGGTATCTTTAGTCCCTCTAATTCATTAATATAGTCAATCATATTGAGTGCATGAAAATAGACTAAAGTTCCTTTGGTTAAAATATATATGATTCCTTTGAAACTTTATGTGAGTCTATCCATGCTTCTCACAAGTGTCTATATTTCATGTGTTCAACAATTTCAATATTTGGTTACTCAATTAAGTGTTTTCTCTAAAAAATATGAACCTAACACTTTAGGTCACCTCTTTACTTGCTTTCCTTACAAAAGATAATCCAAGGGAACTGATATTTATAATGAAAGTAACTTGTTAGATCATTGAGTTATTTAAAAGTGTTTTATTTAGATATAATCTCATAATCAGTGCTTTAAAAGGTATTTAGCAAGGCAGGTGCGGAACCAGGCTAATCCTGGACCGCCAAAAATTTATTAATAAAAAGATTACACTGCAGACCAGGGAGGGGCAAGGTCAATCAACCCAAACCCAAAGACAATCCCCAAAAGAAAAGCAAAGAAAGGAAAACAACACAAAAAAACCAAGCACCGCAGCAGCATGAGCACCTCCCATCCAACAACACCAAATCCATCAATAGCAAATACTTCAAAAAAATCGTACAAAATTCACAAAACCCAAACCTCTTTCCATTTTTCCTGACCGCGTGTCCCCCTTCATCATTTCCAAGAGCCACCTCGAGACGCGAGCGTGGAAATCATCACCCACTGCAGATCAAGTCGACGTCGAAATCCCCATCTAGTCGGCAACCAGTCAACATCATCAGCAGTATCAAGAAACTACCACTGTCATCGTCGCCGGGGCACCTCACCGTCGTCACCGGAGCACCATCACCAGAGCACCTCACCATCATCACTGCCGTCGTCACCTTCCCAACATCCCACCGGTCACCGGAAAAAACCAATCCGACACCGTCGTCTCCGCCGTCATCACTCAGAAAATCATCCATTCAAAAAACCACAAAAAAAACACGCAAACCAAACAACTACACCGCCACACAGAGTGAAGAACCTCAAATCCAGCAGGGAAAAGACAAAACCCTAAAACAGGAACCCCGCCGCCACCGACTAGATCGACCGCATCAGACGCAACAGAGCCCCCCCTCACTCACATGAGAAGAGTCGGAGCCCCCAAAACACCGACGCATGAGCGTAGACCTCAAACGCTGAGAAACACCCCAGAGGATGATAGCGAGCTGCATAGAACAGAACCAAAGGCGCTCCAGAGAGTATGTCGTCGACGGAGACTGGTCTTACACCCGCAGATCTGAACCTGAAACCACCGCCTTCCTTAGTGCATCTCCACAGCCAGCAAGGAACCACGAAACGCAAGCCAGTAGCAGGAAACCTCCACTAGCCCACCTAGATCGAGAAGGAGCATCGCGCCCTCCGCCGTGGAGGAGCCTGTGGCGGCGAGAGGGAAACCTAGAGAGAGAGCCCCTTACGGGCGCATCCCCTTTAAAAGGTATTTAATCTCAATATATGTTATTCCCACAATATGTATGCAAGCCTCTAATGATTTAGTTTAGAATCATATACCTTCCACCAAATCAACATGTTCAACCCATATTTATTTTTAACCATTTTCATAACCCATATCTTTTGTTACTAATGAAAATTAAAATTCAATTATATTCATTCATATCCAAGTACATATCATGAAAATTTTATATGAAACCCTTTCATGTAAAGGCTTAAAATCATATAAAATCAATAATCCCCACAAGAGAAAGCTATGAGAAACAGTGATCCAACCCCCACTTTTCTTGAAAACGAATAAGCCTATAATATAGATAGTAGTCTGACCAAAATTACATCTACCCATGGTTACTTTAGCTAAGAGTTTAAGACCTTAAGATTTTAAAATATCTCTATTTTTTAGAGCGTATGCAACATGCAATATAAAGTTTAAATGAACCATGAAATATTATTATTTAAATATGACCGTTATAACCTATTATTTGAATTGGAGAGAATTAATAGGGTTAACCACATAATTAAAATATGTGTAAATATTTTATATAATTTATTTATTAATAATAAATTAGTAATTAATTATTAGTAAAATCATTTTATACTTTAAAAATACATTTTCTTCAAAAATGGTTCTATTTTTCATTTTTTATGGGGATATTATAATTAATTTATACAAATTTAATAAAATTAACATCATTATTGAAATAAAAATATAAAAATTAAGTTAGGTTAAAATTATAGTATTTTTCTGAAAGGACTAATTTTCCAATGAATGGTGAAAAATACTGATTTTCATTGGAAACTTCATTTTTGTTTCAAAAATTTAAAAGGATATATTTTTTTTAAATTGATTTAGAAGTAAAATTAGTTATATTATATTATAAATATTTTAATTAATTTTATTATAATCAATTTTATGATTAAATTTAGTATGAAAACATTTTTATACTTAAAAATACATTTTTCTGAAAAACTGTTTTTTATTGTGTTTTGTGTTTTAATATTAAAATAATTTATGACACTTAAAAAAATTTATTCTTGAAAAATAGATTCCATATTTGGAATCTGGAGTTCTAAATTATTTTAATATGTCCCTTTTATTTTTGTTCATTATCAATAGTAATCATAGTAAATAATTGTCACCAAAGTAAGGGTAAATCAGGTGATTAAGGTTAAAAAATATGATAAGGACTAACAATGAGCCTAAAATTTGAATTTATCTTATTTTATGAGTTTTTTTTACTATTTCCTTCCAATTTTTAAAAATATGGAAACTTGATGCCATATTTCTTTGATTTTGACCATTAAAATATTTAAGTGAGATATAAAGACAAAAATTTCACCTTAATTTTTCAATATATCTAATAAATACAACTTATATTTGGTTCTAAAAGTTTATATGAAAAATAAATGATTTTATATCATTTTAATTTATATTAAATTTTTATTGATTGAATAATTAGCATAAATTCTTTCATAACTCTGACATAGTATTTATTCAATTAATTGAAAAATATATTAAATGATAATAAAAATGTTACAATTACTACAAATTGGAAAAATTATTGTGTTCTAAGACTTTTATATATAAATATTACATTTTAGGGATGTTTTAAAGAATCATATTTTAATTCTATATTTTTATTAATGTATGTAAATTCAAATTAAATGAATAGTTTCAAAAATGACATTAATGGTATTTTATAATAAATAATATTTTATTGAATAATTTAAATTAATAAATATATTACCTTCATCCAAATAAATGGTATATGTTTTAAAAAAAGAAACATGGTCCATTTATGAGTCATTTTTCATACATAGTAACAGTATTGACCCTTAAAGGGTATAAAACTTTAATATTGTGGTAATTGTCAAAAGGGTTCAATGGGGGTTTAAACTAAAAGATAAGGGTAAAAACATAATAAAAACTTGTCTAAATTTTATTTTATGACAATATTTAGGCTCTCACTAACTTTATATTATAATTATATTAATTTTGATCAATTTTTACATAAAAAATAATTTATAATAATTTAATAATTTAAGAAATTCCAAGAATATCCTTGCCTCACTTATAAATGGACACTCATTCTCTCTTTTATTTACACCACTTTGAGAAACATTGATCGAATTAACCATAAAAAATTCCCTTATCAACATCCTTATCCAATTTATACAGGTTTCTTACCTTCTAAAAGACCAACCCTAGGTCCATTAAGAAAATGTCAAAAGGAAGTCTACCGAAGAAGAGGTAATTTTCTTTACTGACTCTTTCAAGTTTATTTATTATTCTATTTACTCTTAATGTGATGTAATAAACCTAAAAAATAACTCAAGTATTATCAATTTAATTATATATTATTATGACTATGTTAAAACCATATTCAATCTCTTTTCCATCCTATGAAAAGAAAAAATATAGCTCAAGTGTATGTATGACTTACCATCTCCACATAGCAGTGTAATTCATTTTTCATTAACACTTTACATAGATGGTAATAAAGATATATATAATGAAAATATATGATATTTATAACATGAATATTATTCTGTAATTATAATATCATATATATCTTCTAAACCTCCAATCTTTTGGAAAACAAAAACATCGCTCGTACGGACGTGTGGACTACCACCTCCATGAAGCGATGTGATTTTTTTTTCATTTAAACTTTACATGGATTGAAATAATGACAGATATGACGAATATATAAATATATATGATATAAAAATTATCATTTATAGTTGAATTAATATTTAACTTTCCTCCATTCCATCCATCGATAAGTGAAAATAGTGTTCATGTATACGTACCGCCCACCGTCTCCATGAATGGTGTAATTAATTTTTATATCTATAACATTTATAGATGAATATAAATATATATATAATTAATATATATGATATTTATATAATAAAAAAATAGATATGATGGAACCATGAAAAATATTCAAGGACCAAATCTACCAAATCAAAACATATATGAAAACGAAATAGTTAACAAAAAAATAATAATAATAATAAAAGATTGTCAATAAAAAAGTGATAAAATGGTATAAATGGATCATATATGATATTATAGATATGAATATGGATCTTTTATATAATTATAATGAAACAAAATTTATTATATAGTGGTTAAAAGAACTTATGAGGCAAGTCTAATGCGAGGTAAGATATTTCATCTCAATTTCCACTCTATTGAAACATATTTTCTATTATGCACCTATTAACTTTATGTGGTGTATATACTAACCATTTATTGTATTTAATATGAATATAAATTTATTAATTATGATTAAATTTTCAATTTAAGTTTAATCTTTCAAGTGGTTGCAATTTTAAAGTTATCAATGAGGTAAGAATTTATTTTACAATCTCATTTTTGGGATTGATTTATTTTATTTGAAGAAATCTTATAATATATCCTTCTTAAACTCCATCTATTTTCTTATACTATTGATATTTAAGGATTTTATATATTTTATTATAAATTTTTCTCTCTTTTTTATTTGAATCAATCAATTAAAATTTTAAAATAAAACATCATCTTATTTCCCTTTCTGGTCTAGTATATTTTTCTTCAATGTCTGTATTTTTCAAAATCATTTGAAAAATGTCATTTTTATTACTCAAATAATTTATTAATAAAATTATAATATATCCTTTACTTTTTAAATGGTTAAAATATAATATTTTAACGATTTTCCCAAAAGGTTCATTTTCAAATTTCATTACAAAAAGTCAAAAGGAATATTTCATTTTAACATATACGGTATTAACAGAATTTCCCATAGTAGTAACCATTTCATGATATTTTCATTCTTACACAATTTTTAAATGGTTTTTCAAATAAATATATTTAATGAAATATTATTTTAATATTTTTCTTCTATTTTCCTTATTTATCTCAAGGACATGATTTTATTACAAAAACTATATTTCAGATGAATCAATGGTCATCTCATAACTCTTATTAATTTTTTGGTTGTTAACTTTATCTTGAAACATTAAATTTTTTAACATCATTGGGCATTAAATTTAACATAAGTAACCATATTATTTTTATCATGGATATTATTTTTTTCTAAACTGTATACTATTTCTACATATAGTGTTTTACTTTTAATGTTTTTTGATTGATTGGGGAAATATTGATATTTCGTATTATTAACCAATCTGCATATTTATTGATAAGGAATATTTCTATGAATTAAAATCAATATATGAGGAATGAATTGGAAATATATTTATGGGTGGGTCTATAATTAAATATCCCCTTGATGCATCAACAGGTCTCATGAGATAAATCAGTTTTCCAAATTTAATGGATTTTTGGTGTTAACCTACCCATAGTTTAAACTGTCTTGGAATAAATATTTGAAAGTAGATATATCATGATGTATAAAATCATGAAATCTAAAAGTAATAATTTACTTCATTAAAAATTAAATTCTTATTATCCCTGAGATTATTTCATTTGATATTAACCATGGTTGCATTTTGTGCTCAAATTATTGATCAAATGACATGTTTTTTAGTTATTTACCTTTCCATATTGATTATGCTTTATTGATTCATGATATATTCTATTGTACATAACCCTTATTGATCATTTTATTCCAAGATGAAGAATATTTACTTACTATGTTTTATATTTTATTTCCAATGTAAAAATTGAAATCATGTTTGTATCGAGTTTTTAAAGACTTCTAAACTGATCAATATTTTTTGGTGAGATCCCTTTTATATTTTACCAATGTAATAAAGTAAAAATAGACACTATTTTATGATATTCATTGAGTTATAGTTAGTATCAGAACAAATTTAGTATAAACCTTGGGAACTATATTTTAAATAAACATAACTAACATGAGAATTATGAAAATCCTTTATAGTATTTGAGAAATTTTACTATTATGGTGATTTTATTTGATGGATCAATATTCATAATGATTATGAGTTCATTTTGTGAGTTCCATTATTCAATTATCGAGCCTAATGCAAGAAAGGGAATCAATACCCACATACACTGTAGGGATTTCTATGCTGAGAAAACCAATACAGTTGGTGTCAGAACTAAGAAGATTATTAACATATTAAGGTTGCTAACTCGGGTTATAAAAAATAAACTTTCATTAATGAAGAAAAATATTTTTCCATAGAGTGATTCACCTATGTTGGATAGCTTCATTTGAAAAAATCTTCCATATTTTAGTGAAACTGCTAATCCATTATAAGCCAAAAAATAGATTAAATATATCAAAAATATATTCTTATCTATGAGATATAATGAAAGTGAAACTTTTATTCTATCAGAATATTATTTAAAAGGATATCCTGATCATTAGTGGATATTAATTCAGAACAATAAAGAGTTTGATTAAATAGAAAGAAATTAATGGAGAACTTTTAATATGATTTCCTTTGATAAATACTTCCCTAGAGAAAATTATGCTAGAATAGAGAGAAATTTATTCACTTTAAAGCAAGAGGAGGAGGAAAGTCTGGTATAATATGAGGATAATTTTACAAGATTATATAGGAATTCTTCTAATGATATACAAAACTTGGAAATTAATATTGACTATTTATTTGATGGAATTAGGCCGAGTCTCCAAATGGTACTATTTTCTCAAACATTTTTATCATATGATGATATAGTATCAAGTTCCATTAAGATAAAGAAGGAATTTTCTAGATCCTATATATTCAAGGGAAATCAAGAGAAGAAGAGCTTGACTTAACACTAAGAAAAAGTTAAAGTGTTATAGAAAAAAATGGAATAAATAAATTTCCATCATATGATAATTTTGGAAAGAAACACCCTCTTACTTGCTTGAAGGGATAAGATTTTTCTTCAAGTATGGAGAGAAAAGTCATCAGTCCCATGAATTAAAGGGTAAGAAAGAAACCACTAATGTTTAGTATTTTGACTATAAATAGATGGGTCATTATTCAAACCATTTCTCTAATATTCAAGGGAACATACCACAAAAGAAATTAAGGGGAGAAATCCAAGATTATATTATTACTATAGCTGGAATGGAATGATTAAATTACCCATGTATTTATATTCAAGAATTTTTTTATCAATTATATTTTATTCATAATAATCATGAAATATCTATGGATTTTAATATAGTAGTTTTTATTTAAGGATCTGAAATAATTTGTTGAATGTTATTGCTAACCAAAAAATTTATTTACTGGTAAGGTGATATTCTTATAGAATATAGGAATAATGGAAAAATTACCCTTAATATATTCCTAGTGTTGATTTAATAATGTTTAGTTGGTATAAATATAATATTGACACTCAAAAATTAAGTGGGATAGTATTGGTGATCATGAAAATAGTTAGTGATTTGATAAAAAGTAATTTATGATGGAGTTTACTATATTTTTGGATTTAAGTGATATAAGTAATAAGAGTTAATTTTTAGAAGTGGATATTTTTTTATTGAGGATTTATAGTGATTTAATTTATTATTATGTTTTAAGAGAATATATGATCAAGGTATTCACTTGTTTAATATGTGCCACTATGAGCTACTTTATGTTGTTTGGGAATAAATGTTTGATCAAATATTTCGGATTTTTGTGTTTTTAATTAGGTTAGAAATATTTTATAGGATTATTATGGTTAAATATTTTTGAAATGGATAAAGTTAAACTTTGAGGGTTTATATTGAGGTTTTATAGATTAATATATTATTGGATAACTTGTGCTAACCATTTTGGTTTTAGAAAATAATTATATATCGGTGGAATGACTTTTTATTTATTTATGGATCTTATGATAAATTAAAAGTTTATTTGTGTGCTACAGGCATAAAAATTCATATTGGAAATTCATTTATTGGGGTAAGAGGTGAAGGGGAAATTGATCAAAGCACAACCAAAGGATGAAATTGGGCTTATGAAATATAAATATATCAAGTAAGTATATTTTCTTATGTTCTTAATAAATATGGTAAATGAATTATTAAACTCTTTGAAAAGGTTCTTGAAAACAAAATTATCCAATTATAATAATTTCTGATGAATTGATGGTCTTTTCACCCATCATAGATTTATGGTTTTTTGGTCATTAATTTTCTCCTATTTATGTTCTCTATCACTCTCTATTAGTCCTTGGGAATTATTTTTCTCCTCCATGTCTGTATTTTCACTTCCCACTAATGTTCTCCTATTTGGGAACACAATTTTGTGTTATTCTAGATGACCTTCATATATCTCTTTCCCTCTTTTTAAAAGGAATTTTTACTAATACTTTTTAATGATGTGAGTTTTCCATGATGTAATTTTCAAATTTTAAACCATTGATTGTCAATAACAAGTTCTGTAACAACCCATAAATTTATAAATGATATTTTTTCTCTTGAAATAAATGTGTGTTATAATAAACTATATAGTATTATACACATAAAGAAATGGAAAAAAAATATTTTATTAATTAATAATATTATATTAATTAGTAATAAAAATAAATGAAAATAAAAAACATAAAAAATAGAAAATAGAAAAGTTCAAATGGGAAAATATTTATTACCCAAATCTACTAGAATCATTGCCCCACTACTAACACTATATAAAAGAAAAAAAATATTAGTAAACAAATCAACATATTAGAAAATTAAAATATATAACCTTGGGAGGAATTGTAATTAATATTGAGTGAAATAATAAAGTGGTATTTATAGGAGGTAATGCGACCATTGGAATAGTAATGTGACTACTTGAATAGTAACTTAGTCATTCGGAATAGTAACTAGACCGTTGAGAAAAGTAACTTAACCATTAGAATAGTAATTTTACCTCAAAATAAAAAATTGTGATATAAATAATATTTATCACGATTAATTTATGTAAACATAAATAATATAATTCTAAAAAATATATATCATGATTAAAAAATTCAATAAAATATAATTACATTTTTAATAAACTCTAATTTAAAGTATTTCGTAAAAAAAATAATTTTTGTATTAAAAATTAAAAGTAGATATGTTATTATTTTATTTTTAAAAAATTAATATAATTTTTGAAATAGTTAATTCAAATTTATCTATGGGATAGTTTTTAGTATTTTTTTTGAAATGTAATAATTTTTAGGTGAATAGTAAAAAATAGAGTTTTTCTTGTAACTCGTGTATCTTAAATTACATAATTCATAATGTAATAATGAACTAATAATTTCTATAACTTTATTTTAATCTAAAAAAAATAAATTTAAAATAAATTATTTTGTTAAAATAAAATAAACTAAATTTCCAAATCTAAAAATGATTTTCCAAAACCTAAAGTCAAAACTCCTCCCTTAAAATAACAAGTTTTCCTTCTTTACACTTTCCTTTTTAATAAAATAATGAATTTGAATTATAAATACGATTAAAGTATTAAAAAATATATTATATTTATATATGATTTATATTTTACATAATTCACTGTTATAATTTTCAACTTTGATATATTATTTTATTTAATATTTTATTCTAAAAATACCCTACTCCTCAAGTATAAATAACTTCTCTCCCTCCCCTTGTAAACCCACTCTACCCTTACTTTAAAAATCCAAATTTATGCCAAAATCCTCCATATAAATCACCTTATAATACCTTGGTACATTCTATAGTTATCCAACTCCAATCATCAAGGTATTTTTAGTGTTTTACAAGAGAAGTTGCACCAAGGTTTAAGTAAGTTTCAATCAACTCTTCTTTTTCTTCTACTTATATTTATTTTTTCACCACCCCTTTCAAAACCAAATGTTATAAGATTAATTAGTAAGGTTAAAATTATATCAATTATTTTAACCTACTTAAAATATCATATTTATGGTATATATAAATTTCAAACTTCCCTTTCCCACTCTCCCGGTAATGTCCTTTCTAAGTTCGGTTAACCGCCTACAGAAAAATTGTTATTTTAATACTTATAACCATCATATTGGATGTATATTATTAATTATATATAATATAGAAAAATTTAATTGCATTTATTATATGATTTTGTAATTAATTCTACTCATGTATGATGACTTTGAACAAAATTATCAAAATTGAAACAAAATGGAAAAATTTAATGAAAACATGATATCAAAACAATTCAACTTTAACAAAGAGTGTTATAAAATATATTCCAATAAATCTAATGGATAGATAGTTAAAAAAATTATCATAATTAGATTCCATAAATATGTTCTAATAATCCTAAGTTTATTTTTTAGGAGGCAGAAAAGCGATGAAATAAATCAAGAATTATTGTAAGGGGATTCTCAAACCCAACACCCTTTCTTTAGGTTTTCCCTATTTCACATATATTTCATTATTTATATTCCTTTAATATTACTAAAATATAATTTCATTATTATTCCATTTTCTTATAGGAATTTACATGTTTCTACCTTGATTTTTAATCCAAATACAATGATTTTCAAAACAATATTTTTCTTTCCTAAATAAATCTTCGACTCTTCATGTGTTGTTTCTTATCCAAATAAAAATGATATTTTTTTCCAAAGTATGATCACCATTTTTTATTTTGGAACCCAAAATTGTATTTAGGAGTATATGTTTTATTAAATCCTTATGAAACCCATTCCTTTTCATTGTTTATTTATGGATTATTATTATTATACATTATATATATCATGTATGATTATGTAAATATTATGATGTGATGGGTGGGACTAGAATTGTATATCCCTAAAATAAATTGGGTAATGTGATGTATCTCATGAGATAATGTGTATTATGAATGAAAATGATTCTATATTTTTTCACAATGATGATGTTATGATTATGCACATATGTTATGTGTGAACATGATGTTAGCTTTGTTCACAACTATGTTTGGTGTTTGACCACTATGACATGATGTTTCATTTTTAGGCATTTAAACATTCCATGCCTTTATAAAATGTTTCCCTCGTTATTATGATGATAATATTATGATTATGATGTTATGATGATGATTATTCTCACCCATTTTATATTGATTCATGTCCATTATTACTCCTCTTATTGGGCTTTTAGCTCACCCATATATTTTATGTATATCCTTAGGTGACTGCATGTACTAAGGATAATTTGATAACTTTTATGTGGATAAAGAAGATTAATTTTAATAATGTTTATGTTTTATTATGTATAAGTGATTTTTGATCCTAATTTTCAAAAGATACTGAAACTTTATATCCTTGAATGTATAATTTTAATGTATTTTATATTTAAAATCATGTAATAGTCATGTAAGAAAAGTGGGGTCACTATTGTTGGTATCAAATGTATGGTTTAGTTAATTTTGGAAATAAAATTAGAAAACATTAGTGAAAACACATAGAATAATACTAATAATATGTAAACATCCAAGAAAATTTGTTTTAGAAAAAAGGATAAACATGGGGATCCCATGAGATATATATTTAGAGTTAATTGTACAAAAGAATAAATTATTTATTAATGTTATGTTCAATTAAGTTTTGTCCAACCCCTTCATATTTTTGAAAATGGTGGTAACTAAGAAAAACTAATCCAATAACTCATGTGTGGTACAATGCATCGACTGTCCTAATGAAATCCCTAATTCTATGGGTGGAAGAGTTCAAAAAATTATGGCAATTATTGCCCAATTATATCAAGATATAAATAATAACTTGAGCCGTGTGGAATGTCCACCTTCACCCAAGGAAGAACAAATATCCATTGAGTCCTTTATATAGCAATGACTATTGAATTTTAGGGGATCTTCTGGTCCACTTGTCTTATAATAGTGGGTTAACTCAATGGAGAATATATTTTTTGTGATACACTATTATGAGAAGGAAAAGGTGACTTTATCTATCTATAATTTAGATAGAGAATCCAATAAATGGTGTAAATTGATAAATAACACTAAGATAAAGGATGAAATGGATTATATGGTGTGGGAAGGCTTTAATAAAATATTTCTTGACAATTATTTTCCTCAAACTCTTCAAAAAAATATGAAGAGATTATTCATATAGATAAATAAAAATGAAGGAAAATCTATAATGCTTTATTAGTAAAAATTCACAAGGATTTCAAGATATGCCTCAGGTTTTTTTATCAACAATGATAGAAAAATAGATAGATTATTTAGTGGTTTAAAACCATTCCTTTGAAATGATCTATCTATTTGAGACATTAGTAGTTATGAATAAGTGGTTCAATGTGATATCAATGTAGATATGGAGTTTAGAGAATGGTCCCATGTTTATAGAGATAGGAATAGAATAATAGAGTTTCAAGATGGTGGGTTAAATGAAAAAGGAGGAAATAGGATCCAACCACCCACATGTCAAAAATGTGGGAATAAACATCACGGTAATTACCTAAAATTAATGGGAAAATTATTCAAGTATGGTAGAGAAGGCCACCAAGATCATGAATATTGAAGAGACATGAAGAATCCATTCAACATGATGAAGGAATAGAAGAAATATCCTAATACACAACCCAAGGTACAATTCTTCAACTATAGGGAGAAATTTAATTATGTAAGCTAGTTCACTAAACCATGGGTCCTTGAGGGTAATTAGCATTAGTAACAACCAAATCCAATGAATAAAGGGAAACATTATGAAATCACTACAGCTAAAGTGGATCATGAAAATAAATTCATACAAGGTACACTTCCTATTCACTCAAGAATGGAAAAAAAATTATTCTGGTTCTATGAATTCCTTTATATCCTACAAATTTTCTATAATTGTTGAATCCAAGCCTCAATACCTTAAAGTATAAATATATGCAAAAACACCTAGTGGTTCGATCATTTAAACCCTAGTATTAGAATCTTCTCCTACTAGCATATGTGGGAAGATTCTTCTAGTGAATATTTTAATCCTTCCCTTTGTGTAATTCGACACTATACTGGGCATGGATTGGCTCTTGTTATATAGAGCACACATCAACTGCCGGGAAAAGGAAATATATTTTCATATTCCAAATCATCATATTAACCTTTAAAAATTAAAGGAAAATCATGATTATCATTTTGAAAATGCCTCAATAGTGTTAGTGTTGATACCCTATAAAGAATCATACCTTTTCCTAAATGGTTGATTCAAAGGAAGTTATTAACTTAGAGAAAATTTCCATTGTTATAGAATACACTAATGTATTTCCTGAAGAGTTGTATGGGATTTTCCCAAATATATAGGTAGATTTATCAATATAAATTATAACTAGAGTCACTCTTATCTTTAAATTCCCCCATAGGATTCCCCCAATCGAAGTGGAGAAGCTAAATAAGAAGCTACAATAGCATTTAGACAAAGTATTCATATACCCTTGTGTATCGCCTTAGGGTTCATAGGTTCTCTTTATTGAGAAGAATGATGGATAAATGTGGATTTGTATTGATTATTAGGTACTCAACAAGATCACTATAAAGAAAAAGTAGCTTATACCAAGGATTGATGACTTGTTCGATTACCTAAGAGGAGATCATTACTTCTCAAAGGTGGATCTGCATTCTGGATATCATCAACTAAAGGTGAAGAAGAAAGATATTCATAAGATATCCTTTTGTACAAGGTATGGGTACTATGAGTTCATTGTGATTCCCTTTGGAATTACTAATTCCCCTATAATATTCATATATTTTATTAATAAAGTCTTTAGAGACTACTTTGAAATTTTTTTGGTATTGTATATCAATGATATTCTCATTTAATCTAAGAGAAAGGAGGAACATAAAGAGAATATAAGGATTGTGTTAGAAATATTAATTAAGGAGAAAATGTATGATAAGTTCATCAATTGTTACTTTTGGATGTGGAAAGTCATATTATTGGGTTACAAGATCACAAGTGAGGGAATTTCAAGTGACCCTTCAAAGAAAAAAGTAATTGGGGGATGTCCCAGACCCACTAGTGTCACAAAAATTTGTATTTTTCTTATCTTAGTAGGAAACTACCAACATTTTTTGAGAAATTTATCACGACTATATATCTATAAAAATAAGTTAACATAGAAAGGGGTAAATTATTTCAATATATAAGAATGTGAGGAAAGATTTAAAGAGCTCAAGAAGAGTATAATCATTACACCTTTACTCACACTACTAAAAAGTGGAGAAGGTTTTATGATATACAGTTATGATTTAAAGAAAGTCTTGGGTTGTGTACTCATGAAGAATGAAAAATTGATAGTATATGACTCACATAAGTTTATGATCTATGATAAAAACTACCCAAGACAAGATCTGTAGTTAGAATCTACGATTTTTTTTCTTTAAAATCAGGTATAACAACCATCTAGGAAATGTGAACAAGGTATCTAATTCTCTTATAAAAAAATAACATAATACTCTATTCAAGATGTTAATTGAGAAAGACCATATCATTATGGATATAAAAATGATGGATCTGGAAATAATAATGGTAGGAGATACATCCTACCTTGACTAAATTATTTTCCAACCATCTATCCAAAAGAATATCAAGGAGGAAGAAAGTGGTGATATGGAGATTCAAAATAAGGTGAAAGTAGTTAAGGAATGGAAGGTTCATGAATTAGATATCAATGATGATGGTGTGATTTGGTTTGGAACTAGTCTTCATGTGTCTACATCACCTCAGATAAAGAATAAGTTGTTAGATAATATGCATAGATCATCTTTCTCTATTCTTCCCATAAGTACCAAGATGTATCATGATCTTAGATAGCACTTTTGGTGGGACAACATGAAGAAGGGTATTGTGGAGTATATATCATGGTGTTTGGTATTTCAAAAAGTTAAATAATAGTGATATAATTCCAAAGGTATGATGTAATCATTGATTATACCCAAGTGTAAATGAAATAATGTCGCTATGGACTTTATCATTGGTCTCCCAAAGACAACTAAAGAAAAAAAAATTGATATTGGTTTTAGTGGATCATCTCACCAAGACTATACAATTCATTTTTATTTGGGAATATTTATCACTTAAATAACATGACAATATATATGTGAAGGATGTAGTGAGGCTGCATGGGGTTCGACATTCGATCATCTCTGATCGGGATCCATGGTTCACCTCTATATTCTGGATAATTATTCAACATTATTTGAATACTAAATTGATTTTTTGTATGGCCTATTACCCCCAAAATGATGTCCAATCTAAAAGGAATATTTAGTTGCCTGATTATATGCTAAGATCCTACTCAATGGAATTAAATGGTGGATGGGATCAACATATCCCATCAGTTGATTTCTAATATAACAATATCCTCCACTCAAATATTCAAATGGATCCATATGAAGCTCTATGTGGGAATAGATATGGAAATATGACTTGTTGGGATAAAGTTATAGAACAAAATCTAATTGGACCTAACCTTATGAAAGATATGATAGAGAAGGTTTAATTCATCCAATAACATATAAAAGATTCTCAGAGTCTTCAAAAAAGCTATGTTGAAAACCTTTGATAGGAATTTGATTTTGAATTTAGAGACAAATTTCTCCTTTAAATATCACCATGGAAGAGATTCATGAGGTTTTTAAAGAAAAGTAATCTTATCCCAAGGTACATTTCCCCCTTTGAGATCCTTGATCTCATAGGATCAGTGGTCCATCATCTTGTACTTCAACCAAATATGGCTCAAGTTCATGATGTGTTCCATGTATCTCTCCTGATGAAGTACATATCTGACCCCTTGCATGTACTGAATCCATAGGTGGTACAACTGGAGAATGACCTCTCTTATGAGGAGTAATTTATGAAGATATTGGACCATAGAGAAAAATTTGTACATGATAAAACAACTCACCTAATCAAAGTGCTATGGAGCAACCATAAGTATGAAGTGGCGATATGGGAATCATAGAAAACAATGAAATAGAAGTCCCATCACCTATTAACAACTGAGAATATGAGTTGAAATTTTGGGGATTAAGTTTTTAAAGGGGGGAAGAATGTAACAACCCATAATTTTATAAATTATATTTGTATCTTGAAATAAATGTGTTCTATAATATACTATATAGTATTATACACATAAAGAAACTGACAAAAAAATATTTAATTAATAAATATGGTTACATGAATAATCAATGAAACCAATGAAAATGATAAACATTATAATTGGAAAAAATATATATATAATAGAAAATACATGAAAAAATATGGATCACCCCAATCTTTTAGAATCATTGCCCCCACATCCAACACTATAGAAAAGAAACGAAATATTCGTAAAACAATCAACATCTTATAAAATGAAAATATATAACCTTGGGAGGAATTATATTTAATATTGAGTGAAATAATGAAGTGTTATGTCACGAACCGTCCCCTGGGGCCCGTGTCGTAACTATCCCAAGCCCGCCTTCCATAGGCCAGAGGCTGGCGACTAGAACCAAAGGCGTAAATCCCTATAACTGGGAAGGAATTGCCTTTATGAAACTTAAACACACACACAACCAGAGTACAAGTGGAAGAAAACACTAAGTAAACACTATATAACAAAATATGTGCTAGAAAGTAAAGGGTCCAGAAATACAAGCCCAACAGTAAAGTACAAGGAAAAGACAAAACAGCAGGAAGGTGTCAAGCTGCTCCTGGATAGTCCTCCAGAGTTTCCTACCTGAAGGGTAGGTACATATGGCCACCTCAGCTCTCCACGTCCATCTATCACCTCCGAGTACCTTCTCGTCGTGAAGTCCACCTCTGGGTACCGTCTAACTCTACAAGCCTCAACCACGATCAGTGTTGTCTGTCATCTGCAACCAACACAACGAGGTGCGGGCATAGGCCGTGCGGGGGTGAGTATAACAATACTCAGTAGAGACCCCGAGACCCTCAAGGTCTCACTAAATCCAACAAGGATAAACCACAAAGAACAATCTCAATAGATAACCTTTACTTAGGTATATGCCCATACATATACCTAAGTTATCAAGTAACCCATCTCAATCATGAGGAAAACACAAAGGTCATTGACTCAGCTCAAACCAGGATTTTCATTATCGAAACCACAACTGCTGGAGAACTCCTCCCCTGTCAAGTACAGTGGCCATATCATGAATCCGAGGTGCTACTCACTAACCTTAGACTGTTGAGGTACTCCTCTTGTTGAGTACCGCGGGTCTGCTGCCAAATACCGGGCGCTCCGTCGGCTGTGGGTCTGCCGCCAAATATCGGGCGCTCCCCCTAATAGCCGTCAGATGTACTCCACCTGTCAGGTACCCCAGGTCTACTTCCAACTACCAATCGCTCCGTCTGCCATGGTTCTTCCGCCAAATACCAGGCACTCCGTCCACTAGGCTAATCGAATCACTCCGAGTCGAATCGGTCAAGCAGTCGTCAGATCTACAGCTACTAGGTCTCCGCACTCCATACGCTCGTCTCCCAGAGGGTCCGCTCCACGAGCTACTGGTTGTTACTTACAAGTGTCACGAATTCTCATGTAGAAGTAACAAAAAGGACCACCTTGTCATATGGGTCTTAACGCAACAGACGGCGCATCAATCGGACGCCCGGTCTGTGATTTATTAGTTTTTCCGTTCCAGGGGCCCGGTTGGTTTTTAAGCTAAAACCAACCTGACCATACTCCAATATCATCAGAATCCCACTTCGAGTATTCCAAAATAACTTTATCATCAAATTGAAACCAACGTAGTTGACGGCATGTCAATCGGACGTCCGGTCCTTAAGTTATAAGTGTTTCCGCTCCGAGGGCCTGGTTGGTTTTGGGTTTGAACCAACCCGTTCATACCAAAACTTCACCAAAACCTTTAGTGTAATATACAGAAACGACCGTATTGATCCAATGAATCCTGAGAAACTGACGGTGCATCTATCGGAGGTCCGTAGCTCAAGATATGTATGTTTAAAAGAAAAAGGTCCGAAAAAGGGGGTTTGGGCCCGGTCCGACCCGACCCGACCCACCCTGGGTCGGCCCGAACCGGTTCGACCCAACCCGGGTCTGGGTCCGGCCCAGTTGGGCGCGGCCCAGCCCAGCTGGCGCGGCCTGGCCCAGCTGGCGCAGCCCGGCCCCGCCGGCGCGGCCCGGTCCAGCCGGGGGGGAAGCGGGCTCAGCCAGCGGCCGAGCGGGGGTGCGGCCTCCCCAGCTGGCGCGACTTAATGTCGCGCCCCTCCATCTCTGGAACGGAAAAATCCATTCCTATCTTCAACCGCTGCTAAGGCTCAGCTGTGGCAGATTGCTCTGGTGGCACACCGCCGGCGCCGGACGTCGGCGCCGCCCTGCCGGCATGGCGCGCCGGCAGTGCCTTCAACGGACCACCAGACGCACTCTGGTGGTCCGATTCGCCTACTGTCTGTGCCTGCGGCTCTCCCGAGACCTGTTCTTCACTGCGACGACTTCAAATCACCAATGCGACCCTGTTTCACTATGCCCGTCATCCCATGCACAAATATTATCTTTAAACCCACATAATAAGATACCCTATTATTTTATTTAACACAATCCATTTAAAATTCAAACATTCAAACACTTAATTAATTAAATGAAGAGGTTCCATTCATTAATTAAGGTAAGTTTGAAAAAGTTAAAGAGGGGGAGAGGGATAGGAAAGGTCGTCATAAATTAAAGGGGTTGTCAAGAATTAATGGAGTGAGGGAGGTGGAGAGTTTGGCAATAAAAGGGGTGTTTAAGGAGTTTAGGGGGAAATGAAAGGTTGGGGCTCATGTGGGTACCACCTCTCAGACATACACACTTGGGTAGTTAGGTGGTTGTGGGTCCCACATTTAACTTCCCTTTGTACGATATAACTACCTCGGATATAAATAAAATTGTACACACCAATTTTATTTATTTAATTCTATATTCCCAAATATTAACTTTCGACCCGCATAAAACGCAACTGCGGTGAAGGTCCCCTTAAGAGAATACTGGAGTTGTGAAATCATCGGTGTCCTTGGATTTCAATTCCAAGCGTTGGTTTAAAATATAGAAAAACCCGCTCGTTTGTTTACTGAACGTACCCAAGCTGAACTTCAAAAATTGATTCCATGCACACCGGGCCTCAGAATCAAGTGTCTTCAGAAGCCACAAAATCGTAAAATTCCAAAGTATTTAGGAAAAAATTTTCCTTGAAATTTATGGGTCTTTACGTTACTCCCACCTCAGGGTTTTACGTCCCCATAAAGCTACAACATAAACTAGGGAAACTAATGAGGGTATTGAGCACGCATCTGAGCCTTCTGCTCCCATGTGCTCTCCTGGAGGTTTCTGTGCTTCTAGTGAATGCGAACCAGAGGAATCGACTGTCCACATAGGACCCGCTCCTATTGATCCTCGATCTCCACTGGGACCTCCGTAAAAATCACCCTGTCATCGATATCCATCTCCCCGTGGTCGATGAAGTACGACAGGTCATGCACGCATCTCCTCAGCTGAGATACGTGGATGACGCCGTGAACTTGGTGCGACTAAGGTGGAAGGGCCAAGTGGTAAGCCACCTCGCCTACCCTACTAAGGACTTGGAAAGGTCCGATTAACCTTAGAGATAATTTGCTGCCTTGGCCACATCTCTATAGACTTCATCAAGGTGAGACCCGTATAAAGATGTGGTCGCCATCCTAGAACTCCAGTGGTCTCCATCTCCTATTAGCATAGTACAGTCTTCATCCAGTCCTGGATGATCTGCACCTTCCCCGTCGTAGCTCATACCATCTCTGGTCGGTAGAAAGTTGGCTGACTTGGTAAGTCGGTCGACGATCACCCTTCTTCGCCTATGATCTGTAATAGCTGCTGAGATTTCACCTCTACTGAAAAGAGAAATCTGGTCTCATCCCCTAAATGAACCACGTTCTTTGCCTAATATAGTCAATCCTGACTTTAACGGTACTATTTCATTCCATAGACGACGTCATAAGGCCTCTACGCTATTACCAAGAGATACAACCGTTACTCTCACCTCCAAGGGTTGAGTCACACTGTCGGCATCAGTGCGTGGTTACTGGGTCTCCTCCAGTAGGAATCTCGCAAGTGAGGGTCAAGTCAACAATATTAACCAGAACCTCTTAGTATCAACCACACAAAAAGGAAGGAACAAAAATGTCAAAAGGAAAAGTGTCTTTTATTACTGCAGCTCAAGTACAAAGACACACAACAACCACAAACAACAACAACATGGAAACTAGAAGCACCAAGAACAAAGGCCTCCATGCCTGGAACTTGTCTCGCTCCTATCCACCTACTTCTAGAGCTCCATAGTCATATGATTCAACTACCTAAAGTTGTCCTCTCCCATGTCCACATGTTCCCGTGGTCGGGGTGGTCCTCCTAGTGGTGGTGGTGGAAACACCTCAAAGCGTCGTCCACCACCAGCTGCATGGCCAGCTCCTCTACCACGGTCGTCTGCTCCTTGCGGTCCGCCTTGATTGAACCTCTACCTCTGCCTGGGAGGACCTTCATCTATCTTCTGATCATCTGTACGACGGTTCGGAGACTCACGTGCCATGTGACCAAGCCCGCCATAGGAGTAACACTACCCACTCCTAGCACAACTGGATTTGTCTCCACTCTGGTTTCCCCGCACAACTGAACCTGAGTCGTGTTGTTGGCCACCGGTGGGTCTGGTCCTCTTGGACCCTTGTGTCTTCTGTATACTGCCATCTATAGAAGACTCCGCTGCAAGTCGACTAGTGGTGGGTCCCGCTACAGGAGACTGCTCAGTAAGGAAACTCTCTATTAGAAGGGATCTCTCAAACACTCCCACCTGCATCGGAATGTTGTGGGAGATAACTGAAGCTCTGATCTCTCACCTGAGTCCCTGCTCGAAGGTCCAGGCCCTGAAGAACGGGTCTCGTACCATATCAGTATAGTAATGTGAGAGGTCTATGAACCTCGCTGAGTACTGAGCTACACTTATGCTGACCTGCTGCAGTTGAAGTGGCTCCTGTATCTGCACCGCTCAAAGGGTGCCTGGTAAAAACTTCTCCTAGAACAGGCTCTCGAAGTCTGCCCATAGAAGTGCCGCCTCATCATGCATTTGGAGCATCAGGCTCCACCATCTGCCTGATGTTGCCTGAAGGAGGCTAGTATCAAGGATCACCATGAAGTCTGCTGGTGTACCTACTAGCCTAAAAACTCTCACCACAGCCTCCATTCAATCCTCAGCCACCTGTGGGTCCGTCTCACCTAAGAACCTGGGTGGCCTCTGGTGCTGGAACTCGTGCAGCATGCTCAAGCGGCGTGCATCGCCTGCTTTTAGGTCTGGTGGCATTGGTGGCCCAACAGAAAATAGTACCGTTGGTGCCTCAATTGGGGGGGGGATGTACTAAGACCTCATCGCTCGGTTGACTGTCAGTACGTACAACTCTAGAGGCTCTAGTTGGTCGTCCACGGGGAGGCATCCTAAAAGAAATAGATGCGACACGATCAAAAGACTATACCTGGTGAGCTGACCTGGTTTGAGCTGACTTAAAGAAAACTTTTGGAAACACACATGCAATCAGTTTTTTTGTGCACTGAGTCGGAAATAAGATGTCAGGGTCCTGGTGTATGGATACGTCGGCCGCCGCACCAACACGAGACACCCTGAACTAAAAAACACACTTAGTACAATTAACACTATTTCTTCATATGAAAGAAAATATCAGAGTCCTAAGATTTGCGGTAGAACCGACTCCTCTGATACCAATTTGTCACGACCCGCCCCCCAGGGCCCGTGTCGTAACTACCCCAAGCTCGCCTTCCATAGGCCAGGGGCTGGAGACTAGAACCAAAGGCGTAAATCCCTATAACTGGGAAGGCATGTCCTTTATAAAACGTAAATACACACACAACCAAAGTACAAGAAGAAGAAAACACTAAGTAAACACTATATAACAAAAGATGTGCTGGAAAGTAAAGGGTCCAGAAATACAAGCCCAACAGTAAAGTACAAGGAAAAGAAAAAATAGCAGGAAGGTGTCAAGATGCTCCTGGATCGTCCTCCGGAGTTTCCTACCTGAAGGGTAGGTACATATGGCCACCTCAGCTCTCCACGTCCGTCTGTCACCTCAGGGTACCGTCTCGTCGTGAAGTCCACCTCCAGGTATCGTCCAGCTCTACAAGGTTCAACCACGATCAGTTTTGTCTGTCGTCTGCAACCGACACAACGAGGTGCAGGCGTAGCCCGTGCAGGGGTGAGTATAACAATACCCAGTAGGGACCCTGAGACCCTCAAGATCTCACTAAATCCAACAATGATAAACCACAAATAAATATCTCAACAGATAACCTTTACTTACATATATGCCCATACATATAACTAAGTTATCAAGTAACCCATCTCAATCATGAGGAAAACACAAAGGTCATTGACTCAGCTCAAACCAGGATTTTCGTTATCGAAACTGCAACTACTGGAGAACTCCTCCTCTGTCGAGTACAGTGGCCATGTCATGACTCTGAGGCCCTAATCACTAACCTTAGACTGTTGAGGTACTCATCCTGTAGAGTACCGCGGGTCTGCTGCCAAATATCGGGCGCTCTGTCCGCGGTGGGTCTGCCCCCAAATATCGGGCGCTCCCCCTAATAGCCATCAGAGGTACTCCTCCTGTCGAGTACCGCGGGTCTGCTGCCAACTACTAGGAGCTCTGTCCGTCGTGGTTCTGTCGCCAAATACCAGGCACTCCTTCCACTGGGCTAATCGAATCACACTGAGTCGAATCGGTCAAGCAGTCGTCAGGTCTACAACTACTAGGTCTCTACACTCCGTACGCTCGTCTCTGGGAGGGTCCGCTCCATGATCTACTGGTCATTACCTCCAAGTGTCACGAAGTCTCATGTAGAAGTAACACAAAGGACCGCCTCGTCATAGGGGTCTCAACACAACAGACGGCGCGTCAATCGGACGCTCGGTCTGTGAGTTATTAGCTTTTCTGTTCCAAGGGTCCTATTGGTTTTTAAGCTAAAACCAACCTGAACATACTCCAATATCATCTGAATAACACGTAGAATATTCCAAAAGAACTTTCTCATCAAAAGGAAACCAACGTACTTGACGACATGTCAATCGGATGTCTGGTACTTAAGTTATAAGTGTTTCTGCTCCGAGTACCAGGTTGGTTTCGGATTCGAACCAACCTAGCTATACCAAAACTTCACCAAAACCTTGGGTGTAATATACCAAAACGACTGTCTCGATCCAAGGAATCCTATGCAACCGACGGTGCGTCGATCAGAGGATCGTAGCTCAAGATATGTCTGTTTAAAATAAAACGGTCTGAAAAAGGGGGTCTGGGCCCGGTCCGACCAAGCCCAACCCACCCTGGGTCAGCCCGAACTGGGTCGACCCAACCCAGGTTCAGGTCCGGCCCGTTTGGGTGTGGCCCATGCCGGATGGTGTCGCCCGGCCCCGCCTGTGCAGCCCGGCCTCACCGGCACGGCCCGACCCGTGTGGCCCACCCCGGCCCAGCTGGGGGGGAAGCTGGCTCGGCCAGCGGTCGAGCGGGGGTGCGGCCTCCCCAGCTAGTGCGGCTTAATGCCGCGCCCCTCCATCTCTGGAAAGGCAAAATCCATTCCGGTCTTCAACTGCTGCCGCAGCTCAGCCACCGCCGGACGCTGGCGCCGCCGTGCCGGTGCGGCGCGCTGGCAGTGCCTTCCACGGACCACCGGACATGCTCCGGTGGTCCGATTTGCCTACCGTCTACGCCTATGGCTCTCCTGGGACCTGTTCTTAACTACGATAGCTTCAAATCACCGATGAGGCCCCGTTTCACGTTGCCTGTCATCCCGCGCACAAACGAACAACCAGCGGAGGGTCCGGGTTTGTTCGTTATCTCGTGCCCTCCGCGTTAGAGGCTCAAAATATAAATTCAATGATGAATGACGGGTATAAAAACAACACAAATACCCTACCATAATAATTTACGTCACACGCCGGGCGTCGTGGAAGACGGTGTCTTGGGGAAAGGATTCGTAGGTGACGTCGGAGTGCGTCTGAGGAGGAAGCGGTGTCTCCTCACTTGTCGCGGAGAAAAGAAAGGATGGAACATCGATCTTTCTTCGTGGAACTGATGTTCTTCGTTGAATAAGACTCCATTATTCGTCGGAGGGTCGGTATTCTTCCCCAAGAACTCAAGAGCTCTCCCCAACTCTTCTTCACACAAATAAAGCCTTCCCCCCCAAAATAAAATAATAAGCTACCCAATTATTTTATTTAACACAATCCATTTAAAATTCAAACATTCAAACACTTAATTAATTAAATGAAGAGGTTCCATTCATTAATTAAGGTAAGTAGGAAAAAGTTAAAGAGGGGGAGAGGGAGAGGAAAGGTCCTCATAAATTAAAAGGGTTGTTAAGAATTAATGGAGTGAGGGAGGTGGAGAGTTTGGAAATAAAAGGGGTGTTTAAGGAGTTTATGGGGAAATGAAAGGTTGGGGCTCGTGTGGGCCCCACCTCTCAAACATCCACACTTGAGTAGTTAGGTGGCTGTGGGTCCGACCCTTAACTTCCCTTTGTAGGATATAACTACCTCAGATATAAATAAAATTGTACACACCAATTTTATTTATTTAATTCTAGATTCCCAAAGATTAACTTTTGACCCGCATAAAACGCAACTGCGGTGAAGGTCCCCTTAAGAGAATATCAGAACTACGAATTCATCGGTGTCCTCATATTTCAATTCCGAGCACCGGTTCAAAAGATAGAAAAACCTGCTCATTCATTTACTGAATGTACCTGAGCTAAACTTTATAAATTGATTCCTAGCACACCAGACCTCGGAATCAGGTGCCGTCAGAATCCACAGACTCGTAAAATTCCAAAGTATTTAAGAAAACAATTTCCTTGAAATTTATGGGTCTTTACATGTTAATTATAGGATGTAATGTGACCATTTTAATAGTAATGTGAACATTGGAATAGTAATATGACCATTGGAATAGTAACTTGACCATTGGGAACAGCAACCTAACCGTTGGGAATATTAACATGACCATTAGAATAGTAATTTTAGCTCAAAATAATAAATTTTGATATAAATAATATTTATCGTGATTAATTTATTTAAATATAGATATTATAATTCCAAAAAAATATCATGATTAAAAAAATCCATGAAAATATAAGCACATTTTTAATAAACTATATTTCAAAGTATTTGTTAGAAATAAAATTTTTATTTTAAAAATTAAAATTACCTTTGTTAGAAAATTATTTTGATAAAATTAATATCATTTTTTAAATCAGAATTTCAAAATTATTCAAGGGTGGTTTTTTGGTAATTTTATGAAATACTTCAATTTTCAAGTGAATAGTAAAAATACCGTTTTTTTATAACTGGTATATCGTAAATTACATCATTCATGATGTAATAATGAACTTATCATTTATACAGATTTATTTTCATCCAAAACATATTTAATTTCATAAATGATTCATTGGAATAAATAAACTGAAATTCCAAACCTAAAAATCATTTTCCAAAACCAAAAGTCAAAAGTGATCCCTTAAAATAACAATTTTTCTTTCATTCCACTTTCATTTTTAATAAACTAATGAATTAGAATTATAATGAAATTTTAAGACTTAAAAAAATTAATTATATTTATTTCTTATTCATATTTTCATAGATTCTCTATTACAAGTTTTACCTTTGATATATTATTTTATTTAATATTTTATTCAAAAAATACCCCTCTCTTCAAGTATAAATAACCCTTCTCCCTCCCATTGGAAAATCACTCCTCCATTACTTTACAAAGACAAATTTCTACCCAAATCCTCCCTATCAATCCCCCTAGAAAACCTTGGGTTGTTTTTGAGTAATCCAACTCCAAGCATTAAAGGAGTTTTAGTGTCGTATAAGAGAAGCTCCACTAGGGATTAAGTAAGGTTCAATCAACTCTTCTTTTTTTCTTCTTCACTTTATTTTTTCACAAACCCTTCAAATAAAAAACATTATAATATTAATTAGGATGTAAGTTAATATTATATTAACTATTTTGACCTATTTTAAATATCATATTTATGATACATATAAATTTCATACTTCCCTTTCCCGCTCTCCCGATAATGTCCCGTCAAAGGTCGGCAAACCACATATGGATACATTTCCATGTAAACACTTATAAATATCATAATGGATGGATATTATGAACAATATATAATATATAAACATGTAATTACATGTATTATAATCTTCTAGAATTAATTCTACTCATGTATAATGACTTTGAGAAAAATTAATGAAATCGAAACAAAAAAGGAAAATTTAATGAAAACATGATATCAAAACAATTCATGTTTAACAAAGATTGTTATAAAATATAATGAAATAATTATAATGGATAAATTTTTGAAAAATTTAACATAACTCAATTTTTTAACTATGTTTTGATAATCCTAAGTTTATTATTCAAGAGGCAGAAAAGTGACGAAATAAAGCCTGAATTATGGTAAGAGGATTATCAAACCCAACCCCCTTTCTTTGGGTTTTCAATATTTCACATAAATTTTATTACGGATATTCCTTTAATTATCCTTAAATATCATTTCATTATTCTTATGTTTTATTTCATGGATATTCATGTTTCTACATTTATTTTTCATCCAAATACAATGATTTACCAAAAAATAATTTTCTTTCCAAAACAAATCTTTGACTGCTCATGTGTTATTTCTTATCCAAAGAAAAATGAAATTTTATTCCAAAGTATGATCTCCATTTTTCATTTGGGAACCCAAAATTTTATTCTTGAATTTATGTTTTATTAAATCCTTATGAAACATATTCCTTTCCATGTGTTATTTCATGACAATTATTGTTATATATTCTATGTGGTGTACATGATTATGTAATTATTAGGATATGATGGGTCGGACCAGAATTATATATGATGTTTGTGAGTATAGTTGAAGTGTTGGGTTGTGGGAAATATATTAAAATTTCTTTTAATAATCCTTCCCCAAAACCAAGAGTGAGGATCTATCATGTCAAATTTATAATTATTTTATTTAATATTTAATGAAATAAATACCTAGGCTAAGGAACTTTCTTCATTGGTGAATGTTTATTATCCTAAAAGAACATTTTGGATTACCTTTTTTGTTCTATGAGGATCCAATGATAGAATCCCTCTAGTGTTGATCCACATGTTCTCCTATGATCTCTGAGAAATGCCACTTGATCTTCATGTGCTAGCGTGGCGAGTCGAATGTCTTGCATTCTTCGTTCTTGATTGCTCGTTCTTCGGTCGTGAAGAAATATCTCTTGAACTTCTTGTTCTTGAGAGAGATATAGGAGGATTTTAGAGAGGTAATTCATTGTATGCAAAGATTCTCTATTCTCAATTTTGGATTCTCTACACAATATATATAGTTGTCTAAGTATAGAGTTAGGATTTATGCTAAAATGTTATTTAATTACATTTCAGCCTTTAAATAACATTTAATACCTTTTAATATTCCCCATGACAATAATAATAATAATATTATTATTATTATTATTATTATTATTATTTTGGTGTGTTATAACTTGTGTAATAAAAAATATTATTTAAATGTCTTATTAATTAATATTTTTCATTAGACACGATTTTGATCTGTTAGAACTCCTCGTGCATTTATTCAGCACATGAATAAAAAATGTATCCATGAATAAATATTTCATACACATGTCGGTGAATAAATACTTATTAAATATTAAATAAAATAAATAAATAAATTTTTATTCACATGCTGATGAATAAATATTTATTTAATTTACGAGATCAATATAAATTGAACAAAATTATTCCACGGACTTGAGAATAATATTTATTCTTTTAATTAAACTCAAATACAATTTAATCGAGACCAATGGAAACACTTAGTGTGTGGCCCTCTAGGATTCTTTCTCATTCGTATTGGGCAGGATTTTCTAATGTCCAGAATTACTGTCTAGTAACGGGTCAAGGAACCCAAGAGAAAGAATTTAATGTCACAACATCGACAAGAACATATGAACACTCACTATGTAATATAATCCCTTTGTCACAATATCTCATCAAGAAGGTTGAAAATCCATGTCACCAACATTTATTCTAGATACATATTTCTTTGACTATCTAAAATAAACACGTCATTACACCATGGCCATGGAATTTAATACTATGGTTCTATTCCAATCAAAGGGCTGAGATATCAGCTTCCTTAATGATGGAAGGGACAAATCCTTCCTCAACATATCCATTAATGGCATGTCAATCATGACGCACCCAACATACCCTACTTCTTTCCAACATATGGCATGGATATTTTGATCAGTAAGTTTAAGTGTTTGATTCATGACATATATTAATGGTAATATTAAAGTCTAAGGACCATTACAGACACTCGTAGATAGGAATAACTGATGACAACAAAATATGAGGAATTCCTACTGGTGGGTATGTTATCATAATCTTCCATATTAGAGATTACCAAGTGAGAACTTCATGAGAAAAAGCCCCATCCTCTTATGAGAAATCATTATTAGTGGTCTAAATGTTATATTTCCTATCATAATACATTATCCAACTGTAAAACTATATTAAAACTATTTCAATAGCACTTCAAAGTTATTATCAAAGAGGGGAACTGCTATGACCTTATCAATGTGACAAATACTCTATAACATTATTACATTAAATCCATGTAGAAACAATTAACAATATGTAATAATAAATTAAATTAATATTTAATTCACCAAATATACATGTAATCAATGTATAATCAGTTGGTCCTAGTACACCAACTCTAAAAAACTCCCACTTGTACTAGATTCAACTACCTATGACTTTCAGTCCGCTATACCTCACATGATAATCATGTTTTTACTGAGTTATGGCTTCAGTAAAGGGTTCAACCACATTGTATTCCATGAAAAAAATTATCCATGAAACCTCGCCTATATGAGAAAAAACCCTCAAAATATGATACTTTCAAAGTATGTTCTTTGTCTGCAGATGTGACCTTGGCTCTTTTGAGAGAGCCACTACTATAGTATTATCATAATAGATCGTGATAGGATATTTATTTCTAGGTATCACATAAATCTCTTGGAAGATGTTTTGTATCTACACAACTTCTTTAGCTACCTCATAAACTAAAATATACTTGGACTTTTCTATAGAATCTATAACCATAATTTTCTTTAAGCTCTTCCAGCTCATAGGAAATCCATTCAAAGTGAAGATGTACATGATTTGTAACTTCATTTCATTTTTATCAGTTTGGAAACTAGAATCTACATATCCTCTTATGACTAGTTCCTCATTTCCTCCATAGACTAGGAATATATCTTTAGTATGCCTCAAATACTTAAGGGATATTATTGAATACTATCTAATGATGATCACCTGGATTATCTTGATATTTTCCTACCGCACTCAATGTTTAGGAAACACCTAGCCTAGTATATATCATAACATACATGACTGACCCAATCACTGATGCATATGGAATCCTTGACATTCTATTTCTTTCCTCATGTTTTTAGGATAGATTTTTCTTGAAGGATAAATTTCATGTGACTCAGGAAATTATCCCCTCTTGGATTGTTCCATACTGAATATCTTTAGTATCTTATCAATATATGTACTATGAATTGGGATGAGGAGGATCTCAGATTTATCACGATGGATATTGATCCCAAGAATATATAATTATTTTCCTAAGTCCTTCATGGATAATTATTTATTCAACCACATCTTAACAGACTATAAGAATCATATTTCATTTCCTATGAGTAATATTTCATCAACATATGATATTAAGAAAATGACTACACTCCCACTAAATCATTTGTAGACACAAGGATCACACTCATTATTTATGAACCCAAATTCCATTATGGCTCCATCAAAATTAATTTTCCATGACATAGATGTTTACTTTAATCTATAAATGGATTAATGTAATTTTTATATCTTATTAGCATCCTTTGGTGTCACAAACACTTCAGGTTGTGTCATATAGACATATTCATGAATTTTCCCATTAAGAAACTCTGTTTCGACATCCATTTTCCAAAAAACACAATTACGGTAAGCCATAATGTCAATTAGAATTATGATTCATTTTAGTATTGAAACTAGTGAAAATTTTTAATCATAGTCAATGCCTTGACATTTTTTAAACCCTTTTATAACCATTTGTGCCTTATAGGTACAGACTTGTCCTCCCATGTCCAATTTATTATTGAATACCAATTTGCGACCAATGATATTTACATCTACTGGAGGATCTACCAAAATCCAAACTTGGTTTTGGTACATGGAATCCATTTCCAAATTCATGGATTCTTTACACTTGGAAACATCTATGCCACTTACTACTTCCTTATAGGTCATAGGATTATTATTATCAACTAATAATGAGTCTCCATACTCGGTGACTAGAAAAAAATAATGTTTTAGTTCTCTAACCTCTCTTGTACACCTACGTAGTACTTTTTTCTCCAGAATAGTTTCATCTTCCATGGGTATTTATAGAATCTATTCTTATACCAACTCTTATGTACCTTTAGCCTCAAATTCATCGAATTCTATATCACTCCCACTATCTCTTTTAGAGATTTGATCCCTCTATCAAGGAATATGGCATGTCTTTCCTCCATAACCTTTTTTTCTGAGGGGTTGTATAGGTAATATCCCATTTTTTCCTTGGGGAATCTTATAAATATACACTTTATGCATCGAGGTGGAAATTTGTTACCCTAATAGGCCTTAACAAACACTTCTCTTCCACACACATGTAAAATTGATGACATGGTTTTTATTCCACTCAAAAATTCATATGGAATACCATTTATCAATTTAGTTGGTACTTGATTTAGTATATATGATACTATTTGTAATGTTTATCCAAAAAAGGATAATAGAAGACTCACATGACTTAACATTGATCTAACCATGTTTAATAAGGTGTGGTTCCTCCTTTTTCTTAAATTTTTCCCCCGAGGCATATAAGGAGGAGTGATTTTGGATAAGATCACAAACTCCCATAAGTAATCAATGAAGTCTTGATTAAGATATTATCCACCATGGTATGAGAAGAGTTTCTTAATCTTCTTATCAGGCTAGTTCTCAAATTTAATCTTATATTCATTAAATTTATCAAAAGTATCAAACTTATACATCATCAAGTAGACATATCCAAATCTATAAATATAATCTGTAAAAGTTATGAAGTATGAGTACACGCCCCTTGCTTTAATAGGAAATGGTCCACACACATTGGTATAAACTAATTCAAGAAACTCTTTAGCCCTATCACCATTCCCACTAAAATTGGATTTAGTCATTTTTCCTTGTAAACATGCAATAAATACACCAAGTGTTTTTAGTTCAAAAAATATAAATATCCATCCTGATATAATTTAGTCAAGAACCTTTTTTTTACATGACCTAGTCAGTGATTCCAAATTTGGGTGTGGTATGAGTCATGTGAATTAACTTCGTTATCGATTTCCATTACTTGATTCGTGTAATCCAATACATAAAGAACATTATTTAAATGTTTCTTAGCATAAAAATCTATCTTTATAAAATAAGCAACATTTATATTCAAATTTGAAAAAAAAATCCATTTATATCACGTCCGGATACAATTATAATATTTTTTGTAATAGATGGCACATAATAACAACCTTTCAAAACCAAGATCATTCTGGTCGGAAAAGTGATGTGGTTGTCCCTGATAGCTACAAAAATGATTTTATCTTCCTTGGATGCTAGTAGATCTTACTACCCATGGTAAATCTTTATGAATCTACTTAGTTCCTATATTTGAATACATATGTGATAACCACAAGCTATTTATAATACACAGTTTGTAGAAATAGATAAATTTTACTCGATAATAAAGACACCTAAATCTTCCCCTTATTTCTCTGGATGAGTTAAGTTTTTATTTCATTTCCCTTCTTTCCACATGTGAAATGGAAAACATCTTATTCCCTTGATTTCCCTTTTATCTTCCTCCTATTGTAAGGGCGTGAAGAATATTTGGGATTAAAGAACTTTGCTTTCCCTTTCCATTTGTTCACCACAAGGACGAAAGTCTTTTCACACTTCATATCCTTATCTACTTGGAGAATAATAGTGAGAAGATCTGGAAGATACTTTTCAATATTGTTCATATTAAAATTCAAAAAAAAGATGTAGAAGCTCTGATTTTGTGATTCTAGAATGAGATTAGTGCCCAATTCTTTGCGGATTTTAAACCATAGAACCTATAGGCACTCAATTTATCCAATTATATTGAATAAATTAGGCCTATATGGGAACCCCCTCAAAGATTTATTTGAAATATCACCTTGTAAATATAAAACCATTCATGCCTATCTCTCTCTAGTTGAATACCACAGAGGTGATAAAGCATGTTATGTGCATCTATATTTTTTTCAGACTTCATGAGTTCACTAGAAATTTATGAAAGCATCAAAAATTAAACATAAACTGTGTCGCTCAATTATTTTTCATAGAAAATAAACTATTCATCACTTGCCTCCATAGAAGGAGGACTAGTCATTGAGGATTCTAGCACGTTAGATTTCTATTCATGGCATAGAACAACCTAAAGGCATCTAAATCAGTCCTAGAAGTTACTTCCAGTTAGGAGGTTTTCTTTCTCCAATATAGATTATAGGGATAATGTGGATTAAGATATTTTAATTTTATTCTAAAATTAAAAGTTCATATTATTAGTACTTTTATATATTTCAAATTATGTGAGAAATAATAAATTAATTAGTTTTATTAAATCTCCCACTATTTTATCAAGTCCCAATAGGCCTCATCATTGAACATGGAATTTCTAGTTGCTTTAACATTCTAGTGGAAAGGATCCATATTACCATTTTCATATCCCTAATAAGGATTGGTCAATCTACTTGAAGGTATTTAGGTAGGAAGGTATTTTCCAAAAATAGGCTTGCATCTACTTGATTCATTGAGTGGACTCCCTTATCCTAAAATCCTGACATAGATTTCCTCAACACTTGTCTCCAAATTACACCGAGTATGGAAAGGGATAATCATCATGATGTAAAATGGTTAATCCAAACCATAACCTTCATAATAACTCCCCTTATAAAATTAATTTCCCCAATAAGGTTTGGTCAAACACCTAGTTCTATTGAGTTTTATTGTCAATCAAGTAATGGAAGGACAAGTCTAACTAAATATTTAATTGATAGATTTTAATTTATTATGCATAAATTTTATCTTGTTTTATCCTTTACATGTACTGTTAATATTAAGTAAATGTTTATTAATTAACCATTTTGGATAAAACATTTATGCATAATCTATTTATTTTATTTCCACCTTTTCACATTAATTCATTTATTTATATGATTGCGGTCTTGCATCCATAAAATAAATAATTTCATAGAAATAAGTAATTAATTAATTTAATGACTCATTCATGAGATTTATCAAACTGTTGATTTAATTAGCATGTATTAAATCAACTTATGACCTAGGGTAAATAACTCATTTTACTGGTATTGGCATGAGTTGTATCATTCCATCTATACACCTATGTATCGCCGAGTTGACATCATTATGGTCCTATCTTGAACCGCCTCCACATACCTTGAGATAATCCATTAATTACAAATATTTATTACTAACTAATAGGTGAGTGGAACCAAAGGATTGGTTAAAGGGTATTACATAAATATCCTTGGAAATGTAGCTCCTACATAATAATGGAGGGAGGGATAACTCATAGTCCATCATTTAATTTAATAATAAAAAATCTCAAACCCATTAAATAAAATAAATTAAAACATCCAATGCATACATAAGTCTTGGTCAAGCTCATGAATGGTCATAAATGAAATTAATACACTAAAGGTATGGTCTATCATTCATTTATTTATCTGATCTTTTTTATTAAGATGAATACACCTATATTAATTAATTACCTTTTATCTTAATGATAATCCAAACTTTATTAGAGATAACAATCATTTATGGAATTCATGGAAATAAATGACTAAACCAATAATGACATATTTATTAAAATAAATTAATTGAGAATTTAAAATTATTTAAAACCATTATTAAATTTTCAAACAGAAAATGGCATGCCAATCAATAAAATAAGGTTTCAATGCTGTAATTTTCAAATTTAATGTAATTTTAATTTTTCAATTAATGGGAGTCTACATAGCATGTACATCCAGCTATACGCTATGTATCTTGGTTTTTGTGTATCTAGGGTACACACCTGGGTCTACGTCATGTACCCTGGACTAATTACACTATGTTTATAGACCAGCTACATGTAGTGTTTTCCACTTTCCATGTCTTTTTTTTTCTCACCGAGTGGCTCGATGTGTTCTTCATATACGGTATTTGATTAACTATACATCATGTACACCATATACACATTGTTTATATCATAAATGATCTGGGTTTTCAGACTCACATGTTTTTTACCATGTATAATTACCAAATGGATTATGTGATTTACATCATTAAACTGTGTACGCTAACTGACATGCACACAGTATACACATCGTGTAATCCGACAACAATGTGCCACCCTGGATGGTCAATATGTGATTTACACTATGTGTAATTACTATATGGTGTTCCATGTATACCTCAATGCATTCTGATGTAGTGTACTATGGTACACAACATGTACTTTTGAGTACATGAAATGTAACTCTATCCTTCTGGGAAAAAAAATAGCAGTTCACGATGGAATCTCTAATTGTTCTTCATTTTCTCTTAGACCTTTAAGAAAATGAAACACTATAAATAATTGTATTAATAAGTTGAATCATGTTAAATATAAATTTAAATGTAGCCACTCTGATACCACTTTTTTGGTTATGGGCACTGTAGAAGTGTTTGTTAGTGGGAGATATATTAAAATTTATTTTAATAATCGTTCCCCTAAACCAAGAGTGAGGATATTTCACATCAAGTTTATAATTAATTTATTTAATATTTGAAGAAATAAATATTGAGGTGTAGGAACTTTCTTCATTGGTGAAATTTGATCATCTAAATAGACCCTTTTGGATTAACTTCATTGTGTTGCGAGTATCCAATGATATAATCCCTCTAGAGGTGATCCACACATGCTTCTATAATCTCTTAGCAACACCACTTGATCTATGGGTTCTAGCACGGTGAGTTGAATCTCTTGCATTATTCATTCTTGATCAATCGTTCTTTAGTCTTGAATAAATATCTCTTGTGCTTCTCATTCTTGAGAGGGAGAGAGAAGGAGGAGTCGAGAGAGAATTCATTGTGTGCAAAAATTCTCCATTCTCAATTTTGGGTTCTCTACAAAATACACATAGTCATCTATTTATAGAGTTGGGATTTAGGATAAAATATTATTTAATTTCATGTCATCCATTAAATAAAATTTATTACCTTTAATAAACCACATTCCACATTATAATAATACTTTTTTTATGGAGCGTTCCAACGTATGCAACAATAAATATTATTTAACAAGGTTGTTAATTAATATTTTTCATATACACAATCTTGGTCTATTTGAACTCCTTTTTCATTGATTGAATACCTGAATAAAAATTTTGTTTATAAATAAATATTTCATTCTCATACTGAAAAATAAATATTTTTTAAATATTAAATATAATAAATAAATATATTATTCACATGGTGATGAATAAATATTTATTTAATTTATACGATCAATATAACTAGAATAAAATTATTCCTCATACATAAGAATAATATTTATTCCATTAATTAAACTCAAAAAGAATTTAATCGAGATCAACGAAAACACTTAATGTGTGACCCTCTATGATCCTTTCTCGTTAGCATTAGGTGGGCTTGCCTAAAGTCCAAGATTACTGTCTAGTAATGGGTCAAGAAACTCAATAGAAATAACTTAATGTTGTAACTTTGACAACCACATACAAATGATCGCAGTGTAATATAATTCCTTTATTATAATATCTCATCAAGAAAGTTTCACATCCATGTCACCAACCTATATTCTTGATACTTCATTCTTTGGATATCTAAAATAAACACATCGTTACACCATAGCCATGGAATTTAATCTGATGGTACTATTCTAATTAAAGGGTTGAGATATCAGCTTCCATAAAGATGGAATGGAAAAATACTTCCTCTACTTATCCATTAATGATATTTCAATCATGACACACCCAACATACCCTACTTCCCACCAATATATGGAATGATGGATTGGGTTAGTAAATATATTTATGTGATTCATGACATATATTAATGATAGTCTTAAAATCTAAGGATCATTACACATGCTCACAAATAAGAATATTTAATGACACCAAAACATGTGGAATTACTACTGGCAGGTTTGTTCTCATAATCTCCCATATTGGATATTACCAAGTGAGAACTTCATGTGAATAAGACTAATTCACTTAAAATAACTCACACCTAATGGTCTAAATATTGTGTACATAAATATATTAAGAATATTGGCATAGCAATTCAAGGTTCTCATCATTGTGGAGAACTTATATGACCTTATAAATGTGACAAATACTCTATGAAATTATTACATTAAATCCATTCATAAATAATAAACAATATATAATGATACATTAAATTAATATTAAATAAATTGATTATACATGTAATTAAAGTACAATCAGTTGGTCCTAGGATGCCAACTCTAACAATATATCCATCCAAATCAATGGGTAATTTGATGTATCTCATAAGATAATGTGTATTATGTATGAACATGATTATTTATTTGTTCACAGTTATGATGTTATGATTATGTACATGTGTTATGAATAAACATGGTGCTATATTTATTCCCAACTATGTGTGGTATTCGACCACTATGACATGATGTTTCATTTTTATGAATGACCACATTCCATTCCTTTATCAAATGTTTCCCTCATGATTATGATGATGATCCTGTGATTATGATTTAATGATTATTATTATTTTCACCCATGTTATATTGATTCATGTCCCTTATTTATCTTCTTACTGGGCTTTTAGCTCACCCCTTTCTTTGATATATATCCTCAGGTGACTACATTTACTAAGGAGAACATGAGAGATTTTAAGTGTATAAAGAAGAAGGATTTTGATCATGTTTATTTTTATTATGTATAAGTGATGTATGACCCTAATTTTCCTAGTATACTAAACCTTTCAATCCTTGAATGTATAATTGTTATGTCATTTATCTTTAAAATGATGTTATAGTCATGTTAGAAAATTTGGGTCACTATAAGTACAAATTGTGAGGATGAAATTTATTGAAGGGTAAAATGTAACACCCTGATATTTTAAAAGAACACTAAGTTCAATGGAATATACAAAACACAACACCAAGTTTAAATTAACCATGAAATATTATGATTAAAATATGATCATTTTTTCATGAATGACTAAGATTACTTGGAACATCAGTACCCAAACCAGTTTTGACATAGGCTAAAGGGTGTTCCTAATCCCCGTTGGGTGGAAACTAAGACCTAGAATCATTTTAAACAACAAAGGGAATGTTTTTTATATAAGAACATACCATTAATACATAACAGTGGATGATAAAATAAAAACCAGTTGGTATTCCAAACATTCCTCAAGGATAAAAGTATCATAAAAAAATATTTAAACATCCTAAGGTAAATATAAACCCAAAAAATCACACTATCAATCAATACAAAGTATCACAATCCCTGTGAAATAAGTGGACCATAACTCTACTAGTCACCACCATCACTACAAAGTCCCATGGATCAAGCACACTCACTAACTCCAAGAGGTTCTTTCCCTTTCCATGGACCTGGAATAACAAAATATACAAAAACCCAAAGGAAAAGGTAGGGTGTGAGCTAAAAAACCTAGTAGGGTATTACCAAGTGTTCCATAAGAAATTCCAATACAAATAATTCATATATGATTTAATTTTAAAATAAATACAAGTCATGAAATTTCATTTAACATCTTTAGACAAAACATGCATTCAAATCAAAATATAGAAGATATATAAAATATTCTCTTAAATAAACATTTCAATAAAACATGAGATTATGAATAAAAACAGTTCAATAACCATGGTAATGTAATAATAAAGACAAAACATATCATAGCACCATGTCATAAGACCTGTAGTTAGTTATTTTCTGGTTCAAGGATCCTCACACTTCTTAAGAAGTGATCAAGACTCATGTGTGCACATGTCCCTCAACTCATGCTAGTAAGACCAACACCCCACCTGAGGAAAACCATTCCAACTAGGTTTTTTTAGTTTTTTCATCCTAAATCCACTTATAGGGGGTTAGAATCTTAGTTTTCTTGTCTTATTCATCTACTAACTACCTAGGATTACATGTGCCTCAAACAACCAAACAGTCATGGGAAAATAATTTATTTCAAAACAATACAAAATTCCTAATTTAATTACCTAGCTTTTCAGTTTCAACATTCCTTTTAAATTTCAATACCAAATCATTCTTTTCATCAATTTCATTCCTTTCAAAATAAATTTTAATTTTAAGCCATTTTATCAAATATTAACTATTAAATAATTTTAACAAATCATTTCTCAATTCAATCAATCTTTCATCAAAAACCATCAAGTTTATAAAAACCTTTTAAAATGGTTTTGTTTCACAAAATCACGCCTTTCTAAAACTACCAAAACAATGTTCATAAATAAATTGGAATCTAATTTCAATCAAGTCACCAATAAATGTTTCAAATGAATGGAAAATACTTATGGAATCACCTACCCTTTTAACATGAAATTAAATTATCAAAATCCCGAAATGGGAATGATAACATAGTGTAAAGGATTATAAGATCAAGAAGGAATCCCTAGAAATAGTGCCCATTAGATTAGGGTTCCAATCCATAAATAACATGAAGATTAAAAAATCTAAAAGGAATTAAGGGAAGGAAAGAGTATTACATGATAAGAATAAACTTCTCATGCTAGAGAGGGTTCACACGCACCCACCGGTGCTTTGATCTAATAAGAGAGGGTATTAGGGGACCCAAAATGCCTCTTAAGAGACTTAAAAATAAAAGATGTTAAATAAGGATTGAGTATGAGTAGTTGGGATTTAAAATGGTATTCTTGATTTTATTTATAGAAAAATACAAAACATGCCATAACCCCTATGTCTATAGGGTATAAAAGTTGAAAATTTCTAGACCATGGTGAAAATGACTTAAACCATAAAATATCCACCCCCGATCCAACTTACCTTGGAAACCATAGTGTAGTTTATGATTGTATCCTATTAACTAGGGGTAAGACTATGGAATATCCCAATAACCACACTAAAGAAACCCTTGAAAAGGAATTGAGCCTCAAGATCACCAATCCTTAGCTGACTCCCCCTTATTATGTAAAGCTAAACAACCAGTATTGGGATACATCATAGCCTAGTCTCCACTGAGTAGCTATGCTAAAATTGGAATTAGCTCTAAAATCTGTTTTCCATGGCTCCACAGTATAACCATCCACCTACATTGTATCCCTTCCTGACCTCAAAATCCCCTTCATTTTATATTGATAGTCCATAGTGTTCCCCCCTTATACACCATGTCATAATCGTACCACCATGGTCAAACCTACAGTAAACAACATGTATTTTTTTCAAAACACCCACACACTTCTGAAGTGCCTAAAAATGCCCTAAAAAAGGGAAACAAAACAAGGAAGGTAATTAGTACCTAAAATTGGTAACAACATGTTACAACCTCCCCACCATAAACACTTTATACCCCTATAAATCCTATCAATAGGACTATATATCAAAGAGATGAGTTCTTTTATCTCTCATCAATGCCTCGCACTCCCAAGTCTCATGTGAATCTAAATTTTTCTTCTATAGAATTTGAACCAAAGGTATAGACTTCCCAAAAATATCCTTTGTCTCAGAATCAACAATTTTTACTCACTACTCAGTCATAAAAAAATCAAGTTCAACATCAAGGTCCTCCCAACTCAAAACATGAGATAGGTTAAGGAGATACTTTCAAGGTTGTGATATATTGAACACATTATGAATCAAATTTAATTGAGGTTGAAAATCCATGTGGTAATCCACCTTTCCAATCTTCCCAATAACCTCAAATAGTCTCATGTATCTTGGTGTATTCTCTCCCTATTTTCCAAGATTTCGGACACCCGACCATGGTGAAACTCTCTAAAACACCTTATAACCCACCAAAAACTATAAAGGGAATCTACAATGATCATTACAAGATTTATATTAGCTCTGATTTGTGACTATTCATTGAATAATTAATTGAATCATTATCATTTTCTCTTAGAAAAAACTAGGTCCAACTAATAAATATTCATCAATCTCTGATCATCACAACATAGATTTACATGGATGGGCATACAAATCCTCAAAGGGTTCTATATAGATAGATGACTAGTAACTATTATTGTAAGTAAACTAAACCGGTCCCAAGTGGCTATCCCAAGCCCCCCAAAATTCAAGAATGCAGCCAAAAAGCATTTCTTCTAAGATCTTTATATCTTTTTCTATTTATAAATACATATGTGGATGATATGTCATGCTCAAATTCACTTGAGATACAATTGCCTCCAATAGGACTCTCCAAAAACAAGAATCAAAATGGAGATCTCTATCAGAGACTATAATATATGGGACTCCATGAAATATGATAAAATTCTATAAAAATAGGCTCACAAGTCCTCAAATTTGGTTATATCTTGAATGGGTATAATGTGAGATGATTTGGTTAGTTTTTCAATCAATAACCATATCACATTCTTCCCTCTAGAGGTACATGGAAACCCTACCACAAAGTCTATAACAATCTCATCCCACTTTCAAGTCATCACATGAAGGGGATTAAGAAAACCCAAAGGTTTTTGGTGCTTTTCCTTGACCTATTGGTAAATATAACAATGAGAAACAAATCCAATGATGTCTTATCTCATACCTTGCCTAAAAAATTGGCACCCCATGTAATAGAACATATTCATGGTACCAGGGTGCACCACCCACTAGGAATTATATAAATTCCTCAACATAGCCTTTCACACTAGTAAAAGCACAATGTACCAGTTCTAGAAACATCATATCTAATGGTCTCCCCACCATAAAGAGAGTCCCTAATTCCATAGAATTCATCATCAATATCTTGATCTTGAAGAATCATCTCGATAAGTGAAGAGTAAAAATGAATGCTTTTCAACACAATCTTGATCACATCCTCCTATACTCCCAAATAAAACTATGAATATATAGAAACCATATTCTTCTCTTCTAATGATTAATTCATGGTTTGGGTTAAAATTTTCCTGATCAAAGCATTATCAATGACATTCCCACTTCCAGGTGTATAAGAAATATCAAAATCAAAAGATTTTAGGTACTCCAACCATCATCTATACTGAGGTTTTAAATGTTTTTTAGAGAGGATATAACTCAATATTTTATGGTATGAATAAATGATAAACTTTTATCTGAAAAGGTAATGCCTCCAACTCTTAATATTGTGAATCATGGAAGTGATCTCATGTTCATGATTCGGATAATACATCTTGTGTGGCCTAATATTTATGTAACCATAGGCTATCATGTGATCACCCTACATAAGAATGCATCCCAAACCCAGACCTAATGCATTAAAAAATAACATGTAGTCCTTCCCAACAACTGGGAGAGTCAACTCTAATATAGAAGTAAAAATATTTTTAACTCATAAAAATAAATATTTTATTTTGAATCCAATAAGAACTTTACTTGTTTCCAAGTGTGAGTGTTCATCATAAAATCCAACTTTGAAAATCATTAATAAACCTATGGTAATACCCATTCAGACCCAAGAAGCTCTGAATCTCAAAAAAACTTATGTGGTTTCTCCCATATAATAATAACCTTAACCTTATCAAGGTCAACTAAAACACCATGTTTCAAGACCACATGTTCCAAGAAATTCACTTAATGAATCTAGAAATTAAATTTTGAAAGATTGAAGCAATTTCGGTAATCTCTAAATATTTATAAAACATCTATCAGATGATGCACATGGTCTTCCTTGATTTTGGAGTAAACCAAAATTTATTCTACAAAAACCACTATAAATGAATTGAGTTAATCATGGAATATCTTGTTCATCAGTTCCATAAAAATGGTAGGATAATTTTCTAGACCAAAAGGAATAAAATGATGATCATAATAGCCATACCTACTTATGAAGGAGGTATTTAGACTTTCAGGTTCTTTAATTCTCAATTAGTGATAACTAGACCAAAGATCAATCTTCAAAAAACCACTTTTCCCTTTTCAACTTATCAAAAAAACCATCTATCTATGGTAACATATGCTTTTTATTTATCATAACTTGATTGAGCTTTTGGGAATCAATACAAATATGAAGTTTCCCATATAATTTCTTTGTAAAAAGATTAGGTATTTCCCAAAGTGACACACTTGGGCATGTAAATCCATTCTCTATAAAATCATCCAACTGGGTTTTCAAATCCTTCAATTCCACTAGTTCCATATGGTAAGAAGGAATAATAACTGGTTAAGTAACAGGTACCAAATCAATGGAAAATATACCTCTTGTACTGTAGGAAAGATATAAATATCATATGGAAATATGTTGAAAAACTCAATGAAAACTAGAGGGAGATCACCACTCAAAGATTCCTACTCTAATAAAAAAGTGAAGACTAATATTACCCTAACCATCTCTACAAAAGAAGGTCAATATCTACTCGCCCTTGGGTCCCATACTCCCTGAAAACATAGGATACCCCATCGGTAATATTAAAGGATAAATACTAAACCTAATGATCAATTTAGGCCTTATGATAATTCAGTTAATCTATCTTGAGAATAAAATCAAGAGGTTTCATATTGAGAACTTGAAAATTCAATGTGATCTCAATCTCTAATAGAGAGAAAATGAAATAGGGACATTAGAGACCATACTCTGTAATACCCCAAGGTTTAAAAAAAATTAAATTCATGAAACTTTTTTTAAGTGGATATTTATAACTATCCTTTAAACCTAATTTTTCTACTTCTATGTTTTTAATTTCACAAAACATTCATCTACAATTGTGTTCAGTAAGTTATTTGGAGTCTAATGGAACCAACTTGTTTTTTTGGTAAATAGTAACATATTCTTATGAATAGTAATATGAGCCAAATGAATAGTAAATTTTATTATTATTTTATTTTCTTAATGATTTAAGATAATGACATCTTGGTTAATTTTTCAATGTGATATAAAAGTAGTTATAGAATAAAAATTGTTAATTTTTGAATTAAGTATGATATTATTTAAAAATTAATTAATAATATTTAAAAAATTATTTTCAAAAAATGGAGTTCATTTTTTAATTATACACATATAAAAATGTTTAGGGTGAATTTTTGGGATTTTTCTGAAATTCTTGAATTTTTTATGAATATTGAAATATAGTAAAATATTGTATATTAAAATTATCAGTTAAATACACTATTTATGACATCATAAGTGATTTAATATCACTTGTTTTGAACTCACATTCCATTATTACTATTTGGTGTCGCATGAATTAATATTATTCAAATTCTTGAGAAAAAATATTATAATAATGATTTAAATAATGTAAAATACCTCCTCCCCTCCACTATAAATACCACCTTCATTTCCCTCTTCCTCTCACACCTCTCAAGCCTTTAGAATTGTCTGATTTCTATCAAATTCCCTCCCCAACCTCTTTCTCTACGTCCAAGACCTATTGGTCTAACCCAAAGTCCAAAATCAAAGGCCTTAAGGAGGATCTCAAGGAGAAGAGATCAAGAGGTAAGAAATCCACTTCCTTTTCATGGGTTTTCCTTTCCTTTCCTTTTATTTTATAGTCTCTTCACCTCATCTTATCCAAGAGGAATGAAAGATCCATAAATATTGTATATTCTGGATTTTATCATTTTCATGTAAAATTCATCATCATTCTTCTTCTCCTCTCCCACTTATTCAAGAAATAAAAACATTTCATGTGATGTGTTGAATTACAGACATCATGGACGATGTGATTTCAATTTGATTTAATTCTTTCAAGTATGGTCATGAAACCATTTTTATGGTTGAACCAAGTTATAATATATGTATTATGTCTCATCCATAGTTCTTTAATTCTTTTGTACACATGGTTTTAATTTACAAAACAAAATGAGGTCGTTATTATCAAAGAACCACTAAAATGATCTAAACGAACATCATTAATGTTTTAACTTATGAATCATCATCATTTCAGAATTCAAAATGATAAATGCTATAATTTATGGTTCTAGAAATTTTTAACTACCATTCCATTCCAATTCTGGAGTTTCACTCCCAATAAAAAAAATATCCATCATGAACCGATCATGGAAATCATGTAAAGAACGCACCCAACATAATGTAAATAACAAAATATTACTAATAAATGTGTTGAATGATGTTGTAAAATGATCATATAAGGTGTTAAAACATGAATATGTTTCATTAAGATATTAATAACACTCTTTTAACCATTATATATGAGTTTTAAACAAATTTTAAGTAAGAAAACCCTGAGGTAAGGGAATTCTTAACCCAATTTCCATTATTTGCGTTAACCTTATTCTTTATTCATTATGTGGAATTAATATTATCGCTGTGCTGAAATTTTTTTATATTATGTTTCAATATGTCTATTTATAGTGTATACACATATCTATTCGAATCTATTAATTCTCACTCCATTTATTTTTTTAAGGGACTTTCCTTTAAAAATATTTTTAAAACTCTCTTTAATAAATTTCAAAAGGATTGGTTTTTATATGTATATGGAATTAGTAGTTTCTCCTAATTTCAAGATACTTTATTACCATAATATGTTCCTTGGAAATTATTTATGTAGTGTTGAGCCCATTACAGCTTAAGATATGTTGGGTTGAGCCCATTATATATCAAGATATGACGGGTGAGCCCCATTATAGCTCTCCAATCCATTGGGTACTCCGGAGATGGAAGTTAACCAAAAGGTTATTACATGTGTAAGGGTGAATGTAAAAGTGATATAGTAATTATGTCCCAAGGAAACTACATGATGTTTATATGCATATGAGTTTTTATGATTATGGGTTTTAATGGTTTTTCTGTTATCACTTGACTGACACTTTCTTTCTTTATATCCCTTACTAAATTTTATACTCATCCCAAGTTTTTAAAATGTTTTTTCACAGGATATAAGGATGGGTAAGAGAAATAAGGGATTCTTGATGTTTGATATGGAGTTTTGTTAAAGAAATCATGTTTTAAGTTTTAATGTTTTATATTTTGAAAAAAATGGATATTGTTTTCGTAGTATCCTCTTATATGAATATGGTATGTCATGTATGTAAGATATCATAATTCTTTAAAACTCTAAACTCGAAAATATCCTAAATGTCTAATAATGTATAGTCTTGTGTAAAATTAAATATTAACTAACGTTTTAATGTTGGGTCCTTATAGTTGGTATCATATGATGGTTTAGATAACTTTAGGGGTTAGGATGATGTTAATAGAATACCATAAATGATTTTTACTCTATGATTAATTTGAAAATTTTTAGCATTTAAAGATTACCATGTTGCATCGACTATGATATGTTTGTTTAGACTGGTTTTCCACACAAGAAATAGGTAAACTGAAGCAGGAAGGCACCAAGAGGCTGATGTCTGTCCGAATCTGCAGCCCGAAATGGTGAGAATCAGAACCGAGTAGTTTGTGATAGTAATGGTTCAGTTGAATCAAGAAATATACGGGGTTGGTATCCATGCTAGAGAGTAACATGAACTACCATGAAAAAACATATCTTTTTTGGAGAATTTTATGAGGAAACATCCTCCAACATTCAGTGGAAACGCAGATACAATGATAGTCGAAGGATGTATCAATGCTCTAGAAAAGATATTTTATGTCATGGGATGTTCAGAACATTAAAAGTTAATACTGGACATTTATCATTTGGAAGTTGAATCCAATCAATGTTGGCCTCTAGTTAAGAATACGAGAGAAAGAGATCATCTTAACAGTCGGGAATGGGATGATTTTAAGAGTCTTTTTTTTGGAAAAATATTTTCACAAAACTATTCGACTCAAAATGGAGAAACAATTATTGGAACTGAAGTAAAAAAGATGGTGATTTTGTGGCAGCATATGAATACAATTTTACAAGACTATCCAGGTATGAACCAAATTTTACTTTGGATTATGAAAGTAATATTAATAGATTTTACTCTAGTTTAAAACTATTTTTGTGAAGAGATCTGGCCTTGAGAGAGTTTAAAAGCTATGAGAAGCTTGTTCATTGTGATAAAAAAAAGTTGAGATGGAGTTTTCAGAAACATATGTTCCTTATCATAAAAAGAATAAGAAGCAGTCAGGTTGATAGGCCATGGGGAAGAACTCTTCAAATAATTCTAGAGGTACGAAAATTAATTTCCCTTCTTATGAAAAGTGTGGTACAAGGAATCCTGGTGAATGTCTTGTAAATTCTGGGAAATGTTACTGATGTGGAAATTTTGGATACATGTCTCCTCATTGCAAGGAAAATTATCTAAAAATTAATGAAAAGTTGATGGTTATATGATTTAATTGTAATTAATTGGGTCATTTTGTTAATGTTTGTCCAAAGCTAGTTACTCAAGCAGGGAATCAGCAATATTGGAAGCAGAAGGGTCTAGTAAAATCATTTGAAACCACTTTAGAAAATGTTGAGTCGTCAAATGAGGTGGTATCAGGTACATTGCCTTTTTTTACAGATTTTTCAAATGTGTTGTTTGATTCAAGGTCTATAGATTCATTCATTTATGAGAAATTTTCAGAAAAATTGGGAATTCAATCTCATGAAAAGATAACTTATCTCATGGTAAAAACACTTAGTGGAAAATTTGTGGAAAAAAGAAATTATAAGAATCTTCCAATACTTGTCTTTGGAAATAGTTTACCTGAAAACTCTATTGTTTTTCCTCTAGTAGAGTTTGATGTTATTCTGGGTATGAACTAGATTTCTTTTTATCATGCTAAGATATATTGTAGAGAAAAATAAGTTGTTTTCATAAATAATTTCAGTTTTTGTAAAATAATTAACCAATAATATTAATAACATATCAAGAATCTAAGAAACTAATAATGTATGGAAATGAAAGTTATATAGCTCATATTTTTTAATATAATGGAACTATCTAGATTAATGTTGTACCAGTGGTAAATTAATACTTGGATGTTTTTTCTAATTATTTTCTTGGTGTTATTCCTAATCGAGAGGTTGAGTTTACTATTGACTTAGTTCCTGATGTTAATCCAATTTTTAAACCTCCTTATCAAATGGCCCAAATGGAACTTTTGAAATTAAAAAAGCAGCTGCAAGAATTATTAGATAAAGGCTTCATCCAACCCAACACTTCACCATAGGGTGATCCTGTCTTGTTTGTTAAGAAAAAAGATGGTTCAATGAGACTTTGCATCGATTATAGAGACTTGAATAACATTACTATTTAAAAAAAGTATCATTTTCCTCATATTGATGATGTATTTGATTATCTGTAAGGAGAACAGTATTTTTTGAAGGTTGACCTAAGGTCAAGGTACCATCAGTTGAAAGTAAAGAATGAAGACATCTTGAAGACTGTGTTTCATACTAGATATAATCATTATGAATTTGTAGTTATTCCTTTTGGGTTAACTAATGCACCTTCTATATTCATGGATCATATTAATAGAATATTTCATGAGTTCTTGGATAAGTTTGTGGTTGTGTTTATTAATGACATTATGGTATATTCTAGAAGTAAATAGGATCATGAAAAACATCTAAGGGTTGTTTTTGAAACCATAAAATAAAATAAAATGTATGGAAAATTTAGCACGTGTGATTTTTGGTTTCAATATATTTATTTTCTTGGGAACATTGTAAATAAGGATGGAATAATAGTTGATCCTGACAAATCAAAAGTGGTTGACGAATGTCCAAGACCTACAAATGTTACAGAGATTTGTAGTTTTCTTTGATTAGCAAGTTATTACCGATGGTTTGTTAAAAACATTTCACAGTTATCTAGCCTGCTAACTAAGTTAACATGAAAAGGGGTTAAATTTTTTTGGAAAAAATAATGTGATGTTTGTTTTCAGGAACTAAAGAAGAGATTGGTGAATGATCTAGATTTGGTCTTGCCTTCCCAAAATAGTGAGTTTGCCATCTACAGTGATGATTCATTGAAGGGACTTTGTTGTGTTTTGATGCAGAATAATCAGGTAATTGCTTATGATTCAAGACAACTAAAACCTCACGTGTTAAAATATCCCACACATGATTTGGAATTGGCAGCTATGGTTTTTTCTTTGAAAATTTGGAGGCACCATTTATATGGATCCAAATTTCAAATATATACTGACCATAAAAGTATGAAGTATATATTCACTCAGAATGAATTAAACATGAGGCAGAGAAGATGAATTGAACTGATAAAGGATTATGATTGCACAGTCAATTACCATCCAAGAAAATCAAACAAAGTGGCAGATGCCTTGAGTCAAAAAAATCATGCATCATTAACCATGTTATGTTTGGAACATGATCCATTGATTAATGATTTGATGAATTTTGGATTAGAAATTGTCGGTGCAGGGAATACATCTGTTTTGTTTTAGGTTTCAGTGCAATCATAGTTATCAGATAGAATTAAGAAAACGTAGATAGAAGACTGTGAGCTACAGAAAATGGTAGAATTGGTAAAAATGGGTAAGTTTCCAGAATTTAACCTTAATAAAGATTGTGTTTTAAGATTTAGAAAAAGGTTGTGTGTGCCTTGTGATTCCCAGTTAAAAAAATATTTGTTGTGTGAAGCTCATAGTTCTCTATTTTTAGTTCATCCTAGAAGTACTAAGATGTACATAGACCTTCATAAGTATTACTGGTGGGATGGAATAAAAAGGGATATTGTAGAATTTACTGTGAAATGCTTGATATGTCAACAGGTTAAAGAAGAGTTGCAGTTTCCAAAGGGGATGGTTCAGCCTTTTCCAGTTCCGTAGTGGAAATTGGAGAATATATCCATGGACTTTGTAATGGGACTACCTAAGAATTCTTGAGAAAATAATGCGATTTGGGTTATTTTTGATCGGCTGACAAAATCTAAACATTTCCTTTATATTCAAGATATAATGTTGTTAGATCATATTTATCGATTGTACCTCAAAGAGATTGTCTGGTTACATAGAGTTCCTCTTTCCATTGTATCTGATTGGGATCCTAGGTTCAATTATAACTTTTGGAAGGTGCTTCAGAATTCATTGGGCACAGAATTAAATTTCAGTATAGCTTTTCATCCTCAACCAGATGGGAATTCAGAAAGAACGATTCAAACCTTAGAGGATATGCTTCGAACTTATTCAATGGACTACTAGTGAATTTGGGATCAACATATTTCTTTAGTTGAGTTTTCTTATAATAACAATTTTCATTCCCGTATACAGATGGAACCTTTTGAGGCATTGTATGGGAAGCGGTGTCGAACTCCGGGTTTTTGGGATGAACTCAGGGAAAGGAATTTGATGGTACCAGAATTAATAGAGGAAGTGGCTGAGAAAGTGAAGATGATCTAGCAGCACATGAGGATAGCTTGGAGAAGGTAGAAAAGTTATGCAGATAACCGAAGGAAAAAAATTCTCTTTAGAGGTAGGTGACCATGTTTTCCTTAAAACCACTCCTTGGAAAAGTGTGATATGTTTTGGTAAGAAAGGAAAGCTAAGTCCTCGATTCATCGGTCCTTTTGAAATCCTGGAGAAAGTTGGACTAGTTTCATATTGAGTAGCTTTTCCTCCGAGTTTATCTCAGGTGCATAATGTTTTTCATGTTTTAATGTTGAGAAAGTATGTTCCAGATTCATCACATGTCTTGATCCCATAAGCAGTTCAACTGGAAGAGAACATTTCTTATGAAGAGAAACCAGTTCAAATTCTTGATCAAAGGGAACAAGTATTGCGCAATAAGGTAATCCACCAGGTAAATGTTTTGTTGAGAAACCACATTGTTGAAGAAGCAACATGGGAATTTGAAAATGTTATGAGTGAAAATTACCCTCACTTGTTTAATGAGTAAATAAAATTGCGAGGACACAATTTCTAGAAGGTGGGGATAATGTAACACCCCAAGGTTTTAAAAAAATAAATGAAATGCATGAAACTATGTTTTAATTAGATATTTATAACTAGACTTTAAACTTAATTTTACTACTTCTATGTTTTGAATTTTGAAAAATGGTCATCTATAATTGTGTTCAGTAAGTTATTTAGAGTCTGATAGAACCAACTTGTTTTTTTGGTGAATAGTAACATACCCTTATAAATAGTAATATGACCCTAATGAATAGTAAATTGTATTACTATTTTATTTTTTTAAGTATTTAAGATAATGACATCTTGGTTAATTTTTCAATGTGATATAAAAGTAGTTATAGAATTAAAATTGTTAATTTTTGAATTAAGTATGATTTTATTTAAAAATTAAATTAATAATATTTAGAAAATTGTATTCAAAAAATGGAGTTCATTTTTGAATTATATACATCGAAAAATGGTTAGGGTAAATTTTTGGTATTTTTCTGAAAATCTTAAATTTTTTATGAATAGTGAAATATGGTAAAATACCGTATATTCAAATTATCAGTTAAATACACTATTTATGACATCATAAGTGATATAAGACCACTTTGTTCAAACTAAAATTCCATTATTACTATTTGGGGTCACATGAATTAAGATTGATCAGAGTCATGAGAAAACCATATTATAATAATGATTTAAATAATGTAAAATACCTCCTCCCCTCCACTATAAATACCACCCTCATTCCCCTCTTCCTCCCACACCTCTCAAGCCTTGATTATTGTCTAATTTATTCTAAATTCCCTCCCCAATCACCTTCCCCACGTCCAAGACCTACTAGTCTCATCCAAAGTCCAAAATCAAATTCCTTAAGGAGGATCTCAAGGAGAAGAGATCAAGAGGTAAGAAATCCTCTTCATTTTCATGTGTTTTCCTTTCCTTTCCTTTTCTTTTATAGTATCTTCCCATCATCTTATACAAGAGGCATGAAATATCTATAAATACTGAATATTCTGGATTTTCTCATGTTCATGGAAAATTCATCATCATTCTTCTTCTCCTCTCCCACTTATTCAAGGAATAAAAACATTGTCTGTGATGTGTCGAATTACTGACATCGTGGACAATGTGCTTTCAATTTGCTTTAATTATTTCAAGTCTGGTCATGAAACCATTTTTATGGCTGAACCAGGTTATAATATATGTATTATTTCTCATCCATGGTTCTGGAATTATTTTGTACACATGGTTTTAATTTATAAAACAAAATGAGGTCGTTATTATCAAAGAACCACTAAAATGATCTAAACGAACATCATTAATGTTTTAACTTATGAATCATCCTCATTTCAGAATTCAAAATGATAAATGGTATAATTTATGGTTATGGAAATATTTAACTACCATTCCATTCCAATTCTGGATTTTCACTCTCAATCGACAAGAATATCCATCATGAACTGATCATGGAAACCATGTAAAGAACACACCCAACACAATGTAAATAACAAAATATTACTAATAAATGTGTCGAATGATGTTGTAAAATTATCATATAAGGTGTTATAAACATGAATATGTTTTATTAAGATATTAATAACACTATTTTAACCATTATAAAATAGGTTTAAACATAATCTAAGTAAGAAGAACCCGATGTAAGGGAATTCTTATCCCAATTTCCATTCTTGGGGTTAACCTTTTTCTTTATTCATTATGTAGAATTAGGATTATTGGTGTGGTGAATTTTTGTTTATATTATGTTTCATTGTGTCTATTTATAGTGTATAAACATATCCATTCCATTCTATTAATTCTCACACCATTTATATTTTAAGGGACTTTCCTTTAAAATCCTTTTAAAACTCTCTTTAATAAATTTAAAAAGGATTGTTTTTATATATATATGGAATTAGTAGTTTCCCCTAATTTCAAGATACTTTATTAACCTTATATGTTCCTTGGACATTATTTATGTTGGTTTTATCCCATTATAGCTCAAGATATTTTAGGTTGATCCCATTATAGCTCAAGATATGACGGGTGAGCCCCATTATATCTCTCCAATGCATTGGGTACTCCAGAGATGGAAGTTGACCAAAAGGTTATTCCATGTGTAAGGGTGAATGTAAGAGTGATATGGTAACTATGTACCAAGGCAAATACATGATGTTTCTAAACATATGAGTTGTTATGATTATAGGTTTTAATAGTTTTTCTGTTATTACTTGACTAACACTTTCTTTCTTTATATCCCTTACTGAGTTTTATACTCATCCCAAGTTTTTAAAATGTTTTTTCACAGGATATAAGGAAGGGTAAGAGAAATAAGCGAGTCTTGATATTTGATATGGATTTTTTTTAAAGAAATCATTTTTTAGGTTTTAATGTTTTATATTTTGAAAAAAATGGATATTGTTTTCGTAGTATCCTCTTGTATGAATGTGGTATGTCATGTATATAAGATATCCTAATTCTTTAAAAATATAAACCTGAAAAGATACTAAATATGTAATAATGTATGGTCTTGTGTAAAATTCAAGATTAAGTAACTTTTTAAGGTTGGGTCCTTATATACTCTCTCTTCGTTCTGAGTGGCATAGTAATATCTATCACATAGGATATAAGCTCCATTAGAAAGTTTAAAAAATCCAAAAAAAAATCTGATATGAATAAGTGTGATGCACGAGTTTCAAATAAAGTAGTTACTAAAGATAAATATATAGTGATGGTACCTATAAATATTGTTAGACATGTGTCAACATCCTCTAAAGAATCTTCTACTATATGAATTTTCTTTGTTCTAGATTCCTATGGTTGGAACTCCTTAGTTCTTGAAGCATCTAATTAAAATGTAGAAATTTTAGGTAATTATGTCACCATTTCACTATACAGGGTAGAAAATATATGGAATAAATTCTAAAGGTGGCATAAATGACCAAATGTACCATAGATCTTGGGTAACTCAGTGTAAACCCACTTAGAATTACCAACCTTTCCACATTGTAAGTAAGTAAATGGTCCTCTTCTGGACAATACCACAGTTTTGAATGAAGTATGCTATTGAAAATAACCACAAGACTCATCAAAATTTCTCTTTCCTTTAAAGGAACAAATATAACTACCACTGGGAGTAAGAGTCAGTCCCGTCAAACTTGACTTATAAGCTAGGTCAACCTCATCCATCAATGCTCTATCCAAAACATCCATATAAGAAGTGTTCTTTAGCATGAAAACATAAGATCAAATATAAGATAAAATATGCATATAAAATATTATGTCCTTTAACCTCTCATATTTAATTGCCTCAAAAAAAACTAAAAAAGTTGATTAAAGTGTATTTCATACCAAGTCACAATCCTATCGCCCTGCTGGAGACTCAGAAAATCAATATTCTTCACCAAGACCATCGATCCTGGATAGAACTACATGGTGAAAATAACTCTGAATTATTTATATTCCAATCCCTCATGTTTATTAACTTTATTCATTAAGAAGTACCATCTCCTAATAGAACCGTTATGCTTAAATGGTATAACACTTCACCATTATAGATTTTGGAATTTACAAGAACTCAAAAATCAACACAATATTTTTCAACCAATCCTCAGTCTCTTGAGGATTATTCGATACTTGTAATGTTGGTGGTTTCTATCAAAGAAAATCTTGATCATGATCTCTAGTTTCATCCCTTCAAGGTTCCACTAACAAATCTTGAATGTGAATAGGTGAAGATACCTATCTCAGAATTTGGGCAGCATATACCACTTTTTCATTAAGATTTTTGTTAATTGGAGGATTCTATTATTATAGTTCACCAGTAGCTTCTTACTATGGACTATTAAAACATCTTGTCATGGGAATACTGCTAAAAAATATCAACATGAAACATGAAAACATCATCAAGGATACTCAGATCAATAACTCAATCAAGAGATACAAGAATATCAATTACATAAAACAAAATTTAGCTTTCTATAATTTCAAAACACTTAGATCAAGTTTATGAAAAAGACTATAATCATATAAAATTATTCCTCAAGTAAAATTTTAACAAAATCTAAAGGTGAATTATTGATCTCTATGATGAGTGTTGGTTAGGAACTCACTCGTAACTACCCCTAAATTCCTAAAAATTCTACCTTCTTTCTACTAAGACATCCCAGACTATATACTAATATCAAGGAAAGAAACTTAATCATCCTTTGATACCATTTTATCTCAAACTAGACTAAATGATCTGGTACACTAATACCCAACCAGTGATGACATAGACGGAAGTGAATTCCCAATCCCCATGGGTTGGACACTTGCACCTTGCATCATATAAAACATTAAATAGAATGGTTTTTACATAAGAAAAAACCATTGATACATAATAGTTGAGGATAAAATAAAAACCATTTAGTATTCCAAACAATTGTTAAGGATAAAAGTAACATAAATAGATAGGTAAAAATCCCAAAAAGTGAATGTTGGATGATCCAAAAATCCTCCCGAGAACATTCAAAATAAAAAAAAATGAATAAGTATCAAGTGGGAGAATTTGGGGTATAAAATGGGGTTCAAGATTTTATTTCTAGAAAAACACAAACCACATTAAACCCCCTATGGCCACGATATAGAAATGATGAAAAAGGCCAAACCATGGCACAACCACCCTAGACCACATCACAGCCACCCCCAGCCCAACTTACCCTAAAAAACATGGTGCAGTACATGATCAAATCCTAGTAACCTAGGTTAAGTTCATTGTGTATCCCAACCACCAAACCGTAGTCACCCTTAAAAATATAGTGACTCTCAAAATCACTAAGTCGTAGCTGACCCCCCCCCCCCATGTTATAGGCATAAACTTTCAGTAGAGGGTTATGGCGTAGCCCAATCACCATGGCATAACTATGTTGAAATTGGTTGTATCTCAAAAATCTGGTCACCAGGGCTCCACAACGTAGCACAACCACCATATTGCAACCTAATATAGATAGCCTTAATTTTTTTTCAAATCACCCAAACAATTCTGAATTTCTCAAATGTGCACATATAAAAAGGGAAATGAAACGAGGAAGGTAGGTAGTACCAAAAAGTGGTAATAGGATGTTACAGTTATAACCTAGCCATTGAATTGGTGGGAATGAATATAATTAACTATATTATGAAAATATGCATAAATTTTTATATAATTAATTTATTAATAATAATTAATTACATATTTTTCAATAGAATCATTTTATTCTTCAAAAATATGTTTTCTTCAAAAATGGTTTTATTTTTCATTTTATGCGCAGAAATGATAAGTAATTTATGAAATTTTTTGAAAATGAACATCATTTTTTAAATCATAATATTAAACTTAACTTAGGGAAAAATTTGGGATTTTTTTGAAAATTCTGATTTTCCAGTGAATATTGAAAAATACTTATTTTCATTGAAAAATGTATTTTTATTTCAAGAATTTACAAAGTTTAATTTTTGTTTAAAATGGTTTAAAATTATAATTAGTTATATTATATTGGTATTAATTTAATTAATTTAATTATAATCAATTTTATAGTTGAATTTAGTATAAAAACATTTTTATACTTAAAAAGAAATTTTTCTGAGAAACAATTTTTCATTGCGTTTTGCGTGTTAATAGTAAATTAATTTATTTCACTTAGAGAAATTGAATATTGAAAAATATATTACATATTTATAATTAAAAGTTACAAATTTTGTAAATATTTCCCTTTTTTTTATTATGAATAGTAACCATAGTAAATAATTGTTACCATGGTAAGGATAAATTGGGTAATTAATTTTAAAAATAATATTATAGGGACTAAGAATGACCATAAAACTTTAATTTATCTTATTGGATGAGTTTATTTTGTCTATATATATCAAAATTTTGAAAATATGGAAAATGGGTGTCATATATATTTTATTTATACCTTTATAATATTTAAGTGAGAGATAAAGACCAAAATGTCAGTTTTCTTCTTCTAATATCAATAATAGTTTTTGATAGGGATAAATACAAATTATGTTCAGTTATAAAAGTTTATTTGAAATGTGAATTATTATTTTATATCTTGGTAATTTATTTTAAATTTTTAGTGATTTAATAATTATCTTAAATTCTTATACAATGCTGACACGATATTTATTCAATTAATAGAAAAATAAAATAAATGATTTTAGAAATATTAAAAGTAATAAAAATTGGATGAATTATTGTCTTATAAACAATTTATTGATAAATATTACATGTTATGGATTTTTGAAAATATTATATTCGAATTTCCTCTTTGTCTTGATGTATTTAAAGTCAAATTAAATGAATAGTGTCAAAAATAACATTAATGATATTTTATAATAAATAATAATTTATTAAATAATTGAAAATTCATAAAAATATTATCTTCATACAAATTAATGTTATATGGTTTAAAAAATAAATAATTTTCCATGTATGGTTCTTTTTAATTTTATAGGAATATTATTGGCCCTCAAAGTTTATAAAAGTTTAATACTGCAGTAATTGTCAAAAGGGTTAACGGGGGATTAAAACTAAAAGATAAGGGTAAAAACATAACCAAAACATGTAAAAATTTTATTTTATAATATTATTTCTACTAATAATAATATAATATTATAAATATATCAATTTGGAACCATTTTTACAAAATTAATAATTTATATTAATTTAATACTTTAAGAAATTCCAAGAATGACCCTCCCCTCGCTTATAAAAGGATACCAATTCTATCTTATCTTTACACTAGTTTTAGAAACCTAGATCAACTAAAACCTACCCAATTACCTTATAAATATCCTTATAAAAGTTATATAGGTTCTTTACCTTCCAAAAGATCAAGCTTAGGTCCCATAATAAGAGATCTAAAGGAAGTCTACTAAAGAAATGGTAATTGTATTTACTGACTCTTTCAAGTTTATTTCTTATTATAATTCCTATTAATGCGTTTTAATCATAATAAAATAAAAAACTACAGTATCATAATTATACTTATTTGTTATTATTAATATTTTAAAACCATATTACATCCCTTTTTCAACCTATGAAAAGAGAAAACATTGCTCTTGCATACGTACAGCTAGTCATCTCTACATAGTGGTATAATTTTTTTTTCATCACCACATTACATCGATGGTTATAATTATGGAAATAATGTATATATATGATATTTATAACATAAATATTCTTCTGTGATTATAATATAATATGTACCTTCTTTCCTTCCAATCCATTGGAAAATAATAATGTTGCCCATGCATACGTGTGGACTACCACCTCCACAAAGTGATGTGATCCATTTTTCATTTCCAATTTACATGGAGGTAATAAATATATATATAGTGAATATAATATATATATATTTATTATATAAAAAATATCCTATAAAGGTTAATTATTATTTACCTTTCTTTTGTTCCATCCGTTAAAAAGTGAAAACAGTGTCCATGCATATGTACAGCCTATCATCTCCATGAACAGTGTGATTCATTTTTCTATCCTTAAATTTTATGGATAATTCTATATATATATATATATATTTAATATGTATTATATTTATATCATGAATAATATTCTAGATATTATGGAACCATGAACAAGATGTAAGTACTAAAACTATCGGATCAAAACATACATAAAAAATGAAGCAGTTATCACCAGAAATAATGAAAATAATAAAAGAATATTAGAAAAAAAGTGATAAAATGTTATAAATAGATAATATATTATATTATAGATATGTATATTTTTATGGTATTTAATTACAATAAATCTAAATTTATTATATATTATGTTAAAATAACTTACGACACAAGTTGAACGTGAAGTAAGGTATTTCATCTCAATTCCCACTCTATTGAGACATATTTGGTATGATGCACCTATTAAATTTTATGTGGTGTATATACCACCCATTTTTTGTATTTATCATAAATATAAATCTATTATAAAAATTTAAAGTTTCAATTGATGTTTACTCTTTCAAGGGGTTACGATTTGAAAGTTACAAGATGTGAGAATTTATTTTACAATCTCATTTTTGGGATTGATCTTATTTTATTTAAAGTGATATTATAATCTATCCTACTTAAAATCCATATATTTTCTTATAATATGGATATTTAATGAGTTTACATATTTATTCCAACTTTTATTCTTTTTTTAACTTGAATCATGCAAAGAAAAGTTTAAAATAAAACCCAATCTTATTTCCATTTTGATCAGGTATATTTTCCTTCCATGTCCATATTTTTCAAAATTATTTTTAAAAAGTCATTTTTATTACCCAAATTATTTATTTAGTAAATTTTGAATTCTCCTTGAAATTTTACATGTTTATAAAATAATATTATAAAAAAAATTCTTGAAAGGTTCATTTTTTACTTTTGTTACAAAAATTCCAAAGGAATGTTTCATTTTAACATATGCAGTGTTAACAGAATTTCCCACTACCATATCATATTTATGATATTTAGATTCTTCTAAAAAAATTAAATTGTTTTAAAATGAAAACTATTTAATGGAATATTATTTTAATATTTCACCTCCATTTACCTTATTTCTCCAAAGAACATGATATTATTACAAAAACTATATTTTTTATGAATCTATGGTCATCTATTATCTCTTATTAATTATGTGGTTTCTAACTTTATATAGAAATATTCACTTTCTTATAATAATTGTAAAATAATTTTTATTAAATATCCATAATATTTATATCATGGATATTATTATTTTTTAAACCTTATACCATTTCTACATAAAGTTTTTTACTTTAAAAGTTATTTAACTGATTGAGGAAATATTGATATTTTGTATTCTTTACTCAATAAAAATATTTTTTGATAAGGAATATTGTTATGAATTAAATTGAACATATAAGAAATTTATTGGAAATGTAGTTATTGGTGGGCCTATAATTATATTTCTCCTTGATGCATCAACAATTCTCTTCAGACAAATCAGTTGGCCAAATTAAATTGGTTTTTGGAGTATACCTACCCATAGTTTAAATTGTCTTGGCATAAGGATTTAATGGTAGAGATATCATGATGTCTAAAATCATGACATCCAAAATTAAGAATTTCCTTCATTGAGAATTAATTTATTATTTTTAACATTCTATTATTATTTTTTATTATTCTTAAACCCCTATTTTTACCATTCTTTGATTGGGTTTCTTTTGGGGTTGCTTTGGGTGAAATTTTGAAAAATTTGGGATTTCCTAGGCTAGTGTACAATTGGCGCAAGGTTTTCCCAGACCATGAAAACTTAGGCAGTGGGGTTTTTCATGGTTTTTTCAAGGTTTTTTAGACCATGCACCCTCTTAGTATAAATCGTGTAGCCCATTTAAAATAGGTACATAGCTAGACCACATGATTTGGTCTAATCGTAAAGGTCTTCCCTGCTAACCTTGCATATGGGTTTTTAATTAATCTAAATTTTGATTAAAAATTCATGACCCCCCTTTAGATACCTAATATAGAAAAACAACCCATAATTTATTTTTCCCTTCCTTGGATCTTCTAAGAAGAGTTTTTCTCCCCTTATACCCATCCCAAAAGTGAATCGAAGTTTAGAGAATAATGGTCGATCCTCTCCCGATTAGTTTCCTCTTCCCGTTCTCATTATCCCACTATATATCTCTTCCTCACTAGGGTTATATGGATTCTAATGTTGAATTTTGGATCTAATACCCTCTATTTTGGATTATAAACCTAGGTTTGATCCTTGTTACCCAGATTTTGTGATCATCATTCTTCATTGAAGAATCCTGGTTAGGGTTTGGTGATTCGAGATCCGTTGATCCTAAGGTAGGTGGTTCCTTCATGATGCCTAATTTTTGTTAACACTAAATTGATTTATTTAATTTAAATTGTTTGAATTAAACAAAATTACTTGGTTTTTGTTAAATGGGTTCCAGTTGGTTTGTTGGAAAATCTCAATTCCATTGAATTTGGGTTTTAAAATGGGTTTTTGGAATGAAGGTGGGAAAAATGGCCACATAGATCACTAAATCTTAGATATTTCACACAATACCTCTTATAATGACAAATTTCCCCACACTAGAAGCACATGATATGATTATAGTTTTCCTAAGAATATTATCCCCATTCAACTAACTTTTTTAATCCACCAGACATGACATCTTCACCTAAGATAATCATTAACAAGGAATTAATCACTTCTTATCACCTTTCTAGATCTTATTAAACTGAAAAGGTCCTTTCAATCACCTTTAGATATGGGTTTAGATAGACCACTAATACAATAGCTTCAAGGTCTGGTTGAACACCTCCTTTGAAATAGATATACTTAATGGATCCATCACCAACAATCTCAGGTGAGAGACATAACAAACATGATAATTTCTATTAGGTCAGAATATACAAAACATACAAGAGGGGGTGAATTGTGAATTTTTTTAATCTCTTACATAATTATGAATTTTAAAACCCTCTTTCAATTAGTGTGGGTAATAATTTTTTTACTTCTAATAAAAGAATAAGCAACGGATAAAAAAAATAAAGGAAATGACTTTTTATAGTGGTTCGGGGCACAAATATCCCCAAGTCCACTCCACTGGATGCTCTCTCTATGAGCTTGGTGAATTTTACTAGTTTTTTCCTCTTATCACAAGACCTAAAACCCAACAACTAAGTGCAGACAGTTGATATCTTTAAAATTTATACTAAAAACAAAGTCTTCTAGTTCTAAACAGATAACCAATTATCTATAGTTTAGATCGATAAGTTGACACTCCACTTCAACTGATTACGAGTAGTAAAAACTAAAATAAATCAAAATGAGATTTTATTTGTTGAAAAAAATTGATCTTTATAGTTGCAGCAGTACGCAACTAATAGTAGATGGATATTATTCTTTATAAATATAATCTTCAAGATGAAATAATCCTGAAGAGATCCAGGTGCACAAGAGATCTTTGATTTTAAGAATGGCAACAAAAACAGAGTAGTTACAAACTTACAGGATTGAAAATTTATATCTCTAAAGTGTAATATTCTTCCTGAGTCATTCATTATCTATATCACTATGTATATTATCACTAGAAATATTGAATAATAATTCTTCTCTTTAAATTATCTTGATTTTAAGAGTTGAAATAAAAATAAAACAGTCACAAAATTACAGGATTGAACATGTATATCTCCAAAATGTAGTATTCTTCCTGATTCATTCATTCATCATAGAATTTTGTATATTATCACTAGAAATATTGAATGATAATTCTTCTATTTAAATTATCTTGATTAGATTATTGAAAATAATTCTCTAATAAACATATAACGAGCATCCTTCTTTTTAAAATTCCAGATCCACAAAAGATACCTGATGAGCCGTATAAATTAAAAATTAAATTTACCATGGGAGTCGTAACCTCCCTTAAGAATAGAAGTTAATTTCTACATTAAATAAGATCCTTTGAATAAAATAAAACACTATTTAAAATAGTTTAAAACAAGCGTTAAAACATTCAGTAACTCGGTCAAGTCTGTTGTGGAAATTATGGAAAATATCACGAAAATAAATCTCCGACATTGAAAATTCAAATGTAGGGTTCCTTCACAAAGTGAAAAAATACTCAAAGTAGGGTTCAACTACGTAGCATTCATCTTCAAAATATAAAGATGACAATTTAGGGTTGATCATAAAAGTAATGTTGATGATATATACGTTTCTATTTGGAATGTAAGGTTCATTACTTACGTAGGGTTCTTTAACCATACTTTATTCTCTTTACAAATATAAGGTTCCTTTCAAATGTAAGGTTCTTTAACCATACTTTTTTGATAACGTAAGGATGACTAACCATACGTACTAATCTGAATGTAGGGTTGATTTCTTCTTTTGGTGTAAGCTTGAAGACTAACGTTGGGATCACAATCCATACACATTGTCCATAGTATAAGGTTGATTCCATACGTTACGCTAAACCGCATAGGGTATGAACAGTGTCTCTAGAATACTTAAAAACCCGTACTGAACACTTAGATAAATATTCTTTTTCAATTAAAAACTTTAAGTAATTTTAAAATAAATTTGACAAATATAAAATCCCTGAAATATAATTAAATCAAAATCATTAGTAAAACAAACATAGGTATTTGTGACCATCAAAATCATCATAATTTATAGAGTATTGTTGAAATAATATATTCCTAACAATCTCACCATTTTTGATGATCAAAAAACCCATAAAATTATTAATGGAATTTATAATTTTGCAAACATTTTAAAGAAAATAATTCAAAATTCGATTTGACAGAATTATTTTGATAAAGAGACGGAATTATTTCGATAAAAAGAAATGTTGTATTTATCCAAATTTCTCCCCATTTTTGTGAGATCAAAAATAAAGTATATAAAAAGATTAGAATATATTTAATTTTTCACATATCAGTAAGTGAATGTTATAATAATCTGTGTAGATAAATAAGACTGGATTTTTGGATGTAGACATAAACATAAAATAATATGAAATAAAGCAGGAAAAATAATAATAAAGAAATTTCATTGATAAAAAATTGTATAATTACAGTAGGTAGTTTGACTAGGAAATAGGTTAGAAAAATGATATGGTTAGGGTAGAAGAGGTTGGGTAGGATTTGGCTCAATTTCTAGTTCTGTAGGAATTTGAGAAGCTTGTAACATGTCATTTAGCTCTGCCATCTATACCCACAATTTTTTGATAAGACTATCTCCCAAGTTCATAATCAAAACTCTAGAATCCTGACTAATATGAAAATTTTCAATAAGATTGACTTTCAAAAAGTCATGCAAACTCTCCTCTTGCTACATAAACTAGTCTAATTTATCTATGAATTTGTTGATTAGAATTCTAATATTTGGTTTACTTGAAGTCAATTTCTCAAAAACATATCATTGATTGTCCAAAATAATAGATAATGGAGAATTGTTTCACTAAATGTTTTATAGATGATCATTCATGTCAGCCATAATAGTTTTGATTGCCTGAAATCTATGAATCAGATCTGGAGAGGTAGAAGGGGCATAGGTAGAAGAATTGGTTTGAGAAATACGTCCTTTAATGGATTCAATATAGCTTCCAAAATACCACTTCAAGTCTCAAAAATATATTTTGGAAACATATTCAAATTAAATGTTTCCAACTTTAGCTAGAATTTCCCTCTTGAAAGCATCAAAATCATTCCTTCACACAATTTTTTTTTAATTCTCTAAGATGAGTCTGAAGAGACTCAAACTCCATCCTTGACATTGATGAATTCTTTAAATCATCAAAATATTTATTTGAGGCCTCCAGATCCTTCTTAATAATATAATTTTCTTCTTGAAATTTATTAAACTTCATCACTAGATCTTCAAACTGATTAGTCATGGAATTAGATGTCCCTTCATCTGGATTTTGTAACTGATCAATAGCCACAATTTCTAAAGATCTTAAATTAAACTTTTCTACAGACTTATCTACTTTTTTTTCAATTGATTTTTCACTTGAAAAAGATATACTATCAAGAACATTTTTTTTGTCTCCAGAAATAGATTCTTGTCTCTCGCCTAAATGATCAAAAATTGAGTAAACAAGATTCTCAACAATTTTTTTAGCCACATTTTCTAATCTGAGAATTTTTTTCTCTTATTGAGTAGTTTATTCTTGAATAGATGGATCTTACTCTTGAACAACTAGAATAGAAACACCCTGAAAATCACAATTTTACTTTCTACTTGTTGGTCTTCCTCAATAATAGGTTCTTCCAAATGAATTGATGTATTAGCTTCACTTGAAACCAACACTGGTTCTTCATCACGTGGATTTACTCTTTTCCTTGGTTTCATAACTAATTCCTATAGAACATTTTCTTCTTCAATAAATCTCAATTTTCTTTTGATATATTTGGAAACTACTTCACCAATGGTTTCTCCAATCCCTTCATTTCTAATAGAACTTTTCTCCCCCTAAGCAAATGATCCTGATTTTTGTTGGCCATCTACACCAACTGGCATAAGTTTTCCTTTCACTATAATCCAGTAAAAACCAAATTTTCTGAGAGTACTATTGTTCAAAACATTAATATGATGACATTTAATAATTTATATGAACACACAAACTATATTTTTTTCTGAATAGAATTAAATACAGTATCCTTCCATAAGGATAAAAAAGACATGTGAGCCTCTATTTGAAAACAATAGCTCAAATACCTCAACATATACCTTGAAAAAATCAATTTGAAATAACTTATGAACAAAAACAAAATTTACATGTCTGGATATAAAATTTTCTTCATCTCGGCTACTCTAGGAGTAATTATAGTCTGAATAAATTTCACCAAAACCTTTTGATCATCTTCAAGGTCCTTAACAAACATTTTTCTGATATGTGTTATTCCAAATAGAAAAATACATAATTTCTGCATACTTGTGATCTTGGTTGCTAATTGAACACATGTCTAAATGAAAAACACCTTCATGGGGACATTTCAATATTTCATACATTTATACAGAGGAAATCAAAAACTCTTTGTCCTCTATCTTTGTAGAAATAGTGTTTTCAGTCTCACTAAAACTGAACTGAACACTATTAAAGAAATGCTTCAATTATATATCATATAATAATTCTATATTTACCTCATTAAATAGAAATTCCAGACCTTGAAATGTGATATCTTTCTTAAGAAATAAATCTATCTCATATAACCACTCAAAATTGATGAATTTTCCTTGCAGAATATTTCTTGAAGTAACTCATTAACACTTTAGGTCAATAGGTTCACCATCATCTGTTCTCTTGGTTTTTCTCATTTTTTAAAATTGAATGCTTTGAGTTTCTCGAGTTCTAGGGTTTCGAAGGTAAACAAAGGTAGATGAAGGCTTCTGTATGTGAAAAGGGTTTGAAAAATGAAAAGGTAAGGGAAGATGAAAGGTTTCTGACAGTACCTTGTTTCCCATGCCATTATATAAAATAATTATGAAAAAATTTGAAAACATGTGACCCTTTTTAAAAAAATAAATAAAAACTGGGGGAAAAGCAGTAAACAAATTTAAATAAAGAGAAAAAAAAATAAAAATAAAAATAATTAAATTAGAAAAAAATTATTTAAAATCAAATAAACCTAACTCCCCATTAATAAAATCAAAACTTGCAGTGGAAAGTGGTTTAGTAAAAATATTAGCAAATTGATATTCATTATTAACAAATTCCAAGGATATATACTTTTTGAGGATATGATCTCTTAGAAAATGATGCCTCATATCAATGTTATTAGTCCTAAAATGACTTATAGTATTTTTAGAAATATTAATAGCAATAGTATTATCACATGAAATAGGAATATTATTAAAATTTAGTCCAAATTCCAGTAGAGTATTTTTCATCTACAATACTTGTGCACGACAATTGCCAGCAAACACATATTCTTCCTTAACGGTTGATAGAGCAACTCAGTGTTTCTTCTTACTCAACTAAGAAACTAAATATTTTCCTAAAAAGTGATAGGTCCCTGAGGTACTTTTTCAATCTAATCTATAACATCCAAATTTAGCATCTAAATATGAAATTAAATTAATATCAAAAATTTTGGGGTAAAGAAGATATTGAAAAATAGTTTCTTTTAAATATCTAAAAATTCTTTTAACAATAATTAGATGGGATTCTTTTGGATTTGATTGAAATATAGCATAGAGACACATTGAATACATGATTTCTATTCTGCTAGCAGTAAGATATAACAAACAACCAATCATACCTCAATATAACTTACTGTCAACTAGTTTCCCAAATTCATCCAAATCAAGTTTTATATTAGTACACATGGGAGTTGTATATGTCTTATTGTTTTCAAGCCCAAATTTTTTCAATAAATATATAATATACTTACTTTGATTTAAAAAAATCCATAATCTTTTTGATAAATTTGAAATCCTAAAAACAATTTCATTTCTCCCATCATACTCATCTCAAATTATTTTTTGCATTAGATTTGGAAAATCATGACAAAGCTTTTTATTAGTTGAACCAAAAATAACATCATCAACATAAATTTGAACTAATAATGTATTAGAACTAACTATTTTCTTAAAAAATGTTGGATATTACATACCAATAGTAAAACCATTTTTTAAAAGAGAAGAACTTAATATTTCATACCAAGCTCTATGTTCTTGTTTAAGGCTGTAGAGCGATTTAGTTAGTTTAAAAACAGAATCTAGTTTTTTTGGATTTTCAAAACTAAGAGGTTGTTCAACATAAACTTCCTCTACTAAATAACCATTTAAAAAGGAAGATTTAACATCCATCTAATATAATTTATAATTCATATGATATGTATAGACTAAAATAATTCTAATTGAATATAGTCCAGCTATAGGGGAAAAGGTATCATCATAGTCTATTCATTTCTCTTGATTATAACATTTGGATACTAATATATCTTTATTCCTAGTTATGATCCCTTAATAATATTGTTTGTTTCTAAAAACCAACTTTGTTCCTATAACTGGATAGTTTTTTGGTCTTTCTACAAGTTCCCAAACTTTATTTCTCTTAAACTAGTTTAATTCTTCTTTCATAGCTATCATCTAACTTTCATCTTCTAAGGCTTCTTCAATAGTCTTAGGTTCTAGATGGGATAGAAAGGCATGGAATTAAACTAGATTTACTACACTTATTCTAGTTCTTATTCCTATGTCTATGTCTCCTATAACAATTTCCAAAGGGTGGTTCTTTAGGATTCTAAACCGTTTAGGCAAAACACTTTCAAGTTCTTTAGTTTCAATTTCTTCTGGACTGGACTAAACTTTATTAAAATTAGAATCAAAATCATTTTTAAGGGTTTCAAGTCTCATGTTATCAAGAGATTCAGTGACTTCATTTGTTTGATCTTTCTCTTTAATTAAAGGGTTAGTTTAATCAAACGTCACATGAACTGGTTCTTCAAAAATACTTGAATTTTTATGAAACACTCTATAAGATTTAGAAGTAGAAGAATATCCAAAAAATATTCCTTCATTATATTTTGGATCGAACTTAACAATATTATCCTTGGTGTTCAGGATATACACCTTTAATCCAAAAACATTAAAGTACTTTACTTTAGTCTTTCTGTTATTCCAAAGTTCATAAGGTGTCTTTGTGAACATAGGCTGAATTAAGACTCTATTCATGATATAGTAGGTTGTGCTTATAGCTTCTTCCCAAAAATTGGTAGGTAGAATGTATTCATTTAGCATAGTCCTATCCATTTATTGAATAGTTTGATTTCTTCTTTCAACAATTCTATTTTGTTAAGGTGTTCTTGGTGCATAAAAGGTATGTTTGATACCCAAATTTGAGAAAAAAATTAAATTCTTGATTCTCAAATTCACCACCATGATCACTTATTAATGAATTTATTTTTAAAACATTTTTTCATTTTGAATAATTTTACAAAAAAATTCAAAAATAGAGAAAACTTTGTTCTTAAGATTTAGAAAATAAACCCAGGTAAATCTGGAATAATCATTAACTAAAACATAAACATATAATTTACCAGCCAAACTTTATACTCTTGATGGTCCAAAAAAATCCATATGGATAAGTTCTAAATGTTTATATGTATAAATTTTGTTAATTTATTTGAAATAATATTTGTGTTTCTTTCCAATTTGGCATGCATCACAAAATCTATCATTATCACATTTAAGACTGGGTAAATCAGAAACAATATTTTTCTTAGATAATCTTTGTAAAGAATAAATATTACAATGACCAAGTATTATAATCCAGATTCATGAATCGCTTGTCTTAGCAAATAAAAAGTTCACTTTTTGTTTACATAAGTAAAGTAAGTCTAGATTATAATCATTATCAGTTCTAGGTGCTCTAAACATAATCAATTAATTTTTAAAAATTGAATTGGAATTGTTAGAGAAATCAACATAAAAACCATCATCAAAAAGCTAATAAATACTTATTATTTTTTGCTTTAATCCTTGTACATAAAGAACTTTGTTGATAGATACGGTCTTTGGATCTCCAATAGTTCCAATTCCAATTATTTTCCCTTTGACATTGTCACTAAAAGTAACTTAACCTCCATTCATTTAAGTCAAGGTATAAAAATTTGATAGATATCCACTCATATTCCTTGATCATCCACTATCCATATACCAAATGGTATTTCCTTGTGACCTTTTTCATGAAAATGTATTTAAACACATGTTTGTTTAGGTACCCATATTTTCTTGGGTCCATCAGTGTTAACTAGAAGAGATATAGGAATCCAGATATTATTATTTTTTCCATAACTCATATAATTTAATTCAAATAAACTTTTTGAAATAAATGCATTTTTAATGCCACTAATTTGAGGATTTTTTAAATAATAGTTATTTTTTATATGTCCTTTTGTTCCAAAAAAATAAAGTAACACTTTTTGAATTGGGAACAAAATAATTCTTATATAGTTTAGATTTTTCACCCTTACTTCCTATTCTGAATATTTCCTTTTTAATTACATTATTACTGAGAATTTCATTCAGAATACTTTATCCTTTTGTAAATAAAGTATAAGAACTTTTATAAGTTTCTACTTCATCTTTTAATGCTTTAATCCTTTTTTCATGATCAGCACAGTTTGTGGTAAATGAGTTAAACTTTTCAATTAACTCCTAATGTTGTTTAAGTAAGGTATCTCTTTCTCCTAAAATAGTATGATTAATATTCTTTAAATATTTGTTCCTTTTTAATAAGGAGTCACATTTTTCTTCAAGAATTTTGAAATAGGAATCCAATTTAATATTTAAACAACTAGAATCATAATCATAATTAGAGGAATAATTGGTTTGTACATTATCTTCTTCATCCATGAAGTGAATATTTGATTTCAAACTTGATTATTCCTTTTCTGGATTAGATTTTTATGATCTATTGGAGTCTTCAGAAGCACTTAGTGTTGCGTTCATTTATCTTATACCTTTATGTTCATAATCATAATTTTTTTTATTTCTTTTTTTTCTTTCTCTTTTCACCTTTTAGCTGATGATAATCAGGTTTTATATGACCCATTTTCTTGAATTCATAGCATCTGACTTCTTTTGAGTCTTTCTCATCCTTTTTAAAGGGATTTTTGAATCCTCTATTTTTCTTATAAAATTTTCTAAACTTTCTGGATAATTGAACCAGTTCCATTTTAGAATAAGATGAATTAGAATTCTTTTCTTTTCCGACTTATTGTTTTATTCTTCTGCTTTGCTTCTGAGATGTTACTTTTAGAGATGTATTATTATTTTTCATGATAATTTTATGGTCTCCAGCTTCTTTTTTCATTTCAACTTCATACATCATTAAAGTCCCAATTAGTTCTTTCATGGTCAGATCTTTGACAGGTGATAATTTTTGAATAGAAGCAGATATCCCATTCAATTTAAAAGGTAGCACACTTAGTACTTTCAACGCTTAATCAAATTGTTTGATAGGTTCACCTAAGGCTATAATATTATTGATAATTTATAAAAGACTTAAATTCATATATGTAATAATTTCTCCATAAAACATCCTAAATGTTTCAAATTTCAGAATTGTTATTGCATACCTCATTTTTATTACATTATATGTCCCTTAATAGGAAACTACAATTGCCATACACATTTCATAAGTTTTAGTACATTGTGAGACACAATTTAATTAATTCGGTCCAAGACCATAGATAATTGCATTCATAGATTTGGATCTCATATCATATTCATCTTTGATTGCAGAATCCCAAGTTTTTGGTTTCTCAAGAATCTTATAGGGAGTAGTAATCTTCGAATAAACTCTAAATCAAATATTTTTTAAATAAATGATCATCCTTGATTTCCAGAACCCATAATTTTCACCATTGAAATATGGAGAACAAACCATGGACACCCTTCTCTTGGACCAACCATTGAAATTTTGTATAGAACTTTAAACTTTCAGATTTCTATAGATTTATCCAAAATCTCTCCTCTGATACCAAGTGTTAGGTTAGAATATATAAAACAAAAAATAGGGGGATGAATTGTGTATTTCTTTAAATCTCTTCCATAATTCTGAATTTAAACACCCAATTTTAATTAGGGTGGGTAAGCAGTGTTTTACTTATGATAAAAGAATAAGAAGTGGATAAACAAAAATAACGGACATGGATTTTTATAGTGGTTTAGGGCACAAATATCCCATGGTCCACTCCACCAAATTCTCTCTCTGTGAGCTTGGTGAATTTCACTAGTTTGGTCCTCTTATCACAAGACCAAAAATCCAAAAACTGAGTGCAGGCGGTCGATACCTTTACAATTAAGACTAAAAACAAATTATTTGGGTTCTAAACAGAGAAATTATTATCTAGAGCTTACATAGAGAAGCTTACACCCCACTTAAACTAAGTATGAGTAGTAAAATCTCCAATAAATCAAAAAGAGATTTGACGTGTTGAAATAAATTGATATTCACAGTTGCAGCAGCATGAAACTGACAGTATATGGATCTACTTCTTCAGAAATACAATCTTAAAGATGAAATATGTCTAGAGAGATCTAATTGCACAAGAGAACTTTGATTTTATGAATGGAAACAAAAACAGAGCAGTCACAAACTTATAATATTGAACATGTATATCTCCAAAGTGTAGTATTCTTCATGAGTCATTCATTTTCTATAGCAATATGTGTATGATCACCATTAATATTGAATAATAATTCTTCTCTTTCAATTATCTAGATTTTAAGAATGGAAATAAAAATAGATCAATCGCAAACTTACAGGATTGAACATGTATATCTCAAATGTATAATCTTCTTCCTAAGCTGTTTGTTCACTATAGCATTGTGTATATGACCACTAGAAAGATTGAATAATAATTATTCTCTTTCGATTATATCGATTCGATTATTGAAAATAATAATAGAAGAAATATATAACAAGCATCTTTCTTTTTAAAATTATAGATCCAAAAAATATGCCTGATGAGCCGTAGAAATTAAAAATTGAATTTACTAGGGGAGTCGTAACTTCCCATAATAATAAGAGTTAATTTATCCATTAAATATGATCCTTTGAATAAAATAAAATGATATTTAAAACAGTCAAAAACTATCTTTAAAATATCTTGTAACTCGGTCAAGCATATTGTAGAAATTATGAAAAATATCAGGAAAATAAATCTCTGACATTGAAAATTCAAATGTTGGGTTCCTTCACAAAGTGATAAAATACTCAACATAGGGTTAAACTATGTAGCGTTCATCTTTCAAATGTAAGTTTTACAACATAGGGTTGATCATAAAATTAATTTTAATGATCTTTATGTTTCTATTTGGAATATAAGGTTCATTACTTATGTATGGTTCTTTAACCATACTTTCTTCTCTTGCCAAATGTAAGGTTCCTTTCAAACGTAAAGTTCTTTAACCATACTTTTCTGATAATGTAAGGTTGGATAACCATACGTACTGATATGAACATAGGTTTGCTTTATTATTTCGGTTTAAGGTTGGATAATAACATAGGGATCACAATCCATACACACTATATATAGCGTAGGGTAGATTCCATACGTTACGCTAAACAACATGGGGTATGAATAGTGTTTCTATAATACTTAAAAACATGTCCCGAACACTTAGATAAATATTGCTTTAGAATTAAAAACTTGAAAGTAATTTTATAATAAATAATACAAATATGAAATCCCTAAAATATACTTAAATCAAAATCATTAGTAAAAACAAACAAGAGTATTTATGAGCATCAAAATCATCATAATTTATAGAGTATTGTTGAAACAATACATGCCCAACAATTTCATAGCATAATCCTAAACTAAATGATCACCTTGACTAAGGCCCATGATCTCAAAAACATAATCCTTTTTCACTTCCTCGTGATATTTCCACTGAATGAAGATTGAATTAAAGAGTTCCAAATACATTCTTTCATAAAGGTAGGGACGAACCATGAATTCCCACCACTCTCAACCTTTTTCTTCAAACAAGGGAGACAAAAACTTGACCTTTATTGAATTATAAGTCTTAAGAGAATAAATTACTCCTTAGATGTATTTTATCCACCTCATCGCTTCAAGAGAACCACACTCACCACCATAAAAATGTGTTCAATGATTCAAGAAGTTCTAATCAGGATCTAAAATCTAGAAAGACTCACTCCACTACTAAATTTAAATTCTGGGTAGGGTCGTCAACTCAAGACACCATGTTTGAAAGATTTTAAGGACCACTTAAATGATTATACTGATGAACAAGCTTCTTAAATTCCATAGAAAATATTTTAGGAGACTTTTTTGGGATATTAGGAAATGCAAGCTCATCTACTCGAACATAATAAAAACCCCAAAAAAAACACACTAACAAAACACACTAACAAAACATAATATTTTAAACTAAACCCCATGATATTTTTATTAAAACATCACAACCTTAAATACACATATTCCACCTATTTAAAAAATATTACACTTTCCTTTAAAAATGTGAATCATTGATATAAATCTATTACAATTTAAAACCTTTTACCAGATCATGGAACTCCTTCTATGGTTTTAAAATATTTTTTCCAAATTATAATTTTGAAACCATTACCATTTTAAATCCATCACAAAACCAAAATTTCTTCTTAAAACATTCTTTTAAAAATATTATTTAAGAGTCTTTGAAAATTATTCCTTTAACCGAAACAATTTTAAAAACACACATTTCGAAAGTTGAAATAATTTTTCAAATAAATCAAATGGAACCCATATTAAATTTTAAAATTTGGTTTTTACAATGGATTTAAAATCATAACCAAATACATTTAAACTAAAAAAACCAAACAAGTTCATACTACACACAAATCACTGATCAACCATCAATTAAAAACTATCCAAACTCACCTCATATAAGTGAATCCATTTTCGAGGGAAAAAAACAGGGCACCATATTCCAGGTTAAAATAGAACTATTCATGGATTGGTTTCATGGCCTGGTAAACTAGGAACTGAACACACAATAGTACATGGATTTTCATCTAGATCAACTGCATTGATTCCTCATAGCTTACTAGACTATAAAGGCATTGTACAACTCTAGTCACCACTCTAATCCAACCCAAAAATCAAAAGAGATTCCCAAAATCAAATATAGCCTCATTGGGAATATAAATATCATCAACATCCAAAAATGAATAATTAAAAAAGAAATAATCAAGTCTCCACATTCCCTAGTAACTCAAGTCTCATTGTAAAGGGTGATGATCAGGCACCCATCCACGAACTACCTCATGAATCCTGACAAGTTCCTAATATCTTTTCTACAATGACTCATATAAAATAAATATCATAAGGTATTACAAATAAAGGATATTTTAGGAATAAATCTTCTTTGTTTCCAATTATAATAAACCAACCAGGAATACCATTTTAACCAGTATCTGAACTAAATATCTACTAGCCCGAAGGGTGTTCTCAATCCCCACGGGCTGGGTACAAGCATCTGGGCTTCAAGAAACATCCTTTGAGCATGATTTCACCCAAACCAAACAAAAATTAAATCTAATAGAACAAATAAAACATCAATAACTTAACCAAATAGTACATCATCATAAGACATAAGGAGATGATAAAAATATAACAAATATTAGAATGAAAAAAACATGACTACCACAACCTATCTCCTGATGGTCCATGACTATCCACCATATCCCACATCACCTAACCATGACTAACCAAGAATGAACCCACAATGGAAGACAAATAAAACCTAAGTACCTACTATATAAGCATGAAAGTTTTATACACCAAGTGGTATATATATGGTTTGAGAAAATAGATCCCAGTAGGATCCCGCCAGACAGTCTATGCAATTTATCTACCAAGCAATTCGTATATGATACTTTGAAATATAGGAAACATAAAATAGGGTTTTCTATTATAAATAAAGAAGGTAAAATGTGACATGTTTTAAAAAGGAAAATAAAAAGCCATAAAGTCTGGTTATGAGAAAAACAGAGTCTAAAAACATTACCTTTTCTATTTCAAAATCCATTTAGAAAACTCAAACGGAAAACATATCGACATCCATTTTTAATAAAACACATTTTTTAAGAAATCCTTAAAAAAATTCACATTCCATGGTTAATAATTCATAAAGATTCAATGATTTGGTACCATTTATCATAGAAAAATACAACATACCAAGAGGGATAAAATGATAAATAAAGTACCTCATAAAAAATAAGCAGATATAATAAAGGAATTCAAACATGCCAACTCTAGTGTCGAGTAACTATTGAGTGATCATAGTCATACATTGATTATCTATGTTAATTTTCAAGATTATATGTCATGGGAAGTCCCTAAATATGGTTTTGAGTCCACTAAAAATAATAAAACAAAACCATGACTAATTTCATAAAAATGTAAAATCAACCAAGTACACAAGATTACTGACTTTATGCACACTTGCCTCCTCGGAGCATGGATTTATACTGAATCCACATTCTATAGGGAGATACTAGTTAGGGTGTGAGTCTTCAAAAGTGTATCATAAATATAATATCTCTCATCTAGCTATGTAGGATTCCCATGACTATTCAAAGAGGCGAGTGAGATACAATAATGAAGGATTACAATGTGGATCCATAATAGAAACATCATAAATAATCAACATTCTATAGAATACAAAACTAACATCTCACCACCACCATCATACTCCCTCAAAGAGTAAAAAACTTGTTTCAACACTTGTCATCATGTGTTTCAAGCACCATCCATCAAGGAAAATCATACAAAAGGATTCATCAAGAATTTTCACAAAAAGATAATTTACTACATAAATTTCCAAATATTCCTTTAAGGAAAACCAAATTGATAAAACAATCCTTTATTAATTAAATAAAACATCAATTTGAAACATCCATTTAGAATGATCCATTCATACCAGTTTCCTTTAAAAAACAATTTAAATTGAAAAATAGGCATTTTGTGCAAAGAATATATGCAACCCAACCAATCCATTTAATAGATTGAAATTAATTTACAATCCACCATTCCAAAAAAAATCAAGTTATTATTTAAATCATTAAAAAATAAATTTCCAAATAACACACAAAATAAACCATATGGGATTACTTTTAGAGAATAAACATACTTTAATTAAAATGAGGCATTTCATTTTGAAAACCAAATCCAACAAGATTATCCATCAATAAATTTTCATTTCAAAACAAAGGATTAATTATAAATATGAAACCATCTTATCCAAACATCCTTTTCATAAAATAGATTCATTTATGCTTCAAAACCTATCACGAACCAACCCAGATACCCTGGTGACCTAAGACCAGAGTTGATCCTAACATAGCCTGAAGTGTATTTACAATCCCCATGGGTTGGTGACAAGAACCTAGCAGCATACAAAAAGAAATTGGGAACCACTTTTCCACAAATAGAGTAGAAGATAAAGATACATATCAGTATGCTCAAAAACTACAAAGGGAGATAGTACCAAAAACCAAACAGGTATATCAAAAACCCAATCAGTACATCATCAAAGTACCAAAAAAATAGATAAGATATCCCAAAATCCCAAAGGACACATCACTCCAATACCTAAGGGATCAATAACATACACCTCCTCTAAGAGTCGCTTTCCCTTTACTCATACATGGTAAGATAAAATATAAAAATGACTAAAGGAAAAGTTAGGGTGTGCTCTCAAAATCCCAGTAGGGACTCACGAAGTATTCCATGATAATATTACATAATAATAAAAAACTAATGATTTAAATTTTAATCAAAAAAGGTATAGAAGTACATTTTCATATTTAAGACAAAAAATTATTTCATTTAAATTTGATGTAAAATATTTCAAACATGTCATAAATAAAAATTTTATATAAAAAAATTTATATAAATCACTAGGAATGTGTAAAGTAGTTTCAAAAACATTTTCATTCATAATAAAATAATCACAAAAATAAACATGGTCATATTACCTATGGTGTGATAGTTTCTAGTTATAGGATCCTCACACATCTCATATTAGTGATCATGATAAGTATGTGTATGCATGTCCCTCATGCTCACACCAAATAGGACTCATAAACATCCCATCATGGATAAGATATATCAAAATATATTTTTGTTAGAGTTGTAATAATAAATATGTTTCTAGGGAATTACCATCATAGTGTACTCATCCAAAATAACCTACTAACTAACCAAGCCCACATGTTCTCTTTCAGTCAATCAACAATGGGAAAATTAGTTAAATCAGTTTAAATTAAAATTTCCCAATTCCAGTTTCAATATTCCAATTTTATTCCAAACACAAAAATAGAGGTTTTTCATAATTTCATCCCGTTTCAAACAAAAACCAATCATAGGTTTTTATCATTTCAATTTAATCCATTTTTCTCTAAATAAATTCACAATTTCCATCAATTTCAATGTACTCCCCAATCTCCAATTCTATTGGAATATGGGGATTTTTTCAAAATCCATACCATATAAATTACAATTACAATTCAAATCAAATTGGGTTTTCAAAATTCAATTGAAATAAATTTCAAACAATACACAATTCATGTTTTAATCAATTGGAAAATCTTAAACAGAACCACCAACATTTTACATAGAAATGAAACACCCGCAACAAGAATCACCAATGAAGAACGAAGGTGTTGAAGATCTAGGAACTTAACCTAGAATCATGATTCAACACTATGTATTTTATATCCATCAATTCTTAAATGATATATCAAATTACAAGGAGGAAATAGAGGGAAATATAAAAAATAGGGAGAACACTTACCCAGAGAGATAAACTAAAACCAAAATAATGATCACTCACTGAACAGATGATCTGAAGGAAGATAAGGACCCCAAAATTTCCTAGGAAAAGATATGGGTCAATATAAGTAGAGATAAAAATCATATGAATTGAAAATCATCTGAGCAGTGGGATTAAAACAACTTGTCTCGATAATTACATGTCATGTAACCCTATAACATTTCATGTACTTTTTGAAACCCATATATGCTAAAAAACCATCACATTTTTATTAAAAATCCAAATTTAATATTTATATAGAATGTAAGTTGTACACTGTGTGTAACCCTTGAATGGTGTGTTCCCATTTCACATCATATTCTAGGAAATGATTATACATCATGTATACCCATTTCACGATGTGTAAATCCCCAATAAACTATAAAAACTGTAGGTTTTTGGGATTAAAATTCAAAAAATATCTAACTTCTCCATTATAGGTATCCTCCCAATTTCTTTTTTACCTTACTCAACTAATGAAAAAGGAAGAAACAAAGGTTAAAACATACTTGATATAAAGTTAATGGGATGTTATAACCTCCCCACTATAAAAACTATTTGTCCCCAAAAATCTTGTCAAAAAGATTCCATATAAAAAAGGTGAGGCCACTTCTCTCTCATTAGTGCTTCAAATTTCCACATCTCATGCAAATCAGAACCATGATATCATAGAAAACAGACTAAAGTTATCATCCTCACACAAAGTACCTTGGTCTCAGAATTAACTATCCTAACTGGATATTCCGTCACGAACAAATCTGGCTCAACATCAAGATCACTCTATCTCAAAACATGAGATGGATCAGAAAGATAGTTTCATATCTATAATACATGGAAAAATTTATGTAATGACACCAACTATGGTGGAATTTATAAATGGTAATCCACTTTCCTCACCTGTTAAATAACCTAAAAATGAACCATAAAGTGAGGAGTAAGCTTCCCTTGACTCCCAAACTTCCGATGACCCAAACAGAGTGAAACATTCAAGGACACATGATCACCAACTAAAAACTCCAATGGTCTAAGATGATGATCATAAAAATAGTAATACCATAATTGTTTTTTCAACCACATATGACGAATCAATTAAATATTTGTTTTTATCTCTTGAACTAATCTTGGTCAAACCAAGGAACTTTCACTAATATCTGACCAACATAATAGAGATTTACACAGCCTACTATAAAAGGCCTCAAAAGGAGTTATCTTAATCACAAAATAGTAAATATTGTTATAAGAGAAATCAACTAGTCCCAAATGGTCATCCAAATCTACACTAAAATTGAGGACACGAGCATAAATCAAACCCTCAAAAAAATTTATAAACCTCCTAGTCTGGACATCCTTCTACGGATGGTATGTCATACCCAAATAAACTTGAGATCCCAGTGCCTCCTAGAGGACTATTCAAAAAGATAAGTAAAACCAGGATCCCTATTATAGACTATAGTAGATGGAACTCTATGAAAATTAATAATCTCTCATGTAGATATTTCCAAGCTCCTCAAATTCGGTTGAATCAAGAATGGGTATAAAGTAAGAAGAATTTTTCATCCTATAAATCACAACCCATATCACATTATTCTTTATTTGGGTATGTGGAAACCTAGACAAAAAATATATAGAAATATCATCCCAATTCCAAGTCAGTATTGGAAGTGGTTGAAGAAAACCCAAAGGTATCTCATGCTCGGCCTTGACCCAGTGGCAATTATAGTAGTGTGAAATAATGTTAGGGATATCTCAGCTCATCCTCAGAAACTATAATTATCTTCACATGTCATAGAACATCTTTTTGGTTCCTAGATTCACTTCCTACTAGTAATTATGGCAATCCCCCATCATATCTTTTCTCATAGGTAGTGGAACAATGAACTATTTATGAAAACATAACACACCCTCCATAGAGAACGACCACTCATCAACGGTATCCCCACCATAAATAGAGTCTCTAATGCTACATAATTCATCATCAAGATACTATTACTGAAGAATCATATCAATAATAGTAGAGGTCAACTGAACACTAGCCAAGATAGCCTTGACCTCTATTTCCAAAACTCCAATATGAAATTGTCTAAAAAGATCAATAAAGTTCCACTCTTCTGGTGATTCTTTCACTACTTAGCTTAGAAGTTTCCTACTAAGATCATCTATAATGATATTCCCTTTCACCGAGGTATAGAAAATATCAAAATAAAAGAGTATAGAAACTTCACCCAAGGCCTCTGGTAGAGATTAAAATCATTTTGAGAGAGGATATAACTCAATCTCTTGTGGTCGAAACACATGGTAAAGATTTCTCTTAAAAGGTAATGCCACAAAATCTTAATTGCATGCATCACAACTACGAGTTCAAGATCATGGGTTAGATAACTCTTCTCATGTGGCCTAAGATTTTTAGATCCATGGGTAATGGAATGACCACCCCGTATAAGATCATAGCTCAAACCTGAACCTAATGTATCAAAGAAAACCACATATCCCTTCTCGATCTCTAGAAGATCCAACACCGGCATAGAAGTTAAAATACAGTTTATCTCAAAAAAATAACTCTGAAATTTATCATCCCAAGAAAACTTCACTCTCTTCTGAGTTAGAGTAGTCATCGAAAAAAAAAACTTTTAGAAATCTATTATAAACCAATGATAATATCTTTCTAAACCCAAGAATCTCTGAATCTTGAAAAAAATATATAGATTCTATCATATCATAACAACTTTCACCTTCTTGAGATCAATTGAAATACTATATTTTGAGACCACATGTCTCAAAAACATCAGTTCATGAATCTAGAAATTACATTATGATAGATTAGAATAAATTTAGTGATTTCTAAATAGTTCCATAACTTCTCTCATATGATGCACATGATCCTCCTAAAACTTATAGTAAACCATGATGTCTTCCACAAATACCACCACAAGTATATCAAGATACTCATGGAAAATACTATTCATCAAATTCATCAATACTTCTGGAGAATTGGTTATAAAAATTGAATTAAAAGATAATTATAATGGTTATAACTACTCCGAAAGGTGGTTTTATGAATGTTAGATTATTTTATTCTCAACTGGTGATAACCAAATCGAAGATAAATCTATGAGAACCACTTCACACCTTTTAACTATTCAAACAGATCATCAATCCATGGAAACTAATACTTTTTCTTTACCATGAATTGATTGATCTTCCAGTAATAAACACATAGGTTAATTTTTCCATCATATTTCTTATCAAAGAGAATTGGTGCCACCCAAGGTGACACTCTAGGGAGTATAATAATTTTCTCTAACAAATCATCCAACTGAGTCTTCAACTCTTTCATTACATCTAGTTCCATGCAGTAAGGAGGAATAGATACTGGTTGAGTACTATAAACTAAATCAATATAAAACTCTACCTCCCTTACCGATGGAAAACCAGATAATTCGAAAGAAAAAAAATTGGAAAACTTGATGAAATCTGAAGGGAGATCACCGCGCAAAGATTTTTTATCCATATTAAAAGTAAGCAATAATATCACTTTACCCAACTCTAGATAAGAAAGTATGAATCTACTTTATCTTGGGTCTCATTATCCCTCAAATATATATCACACCCCATCAGGAATCATAAAGAAGACCCATCAAAGATAAAAATCAATTTAGGATTTAATAAAAATGAGTTAATCCATCCCAAAACTGATATCAAACGGTTTAATGTTGAGAACCAGAAAAACCCAAGTAAGCTCGATATCTGATAGTGAGAAAACAAAAACAAGATAATGAATACCCTGATCTATCTTCATTCCTAGGGGTGTAGTAATATCCATCACATAAGATAAAATCTATGTATGAATATTTATCATTTTCACTATACAAGCCAAAATTAATGAGTGAGATGAACCAATATAAAATAAAGAAGTCACTAAAGATGGATCTATAGTGATGTTACCTCTCACAATCATTAGACTGATATCTTCTTCCACTGTAGAATCTTCCAATACATGAAGAAGCTTCATTATAGATGCATGTGGATGGAAACCATTATATATTGATGCATCTGATTGCACCATAGTAATTTTTTGTACTGATGATCCTGTTCCACTATGTGGAGCTCAATAGATATAACAAAACTTCTACAAGTGTCCTGAATGCCCACAGAAGCTGCATATATTGGGTGCCTTAGTGAAACTCCATTTTTAAGGCCCGATCTTTACACACTAGAAGCAAGTCAAGGGGCCTTGACCAGGCACTAAAGAAGGTATAGAAGAACCCTGCTATTGATATCCGCCATGAGTATCATCACACTTTATCTTCACTTTATGGGAACACAAAAAAATTACACTATGAGAAAAATGAACTCCTATCATCCCTAAATTAGCATCCAGATCCAGTTCGACCATCAATGCCCTATCCAGCATGTCAACATAAGTAGAGAGATTTAGAAAAAAAAAACTAAGAATGAATATTAGATTGAATTATCATCTTGAACCATTGAGTCTTAATCTTCTCATTCAACACAATTTTAGGTGAAAACTATACGAGCTCAGTGAATCAGTTTGTATATTCTATCATGGTCCTATCAGCCTTCCTGAGCTTGAAAAACTCCATAGCCTTAGCTGGCATCATAGAATCTGGATAGAACTGGTCAGTGTAAATAAATTTAAATTCCTTCCACTCTAAACCCTCATGCTACTTCACCATAACCATATAATCCCACCATCTTCTTCTATGTCCCTCAATCTTTAAGGTAACACACTTTACCTTAATAGCTTCTGTGATTTCCAAGAAATCAAATATAAGATCAATCTTTATAAAATAGTTCTCATACTCTTGAGGATCATTATAGCCTTGTAAATAAAGTGGTTTCTGACAAAGAAACTCCTTAGCATGATTCCAAGATTCATCCCTCTAAGGTTACATAGCTAGATCTTGAACGGGAATGGGTGGAGGTGCTTGTCCCAAAGCTTGTACAACACTCAAAACAACCTCAACCAGATTCTAGTACAAGAAATGATTTTCTCATTATGGTTCATCAAAAACTTCCTCCAAGATCCTATTCACAAATCTTCTTGGAGGCATGTTGAAACACATTAGTAAACAACATTGAATATATAATAAGATTACTCATATCAACACTCAAATAAGATCAATAAGAGAAATTAATCCCATCAGATAGATAAACAAGATTTTGGATTTCAACCTATCCAAATCAAAAGAAGGTAAGGACTTAAACAAATATTTAAGATGACTTTCCCAAACCAACCATGGTGACTTAAGTCTCATTACGATGATAGTTTTCTAGACACTCACTTGAAACTACCTCCTAAGTCTTGACAAGATTTATCAATTACATACTAACCTTAAGGGAAGATGCTTAACATACACCTTTAATACCACTTTATCACAAATTATCCTAGATATCTAAGTACCTTGATACCTGAACCAATCCCAATATAGCCCAAAGGGAATTCTCAATCCCCAAGGGTTGTTTACTAGCTTATAGAATCATAAAAAAGAACATAGTAAAAAATATTCATAAACACAGCAAAAGATAAAGATACATATAAGTATGCTCAAAAACTCCAAAGGGATATAGTACTAGACACCAAACAGGCATTTCAAAAACCCAAACAGTACATCATCAAAGTACCATAAAAACATAAAATATAACCCAAATCCCCAAATGACACATCACTCCAAGCCCTAAGGGTTAAATAATATCCAACTCCTCTAAGATGTGATTTCCTTTTACTCAGACCTTTCAGGGAAAAATTTACAAACACCTAAAGGAAAAGGTAGGGTATGAGATCAAAAATCTAGTAGGGTCTCACCAAGTGTTCTATAATAAGATTCCATAATAATAAACAAATCATGCTTTCAATTTTAATCAAAATAGACATGGTATTACATTTTCATATTTAAGACAAAACAAGCTTTCATTTCAATTTGATGCAAAATATTTCAAACATAGATTAAATAAACATTCTATATAAAACAGTTTATATAAAGAACTAAGAATGAGTAAAGTAGTTTCACAAACATTGGAATTTATAATCAAATCATCACGATAAGCTACATGGGCATTTGCCTTATGGTATGATAGTTTCTATTTATAGGATCCTCAAAAATCTCATATCAGTGATCATGGAAAGTATGTGTACACATGTCCATCAGGCTCTAATTTAATATTACCCATCAATATCCCATTGAGGATAATATATACCAAACTGGATTTTTGTTAGACTTATAATCTTAAATTTATTTCCAGAGAATTACCATCCTAGCATGCTTGTCCAAAATACCCCACTAACTACCTGGGATCCTATGTACTCTATCAATTAATCAAAAATGGGAAAATTATTTAAAATCAATTTAAAATAAAATTGCCCCTTTTTTAGTTTTAATATTCCAATTTCATTCCAAAAACCAAAAAAGAGGTTTTTCATCATTTCATACCCTTTCAAACAAAAACAAATCATAGGTTTTATCATTTCAACTTAATCCATTTTTCTCAAAATCATTTCACAAATAATTTCACAATTTCCATCAATTTCAAAGTACACCCCAATCTCCAATTACATTAGAATTGGGGATTTTATCCAAAATTCATACCATATAAATTTCAATTCCAATTTTCATTAAATTGGGTTTTCATAATTTAATTGAAATAAATTTCAAAAAAAATCAAGGTTTAATCAGTTTCAAAATATTAAACGCAACCACTTACCTTTTTCATTAAAACACAACTCCCACAATGGGACTAGACAATAAAGAAAAAGGGAACAGAATATCTTGGATCTCAACCTAAAATCAAGATTCAATAACATGGAGTTTAGATCCATCAATCCCTAGATGATCTATAAAACACCAAGGAGGAAAGAGGGGGAAACAGAAGAGATAGGAAGACTACTTACCTGGAGAGATTCACCAAAACCAACATGATGATCATGCATAAAATAGATGATCTGGAGGGAGATGAGGACGCCAAAAAAATTTATGAAGAGATATAGGTTGAGAGAGGTAGGGTTGAAAATCAAATGAAATGAAAATTAGCCGAATGGCATGATTAAACCCTATTATCCCAAAAATTACATAGTGTGTAACCCCATTAAAAATCATGTACTTTTTTGTACCCATATATTCCAAAAACCCATTGTCTTTTTATTAAAAATAATAATTTAAATATTTACACAACACGTAAGATGTGCATGGTGTGTAACCCTTGCACATAGTGTACCCATTTCACGACATCTTCTAGGTGATGATTACATGTCTTGTATACCCATTACATGGTTTTTAAATCCCAAGAAGACTATAGAAAATATAGGTTTTATACTAAAAATTCTAATAGACCCCTCACGTCACCATTATATGTATCCTCCCAATTCCTTCCCACCTTTACTCAACCAATGAAAAAGGAAAAATGAAACAAAGTTTAAAACATACCTCATAGAAAGGTAACAGGATGTTGTAAAACCAATAAACCATGATTAACCAATTTCAAATGTAATAAAGAATAATTCAAGAAATACATGAATCACAAGAAGAATAAACAACATAGAAAAACCTACTTGGAATATCCAAGATCAAATTGTAATATTTTTTAGAAGTTTCTCCACCAATGGGGACCACCGAATCAAGGAAGAGAGATCTTGAGGTAAGCAATAAGAGGTCCTATAATCATCAATCCACAATAATCATTCATAATTAAATTAATACCAAGGATTACATAGCCTTTTAGAATAATTAATTTAGATAAAGAAGATATATCGAAGTCCAAGAAGAGTTAAACATAATGAAATAGTATTAAATTTTAGATTGGAACTTTGATATGCCAAGAAATAATTTTGGGAGAGGAAAAATATCCAAGGATGACTCCCAAGGTTCATTTGATTCAAGATAATTATGAGTAAGATGATAAGATAAACAAACAGGGGTTATTGGGTGCAATTAACATGTTAACCCTACCAAAAGTTGCATCTGGTGACACCAAAAATTGGTCGGTGGACCTTACTACAAGCCGGTGGACCACATGCACCTTTACAAGTTTTAGGTTCAGTTCCTCACATGCTACAAGTGTCTGGGTCATCCTATGACCACCCCCCCCCCCCCATTACACCCAAAAAACACAAGGATTTGTCCATAAATTAAAGTGATATTAGGATTTGACAACAATTGTATTTGGTTGTTTGTAATATGATATCACTATATCATACTAAATGAAATTCTCAAACCAATACATTCCATGGATTTTATTTGTCATACCATAAAACATATGAATATAATCCATTATGAATTCATCATATATACATATTTGGGTTTAGGGAATAACTCCATCAAACATGCCTACACATGGTGTACACTAGAATAATACATTGTGTTTGGTTACGGTCTATGTCTTGGATTTTCATAGGGGATTAAATATCACATTATATGTGACTTATTAACCCACATTATGTCTCATATTTGGTTTCTAGATAGGGTTTTTCTAGATTTTTAAATATCACATTATTTTTATTGTCAACCTTAGTTTCACAACCTAAGGTATACTGGAGTACATGCTTGACTATCCCCTTGATCACATATTTTGTATACTGAAAAATATATGCACCATGTATAAGTAAATAATATGACTTATATTTATTGGGAACATGCTTGGTTGACCCATGAGTCCTTATTATTATGTTTCATTGGTAGGAACACCTTATATATTGACTCTACACAACATAATGGTAATAGTACATGCCAAAATTTAGTCTAATGCTCACACATCATTTTCAGCATAACACATATTTTTTACTATGTAAATTATTTTTTTCGCCATATATTCTCCCCTATGTGTCATAATTGGGAAAAAATAGTCAATTTTGGTCATTTTTTCATGTAGAGTATGATTCTATGATCCGATTTATCATCGTATTCCATTGATGAGGTGCTATAGAAAATTTGGGAATCTTAGATCTATAAAGGGGGTGATAACATTCGGGCGAGACATTCAGAGTTATAAATAAGTTGGTAACCCCATAGAGACCTAAAAATATTAAGGTATGGATCCACCTCACAATTGATATACGTGTAACCACCTCACAAATCCAAGGCAAGGGTCTTACACTTTGATCATTTTGGTCATGGGGTTAGTACACCCTTGATCTCATCAAGGCATGAGTCATGTATAAGACTGATGGAGTATGTAACCCTCATACATTGTGGAATATTGGTCCTCCCTATACAGATTAGTTAACCTCATCAATAGATTCTCACTGCCCTTGATGAGGTGTAGGGTCAATACCTCCTCAACTAAAAAACCCATCTCAGTGAGGTGAGAGTCCCCCACTATGACTATAAATAAATAATGAGGAAGCTATGAGAGTTTGGTAGTTCATGTGTTTTTTCTATTGAACTATTGGTTATATTTATTTCCCTAAATTCCTGACCTTTGTATAGATCATATGTGATAATTAAGATTCCCCACTATATTAGGGTTCCTTAATCTTAAAGTATATATGTTTTATCATAGGATATTATGCTTCTCTTTTGTTCTTGGATTTTGATATGAACTATTATTTCACCTTTCATTGTTTTTAGGGAATCCTACTCAGTATTGTTATACTCACCACTGATCGGGTCTCGTTCCCACAAGTGTTGTGTTTATTAAGAAGATTCTTGGTTCGGTGTTAACTTTAGAGGATGTGGAGCTAGTAAAGCTAGATCTTAGTGTAACATGGAATAGATAGTTATCTATATGTTCTTGTTAGGAGATAGTGCATTATAGAGCTTCCATATTTTTAATTTTTTTTAGGTATGACTTTATGTCAGGATGTTGATCAATCTTGTTCACACATTTATTCTCATATTTTATATATATTTTTTCATGGATGTTTGTCATATGTCACATGTATATTATACTATAGTTTAATACTATGTATTGTTTTCATTATTTTATTAAATCTTTTAGATATTTGGATATGTGTAGGTTATTAGTATATGATCTCCCATGTGTGTGAAATGTCTTCTTAGTGTAATTCACTAGCTCCTAGCCTATTTGATGTGGGCTTGGGGGTGGCACGATCAGATTACTATCAGCCCAAGTGGGATCCTAATGAGTCGATTCAGGTCAGTCAGATTGGTATTAAAGTAAGTCTTTCTTATGGATTGATTTTAGACTTAGGAGTCTTCTGAGGTTTGGTTTGGGAACTTAGTACAAAGGTTTCAAGGGGTTTAGAGTTTCATTAATAGAAGAGGGAACCCAACACATATGCGGTTGGATTATGTATCCCTTTTTTAGGTATTTGATAATATATAGTCAAATAAAAACTCTAAGGATTCACTTTTAGGATAAAATGGGATGATACATACATCATGTAGCTTTTTAGTTGTGATTTTTCCCCATGAATTTCCTAAGTTATCTCAACCAAGTTTTCTTTAATCATCATTGGTTCATATAATTGAAAAAAGGATCCCACCCTATAGACAACCAATTAAAATTCAAATATAAGGTCTTAATGAGCCCATGTTGGTGATATAACCTATGTTCACTGATTAGGTAAGAAATAATGAATTTTTATAAGGAATCAAGTTATATGAACCTTCTTCCTATAACTAGAGGGAAGATCCACCACCAGTTGTCAAAATATTATACCCACCTATGATAGAGATTATGGAAGTACCCACTATATAGGATGAGACTACCTAAATTTTGATCACATTTTATGTGTTCCAACATGGTATGCCTTATAGGTTTTTAGGTGATCCTAATCCTCATGTGGTATAAGATTGGGAAAATTTAGTGACTCTTATTTTCCTATCTTGTTCATACATCCAAAAAATAGATAGTGATTCTTGCATTGAGTTTTCATAAGGGGTAAGATATCCATTGGTGGAATCTGGTTACTCATACACATGAAGAGACCACACTACATTGTTTAGATATTGAGTGATTATTTAGAGGGAAGAACTTTCCAGGGATACTAAGGATGGTACAAGTTTCGAAGTGTAATACCTTCAATAAAGTATTATGATTTTCATTGTATAAAGAATCATCCTTAAACATTACATATTCTAGTGTTTTTGAACTAGAATTCACATTATAGGATCTTCTCATTTTAGAGTATTTTAGAATTAGTAAAAAAGAAACTCTTACATAGTAAACTCATACATTACAAATGGATAGTTTTACTCGGTATGCAATTTTCCCACCAAAGGAAACCCTTTTAAAATAAAAAATGATTTATTTTCATGACACATATTAAATAATTTCATCAAGGCTTATTCTTTTTCTTTACCAATATTAAGACATGTGAAAAACATTTTAAAACTTGGGATGAGCACAAAATCTCAATAAGGGACATAATTAAAGTAGACTGTTAGTATTGTGAAAACATGAAATCCCATTAAAAACATTTTCTTAAAAACTTATTAGCAAGAATATAAAATAATATAGGTTTCTTGGGATATCATTACCATATCACTATTACAATCACCCTTACAAATGGAATAACCATACGGTCGACTTCCACCTCCAGAATACCCAATGCATTGGAGTTCTATAATGGGGATCACCCTTCGTATAAGCTATTTTGGGCTCACCCGTCTTTCATGAGATATAATGGGACTCAACCCTTTGTATAAGCTATATCGGGATTACTCATGAGCTATAATGGGGATAAAAACTTCATATAATCTATATCAGTCTCACCCATTAAATTTCTAAGTACCAACACATAAAATCTTGTAACTTTCAACATATCACTCGTAAAATTTCATTTTCATTCATAAGATAACCAATCCATTTTCCAAAAAAAATTTAAAACATTTATAAAAAGAGATCTTTGAATAAAAGTGTCCCATACCACTTTGAAACTTTTAAAGTAATATTCAAGAATTAACATTTTAAAACATTTATGTACATATAAATAAATCTATAAAATAATTTTGAAAACATGGACATGAATGAGAAATATTTAGAAGAATAAATCTTTAAAACACTTAAAACAATGTTTTAGTTAAAGTGTCTCATACCACTTTGCACATTTAAATTATAATACACATTAATGTAACATGATTATAGAAAAAATATGGATAAAAAAGTAAAATGGGTTGTATATACACTTTATTAAAAAATAAAGGTGCATATCATCAAGAAATGTCTCAATGAAAGGAGATTGAGACGAAATCACATACCTTAAGTATGGCTCATCACGTACAATATTTATCTTCCCCAATAATAAATATAGGTTAATCGTTTAATATCTTAAGAACCTTTATAAATTTTATTATTCCTTTTATATGACTATTATCATGTCATAAAAATTACTTAATTATTTATGTTCACATCGAATGTTTTGTCGATATTCGGTACTCAAGTCAAAAATGAACTTGGTAGGATGTCAATAGTCCATGAGGTCATAAGATCATCATCTCTAGAATAATATTCAGGACATAATAATAATTTTTAATATCAATTATACCTTTATATCCTTTCATTAAATATGGTTATGAAAAATGAATAATGTTACAATCATGGAGACGATAAGTCATACGTACGCATGAGTAACGTCTTCATTTTTCATTAATGAAAAGAAGGTAAGTACTATTTTATCTTTACATAATGATCATAACATAATTAATATTATATTAATAATTTAAAAATACTTATATATATCATATAAGTGGTGTAGTGAATAAAAATGAATCACATCTCTTCATGGAGGTGATAGTTCACATGTACGCACGAACGACGTTATCATTTTTATGTACATAGAAAGTAAGAACTTAATTTATATATTATTATATTATAATGATTAATATGTCATGAATATCATATATGAACATTAATTCCATCATTATAACCATTATTTAAATACATTTATGAAAAAAAGCTATATCAGTTCGTGAGGCGGTTGTAACGTCCCGGTTCCAGAAGCCACCCAGAGGCGGTTTCCACACAGAGTCGTGTGCTGGCATGTACTTTTAGAGTACATGGCATGTATTAGGTTTTTTTGTACTCCACTTTAACTGGCCTCCAGTTCACCCCTACACACCGTGTGTGTGGCCCGGACACGGCCAGCACATGGCTTCGAGTAGGAAAAGAGTGCACGGCCTGTACTCATAATGTACACGGCGTGTACTTCAAAAACTTCCAAAAACTCCATTTTTCTTAAAAACTCCAGAAAAAGGAAATAAATACCTGAAAAAAAGATCTGAGTTCTTACAAACTTCCCCCCTTAAAGAAATTCATCCCCGAATTTCCCTAACGAGGCGGAGAAGAAGAAACCTCGAACAGCTCTAGCCACTGCGATCGTACATCGGCCTCCCTTTCCCTGGTCTCGTCCTGTACTCACTCGTGCTTCCATAGCACCCGTACTAGAGGAACAGACCGCCCATGGAGAATCTCCGTACTGTGATTGACGATCCGGATGGGATGTTCCTCAAATGATGCATCCGCTTCGAGCTCAACTTCCTTAGGCTGAAAGACATGAGATGGGTCTGAAAACTAACGTTGGAGCTGAGAGATGTGGAAGACGTCATGCATGGACCGATACCTCTGAGGTAACTACAACCGATAGGCAACTGGCCCAACTCTCTCCAATACCTCAAACATCCTGAAGTACCATGGTGAAAGCTTACCCTGTCTCCGAATCCTCTTGTGTCCCATTCTCGGTGCAACATGCAGGAAAACCTGATCCCCAGCCTCGAACTCTACAAGTCGTCTCCGCTGATCAACATAAGACTTCTTTCAAGACTGTGATGTAGCCATCCTCTTCTGAATCAACTCTATCTTCTCTGAAGTCTCCTAAACAAGACGAGGTCCCAGTAAATATGCCTCTCCTACCTCCAGCCAGCATAAGGGTGATCGGCATGGTCTATCGTACAAAACCTCGTAAGGTGCTATCTGTATAGTCGCCTGAAAACTATTGTTGTAGGCGAACTCCACCAGAGGAATATGATTCTCCCAAGAACCGACAAAGTCTAGAATGCAAGCTCGGAGCATATCCTCAAGAACCTAGATTGTACACTTGGACTGGCCATCTTTTTGGGGATGGTATCTCGTACTCAAAAGTACCTGGGTACCCAAAGCCTTCTGAATTCCCTGCCAGAACCGATAAGTAAAGCACGCATCCCTTTCTGAAATAATAGAGTGTGGAACTCCATGAAGACTCACAATCTCCCAGATGTAAAGTCATCCCAGATCATCGACACTGAAGGTATCCTTGATCTGCAAGAAGTGAGCGACCTTCGTAAGTCTTTCTATGACCACCCAAACAGCATCGTTCCCTTGAGGTGACCTCGGAAATCCAGTCATGAAGTCCATCGTGACATCGTTCCACTTCCACTCAGAAATGGGTAACTACTATAGAAGGCCTTCAGGTTTTTGATACTCTTCCTTCACCTGCTGACAAGTAGAACACCTCAAGACAAAACCAGCAACATCCCTCTTCATACCTGGCCACCAGTACTGGCGATGTAGATCCTGATACATCTTGGTGACACCAGGATGAACTGCCCAAACTGAGGAATGAAAGTCCTGCATCAGCTCCTTGTGTATGTCTGATGGCACCCATACGCATCCCTGGAAACGCAAGATCTCATCCTCGCCCACTGTCCATCCAGGAGGAGAGTCCTCTCCTGACACACTCTCCCGCATGACTAAGCCTTATGAGTCTGATAGCTGCCTCATCCGTACCCGATCAAGTAGTGTAGAGGTAACACCTACAGAAGATAGGAAAGTCTTTCCCTATATGTCGTGCACCTCCAGATGCATCTCAGAGAACAGAGTCATAAGCTGCCACTCACTGCTGGCCTCCTGAACTGCCTAAATCTGAGTTCTCCTGCTCAACGCATCTTCCACTACGTTGCCCTTTCCTAGCATATAGGCAAGCTAGAAATCAAAAGACTGAAGATACTCGAACCACATGTGCTGCCTCAGATTCATATCACGCTGAGTGAAGATATACTTGAGACTCTTGTGGTTGGTGAAAACCACAAGTTGATCTCCCATAAGATAGTGTCTCCAATAGCGTAAGGCATGAAAAACAGCCGCCAACTCCAGATCATGCATCGGGTAGTTCCTCTCATGTGGCCTCAACTGCCGAGACCTGTACGCAACGACTTCATCTCCCTGCATAAGTACAGTGCCCAGCCCGATACCTGAAGCATCACAATAGACTGTATAGCTCTTTCCTGGCTCTGTCAAGACTAGTATCGGTGCCGACGTCAACCTTCCCTTCATCTCCTGAAAGGCTGACTCACAAGAATCTGACCATAAGAACTTCACCCCATTCTTGGTCAGACCTGTCAATGGTGCTGCTAGGCGTGAAAAGTCCTGAATGAAACATCTGTAGTATCCAGCCAGCCCTAGGAAACTCCGTACCTCAAAAACGTTCTTCAGATACTCCCAGGAGACTATAGCTCTCACTTTCTCTGGGTCCACAGATACTCCTGCCTCTGAGATGACATGACCCAAGAAGTGAATTTGGTCCATCCAAAAGTGGCACTTCAAGAGTTTAGCATAATGTCGATGCTCTCTTAGTGTACTCGAAATGATCTCAAGATGTGTGGCATGGTCGTGTCATGTGTGAGAGTACACCAAGATATCATCCACAAATACCACGATGAAGGATTCCAGGTAAGGATGGAACACTCGGTTCATTAGTGCCATGAAAACTGCAGGCGCGTTCGTGAGACCGAACGGCATGACTGTATACTCGTATAGACCATACCTGCTCCTGAAGGCTATCAGAGGTATATCTGATGGTCTAACGTGCAACTGATGATAACCAGACCATAAGTCGATCTTTGAGAACACCCGAGCTCCTCTAAGATGATCAAAGAGGTCATCAATCCTTGGCAAGGGATATCAGTTCTTGACCATCAACTAGTTCAGCTTCTGATAATCCACATAAAGCCGAAGGGTACAGTCTACCTTCTTCACAAAAAGGACAGGTGAACCCCAAGGAGAAGTATTGGGATGGATGAAACCCTTTGCCTGCAACTCCTCCAACTGCTTCTTGAGCTCCTGAAACTCTGGTGTAGCCATCCTATAAGGAGGAATGGACACCGGTGCTGCTTCTGGCACGAGCTCAATAGAAAAGTCTACCTCACGCTCCGGAGGAAAACACGAAAAGTCCTCTAGAAAGATTTCTCTAAAATGATCCACCACTTGAGGAAATTCTAGCTGCGAAGTTCCTTGATCATCCAGATAAAGACTAGCAATCTGGGTCATCACCCTTCCTAGCACATGATGCTCGAGTCCTGCTTGACTTTCCTGAACATCCCACTCGCCTATATGAAGGAAGTATTCACCCTCTGGTGAAATGAAACTCACCCTGCGACGATAACAATCGACGAATACCTGGAAGGGAACCAACCAGTCCATCCTGAGAATGACATCATAGCCTATCATCTCTAGGACATAGAGATCCCATAAGAAATGATACCCTACAACCTCGAGAGGGAACTCTCTACACTGGCGTACACTAGATGTCCTCATCCCCAAGGGTGTGTCTAGTGTCAACGAGTCGGCAGAAGAAAAGACACAGAGCCCAAGGCTCTCCATAACAACAACAGAGATAAAGCTATTCATAGCACCAGTATCGAAAAGAGTTGAAGATAAAACTGAGTCTACTAAAATCATACCTCGAACTGTAGAAGGTCTGGGATCCTGCTCCTGATAGGTCTGCTCTACCACAAAATTCTGGCCTCCCCGCAGCCCTGTGACCCTTCGTGACCACTCTGATCTGAACCTCCCTGTTGGCGCTGAGGGACTGGTGACTGACTGTCACGGCCTCGACCCCCACCTCGGCCTGAACGGCCGGAAGAACTCCAGTACCCCGACTGGTGTGAAACTGGTGGTGTTGATCCTAAATGAGGAGTCTTAGAAGAACCCTCGTCACCAGCAATTGGTGAGAAAACCAGGAAGAAACGCTGAAATTAACCCATCTTCCCGCATGATCGGCACTCCACTGGGTCTCTCTAGCACTCCAGCCTCATGTGACATGCCCTTCCACACTGGTAGCATACAACCTGGCTACCTGAAGATGTATCTCGCCTCCTTGGATCACCGCGCGTAGGCTCCCTATGGCGCTTCCTACTATCAACTAGAGGAACACTAGCTCTGGAAGCAGAACCACCCTGGCTCACAGCTCTGGAGTCTCTCAGATTACGCTCTACAATTATTTTCTGGTTGACTATGGAAGTGATGGAATTCAACTGGAAGATATTCACCTGCGAGCGGATCTCCCGCCTAAGACCATCCTCAAACTTCCTTGCTAAGAACACCCCACTTCTATCTCAGAGGGTTGTGAAATGCTGCAGCTCGGTGAAACGAGAGGAATACTCCATGAAAAAAAGAGTACCCTGCTCTAGACTCATAAACTCCTAGGCTCGATTGGCCCTCAGGGTCTCCGGGTAGAAGTAGTCATAGAACATGCGCTGGAACTCCTCCCAAGCCAAAACCTGCTGATGACCCGCCTGTGAGATAATGTCCCACCACCTCTTAAAGGATTCTCGGTGAATGTAGGTAGAGAGCTAGACCCACCTCTCTGGAGGTGTATCTAGATGCTCAAAGATAGTCATCATGGCTTCCGGCCATGACTCTGTAGCCTGTGGTACTCCTTCCCTCAAGAAAGTAGGAGGATGATGCTACTGGAAAACCTGCGTCAAGTCTTCCATAGACGTGGTAGGAGGCGGTTCTCCCTGAAAGTTCTGCATCATCCTCATAAAACCCTCCCTGAACTGCACATCAGCGCCTGCAACTAGTATGACAGTTGGTGCCAAGGCTGGCCCGACTGGAGGATCGGCAGGAAGTCCCTGATCAGCCATAGCTGGCGTCTGATCACTGTCTGACAACTGACGTACAACCGGAGGACGTCTCGGAGGCATAGCTCTGAAAGATCAAAAGCATACCTTAGATTATGAGAACAAGGACAGATAACCAAGGAGTACTAAATGGAAACGGGAGAAATAAACACACATGATTTACAAAACATGACTACACGGCGTGTATAAACTCTACACAGCGTGTACTTAACTCCATTTTCCTGCCCGTGTCTCCTTGCACGGCTAACCCACATGGTCTTCTTAAACTGAGACTACATGGTGTGTTCCCTGTGGAAACGACGTGTAGTAGACAAGGTGACAATGACATGTGTTGTTAGTTTCACGGTCGGCTACACGGCTGAGACTACACGGCATGTTCTGAAGAAACACGACATGTACTTGAAGACATTTCTTGACCCGTGTTGTTGGTGACATGGCTAAGTACATGGCTGACCCTTACACGGCGTGTTCCGAACAAACACGACGTGTATAGGAGGAGAGAACACCGTCCCATATTGTTCGTGACACGACCAGGTACCTAGAACAAGACTACACAGCGTGTTCTTTACCAACATAGCATGTTCTACTTGAGCTTCCTCGGCCCATTTGTTAGGGACACGGTCGGGTACACGGCTCACTACCACACTGCGTGTACCTACTGTACATGGCGTGTTCCTGGAGGCATTTCTAAAATAGCGTGTCCCTGCTCACACGGTCAAGGACACGGTCTAAAAACTACACGGTTTGTAGTCAAAAAGTACATGCCGTGTATTCTGGGTTTTTCTGGGCAGTAGCTCAGAAACTGCACAGAAGCCCAGAAAACATAGAAAACAAGGCAAGAGGTGCCAAATTCTGATTCGTGAGGGCCCATACTCCTCAAGAATCAAAATTTGGAATTCATTTAAGCAAAGAAGAAAACAAACAATCCCCTAACAAGGCAACATAGATTCTATCAAGAATCTATCACAACAGCATGAATAATCTACACAAAGTCTATCACAACAGCATGCAATTGCTAATGCACCCTAGATGGCATGGCAAGAATGCATGGCATGTGATTTATACAAGTGCCTATATGATGCCTAAGATGGAATACCCTCATCTCATCGGGTTGCGATAGAAATAGAACCACAATAGTCAAGACCATAACAACACAAAGCATGTGAATCACTCTAGGTGAAATCATATCAACTGTAAATCTCAAAAACCAGTAAACTGCAATTAACGAGGTAGTATGGATTTTCCCTGTACACGGGTTAGCTACTCCCGAGCACAACTTAATACCAAGTACCTAATCTATCATATCCCTAGATAAAGGCTCCAAATAGTAAAACAAGAGAAAATAACCACCTCTGATACCACTTTGTAACGTCTCAGTTCTGGAATCCACCCAGAGGCACCCTGTACCCGGTTGGTCACATGGCCTCAAGCGCATTTCCCCAAACACCAGAGGCTGCCGACTAGCAGTGAGGGCCTTGGGTGTGATAGTGGGGAAACTATTCCCTCATTGGAAGAGTACATAGCGGAAGAGAAAACAAATAACAACAATAGTGGAAACAATAGACATCCAAACAAGAGTAAACCGCGGAAGACTGATAAATAAACAACTGGAGCTGAAATATATTTAAATGATGCATGATACATATGTGTCTAGGAAAATAGCTAAACAAGTCACAATTCTGAATACAATACTAAACCAAAGTTCAAAAGAAAAACAGATGAGCAACTCCTCAGCATTGCAAGCCTCGGCTCGGTCACATGCTCTCCAACTCCAGTGCAATCAAGAACCTAAAGTAGAAGGGTGTTTTCCCTTATCTATACTTGCAACAATATAATCTGTTTGGGCCCAAAAGCATGACCCAAACAGGGTGTGAGACAAAGTCCCAATAGGAAACCACCCAAAGATTTGTGCCTAACAGTCATTGAATATATGGTAGGTAAAGTACAGTAAGCAGTTAACAATAAGCAGGAACAAGGTAATACACAGCAGTAGCAATCCACAGATTCTAGCATATATTCTACAAACAAGAAACAGTTACTCAAGAAATCATAACAAAAAGGTAACCTCTGGGTAGTTCTCACAGTCTAACCCCTAAGGTTCAACCTACAAATACTGGCAACCCTCTATGAGGCACACACAGTCTCACCCCTCTGGTTAAGCTAAAAAATTAATAGACTCTCTGGGGAAGCACTCACCTTCAATTCACCCTATAGTCTCGTATCTTACTAAAGGCTCTCTGAGGAAGCACTCAACGTCAATTCCCCCTGTGGCCCGCGTCGAGGAACTACAGACTCTCTGAGGAAGCACTCAACGTCAATTCCCCCTGTGGTCTCGCATCGTAATTAAAGACACTTTGGAGAATCCCTTACGTTCATTCTCCATATGGTCCACTACACTAGGTTCTCACAGCCCTGTGTATAACAACATGCATAACACATGTATCGGCTCAAGTAAACCTCAATAACTACTTGGCCATCACTCTGAGGCTCAACAGCATAACAGTATAACAATGTAACAGTTCCACTATCCTACAACTAGGCATGGAAACTGGAAAAACGCCAAAAAATCATAACAAGCATGGAAAAACATCCAGATTACAGTAAAACCACACTATTCACAAGAAATTACCTCTACTCAAGCAACCAAGAAAAGCAGGAAAACAACAAGGGAAAAACAGGAAACATGCAATACCCCGTTCAAGGGTATTGGTGGAAATTTCACATAATATTCAACGACTTCCTACAGAAAGGCACAAACCACCTACCTCAATCCTAATAGATCGATATATGTGAACCACGATGACATATTCTCCTTAGAATGACGAAGATCTGAGAAAACATCAAAAACTATAAACCCACGATAACTTGAGAACAAGGAAGAATTGGAAAACAAGGCTCTAGGAGAAGGGAGAACTCACCGTTGCGATTTCAATGCAATCGACGCTGATCGATTCAGAGAACGGACGGAGGAACGAGGGCTCGTCGAAGATCCGTGGATTCCCGGCGCTCTCGGACGAAGAAGCTAGAGAAGAGACCTTTCTGTTGATTAGGTGCGAACCCGGTCCGTTTAATGAAAAAAAAGTACAGGGCGTGTACTTTTAGAGTACACGGCGTGTACTAGGTTTTTTCGTACTCCGCTTTAACCAGCCTCCACCTCACCCCTACACACCGTGCGTGTGGCCCGGACATGGCCAGCACACGGCTTCGAGTGGGAAAAGAGTACACGGAGTGTACTCAGAAAGTACATAGTGTGTACTTCAAAAATTTCCAGAAAATCCATTTTTCTTAAAAACTCCAAAAAAAGGAAAGTCATCCCTGAAACGAAGATCCGGGTTCTTACAGCGGTAGTCCTCCATATACACGAATGAAAAGTTAATTTCCCATTTGATGAAATTAGATATGGATTTAGGTGATGATATTAATATAATAACATCTAAGTATATTTAGGATACTATATTTATTATATAATAATAGTTGAAGGAGATTTGAAAGAAGTGGAAGAAGAAATAAAATATAAACACTTAAATAGAAACAATACCTCTTTTTTGGTTGATCGCCTTTGCAAAACACATTAAAACCTCAAAAGAGGGTGTTCTACCTAAACTAAGGATTCAAGAATGTGGGTAGAGGTTATAGAAATGGTTTTATGCATAGATTTCCCAAACCAAAAGGTTTTATAAGTGTGATTAATAGAGAGGAATGAATTCATTTTTATAGGATAGTGGAGGGACACCCATGGAATTATTAAAACTATTAAATTAATATAAATTCAATTTCTATAAAAAATGGTCTCAAACTGATTTATTTAAAAGATAGGATGATTTTTAGTAGAAATATAATAATCTAATTAAAATTGAAATTTTTTTTAATATTTTTTAATCCTTATATTTTTGTTTGAACCACTTTTAACTCTTACTTACTTATCAAGTAATTTACATTTTGAGAGTTACAATAATTACCAAATCATGTTATATGACCAATTAATGAGTCATCAATGAAATTTTTAGACTAATATCAACTATTTTTACAAATATTATATTTTTATAAATTTTATATCATTTAATTAAATATTTTATATTTTAAAATATTAATTATGTCAATTTCAACATTATTCATATCTGAATTTTTTTAAAATTCAAAAAAACTTGATTCCTTAGAATAAACTACATTAACTCAATACTAACTTAAAATAGTCACCCATGAAATTCATGGATAAATTCAAATATATCAATTTATATTTATTTAAATATTATTAATATCATTTATTTGATTCTTTCTTTAATAAATCCATTATTGCATCATCATTGTATCACCATTAAATATAATTATTTATTTCTTAGAAATTGTAAATAAATTACCATTATGTAGGTAATATTTTTATCTTTCTAAATAATATTTATAGTAGAATATATCCCTTGTATAACTCTATATTAAAATAATTTACTTTTTAAAAACAAAAGTGTAACAAAAAAGACTATTCATTGAATATAATATTATAGATGCATTAAAGTAATCCAAGTGGCTCCAAGTGATCCTAAAATAGAAAAAAAAGGATGCTCATGGTTGGGATACACTCATATAGTTAAATTAGGACAAGTGTAAGGGTAGTTTTATAATATTATAATATTATTTTTACATTTAATTACCATATTTACCTTTAACTGAGGTATTAAAATTTATTATTAAAGTTACTATTCATAATGCCCAAAAATAAAAGGGAACTATTTACATAATTTTGACATTATGATTCCAAATTTGGAATCTATTTTTCCAAATGCAAAACACAGTATTGGCAGAAATTAATTAAAAATTAATCTCATTGATATAATAAGAAAACGGGTTTTTTAAGAAAAACATTGAAAAGTTCACATAGTTTTTATATCAAATTTCAATATAAAATTGATTCCAATGACCAAAATTGGATTAAATGATAAAAAATTAATTTAAATATACTTTAAAACTAATTAAAACTAGAATATAACTATATAAATAACTTAGATGAAAAAATAGTTTTGAATTAAAATGCATTATTTTTCACTATTCATTAAAAAATTATTATTATCAAAAAAATACCAAAAAATTATCCAAAGTAAAATTTTATGCCCCAATTCAAAATAAGAACTTTATTCTATCCAACAGAACTTATAAAAGTGTCAAAAATAGATTTAAAATGGGTCTCCATCAAAAGGTGGCAAAACTGTACTTTTTTTTAAAATACTTCTTTTATCCAAAAAATTAAATTTTTTCTTATATCATGCATAGAAAACATATAAGATGAAATTTAAACATTAAATTGAATATATTACATATATATTTCATTAATAAAATCTATCAAGAGTGATTTTATTATTTTATACACTTCCTTATTTTCCTTTAAATAGTTTTTCAGGAAAAAAACCTTTCCTTTTATTTAAAAAGGGTTTTATTTTCATTTATAAATAATTGTTCACAAAAGAATTAATTATATACATGTGTAAAACATATTTTCATAAATCAATTAAAACTGTTCATTTCTGCCATTTTAACAGCTAGGTTATAAGGTAACATAATATTATTTATTTGTTCTCTTAAGTTCGATGTGATGTATTATGTATGAAATCAAATGTAGTGACTCTTTTTTAAAAACTAGAGATGCCACATTATCCCCTAATTTGGATATTTAATCCTCAAAATTTGAATTTGGGTTTGATAACTAAGGTATGAATTTTCAAAATACCTTTATTTCAATCCCACATTAGAAAAATGATTAATAAAACTGCCACTTTAAAAGAAATAAATGATAGTACAAAGGTCGCCTAAGATAACACATACTAGGATTCCATGTAGAAAAACATAGATATTGAAGAAAAACTAACCATCATTTTCTGATAGAGAGTGATAAAAAACATGATCAAGATAAATTTAACAATCACAAAACCATAAATTTGTGATTGGTTAAAAGGTCATTTATTTTATGGTAGGAAAATTAAATGGAAAAAAAATTGATTTAAGATCCTTTTCATAAATTTAAGTAATTATTTTACTTCTCTAAATAAGAACATGAGGAAACATACTTACTTGATAAGTATAGTTTTATTCTTTAATCAATTTCCACCACAAACTCATCTTTTTCTCCAAACGATGAGTATTCAAGATGAATCAACTTCTACAGAATCACATAATCTACAAAATATTAACTATCTATTTATCCTATCAAGAAACATTAACCAAAACCAATATATTCAGGATAAGATAAAAAATAAACCATTTGATGATGAAAAACTACTTTTGATCTCAAAAAGTCAACTGTAATACCTAAAGTTCAACATAGACAATTAAAAAAATAACTATCCTTAAAATTCATCAAAAATATTATAACTAAGATTAAATCCCAAAAATCATAAGGATTTAATCCAAAAATATTCCATGATAAGTTCTAACATTTAACTCCAAATAACATCAACCATTCTCAATGTCTCAAACCAAAAAAGTAATTAATCTAATCACATATTCTCCATGGTAGGTTAATTATTTCCATAAATAACCTAATTTCCCATAATTACACAAATCAAATCATAGACTCTTCCAAAATATAATTCATCCACTACTATTCAATTAAAATTAAAAATTATTCTATTTAACTTAATGATATAAAGTTCTCATAATAGTGAACATCTTCTAAAATAACATTTATCACTCAATCACCAAATCATTTTCCAATACCAAGGATATCCATTTGAAAAAACTTAAGTTCCCGAAATCAACTTATTATTATTTAATCAACTCCTTTAACTAAAAATAAAAATCCACACTAACCAGGGACTTCACGTAGGCTAGTGGTATGTAATAAAGTCCTGTTTCACTTCGGTTGTGGTTTCGATTCCCACAGCCTTGTCTAACACGATGGGTTTTCACACGGTCTGCGTGTTATTATTTTTTGAAAACTATATAATTTTATCAAATTCCCAAAAATGACATAAAATACTAAAAAATAACCATAACATATTTTAACCTCAATTTTTACCTCAGACCCTTCATTTTTTATCCCAAAAATTAATAACCCATAATTTACTCAAAAATAAATGTCTCCAAAAATACCATTAATAACCTTAAAATTTTTGAACATAAAGCCTCAAAATGGATTTCTAAGACATTAAACTTATGATCAAACTGAAAATTATAAACTCATATGATATCTTAATCTCTTAATAAGACATCTTAATCTCTAAAGTTTCCTAAACCATCCTCTGATACCAACTATAAATACTTGTACTTAAACATTACACATTCAAGTGTTTTTTAACTATAATTTATATTAGATGATATTTTAATTTTAGAGTTTTAGATAATTAGGAAAAATGAGACTCTTAAATAGTAAAACCATACACTACAAGTGGATTTTTATACTTGGTATCCACTTTTTCCACCAAAGGAAACCCTTTTAAAATAAAACATGATTTATTTTCATGACACATATTCAATACTTTCATAAAGGCATCTTCTTTATCCTTACTAATCTTAAGACCTATGAAAAAACATTTAAAACTTGGGATGATAATAAAAGCTCAGTAAGGGACATAAATAAAGTAGATCCTTAGTCCTATGAAAACATGAAAACCCATTAAAATGTTTTCTTAAAAACTTATTATAAAGAATAGAAAATCATGTAGCCTCTTGGGGAAATCATTACCATATCACTCTTAAAATCACCCTCACAAATGGATTAACCATATTCTCAACTTCAACCTCTATAATACCAAATTCATTGGAGAGATTTAATGGGGCGCACCCTACATATAGGCTATTTCGGGCCCACCCATATTTCATGAGCTATAATGGGACTCAACCCTTAGTATAAGCTATATCAGGCTCAGCCGTGAGCTATAATAGGGATAAACCCTTCGTATGATCTATATAGGGCTCACCCATTAAATTTTAAAGTACCAACACATATAATATTGAAAATTTCAACATGTCACTCATAAAATTTCATTTTCATTCTTAAGATAACCAATCCATTTTCAAAAAACCAATTTAAAACATTTATAAAAGTGATTTTTGATTCAAAGTGTCCCATACCACTTTGAAACATTTAAAATGATATTCTAGAATTAATATTTTAGAACATTTATGTTCCTATAAATAAATCCATAAAAGCAGTTTGAAAACATGGACATGAATGATAAATATTTAGAAGTATAAATCTTTAAAACACTCAAAATAATGTTTTAGTTAAAGAGTCACATACCACTTTGCACATTTAAATTATAAGCCATGTGAAATTAGCATGATTATAGATAAAATATGTGTAACACCCCGACCCTATATACCCAGAGTCGGTGCGTTATTACATAACATTGGCATGATCACAAGAAATATCAAGTCTTGAAAGACCGATTAATTTAGTATCCTTGGAAACAGTAGATATATTCATAAGTCTTACATTACATCATAAGGTAAAAAAAACTACAACAACATCTTGTCTTCATATCCCATCATACTATCCCTGCAGGTTATTCATAAATTACTTTTTCACATCCTTGGAAAAAAATAAAACATTGAAAGGGGTGAGCTCAGATGCTCAGTAAGGATAACAATATAGCAGAAGCTTCCATAGATAATCATAAACACTTAAAGAAATTTATAACTAAAACAAAAGCCTTTGAAACTTGAACTTCAATATAATATGGAAAAGATAAAATGAAATAATGACATTTACTTATTCACATGGATATTATACTAGTCAAACAATCACATGAAATATCAATAACCACTTTCATAATGATGGAATTCATAATGCCAGACTATCATAACCACATAGTCAAGGCCTCGTGCCAAGACTACAAATACGATTTTTCCAAGGCCTTGTGCCAAGACACTAGTTTGTCTCATGAGACCTACCGATGCATCGAGGATCTATAGCGGGCTCCACCTGTCACTTATTAAGTCCAATGCATTCCTCATATGAACAGGTTTAAACATAACATAAACATTCGTATTAAAACTAGCATACGAAATGTCAATACTTGATCCACAAACCATGAATGGTATAAAAATATCACATCCACAGTCAAACATAACTCATTCGATACAATATGGAAGATTGTATTGTATCATATTATCCTCAATTTAGAATGATGAAGGATATTTACATAGATGAAAATAATCATCAAAACAATTAGAGGAAAATATCCCCCTTTTTCTTGAAATCATTTAAAAGTCACACTATTTGTCAAGAATCCATTTAAAATAGATTTTAGAATCGAAGTGTCCCATACCACTTCGAAACTTTTAAAAGGAATTTTGATATTAAAACATTAATGTCCATATAAATAAATCTTTAAAACAATTTTTAAAACAGGGACATTAATGAAAAAGATTTAGGATAATCAATCTCTAAAACACTTAAAAATGTATTCTAGTTAGAGTTTCTAACCAAACGAGAGACAATTGAATACAAATAATTGAGGTAATCAAAAATTTATAATATCATGAGAATAAAGGGATTAATGATATACTATGTCAGAGTACATTATATACACCGTATAAAAGTGATTCGGTGTATAACAACAAAGAAGTCTCAATGGAATGTAAATTGAGATGAATTTTCTTATAAAGACCATATCCTTTGGTTAAGGATAAATCAACGACATAATTATGTGTGACAAATATAAATACACTCAATATGATTGGATATTTAGTGTAAATCAATCAGATGAAATTAACACATATTCTTGTAAAAACAACACCAATGAATTGGATATTTAACTCAACAAATGGAGATTGAGTTAAAATTACTCTTATCAAGTTCATACCGATGACTTGAGAATTTATCAATGGAGTGATTATGTGTATAAAAATTATATCCACAGAAAGGGGAGTGGAAATTATGACATAATCAAATGAATAGTGATTCTACACATAATCTTGGAGTAAAATAATCAATGAAGTATGCGTAAAGCTGAATGAGTGGAAATTGAAATTTCAAATTCCCTTATTGATTTCGTAACATAAAAAACATACACCCATGAAAGAAGGATCATACAATGATGATTTAAATATACATGAATTAAAGTATATTACACAATGAATACAAACATGGGCAGTACACACACCACATGTAATAAATAAGTGGTGAACAATGGAATTCTCACGGAATTAAAAGTGAGATAAGAAACCCCTTACTTTGTAATTTTTCCTTGGTCGACGGTAGGTTAACCTCCTATATAATGGTAAAATAATTGTTATTGAATTATAAAAGAATAATTTACATTAATATGATATCATATATGATCTTTTAACATTGATTTGTTAATAATATCTTAGTATTATCGTCATTTCGGGTGTTAACTTACTCGTTTTCCTTTATATTCATTGTTACGTAATCCGTGTTTGTTGTGGATAGGTTGTATCTTATTCATATACAGAATTATATCAAGTCCTTAAACATTATTGTAATCATCAAATGATAATTATACTTGAATGGATATGATGGAGAATGAATCTCATCGCGTTCGTGGAGATGGTAGTCTGTACGTACGTACGAGCGACAATATCATTCTTTTGATGTTAAAATAATATATAATTGGATGTTATATCATATATAAAGAATAATTACCATGTTATATTTATTATTTACAAGAATTACACATCATTATTATACCCATCAAAATAATAATTTATTGAATGACAATTACACCACGACGTGGAGACGGTAAGTCGTACGTACGCGCGTATGGTGACATGCCATTCAAAGGATTGATAGAATACTGAATATGGTTGTACCATATTTATAATAACATCACAGTATATATAAGATACTGGATTTATTATTTTAGAATATAAATAACAAAGAAAGAAGAAGTTGAAGAAGAAAGGAACTTGAAAGAGGGTGGTGAAAACATTACCTCTTCTTCGGGTTCTTCCTTTTGATTTGATCAAAAGGGATCCTTAGGTTGGCTTTCTGATCAAACTAAGGCCTCTAAGTTGTAGTGAGGGAAGTTCGGAGAGTATTTTGGCAGGTTTTGGCCGAACCAAAAGGCTTTGAATGTGTTAATTAGTGAGAAGGGGGAGTGCCCTTTTATAAGAGGGGTGAGGGGCACCTTTGGAAAAGCTAAAAATATTATTTTATAATAAATTCATATTCGGTTTAAAATGGATCCAAAGTGGATTATTTAAAGTTTAAGGTTGGGATGGGTCGTAAACCACTCAAACAATATAATTTAGACATGTTTTGGTCATTATATTAACCTTATCTTTAAGTATTAACTCTTAGTTAATTAGTTTCACTTTTACAATGTCTCTTTGTATTTTTATATTATATGGTTAATAAACTTACTATATACATCCAAGCGACCCACAAGTGGTCCATTAATGATACACCTATCATTATATAAGTATCTTGGCCTAACTTTAGATTTTTATGAATTGAATATAAATTAATAATATAATATTTGTTTTAAAAACTCTTTTATGTCAATTTTGACATTATTGGGTATTTTGTTTTTGATAAATTCATAACAGCATTATTACTTCGAACACAATTTATATAATCAATACTAATATTTCATATTAACCTAGAAAATTAGTGGAATTCATAAAAAGTCTCAAATTACATTTATTTTGATATTTATAATATCAATTATTTTAATATTTCATTAATTAGGTAATTACTGTATCACCATTGTGTCATAAATAAATTAAATTATTTAATGTCTAAAAATTATAAATAAAATACCATTATGTAGGAAATATTTTTATCTTTATAATTAATATTTAAAATCGAATTTATATTATGTATAACCCTATATTAAAAATGTTTTAGTAAATAAACATTGATTTTAAGTCTTTTAACTCTTCTTTGAATTAAATAATAATAAATGTCCTAATCTAATAAAAGTGGACCTAAATGATAATATTTTACTCCTAACGTTGTTTTTGGTCGAGATACACTTGTCCAATAGAATTAGGACATGTTTTATGGTAATATTAATATCATTTTTACCTTTAATTACCCTATTTACTTTTAACCGTGGTAAATAAAAGTAGAAAGTTACTATTCACCAAAAATTATTTTCATCTCATTGAACCAAATTTTACTCCTTGATAATAACTGTGTCTCTCGGATTTTCGAAATTCCACTCACAGAAGCGGTAAAATTAAGTTTTATGAAAAATTCAATTTTTTAACTACCACTTAGTGGTTTCACTATTCATCAAAAAATGAAAGTTTCCAGAAAAATACCAAAAATTAGGCCTAAGCTATATTTGATATTATGAATTCAAAAATGATTTCTATTTTACCAAATTCAAAATAAATAAGTTTCATTAATTAATTTAAAAATTAATTCTCATCGTCAAAACAAATAGCATGTTTTTAAGAGATAATAACTATCAAAAGATTGACACTTGTTTATGTCTGGTTTAAATGTGGAATTACATCCAATGACCAACATTGTATTAAATGGTAAAAATATATTCTAAATATACTTTTAAACCACTCAAATTAATAATTTATCACTATTAATTATTTCTATTAAAAAAGTTGTTTTTAATTAAAATTTAGTAATTTTCACTATTCATCAAAATATGAAAGTTATCCGAAAAGTACCAAAATTTCACCCTAAGCTAATTTCGATATTAAGGATCCAAAAATTAAGTCCATTTCGAAAGATAAAATTTATAAAATTTCAAAAAGTAGGTATTACTGTTTATAACGGCTAGTTTGATTGGTTGTGGTGTGTTAGAATCTCGAAGTTGCGTACAATGCACGCCGTTGTATTATTCAAAGGGAAACCTACCATCAAAGCTTGGGGTGTTACAATATGGATACATAAAGTCAAAGGGTGTTTATATACACTTTATAAAAAAATAAAGGTGTATATCATCAAGAAATGTCTCAATGAAAGGAGATTGAGATGAAATCCCAAACCTTATGTTTGAATCATCACGTACATTATTTATCTTCCTAAATAATAAAATTAGGTTAATTATTTAATTTATTAAGAAAATTTATAAATTTTATTATTCCTTTTATATAACTATTATCATTTCATTACAATTACTTATTTTTTTATGTTCACATCAGGCGTTTTGTCGATATTCAGTACTCGAGTCGAAAATGAACTTGGTAGGATGTCAATAGTCCATGAGGTCATAATTCCTTCATCTCTAGAATAATATTCATGAAATAATAATAAACTTTTTTATATAAATTATACCTTTAAATCCATTCATTAAATATGGATATGAAAATTGAACAACATTACAATCATGGAGATGGTAAGTCGTACGTACGCATGAGTAATGTCTTCATTCTTCCTTGATCATTATAGAAAGAAGGTAAGTACTATTTTATCTTTAAATAATGATCATAAAATCATTAATATAATATTAATAATTTAAATGTTCTTATATATAACATAAAATTGGTGTGGTGAATAAAAATGAATCACATCACTTCGTGGAGGTGATAGTTCACACGTACGCACGAACGATGTTATCATTTTTATGTGCTTGGAAAGTAAGAACGTGATTGATATATTATTATCTTATAAGGATTAATATGTCATTAATATCACATATGAACATTAATTCCATCATTATAACCAGTATTTAAAGACATTTATGAAAAACAAACTATATCAGTTTGTGAGGCGGTCGTCCGTCGTACACACGAACGAAAAGTTCATTTCCCATTTGATGAAATTGGAGATGGATTTAGGTTAGGATATTAACATAATAACATCTCATTATATTTAAGATACTTAATTTATTATCTCATCATGGTTGTAGGATATTTTAAGAAAGTGTAAGAGGAAATAAAATAGAAACACTTAAATAAAAATGATACCTATTTTTGGTTGATCACCTTTGAAGAACGCCTTAAAACCTCAAAAGAGGGTGTTTTGCCTAAACTAAGGCTTTAATAATGTGGGGAATGATTTTAGGAAGTTTTTTTGGAAGATATTGTCTGAACCAAAAGGTTTTGTAAGTGTGAGTAATAGAGAGGAATGAGTGCCTTTTTAAAGGAGAGGGGAGGGGCACCCTTAGAATTATTAAAAGTATTAAATTAATATAAACTAAATTTCAATTCCAAATGGTCTCAAACATATTTATTTCAAATATGTAATGATTTTTGGCCCAATAATAATCATCAAATTAAAATTATACAAGTTTTTAATACTTTTTAATCCTTATCTTTTTGTTTTAACCACTTTTAACTCTTACTGATTTATGAAGTAATTTACATTTTGAGAGTTACAGTAATTACCAAATCATGCCAAAAGACCAATAAATGAGTCATTAATGAAATTTTTAGACTTATAATTTTTTTTGGCCAAATAATAGTTTTTTATAAATTTCATATCATTTAATTAAATTTTTTATATTTTAAAATATGAATTATGTCAATGTTGACACTATTCATACTTGACTTTTTTAAAATTTCATAAAAACTTGATTCCTTCGATAAAAAACTACATTAAATCAATCATAACTTTTTATATTCATCCATAAAATTCCTATATGGAATCAAATATATCAAATTATATTTATTTTATTATTATTAATATCATATATTTTATTATTTCTTTAATAAATCCATTACTGCATCATCTTTGTGTCACAATTAAATTTAATTATTTATTTCTTAGAAATTATAAATAAATTAAAATTATGTAGGTAGAATTTTTATATTTCTAAATACTATTTATAGCCAAATATATCTTCTATATAACTCAATATTAAAAAAATACTTTTTAAAAACAAAAGTGTAACAAAGATGACTATTCGTTGAATATAATATTATAAATGCATTAAAGTCATACAAGTGGCTCCATGTGGTCCTAAAATTGACCCAAGGATTATCATGGTTAGGATAAACTCATGAAATTAAATTTGGACAAGTGTTGGGGTAGTTTTATATTATTATAATATTATTTTTACCTTTAATTGTCTGATTTACCTTTAACCGAGGTAATAAAATTTATTAATAAAGTTATTATTCATAATATCCAAAAATAAAAGGGAAATATTTAAATAATTTGGGCCTTATAATTCTAAATATGAAATCCAATTTTCCAAATTCAAAACACATATTTGGCAGAAATTAATTGAAAATTAATCCCGTTGACAGAATAAGAAAACAAGTTTTTTTAAGTAAAACGTTCAAAAGTTCACATAGTTTTTATATCCCATTTCAGTTTGAAATTGATTACAATAAAAAAATTAGATTAAATGATAAAAATATAATTTAAATATTCTTTAAAATAAATTAAAATGAGACTCTAACTATCTAAATAACTTAGATGAAAAATTAGTTTTGAATTAAAATGAAGTATTTTTCACTATTCATTAAAAAATGAATATTATCTGAAAAATACAAAAAAAAATTATCCAAAGTAAAATTTTATTCTCTTATTCAAAAGAATAATTTTATTTTGTCTAATATAACTTATAAAAGTGTAAAAAACTATATTTAAAATGGGTTCTCCAACAAAAGGTGGTAAAACTTCACTTTTTTGAAAAATACTTCTTTTATCAGAAAAATTGAATTTGTTCTTATATCATGTGTAGAAAACATATAAGACGAATTTTAGACATTACATTGAATATATTACATATATATTGCATTAATAAAATCCATCAATAATGATTTTATTATTTTACAAACTCACTTATTTTCATTTAAATAGTTTTTCAGAAAAACATTTCTTTTTATTTAAAGAGGGTTTTATTTTCATTTATAAATAATTGTATGAAAAATAATTAATTATATACATATGTAAACCATATTTTCATAAATTAATTAATACTATTCATTCTCACCATTTTAACAACTAGGTTATAAGGTAACATAACAATATTTATTTTCTCTCCTAAGTTTGATGTGGTGTATTATGTATGTTATCGAACATAGTGTATCTTTTTAAAAAAATTGAGATGTTAAATTATCCCCCCTTTTGGAAATTTCATCCTCATAATTTTAATTTTGGGTTGTTAACTAAGGTGTGACTTTTCAAAATACCTTTATTTCAATCCCACATCAGAAAAAGGAATAATAAAACTACCACTTTAAAAGAAAGAAACAATAGAAAAAAGGTCACCTAAGATAACACATACTAGGATTCCATGTACGAAAACATGGATATGGAAGAAAAACTAACCATCATGTTCTGATGGATGGTGATAAAAACATGATCAGGATAAATTTAACAATCAAAAACCCATAAATTTGTTATTGGTTAAAAGGTCATTGATTTCATAGTCGGAAAAGTAAATGGAAAACATTTTTGATTTAAGATAATTTTCATAAATCTAAGGAATTCATTTATTTACTTGTCTAAGAACATAAGGAAACATACTTACTTGAAAAGTAGAGTTTCATCCATTAATCAATTTCCACCAAAAACTCATCTTTTTCTCCAAATGATGAGTTTTCAAGATGAATCAACTTCTATAGAATCACATAATACAAAAAACAATTAAATATTCATTTATTCTATCTTGAAACTTTAAAAAAACTAATATATTTAAGATAATATAAAAAATAAACCATTGGGTGATGAAAAACTACTTTTAATCTCTAAAATTCAACTATAGTACCAAAAGTTCAACATAGACCATTAAAAAAATAACTATCCTTAAAATTACTCAAAAAAATACTTAGAAACATTACCAACACATGGAACTCAATGAATCACCAATTTCATCCAATTCAATAAAAAATCCTTGAAAAATTCATAGGGAGAATTATTTTCAACAAAACAGTTAGCAACGACATGTGATCATCCTCTCAAAGTTCCCTCTATTAATTACATGAAGAACCCCCGTTTTTTTATGCTTGATTCCATGATTATACTTGGAATCAATGAAAAACCCTATAATGAAAGTATACAAAAAATAAATGTATATAATAAGAAAAATAGTAGGAATGATGGTGAATAATGTACCATAAATCATGATAAAAACACCTCAAAAACCACCTCCACTCTAGAGGGACTCACATTGGAGGAAGAACGAGGGGGACATCCAGCCACTCCCAATGCCCAAATTGACCTAAAACGTGAAGGGGGGAAAACATAAAATATTTATTATTCCCCTACTAATGAAACAACCCATAATATAGGTCTTGGAGTGACCTAATGGGTCACAGTCTTACCACCCCCAGGTAGAAGGCCTGACACCCTTCCATGTATCGGTTAAAGTGTGGGCCAAAGGATTATGCAATGATGACCCTTTTTCTATGATATTCCCAAGCCTTTGAGTTGTGAAATCCATCTCCTCTATATCATAGTAACCCAAACTCTTATCCATGATACCCTTCATAGAATTCCTTTACAGTGCGTCCTGAGGTTCAAATCTTGACTGATTTTCCTCCAAGAAAATCACAAAAGAAATAAACTATATTTTCCAAATCTGTACCTAAGAAGTACCTTAGTGATTTTATCCCTCCATTTATGGATCCACACCCATACATAACATAATTTCCATCTCCAAAATCCATGACACTCATCCTACCATGAAGCCCTTGGTCATGAGGTGACATTCTTTTTCCTTAAAAATCATTAAATAAAAACTCAATATTCTCAGACCCAATATGTAAGAACATATTCATGGCATGACACCACCCTTTATAGTGATACCTCTATACCTAAGTTCCTTACCTTATCCAAAAATTCAAAAAAACACACCATTTCATGAAGGCCTCAATCACGGCGTGACCCTTGTGAAAAATATCTAGACCTATATAAGGGTCCTTCATGATGTAACCAATGATTTGTAGTATAACCTAGTGTTTCTTGATATAATTTTCATCCGGGCCACCCTATACTTACTTCTAAATCAACCTAGGCACCCAAAAAACCTTATGGGAATTGATATTTATCAAAAAAATCTCCATTATATATTACAAGATTTCAAATTTTAATCTGGATCTTGATTCTCAAAGAATCCCCTAATCTGGGACCAAAATTCAAAATTACTTTGAAATTCACAACCCATAAAGATTTGGGTCATTACATAATCCCCACAATGTCAATTATCATCTGCAATATGTCTCAGTATTCCTTCAACCATTAATACTAAACAAATCTAGTCATGAATTCATCACCGACTCATTGCATTTTGACCTAGAATGTCGGATGATCTTCCACCGTATAACTCTCAAAATAGGGCTTGACTATTCATAAAAAGTTTATCCACCTATTCACTACCATTTACAACACTGATACAACACTTTCATGCACCTATCTATATTGATTCACTATGATATCATCAACTGATTCATCTCTAGGATCATTGTTCACCCCACCATAAGACTCTATTCATAAAGAATGATTCCATCCATTATATCCCCCACCATAGGAATCGCCTATTTGGAACATATTCTTAGTGGTCTATCAATATGATCATTTGGTTTCCACCTCACTGTACCTAATTCCACCCAAAAACCATTGATGGTCCTCCTTGGTCTGAACTTTCCAAAAAAATGCTCAACCTCACCCAACGACACTCTATATCATCATCTGATCACGAGGTATAAATTAAAAAAGGAAAACTTAGATAATACATACACCCAAACTGAAGTATGAGCCTAAAACATAATGTAATTAAATAATTCAGTCCTGGACTAACCAAATCTACCTCCATACTATCACCATGAACATTTTCGTACCTCTAATCTGGATCACCCTCTGATCACACCAATTCCATCTTGATCCCGATTCCAACACTCAAACTCCATCCAATACCATATCTGAATCCCAAATCTAGCTTCCACTAAGGAATCAGATAAAATAAAATCTCTCAACACACTGACATCCTAGTGGAATCTTGATCATCCACTGACTGGTCTCACTTCCTCCATGACCTTATCAACATGATGTTCATATGCCAATGACAAATAAGATGTACTTTACATAGGATTATCCTCACCAAATCTCTACTTAATAGGCACACAATATCAATAATCCACTCTCCATCCATTACCATATTCAATGATTGGACATGATTTTCTTTCTCATACCTAAGTGCTAACACTAAAAATAAATCATTATTCATTCTCATATCACTAGGAATTTCCTCCTCCTCATCCACTAAAATTATATTTATAACATGGGTTCCACCCTATAATATCCAACATTGAACTAACCACTATATGGATTCCCTTATAATACTCATCTAGTGAAACACTGAACAAATTCCAATATTGAATGTGTGTCTCTCTTCTTGGGCCATGATCACACCTCCCTGACAACCCATTCTAAGGAAAGAACTTAGATCAACCATACCATGTTACCTTGATCCATTTACTATTTATAACATCATTACTGAACCTTTAGGTCTCCTATAACCTAGAAAATAATTAATGGACCCATACATAGTCCACTCTTCAGTCCACAACCAAATGGGAATTGTGTGTACCCAGTGCGCACTTTCCCTCATGCATAAAGGCCTTTCCCAAACACCTATTCCAAGCCTCAATCTCCACTCCTGAGGCTGAGTGATCCTATAAATAAATTTATCATAGGTTCAGTCCAATAATTCATCTTGGTCTTATCCAAAGCAAATAGTTGTACGATCCTATATCACTCATACACACAACCTGACTCGTGCTACCATGATTCACAACTAACCTCAAATATAACCCATTATAAGGAATTCCATATGATCACCTGCAAACCATGGATCATTCAAAACCATAAATAATATACCCATTATCTACCCATCCTATATACAACCATCTAGGAACATTATCCATGGTACATAAGGCATCTGTATGCCTGCACTGCATGTATTGTATCAATTCCCATGCATCAATCCCAAATTCTAATCATCTACCCATGATTCCCATCACTAAGGGAACTCTAAATTTGAGGATAAAACCTCTCTTAGGATACTCTCATATATTATATATGATCTCAAAAATAGAAGTAAAACATCATGTTACTAAACCATAGCACTCGACTCACCAATATCCTAAGTAATATCTCAACACCACTACTCTCTCCCACTAATCCCATAAACCATGCGTAATAGAGGTCATAACTCAAAAACCAATATCCCTATTCCCATCTCAAATATAATAAGAAAACTTACATTCTAACACACCAACTAAATGGTTCCCACATATACATATCAGGAATCACATGTCGAGTCAACCGCCCACTCTCAGGAACCCATCCTCACTGGGCCTCTGAATACCAGACTACCCCTTGAGGATCATATCACATCCATGTGTAGAAAATAATATCATCCTAAGATGATTAGTATCAATTGAAACCATAATAATATATTCCAGTTAAGTATAATTCCTTTGTTAAGCTATATGGAAAAAATTATATAGGTTTTTGTTTCCACTTTAAGTAATTGAACCTATTTAATTTTCAGTAACTGGTATCACAATCACCCATAAGGGGTTAATTATTAAGTCATATAATTCCCATTCCAACCCACTAAGGGTCTAGATACATCCCTTTCATGGAGGGTATGTATATATTTCATTATAGAATATCTCATCATGCGATCCACATGACCTATCATCAAAAGAAACATTGTAGTTTAGTTGATTATAATTACTTGACAAGTTATATGGAAAAATTCCATATAATTTATTATTCAAACATTAAAAAATTGAACCCTACTCATTAGTTATTTCAATCACACTCAATCACATGTATTTCATGTGTGTTTTCTGTTCCAAGAAAGATGCATGTACACATGTCTCTTTCCAATAGGCCAAGAGACAAAACCATAATAACATATTAAATACACACATAATATTGAATAAATATCTCAATTGTAGCATCAAAAACCAATAAAAACAATCCCATATCCCTAGAAACATAACACTCTGAGATTTTATGATATATTCCTTTTTAAATAAATTTAATTTTGTTGATAGATTGTGTTACACGCAACGCTGATTTTAAACAAATTGTGATCTACTATTAAAATATTATGTGACCATTATAACCTAGCCATTAAAATTGGTGGGTATGAATAGGACTAACTAAATTATGAAAACTTTAAGTTTTATATATGTATATAATTAATTCATTGGTTATCAATTTATTATAAATGAAAATAAAAATCGTTTGAAGGAAAAAATAGATGTTTTTCTGAAAAACTATTTTTATGCACGCAATGAGTTTTTATATTAATAAATTAAATTGGTAATTATTAGTGAACTATTTTAATAAAATTTATATATTATAAATAAAATTAAAAAATTTATCATTAATCTATAATTTTTAATAGTCCTAAAATTAGAATAAATCCATTTTTATGCTTAAAGAAGTATTTTTCTAAAAATTGTCTTCAATTGCATTTTACACATTTATATTAAAATTGAATTTTTCCACTTTTAGAGATTGAATCATGAAAAATAGATTCCATATTTGGAATCATGAGTTTCATATTTGGTATATACTCCTCTTTTATTTTTTGTCAACATGAATAGTAACCATACTAAATTTTTGTCACCTCAGTAAGGGTAAAATGGGTAAAATAGGATTAAAACTTAATGATAAGGCTTTAAAATTTCTCTAACACTTACCTTTATCCTATTTTATGGGTGGAGTTCAGAAATTTACATCCATGTCTCAAATATATGGCCACTAGGATCCATATTTATTTGATTATGACCTTTATATTAATTTAAGTAAAGATAAAGTAAAAAATGTCACACTCTTGACTTTAATATATTTAATATTTTATCGTAAGGGTAAAAATAAATTATGATCGATTGTAAATTTTAATTTTAAAGATAAATTAATTTCAGTTATCATAGTTATTTATTTTTATTTTTTAGTGATTAAATGAATACGCAACACTGATACAATATTTATTCAATTAATAGAAAAATAAAATAAATGATTTTAAAAATATTAAAAGTTACACAATTTGGATGAATTATTGTGCTCCGAGAATTTTTTAGAAAAATATGACACATTATTTATGTGTTAAAGTATTATATTTTAATTCCATATTTTTATTTTTGTCTTTAAATACAAATTAAATGAATAGAGTCAAAAATGACATTAATGATACTTTATAAAAATATTATTTTAATAAATTATTTAAAAATCATAAAAAAATTAAAATAAGACAAGGTGGATAATATATGGTCTAAATTTTAATCCATTTTCCATTTATGGACCAATTTTTACCTTATAAGTAAATTTATTACACTTTAACTATTAAAAGGACGTTACCACGATTAAGGTTAAAATAAGTTAATTAAGGGGTTAAACGAAAAGATAAGGCTTAAAATGACACATAAACCTATAAATTTTTTTATTTTTTTATGATATTTAAAGTATATACTACATTATATTTTAATATCTATAAATTTTGAAGCATGTTTCTTGATAATGACATTATTATATTTTAATCTTTTAAGAAATTCCAAGAGTGCCCCTCTCCCTTATAAAAGGACACCACTTCCCTCTTTTTTTACATCGTTTTCAGCAACCTATATCAATAAATACATACCAATTTATATTATTAAAATCATTATCCATATTAAAGAGGTTATATTCTCCCCAAAATACCAACCATGGGGTCCTTAAGAGGAGATCTAAACGAGTTCTTTCCAAGAAGAGGTAATCACCTTAACCAATCACTTTCTTTTTCTTCTTCTTTTCCCCCCCATTAATATATTTTATTTATCATAAAATAATAAATTAAGTATAAAAAATATACTAAAATGTTATTATTATTATTAAACCACCTTTATTCACCCTCTTTTCCATCAAATGGGAAGTGAAAGTGTCAATTGTGCATACATACGACATATCGTCTCCACATAGCGATACAATTCATTTTCCATAACTATTTTCATGGACGGTTACTATGATGGATTTAATGTTTATATATGCTATTTATGAAATAAATATTCTTTTATAATTATATCGTCAATTATACCTTCTTACCTTCCAACCAGTTTGAAAATAATAATGTCGCTCGTGCGTATGTGTAAACTACCACCTCTACAAAGCGATGTGAATCATTTTTCGTTTTTGCTTTACATAGATGGAAATAAGAATGGATTTAATAAATATATATTATATATATGATATAAAAAATATTTTATAAAGATTAATTATTATATACATTTATTTAATTCCATCTGTCAAAAAGTGAATACAACGTTCATTTATTTGATTCTTTCTTTAATAAATCCATTATCGCATCATCATTGTATCACCATTAAATATAATTATTTATTTCTTAGAAATTGTAAATAAATTACCATTATGTAGGTAATATTTTTATCTTTCTAAATAATATTTATAGTAGAATATATCCCTTGTATAACTCTATATTAAAATAATTTACTTTTTAAAAACAAAAGTGTAACAAAAAAGACTATTCATTGAATATAATATTATAGATGCATTAAAGTAATCCAAGTGGCTCCAAGTGGTCCTAAAATAGAAAAGAAGGATGCTCATGGTTGGGATACACTCATATAGTTAAATTAGGACAAGTGTAAGGGTAGTTTTATAATATTATAATATTATTTTTACATTTAATTACCATATTTACCTTTAACTGAGGTATTAAAATTTATTATTAAAGTTACTATTCATAATGCCCAAAAATAAAAGGGAACTATTTACATAATTTTGAAATTATGATTCCAAATTTGGAATCTATTTTTCCAAATGCAAAACACAGTATTGGCAGAAATTAATTAAAAATTAATCTCATTGATATAATAAGAAAACGGGTTTTTTAAGAAAAACATTGAAAAGTTCACATAGTTTTTATATCAAATTTCAATATAAAATTGATTCCAATGACCAAAATTGGATTAAATGATAAAAATTAATTTAAATATACTTTAAAACTAATTAAAACTAGAATATAACTATATAAATAACTTAGATGAAAAATTAGTTTTGAATTAAAATGCATTATTTTTCACTATTCATTAAAAATTTATTATTATCAAAAAAATACCAAAAAATTATCCAAAGTAAAATTTTATGCCCCAATTCCAAATAAGAACTTTATTCTATCCAACAGAACTTATAAAAGTGTCAAAAATAGATTTAAAATGGGTCTCCATCAAAAGGTGGCAAAACTGTACTTTTTTTTAAAATACTTCTTTTATCCAAAAAATTAAATTTTTTCTTATATCATGCATAGAAAACATATAAGATGAAATTTAAACATTAAATTGAATATATTACATATATATTTCATTAATAAAATCTATCAAGAGTGATTTTATTATTTTATACACTTCCTTATTTTCCTTTAAATAGTTTTTCAGAAAAAAAACCTTTCCTTTTATTTAAAAAGGGTTTTATTTTCATTTATAAATAATTGTTCACAAAAGAATTAATTATATACATGTGTAAAACATATTTTCATAAATCAATTAAAACTGTTCATTTCTGCCATTTTAACAGCTAGGTTATAAGGTAACATAATATTATTTATTTGTTCTCTTAAGTTCGATGTGATGTATTATGTATGAAATCAAATGTAGTGACTCTTTTTTAAAAACTAGAGATGCCACATTATCCCCTAATTTGGATATTTAATCCTCAAAATTTGAATTTGGGTTTGATAACTAAGGTATGAATTTTCAAAATACCTTTATTTCAATCCCACATTAGAAAAATGATTAATAAAACTGCCACTTTAAAAGAAATAAATGATAGTACAAAGGTCGCCTAAGATAACACATACTAGGATTCCATGTAGAAAAACATAGATATTGAAGAAAAACTAACCATCATTTTCTGATAGAGAGTGATAAAAAACATGATCAAGATAAATTTAACAATCACAAAACCATAAATTTGTGATTGGTTAAAAGGTCATTTATTTTATGGTAGGAAAATTAAATGGAGAAAAAATTGATTTAAGATCCTTTTCATAAATTTAAGTAATTATTTTACTTCTCTAAATAAGAACATGAGGAAACATACTTACTTGATAAGTATAGTTTTATTCTTTAATCAATTTCCACCACAAACTCATCTTTTTCTCCAAACGATGAGTATTCAAGATGAATCAACTTCTACAGAATCACATAATCTACAAAAGATTAACTATCTATTTATCCTATCAAGAAACATTAACCAAAACCAATATATTCAAGATAAGATAAAAAATAAACCATTTGATGATGAAAAACTACTTTTGATCTCAAAAAGTCAACTATAATACCTAAAGTTCAACATAGACAATTAAAAAAATAACTATCCTTAAAATTCATCAAAAATATTATAACTAATATTAAATCCCAAAAATCATAAGGATTTAATCCAAAAATATTCCATGATAAGTTCTAACATTTAACTCCAAATAACATCAACCGTTCTCAATGTCTCAAACCAAAAAAGTAATTAATCTAATCACATATTCTCCATGGTAGGTTAATTATTTCCATAAATAACCTGATTTCCCATAAGTACACAAATCAAATCATAGACTCTTCCAAAATATAATTCATCCACTACTATTCAATTAAAATTAAAAATTATTCTATTTAACTTAATGATATAAAGTTCTCATAATAGTGAACATCTTCTAAAATAACATTTATCACTCAATCACCAAATCATTTTCCAATACCAAGGATATCCATTTGAAAAAACTTAAGTTCCCGAAATCAACTTATTATTATTTAATCAACTCCTTTAACTAAAAATAAAAATCCACACTAACCAGGGACTTCACGTAGGCTAGTGGTATGTAATAAAGTCCTGTTTCACTTCGGTTGTGGTTTCGATTCCCACAGCCTTGTCTAACACGATGGGTTTTCACACGGTCTGCGTGTTATTATTTTTTGAAAACTATATAATTTTATCAAATTCCCAAAAATGACATAAAATCCTAAAAAATAACCATAACATATTTTAACCTCAATTTTTACCTCAGACCCTTCATTTTTTATCCCAAAAATTAATAACCCATAATTTACTCAAAAATAAATGTCTCCAAAAATACCATTAATAACCATAAAATTTTTGAACATAAAGCCTCAAAATGGATTTCTAAGACATTAAACTTATGATCAAACTGAAAATTATAAACTCATATGATATCTTAATCTCTTAATAAGACATCCTAATCTCAAAAGTTTCCTAAACCATCCTCTGATACCAACTATAAATACTTGTACTTAAACATTACACATTCAAGTGTTTTTTAACTATAATTTATATTAGATGATATTTTAATTTTAGAGTTTTAGATAATTAGGAAAAATGAGACTCTTAAATAGTAAAACCATACACTACAAGTGGATTTTTATACTTGGTATCCACTTTTTCCACCAAAGGAAACCCTTTTAAAATAAAACATGATTTATTTTCATGACACATATTCAATACTTTGATAAAGGCATCTTCTTTATCCTTACTAATATTAAGACCTATGAAAAAACATTTAAAACTTGGGATGAGAATAAAAGCTCAGTAAGGGACATAAATAAAGTAGATCCTTAGTCCTATGAAAACATGAAAACCCATTAAAATGTTTTCTTAAAAACTTATTATAAAGAATAGAAAATCATGTAGCCTCTTGGGGAAATCATTACCATATCACTCTTAAAATCACCCTCACAAATGGATTAACCATATGCTCAACTTCAACCTCTATAATACCAAATTAATTGGAGAGATTTAATGGGGAGCACCCTACATATAGGCTATTTTGGGCCCACCCATATTTCATGAGCTATAATGGGACTCAACCCTTAGTATAAGCTATATCGGGCTCAGTCGTGAGCTATAATAGGGATAAACCCTTCGTATGATCTATATAGGGCTCACCCATTAAATTTTCAAGTACCAACACATATAATATTGAAATTTTCAACATGTCACTCATAAAATTTCATTTTCATTCTTAAGATAACCAACCCATTTTCAAAAAACCAATTTAAAACATTTATAAAAGTGATTTTTGATTCAAAGTGTCCCATACCACTTTGAAACATTTAAAATGATATTCTAGAATTAATATTTTAGAACATTTATGTTCCTATAAATAAATCCATAAAAGCAGTTTGAAAACATGAACATGAATGATAAATATTTAGAAGTATAAATCTTTAAAACACTCAAAATAATGTTTTAGTTAAAGAGTCACATACCACTTTGCACATTTAAATTATAAGCCATGTGAAATTAGCATGATTATAGATAAAATATGTGTAACACCCCGACCCTATATACCCAGAGTCGGTGCGTTATTACATAACATTGGCATGATCACAAGAAATATCAAGTCTTGAAAGACCGATTAATTTAGTATCCTTGGAAACACTAGATATATTCATAAGTCTTACATTACATCATAAGGTAAAAAAAACTACAACAGCATCTTGTCTTCATATCCCCTCATACTATCCCTGTAGATTATTCATAAATTACTTCTTCACATCCTTGGAAAAAATAAAACATTGAAAGGGGTGAGCTCAGATGCTCAGTAAGGATAACAATATAGCAGAAGCTTTCATAGATATTCATAAACACTTAAAGAAATTTATAACTAAAACAAAAGCCTTTGAAACTTGAACTTCAATATAATATGGAAAAGATAAAATGAAATAATGACATTTACTTATTCACATGGATATTCTACTAGTCAAACAATCACATGAAATATCAATAACCACTTTCATAATGATGGAATGCATAATGCCAGACTATCATAACCACATAGTCAAGGCCTCGTGCCAAGACTACAAATACGATTTTTCCAAGGCCTTGTGCCAAGACACTAGTTTGTCTCATGAGACCTACCGATGCATCGAGGAGCTATAGCGGGCTCCACCTGTCACTTATTAAGTCCAATGCATTCCTCATATGAACAGGTTTAAACATAACATAAACATTCGTATTAAAACTAGCATACAAAATGTCAATACTTGATCCACAAACCATGAATGGTATAAAAATATCACATCCACAGTCAAACATAACTCATTCGATACAATATGGAAGATTTTATTGTATCATATTATCCTCAATTTAGAATGATGAAGGATATTTACATAGATGAAAATAATCATCAAAACAATTAGAGTAAAATATCCCCCTTTTTCTTGAAATCATTTAAAAGTCACACTATTTGTCAAGAATCCATTTAAAATAGATTTTAGAATCGAAGTGTCCCATACCACTTTGAAACTTTTAAAAGAAATTTTGATATTAAAACATTAATGTCCATATAAATAAATCTTTAAAACCATTTTTAAAACAGGGACATTAATGAAAAAGATATAGAATAATCAATCTCTAAAACACTTAAAAATGTATTCTAGTTAGAGTTTCTAACCAAACGAGAGACACTTGAATACAAATAATTGAGGTAATCAAAAATTTATAATATCATGATAATAAAGGTATTAATGATATACTATGTCAGAGTACATTATATACACCGTATAAAAGTGATTCGGTGTATAACAACAAAGAAGTCTCAATGGAATGTAAATTGAGATGAATTTTCTTATAAAGACCATATCCTTTGGTTAAGGATAAATCAACGACATAATTATGTGTGACAAATATAAATACACTCAATATGATTGGATATTTAGTGTAAATAAATCAGATGAAATTAACACATATTCTTGTAAAAACAACACCAATGAATTGGATATTTAACTCAACAAATGGAGATTGAGTTAAAATTACTCTTATCAAGTTCATACCGATGACTTGAGAATTTATCAATGGAGTGATTATGTGTATAAAAATTATATCCACAGAAAGGGGAGTGGAAATTATGACATAATCAAATGAATAGTGATTCTACACATAATCTTGGAGTAAAATAATCAATGAAGTATGCGTAAAGCCGAATGAGTGGAAATTGAAATTTCAAATTCCCTTATTGATTTCGTAACATAAAAAACATACACCCATGAAAGAAGGATCATACAATGATGATGTAAATATACATGAATTAAAGTATATTACACAATGAATACAAACATGGGCAGTACACACACCACATGTAATAAATAAGTGGTGAACAATGGAATTCTCACGGAATTAAAAGTGAGATAAGAAACCCCTTACTTTGTACTTTTTCCTTGGTCGACGGTAGGTTAACCTCCTATATAATGGTAAAATAATTGTTATTGAATTATAAAAGAATCATTTACATTAATATGATATCATATATGATCTTTTAACATTGATTTGTTAATAATATCTTAGTATTATCGTCATTTCGGGTGTTAACTTACTCGTTTTCCTTTATATTCATTGTTACGTAATCCGTGTTTGTTATGGATAGGTTGTATCTTATTCATATACAGAATTATATCAAGTCCTTAAACATTATTGTAATCATCAAATGATAATTATACTTGAATGGATATGATGGAGAATGAATCTCATCGCGTTCGTGGAGATGGTAGTCTGTACGTACGTACGAGCGACAATATCATTCTTTTGATGTTAAAATAATATATAATTGGATGTTATATCATATATAAAGAATAATTATCATGTTATATTTATTATTTACAAGAATTACACATCATTATTATACCCATCAAAATAATAATTTATTGAATGACAATTACACCACGACGTGGAGACGGTAAGTCGTACGTACGCGCGTATGGTGACATGCCATTCAAAGGATTGATAGAATACTGAATATGGTTGTACCATATTTATAATAACATCACAGTATATATAAGATACTGGATTTATTATTTTAGAATATAAATAACAATGAAAGAAGAAGTTGAAGAAGAAAGGAACTTGAAAGAGGGTGGTGAAAACATTACCTCTTCTTCGGGTTCTTCCTTTTGATTTGATCAAAAGGGATCCTTAGGTTGGCTTTCTGATCAAACTAAGGCCTCTAAGTTGTAGTGAGGGAAGTTCGGAGAGTATTTTGGCAGGGTTTGGCCGAACCAAAAGGCTTTGAATGTGTGAATTAGTGAGAAGGGGGAGTGCCCTTTTATAAGAGGGGTGAGGGGCACCTTTGGAAAAGCTAAAAATATTATTTTATAATAAATTCATATTCGGTTTCTAATGGATCCAAAGTGGATTATTTAAAGTTTAAGGTGGGGATGGGTCGCAAACCACTCAAACAATATAATTTAGACAGGTTTTGGTCATTATATTAACCTTATCTTTAAGTATTAACTCTTAGTTAATTAGTTTCACTTTTACAATGTCTCTTTATATTTTTATATTATATGGTTAATAAACTTACTATATACATCCAAGCGACCCACAAGTGGTCCATTAATGATACACCTATCATTATATAAGTCTCTTGGCCTAACTTTAGATTTTTATGAATTGAATATAAATTAATAATATAATATTTGTTTTAAAAACTCTTTTATGTCAATTTTGACATTATTGGGTATTTTGTTTTTGATAAATTCATAACAGCATTATTACTTCGAACACAATTTATATAATCAATACTAATATTTCATATTAACCTATAAAATTAGTGGAATTCATAAAAAGTCTCAAATTACATTTATTTTGATATTTATAATATCAATTATTTTAATATTTCATTAATTAGGTAATTACTGTATCACCATTGTGTCATAAATAAATTAAATTATTTAATGTCTAAAAATTATAAATAAAATACCATTATGTAGGAAATATTTTTATCTTTATAATTAATATTTAAAATCGAATTTATATTATGTATAACCCTATATTAAAAATGTTTTAGTAAATAAACATTGATTTTTAGTCTTTTAACTCTTCTTTGAATTAAATAATAATAAATGTCCTAATCTAATAAAAGTGGACCTAAATGATAATATTTTACTCCTAACGTTGTTTTTGGTCGAGATACACTTGTCCAATAGAATTAGGACATGTGTTATGGTAATATTAATATCATTTTTACCTTTAATTACCCTATTTACTTTTAACCGTGGTAAATAAAAGTAGAAAGTTACTATTCACCAAAAATTATTTTCATCTCATTGAACCACATTTTACTCCTTGATATTAACTGTGTCTCTCGGATTTTCGAAATTCCACTCACAGAAGCGGTAAAATTAAGTTTTATGAAAAATTCAATTTTTTAACTACCACTTAGTGGTTTCACTATTCATCAAAAAATGAAAGTTTCCAGAAAAATACCAAAAATTAGGCCTAAGATATATTTGATATTATGAATTCAAAAATGATTTCTATTTTACCAAATTCAAAATAAATCAGTTGCATTAATTAATTTAAAAATTAATTCTCGTCGTCAAAACAAATAGCATGTTTTTAAGAGATAATAACTATCAAAAGATTGACACTTGTTTATGTCTGGTTTAAATGTGAAATTACATCCAATGACCAACATTGTATTAAATGGTAAAAATATATTCTAAATATACTTTTAAACCACTCAAATTAATAATTTATCACTATTAATTATTTCTATTAAAAAAGTTGTTTTTAATTAAAATTTAGTAATTTTCACTATTCATCAAAATATGAAAGTTATCCGAAAAGTACCAAAATTTCACCCTAAGCTAATTTCGATATTACGGATCCAAAAATTAAGTCCATTTAGAAAGATAAAATTTATAAAATTTCAAAAAGTAGGTATTACTGTTTATAACGGCTAGTTTGATTGGTTGTGGTGTGTTAGAATCTCGAAGTTGCGTACAATGCACGCCATTGTATTATTCAAAGGGAAACCTACCATCAAAGCTTGGGGTGTTACAATATGGATACATAAAGTCAAAGGGTGTTTATATACACTTTATAAAAAAATAAAGGTGTATATCATCAAGAAATGTCTCAATGAAAGAAGATTGAGATGAAATCCCAAACCTTATGTTTGAATCATCACGTACATTATTTATCTTCCTGAATAATAAAATTAGGTTAATTATTTAATTTATTAAGAAAATTTATAAATTTTATTATTCCTTTTATATAACTATTATCATTTCATTACAATTACTTATTTTTTTATGTTCACATCAGGCGTTTTGTCGATATTCAGTACTCGAGTCGAAAATGAACTTGGTAGGATGTCAATAGTCCATGAGGTCATAATTCCTTCATCTCCAGAATAATATTCATGAAATAATAATAAATTTTTTTATATAAATTATACCTTTAAATCCATTCATTAAATATGGATATGAAAATTGAACAACATTACAATCGTGGAGATGGTAAGTCGTACGTACGCATGAGTAATGTCTTCATTCTTCCTTGATCATTATAGAAAGAAGGTAAGTACTATTTTATCTTTAAATAATGATCATAAAATCATTAATATAATATTAATAATTTAAATGTGCTTATATATAACATAAAATTGGTGTGGTGAATAAAAATGAATCACATCACTTCGTGGAGGTGATAGTTCACACGTACGCACGAACGATGTTATCATTTTTATGTGCTTGGAAAGTAAGAACGTGATTGATATATTATTATCTTATAAGGATTAATTTGTCATTAATATCACATATGAACATTAATTACATCATTATAACCAGTATTTAAATACATTTATGAAAAACAAACTATATCAGTTTGTGAGGCGGTCGTCCGTCGTACACACGAACGAAAAGTTCATTTCCCATTTGATGAAATTGGAGATGGATTTAGGTTAGGATATTAACATAATAACATCTAATTATATTTAAGATACTTTATTTATTATCTCATCATGGTTGTAGGATATTTTAAGCAAGTATAAGAGGAAATAAAATAGAAACACTTAAATAAAAATGATACCTGTTTTTGGTTGATCACCTTTGAAGAACGCCTTAAAACCTCAAAAGAGGGTGTTTTGCCTAAACTAAGGCTTTAATAACGTGGGGAATGATTTTAGGAAGTTTTTTTGGAAGATATTGTCTGAACCAAAAGGTTTTGTAAGTGTGAGTAATAGAGAGGAATGAGTGCCTTTTTAAAGGAGAGGGGAGGGGCACCCTTAGAATTATTAAAAGTATTAAATTAATATAAATTAAATTTCAATTCCAAATGGTCCCAAACATATTTATTTCGAATATGTAATGATTTTTGGCCCAATAATAATAATCAAATTAAAATTATACAAGTTTTTAATACTTTTTAATCTTTATCTTTTTGTTTTAACCACTTTTAACTCTTACTGATTTATGAAGTAATTTACATTTTGAGAGTTACAGTAATTACCAAATCATGCCAAAAGACCAATAAATGAGTCATTAATGAAATTTTTAGACTTATAATTTTGTTTGTCCAAATAATAGTTTTTTATAAATTTCATATCATTTAATTAAATTTTTTATATTTTAAAATATGAATTATGTCAATGTTGACACTATTCATACTTGACTTTTTTAAAATTTCATAAAAACTTGATTCCTTCGATACAAAACTACATTAAATCAATCATAACTTTTTATATTCATCCATAAAATTCCTAGATGGAATCAAATATATCAAATTATATTTATTTTATTATTATTAATATCATATATTTTATTATTTCTTTAATAAATCCATTACTGCATCATCTTTGTGTCACAATTAAATTTAATTATTTATTTCTTAGAAATTATAAATAAATTAAAATTATGTAGGTAAAATTTTTATATTTATAAATACTATTTATATCCAAATATATCTTCTATATAACTCCATATTAAAAAAAATTACTTTTTAAAAACAAAAGTGTAACAAAGATGACTATTCGTTGAATATAATATTATAAATGCATTAAAGTCATACAAGTGGCTCCATGTGGTCCTAAAATTGACCCAAGGATTATCATGGTTAGGATAAACTCATGAAATTAAATTTGTACAAGTGTTGGGGTAGTTTTATATTATTATAATATTATTTTTACCTTTAATTGTCTGATTTACCTTTAACCGAGGTAATAAAATTTATTAATAAAGTTATTATTCATAATATCCAAAAATAAAATGGAAATATTTAAATAATTTGGGCCTTATAATTCTAAATATGAAATCCAATTTTCCAAATTCAAAACACATATTTGGCAGAAATTAATTGAAAATTAATCTCGTTGACAGAATAAGAAAACAAGTTTTTTTAAGTAAAACGTTCAAAAGTTCACATAGTTTTTATATCCCAATTCAGTTTGAAATTGATTACAATAAAAAAATTAGATTAAATGATAAAAATATAATTTAAATATTCTTTAAAATAAATTAAAATGAGACTCTAACTATCTAAATAACTTAGACGAAAAAGTAGTTTTGAATTAAAATGCAGTATTTTTCACTATTCATTAAAAAATGAATATTATCTGAAAAATACAAAAAAAAATATCCAAAGTAAAATTGTATTCTCTTATTCAAAAGAATAATTTTATTTTGTCTAATAGAACTTATAAAAGTGTAAAAAACTATATTTAAAATGGGTTCTCCAACAAAAGGTGGTAAAACTTCACTTTTTTGAAAAATACTTCTTTTATCAGAAAAATTGAATCTATTCTTATATCATGTGTAGAAAACATATAAGACGAATTTTAGACATTACATTGAATATATTACATATATATTTCATTAATAAAATCCATCAATAATGATTTTATTATTTTATAAACTCACTTATTTTCATTTAAATAGTTTTTCAGAAAAACATTTCTTTTTATTTAAAGAGGGTTTTATTTTCATTTATAAATAATTGTATGAAAAATAATTAATTATATACATATGTAAACCATATTTTCATAAATTAATTAATACTATTCATTCTCACCATTTTAACAACTAGGTTATAAGGTAACATAACAATATTTATTTGCTCTCCTAAGTTTGATTTGGTGTATTATGTATGTTATCGAACATAGTGTATCTTTTTAAAAAAATAGATATGTTAAATTATCCCCCCTTTTGGAAATTTCATCCTCATAATTTGAATTTTGGGTTGTTAACTAAGGTGTGACTTTTCAAAATACCTTTATTTCAATCCCACATCAGAAAAAGGAATAATAAAACTACCACTTTAAAAGAAAGAAACAATAGAAAAAAGGTCACCTAAGATAACACATACTAGGATTCCATGTACGAAAACATGGATATGGAAGAAAAACTAACCATCATGTTCTGATGGATGGTGATAAAAACATGATCAGGATAAATTTAACAATCAAAAACCCATAAATTTGTTATTGGTTAAAAGGTCATTGATTTCATAGTCGGAAAAGTAAATGGAAAACATTTTTGATTTAAGATAATTTTCATAAATCTAAGGAATTCATTTATTTACTTGTCTAAGAACATAAGGAAACATACTTACTTGAAAATTAGAGTTTCATCCATTAATCAATTTCCACCAAAAACTCATCTTTTTCTCCAAATGATGAGTTTTCAAGATGAATCAACTTCTATAGAATCACATAATACAAAAAACAATTAAATACTCATTTCTTCTATCTTGAAACTTTAAAAAAACTAATATATTTAAGATAATATAAAAAATAAACCATTGGGTGATGAAAAACTACTTTTAATCTCTAAAATTCAACTATAGTACCAAAAGTTCAACATAGACCATTAAAAAAATAACTATCCTTAAAATTAATCAAAAAAATACTTAGAAAAATTACCAACACATGGAACTCAATGAATCACCAATTTCATCAAATTCAATAAAAAATCCTTGAAAAATTCATAGGGAGAATTATTTTCAACAAAACAGTTAGCAACGACATGTGATCATCCTCTCAAAGTTCCCTCTATTAATTACATGAAGAACCCCCATTTTTTACGCTTGATTCCATGATTATACTTGGAATCAATGAAAAACCCTATGATGAAAGTATACAAAAAATAAATGTATATAATAAGAAAAATAGCAGGAATGATGGTGAATAATGTACCATAAATCATGATAAAAACACCTCAAAAACCACCCCCACTCTAGAGGGACTCACATTGGAGGAAGAACGAGGGGGACATCCAGCCACTCCCAATGCCCAAATTGAACTAAAACGTGAAGGGGGAAAACATAAAATATTGATTATTCCCCTACTAATGAAACAACCCATAATATAGGTCTTGGAGTGACCTAATGGGTCACAGTCTTACCACCCCCAGGTAGAAGGCCTCACACCCTTCCATGTATCGGTTAAAGTGTGGGCCAAAGGATTATGAAATGATGACCCTTTTTCTATGATATTCCCAAGCCTTTGAGTTGTGAAATCCATCTCCTCTATATCATAGTAACCCAAACTCTTATCCATGATACCCTTCATAGAATTCCTTTACAGTGCGTCCTGAGGGTCAAATATTTACTGATTTTCCTCCAAGAAAATCACAAAAGAAATAAACTATATTTTCCAAATCTGTACCTAAGAAGTACCTTAGTGATTTTATCCCTCAATTTATGGATCCACACCCATACATAACATAATTTCCATCTCCAAAATCCATGACACCCATCCTACCATGAAGCCCTTGGTCATGAGGTGACATTCTTTTTCCTTAAAAATCATTAAATAAAAACTCAATATTCTCAGACCCAATATGTAAGAACATATTCATGGCATGACACCACCCTTTATAGTGATACCTCTATACATAAGTTCCTTACCTTATCCAAAAATTCCAAAAAACACACCATTTCATGAAGGCCTCAATCACGGTGTGACCCTTGTGAAAAATATCTAGACCTATATAAGGGTCCTTCATGATGTAACCAATGATTTGTAGTATAACCTAGTGTTTCTTGATATAATTATCATCCGGGACACCCTATACTTACTTCTAAATCAACCTAGGCACCCAAAAAACCTTATGGGAATTGATATTTATCAAAAAAATCTCCATTATATATTACAAGATTTCAAATTTTAATCTGGATCTTGATTCTCAAAGAATCCCCTAATCTGGGACCAAAATTCAAAATTACTTTGAAATTCACAACCCATAAAGATTTGGGTCATTACATAATCCCCACAATGTCAATTATCATCTGCAATATGTCTCAGTATTCCTTCAACCATTAATACTAAACAAATCTAGTCATGAATTCATCATCGACTCATTGCATTTTGACCTAGAATGTCGGATGATCTTCCACTGTATAACTCCCAAAACAGGGCTTGACTATTCATAAAAAGTTTATCCACCTATTCACTACCATTTACAACACTGATACAACACTTTCATGCACCTATCTATATTGATTCACTATGATATCATCAACTGATTCATCTCTAGGATCGTTGTTCACCCCACCATAAGACTCTATTCATAAAGAATGATTCCATCCATTATATCCCCCACCATAGGAATCGCCTATTTAGAACATATTCTTAGTGGTCTATCAATATGATCATTTGGTTTCCACCTCACTGTACCTGATTCCACCCAAAAACCATTGATGGTCCTCCTTGGTCTGAACTTTCCAAAAAAATGCTCAACCTCACCCAACGACACTCTATATCATCATCTGATCACGAGGTATAAATTAAAAAAGGAAAACTTAGATAATACATACACCCAAACTGAAGTATGAGCCTAAAACATAATGTAATTAAATAATTCAGTCCTGGACTAACCAAATCTACCTCCATACTATCACCATGAACATTTTCGTACCTCTAATCTGGATCACCCTCTGATCACACCAATTCCATCTTGATCCCGATTCCAACACTCAAACTCCATCCAATACCATATCTGAATCCCAAATCTAGCTTCCACTAAGGAATCAAATAAAATAAAATCTCTCAACACACTGACATCCTAGTGGAATCTTGATCATCCACTGACTGGTCTCACTTCCTCCATGACCTTATCAACATGATGTTCATATGCCAATGACAAATAAGATGTACTTTACATAGGATTATCCTCACCATATCTCTACTTAATAGGCACACAATATCAATAATCCACTCTCCATCCATTACCATATTCAATGATTGGACATGATTTTCTTTCTCATACCTAAGTGCTAACACTAAAAATAAATCATTATTCATTCTCATATCACTAGGAATTTCCTCCTCCTCATCCACTAAAATTATATTTATAACATGGGTTCCACCCTATAATATCCAACATTGAACTAACCACTATATGGATTCCCTTATAATACTCATCTAGTGAAACACTGAACAAATTCCAATATTGAATGTGTGTCTCTCTTCTTGGGCCATGATCACACCTCCCTGACAACCCATTCTAAGGAAAGAACTTAGATCAACCATACCATGTTACCTTGATCCATTTACTATTTATAACATCATTACTGAACCTTTAGGTCTCCTATAACCTAGAAAATAATTAATGGACCCATACATAGTCCACTCTTCAGTTCACAACCAAATGGGAATTGTGTGTACCCAGTGCGCACTTTCCCTCATGCATAAAGGCCTTTCCCAAACACCTATTCCAAGCCTCAATCTCCACTCCTGAGGCTGAGTGATCCTATAAATAAATTTATCATAGGTTCATTCCAATAATTCATCTTGGTCTTATCCAAACCAAATAGTTATACGATCCTATATCACTCATTCACACAACCTGACTCGTGCTACCATGATTCACAACTAACCTCAAATATAACCCATTATAAGGAATTCAATATGATCACCTGCAAACCATGGATCATTCAAAACCATAAATAATATACCCATTATCTACCCATCCTATATACAACCATCTAGGAACATTATCCATGGTACATAAGGCATCTGTATGCCTGCACTGCATGTATTGTATCAATTCCCATGCATCAATCCCAAATTCTAATCATCTACCCATGATTCCCATCACTAAGGGAACTCTAAATTTGAGGATAAAACCTCTCTTAGGATACTCTCATATATTATATATGATCTCAAAAATAGAAGTAAAACATCATGTTACTAAACCATAGCACTCGGCTCACCAATATCCTAAGTAATATCTCAACACCACTACTCTCTCCCACTAATCCCATAAACCATGCGTAATAGAGGTCATAACTCAAAAACCAATATCCCTATTCCCATCTCAAATATAATAAGAAAACTTACATTCTAACACACCAACTAAATGGTTCCCACATATACATATCAGGAATCACATGTCGAGTCAACCGCCCACTCTCAGGAACCCATCCTCACTGGGCCTCTGAATACCAGACTACCCCTTGAGGATCATATCACATCCATGTGTAGAAAATAATATCATCCTAAGATGATTAGTATCAATTGAAACCATAATAATATAGTCCAGTTAAGTATAATTCCTTTGTTAAGCTATATGGAAAAAATTATATAGGTTTTTGTTGCCACTTTAAGTAATTGAAACTATTTAATTTTCAGTAACTGGTATCACAATCACCCATAAGGGGTTAATTATTAAGTCATATAATGCCCATTACAACCCACTAAGGGTCTAGATACATCCCTTTCATGGAGGGTATGTATATATTTCATTATAGAATATCTCATCATGCGATCCACATGACCTATCATCAAAAGAAACATTGTAGTTTAGTTGATTATAATTACTTGACAAGTTATATGGAAAAATTCCATATAATATATTATTCAAACATTAAAAAATTGAACCCTACTCATTAGTTATTTCAATCACACTCAATCACATGTATTTCATGTGTGTTTTCTGTTCCACGAAAGATGCATGTACACATGTCTCTTTCCAATAGGCCAAGAGACAAAACCATAATAACATATTAAATACACACATAATATTGAATAAATATCTCAATTGTAGCCTCAAAAACCAATAAAAACAATCCCATATCCCTAGAAACATAACACTCTGAGATTTTATGATATATTCCTTTTTAAATAAATTTAATTTTTTTGATAGATTGTGTTACACGCAACGCCGATTTTAAACAAATTGTGATCAACTATTAAAATATTATGTGACCATTATAACCTAGCCATTAAAATTGGTGGGTATGAATAGGACTAACTAAATTATGAAAACATTAAGTTTTATATATGTATATAATTAATTCATTGGTTATCAATTTATTATAAATGAAAATAAAAATCGTTTGAAGGAAAAAATAGATGTTTTTCTGAAAAACTATTTTTATGCACGCAATGAGTTTTTATATTAATAAATTAAATTGGTAATTATTAGTGAACTATTTTAATAAAATTTATATATTATAAATAAAATTAAAAAATTTATCATTAATCTATAATTTTTAATAGTCCTCAAATTATAATAAATCCATTTTTATGCTTAAAGAAGTATTTTTCTAAAAATTGTCTTCAATTGCATTTTACACATTTATATTAAAATTGAATTTTTCCACTTTTAGAGATTGAATCATGAAAAATAGATTCCATATTTGGAATCATGAGTTTCATATTTGGTATATACTCCTCTTTTATTTTTTGTCAACATGAATAGTAACCATACTAAATTTTTGTCACCTCAGTAAGGGTAAAATGGGTAAAATAGGATTAAAACTTTATGATAAGGCTTTAAAATTTCTCTAACACTTACCTTTATCCTATTGTATGGGTGGAGTTCATAAATTTACATCCATGTCTCAAATATATGGCCACTAGGATCCATATTTATTTGATTATGACCTTTATATTAATTTAAGTAAAGATAAAGTAAAAAATGTCACACTCTTGACTTTAATCTATTTAATATTTTATCGTAAGGGTAAAAATAAATTATGATAGATTGTAAATTTTAATTTTAAAGATAAATTAATTTCAGTTATCATAGTTATTTATTTTTATTTTTTAGTGATTAAATGAATACGCAACACTGATACAATATTTATTCAATTAATAGAAAAATAAAATAAATGATTTTAAAAATATTAAAAGTTACATAATTTGGATGAATTATTGTGCTCCGAGAATTTTTTAGAAAAATATGACACATTATTTATGTGTTAAAGTATTATATTTTAATTCCATATTTTTATTTTTGTCTTTAAATACAAATTAAATGAATAGAGTCAAAAATGACATTAATGATACTTTATAAAAATATTATTTTAATAAATTATTTAAAAATCATAAAAAAATTAAAATAAGACAAGGTGGATAATATATGGTCTAAATTTTAATCCATTTTCCATTTATGGACCAATTTTTACCTTATAAGTAAATTTATTACACTTTAACTATTAAAAGGACGTTACCACGATTAAGGTTAAAATAAGTTAATTAAGGGGTTAAACGAAAAGATAAGGCTTAAAATGACACATAAACCTATAAATTTTTTTATTTTTTTATGATATTTAAAGTATATACTACATTATATTTTAATATCTATAAATTTTGAAGCATGTTTCTTGATAATGACATTATTATATTTTAATCTTTTAAGAAATTCCAAGAGTGCCCCTCTCCCTTATAAAAGGACACCACTTACCTCTTTTTTTACATCGTTTTCAGCAACCTATATCAATAAATACATACCAATTTATATTATTAAAATCATTATCCATATTAAAGAGGTTATATTCTCCCCAAAATACCAACCATGGGGTCCTTAAGAGGAGATCTAAAGGAGTTCTTTCCAATAAGAGGTAATCACCTTAACCAATCACTTTCTTTTTCTTCTTCTTTTCCCCCCTATTAATCTATTTTATTTATCATAAAATAATAAATTAAGTATAAAAAATATACTAAAATGTTATTATTATTATTAAACCACCTTTATTCACCCTCTTTTCCATCAAATGGGAAGTGAAAGTGTCAATTGTGCATACATACGACATATCGTCTCCACATAGCGATACAATTCATTTTCCATAACTATTTTCATGGACGGTTACTATGATGGATTTAATGTTTATATATGCTATTTATGAAATAAATATTCTTTTATAATTATATTGTCAATTATACCTTCTTACCTTCCAACCAGTTTGAAAATAATAATGTCGCTCGTGCTTATGTGTAAACTACCACCTCTACAAAGCGATGTGAATCATTTTTCGTTTTTGCTTTACATAGATGGAAATAAGGATGGATTTAATAAATATATATTATATATATGATATAAAAAATATTTTATAAAGATTAATTATTATATACATTTATTTAATTCCATCTGTCAAAAAGTGAATACAACGTTCATGCGTACGTATGACTTACCGCCTCGATGAACGGTGTAATCCATTTTTCAATATCTACCTTTTATTGATTACTCAAAATAAATATATAATAAATATATATTATATTTATATCATTATTAAAATTCTTTATATTATGTAACCATGATCAAATAACAATGACCAAAACTACCGAAACAAAACATATATGAAAAACAAAGCACTTATTAACTAGAATAGTGATTTTAACAAAAAATTATTAATAAAAATTTCATAAAATATTATAAGTAAATCATATATGATATGATATATATGATTATATTTTTATAATAGATATATAATGAATCTATATATATTATACAAGAGTTTTGAACATGTATGAAGGAAGTTGGACCTAAGGTAAGGGTTTAATTCACAATCTTATCATTACTCAAGATTGTTTATATTTAAGTCTTTTTTGGGAGAATTATTTTATCTTTATTTATTAAAATCAATATATTTTTTCTCCTATATTTATTTCCATAAATTAAAATTTTTACTTTTATTTTCCCTCTCTTTAAGTACTCAAGATACCAAAATAATATTTCTAAGGAAAACCGACCTTATTTTTCTACTCGGTCGGGAGTCTTTCTCTTCCATGTCCATATTTTCCATAAAATATATAAATATTATTTTAATATTATAATATAATTTATTAAATGAATTTTTAACCATTTTTTGATTTTTAAAAAATTGTTTAAAATGAATCTTCTTGATATTTTCTGAATGAGGTACTTTCTGGACTTTTTTACAAAAGTGTGAAATGAATTTTTTTTTAAATTATATGGAATGAATGGAATTTCACACCATCATGACCACCTGTTTTTTTTAATATTATTTTAAAATTTTAAAATTTTATCTTTAAATAAAAAAAATCCATAATATTTTTTAAATTTTTAGATTTTAAATAAGTTATTTCAAAGTGAAAATGGTTATTTTCCTCAATAAATTTTCCAATGACCTTTTGAAAGTATTTTAATCTATTTCAATATCCATTTTTTAATCTAATGTATTACTAAGGATATGATATAATGATACCATCCACCATATTTTTTAGGATGGTTTATGATCAGTTCAATTAGGGAAATTACTGATATTTTGTATATTAGTTTTCCAATACATACAGTTATTGATTTTTAAGGCATGTTGATCAAGTTGCATTGTTTATTAATATGATGAATGCATTAGACTTATTAAGTGATTATTTGAGCCTATAATTAAATATCCCCTTGATGCATTGGTGGGTCTCATGAGATAAACTAGATTAGGTATTTGGATGAGGCCTTACCAATTTATGTAAGATATCTTAGCATGAGGCCTTGATGGTTTGTTTAAGATGTCTTGGCATGAGGCCTCAATAATAAGTTTAAGATGTAAAACATTATGCCTTCCATAATTATGAAATTATTTATTGATTAACATGTGATTATTTTAATAGTTATGATTTCAATGGATAAGTTTCTAGATCATGTGATTATTTATATGTAATTATTTTTTTATCATTTGTTTCTGCCATATTATTCATGTCTTATTAGATTATGATGTATACATATCCTTATTGAGCATATGAGATCAAATATTTCTTATGTTTCCTTTTACTAGGATTCTAGGAAGTGTATTATGATTGATATATAGGGATATGATAAAGGTAATAATGGTGTTCTCAAATAAAATACTTTATTTTATTTTATATTTTTAAATGTATATGATATTTCAAGTATGCATCTAGTTTAGAAAGACTAATAAACTATTTAGCCATTTAGTATGTGGTCTCTTATATCTAGTATCGATGTAATAAAGTAACCACAAACTATGGGCTACTAGGGTTTAGGTATTTACAAGTAACATGCACTTCACACCAAAAAGGTATTTTTAATGCACCGGTATGTGGTCTATCACAAGATTCAGCACATATTTATTCCCAATCAACCATACCCTAAATAGTAAGGAAAAGAAAATCATGATATTATATAACTTTTTGACATCCCTAGTGTCACACCCCGACACGTGCGTTTATTTTATTTTATGATATCTTTGGCTTTAAATATTATTGTTGGGCTTCAGGATCAGTCTTCTATGATATTTTTGAATTTATGTTAAAAAGTGTACGTTTTGAGGCGATGTCGTTGGGTGCGCGAGCGGAACACGTTTTGGAAACTCTGCATGGCTCCACTCGGGTAACTGCACATCCCATTGCACATTCCGTTGTCTTTGGAAAATTTATATAAAATGTTTTGTATTTAAAATGTGCATTTATTAGAGTTTCGTTTAAATTTTTGTTGTGTTAAGAATTTTATTTCTATATTATGACTACTTTTATTATCTTGAAATTTTATCTTCGTGTTGTCATTATTATCATTCTAATTGTCATTCTAATTATTATAATTAAATTGATGTTAATTAATGCAATTTCTAGAAACTATTTTATTGTTGAATTATGAAGATTACTAGTTGATTCATTATTATTTATTTAGTATGAGTTTAAGTATATAAATACACCTATATATAGATACATAATATTTTAGTTGTTTCTATTTATTCATTTTATTTATTTTATTGATATTTTTATTTTTATTGATTTGTTTTTTTTTCTAACCCTAGCTCTTGCCCCTTTTTCTTTCCCACGCTGCTATCCTTTTCCTCCCCACGCCGCCACCCTTCTTCCTCGCTCCCGCACATAGTAGTGCCTCTTTCCTCTTCTCCTGCACGACACACGCACCCAGCCGGCCCGCTGACTCCCCCGCCGCGATCTCCTTCGACGACTCCCCTCTCCCTCCATTTTTCCTCTCCTCTACAGTGAGAGCTTCTCCCTCGCACCCTCTCCCCATCTTCCCCTCCCCCTGCTCACCCGCACCGCCGGCCTCTCCCTCACCCGCTCATCTGCGCCTCCCCACACCCATTGTCCCACGTCGGACCGCCCAGCCGATGCAACCCCCCGACCGCGCCTCTGTTGCACCCTCGTCGGACCGCCCGGCTGCACCCCTACACCCCTGCACCTGCACCCCCGCTTCTCCTTGCTCCGCCGCACGCCGCACCAAGCCACCAGCGCCCCGGCTCCCTTTCTGTCGGCGCGCACCACCTCACCCCGGCGCTGCTCCTTCACGTCGCTGCTTCCCTCACACCCGACTCCCCTACATGTGTCGCACCCTGCCAGCGCTGGTCCAGCTCCTTCGATGCACCCCGTCCTGCCCGCTCGGCCTCCTTCCCTATTGCCGCCTTCGGCCATCCGCACCCGGCGCACCCCGACACACTTGTTTCCCCCTACTCCATGGAAGCGGTCGCCCCCTGCCTTGCTTGCTCCGCCGCACCACCTCACCCCTTCAAAGGTTTCCTTGTTTTTTTTTTAAATCCTTATTTCTCTTTTTTTTTTTATTTTTTTTTTATTATTATCATTATTTATATCATTAATGTTATTATTATTAATTTTATTATTGTTATTTCTATTATTGTTATTATTATTATTATTATTATTCATATTCTTATTATTCTTATTTTTATTATTATTGTTATTGTTATTATTATAATTATTATTATTATTAGTTTTATTATTATTATTATAATTATTTTTCATTATTATCGTTATTATTACTATTATTATTATTATTATTATTATTATTATTATTACTATTAGTGTTGTTATTATTATTATTATTACTATTATTATTATTCTTATTATTATTAATATTATTATTGTTATTATTATTATTATTATTATTAATATTATTTTGTGGTTATTATCATTATTATTATTACTATTATTATTATTATTATTTTATTCTTATTATTATTATTATTATTATTATTGATATTATTATCATTATTAATCTTGTTATTATTATTATTATTATTATTTTTATCATTATTGTTATTGTTATTATTATTAGTATAGTTATAATTATTACTATTATTACCATTTTTATTACTCTTACTTTCGCCTTTGCTTTGTGAGGGGTTTTTATCAAATTATATTTGTTTTTGGTTGATTTAGGATTTTTAGGACCCGCGCAGGGAATTTCCAAGTGAGCGCCACCACCGTGCCTTGTTTCTGAGGTTCCTTCATCGCTGCGCCTCAGTTTCGAGGTGAGAGTTTCTCCCCGACGTTTGGTTTCGCATGCTCTAGTGATTTTTGTATGTGTCTGAGTCCTTGATATTGTTTATGCAGAGTGTTGTACCTTATCACGTGGTTTCGGATACACGTTGTGTCATCACGCCTTGGTTCCAGAGTTTTTTTTCGTCGCGCTTGATCTTTAGGTAGGTTCCCTTTGAACTGCTTTTAAAATTTAAGTTATATTATTTCATGCTGCTTGCGCACCCTAATTGTTCAAGGTAAATATTTTATTAATTTTAATAAATATGAGATAATATACGATAATTAATTTTTCATATAAGATAGTTAATTTTTAAATGGTTATTTAGTGTAAAAGGGAGTCGTTTATTTTATACACGACACATGAAACATCCTTTTTATGAGTGGACACCCAATAATGAAATAATGCCCGTTTGGATTTTAAACATAATTTAAGGAATATAAAATAGAGTTCTGGTTTGATGAGAAATGATTTCTTTTGAAGCGTGAACAAGTACTTTGGTTCTTTTAAGAAGTTGGCTGGTTGGATTTTAAAGGTTATTTGGAAAAAATAAAATGTTTTGGTTTGGTTTGGTTTATAAAAATATTGTCATCCTGTGACGTAGTGTTTTTGGGGTTCTTTAAATTGTTTTAAACTGGGTTTTGTCTCATAAAGAAGTTGTACCTTTCTTTGAGTAGTGTTGTGAAATGTATTAAATTCTTGTTTGGCACTTTATGGAAGGAGATGAAAATGTTTTGATAAAAACCCTCTTAGGACAACTCTCATGCCTTGGTCCCAATTGATTGTGTGGGAGGCCGCGCTTAGTAGCTCCCAGGTATGTGAGTAGTTTAAATGCATGAGGTTGTTCCACGGAGTGGCTTGGGGTGATGCTTGTTGTGATTTATATATATATATGTATATGATTGGATGCTCGGTTGGCATCAGTTGGCTCACCCCTTTTTCAAACACTTGAGACATGGGAATCTGGTATATTGAGAGAATATTCTAAGAATGATTGCTTCACTGGTAGGTTATGGTACTGACCAGTGGCCCATAGTAGGTGGATATATTGGGTTTATTACTATGGGATTTTCCCTCGACCTGCCCGAGAGTGGATGGTTGGGCATATTGTGCGTTTTGACTTCATCATGACATGTCGATAAGGATGATTTCTCATGTATTAGTGTCTTCTGGTTTATTCTCGATCTCCTAGGTTCACCCATGTCTATTCAGCTTTTGTAGCTTGCAGTAATGATTATGATGCTCACATGTATACCTACATTTCCCTTACTGTGTGTTTTACTTTGTGAATTCTGGTGTATTGTTTTCCTTGGAAAATGTTAAATTGCTTTTGATTAGGTTTCAAAAAAATTGTTTTCAAATGAAAGTGTTTAATCCCCTTTGTACAAATTTGAAAATTTAAACATCACTTTCCATTTTCCTGAAATGTCATTGACACTGATGAAATAAACCCAAATTTGGAAATGGTAAAGGGCAATGGTTCGTACTTTGTTTTTAAGTAAAATTATTAGAAAAACATACTTTTATAAATTGTAGTTCAAACTTGAAATGATGTTTCTTTAATTTTAAAGGTAGTGCATTGGGAATAGATATCGGGCTAGCCTACTGAGTTTTAATACTCACGCCTATAGTTCTTTTCTGTTTTTAGTGTTCGTGCAGGCTATAGCTTGAGTGCGCTCGCCTAGGGCGACGCTTGATCGTTGAGTCGGAGAGCGACCCGCGAGGTCGCACGGATTTTGTTCGGACGTCGTGTTTGGTTAGTTTGATTCCTGTTTGTTCCCGTTTTGTCACTTTATTTGGTTTATCTTTTCTGCGCTGCTCTGTGTTATTTTCGATGTCTTATTTATTTATATTGGGTGAAATCGTTCCCATAGCCTCTGTTGATGCCCTGGCGCTTGTCGCCAGCCCGGGAGGATCGGGAACGCCTCTCGGGCCATGTCGCGGACCGACTCGGGTGACCAGTTCAGGATCGACCCAGGTTGGTTCGTGACAAAATGGTATCAGAGGGGGTCATCTCTTAGCAGACCTCACTTTTTCAGAGTGCCCTTTGTTATTTGGGATGTCGAGGTAGATGGAGTAGGTGCGAGAAGAGCGTCACGAACTCTTGCCCGTACTGATCCTCAGGTTTCCAGGGGAAGTCCAGTTTAATTTGTTTATTTGGGTTTTATGGAAATGTTTTGTGATTGGGGTACGACAAATGGATTTGGGATAATAGTCCTAAGCCGCATGGCATGGCAAGCCATGTGGAGCTAGGGGCACGGTCCAAGAAGGCTCTCTGTGTCAGTGACGTGTTTGGCATATGGCCGCCAACCATATGGTCAAGTCACCCACTGACACTAGTCCCCTGTTTGATTTTTTTTGGGTTTCCCTTGATTTTTGAAAGTTTTTTGAATCAGAAAAGTTGGTTTTGAAAAAAAAATGTTTGTTTGAAATAACATGTTTAATTTGTAGATTTTTTTAAAAGAAGTGGTATGAATAAATTGTTTTTGAAAAATGAAGTTTCTTTGTTTTGGCCTTGGTGTTCCGATGAGTACTCACATGCATTGTGGTATGTTGGAAATGTGGATGGATCTCTGGTATGGTGGATGGATGCCCGAGGTGGCACAAATACATGCATGTGAGTGAGACTCTAAGGGATACCAATGGCGAGGGTTTAACTCACCAATTTTGTTTTAAATTAAAGATGTTTTCAAAGAGAAAAGTTCTAATGGTATGATAACTTGCTTCCTTGTGTTTTGAACTTATCACCTATGCGGTGTTGGTTTTTGAGGTTTTTTTTTTGAGTTGGCCTTGATTGGGTTTTTTACTCTTCCTTGTCTAGCGGTTATCCCTTTGAAGCTTCGATGGGTGGTCGTAGTGCGGTTGATAAACCTAAGGATTTTATGCTTGAGTTTCGGAAGTTGGATCCACCTCTCTTTTATGGTCAAGCAGACCCTTCCGTGGCAGAGGAGTGGATGTGGAAGATTGAAAGGGAATTTAGCCTCATTGAGTTGCCCGAGTCGTTGAAGGTCAAGTTCGCGACCTTCATGCTTGAAGGTTCACCGTGGATGTGGTGGAAGTCAGTGTCTCGGAACAAGCCCCGTCAAGAGATTACTTGAGATTTCTTCATGTCTTTGTTCATTCGCCAATATTTCTCTGAGGAATAAAGGGTGATAAAGGGGATGGAAATGTGTTGTCTGTAGTAGGGCGACAGATCCGTGTTAGAATATTTCCATCGCTTTGTGGAGCTAGTCCCTTATGATTCAGAGTATGCCACAAATGACCCCATGAAGGCTCGACGCTTCGAGGCGGGTCTCCGCCCTGATCTGCAGTCTAAGGTGTTAGAGTCAAACCTAACTTCTTTTGTTGATGTGGCAAGACAAGATTTTCATGTCGAAGCCGCAATGGTAGGAGTTCTTGAAGTGGTTCTCCCTCCTTCGATCCCTATGAGCAGTGGTGAAGATTCTGGAAAGGAAATTAGTAAGCAAATGGAAGTGGATGGATCAGGTCGTGGAATCAAGAGGCCTTGGGATCTTTCATCAAACTCTTCGGAACGAGAGATTATTGTGTGTTATCAGTGTGGCAAGCGGGGTCACAAGAAGTCATCATGCCCAAGCACTCCGAAGCCCTACCAGGCATGTGGACGCTTGGGTCACTTGCGACGATTTTTTCGGGGCGTTGCAAGGAAGCGTCGCAGAGGAAGTTCTCGGAAGTAGTGTGATGTAGGGTTTTTTTTGTTCAAAGTTTCCGGTGTAAGTTTCCTTTCAGTTTAAGTGATCTATTTTTGTGGCCTTTGTATGGGTGTTGTTTAAGGTTTGAAATGTATGGGAACTTCATGGGTCTTATGACGTACCTCGGCTTTCAATGATGGTATGTTTTTAAATTTTAAAATCTTGTCCTTTCTTTTTGTTAAATCAAAAGATGTATGTATCTCATTGGGATTATCAGAACCTGACTGCGAGGCAGAAGATGCTTCATCCATCAGAGATCCATCCAAAAGGTCTTGGAGTGAAGCCGGGGCGTAGTCAGGAACCCCTAGGGGGAAATTTTAAAGAGTCTGGTTAAAGGTGTGTCTCTACCGTGCGGTGAGATAGTTCTGGTGTTGTTGCTCTGGTTTCTCTGTCGTTGTAGTTCTTTCTTGTCGCAAAGTGCGCGATGGACTTATCCCTCGTGTAATGTCGGGAATTGTGCCTTTTGGATGTAAGTCACTGATCAATGACTTTGCGTGGGCCACTGATGTAAATAAGTTGCAGCCCTGGTTTGTGTCCATCCCGAAGTGATGGGTCGTGAGTAGTCGTACGTTGTAGTTTCAGTGATCCGATCCTTGGACCCACCCTCCCCGCCCATGGGGTTAGAGTTTACAGTTTGTATGGAGTTTTGATTCATTTCTTATCCCATTCAGATGGGAGTGAATGTTTTAAATGTTCTTATTGTTCTCTTTCTAGCTTGGGTAAGGCCTGATGCAGGCCTAAGTTGGTTTTCTGGTTGGGCGCTAGTAGGTTAGTTCTTTATGGTGGGGAGACCCACCATGAGTCTCTTTGGGTTTTCTCTTAAGTAGTTATTGGGAGCTAGTGGAGTTATTATGGTGGGGAGTCCATTCAGTCCTCCCCTCTGCCTTTGGTCTTTTTTGGGAAAGGAGGTTGAGTCCCGTAGATGGTTGATGAAATTTCCTTTGGTTAAGAGGTTGGATCTTGTTAATGTAGAATCCTTAGGTGTTGATCGATCTACTAGATGGTGTTGTGGCTTTCCGGGGGCGGAAAGTGTTATGGTGGGGAGAATTGTCACACCCCGACACGTGCGTTTATTTTATTTTATGATCTCTTTGGCTTTAAATATTATTGTTGGGCTTCAGGATCAGTCTCGTATGATATTTTTGAATTTATGTTAAAAAGTGTACGTTTTGAGGCGACGTCGTTGGGCGCGCAAGTGGAACACTTTTTGGAAACTTTGCATGGCTCCACTCGGGTAACTGCACATCCCATTGCACATTCCGTTGTCTTTGGAAAATTGATATAAAATGTTTTGTATTTAAAATGTGCATTTATTAGAGTGTCGTTTAAATTTTTATTGTGTTAAGAATTTTATTTCTATATTATGACTACTTTTATTATCTTGAAATTTTATCTTCGTGTTGTCATTATTATCATTCTAATTGTCATTCTAATTATTATAATTAAATTGATGTTAATTAATGCAATTTCTAGAAACTATTTTATTGTTGAATTATAAAGATTACTAGTTGATTCATTATTATTTATTTAGTAGGAGTTTAAGTATATAAATACACCTATATATAGATATATAATATTTTAGTTGTTTCTATTTATTCATTTTATTTATTTTATTGATATTATTATTTTTATTGATTTGTTTTTTTCCTAACCCTAGCTCTTGCCCCTTTTTATTTCCCACGCTGCTATCCTTTTCCCCCCCGCGCTGCCACCCTTCTTCCTCGCTCCCGCACACAGCAGTGCCTCTTTCCTCTTCTCCCGCACGACACATGCACCCAACCGGCCCGCTGACTCCCCCTCTGCGATCTCCTTCGGCAACTCCCCTCTCCCTCCATTTTTCCTCTCCTCTACAGCGAGAGATTCTCCCTCGCACCCTCTCCCCATCTTCGCATCCCCCTGATAACCCGCACCGTCGGCCTCTCCCTCACCCGCTCATCCGCGCCTCCCCGTTCCCGCTGTCCCGCGTCGGACCGCCCAGCCGGCGCACCCCCCCCCCCTGCCACGCCTCTGTTGCACCCTTGTCGGACCGCCCGAACGTACCCCTACACCCCTGCACCTGCACCCCCGCTTCTCCTTGCTCCTCCGCACGCCGCACCAAGCCACCAGCGCCCCGGATCCCTTTCTGTCGGCGCACACCCCCCTCACCCCGGCGCTGCTCCTGCACGCCGCTACTGCCCTCACACCCGACTCCCCTACATGCGCCGCACCCTGCCAGCGCTAGTCCAGCTCCTTCGCTGCACCCCGGCCTGCCCGCTTGGCCTCCTTCCCTCTTGCCGCCTTCGGCCATCCGCACCCAGCGCACCACGACACACTTGTTTCCCCCTGCTCCACAGAAGCGGCCGCCCCCTGCCTTGCTTGCTCCGCCGCACCGCCTCACCCCTTCAAAGGTTTCCTTGTTTTTTTTTAATTCTTATTTCTCTTATTTTTTTTCATTTTTTTATTATTATTATCATTATTTATATCATTAATGTTATTATTATTAATTTTATTATTGTTATTTCTATTATTGTTATTATTATTATTATTATTATTATTTTTAATATTATTCTTATTCTTATTTTTATTATTATTATTATTGTTATTATTATAATTATTATTATTATTAGTGTTATTATTATTATTATAATTATTTTTCATTATTATCGTTATTATTATTATTATTATTTTTATTTTTATTTTTATTTTTATTTTTATTTTTATTTTTATTTTTATTACTATTAGTGTTGTTATTATTATTATTATTACTATTATTATTATTCTTATTATTATTATTATTATTATTATTATTTTGTGGTTATTATTATTATTATTACTATTATTATTATTATTATTTTATTCTTATTATTATTATAATTATTATTATTATTATTGATATTATTATCATTATTAATCTTGTTATTATTATTATTATTATTATTATCATTATTGTTATTGTTATTATTATTATTATAGTTATAATTATTACTATTATTACCATTTTTATTACTCTTGCTTTCGCCTTTTCTTTGTGAGGGGTTTTTATCAAATTATATTTGTTTTTGGTTGATTTAGGATTTTTAGGACCCGCGCAGGGCGTTTCCAAGTGAGCGCCACCGTCGCGCCTTGTTTCCGAGGTTCCGTCGTCGCTGCGTCTCAGTTTCGAGGTGAGCATTTCTCCCCGACGTTTGGTTTCGCATGCTCTAGTGAGTTTTGTATGTGTCTGAGTCCTTTATATTGTTTATGCAGAGTGTTGTACATTATCACGTGGTTTTGGACACACGTTGTGTCATCGCGCCTTGGTTCCAGAGTTGTTTTGTCGTCGCGCTTGATCTTGAGGTAGGTTCCCTTTGCACTTCTTTTAAAATTTAAGTTATATTATTTCATGCTGCTTGCGCACCCTAATTGTTCAAAGTAAATATTTTATTAATTTTAATAAATATGAGATAATATACGATAATTAATTTTTCATATAAGATAGTTAATTTTTAAATGGTTATTTAGTGTAAAAGGGAGTCGTTTATTTTATACACGACACATGAAACATCCTTCTTATGAGCGGACACCCAATAATGAAAGAATGCCCGTTTGGATTTTAAATATAATTTACGGAATATAAAATAGAGTTATGGTTTTATGAGAAATGATTTATTTTGAAGCGTGAACAAGTAATTTGGTTCTTTTAAGAAGTTGTCTGGTTGACTTTTAAAGGTTATTTGGAAAAAATAAAATGTTTTGGTTTGGTTTAGTTTATAAAAATATTGTCAGCCTATGACGTAGTGTTTTTGGGGTTCTTTAAATGGTTTTAAACTGGGTTTTTTCTCATAAAGAAGTAGTACCTTTCTTTGAGTAGTGTTGTGAAATGTATTAAATGATCGTTTGGCAATTTATGGAAAGAGATGAAAATGTTTTGATAAAAACCCTCTTAGGACGACTCTCATGCCTTGGTCCCAATTGATTGTGTGGTAGGTCGTGCTTAGTAGCTCCCAGGTACGTGAGTAGTTTAAAGGCATGAGGTTGTTCCACGGAGTGGCTCGGGGTGATGCTTGTTGTGCTTTATATATATATATGTATATGATTGGATGCTCGGTTGGCATCAGTTGGCTCACCCCTTTTTCAAACACTTGAGACATGGGAATCTGGAATATTGAGAGAATATTCTAAGAATGATTACTGCACTGGTAGGTTATGGTACTGACCAGTGGCCCATAGTAGGTGGATATATTGGGTTTTTTACTATGGGATTTTCCCTCGACCTCCCTGAGATTGGATGGTTGGTCGTATTGTGTGTTTTGACTTCATCGTGACATGTCGATAAGGATGATTTCTCATGTATTGGTGTCTTCTGGTTTATTCTCGATCTCCTTGGTTTACCCATGTCTATTCAGCTTTTGTAGCTTGCAGTAATGATTATGATGCTCACATGTATACCTACATTGCCCTTGTTGTGTGTTTTACTTTGTGCATTCTGGTGTATTGTTTTCCTTGAAAAATGTTAAATTTATTTTGATTAGGTTTCAAAAAAATTGTTTTCAAATGAAAGTGTTTAATCCCCTTTGTACAAATTTGAAAATTTAAACATCACTTTCCCTTTTCCTGAAATGTCATTGACACTGATGAAATAAACCCAAATTTGGAAATGGTAAAGGGAAATGGTTCGTACTTTGTTTTTAAGTAAAATGCTTAGAAAAACATACTTTTATAAACTGTAGTTCAAACTTGAAATGATGTTTCTTTTATTTTAAAGGTAGTGCATTGGGAATAGATATCGGGCTAGCCTACTGAGTTTTAATACTCATGCCTATAGTTCTTTTCTGTTTTTAGTGTTCATGTAGGCTATAGCTTGAGTGCGCTCGCCTAGGGTGACGCTTGATCGTTGAGTCGGAGAGTGACCCGCGAGGTCGCACGGATTTTGTTCGGACGTCGTGTTTGGTTAGTTTGATTCCTGTTTGTTCCTGTTTGGTCACTTTATTTGGTTTATCTTTTCTGCGTTGCTTTGTGTTATTTTCGCTGTCTTATTTATTTATATTGGGAGAAATCGTTCCCATAGCCTCTGTTGATGCCCTGGCGCTTGTCGCCAGCCCGGGAGGATCGGGAACGCCTCTCGGGCCATGTCGTGGACCGACTCGGGTGACCGGTTCAGGGTCGACCCAGGTTGGTTCGTGACATCTAGGCTGCAGAACACACAACCACTCACCAATTTCCTAGTTAGATTCATCACAATAACCTCAGGTATGCCTACCCTCATTCTAAAGGCTACTAACTAACAACAAGAGTCTAAGGTGTTATCGTGGGGAGATTATTCCCATAGATTAGAGTAAAATAGTGGAATAAATAAATAAATATTATCTATAATATAAATTATATCATGTAGAATCAAATAAATAGGAATCATGCTATAAAAATGTAATGTGAAAGTATACAATCATACATCCTGACTGATTTTCCATATAGACAATCACATATGAAAATAAATAAAAGAAATAATATATATGTTAAGTATATATTTCCATCCTCGATCCTCATCTCAACCACCTTATAACTCCTTCTTGGTTAACAAGATTAATGGTCAAATATTGAGCATCTTCCCTACCTAAACCTATGAACATGAGGTATGCTCGGGTGCCAAAGTGTGAGGGCCTCCTAAGAAAGGAATAAGTAAAACACAGTTGTACATCACCAATTATGTCCCTAACTTAACCACTTAAGTAGTGTATTCACATGCTAAATTCTCAAAATAATAAATAAAAAACTATGTAAGAACAATAAAATAATCTCTATTGATTCTTAGGTTTTAAGGTGACTCCAGAGACCGACCATACATATTTAAACCAATGTCATGGTGTCTATAAACATGTCATGAAAACATTAAGAATCCTATTTCATACTATATACCTTCCTTAGAAACAATTCATATCATTAGGAATTCAAGGGTAGACTCTCCTCTCCCTAGAATAAAATAATATATCACTAGGTAACTCAGGGGTGTACCCACACCCCGCCTAGAATGATACTCCACATCATCCCAAAACATAGGGGTGAAACCAATACCCATTGGTAAACACATAATATATCATTAAGAGACTTAGGTATATACCTACACCTTTCTTGGAACCATATATCGCTCATAAGGAAAATCAGGGGTGTGTTCGTAACCTTCCTGGAAACATATATCATAATGGGGAATTAGCTCCCCATTCCTAAACTATACATATCATCAACATTACAAGGGTTGAACACAAACCCAAACCCATCACACATCTCCTAGGATGGCCTCTCAATCCTATAGCCTAGACTCATCACTCAACACCTAAACCACTCCTCGAAGAAATTCTCGTTATCCAACTAGCCTCACATAATGACCCCCCCGCAAGACTATCCTGATCACTCAAGCACATCTCACCAAACCCATCGACATCTCCATCTCTCCTGTATAGGAATCCACTAGGTTAAAATTTTTGATCCTTGGGTCTTAAATTGACACTCATAATCGACCACACATAATTCTTTAAACTAACCCTATCTAGGGTTAACATGAAACTAGGTCACCCAACTTGGTCCCCTAGGCCATACCATATTCTAGACACCCTACATGGTCTCTTTATCTTATACTCATCTCTCAACTTTATCTCTTCACTCAGGGGGAATAGAATCCATAAATATTACCATGCATTCATAATGTCCCAATTGACCTCGTAGATAATACCACACTGGTGTTACATCATAAGGATGTCATAAATATCATATCCCTTCCAAATAAAACTACATTGGACCTCACATTCTTGAACTTTCCATAATCCTACCCAAGGAATACCTATCTTGATAATCACATTCCTGTGGAGGATGATCCCTCACCTCACACTAAAATTAACTCACCAAAATTATATAAGGTGTCTTAAGGTTATCATATGGATTGTCCCCAAACCAATCATTAAAACCTATCACTCTCCTACATATAGGGGTATAAGGGTACCAATACCAACATCCACTATGTCCATTCAATAAAATTTTACTCCTATCAGGTCCATGTACCTCATGGTATAAATTTATAATCAATCTCTTAGCCATCGATGTTTAAGGCATCAAGTTAGTGCTCAAGGATCCATCGTGGACCTTTTCAAATTTTTTCTTTTTAATGATGTTAATAGAAAATTTATTTTAAATTTAATTTCAATCATTCATATGTGGTGAGACTGTATATCACATTATACATAACAACATACATTTACCATAGGTAGATGTTTAGGGTCCACCTACATCATATAAAGTTATATCCTTTTATCAAATATCAATGACCATCTAAGATCATACAAAACTCATATCATCTCTCGACTCCTATATCAAAAAACAACATTCAAATTAATTATTTACAACATTTTATAATTAATTATTAAATTTAATTTAAATAGGCATGATCACTTAAAATCTCAACGATTCATCTTTCTACATTGAAACTATGATCAACTACTCCTGTAGGATCCATAGAATACCCTAAAAAATATACTAAGAAATATATCTAACACATGGAACTTGATTAATTTAAAATTTCATCCAATTTAATAAAAACACTATAAAAATCATAGGAAAACATACCTCCAATGAAACTATGAGAAAATACATGAAATAATCCTCACAGGATGTCCTCTATCCATCACATGAAAAAAAACCCCATCATTCCCACAAAATTACACCATGCTATGGTGGAATTTTCAAAAAACACTAAGTTAAAATCACACAAAAATTACTGGATAACAAAAAATAGATGGAAAGAGGGGGGATAAAAAAACTTAAATTACCATGAAAACACCTACAAAACCACCCCTCTCAATCAAGAATCTCTTGGGAGAAATAATGAGGGGGTGGAAAAAAATGGCCTCTCTCAATAACCAACTTAACCTACAACATAAAGGATCCTTAATATAAGATGAAGAGTCTACTCCTTTTCCAGTGAGGATAATGATTCCTTTGAGGCCTTACCTATGGAGGAAGAGGTGTTTGAGGCTATGTTAAATCTCAATCCAGATAGTGCCCTGGGCCCCAACGGATTTCCTAGCTCTTTTTACAAGGGATCTTGGGAGGTGGTGAAGGTGGAGTTAGTCACATCCATTCAGGACTTCTTCCGCGGTAGTACACTCCCCAGGATCGCAAGTGCAACTACGCTGGTTCTTTTTCCTAAGATCAAAGATCCATCCTCCATCTCCCACTATAAGCTGGTGGGTATGTGTAACTTTTCATATAAGATTCTCTCCTCCATCATCAATTTGAGTATCTCCAAACATACTCAGCGGTGGTTATCGCTTGAGCAGCATGGTTTTGTGAAAGGTCGGTCGATTCAAGGTGTTATTGCACTGGCACATGATATGATTTGAGATATTAACCTCAAAACGCATGGTTCAAACATGGCTATCAAATTGGACATGGATAAGGCATATGATAGAATTGAATGGGGTTTTATCAACATGGTACTCTCGATTATGGGCTTCTTGGCTTGGGCCACTGATCTTCTGTTCAGATGTGTGAGTTCTCCATGGTTGGCAGTTTCTTTTTTGGGTAAGTCCCACAGCATCTTCAAGGCCACTCGGGGGCTCAGGAAAGAGGACTCCCTATCCCCAACAATCTTCATTATCATGTAGGACACGTTGATCCGTTTCCTTAACAGTAAGGTTCTTTCAAGGTAAATCCTTCCATTCCGTAGGAAAGGGAATCTTCCCACAATTTCTCATCTTATTTTTGTTGATGACTCCTTGATTTTCAATAATGCTAATAGACTATCCATTCGTGGTATTATTAAAGTCCTGTATGAATACTGCTCCTGGAGTGGCTAGGTGATCAACAAAACCAAGAGCACAGTTTACCTCTCCAACAATTGTGGGTCAAGGAGAATTTCACTCTTGTATAGAGAGATGGACATGCAGAAGGGACCCTTCCCCTTGGAGTATTTAGGCACATCAATCTCTACTGGGAGAACTTGCATCAAGGATTTTGATCACATTTTCAATAAAATTATGACCCGGGTGCTCAACTGTAAAAACCATTTCCTCTCCTTTGGGGGACGTATTACTCTGGTTAACAGTGCCCTGTCAAGTATTCTGATTCATTCTCTCTCATCCATCAATGTGCCGAAGGGGTTCATCGTGTCAATTGATAGAATTATGGAAAGGTTTATATGGGATGCTTTATCTAAAGGGAAACACCACTGGATTTCATGGAAGAGGATGGTGAGACCGTTCATTGAAGGATTTTTGGATACCATACACTGCATGCAAGCAAAACTTGCATGGGAGGTGGTAGAGGAACGTACTCTATGGGGTAAGGTTATGTCCCCAATTGGCAAGGATAACAATGATAATGGTAGAGGCCGTGTTTCTCCTTTATGGTCCATGTTATCTCCTCTTGTTTCGGTCCTCCGCCAACACTCTTGGTGGATTGTGGGTGAGGGAAATATCCTCTTTTGGCATCATAACTGGGTGGGATCTGTGATTGGATTCTTAGGATGCCCTGCTTCTTAGATTACTTTCAAGGAGGCCCTCATGCATCCAACCTTTATTCATGTGGTTTTAGATGAGGAATAGTAAGGAGTGTTTGATCTCATTAGCATCAGCGCAGAACCGGATCGATGTGTGTTTACTCCTTCGGCCTCGGGACTTTTCACCATGAGGGGTTTTTGAATAACTGTTATGCAACAACAGCAAACTGATAGGTGGAATAACGTCGTGTTGTGCAACAAAATCCCAGCAAAGTACAATTTCTTAACCTGGAGAATCTGGAACCGGGCAGTTTCTACGGATGAAAGGATCAAGCAGTTTGGGGTTAATCTAGCCTCTAAATGATGTTGTTGCACTCGTAATCAAGATGAGAATATGAACCACTTATTCGTTGAGAGTGAATGGGCATAGATAGTATGGAGTTTTATTAGAGTGGTTCTGATGCCGAACAGTCTGAATTTTCTAGAGGGCATTTACCTGGACGAGTGGTTTTATGGAACTAACATCACCACGGTGGAAAGAACAGTTAGAGCAATTATCCTGAATGCAGCTTACTGGTGTATCTGGAAGGCTAGAAATAAGGCTAGGTATGATGGAATTCTCACCTCAGGTAGAGCTATCATCATTATAATTAAATCCTTGCTCATGGATGTGGTTAGCAGTATCAACAACTGGAAAGAGGCACCTTCCTTGTGTTGTTTACAGAGCAGTACAACACTGATTACTAACAGTAATGGAGGTGTTAGTGGATAGTGGGTGTGGTGGTACCCCCCAGTTTCTGGCCTCAAGATTAATGTTGACGGCTCGTGCAAGGAGGTTCACAGCTGTGTGGGAGGATTCATTCGGGATTGTAGGGGAAACGTCCTTCTGTCCTTCTCTGCATATTATGGCCTGGGATCTTCAATACAGGTAGAAGCTAAAGCGCTGCTTATAGGTCTGCAATTATGTGTGCAGGAGAACATGGTTCTTTCTCAGGTTGAGACCGATTCAAAGATCATTTTCAACTCCATGTAATATAAAGGTACCACTCCATGGCCAATTTTCTATGACATCAGAAGATTCAAATGTCTTCTCGATCAGAATACTGAGGTAACCCATACTTGGCGGGAGGGAAATAGGGTGACGGACCACATTGCATCTTTGGCTGTGGTGGATCATGGTATTAATGTCACTTGTTTTCCTAGAAGCCTTCTTTTTAAACCTGAAGGGGTGAACTTGATTAGGGGTGACACTTTTGGACTCCATTACTTCAGACCACCTTAGGTCTTGTGTTTTGTTTCAATTCTTGTATGTTGGACCCCTCTTCTATTTTTATAAAAATTTACCTTTTATGATGACATAGCCTAAAGGATCATGGTGTGATGCCCCTTTTTTTAAGTGAGGCCCAAGCCTTCATGGTGTTTCCTCCCTCTCTTATGCAATATGACACCCCATGCTCTAAGCCTCAACAACCCAAATGGAAATCCTTCACATCATGAACATTTTTCCTCCATGAAAATCATAAAGGAAATATGTTGGATTTTCCAAATCCACACATAATAAGTGACTTCATGTTATGACTCCCCCTCCATGGTGTGATTCCCCTTTTTTTCAAGTGATACCCAAGCCTTCATAGTGCTTCCTCCCTCTCCTATGCTGTATAACACCCCATTCTCTAATCCACGACAACCCAAATGGAAATCCTTTGCATAATGACCATTTTTTCTCCATGAAAATCACAAAGGAAATATGTTAGATTTTCCAAATCCATGCACAATAAGTGCCTTCATGTTGTGACTCCCCCCTTCATGGTTTGATTATCATATGTTACCTAATTTATTTATCCAAAATCCATAAAACACACTATTTCATGAAGGCCTCAGTTGCAATATGCAATTTTTTTCCTTAAAAAATAAAAAGTAAAAACATAAGTTTCTCAAACCTAATACATAAGAACACCTTCATAGTGAAACATTGCCTTTCATGACATGATCATCATATATAAGGTTCTTTCCTTATCCAGATGATCATAAAATATCCAACCATTCAGTAAATACCTTAGTAATGATGTGGCCCTCCTTATTATGAAAATTTTATAGAACTATATAAGGTTCCTTTATGAAATGACCAATGGGTCAAGGAATAACATATGGGTCATGGTGTGACCTAGTCTTTAGTGCTTAAATTTTCAGTTAGGCCACCCCAACCATGCTCTAACATCCACAAGATCACCCAAAACACCTTTTGGGCCTCAATAATTATACAAAAACATATCTCTGACATGTTCCAAGATTTGAAATGCTAATCTGAATCTGGGTTCTTGAAATATCCCCTACTCTAAGACCAAATATCAAATTCCCTAAGAAATTAAAATCCTATAAAGATTTGGGACTTTAAAAATATATTCCTGGTATATGTTCAATATTTTACCATTGAAATTCTAGTATTTCTCATAGTATATTCTTATGTAGTAGTAATCCAACAACATTCATAGAGACCCTATCATCGAAGAAATCTGTATTCGCAATCCCGATCTAGGGGGTCGATGGTAGAGAGATCTTGAAAAGTTTTCAAATATCAAGGGGGCATGACTTTCTATACTTATGGAGTAATGGGATATGAATCTCATGTTAATATGATTAGATTTATAGTAAAAGAAATTCAAGGAGGTATTGCAGATATACCTCTACCTCAAATGTAACATCAAGATCAAAGGCATCCTTAAGGAGTAAATGGTGTTCCTCTTATAGGAGGATTTGTTATAGTATTATATGGTAAAATTAATTATATATAAGTGTGTGATTATTTAATACACTCCCACCATCACTACCTCTTTAGGGACCTCATAAAGCACTGGGTGCTGGCGGCCAGGGCCAAGGGTAGATGTATGTGATGGAGTGTTATGACTAGGATGTTCTAGATATGTTTTATGGTATGATCTATGTTATCTCAACCCCAAAAATAATATTTATCAACATTGTTCCAAGCCATTATTTTCTTATTTTATCATTAGTTGTGGAGTTAGGAATATTAGTAGAGCCATTATCCCAACCTCTTCATCCATAGGCCTCTACTAAATATAATCATCCTCTCACCCAAATCTTTTATTAATGCGAGCTTACTCTAGATAAAGAAATATTTTCATGGGATATCATCATCGTAGAAATGAGAATCTACGACATCATCCGTAGTATGGATATTTTCTCCATATTCTAGGCATGAGTGGATTTTTATCAACACACGGTGATTTAGAGTCATATTAATGGGTCTAGGTTCATCTTTAGTTATGATTGGGTCCTTAAAGTGGATTGAGAATGGTCAACCCTAAAGAATTTGTAACATGTTTTTCACCATCTGGAAATATTTTTTATTCATGTTGTTGATGATTCAGAGGATAAAAGTTTCATTATGGTGGAGTTGTATATAGATGTATTTATTAGGAAGTTAAAGGGTTACCCTCTCATTGAGTGATTGATTTCAACATAAACCTGCAATTTGGGACAACACCAATATCATCTACACCTTATAATATAGACCTAAGAGAGATTAGGGAGTTGATATCATAGTTATATGACTATTTGGTGATGGGTTTCACTATGCCTAATTTTTCCCCCTAAGAAGCATCATTTTGGTGTGAAAAAAAAGACAAATGGGAATTTGAGGCTTTGTATTGACTATTGTCATGTGAACCAGGTGACAATCAAGAATAAGTAGCCTTTTTCAATGATCGATGAACTCTTTGAATAGTAGAAAACAAAAAAATGGTTCTTGAAGATCGATCTTAGGTATGGGTATCATCAACTTTCGGTTTAATAGGATTACATCTAGATGATTATGTTCAGTTCTCATTGTAGGTTTTATGAGTTCCTAGTGATTCTCTTTAGAGTGATGAATGGCTATGCTATTTCAATGAGACTCAGAAACTAGATCTTCCATCCATTCTAGGATTGGTGCATGGTGGTTTTTATTGATTATATCATAATATATTCTATGATATTGGATAATAATATTTAGCATTCAAGGATTGTCTTAAACCTTCTTTGATCTCACAAGCTATATAGTATACTTTATAAGTTCCAGTTTTGGATTTTGGAATTCAATTTCTTGGGTAATGTCATCTTGGAGGGTGTAATAGTAGTTGAACATAAAACGATTGAGGATATGATGGTTTGGGATCCACCCAAGACTATGATCAAGGTGAAAAAGTTTACTGGTAAATCGGTTTATCACCATTGATTTATAGTGGACTATTCTAGGATTGAAAATCTCTTAACTTATCTCAACCTAAAGGGGTATCCTTTCATCTAATATGACCATTTCTAAATGGGTTTTGAGGATCTAAAGCGGATATTATCCGATGATTATATTCTACATTTTCTTGAGGAAGGGGTGGGGTATATGGTATTTTTTATGCCTCTTAGAGTTTAGAATGTTTTGTGTTAATACAGAGGCAGTTTGAGATTAATTATGGGTTAAATAATTTAAGACCACATGAGTATATCTATACAACCCATGATTTGGAGTATGAAGTGGTAGTTTCTTCATTGATGGCCTAGAGAAACTACTTTCTCGATGAATTATTTTTTATATATACTACAAGAATATCAAGTATATATTTTCAAAATGAGATCATAACCTAAACTAAGGATGTATGATAGAGTTCATATGGGAGTATAACTTCAATATAGTCTATTCTATAGGAATTTGAAACATGGAATATGAGTTTTCTTACCTCATGGTAATATATTTTAGAGAAGAATCTATCCTTGAGGTTCATATGGTCAAACTAGGTCTTGCATATGGTGGGTGGGTTTTCTTAACACTTGGTGTTACCCCCACAATTGGATTGGGTATACAAAATCTACCGCGTATCATGTTTGAAGAGATATGTGAACTCCCTATCACAAATTATCTAACAGGGTGAGTAAGACATTGAGGAATACACTGGTTTTTGGGAGTACCCATTATTGATCAATGACCAATGGTAGAAGGCTCTTTATGTAACGCCCCGACCCCAGTTACCTAGAGTCGGTGCATTATTGCGTAACATTGGCATGATCACAAAAGATCAAGTCTCGAAAGACCAATTAGTTTAGTATCCTTGGAAACACTAGATACATTCATAAATGTTACATTACATCATAAAGTGAAAAATCACAATAACATATTCTCCATAGTCCACACTTCTATCCCCTTTAGACTATCCCTATAGGTCAGTCATAAAATATTTCTTCACATCCTGGGAAAAATAAAACACTGAAAGGGGTGAGCTCAGATGCTCAGTAAGGATAACAATATAGCGGAAGCTTTCATAAATAAACATAAACATTTAAGGCAATGTATAATTAAAAAAAGCCTTTTAAACTTGAACTTCAACATAATATGGAAAAAGTAAAATGAGATAATGTCATTTACTTATTAACATGGATATTCTACTGGTCGAATAATCACATGAAATATCAATAACAACTTTCATAATGATGGAATGCATAATTCCAGACTATCATAACCACGTAGCCAAGGCCTCGTGCCAAGACTACAAATAATATTTTGTCAAGGCCTCGTGCCAAGACACTAGTTTGTCTCATGAGACCTTCCGATGCATCGCGAGCTATAGCGGGCTCCACCCATCACTTATTAAGTCCAATTCATTCCTCATATGAATAGGTTTAAACATATCATAAACCATAACATAATCGTATCACATAAAACATGCATAAAGAAAACATAAGACTTCCACACTTAAATCACAAGATATCAATACAACACATTGATATAATAAAAACTTTATCAAAACCATTTTCAATACCAAAATGAAAGAAAATTAAAATTTGGAATTTATTTTTCATTTTAAAAAAAGTTATGGCTTGTAGAGGAAGTCGAAACTCAAATAATGGTCACGGCGGCGGAGAATTCATTGTCACCGCATACGTATGACAAGAAAAACATTCCTTTTTGTTGTTTAGTAAAACTCTTCATATAAAAATATTCCTTTTGAATAAATTTAAAAGTTAAAGGGGTTTATACACCGTATAAAAGAAATTTGTGTATAAAACAAAATATGCCTCAATGAATGGTGATTGAGATGAAGTCCCTTAAAAAGATCATTTTTTAAATAAAATAGATCTATTATGTGTATTCACTATAATTACACATAAATAATGTAAAAATACAAGATAGGACATAATAATATCATGACATAATTTGAAAGTAGGAGATTAACCCAAAGAATGGAAATTGGGTTAAGAAATTCCCTTACCTTATGTCTGTCTTGACTCGACCATTCTTTAACCTCCTGAATAATAAACTAGAGTTAATATCTACTTGCTTAATAACCTTTTTCAAGTTAATTATCCCTTTTATATCACTAATTACAATGTTACGAAAATTATGTAGTCATTTAAGTTAATAATGGTCGTTTTGTCGATCTTTGGTACTTGAGTCAACAATAAAATTCTTATAATTACAAGTTGTTTATGTGGTAGAATATCCATTATCTCCAGAATTATATTAATGATGTAGATATCATATATATCCTATATATCCAGTATATATATGCATTTATAATATTACATAACATTTAGAGGTAAGAAATGAAATGCACCGTTCATGGAGACGGTAAGCCGTACGTACGCATGAATGCTACTTTCATTTCTATTTCGTATTTAATGGAATGAAGTTATAATTATATAAATGTATAATATAATTCCAGTATAATATAATGTATAATACAATTTACTTCATCCTTTATACATCCCACATATTTCATTAACGATTCAAATCACTTTGAGGGGGCGGTAGTCCGCACTTCCTAAAATGAAATTATCGTGTTTACCCATAATGGAAATCATAAAGGTATTCCATAAATGAAAAATACAGAATCATAAGGAAAACAAAAACATAATATATATCATATATAAAAATATTGTCTTCATAATGGCCACCATGAGAGGTTTTATATGAGTGTTGAACAATCATCGTATCGTGAGACAGAAATTCGACATCCACAGAAACAGTATGTTCTTTAACCATTAGATGTAGGTGTGTTTAAGTGTAAATAAAATCCTTCCCATAACAACATCCTATTATATTGAAGATACTGGTTTTGTTACAAAATAAAATAATAAAAAGATTTTAGGGGGTTAGAGAAGCAAAATAAAACAAAACAACATTAGAGAAGACATTACCTTAAAATCGGGTAACTCTATTTGATTTGAGCCAAAGGCTTCCTTAAGAAGACTTCTGCCCAAAGTGAGGCTTCTATGAGTAATATAGGGATGTTGGGAGAGTATTTGGGCAGAGTTTGGATGATCCAAAAGGCTTTTAAGGTGTGAGTAAGGTGGTAGTGGTGGGGGCCTTTTATAAGAGGAGAAGAGGGGCACTCTTGGAAAGTCATGAAATGTTACTTTATTATATAATGAGTTTCGGATTTTAAAGGTCTCACACTTATATATTTAGAGGATAAGGTGATAATGGTTCGAAATATACTCATCCAATAGGTTTTTGACAAGTTTAATTCTTATATTTTATATTATCTTTTTATTTTATTTAAATCGTTAATTAATGAGGTAATCGCTGCATCATCATGGTGTCATAAAATATTTAATTTATTTAATGTCTAAAAATTATAAAACAAATATAATGATGTAGGAAATCTTTATATATTTCTAATTAATATTTATAGTCAAAAATATGACTTGTATAACCCCATTTAAAAATTGTTTTATTAAAACAACTCATGTTTGTGACATTTTTATTTTAACATTAAATAAAAAGTTTTTAATGTCATTTTCCTACCAAAGTGGATCCATGGGGTCCCCAAGTTGACCCATGGATTGTCTTGGTCGGAAATGACTCATACAATAGGGTTAGGACAAGTTTAAAGGTATTTTCATATTTTTATAATATCATTTTTACCTTAAATTTCACTAATTACCTTTAATCGCGATTAATTAAACTTAAAAGTTACTATTCATCAAAAATTATTTTAATCCCATTGAACCATATTTTACTTCCTAATAACAACCATGTATGTAAAAATTTTTAAAATCAAATCACAGAAGTGGTAATGTTTCATTTAAACGAAAAATCAGTTTTTTAACTACCACTTAGTGGTTTCACTATTCATCAAAAATTGAAGTTTTTCAGAACAATGCCAAAATTTCACCCTAAGCTATAATTGATATTCCGAATTCAAAAATGATGCCTATTTTAAAAAATTCCAAACATATAAGTTGCATTAATTAATTTTAAAATTAATTCCCGTTGTCGCAACAAATAGCGTGTTTTTAAGAAACAATATATATCAAAAGATTGACAATTGTTTATGTCCAATTTCAAAGTGAAATTAATTCTAATGAACACTATTAAATAAAATGGTAAAAATATATTATAATTACACTTTAAAACCACTCAATAGTATAATTTATCACTATAAATTATTTTGATTAAAAAAATTGTTTTTAAGTATTTTTCACTATTCATAAAAAAAATTGGAAGTTCTCAGAAAAATACCAAAAATTCAACATAGGCTAATTTTGATATTCCGAATCCAAAAATGAAGTCCATTTTGAAATATAAAATTTATATAATTTCAAAAAGGGGGTATTACTATTCATAACTGCTACTTTGATTGGTCACGGTGTGCTAGAATCTCGAACTTGCGTACAATGCAAGCTATTGAATTATTGAAAGAGAAGTGTATCATGAAAGCTTGAGGTGTTACATTCTCCCCTCCAATAAATTGTTTCCTCACAATTTGAAAATGTTCTTCGAAAATAAAAGGTTGAAAATAGAAAATACCTTTGTGGAAAACCCACATCGAAAATAGGGTTAATAAGAATATAACATTAAAAGAAAGAAAGAGAAGTACAAAGGTCACCCGAGATAGCCCATACTAGGATTATATGAAAATATGAATATGGAGGAGAAACAAACCATAAAGGTCTGATGGAGAGTTGTAGAAAACAGGATTAGGAGAAAGTTAACCACAAGAAAATCACAAACTTGTCATTGGTTAAACGGTCATTGAATCCTCAGTTGGAAAAGTTAACCGATAACGTTTTTGTTTTAAGTTACCTTTTATAAAGTTGAGGAATTTATTTAAGAGATTTTCTAAGAATGTAAGGAAATATACTTACTTGTCATGTAGGCTTTCATTCTTTAATAAATTTTTTCCACGAACCCATATTTCACTCCAAATGGTAATAGAACTCAAAAATATTCTATTTATCCTAATTGTATAAGGTTCCAAATATTACCACTTACCATTTAGATTAGGAAAACTATTTTGTAATAACCAGGGACTTCCTATAGGCTAGTGGTAGGTAATAAAGGCATGTCGCACTATGGTTGTGGGTTCGATTCCTGCAGCTTTGTCCGACGTGACGGGTTATCCCCCAACCTATAGGTTGCCCTTTTCCTAAAACTATAGTATTATAATATTCCAAAAATAATCTTCAGAAATGTTTTAACCTTAAACAATACTATCCAAGGTTAAACATAATCCATTCCAACCTGTATAGTTATCCAAAATACCTCTGTCCAGACTTTCTCTAAAATGTCTCTAAATTCCAAAATCAATTGTAACATTAGATTCCCCAAACAAAGTAAAGTTTCTCTTATTGTCACATACTAAAAATATGATTACCTTCATCATATTAAAACCTTAATGAAAAAAACAAGTACTGCAGTATAATACTTATATATATAACATTATTATTATAACCAGAATATAATCCTTGAGTCCAAAAGCACCAATACATTAATTATTCCACTTCAACTGTAGTAACAGCATAAGATTGTCCTTTATCCCTTGGCCTTTTCTGAGGTAAGTTTCTCTGACGCTTAGGACATTCATTTTGCATAATTCCCCATTTCCCTAAAATTGTAGCATTCAACATTGATAGCCTCTTTCTTTCCCTTGCAATCACGAGCCTGGTGACCTTTTTCTCCACATTTATAACAAACTCACATTCCTTTTAGGCAAGCACCGGGGTGATTCTTCCCACAATTATCACATAATGTAAAATTCTTCTTTCCCTTTTTCCCTTTATCTGTCTCTTTTTCCACCGTTCTCTTCTTCTCTTGGTTTACTTTTTTGTCATAAGACTTAGAGAATTCCTTTTCTATCTTGATAGCACACGAGACAATATCTTCGTACGATGAGAAGGATTGTGATACTAAATCTCGACGGAGAAATGGTTTTAACTCATCAAAGAAATGATCAATCTTACCACTTGGGTTACGTATATAATCTGTAGCATACCTCGCTAACCTTGTAAAGTTGGCCTCATACTTTGCGACATTCTCATCTTCCTTTTGTCTCAGACTCAGAAATTGCCTTTCCATATCTGCTCGATGGTCACGAGGAAAGTATTTTTCTAAGAAAATTTCCTTAAACTCCATCCATTCCATACTTGATACTTCTTCATCTTTCTTTGTATTCTGAATCAATGACCACCATTGATCAGCATCTCCAGTAAGGCAGTAAACTGCCATGATAACCTTTTCCCTTTCACTACTCCCCAAGGCATGGAATATTTTCTCTAAGGAATTTATCCATTGCTCAGCTACTAAGGGATTTGTAATCCCATTGAATGTTGGCGGTTGTTGCCTCATGAAACGATCTAACATTGATCCTCCACGTTGCAGATTAGGGTGCTCCATACGAGTAAGGTTATTATTCATAACCTGAATGAGTTGTCCCAGTATGGTAATAAGTTGATCAGCACTAGTTGTATCTCCATCTCCACAATAATTATCTTGAGCAGGAGGGAAATCCATGCACGGAGTGCGTGCATTGATAAAGTTTCCATTCCTCCCACTAGGTTACATTTATAAACAATGGCATAAACTAGATTAGTTTATGAATCAAAATACATAATTCCATACTTGTAAAACACTTAACATAAATTGAACAATTTATGGATATAATCCATAATCATAAAAAAATTTCCTTTGAGGAAGTATATACTCATAAACCCTTCATAATGGTTTGTAAAGAAAACAAGAATTATCCTAAGCATATCCCCTGGGAGTATCGTAACCAAGAGTGCAGCAAGGCCTATTGTCGTGCACCAGTTCCCGTTCGAGTCTAGCTCAAAGAGGTGTTTTTAGGTTTTACCCCTAGGTACATTTGTGCCAGAGCCGCCTCTACCTACTCGTATCCAGAAAGGGATGTATTTCTCAGAAAACTCACAAAATCTCTACAACAACAAAATTCTAGGAAGTTCTTCTATACTAATCCTCAACGTCTATCTTATGGCTATGTACTCTAATCAGAGTTAATATAAATCTATCTTTCAAGGATAGTACTAAACTGCCTCTGATACCAACTGTAATGCCCCGACCCCAGTTACCCAGAGTCAGTGCATTATTGCGTAACATTGGCATGATCACAGAAGATCAAGTCTCTAAAGACCGATTATTTTAGTAGCCTTGGGAACACTAGATACATTCATAAATGTTACATTACATCATAAAGTGAAAAATCACAATAACATAGTCTCCATAGTCCACACTTCTATCCCTGTAGGTCAGTCAAAAAATATTTCTTCACATCCTGGGAAAAATAAAACACTGAAAGGGGTGAGCTCAGATGGTCAGTAAGGATAACAATATAGTGGAAGCTTTCATAAATAAACATAAACATTTAAGGCAATGTATAACTAAAACAAAAGCCTTTTAAACTTGAACTTCAACATAATATGGAAAAAGTAAAATGAGATAATTCCATTTACTTATTCACATGGATATTCTACTGGTCGAATAATCACATGCAATATCAATAACCACTTTCATAATTATGGAATCCATAATGTCAGACTATCATAACCACGTAGCCAAGGCCTCGTGCCAAGACTAAAAATAATATTTTGTCAAGGCCTCGTGCCAAGACACTAGTTTGTCTCATGAGACCTGCTGATGCATCGAGGAGCTATAGTGGGCTCCACTCGTCACTTATTAATTCCAATTCATTTCTCATATGAACAGGTTTAAACATATCATAAACCATAACATAATCGTATCACATAAAACATGCATAAAGGAAACATAAGATTTCCACACTTCAATCAAAAGATATCAATACAACACATTGATATAATAAAAACTTAATCAAAACCATTTTCAATACCAAAATTAAAAAAAATTAAAACTTGGTATTTATTTTTCATTTTAAAAAAAGTTATGGCTTGTAGAGGAAGCCGAAACTCAAATAATGGTCATGGTGGTGGAGAATTCATTGTCTCCGCATACGTACTACAAGAAAAACATTAATTTTTGTCATTTAGTAATACGCTTCATATAAAAATATTCCTTTTGAATAAATGTAAAATTCAAAGGGGTTTATACACCGTATAAAAGAAATTTGTGTATAAAACAAAATATGCCCCAATGAATGGTGATTGAGACGAAGTCCCTTAAAAAGATCATTTTTTAAAATAAAATAGATCTATTATGTGTATTCACTATAAGTACACATAAATAAAGTAAAAATACAATATAGGACATAATAATATCATGAAATAATTTTAAAGTAGGATATTAACCCAAAGAATGGAAATTGGGTTAAGAAATTCCCTTACCTTGTGTCCGTCTTGACTCGACCGTTCTTTAACCTCCTGAATAATAAACAAGAGTTAATCTATACTTTATTAAGAACCTTTTTCAAGTTCATTATCCCTTTTGTATCACTTATTACAATGTTATGAAAATTATGTAGTCATTTAAGTTAATAACGGTCCTTTTGTCGATCTTTGGTACTTGAGTCAACAATAAACATCTTATAATTACAAGTTGTTTATGTGGTAGAATATCCATTATCTACAGAATTATATTCATGATGTAGATATAATATATATCCTATATATCTAGTATATACATGCATTTATAATATTACATAACATTTAGAGGTAAGAAATGAAATGCACCGTTCATGGAGACGGTAAGCCGTACGTACGCATGAACGCTACTTTCATTTCTATTTCGTATTTAATGGAATGAAGTTATAATTATATAAAGGTATAATATAATTCCAGTATAATATAATGTGTAATACCATTTACTCCATCCTTTATACATCCCACATATGGCATTAACGATTCAAATCACTTTGAGTGGGCGGTAGTCCGCACTTCGTAAAATGAAATTATCGCGTTTACCCATAATGGAAATTGTAAAGGTATGCCATAAATGAAAAATACAGAATCATAAGGAAAACAAAAACATAATATATATCATATATAAAAATAGTGTCATCATAATGTCCACTATGAGAGGTGTTATATGAGTTTTGAACAATCATCGTCTCATGAGGCAGAAATTCGCCATCCACAGAAACAGTATGTTCTTTAACCATTAGATGTAGGTGTGTGTAATTACAAATAAAAACATTCTCATAAAAACATCCTAGTATATTGAATATACTTATGTTGTTACAAAATAAAATAATAAAAATATTTTAGGGGGTTGGAGAAGCAAAATAAAACAAAACAACATTAGAGAAGACATTACCTTAAAATCGGGTAACTCTTTTTGATTTGAGCCAAAGGCTTCCTTGGGAAGACTTCTACCAAAGTGAGGCTTCTAGGAGTAAGATAGGGAAGTTGGGAGAGTATTTGGGCAGAGTTTGGCTGAGACAAAAGGCTTTGAAGGTGTGAGTAAGGTGGTAGTGGTGGGGGCCTTTTATAAGAGGAGAAGAGGGGTACTCTTGGAAAGTCATGAAATGTTACTTTATTATATAATGAGTTTCAGATTTTAAAGGTCCCACACTTGAATATTTCTAGTATAAGGTGATAAGGGTTATAAATATACTCATTAAATAGGTTTTTGACAAGTGTAATTCTTATATTTTACATTATTTGTTTATTTTATTTAAATCGTTAATTAATGAGGTAATCGCTGCATCATCATGCTGTCATAAAATATTTAATTTATTTAATGTCTAAAAATTATAAAAAAAATATCATGATGTATGAAATATTTTTATCTTTCTAATTAATATTTATAGTCAAAAATATAAATTGTATAACCCCATTTAAAAAAATTTTTAGTAAAAAAACTCATGTTTGTGACATTTTTATTTTAACATTAAATAAAAAGTTTTTAGTGTCATTTTCCTACCAAAGTGGCTCCATGGGGTCCCCAAGTTGACCCATGGATTTTCTTGGTAGGAAATTACTCATACAATAGGGTTAGGACAAGTGTAAAGGTATTTTCATATTTTTATAATATCATTTTTACCTTAAATTTCACTAATTACCTTTAATCGCGATTAATTAAACTTAAAAGTTACTATTCACCAAAAATTATTTTACTCCCATTGAACCACATTTTACTTCCTAATGACAACCATGTATGTCGGATTTTTGAAAATAAAATCACAGAAGTGGTAATGTTTCATTTAAGCAAAAAATTAGTTTTTTAACTACCACTTAGTGATTTCACTATTCATCAAAAATTGAAGTTTTTCAGAACAATGTCAAAACTTCACCCTAAGCTATAATTGATATTCCGAATTCAAAAATGATTCCTATTTTACAAAATTCCAAACATATAAGTTGCATTAATTAATTTTATAATTAATTCCCGCTGTCGCAACAAATAGCGTGTTTTTAAGAAACAATATATATCAAAAGATTGACAATTGTTTATGTCCAATTTCAAAGTTAAATTAATTCTAATGACCACCCTTGGATAAAATGGTAAAAATATTTTCTAATTAAACTTTAAAACCACTCAATAGTATAATTTATCACTATAAATTATTTTGATTAAAAAAGTTGTTTTCAAGTATTTTTCACTATTCATAAAAAAAATTGGAAGTTCTCAGAAAAATACCAAAAATTCAACATAGGCTAATTTCGATATTCCGAATCCAAGAATGAAGTCCATTTTGAAATATAAAATTTATATAATTTCAAAAAGTGGGTATTACTATTCATAACTGCTGCTTTAATTGGTCGCGATGTGTTAGAATCTCGAACTTGCGTACAATGCAAGCTATTGCATTATTGAAAGAGAAGCATATCGTGAAAGCTTGGGGTGTTACACTTTAGGGGTGATTAATTCCATTAGTTCATGTATTGTGGTCATATGGGAATCTCTAGGAGAGCTCATGGGAGTGAGAGAATCATATGTGAGTTCAGTTACCTCACCTCTTTCAGTTATTTGTGCAATTTTATATTAAAATACCAAAAGGGGGAGGGTGTAGTGACCGAGATTTTTCATTTAATCAATATAAATATTTTTATTAATATTTATAATGGTAGACTCATAGTAGGTTCTCTTTTTAAATAATTGTGGGTCTTTAAAAAATATTTAATATTTTAAAAATAATATTTTAATCCCACATAAATGAACAATTAATATCTCCAAAAAGGAGCTTCGAATGGAACTTTTAGCACCATAGTTTCTTTCAAAATGGGGGATTTTACCTAGAAGATGTGTAATTTTCATGTTTTTCTTCGAGCCCTAAAATGATATTTTTTTAAGTTTTTAATTAAATCATTATATAACCTAATCCAACATTATAAATAGGTTTCTAAACCTATTTTTAGAATATCACCAATTACAGTCAACCCTAAAACCTAATCATGGCGGAATATAGTGGTAGGGACACTTCTATTATTTGTGTAGGAAATAAATCTATGGATCATAATGAGTGACATTAAAAACTTAAACGAATCACCATGAGGTAGTGATTCATTCTAGATTATCATTCCCCATTATTCATTCCTGGTTTGTTCTAATTTCTTTTTCATATAATCCTCATGACATGGATTAATGTGAAATCCACTGGAATTATTCATGTCATTTTAGATACTTCTCATAACATCTGATATTGTGATTAAATTTATATAATCATAATCATTTTTATTATATGGATTTGATTTTGACTTGTGATGGAGGAAAATAATGGGTGGTCTCTCAATCATCGATCACTATGATTCTTCTCAACCCCCTCATTCATTTTCTATTTTTCACTAGAAACATTTTATATCAACCTTTATAATGGTTGGTGGTTCAATAATAGTGACTACTTATGGTGTATTGGTTAAAAATGGGTGAAGGTAACACTGGTTTAGGCATAAAAATAGAAAATAGTTAATCACCGATGTGGTGTGGTAGTGGGTAGTGTGCAATAGAGACCCCATAAATTGGATTGGATTTGGGATCAATAGGAAAATGTTTCAAGAAATTTGGCTCGACCTGAAGGTGGTGAAGGAAATGGGAGTGGTGTGTATGGCTGCTAGAGGCAAGTTGAGGTTATGAGAGCATGTTTTCATGTGTGAATGAAGTTGAAAAATATAGTGGAGTTTGAAAAAATATTGAAGAAATTATATATGGTGAAGATGATGGAATTGTATTATGTGTAAACTAAAAACACACACTATGTTTTATTTTGGCCTACGGATAAGGTTTCTGTAGAGGATTTAAATATCATAAGGCAAGTAAAATATTAACACAAGTTGTGTCCCATGTTTGGTTGGTAGAAATGTTTTCACTGGAGTGATAAATATCACACAGTTTGTTTTATTGAAGCACTTATCATTTATGGCTATGTTACATGACCTAGGGTGTAATGAAGTACATGCCTAACCACCCCTTATCACACACACCATATAGTCTAAAGGGGGAACACTATGTATTATTAAATTCCATGGTTTGAGTTTTTGGGGTACACACCCAATTAACCCATGAGTCCTGCATGTTGTTTCACATTAGTAGGAACCATATGTAGATTGAATCCACATGGTAGAAAAATTGAAATATATAAAATTTTCTTCAATTTGAGGCTCACATGTTGTGTCAAGTAGAGCATATGACATGCACTGTGTGACTTATAGTGTTCTTTATATATTCCCACCTAGGTTTCAAAATTTAAAGGAAAACATTAGTTCATTATTAGTGTTTTTTCATATAGAGGATGGTGGTGAGATCATATTTTTCATTTTAGACCATTCATGAGGTGTTATGGGTAGTTTTGGAATATTATCTTAATAAATGTGATGATAGTTTTTGGGTGAGATATTCAAAGCTGGTATGGAGTTGGTAACCCCACTGGACACATACTGATATAAGATTTGTGGTCTTTTACACACTTGATGGAGTTATAACACCCTATAAAATTTTAGTAATAGGTCACCCACTTCAATAATTTTAGGTACGGGGTTAGTTCCCCCTTGATCCCAAAAAGTTCCAGGTCCCCAAAAAAATAGATGGAGTAGGTAAACCCCTATATTATGGGTTATATGTTCACCATGTATAGAGTAATTAACATCCTCAACTGATGTAAACTTACCTTGATAAGGTTTGGGTCCTCTACAGGGGTTGTTACCCCCTCGAATGGAATCTATCTCAGTGAGGAGCGGGTCCCTATCTATGAATATAGATTGATGATGTGGAAGATATAAGAGAAGAGTAGTTAAGGAGTTTCAATTCTAATGACTTATTATGTACCCTTGTTTCCCTAGAGTAATGAACTTAGTTGAGATGATCTATGATAATGGGGATTCCCCTCTATAATTGGGTTTCCTAATTTTAAAGCATATAGGGTTTATCATTGATTTTTATTTCTATTAGTTTCTTGGATTTTGAGATAACCTATTGTTTCACATTTCTTTGGTTTTTAGGGTGTTTTACTAGGTATTGTTATACTAACTCCTACATAGGCCTCATGCCTACATGTGATTTTTCTGTGGAGAAGACACCCAGTTTTATGGTTACTTTAGTGGACATGAAGCTGGAAAAGAGTGTAGTGGTGCTCGATAGAGATAGTTGCTAATGGTCTTCGTGTTGGAGGTTCTAATCCTTGCTCTTGATCATGTTTTCATCATCATCACAACTTTAATGAATAAATAATATATATTTTTGATATATTTCTAGAGTTCCATGGTCATTTCATGGAATTTATGGTGATCTCATAAGGATCGCTTAAAATATCCTCTTTAGAGATTATTTAATTAATAAAAGAAATTAATTTATTAGGGAATATACATTGACATATTACCATTCCATAATTATGAAAACATAATAAATTAGTTATTATTACTGTTATTTTTGTTTTCTTAGTCATTTGTGACGTAAACATTATAACATCATTCATGCAGGTGGTAAAACTGACCAAAATAATAACATGTTATAATGACTAAATGAGTAAGAACATGACATTGTATAAAAATAATATCACTTTTACAAAAGATTAATTATTTATAAAATAGGTTATTAAATTGATAAACTATTTTGAATAATATTTGGATAAAGAAGATAAATAAGAATGATTAAGGAGAGGATAACACTTACACTTAAGATTTTAATCTTCTTTTAGAGAGACTCTTGGAAATGAAGGATTTGTGACTCCTTGTGGCCAAAGATTCTCAAATTTGGCATAGTCTTGTTTGACAGAAATTTTGGGTAGGTATTCAAGTGGAAATCAAAGGTAATGTTTTGATTGAAGTGGGTAGAGGAGGGGTCCTTTTATAAGTGATCTTGAGTATCATTCTCTCAAATACCCATTCCTTAATATGTAAGGAATGCAATTTTTCAGGGAATTTGGTACAATAATTGATAAGGGAAGAGGGGAGATTGAGAATTACCTCATCCACATATTTAGATATAATATATGATGATATTTTATGACTTCATATATTATTTTAATCCTTTTACCTCGTTGTATGCTTTATCATGGTAACTCAGTTTTATCTCGGTAACTTAATTTTTTTCAAAAAATAAAATTGGACTTATAAAATAATTTAAATTTCATGATTCCAAAAATGAAATCCATTTTATTAAATTAAATTTAGAAAAGTAATTATATTTAATTTTAAATGATAAATTGAAAACATATAAAAAATATTTTTTAGAAAACTATGTTTGAGCATAAAATTTACGTTATTATTATTCCTTAAAACTAATAAATATTAAATGATTTTTTATTTATTTTTTTATATATAATGAATACATTTAATTAAATTTTATACTTAAAATATGAGAAATTTATCTTTTAAATAAAAAAATAAAATATATAATAAAAAATGTTTTAAAATAAACCATTTTTTCATTACCCATGAATCATTAAATTATTATTATTTATAACTCCTTAATTGTATATTAGATATTATTTACTTATTTTCTAATCATCTTTGAATTTTTTTCAATCAATTTTATTTATATTATTCTTTAAAAGAAAAAAAATAATTTAAAATATATTATATACCAAAAAAATAATTTCTTTAAAATAATAGATATTTTCTAAAATGAATTGGTATATTTTTCTTTTATTCCAAAATTATTTATGTCAGTTACATGTCAAATATTTTATGTGTAACACAATATTTACTTCTAACTATAAAATAATTAATATACATTTTGGATACATGTATACCAAACGACCAAATTTCCAATGACTATATATCCAATGACCATATATCCAACGAACATATAACCAACAACCATATATATAAAGATAATATTACATTATTGTATATAACCTTACCTACTTCTATAAAATCAATCATATTATTCTATGATTTCTTTTTTTAACTTGTTTATCATATTTCTAACATGTTGTATTCATTGTAGAGTTATCCTAGGTGGCATGATCTTCATGGAAGATCGTGATGACGATAATTTGAACCTTGTACTATTTTTATTTATGTGTGTTTTTATTTTTTCTTTTTAAAAAGTAATTTTATAATAATGTGATAAATATTGGAGTCTAGGGTTGTGAGGTATAAAATAGGGGAGTCTAAGGGTGTTCCCTCATATAATGTTGTTACATTCAGAGGGAGTGAACCTATACTAGAGAATAGGTGAAGGGGGGTACCTGAGAAACATTTAGATGCTAAGAGATCTTCTACCATGTTACCCTTGATCTAGGTGGGCATAATAGTTTCATGATGACCAATGATCATGATATATTCCATCATAAGATACTGAATAGACTAGTTGAAGGGATTATATCAATTAAAAAACTTTAAAATCATTTCCAAATCAGATTCCATCAAAGAGAGGGAGATGTTATATAATCTACAAACAAGGAGACCATTAAGAAAGTCCCAACCTTCCACTATGAGCGAGTGATCAACCCCATAGAAAGAATTGAAATCCATCACCATAAAGCTATGAGTTTCATGAATATTTCTTCCCCCACACATGATCTCACAAGTTCAAGTTCCATTAGTATTATGTTCTAGACATGCAATAGGCGGCCATCATGCCACTCTGTGGCCCTATTCCAACACAACCCTACTAGTAAGAGGTTAAGAATTATTGGGGAACAAGGATGAAAAATATTAATCAATGTTAGGTCACAACCAACTTGACTCTAAAATCATGAGGATTTCATTGGTCCTCAAGCGGCTAGTAATCATTAAATAGGCAAGGCACTTGGCCTTATTATTCACTTCCTAAATAACTAACAACCATCCTCAAACACTGCTGTATGAGACCCCCCTTTACTAGATACAATATCAATATTATGGAACTAAGCTATGAGGAGGTAGTCAATGTAATTGGGTTTGATAAAGGTCCCCATATTTCTCCCTAAAAATTCCATAAAACCCTCTCAAAGTATTACAGTTTCATTACTTTAATAATTTTACAAATTATGTTTCATTTAGTTATCTTGTAATGAATTTGATTTTGTATTATAATATTCTACCATAATGAAATAAGATATTGTTCATTTTAGTTCTATATTTTATGTCTCATAAGATATCAAAAAAACATGATTTATTTAAAGGGAAATACAAACTAAAATATTGGGGTGTTACATTGGGAACTTTTTTTCTCCACTTTCTTCTCATATTTCATGTATTTTTTCATTGACATTTATCATGTTTTTCCTACATATTATACCATAGTTGAATTTTATAACTAGTTTTCCTTATTTTTTTTATATCCTTGAGACATGTGGTTGTGTGTTAGTTACTAGTATAAGGCCTCCCATGCGTTTGATATGCATTCTTGGTGCTATTTACCAACCTTTAGGATATTGGAGGCAAGCTTATAATGCCACACATAGCTTACTGTTGGCCTAGGAGGGGTCCCAGTGGGTCAGGTTGTGTCACAAAATATGGGTCCAAGGATATTATCAACCCCATATCCCATTATTCATTATCTATCCCTGGTTAACAGCCAATCACAAAGTAGTTTCCATTACCTGCATCCACTACTATGAAATATTCATTCCCATAATGATGTACTTACTGGGTGTTAGAAATATACTCAGTAGGATACCACCAACCATGTCCCTAAATAAATCTAGTAAATATGGGTTCATGAAAAATATGGTATAATAATAAAATAAATATAAACATAACCCTTGCCACATCACCAAGTGCTAATAATCCTCCCAAATGAGAGAATATGTCTTCTTTATCCAGTGATGGAATAGGATCGGTACACTTATAGACTATTCATGAAAAGAATGTTAACATGTTATTACCTCTTATAATATCCATGAGTGAATGGAATTTCACCACTAACAACAAGAATAACATAGGATATCACCCCCTAATACAATCATTGGTTAATAAGTTATCAACACTAACAACATGATTATGGGTGAATAGTCCATAATCACTCCAAACAAAATCCATAGGTGAATGGGTTATCACCATAATAATGATAGAGGTGAATGGATCATCACTATAAAAACAATAGAGGTGAATGAGTCATTTCTATAATCAATAATAATGATGAATGAGTTGTCAACATTAATCATGTGAGTATGGGTGAACGGGTCGTCAACACTCATAAACAAAACATGGTGAATGGGTTATCACCAACATAAAAAAAATGAATGATCACCAATCATTACAACATACATAGGTGAACGGGTTATAACTATAACTATAACAATAAATATAGGTTACTGGGTTATTACCATAACATCATAATAGCATGGGTGAATGGGTAATCACCATTAACATAATGGTAAACCATGTTGAGTTGGTAATCAACATGAGAATAACAATAATTATTAATGATGGAGTAATAACCATAAGTTTAACAATAGAGGGTGGTGAATGTGTAATCATTAAAACATTGAAATAAAAAAGGATAAATGGGTAATCACCCTACCCATTGGTTCAACTAACCCATATTAATTCCTAGGCTACCAAGCCCATCACAGTGTTCACCAAATTAAATTTAGGTCAAACATGACCTCCTAGGGAATGATTTAGCATCCAATATAATCACTTATCTCACAAGGGGTATATCAAATTGGGTACTAACTATCCCAAAGTACAGAACCAAATCTATTTCACCACTAGCATAACCCATACACAAGCTTCTCATTGATGTGTAATGCTCATGGATTCTTTAAAAGGATCATTATTTCAATTCATAAGGACACCCTTCACAGTATCATTTCTCTAAGTATCTCAGCACCTGCCCAAGGAGACACGACCATTGGTGATCATGTGTCTTAAGAATAAAACCTTGGGAAGTTATCACAAACTATAAAATTTATAATTTATTAGTAAAATTAAAAATTTTAGCCTCAAATTTTTTACATAAGTTACTAAATAATTGACATAAATAATATCATCTATGGGATTTTCATATCATTAATTAAAATATGACATGTTTTTTTACTGAAATATTTTAAAAAATTAGCATAAAAAAGAAGTCTAAAAAAAGCTCGATGCTAAAAATAACCACATCCAAAATATAAGAATATTTTATGTCCGATTTGTAAAAAATGACCTAAAAAATTTGTGGGAAAATAACACAATTCCAAAAATATATTCCCTAAAAAATATATAATTTTATTGTAATTTTTGAAATAAAATGAAATGAAAAATATTCTAAAAAAATAAAATAAGAACAAAAAAATTCTCCCTCCAAAAAATATAATTATATTAGCCATCGATTTTTTTTAAAAATTATATGAAAAATATGCCAAAAATATCTCCCCTCTAAACAATATTTTTCATGATTTTTTTAAAAAACACCATAAAACTTTCATTTCTGATTTTGAAAAACTGATAAGAAAGATATTTATCACATCAGTTTCTAAAACCCAATGAAATTTTTTTTTTAAAACATGAGGGAAAAAATGTATCCCTTCCATGAAATATAGATATATTTCACATTGGTTTTTAAAAAAAGTGAAAAATACACCAAAGAATTTCATGTTATAAAAAATATTTTCCTTCCAAAAAAAAATATTTTAAAAAACTGACAAGATAAATAACTCTTAAAAAACATGACATAAAATTTTTTATAAAAAATATATATTTTTCAAGTCCCTTTTTTTAAAACTACAATGAAAAATATTTTAAACATATATTGTTAAAAAATTCATGAAAAAATAACTTTTATATCATTTTTTAAAAATATGACATGAAAATAATTTCATTAAAAATACAATTTCTCTAAAATTTATTTCCTCCTAAATTGATAAATAATTGTCTTGTCAGTTTTTTGAAAAAACCAACTTGAAGTATATTTTTAATGTTATTTTTTCAAAAAAAACGATGTGAAAAATATTAATAATAATTACTAATAATTATTTATTATTAATAATTAATAACAATTATTAATTTTTCATTATTAAATTGTAGTTTTTATTTATTATATATTAATTAGTTATTATAAATTATTAATTAATTACTAATTAATCATTATTAATGAGTATTATTTTCCCCCTTCAGGTCACCCACTTTGTCTTGAATGTATAACAATGGTAATTAATTAATTAATAGTGAAAAGATTATTTTAGAGATGGTTTAATAACCTCACTAAATATATATGTTTTTAATTAAAAAAGATGTTTGATAATAATAATAATAATAATAATAATATCTAATTAGTTATTTTTTATATTTTACTAGTTTAAATAATAATAATAATTAAATAATTTCTTATTTTAATAACAATATAACAATCCCTCTAAATATATATATATTTTTTAATTAAAAATAAGTTTGATGATGATAATAATAATAATTAGTAATTTTAATTACTAATTAACATTCAATAATTAATATTAATAATTTTTAATTAAAAATTAAGTATATACATTATAAATACATTTTAAAATTTTAAATGAATTATAAAAATATATATGTAGATATATAAATACAATATAAAAATACAATATAAATATTTAAATATATATATTAAACATTAATCTATACATATTTAAAAATACATTGTATTAATATATATGTAAATATAAAAAAATATGTATAAATATAAATATGATAATATATCTAAATTTTTATGTAAATATATATAAATTTATAAATACTTTATATAAATATATTTAAAGGAATTATATAAATATATACATGTAAATATATTAATATATTAATATATTACATAAATGAATTTATAAATACGTTAGATAAATATATATATAAATATATATAAACACATAAAAAATTATATAAATACATTTATAGTTACATTATATAAATATATTTTAAAAAAACACTACGTATAAATATATATGTAAATATATAAATATACATATTTGTATTTAAATATTAATAAATGATTATAGAGATATATGTAAATATATCTAAATGCATTATACAATATATTAATGCATTGATAAATGATTATAGAGATACATGTAAATATATATAAATAAAATATATAAATACATTAAATATAATATATATATATATATATACACGCTACATTTTCATGATGATAATTTAGGGCATTGGAACTTATGCTTGTTTGTGGGTTAGCAAGTGAGGGTTCCAATCTTTTGAAGGCCTGATTATCATCTGCACTAGATGAAATTTAGGCATTACGGACCACTTATGGTTGTTACTAAAATTATTTTCACATCATATGAGATCACTTTTTTATTGTGACAAGTTGGGTCACTAAAGAGCTTTAGTGACACTACTACAGATCGACCCTTTAACAGTGCACAAAAAGGGATTTAACAGCGCTAAAAATGCATTGTTGTCCTCATAACTATTAAAGGGGTCTCCTTTATCAGCACTAAAAACACTGATAAAGGCACCTTCTATCAACACTGATAGAAGAGGTCTTTTATCAGTGCTAAAAAAACTAATGAAAGTTGAAAATAATAATTTTTTAAAAATACTTTTTTTTCTTCTTCGAGGTTTGCCACCCCCATCCCCACCCCCTCCCCCCCCCATCAGCACTAGAGGACCCCCACTCCCCTCTCCCCAATAGCACTTTCCCCTCCCTTTATCAGCAAGCTCCCCTCTTTAACATCATTAGGACCCTCTTGCTTCACTCGCACGCACGTGTGCACATGCTAAGATTTGAACATAAGACCTATCCTTCATTGATCTGCACCTTTATCACTCCTCTATATTTTTTTCTATATTTTACGATATATCTATTTATTTATATATATTTCGTTACATTTTTTATCCATATATTTATATACATATATTTATATATATATATAATTATTTTTAAATACATATATAAAATATGTTTTGTTTGTGTGTGTGTTTATAAACACACACACACACACATATATATTTATACATATGTGTGTGTCTATAAATATAATATTAAATATTTATATTTATTTACATATATATTATATATTATTATTTATAGACATATATTAGAATATATAAATAAATATATATTTGTTTGTCAATACACACACACAAATATATTTATATATATATAAACATTATATATACATTAATTATATAGGTATATAAATATTCATTAATTTTTATTTCAAATAAAATGGATATTTTTATTATTTACATATGGATTATATATATATATATATATAAAGATATTTTATATGTAAATATGTATTAAATTTGTATGTGTAAATATATACAAATATGTATACATGAGTATATATTTAATTATAAATAAAACTACATTGTGAAAAGTAATAAAATTTCAAAACCATGATATCAATATGAATGTAAACTCTGGTAATAAATTCAACCCCAACTAAAAATGGGATAAAATACCACCTTAAATAGGGCTGAAATTCCATCAAATGTTAAAAAATTGAAATACCCCGACTAAAAACTCAGTTTTGGAGGCCTTTTAGCATTGAAAAATGTGATCGGGGTTCCCTGGGTCACTAGTGTGTAGAGCTCATCGCAGAATTCAATTTGATATGTGGTAGAGCTCAAACAACCATCCGGATCAAAATTTATGGTTATTTGAAGTTCAAGTTACAATTTCAACTTATTTTAGATATTTTATTGATTTTTTGATTTTTTTTATCTTCAAAGTGTTATTAAATGACTATTACTCGATAATAATTAGAAAATTATTAATTAATATTATTTTTTTAATTATTTTATAATCCATTTTTCACTAAATATCTCATATATTAAGTATAAATGCATATTTGGGCTTATATAAATAATATTTAATAAAATATATTATATGTACCAATATAAATATATTTTATGTTAATATATTATTTTTAATGATTTAATTTTTTTTATAAAATTTACCCTTTATCAGTGCTAATATAAAATCATTGATAAAGACCTCCCCCCATCAACGCTACTAAAAAAGCACTGATAAAGGAACCCCCTTTATCAGTAGTTTGTTAGCACTACTAAAGGATGGAGCTACGTAAATCTATTTCTGTGGTAGTGCGACCACCATAGACAATCATCAAGTATTAGAGATTCCTAATGGTGGTCTCTATAACATTTTAATTTTTTGTCTAGATATTATTTTTATCGACAACTTAGTTATCGCTAATAATAATTACATAATAATTATTAGTGACAACTAATGGAATTCTCTAATACTTCTATTATGAAGAAAAAATATAATTTGAAATGGAAAAAAACTAAAACGTACATTAACCTAAAAATAAATCAACCACACAACAAACAACTATAAGTGTAAAAAATCATAAAATTATATTCATGTCAGTGTCATCTCTCGACTAATTGGTAACTGAACTCTCCAAACCTGCCTCCACTAGGCCAGGGGCTAGTAACTAGTGTTGAGGTATCCACACAATCATGGGGGCCATTACCACTAAATTTACCCGTCACATACTTTTATACAACCACATCCACTATATATGAATGAATTGTGAACTAAATAGTAAAGAACATGCACATAATATAACAAAAATCAGGGATATAATGTAATAGATGCCACATAATCCACCAGATTATAGTATGAACTCAAGGTGAACAATGCGTAGGTGCGGATGATGGGGTGTGTATAACAACACCAATTATGGTCATCCCAAGTAGTGGAATGGCCTAAAGAAACAACTACTATCAATGTGTACAAATGAAGAACAAGGTGTAGACATTTAATGTCCTTGACATCACCAACCACATAGATAGAAACATAAACAAACCATATCAAGCTTCCCATAGCTCATATCCACAATACTGGCTAAGTAAAAATGTTTACTTATAATTTATATCAGAGAATAGTAATTGATCACACATTCTATCATAGTTTCCCAACATGCTAATTCACCATACATTCATTAATCTTGATATAGTGTAGGAAATATATGTCTCACTCAATCTTGGAAATACTAGAGAAAATACACATCTCCAATTATCTCAGAAGTACTGGAAGAAATACACATCTCCGTCAAAAAAATCTCTACATAAAGTTGCACATATATGTCTAGATGTCGTAGGAAATACACATCACCAGGGATAAATATTTATGTTGGTATATAAGAGGAAACACACATCTCAAGGGATGTAGTTGCATATCTAGTCCTATTTGATCCCAAAGCAGTGGGAGGAGGAGAGAGATAGTATCTGGTGTATCATTTTCCTTCATGATCCACACTGTGAGAGATAAAGGGGTGTCACCACTCTGGTGAATTACCATTTGTTTCATTCACAAACTAAGGATTCTAAAGGAACTATACAACTCAACCCATCCCTTCTATCATGCTCTCACATTTGAGATACTGGAGGAACTACTCCTCATCATCTATCCCGCACTGGAGGTGTTAGAGGGATTTCTTATCTCTAGCTAACTTCTAGAAATATGTTTCTTTTTTCATCCTCGAGTAGTGGGAAAGTAAGTTTATATACATATATAGTTCATTTTTAGTCTCTACCCATATCGGTGGGTGATACAGGGCATAGTCATTGTCATCTCACTCTAACACTAGATAGAGAGTGAGTTCCATGAAGATCCACCATAACATTCAGTCTCCATAGATATCCACCATTCTCAAGTTATATCACATCTCAAAGTATTAATTACACATAATAAATAACTCAATCATAATGAAGATATACCTATACCCCTCATACGAGCATTCCTATATAGAAATCCCGCCACAACATCATTCACGAAGAATCCCACTTCCAACCCCCATTGGTAATGACTAATAATTCAACAATAGATGAAAGTTGTTTTTGAATTACCCAACTTTCCAAATCACCACAATGAAGATAATACATTCCTCACTACAAGATGTGCCCAATCCATTGAAGGAATATCAAGATTATCGACTAGGTTCCCTGATCACTGCCAAGCCACCTAAACCCTCACCACAGATTTTCCATCATTCTATTCATTAAGATTAACATTACCATCCCTCGTTCTCTTTATTCTATTCAAAAATAATTTATTATTTCCTTAAATAAAATTTCATTCTTTGATATATTTGATGACATTTAATACCACTCGGTTAACTCTTAAAGAGTTAACTTTCTAAGAAACATGATCATAGTGATCATAGGATCCCTTATCATCATCTCCAATTAAGGAGTTATCTTTCATTTTTCATACTCACTTACCATCATCATGGGTCTCCATAAAATTATTTTCCCTATATTTAAACAAATTAAGAACCACATTCTTTTAGTTTACTTTACACATTTCAAATCTTTCCCATTTAAGAATTTCACAAATTCACTATTTCATATTGAATTTTCTAGTTTCCATAAGTGTTGATTATATATTCTAAGAAGAATCAATGAAAAGTTAAATGATCACTTTGGTTTGGCATAACCCCATATAATGACTATTGAGTCATCAATACTGACCAGTCAACATCTCTTGTGGTGTGGTACCTCCTCTAGGTTGTTATTTTAAGATTCTATTTTAAACCACAACCTTTAACCAATAAAAAATAATAATATTTAACAAAGTGAATTCATGCATTTCTCACAATTTATCCACCAATTCATACTTTGCTTAGATTAACCGACTCTCTAAAACAATTATCAGTGGTAAGTAGCAATGAAGCACACTTACTCATTTTATTTCCACATTTATTAAATTGTAATTATTTTACAATAATATTGTATCATTATTTAATATTCAACTTCTTAAATTGTCTACCAAATGATCTTCATTTGACTCGAACATGATGTAAAAGGGTATGTGGGCATCAATATGGGTTTGAGGAAATTTTTAGGGTCCAAATACACCATGTATCATGCTCCCAAATGTGGCCCAAGGTTTCATCTAGTAAGAGGATGCCACTTGGAACCCCTCACATTCCAAGGGCATGCTGCTCGCTACTTTATAGTTCTCTTAGTGATGTGGGTCCTCCTTGGTCATATGATATAAATTGGATGGCCCTCATTTGTTCCACTTTGCATGAGTTGTACCAAATTTGGTGTGGTTGTGGTGGCCACAAGGGATACTATATGATCAACATGATCATATATCCTTACCTCAAAGGGAGGGGGAGACCACATGGACAATGTGGCCATAAAAGATGTCATCTGATCAAAACATTTGGACAAATATCGCACCCCCGGTTAATTATGTGTACCTAATGCAGTATGGAGTGAGATGGCATGATTTTCACTGTCCAACCATTCAATTGGAATTATTTGGTTAATAATGCTATTGAGGGGTGTAGTGATCACACAAAACACATGACCTAAGGCCACATGGTGGAATATCATCCATTCATATGAGATCTAATGACCCAAAAATCCACAGCCATACTTCTCAGCATCATCTCTACTTCCCTCATTGGCACCACCACCCATGATGGTGTTACAAAGATATATATATATATATATATATATCTTAATATTGACTAAACATTAGTAGAAACTTCATTTCTATGTGAGGATAAAAAAAACTTGGATTTTATCCCATGAATCAAACATTAAGGTACTTAAATATTAGAGAGAAGTTCAAAATGGTATAAATTTCACTCTAAGATAATTTCTAATACATTTTTCAAATTTATTCCAAAATAGTTAAATTATATGTTTATTTTTAATAAATACATAGGTTTATAATCCCTTTTTAGAAATTCTCTGAAATTTTTAGTGAATCTCAAAAAATTTCAAAAATGGTAAAATTATATCTTTTTAAAATATCTCTAGATATAAAAATCCAAATTAAATAAATGATATGTATTTATAATGATCAATAGATAGGGAACAACATACTCAAATACTATTTAGTATTTCAAAGTTTTGAACCTCCTAAATCTAGAGAGAAGTTTTGAGAGACAAAACTTTTTTATAGATTTTCCCAAAAATTATTCATTGAATTTTGACCAAAACACTGCCATTCATTAAATAATGGATTCTATATTATCATACTCCAATTTCACTTTTAAATATATATATTTCTTTTGTGAAAAAAAATATAGGAAGTGTGGAGGGAAAATATCAAATAAATGGTGATGAATGGGTCTAATGAACTATACCTTACATCTAGATCCATTTATTCTCCCTTGATCTTCCACTATAGGCCACCCCCTTCTCTTTAGGGAAAGTAAAATTAGGCTTAATCACATGTATATTTTCATAAATGAACATTTATGTGCATTTAAGAAGAATTATAATTTTTAAAGAATAATACTGTTTCTTTTGAGTATTTAATTAAAAATACTCACCATCACCAATATAAAAACTATAAAATCACCACCCTGGGGTGAAAAACATATTCCATACTCAAAAATGCAATCCATTTTCCAATCCAACTCCCCGAAGATGATGAATTTACTTATTTAAACATTTTAATCAAAAATTAATATTTATGAAAATATGTTAAAGGTAATAAATCATGTCACTTAATCATTTTATTAATGTTTATAAAGTTGATAGAAAATTCAATGGTAGTGAGATGAGTGTTAGTTTCTAATCATGGAAAAAGGAATTAGTGGGAACTCAAGATATTACAACCAAAATATAGTGGCATATCCCTAATAAATATGACACATGAACATATATGAAACACATCCACATAATCTATAAAATATATACATATTTCAGTGTCTGCAGCATACAATGAAAATTAACTGCATACCCCACATTACTATAGAAAATTGATCTATGAAACACTTAAAACACCTGAACTATAAACATGCTAGATATATATTCTGACTTGAAAATATAAATATAAACAATAAAAGTTAAAAATATTATCAATTAAATCTCATAGTATTCAAATAAATTTAAAACATTAAAAGAATGATATAATAGAATGTGATACTTTGATCCTATATTTATAGACTAATATGAATCCATATTCTATTTTTTTATTGAAATTTATGATACCTCTAGTATTAGATTAATGCATCATTTGATCCTAAACATCAAAAAATTACAAATGGAACATTGTTCTTAAAATTTTATGAGATTCAGAGTGCATTTGGTGACTTTTGACCATTAAAACAGACATTTTCCTTTATAATTTATACGATTAAACCAATTATTCTCAAATAACACGTGACTCAGGTATTAATTTGGCATTCCTCCCATCTCGACAGGTCACATATAACCCAAGTTTTTTTGTTATGCAATTTGATGGATATCCTAATCTATTTGGGAAGTTTTCCACATTTAACACAATTTATGAACTAATATAAAAATTTATAAGGATTTTTTTTTTCAATTTATAACACATGAAGTGTTGGTTTAATGCATCATTTCATTTTACAAGTAAAAAATGACCTGAGAAACATTTTACCAAAATTTGATGAGATTCGATGTCCATTTGGAAACTTTAGACCATAAAAGAGACAACTACAATTGTAATTTCTACACCAAAACTACTTATCCTCTGATATCACATGTGTGTCAATTTCATATGCCACACATATCAATAGTTCATATATTCCCTATGTGTCTTCATGTGATAATTTGACAGATATTTGAGTATGTTTGATCAGTTTTTCACATTTAACTCTCTTTATGGACTAATCTGAATCCATATATGGTATTTTTTTGCATATTATGGCACATCAAGTTTCAATTTAATGAATTTTGAAATTATATAGGCAAAAAATGACTCAAGAAACATTTTCCTATAATTTTATGAGATTCAGAGTATGTTTGACAGCTTTTTACTACTAAAGTTAACATTTTCGGTTATAATTTATACACTGAAATTACTTATTATCATATACTATGAAACTAAAGTATCAGTTTCACACATTTAACATTTTGATAGGTCGCATATCCCCTAAATGTAATTTTGCTTCACTTTGATGGGTATTCTAGTTTGTTTGGACAATTTTTCACATTTAACGCACTTTTTCGACTAGTATGAATCTGTATATGGTTTTTTTGTGTTTTACAACATCTCAGGTGTTGTTTTAATGTTTCATTAATTCATAAAATTCAAAAAGGACCCAATGAAAACTGTCAAAAAATCTAATGATATTTAGAGCATGTTAGACAACTTTTGACCATCAAAGCAGACATTTTTTGTGACACCCCAAGGTTTAAAAAAAATTGAAATGCATGAAACATTATTTTAAGTAGATAGTTATAACTAGAATTTAAACATAATTTTGTCACTTCAAAATTTTGAATTTCAAAAAATGGATATAGACTATTTTTATCAGTAAGTTATTTAGAGTCTGATAAGACCAACTTAATTTTTGGTGAATAGTAACGCACCCTTATGAATAGTAATGTTACCCTTATAAATAGTAATATACCCTTATGAATAGTAACATAACCTATGATAGTATACATATAATATTTAATTGAAGTTATAATATACCCATATATTGTAATAAGTAAATAAATGTTTTAAATTTGTTATTTTTGGAATAAAATATTATTTTATTTAAAAATTAAATTAATCATATTTAAAAAATTATTTTTAAAAAATGGAGTTCATTTTTAAATTATACACATCGAAAAATGGTTAGGGTGAATTTTTGAAATTTTTCTGAAATACTTGAATTTATGGAAAATTCACCATTATACTTCTTCTCCTCTCCCACTTATTCTAGAAATTAAAACATCATACATGATGTACTGATTTACCAACATCGTGGACGATGTGATTTCAATTTCTTTTAATTCCTTAAAGGCTAGTCATGAAACCATTTTCATGGTTTAACAAGATTATAATTTCTGTATTATATCTTATATAAGGTTCTGGAATAATTTTGTACATATGTTATTAATTTATAAAACAAAATGAGCTCATTGTGATCGAAGAATCGCCAAAATGACCTAAAAAATATCATTAATGGTTTAAATTATGAATCATCCTCATGTCAGAGTTAAAAATGATAAATGGTATAATTTATGGTTTTAGAAATATGTAAATACCATTCCATTCTAATTCTAGATTTTCACTTCCAATCGACATGAATATCCATTATGAACTGATCATGGAAACCATGTGAAGAACGCACCCTAAAACAATGGAATTAACAAAATATTATTATTGAATTAGTGGAATGGTGTTATAAAATGATCATGAAAGGTGTTATAAATATGAATATTTTTCTATAAAATATTAATAACACTGTTTTAACCTTCATACATGAGGTTTAAACACGTTTAAGGGAAGCTGAACCCAAGGTAAGGGATCCTCTCTTTCTCAATTTTATTCAAGAATATCCTCTATGTTGTGCTATTTTATTTTTAACTCCTAAGGATAGGGTATATTTTTGAACCTCCCTCATACTTCCATTATTATTTATTAATGATGAGACTCGTTTCTCTCTCATTAAGCTCTCCCATGTACACCTGATACCATGCCGAAATTTCGCAAGTGAATTATAAACCCAATTTCTATTCTTTGGGTTAACCTTCATCTTCAATGGTTTTTATCATGATAAGAGGATTTGTGAAATGTAATTTGGTTATATTATGTTTTAATATGTGTATTTACAGTATATATACATATTCTATTCATTTAATCAATTCTCTCTTAAATGTTATGGTATTTGTAAAGGACTTTCCTCTTAAAATCCTTTTAGATGTCTCCTTTATGAAATCCAAAGAGATTGTTCCTTTTTTAATGTCATGAGTTTTCTATTCTGATTTTATGATGTTTTAATATTATAGTGTCTCCATTATATGTTTTACAATTATTTTTTAATAATAATTTTTCATTATTTTGTGTGTGCAGTGTTTATTTTCTAAGAGTGATTTTTACAAAAAGGGGTATTTTGAAATGTGAATGTGTTTTTCTCAAGGTTGTAATGAGTTATGAAGTTTTTTATTCCTGATATGTTCCTTGGGAATTATTTATTTTGGGTTGATCCCATTATATCTCAAGATATGATGGGTGATCCCCATTATAGCTTAATATATGTTGGGTTAAGCCCATTATAACTCAAGATATGACTAGTGAGCCCCATTATAGCTCTCCAGTGCATTGGGTACTCCGAATATAGAAGTTGGACAAAAGGTTATTCCGTGTGTAAGGGTGAATGTAAGATTGATATGGTAAATATTTTCCAAGGAAACCACATGATATTTCCATTCATGCTAATGAGTTTTTATGAAGTAGGATTTATTGGTTTTTATGTTATCACTTGACTAACGATTTCTTTCCTTATATCCCTTACTGAGATTTTCGGGCTCATCGCAAGTTTTTAAATATTTTTTACAGGTTATAAGGATGTGTAAGGGAAAGAAAGAAGACAATTTAAATGTCACGAATAGTTTTCAAATAAATTATGTTTTATTTGAAAAGTTTTATATTTTGAAAAAAATGGATATTGTTTTAATAGTATCCACATGTAAGATTATGAGATGTTATGTATTTTTTATGTTCTAATTACCTAAAACTCTAAACCTGAAAAGATCCTCAATGTGTAAGAATGTATTTCTTGTATAAAACTCAAGATTATGTAATGTTTTATGGTTGGTTGCTTATATTTTTAGTTCTAGTATTTACACAGAACCTGAATATTCATGAATAACATGCATCGTGTGTGTCATTTCATATTCTATACATCTTGACATGTCAAATATACCCAAGTGTTATTGTTCAGAAAATTACGGATATTCAAGCCTAGTTGGTCATTTCTCGGCACTTAACACACTTTATGGACTAACAAGAATCCATATATGTTTTTTTACAATTTATGATGCCTTAGGTGTCATTTAAATGCACTGTTCAATACAGAAGGTTAAAAATGTCCTATAGAACATTTTCACAAAATTAAATGATATTTGGAGAACGTTTAGTGACTTTTGAATGTCAAAATGAACATTTTAAATTATAATTTATACATCAAAACTTATAAAACCCTGACTCTAGTAACCTAGAGTTGGTGTTTACTTTATTATATTGGTACAATATACAAGGTATCTCGCCATACAGGATCAATCTGTTTAGAAATCTTGAAGAACTAAATACATACGTGATTTCTATTTTTTTCATTGGAAATAAAATATAAAACATTGTAAAAGTAAATATTCTGCATCATTTAATTCATTCAAAGATTTCTTCTTCATATTATGGGAAAAAGAAACAAACAAGGGTGAGATAAAATTCTCAGCAAGGGTTATATACTATAGAATGTATCATGGATCAATAATGCATAATCAATATGACAAGTTAAATAACTAAAATGCATGTCATTTAATCAATAATTTGAGCACAAAATGCATCCATGTATAATAATAACTAAATTCTCAATGAAGGAAATGTTTAATATTGGATGTCATGATTTCAAACATCATGATATTTATACAGTAAAATCATTATTCCAAAATAGTTTAATCGATGGATAGGTATACACTAGAAACTCATTTAATCCAAACTTACTATCTCATGAGACCTTCTAATGCATAGAGGTACTATATAATTTTCAGCCCTAACTATCACTGTATGTCCAATGCATTCCTCAAATATTTAATTATTAATTCAATTCATAAACAATATGTCTTATCAAGTAATATCCATATTCAGTAAATAATAAGGATTTATCAGGTTTTTCCCTAGTCAATCAAATAATTTTCATAGTAAAACACCATATGTAGAAATGATATGTCATGTCCCCCTCCCTCCAAAGATACCCCTCATGGGCTGGTAATGAATAAAGGGAGATAATAACCCATGAGTCATGCCTTCAGTAGGCCCTAGGTTGGTGACTAGCACCAAGGGTGTACAAATCTCACAATATGGGAGGCATTACCCTTTATAAGAAACAAGATTGAGAGATAGAATGAATCATCCACAAACTATAAGAAATAATATAAAAGAGAAACCCAAACCACACCACATGTATGTATAAAATAAAACTGATACAAAAACAATAAAGTCTCTAAGGTAAATACCCAAAAGTAAATCTAAAGCAACGAGACAGACACTGTCAAGGATCTAAGCTAGTAAGGTCCAGCATGGTCCACGAAATCCTCATGGAAACCTAAAAATAGTTTTAAATACATAGAGTGAGCATACAAGTATACTCAGTAGGAAAACCAAAGTCTCTCTTGCACATGTGAAAAAAACATACTAATGCTCCTATGAGAAAATAGCAAAACCAAACAACACCTATACAGGTATACTAACCAAACACATCCTCACCAAGGCATGTTCACCAAGTAACGCAAGTCAACTAATATAATATAAAGTAAATAACATTAATGATAGGGTACTCTGCACCACTTTCCCACTGATTATCCACTCTCACACCCCAACGATAAATGTCATGGCACTCCACCTCTTCCTAATATACCACATCACATGTTGCGGAATCGTTGGGAGACACAACGACAGAAACGAGAAAACTAAAGAAATAAAGCAACAAGAACACAGCGATTTACGTTGTTCAGGAATAATCCCTACGTCCACAGGAGAGGCATAACTTCACTATTCGGGAGCACAAATTACAGCGGGTTTTTTCAGTGGTAACCCTAGCCCGAAAAAGGGCTATAAAATGAAGAATATGATCACTATTTGAAAATTAAGTCTGCGTCGCTACACTGAACGGTGGCCAGCTTTGTCAAAAGCACTACAGTGGATGCCGGCTGGAGAAGTCAAAAGTGCTACAGTCTAGTTGACCTCGAATTCCGCACTGCTACAGTGCCTGTCGGTGTTGGTCAGTCAGCTCCACGATAGTTGTGGGCTACAAGCATTCGGCCCAACCGGATCGGGCAACACCAATCCAACAATCTCCCACTTGTATCTTGATCCACTGCACTACTATGCTTTGATGCAACTGATGAGGAAAACTTACTTAATCTAAGTTCTTCCTCTTCTTCACTCACCAGTGGCATGCTTTCCATTCATAGATTCATGAAATACAAACTGTTTTCCTCTTGTGCTCCCATCAGGTCCTCCATCATTCTGCCTCTCATCCTCTGTTCATCAGTGGAGACCAACAGAGGCACAACAGTGCCTCAACTTCTATATCACCATAGGCTTTGTCAACATGGATGCCGGATTGTTGGTTCCACAGATCTTCTGCAAAGTTAGAAACCCATCCTGTATCAAATCTCTGATGAAATGGTACTTCAACTGAATGTGCTTTGTTCGGGCATGAAACACTGGATTCTTAGCAAGATGTATAGCACTCTGATTGTCATAGTGTAATACATTCTCCTCTCTCTTTCTTCCCAATTCATCCAAGAAGTTATTCATCCAAACCATCTCTTTCCCAGCTTCTGTTATAGCAATTTATTCTGCCTCTATGGTGGATAAATCCACCACCTTCTGCAATTGTGATATCCAACTTACCGCAATTCCTCCACAGGTAAAAACATAACCCGTGGTACTCCTCCTGCTGTCAACATTGCCTCCAAGGTCAGCATCCACATACCCCTGCAATGAATTTCTTTTCCCAAAGCATAGAGATAACTCATTTTCCCTTCAAATACCTCAATATCCACTTCATAGCTTCCCAATGTTGCTTTCCAGGGTTATCCATATACTTTATCACAACTCCCACTGCATGAGTGATTTCAGGTCGAGTAAAGACCATGACATACATCAGACTTCTGACAGCTGATGCTTATGGAACTCTTTCCATGTACTCAACCTCTTTTTTCGTCTTCAGTGATTGATCCTTTTATAGTTTGAAATGGCTAGCCAGGGGAATAGAGACTGCCTTTGCTTCCATCATACTGAATCTTCTCAAGACCTTCCCAATGTAATCAGCCTGTGACAACATTAATGTTCCAGTTGTGCAGTCTCTCTTGATCTTCATCCCCAGAATCTTGCCAGCTTCTCCAAGATCTTTCATTTCAAACTCCTCATCCAACTGTACTTTCAGCTCATTAATCCTCTTCATACATGATCCTGCAATAAGCATTTCATCCACATACAAAAGCAATATAATGTATTCATCACCAAAGGACTTGATGTAGCAACACTGATCCATGCCACATTGTTTATATTCTTTTTTAGACATAAATGAATCAAACTTCTTGTTCCACTGCCTCGGTGCCTACTTCAGTCCATATAAGCTCTTCTGGAGTTTTCACACCAGGTCTTCCTTTCCATACACTACATATCCCTCTGGCTTCTGCATGTAAATGTCCTCCTCTAGATCTCCATGAAGGAAATCAGTCTTGACATCAAGCTGCTCAAGATGAAAGTCTTTTGATGTCATAATGCTGAGAACCACCCAGATGGTTCTAAGCTTCACTACAGGTGAGAAGATTTTAGTGAAATATACTCTCTCCTTCTGTTGAAATCATTTCACCACCATCCTTGCCTTGAACCTCCTCTTTCCATCATGTTATTCCTTGACCTAGTAGACCCACTTATTCTACAATGCTTTCTTTCCCCTTGGCAGAGGTTTCAGCTACCAAGTGTTGTTATCATGCAATGAGGAAATCTCCTCCTTCATATCCAGCTCCCACTTGCTCGACTCCTTCAGCTGCATTGCTTCTTCAAAGCATTCTGGTTCTCCACCGTCATTCAATAATAAATAGTGTAAAGATGGAGAATACATCTGCATAGGCCTTCGCACCCTTGTTGATCTCCTCAACTCCACTGGAGTAGTAGGTTCCACCGGTTCTGATGTCTCATGCTCAGATACACCTTCAAGCTCCACTTGCTCTTTGTATTCTGATTCAATGTTCTCATTTTCATCTTCAACTACATGCGATCTTTTTACATGACACCTTCATTGAATACCACATTTTGGCTCCTGATGACCATCCTATTGAGATCATCCCAAAAGTGATACCCAAACTCCTCACCACTATAGCCAATAAAGAAACATTTTTTGGACTTGGCATCAAGCTTTTCCATTGAATTAACATCAACATGAACATATGCTAAACTGCCAAAGACTCGTAAATGTGAGAGTCTTACCACCTTACCAGACCAGAGTTCCTTGGGTAGACATTCTCCCATTGGCACAGAGGGACTCATGTTTATGATATATGCTTCCATATTCACTGCATGAGCCCAAAAGGTCTTGGGTAACCCCGAATGCAGCCTCATGCTCCTGGAACATTAATTTAGTGTCCTATTCATCCTCTCTACCACACCATTCTGTTGTGGTGTTCCTGGGATTGTCTTCTCCCACTGAATTCCATTTTCAGAACAAAATTATCTGAACTCCTGACTGCCATACTCTCCACTGTTTTCAGACCTCAAACATTTCATCTTTGCTCCTGACTCGTTCTCCACCATGACTTTCCACATCTGAAACATCTTAAACACATCAGATTTATTCTTCAGAAAGTAAACTCATACCTTCATTGTTGAGTCATCGATGAATGTCACATAATATTATGACCCTCTGAGGGATGGTACTAGTGCAGGCCCCCAAACATCTATATGCACCTGGTCTAGCTTTCCAGCCTTCTTTGTTCTACCTCCTTTTACAAAGGAAACCTTCTTCTGCTTTCCAAATATGAAATCTTCACATAAGCCTACTTCCACCGACTTCAGCTCTGGTAGCAACCCTTTTGTTGCCAGAACCTTCATCCCCTTTTCACTCATGTGGTCGAGTCTGTAGTGCCACAGTTGAGAACCTCCGACAGCTTCCAGTGATGCAGCCATGTCCATGCAAGTTTCTTTCATGTTGTACAGGGTTCCATTCTTTGCTCCCCGAGCTATAACTATAGCTCCTCAGGTGATCTTACATGCACCACCAGTGAATGTGGTAATCAACCCTGCATCATCAAGTTGTCCAACGGAAATAAGGTTTCTTCTCAATCCAGGGATATACCTCACGTTTTCTAGAACCAACAAACACTCATTGTTGGTCTTGATTCGTGCATCTCCTTTACCCACAATCTGCAAGGGCTCGTCATCAGCAAGATGCACCTTGCCAAAATTTCCAAAAACAAAATTGTTCAGGAAACCCTTATCCGATGTAGAATGGAAAAACTCCCTAGAGTCTAAAATCCAAGACTCCATCGGGTTGTCCATGCTCAGCAGCAACACGTCATCAGTTCCTTCAGTTGCAGTGTTTGCTCCACTGGTTTCAGGTCCCTTCGGATTATCTCTGCACTCCTTCTTGACATGTCCTTTCATCTCGCATGTCTAGTAGGTAGGACCAGGCCCCTTTTCCTTGTCTCTTCTCTTTCCTCTTGACTTCGATCGTCCTCTGCGATTGTCCCGTTGTGGGTACCTTCCTCTTCCTTCAACGTGAAAAAGAAGAACTAGAGAACCTGCCTGATTCTATTCTTCGAACATCCTCACTAAGTATTAGGTCCCGTATATCTTTCAGATCCATCTTCGTATTCCCTGAAGTGTTGCTCACAGCTATTATAGTTTCTTCCCAACTCTCTGGTAACAAAGATAGTAAAACCAGCACACATACCTCATCACCAAGATCAATGTCCACTGATGACAACTGACTTATGATGGTATTGAATTTGTTGATATGATCTGCAATAGTTCTCCCTTCAACCATTTTCAGGTTGAAAAATCGCCATATCAAATGCACCTTGTTTGTCATAGAAGGCTTATTGTACGTATTTGTGAGGGCTTTCATCAGGTCCACCATCGTATTCTCCTCTCTGATGTTGAATGCCACGTTTTTGGCCAATGTCAGGCACAAAACACCCAGAACCTGTCGATCCAGTAGCTCCCACTCTGACTTCTCCATGTTCGTTGGCTTCACACCTAGAAGTGGCAAGTGCATATTTTTATGATAAAGATAATCTTCGATCTACATCCTCCAGAAACTGAAATCAGTTCCATCAAAGCGATTGATCTTCACTTTGCCTTTATCCAGAGCCATCGTTGGAGAAATTCCGAACTCACCCTCTGATACCTGTTGTTACAGAATCACCAGGAGACATAACGACAGAAAAGAGAAAACAAAATAAAAAAATCAATAAGGACACAGTGATTTACGTGGTTCGGGAATAATCTCTACATCCACAGGAGATGCAAAATTTCACTATTCAGGAGCACAAATTACAGAGGGTTTTTTCAGTGGTAACCCTAGCCTGAAAAAGGGCTATAAAATGCAAAAGATGATCGATGTTCGAAAAGTAAGTCCATGTTGCTACAGTGAACGGTGGTCAGCTTTGTCAAAAGAACTATAGTGGTTGTCGGCTAGAGAAGCCAAAAGTGCTACAGTCCAGTTGAACCCGAAGTTCGCACTGCTACAGTTGCGAGCCACAAGCATTCAGCCCAACTGGATTAGGAAACACCAATCCAATATCACATCCTTCTCGCACACACTTGGGATTCACAACACATCCTGCCTGCACACACCTAATCCTCACAACACATCCCACCCACACACACCTGGGTCTCACAACACATCCTTCCCGCACACACCTGGTCTTCACAACATATCACATCTCATCTTGAAGACACCAGGGAAAGCACATCACAACTCACCCCAAAGACACCTAGGATAACACATCACAACTCATCCTGAAGACACCTGGGAAATCGCATCTCTCACATCCTGCCTGAAGAAGCTTGGATCTTTATCGCCTGGAAGAGGGAGCAAGGAAGAGTGGGTGGCCACCCATCCATCCTCCCACTGGGATGTTGGGAAAGACACCCCTCATGTGACTATGCGGGTGTTCAGAACATAGTGATCAACATGGGTGGGGTGCGTATAGAAATCACAAATAAAATACAAGTATATATATATAGTATCAAACACTCAAGCCCAACCTATGTGTTCTCAAACAAACAAACAACTCACAACATCATCACCTTTGCTGCCACCTCTAAATTCATAACACCACACATCAAGCCATCAACCCCATTTCACATTTACAACCCATTTCATTTAATCATTCCATTCTTTTCATTATTTAGAATCAACCACATTTAATCACACAACCCACCATTTAATTATCCATTAACCATTTCCATTCTATTAACCAAACCAACCCAATACATTCAAAACATTATTAAACAATTATTTATTCATTCCATCACTACTCATGAATCTAGAACAACATAACCACATCTCACAAACAACTCATCATTTTGTCACCTCATTGACCCCAAGAGCATGGCACACAAACTATCATCCCCACATGCCCCAACCACACCTCATCATCCCACAAACACGACCACATATCAGAATACATCAAGATCATTCTTTATAGATTTTTAAAGGGGATTTTATCACATTCCACTTTATTTTAGGGGCGTTATCACACAATCCATAATCATGGGGAAACCATTTCATCATCCAAGTATAAGTAATTAACCAATTTCTATTTAGGGTGATATCACACCAATCACAACAGTACAACAGTCACGATACATATCCAACGAAAATAAATCCCCCAATGACCATAATTTTCAGTAGGGAATTAAGCTCAAACAATTTACAATATCACAAATATATCAAGGCTATAAAAACATGTGAAGCATACCCATTTACCCTTAAATTTCAATTTAAACAATTTTTTTATATTTGATTAATTCGATAAAACCATAATAGATGGGTAAACATAAGCAAACCCCTCGTGAATGATGCACAAATAAAAAGAAACAAGGGAATCCCTGCCTCAAAGAAGATTTTCCATCTCATTGCGCACTGTAGAACGAAGAAGAATACCCTCAAACCACAACCACGCCACAAGCAAATATGGATCAACCTACATCGCTCCCGAATATCATCAAAACACAGCTCAAACTCACAACCCAAACCAAACCGTACCACCATAGCAGAACTCTGAAGAAGAACATAAGGAAAAGGATAAGAATGAAAGGATAAATCACCATGGATCTCTAACGAACAACCACCAGGATCAACATATCAAAGAGGGGGGAAAGGGGATTGAAGAACGCCTTAGGGCACCTAGGGTTTCCCCAAAATTAGAGTAAGAAGAAACTATGACTGAATGAATGACAATTCTTCCAAAAAATGACTTTAAATATACACTGCATCAGGGTATTACATGACATGTAATCTCCTTTCATGTCGTGTAATCCTCAGGGTTTGGTTTCCAATGAAAATTGCATCACCTCTTCATTTTATTATCTATTTTTAAATCCCAATATATTACACGTCGTGAAACCCTCTTTCACATCATGTAAAATGCTTACACGTCATAAAACCCACTTTTATATCGTGTAAAATGTTTACACACTAGGAAATCTCCCTACTTCCAACTTTTAGCAACCTAACTTCTCCAGACTTCCCCAGAGCATCCTCTGAACACCTCCAACAACCAAAACTAGAAAATTAATGGATCTAGAAGGCACAAACTGTTACATCATATACCTCTCAAATGATTATCACCCTTGAGAATCCAAAACCAAGCCCAGAAGAAAAAGGGGTCTGAAAAAAAACACCACGAGATACCTCTCAAGGATCTCATCATGTCTCAAACGCCACCACCATCCAAACACACCAACCCAAACCACAAAACCACTACACAACCATATCAACCTCCACACAACCCAAACTAACACCACTACAACCAACGAACTGCACCATCCCAAACACATGAATCCGGGAATTCCATCCTTCATGTCAAGATATTATCCACTCTGGGCATCACTGACTCTCATTCACAAGTTTAGTTTCATATCAGTTAATGAATATTGATTAGGAATATGGTCCTCCTCTTTTCATATGTCAGGACTTAATCACACATCGCACCACACACATCATAAACCAAGTAAAATAGCTCATCTCATAAAACAAGGTTCAAACATCACATTACAAAGCAAAACAGAGCAAGGAAAAACTCAAAACAACTCTGGGTACTAGGAACACATCTGAGTATTTCACTCCCAAGTAATCTATTCTATGCCACCATGACTCCATATCACGTGAACCAAAGGAATGATCCGTCCATGTAGTGCCTTCTCTTGAAAATATTGGACTTCCACTAGATGCTCCTCAAAACATTATGTCATCACTGATATCCAACTCTCCCCAGTCAATGACATGAGAGTAATCGTGAAGATACCGATGAAGCTGAGAGACATGGAAGACGTCGTGGATCCTCTCTATCCACAATGGAAACGTCAACCAATACGCTATCTCGCCAAATCTCCCCAACACCTAAAAGGGTCCAACAAACCTGGGATAAAGCTTACTCCCTCTGCCAAACCTCTACTACCCACATCAAGGGGAACCTTCAAGAACATGTGGTCCCCAATCTCGAACTCCATGGGACTCCTTCTATGACCGACATAATACTTTTGTCGGTCCTGTACCACTTTTATCCTCTCACAAACAAGCTAAACTTCTTTGTCATGCTCTTTACCATATTAGGACCAAGAACAGATGTCTCCCCAACCTCTATCCAGCACAACTGAGAATGACACGGTCTCCCATAAAAAGCCTCAAATGGGGTCATACTAATGGAAGAGTGATAGGTATTATTATAAGAAAACTCATCCATGGGAATATGCCATACCCAAGATCCACCAAAGTCCAAGACACATGCCAGCAACATATCCTCTAACATCTGGATAGTCTGTTCCCTCTTCCCATCTATCTGAGGGTGGAAATCAGTGTTGATGCATAATTGAGTTCCAAAAGAATGTTACAATCACCTCCAAACTCATAAAGTAAAACGTGTACCCCAATCCAAGATAATGGAAGTCAGAACTCTATTCAATCGTACCACCTCATCCACGTACCTCTTAGCCAAATCATCCATAGTTCCAAACTCCTTGATTGCTAAGAAGTGAGTTGATTTCATCAACCGATCCATGACCACACAGATATCATCACAACCTCCCTGAGCTCTAGGTAACCCTGTGATGAAATCCATCAAGATTTCATCTCATTTCCACTCGAGAACATCTATGGGCTGTAACAAACCACCAGAAACACGATGCTCTTCCTTTACTTGCTGGAAAACCAATCACTTTTCCACAAACTCCGCCACTACCTATTTCATCCCGGGCCACCAAAACTATGTCCTCAAGTCGCGATACATCTTGTAAATTCTTGGGTGTACCGACAAAGGTGAGATATGGAACTTACAAAGAACTCCTATGTGCATTGCTACCAAAACAGATAGCCTTCCTCAAAACAACATCTAGTTATGAATATAATCTGACCATCCTTCTGAAGCATCACCATGGAAAACACGGTCGTGAAACATCTCTGCCTCTAAGTCTCCCCACTGAGACTCTTCCTCTTGTTGCATCAGGGAAGACTACCCCGTCATTTGAAATAAACAGCCTCTACCACCATCCACTTTTGCATCTAAGTGTAAGGCTTCTAACTCCTCCATCTCTTTCCAAGAATCCCCTGACTCCTGAACAACAACCTTATGTGACTTTCTGCTCAAAGCATTGGCCAAGACATTCCCTTTTCCGGAGGTGTAGGAGACCTTAAAATCATAGTCCTAAAGGAACTCCATCCACCTCTGTTGTCATAGATTCAAGTCACACTAGGAAAAGATATACCTCAAACTCTTGTGATCCGTGAAGACCACAAAGTGATCTCCAATGAGGTAATGCCGCCACAACTTCAGTGCAAACACAACCACTGGTGGCTCCAGATCATGGGTTGCATAGTTACACTCATGGGGACATAACTTCCCAAACCCATGAGAGATCATTTCCCACTGCTGCATCAGCACGCATCCCAAGCCTAGATGGGAAGCATCACAAAACACCTCAAACATCACCCCTTCCTCAGGAAATCAGAGCACTAGATCACTAACCAACTTCCCCTTCGGGTAACAAAATGTTGTCTGGCACTGATCACTCCACATAAAAGTATGTTTTTCCTGGTCAAATCTCTCGATAGGGCTATAACTCAAGAGAAATTAGGTCCAAAACTCTGATAATAGCCTGTGAGACCAAGGAAACTGAAAACCTATGCCATGTTCTTGGGTGTTTCCCAAGAAAAAAATGATTCAACCTTCGATGGGTCTACTTCCACACCCTACTGAGACACTACAGGCCCGAGGAAATACACATCTCGTGTCCAAAACTTACACTTGGACAACTTTCCATAGAGTTGGTGGTGTTGAAGAACATGCAAGACAATTCTGAGATTCTCTACATGCTCCTCATCTGACTTTGAGTATATTAAGATATCATCAATGAATATGACGATGAACTGATCTAGGAACTCACAGAACATGAAGTTCATAAGACCCATGAACACAGGTGGTGCGTTCCTAACACCGAATGACATGACTACAAACTCTAAGTGCTCATACCTACATCTGAAGACAGTATTTGGGATATCACTCTATTTTACCCTCAATGGGTGATATCCATACCACAGGTCGATCTTAGAAAACCAACTCACCCCTATCAACTGTTTGAAAAGATCATTTATCCTTAGAAGAGGGTAACGGTTTTTGATCGTCACCTGATTCAACCTTCGGTAGTCTATAAACAACCTCAGACCATCATCTGTCTTCTTTGCGAACAACATCGGAGCACCCCATGATGACACACTAGGATAGATAAAACCCTTATACATCAGATCATCTATCTGAATCCTCAACTATCGTAACTCATAGAGTGTCATGTAATAAGGATCTATCAAAATCACAAATGCACCAGGCTGCAAGTCTATCACAAACTCAATATAACGTCAAGGGGGTAGCATCACAACCTCCTTGAGGAAAACATTTAGGAACTCTAAAATGACCTTGGGAAGTTCTACCATATCAGCATCCACTAATTTCACTGACAACTCATACAAAAAGGAAATAAAGGGCTCCACATGCCAAGTATCCACCTAACAACCCCACTCTCCAACAAAAACCACAGATTGTCCATCCACATCCAAAAACACAAATCTCGTATGAAAGCAGTTGATAACAACACGTATGGAATACAACTAGTTGATGACAAGGATGACATTATATAAATGCATCAGTAGGAAGAAAAGATTCTCACAGGACTAATGCAGTCCCATCATCAGTCTGCACCCTCAGCACACATCAAACAAGTTGGTATAGCCTCTAACTGGCGTAGTCAACACCAGGGGTATGGGAAGCCTCTCTACATCTAGTCCCATAGCATTAGATAGAGAGGGTGCAACAAAGGAGTGTGAAGATTCCAAATAAAATAAGTCATAAACAAGAGTACTAAACAAACTGATCATACCTATAATAATCTATGGCCCCACTGGAACTGTTGTCTCCACTACGTGCAACTAACCACACCCAACTCCTCTACCTCTCTACTAACAACCACCACTATAGCTATGCTTGATTCGTGGTCCCTGAACATGAGGAACATACTAAGGTCGGCCTCTACCTGCTCCATCTTCCCTAGCTAGACTATAAGCTTGCTTCCCTTATTATTGAAATGACCTCACTGACAACTGCTGTTGAGGTTGGCACTAGAACTGTCCACCTCCACCAAACTGGGATCAAGAATCCCCTGGACACTAGTTATGAAGATTTTCGTGAACCCCATAGAAGAAACACATTGAACCCAAGACCATATGAAAGGTGCGGATACCAGAAGGTCGAAAGGGAAGCTGTTGAGGTCGACTCCCGAATGGTCGAAACCTCGAAGGTCCTGGTGCCTGAGACCTTCCACTAACAACTCCTCCTAAAGGAACCCTGTTGGATCCCCTCCCATGGGAAACCTCCTCATGAGTGCATTTGCTCGATCACATTTTCCTTCTTTTGAACCTTCAGGAATGTTGGAAACGTAAAAAGAGTAACTACAAACTGGATAGAAAGACGGAGTGCCTCCTCAAGATTCCTCACTCAAGACTCCTCATCTGAAGAAAAAAAAATTGGGCGTAAAGCATAAAAGGTCCTTGAACAAGACCCCAAACTCCCGTATAGAGATACTCCCCTGCTGAAGGGAGATGAGCTTCTAATTCTTACCAACCTTCATTGTTGAAGAAATGAACTATGCCTGAAACTCTTTCTAGAAGTCAACCCATGAAACATATTCCTCCTTCCGCTCTCCCAGATATAGTATCCACCACTAACGCACAACTCCTCACATCTGAATGACTATCAAAGTGACCCAGTACTCCATTGGGGATCGAATCAAATTGAAAGTGATCTTGAGCTCCTCCAATCAGCTCTCTGTCTCCACATCTGAAACACTACCCCCATACTTCCCCAAAGTATGTCGTTGGAAAGAATGCAATTTATTCTTTCACTGATCATCCTCTCCAACCAGATCAACCCTCTATCGATCAACTGGGTTAGCCTGCTGAACCTCCACTGCCTGAGCCACACGCAGACGATGACCAGGATCCATAGCTGAAAGCAAAACAAGAATTTCTTAAGCCTGAATAATATGAAATTTTATTAAGATTTATTTTAACTCATTTAATTCCTTTTTTTTATCCATTTAAACCTTCCAAAAATAACCAAATTGAAATAAAAACACACGTCATTATAATGCATGTACCTTTCCTAGGTCTCAACCCTGCAAAGAGGCCCATCTCACTTGGTCGTTCAATAAGCTTAGAATCCATGCATTGGATCACGGGGGGGGGGGGGGGGGGGCTAAAATCTTGTGTCCTAACCAGCCTCTTTGGCCTATTTCACGCAAAAAGGTCTACTGGAACTATTTCCATACCACCCCATGAAATCCTTACTATGGTTAACTTCAAACTTCATCCTATCTCTCAACCTCCCTTTAATACCACTATGTCACACCCCACTCCCTCTAAAGATACCCCTCTTGGGCTGGAAATGAAGAAAGGGGGATAATGACTTCTGAGTCCCTCCTCTAGTTGGCCTCAGGTTTGCGACGAACACCAAGGGTGTACAAATCTCACAATATGGGAGGAATTACTCTTTATAAGAAATAAGATCAGGAGATAGAATGAATCATCCACAAACAACTCCAAGACATAATATAAAAGAGAAACCAAACCATCCCACATGCATGTATAAAATAAAACTGATACAAATATAATAAAGTATTTGAGGTAAATACCCAAAAGTAAAGCTCAAGCAGCGAGACACCAACTGTCAAGGATCCAATCGAGTAAGCTCCAACATAGTCCATGAAATCCTCCTAGAAACCTGAAAATAGTTTTATATACATTGGGTGAGCATACAAGTATACTCAATAAGAAAACCAAAGTATCTCATGCACATGTCAAAGAAGCATACTAATGCTCCTATGAGAAAATAGCATAACCAAATAGCATATATACAGATATACTAACCAAACCCATCATCATCAAGGCACACTCACCAAGTACCGCAAGTAAAGTAATATAATATAAAGTAAATCACATTGATGATAGGGTACCCCGCCCAACTTTCTCACTGATTAGCCACTCTCACATCCCAACAGAAAACGTCATGGCTCTCCCACCTCTTCTAAATATACCACATCACATCCTACCCACACACACCTGGGCCTCTCAACACATCCTACCCGTATACACCTGGGCCTCACAACACATCTTCCCCGCACACACCTAGGTCTCACAACACATCCCACCCGCACACACCTAAGTCTCACAACACATCACATCTCATCCCAAATATACCTGGGAAACCACATCTCATCACATCCTACCAGAAGAAGCTTGGGCCTTCATTGCCTGTAAGAGGGAGTAGGGAAGAGTGGGTGGTCATCCATCCATCCTCCCACCGAGATATTGGGAAAGACACCCCCCACGTGACTATGCAGGTGTTTGGAACATAGTGATCAACATGAGTGGGGTACATATATAAATCACAAGGAAAATAAAAGTATATATATAGTATCAAACACTCAAGCTTGACCTATGGGTTATCAAACAAACAATCAGCTCACAACAATGTCAACTTTGTTGCCACCTCAAAATGCATAACACCACACATCAAGCCACAAACCTCATTTCACGTTTCTAACCAATTTCATTTAATCATCACATTCTTTTAATTATTTAGAATCAACTATGTTTAATCACACAACTCACCATTTAATTATCCATTAACCATTTCCATTCCATTAACCAGACAAAGTCAAGTCATTCCAAACATTATTAAGCAATTATTTATTCATTCTATCATTACTCGGGTATCTGGAACAACACAACCACATTTCACAAACAGATCATCATTCCATCACCTCGCTAACCCCAAAATCACGACACACAAACCATCATCCCCACATTCCCCAACCACACCTCATTGTCCCACATGCACGACCACACATCACAACACATCAAGATCATTCTTTACAGATTTAAAAATGGGCTTTTATCTCATTCCACTTTATTTTAGGGGAGTTATTACACAAGCAATAATACTGGGGTAACCATTTCATTAACCAATTATAAGTAATTCACTAATTTCTATTTAGGGTGATATCACAATAATCACAACAGTACAACAGTCACAATACATATCCAGCACAAACAAAGCCCCCAACGGCCATAATTTTCATCTGGGCATTAATCCCAAACAATTCACAATATTAAAAACATATCAAGGCTGTAAAAACATGTGAAGCATGCCCCTTTACCATTCAATTTCAATTTAACAAATTTATTTATCTTTGATTAAGCTAACACAACCATAATTCATAGGTAAACAGAAGCAAACCCCTCCCACATGATGCAAAAATAAAGAGAAACTAGGGAATCCTTAGCTCAAAGAAGATTTTCCATCTCACTGCACACCATAGAGCAAAGAATAATGCCAGCAAACCACAACCACGCAATGATGAACTGTGGATCAACCTACACCACACCCTAAGATCATCAAAACACAGCCCAAACTCACAACCCAAACCAAACCGCACCACTATAGCAGAACTCTAAAGAAGAACATAAGGAAAAGGATAAGGATAGGAGAAATCACCCCAAATCAACCATGGATCACAAATGAACAACCATCGGTATCAACAGGTCAAAGAGGGAGGAAAATGTCTTGAAGAACACCTCAGAGTGCCTAGGGTTCACCCAAAATGAGAGTAAGAAGAAACCATGACCGAATAAATGAGAATTTGGGGAAAAAGTAACTTTAAATTGGCACTACATCAGGGTATTACAAGACATATAATCCCCTTTCACGTCGTGTAATTATTAGGGTTCGGTTTCCTCCAAAAAAATACATCGCCTCTTCATTTTATTATCTATTTTTGAACCTCGATATATTATACATCGTGAAACCCTCTATCACATCATGTAAAATGTTTACACACCGTGAAACCCTATTTCATGTTGTGTAAAATATTTACACGTTTTAAAATCTCCCTACTTCCATATTTTAGCAACTGAACTTCTCCAAACTTCCCCCGAACCTCCTCTGAACACCTCCAACAGCTAAAACTGGCAAAGTAACAGACCGGAAAGGCACGGACCATTGAATTATATAGGGTTTAATCAATAAGAATATTCATAATAAATAATATGGTTATTTAAGGGAAATGTAATGTCTAATGGTCATAAGAAATTGAATGTTCCAAGGAAAAGTTAATGTCCAAAAATTAATCAAGAGATGAGAGTTAACATCAGAAAAGTGTATTTTGTAGTAAAATCAATTCGTTTAAAGACTGGAAATGAAACATTTAATATTAGTTTTCATAAATAGTTTCCTTTGCAAAATAATTGAAATATTATAGAAGGATCTAAAGGTTATAAAATGATCATGGTTTTGGGAAAGTCCGTTAACATAGTATACGTTAAAAAGAAAAAATTTCCTTTGAATTTTAAAAAAAGTTGTGAATGACCCTTTTGGGGAAGAAATTAAAAAAAATACCTTCAATACAAGTAAAAAGTCAGGGATAACATAAAATTTACTTAATAAATCATTTTATTAATAAAAATAATTTTGAAAAAAATATGGACATGAAAGAAAAACATACCTGATGAAAAAGAGAAATAAGATCATCTTTTAAAAAAAACATTCCTCTTACAAGAGTAACTTGAATTGAATCATTAATCATAATGAATAAATATATATTCATGTTAAATACCTAAAATGGGCAGTATATACACCACATAAAAGTAAATATGTTCATAACACCAAATATGTCTCAATAGAGTGGAAATTAAGAAGAAATCATTTACCTCACATTCGACTTACCTTGTATGTTCTTTTAACCTCTTGTGTAATAAATTTAGATTTATTATATATACATATCAGGATCATATAAATATTTATAATACCATATATGGTCCATTTATAACATTTTATCACATGTTTCTTAACAATATTTTAATATTATCATTGTTTCGGGTGTTAACTGCTTCATTTTTCATGTATGTTTTGATTCTGTAATTTTGATCATTGCTTCTTTTTCATGGTTATATTATCTCAAAAATATTATTCATGGTATAAATATCAAATATATTCAACATATATATATTTAGAGTCATCCATAAAAGGTGGAGATAGAAAAATGAATTACACCGCTCATGGAGATGATATGTCCTATGTACGCATGAACATTGTTTTCACTTTTTTGACGGATAGAACAAAAGAATAGTAAATAATAATTCACCTTTACATGATCATTTTTTATGTCATATATATCTTATATATTCATTATATCTATTCTTATTATCATCCAAGTAAAGTGGAAAGGAAAAACGGATCACATCAATTTGTGAAGGTGGTAGTCTACACGTACGCACGAGCGACGGTAGTGTTTTCCAACAGATTGGAAGGTTAGAAGGTATATATGATATTATAATTTCATAAGCATATTTATGTTATAAATATAATAAATATTCATTAGTTTCATATTTATAACCATCTATACAAAGTGGTTATGAAAAATGAATTACAGCACTACGTGGAGACGGTAAGTCGTACGTACACACGAGCGATATTTTCACTTTTCATAGGATGGAAAAGAGATGAAATATGGTTGTACCGTAGTCATAATAACATCATAGTATATTTATGATACTGGAGTTATTATTTTTTGATGGTTACAACACATTAAGAGAGAGTAGAAAAAGAATAAACTTGAAGGAGTCGATAAAGACAATTATTTCTTCTTCGGTAGACTTCCTCTAGATCTCTTCTTAAGAGACATAGAGTTGGTCTTTTGGAATGTATATAACCTCTAGAACTTGGATAAATATGTTTAGAGGGAAATTGTGAAGGGGTTGGTTGAGGTAGGCTTCTCAAAGTGATGTAAAGAAAATAGAGGAGTGTCCTTTTATAAGTGAGGGTGGGAGCATTCTTGGAATTTCATAAAACATTAAATTAATATAAATTATTATTTATGATAAAATGAATCCAAATTGATATAATTTGAATTGAGATGAGGATGAGCCAAAATTTATCATCCAATAAAATTTGGACAAGTTTTGGTTATATTTTTACCCTTATCTTTTAGTTTTGACCTCCAACCTTTTTGATAATTACCACACTATTAAAGTTTTAAACCCTTTAAGGGTCAATAATGTTACTATAAAATAAAAAAATACCCACAAATGGATCATGGTTGATGTTTTAAACTATATATAATTCATCTATGTGAAGATAATATTTTTATAAATTTAAAATTATTTAATAAAATATTATTTTAGATAAAATATCATTAATGTCATTTTTGACACTATTCATTTAATTTGTATTTAAATACATCAAGCCAAAGAGATAATTCAAATATAATCTTTTCAAACATATCTAACATGCCATATGTATCTATAAAATTCAAAAAACACAATAATCCGTCCAATTTATATTACTTTTAATATTTTAAAAATCATTTATTTTATTTTTATATTAACTGAATAAATATTGTATCGGCATTGCGTAAACATTTAAGCTAATTATTCAATCAATAAAAATTTAAAATAAATTATCAGGATAAAAAAATACATTCATCTATCAAATAACCTTTTAGAACCAACATAATTTGTATTTATCCATGTCACAAAATATTATAGATATTAAAAGAAGAAAATTGACATTTTTTTCTTTATCTCTTACTTAAATATTATAAAGGTCAAAATCTACGAAATATGGTACCAAGTTGCCATATTTTCAAAATTTGGATGGACATGACCGAACTTCACTCATTGGTTGCGCCCAAATTTACCCTAATGGTAAAAGCGGTCTTTGAAGTACAAGTAGGGATCGAATCCACAGGGACCGAAGAAGTAACCTTGAGACGCTATGATTTGGTGCGGGATGGGCTTTGAAGTAGCCAACTTTGGGTTCGATTTTTGGATGGTTTAAATAACACTAAGAAACCTACGTGAATTCAATTTAATGAAAATGGGTTGATCTAGGATTATGCTCGGGGTGGATTGAATGAATTTTACTTCTTTAAACAATTTTGGTTTTATTAATTCTTGATGAATCCATTCTTCAAAAATAACACTACCTTCATCATTTTATGGTTTGGTGCTTACTAAACACAATTACTAATCCCCTATACACTTAGAGAACCAAATTCATGATCTCTCCGAGGTATAGGGTCATTTAGTAATTGAATTTATTTTGCTCAAACACAGTAAAGATGAAGAGTAGAAATAACTGAAGAATGGATGTCTTAAATTAATTATCCAATTAACAACAATTCGTTCATAAAATAACATTCAATCCAGCCTTTACATCCTCCTAAGATAAACCCATTAAGGGTTTAGCCCTCCATTGATGTTATACTCTCAATGGTGGGCGGAAGATGGCTAACAAGAATTGGATTGAAGAAATTAAAACCGCGGAAATAACGAGCACTCCTCCGTGTGTGTGAATGAAATTCACACCTATGTGTGAACTAATTCACAACACAGAGATATCACTGTGATTTGTGATTATAAAGTTTTAATAAATGAAATGAAAAATATAGAAGAGAAAGAGGTTTATTAAGAACATAAAGATACAAAAAAGAAACTTACATGGAAATGGAAAACATTACAAAGGAAATTTGGAAGCATAACCTTACAATGAAACAAAGCATCCAAGATGATAAGAAAATTTTCCACCTATTCCCTTCACCAATAGCTCCTTATATAGGCATATTAGGAGCCTTAGGTCCATCCCCCAATAATTAATTCACCCCCCAACAATTAATAGAGTCAAAATGAGGGTGAATAATCAAAAGGAAATTGACGTTTCGAAGTTGACCCGGAAAACTGTCCAGATTCGTCCTCCATTTTGACGTGTGCGTTTGACACTTCATATGGCCGAATCCGAAGGTGGCATAAATATAAAATCTCTTCGTCCATGTGTCTTATAGAATCTCTAAAAATTTCAGGACATTTGGCTCAGCCGTTTGAATGTTATGGTCGAAATGGTGGGACGGATTTTTGTGCATTAATGACGAGTCCACCATTTAAATCTCAACTTCAAATCCCTTTATCATCATGAAAACATCAAAATTAGCTCCGTCCATAGTTGAATAAAATTATCCTCATATTTTTATATTTCTAATGTATAAATTTGAGCTTCATTGGGCTTGGTTTCTGGGTCCCACATTTGTTTGATGGGCCTTAGGCCCATTATGCTTTTTCCAGCATGTTTCTGCCTTCAGGCGCAAAATTCTCCATCTTCCTTTGGGATTCATCTATCGGATCTAAAAGATAAAATGTTCCAAACAAAGTGATCAATCATATCCCAAAATTTCAAATTAAAATTATGAATATTGTAATTTCCACAAGCAAATTATTGAGTGGGCCCAAATTGACATTTTAAGCATGAATTGCACAATGATGGGAAATGAAGTTCAATTTCTGAATTGGACTAAAATTGATGTTTATGAACTTTTAATCACATTAATATTAAGAACATAACAATGAATATTAGCCACTTTCAGTGACTAATCACACCCCCAACTTGATTTTTGCTAGTCCCGAGCAAAATAAATTACAAATATGAAATCCAAATCCCCTTTTCCAAAAACATTTAAATACACATTGCTCACTCAAAAGATCTCATACCAAAAAAATTATGGAACCCATCAAAATAATTTAAAACAAGCTAGGTCCATAAGCATATCTCAAGCCCAAGCCCATTCCTTTGTTCAAATTCATTGCCACATTTCATCCAATTCCAATTAAGCATGATAAAGTGTTGTGCATCATAAAAGATATGGGGCCCATTTTATTGTTCAAGGGGAAAAAATGGAAGCGCTAGGTGGGAATCACATTAAACCTTAAGATGAGTATCCCTTTTTTTATTTTTATTTTTTTATTTTTTATTTTTTTTTAACCACAATAGATATGAAAAGACTAACTCTGGGCAAGACAACTATGGAGTCACGATCCCCAAGTGCCGGACGCCACACATATTGTCAATTTCATGCTCTACAATAGAGATATAAAGCCTAACTCTGGGCAAGAAAACTATGGAGTCACGATCCCCAAGTGTCGGACGCCACGCATTTGGACAAAACATTGCTCTATGTGGTCTTTTTTTTGTGTTTTTTTTTATACTCAAATTAAACTAAAAGTGACCCCAGAACCCTATGCTATAATGAAAGGGACCCAAGAACTCAAATTTACACCCACGATCCAGTAGACGTGCATTGTGGCATTTTTATTAAGAGGATGAAAATGTAAACATTGAAAAATCACATCGGACAACCGCACTTTCCAAAAACTATGCTCATGAACTTAAACTTGAATTAAAATCAGAATCAAGGAATGCAAAATTTATTTGATATCCAATTTTAGAGTTTGCAATGTGTGTTTATCATGTTTAAGGTTAATGGAATTTTTCTTTTCATGCATGTTTTTATTCAAAAAAAAATCATTTTTTATCCCCCCCCAACTTAGAATAACACTGTCCCCAGTGTTTAAAGAAAAGAAAAGTTAGAAGGGGGTAGGATAGGAGTTCAAAGATGAAATTGAGAATGATAAACATGGAACAAATTCACCTGGTTTTTAAAGTTGAGGTTTATGATGCTCCAAATTACTCCTTTGATCTCTTTGGGGATGTAGGCACCTCCTTGATTGAACATGTATCACCCAAAATAGTTTCTGAACCATAAAAAGAAGGACAAAGAAGACAAAACAAACAACACAATGATTTATTTAATTCCAAGTACCATCATTTTCATTTTTTTTTAAATCAAACTAATGATACATTGTCTTCTTTTAAATTTCTGGGTAAGGTATTACTCAGGGATCACACCGCGTGACACGGATGAATACGGTGCTCCCCTTTCATACTCATCCATACTCATAAAAGAAGAACAGGTCAAGAGTCTAATTTTTTTTTTAAACATAAATAAAATAAACTGATGATACATTGTCTTCTTTAAATTTCTGGGTAAGGTATTACTCAGGGATCACACCGCGTGACACGGATGAATACGGTGCTCCCTTTTCATACCCATCCTTACTCATAAAAGAAGAACAGGTCAACAGCTTATGGTAATTTATTATATGAAAAATAAAATGATTCAAAATAATTAGAAAACATGAAAACCATGGGTTGCCTCCCATGCAGCGCTTTTGTTTAACGTCGTTAGCTCGACTTGAACCCTAAATCTATCAATTTTTCTCTGGTTCATATGTTGTCTCAGTTAACTCCTCCTTGGTTTCTTGTTTATTGAATGATTCAATGAATGGTTTTAACCTATGACCATTGACTTTGAAGACATGACCACTTGTGGGATCCTGAATCTCTATTGCCCCATGAGGGTACACATGATGCACTAGGTATGGACCAGACCATCTGGACTTTAGCTTTCCTGGGTGTAGATGAAGTTTTGAACTATACAAGAGCACAAATTTTCCCAGTTCAAATTGTTTGACTTTGAGATTCCTAGATTGGTAGGCTTGAACTTTAGATTTATTGATCCTTGAATTTTCATAAGCCTCCATCCTAAGTTCGTCGAGTTCATTAAGATCTAATTTCCTTTTTGTTTCAGCCAAAGAAATGTCAAAGTTCATTTTTTTTATTGCCCAAAAGGCCTTATGCTCAATTTCAACAAGTGAATGACATGCTTTTCCATAAACCAATCTATACGGTGACATGCCTAGGATAGTTTTGAAAGAAGTTCGATATGCCCAAAGGGCATCTAAGAGTTTCTCGGTCCAATCTTTCCTAGAGGGATTGCCAGTTTTTTCAAGAATTTGTCTAATTTCTCTATTTTCCAACTCATCTTGACCGTTGGTTTGAGGATGGTATACAGTGGAAACTTTATGAGTAATACCATACTTAGACATGAGTGAAGCGAATGGGCGGTTGCAGAAATGGGTTCCACGATCACTGATTATAGCCCTATGAATTCCAAATCGAGAAAATATATGCTCTTTCAAAAATCGGATCACAACATGGTGGTCATTGGACTTGGTGGGAATGGCTTCAACCCATTTTGAGACATAATCAATAGCTAAGAGGATGTAGAGGTATCCCTTAGAGTTTGGAAAGGGTCCCATGAAATCAATTCCCCAACAATCAAAGATTTCAACGACCAGAATGGGAGTGAGGGGCATTTGATTCCTTTTGGTAATGGATCCTAATTTCTGACACTGAGGACAACTTTTGCAGAATTGGAAGGAATCCTTAATGAGGTTCGGCCAGTAGAAACCACTTTGGAGGACCTTTGCAGTGGTTTTCTTTGTAGAAAAGTGGCCTCCACATGCCTCTCCATGACAAAATTTTAGAATGGACTCTTGCTCAGACTCGGGAATACATCTCCTGATGATTTGATCAGGACAGAACTTGAAGAGGTAAGGATCATCAAACACATAGTGTTTTACATCAGAAAGGAATTTCCTCTTAGCTTGGGTCCCCATGAATTTTGGAATGTCACCCGTCACCAAATGGTTTGCTATGTCAGCATACCAAGGGCAATCACTCACTGAATAGAGGTGCTCATCGGGAAATGAATCAGACACAGAGAGGTGGTGTGAGTTGTCTTTGAATTCCATCCTAGAGAGGTGATCAGCTACAATATTTTCAACACCCTTTTTATCCTTAATGGTTAAATCGAACTCTTGAAGAAGAAGGACCCACCTAATCAATCTAGCCTTGGCATCTTGTTTTTGAAAAAGGTATTTTAGGGCTGAATGATCAGTGAAGACAATGATGGGTGATCCTAAGAGATAAGACCTGAATTTCTCTAAGGCAAAGACAACAGCAAGCAACTATTTCTCAGTGGTGGTGTAGTTTATTTGAGCATCATTTAAAGATTTGCTTGCATAAGAAATGACATGTGGAGTTTTCTCACACCGTTGTCCTAAGACTGCTCCTACAGCGAAATCACTTGCATCACACATGAGCTCAAAAGGAAGTTTCCAATTTGGAGATTGCATGATAGGTGGAGATATAAGAGTTGACTTGAGTGTAGAGAATGATTCCTCACATCTTTCTGTCCATAAAAATGGAGCATCTTTTACCAATAGAGAACAAAGTGGTTGAGAAATAGAGCTGAAATTCCTAATGAACCTTCTATAAAAACCAGCATGTCCTAAGAAGGACCTCACTTCCTTAACAGTTTTAGGAGAGGGAAGGTGACGAATGATGTCAACCTTAGCTTTATCAACTTCAATCCCTCTACCAGATACCAGATGACCTAGAACAAGTCCTTCCCTTACCATGAAATGGCATTTTTCCCAATTTAGTATGAGATTCTTATCCTCGCACCTTGACAAAACCTTTTCAACATTTATAAGGCATCCCTCAAAAGTATCCCCAAAGATGGAGAAGTCATCCATGAAGACCTCTAAAAAATCCCCCACCATATCCGAGAATATTCCCATCATGCACCGCTGGAAGGTACCAGGGGCATTACATAACCCAAAGGGCATGCGTTTGAAGGCAAAAGTGCCAAATGGACAAGTGAAGGTTGTTTTTCCTTGATCCTCTAAGGAGACTTCGATTTGATTATACCCTGAGAATCCATCTAGGAAGCAATAGAATTGATGACCCGCCACTCGCTCGAGGACTTGATCAATAAAGGGTAAGGGGAAATGGTCTTTCTTGGTACAAGAGTTGAGCTTCCTATAGTCAATACAAACTCTCCATCCACTACTGACTCTTGTTGGAAGCATCTCTCCATCCTTGTTGGTTATTACTGTGATTCTAGCCTTCTTTGGAACCACATGGATTGGGCTAACCCACTCACTCTCAGCTATAGGATAGATGATATCAGCTTTTAACAATTTCAAAAGTTCTTTTCTCACTACTTCCATGAGATTAGGGTTGAGTCGCCTCTGAGGTTGACGACATGGCTTTGACTCAGATTCAAGAATAATTCTATGAGTCCCGATAAGTGGGCTAATCCCAGGGATATCAGATAGGGTCTATCCAATGGCTTTCTTGTGTCTCCTAAGAACATCTAGAAGCATCCTCTCATGATCGGATTCAAGGGAGGAAGAAATGACAACAGGAAAGGATTGATTGTCCCCTAAGAAAGCATACTTTAGTGATGAAGGTAAGACTTTAAATTCAAGATCAGATTGGTCATGACTTTCCAAGAATGGATGAGACTTTGTATTGAACTTAGTTTCTTTGTTCAGATTTCTTGACAAAATTGGTTCCTTGTGAACAGAATTTTCATCCACTAAATTTTCCAGAGTAGTGTCATGAATGGCTATGGACTCAATGTTATTGATTTCAACCATGGTATCATTGATTGGTGATTCTAGAAATTCATCAATAGAGCTGTCTGAAAGGGATTCAATCCAAGGAGGCAAATTTCCCTCATGTGAATAAAGAAAATCAATCTCTTCTTGACTTAACCATCCTTCAGTAACTCCTTGATGTTCATTGAGTTCATTATCAACACTATCAATCCAATTAACCTCATGGATCTCTTCATCATCCCCAATTTGAGAGTTTGCATTGTAGATGTTCAAGTCTAGACTCATGTTCCCAAAGGTGATGGTCATGTTCCCATTTCGGACTCGGATTACAGAGTTGATTATTGCAAGGAAGGGACGACCAAGTATGATTGGGGTTTGCTCCCTAGGACCTAAGCTTGGGTGATTGTCTAGAACAATGAAGTCAGCTGGGTAAATGAAATTTTCAACTTTTACCAAAACATCTTTTAAGATCCCCTTTGGAACTCGAACACTACGATCAGCAAGTTGAAGAGTGACAGATGTGGGTTGGAGTTCTTCGAGCCCTAACTGACAGTACATGGCATATGGAATGAGGTTCACACTAGCAACTAGATCACACAAGGCTTTGACAACTTTGTTCTCTCCTAGTTCAACATTTATGTAAGGGCATCCTGGGTCTTTCATCTTAGGAGGAATGGTCCCTTGAATGGTGGTACTCACATTAGCAGCCAAAAGGAATTGGTTTTTATGTGAAAATTTTCTTTTAAAAGTGCACAAGTCCTTAAGGTATTTTGAGTAGGAAGGTATGGTTTGGATGTCATCGAGAAGGGGAATGTTCAACTTGACTTGTGAGAAGATTTCCCTCAATGTTTCACTCAATTCAGGCTTAGTTTTCCCCCTCATGCGTTGAGGAAACGGTGCATATTGTGGAGTCGTTTGATGAAGTGTTGTTTCATTCACATTATTATCAGTTTCTTCAGTTTGATCTTGTATTTCATTTGAATTTTCATTAGATTTTGAAGCTTCACATGGTTTCTGACTTATCTGTTCAGGTTTTTCAATTTATTTCCCACTTCTTAAAACTGTCACAGCCTTTAGTTGTTCGTGAGTTGTTTGAGTGAAACTTGTCTCTCCCCTTGATGTTTGTTGTGGAATGGCCTGTGTGGGCATGGGTGCCTTTCTAGTTTTTATGGTTTGAAGTTCTTGTTTAATGGATGAGAATTCTGAGTTCATTTTGTCCATTTGTTTGCACAGTTGTTATAGTAGGCTTTGTGGAACATTTTGGGTTGGTGCTTGAGCTTGTGGGTTTATTCCAGGAGGATACTTTGGTTGTTGGATAGGTTGTTGAATGGGTTGTTGGATATGTTGTTGATATTGGACATGAGGATGTTGGAATTGGACCGGTTGTGGTTGGAACTGATTATGAGGTTGAAAGTTTTGTTGAGGGTATAGGTTGATACATTGTTGTTGTGTTGGTTGTTGATTGTCCTTCCAACGAAAGCCCGGATGGTCGTTATACCTTGGATTGAAGGTGTTCGTGAATTGTGGATTTTGAAAGTTCATTGAATTAACTTCTTCTGGTGGTCATCCTAAAAGAACATCCTTGATGGAAGGAATGTTTGGGCAATTATCAGTCTTATGGTCATTCTTGTCACAAATTGTACAAACAAGCTCAACAGTTTGGGTTTTGTGGACCTTCCTAAGATCAATCTCCTCAACTTTGCTCATGAGTGCAGCAAGTTTTGCTCTTAGGTTTTCTTCTTCTGCAAGATTGTACATTCCACCAGATTTGGGTGTCTTCTCATAGTATGGTGATGTTCCCCATGTTTGGTTTTGTTCAGCAAGATTTTCTAGATACTCGTAAGCATCATTTGGGGCTTTGTTTTTGAAGGTTCCATTACACATCATATCAATGAATTGTTTGTTTCCGGGACCCAACCCTTCATAGAAAATTCTCACTTGTTCTGGGATTAAGAAACCATGGTGCGGTACCATGTTTAATGTGTCCTTGAACCTTTCCCATGTTTCATAGAATGTTTCTCTCTCTCTTTCAAAAAAGTTTTGTATGCTCTTTTTAAGTGCAATTGTTTTGTGATGGGGGAAGTATTTTTTATAAAATTCTCATTGAAGTTGGTCCCAAGAGTGAATGGATGCTGGTCTCAAATTGTTTAACCAATTCTTTGCTCGGTCCTTAAGGGAAAAAGGGAAAAGTCTCATTTTAGAAGATTCAATTTGATTTGGTGGGCACATGGTTTCGACAATGTCATTAAATTCTTTAACATGAAGGTAAGGCATCTCAGACTCCATCCCATGAAAGGTTGGAAGGTGGTTCAGGACATGGGGTTTGAAAACATATTGGGCATATCCTATGTTATCATGCTTAATGCATGAGGGTGCATTGGTCTAGGTTGGTGTGAGGTAGTCATTCATGGTCGGGTCTGCAACAATTCCCAAGTTAGGGTCCTGTCTGTTATTTTGGTTCCCTCCCCGGTTTATGATTTGGTTTTGTGGGAGATTCTCCATTGTATCGAACTCAACGTCTGAATTTGGAGTATTATGAAGATTTGGATCTAAAGGAAATAGACCTCTTTTAGTGCTTGACTCCCCAGCCCTAGGAGTATCCACCCTAACTAATCTATTTGAGTTATCGCGGGTGTAGGTGGACATGCGCCAAAAGAAAAAAAAAAGCGAGAAAGGGAAAAGATAAGAGAATTGGGATGAGAATAGAAGAATGGGGGTAAGAAAAGAAGGTTTTTGGTCTAAGGAACTTACTTGGTCCCCGGAAACGGCGCCAAAATTTGGTTGCGCCCAAATTTACCCTACTGGTAAAAGCGGTCGTTGAAGTACAAGTAGGGATCGAATCCACAGGGACCGAAGAAGTAACCTTGAGACGCTATGATTTGGTGTGGGATGGGCTTTGAAGTAGCCAACTTTGGGTTCGATTTTTGGATGGTTTAAATAACACTAATAAACCTACGTGAATTCAATTTAATGAAAATGGGTTGATCTAGGATTATGCTCGGGGTGGATTGAATGAATTTTACTTCTTTAAACAATTTTGGTTTTATTAATTCTTAATGAATCCATTCTTCAAAAATAACACTACCTTCATCATTTTCTGGTTTGGTGCTTACTAAACACAATTACTAATCCCCTATACACTTATAGAACCAAATTCATGATCTCTCCGAGGTATATGGTCATTTAGTAATTGAATTTATTTTGCTCAAACACAGTAAAGATGAAGAGTAGAAATAACTGAAGAATGGATGTCTTAAATTAATTATCCAATTAACAACAATTCGTTCATAAAATAACATTCAATCCAGCCTTTGCATCCTCCTAAGATAAACCCATTAAGGGTTTAGCCCTCCATTGATGGTATACTCTCAATGGTGGGCGGAAGATGGCTAACAAGAATTGGATTGAATAAATTAAAACCGCGGAAATAACGAGCACTCCTCCGTGTGTGTGAATGAAATTCACACCTATGTGTGAACTAATTCACAACAACACAGAGATATCACTGTTCTTTGTGATTATAAAGTTTTAATAAATGAAATAGAAAATATAGAAGAGAAAGAAGTTTATTAAGAACATAAATATACAAAAAAGAAACTTACATGGAAATGGAAAACATTACAAAGGAAATTTGGAAGCATAACCTTACAATGAAACAAAGCATCCAAGATGATAAGAAAATTTTCCACCTATTCTCTTCACCAATAGATCCTTATATAGTCATATTAGGAGCCTTAGGTCCATTCCCCAATAATTAATTCACCCCCCAACAATTAATAGAGTCAAAATGAGGGTGAATAATCAAAAGGAAATTGACGTTTCGAAGTTGACCCGGAAAACTGTCCAGATTCGTCCTCCATTTTGACGTGTGCGTTTGACACTTCATATGGCCGAATCCAAAGGTGTCATAAATATAAAATCTCTTCGTCCATGTGTCTTCTAGAATCTCTCAAATTTCAGGACATTTGGCTCAGCCGTTTGAATGTTATGGTCGAAATGGTGGGACGGATTTCTGTGCATTAATGACGAGTCCACCATTTAAATCTCAACTTCAGATCCCTTTATCATCATGAAAACATCAAAATTAGCTCCGGCCATAGTTGAATAAAATGATCCTCATATTTTTATCTTTCTAATGTATAAATTTGAGCTTCATTGGGCTTGGTTTCTGGGCCCCACATTTGTTTGATGGGCCTTAGGCCCATTATGCTTTTTCCAGCATGTTTCTGCCTTCAGGCGCAAAATTCTCCATCTTCCTTTGGGATTCATCCATCGGACCTAAAAGATAAAATGTTCCAAACAAAGTGATCAATCATATCCCAAAATTTCAAATTAAAATGATGAATATTGTAATTGCCACAAGCAAATTATTGAGTGGGCCCAAATTGACATTTTAAGCATGAATTGCACAATGATGTTAAATGAAGTTCAATTTCTGAATTGGATTAAAATTGATGTTTATGAACTTTTAAACACATTAATATTAAGAACATAACAATGAATATTAGCCACTTTCAGTGACTAATCACTCATACAATAAGATAAATTCAAGTGTTAAGGTCATTTTTAGTTCTTATTATATTATTTTTAACCTTAATTACCCGATTTACTCTTACCATAGTGACAATTATTTACTATATTTGCTATTCATAATGGATAAAAATAAAAAGAAACTATTTACCAAATTTGGACCTCTTGATTCTAAAAATGGAATCCATTTTTCAAGAGTCGATTTCTATAAATGGTTGAAATTAATTTAAGATTAAAATGAAAAACGCAATGAAAAACAATTTTTCATAAAAAGGTCATTTTAAGTATAAAAATGATTTTATACTAAATTCAACCATAAAATTGATTCAAATGAACTTAATTGAATTATTCATAATATAACATAAATAATTTTACTTTGAAAAATTTTTAAGAAAAATGAAACTTTGTAAATTCTTGAAGTAAAAAAATACAGCTTTCAATGAAAATCAGTATTTTTCATTATTCATCGAACAATCAGTCTTTTCATAAAAATCTAAAAAAATCACCCTAAGTTAATTTTGAGGTGTTTATTTCAAAAATGATTTTAATTTTCTAAAAGTGACATAAATTAATTATAATTCCCACACACAAAATACAAAATAAAACCATTTTTTAAGGAAATTTATTTTTAGATAAAATGATTTTACTAAAAATTAAGTACTTATTTATTATTAATAAATACATTATATAAAAACTTTACACGCCTTTTCATAATGTGGTTAACCCTATTCATGTGCACCAATTCAATGGCTTTGCTATAACAATCATTTTTAAATAATAATATTTCTTGATTCGTTTAAACTTGGTGTTGTGTGTTGTATATACTATCGAACATAGTGTTCTTTTAAAATATTAGGGTGTTACATCCCCCCTCAATAAATTGAATCATCACAATTTAACTTTTTCACAATAATTAGAGGTTTGATATTTGGAAATTCCATTGTGGAAAACCAAAAAATTAAAAGGGGTTAATAAAACTTCCTCTTGAAAAGTAGGAAAAGGAAATATGAAGATCGTCTGGAATAACACAAAACTAGGTTCCCAAATAGGAGACCATTAGTGGGAAGTGAAAATATAGGCATGAAAGAGAAAACTAACACCCAAGGACCAATAGAGAGTGATAGAGAATATTGTGCGATTAGAAAACCGTAAATCTGAGATGGGTGAAAATACCGTCAATTCATCGGAAATGATTATAATAGGATAATATTTTTGTTTCAAGATCCTTTTCCAAGATTTTGGAAATTCCTTTTCCATCTAGACTAAGAACATGAGAAAATATACTTATTTGATATGTTTCTATTTCATAATCACAATTTAATCATTTGGTTGTACTTTGATCAATTTCCACTCAATATCTTACTCCAAGAAATGAATATATAATATGGATTTTTTTATGTCTAAAGCACTAAAATTTGTTAGGTCGGAATATACAAAGTAATACACAAGAGGGGATTGAATTGTGTCTTTTCAAAAATCTTCCACAATTATGACTTTTAACACTCACTGTAATTTATGCGAATATGCAGTGTTATTATTCTATATGAAAATATGCAGCGGATAAATAGAAATAAATAACACAACTTTTTATAGTGGTTTGGGGCACAAAGATCCATTTTTCCACTCTACCAATCACTCTCTCAGTGAGCTTGGTAAATTTCACTAGAATGGTCCTCTTATCACAAGACCAAGAATCCACAACTGAGTGCAAGTAGTTGACACCTTTACAAGACTAAATAAAAAGCCTTCTGGTTCTACAACAGAGAATTGATTATCCACAGCTTAGATCGAGAAGTTGATACTCCACCACAACTAAGTATGAGCATTCAAAACTAAAATAAATCAAAAGAGATTGATTTGTTGGAACTGGTTGAACATCACAATTGCAACAGCATGTAATTGACAGTATATGGATCTTCTTCTTCAGAAATAATAGTCTTCAAGAGAGAATTAATTTGAAGAGATCCAAGTTGCACATAGATATTCAATTTAAAATCAGCAACAAAACAAAACAGTCACAAACTTATAGTAGAACAAGATAAAACATGTATATCTCCAAAATTTAGTCTTTTATCAGGGTTGTTCATTTTTTGTAGCACTATAAAAAGATTTTAAATAAAGTAGCCGTATATGTGAATCACTTATCAAACACATATGAAGAAATATTCTGAAAGAATATATAGAAAAGAAACTTTTTTCAGTATTCCAGATCCAAAAGAATAGCCTGATTGATTTCGGAAATTCAAATTTCAATTGACTAGGAGATTCGTGACTTCTCTTAAGAATAAAAGATATTTTCTCTAATGAACATGGTTCTTTGAAACAATCAAAATGATCAATGAATTAGTCTTTAATTATGACTTGACTATTGCAGTAATCTTGGATTGAAAACAAGGCTTGGAGAACTTCACCGTTGAGAACACAATATAGGGTTGAGCTGGGTAGCGTAGGGTTCCTTTGCATAGAATAGGGTTCCTTTGCATAGCGTAGGGTTCATTTGCGTAGCCTAGGGTTCCTTTGCGTAGCGTAGGGTTCCTTTGCATAGCGTAGGGTTCCTTTACATAGCGTAGGGTTCCTTTGAATAGCGTAGGGTTCCTACCAATGTATGGTTCTTTAACCATACTTTCATCTTTACATAACGTAGGGAACAAAGTATCATAGGGATGCTGATCCATATGTTTATCCTTGTCAGCATAAAATCTTGAATATAGCATTTATTAACCATACGTTGAACGTAGGGTTGCAAATAGTAAATTTAGACTCCAATGTGGGGTTGATGATCCATACACGTGTCAATTTTCCAAACATAAGGATACGATCCAAATGCAAACTCTTTAGCGTAACGTAGGGTTGATACCAAACACATTCGTTAGCTTTCTAGCGTAATGTAGGGATGAAAACAGTGTTTCCAAAATCATTCCCCAAATGCTAAATTTCTTTAAATAGAATGTAAATTCTTGTAAAAATCACTTAACAAAACTTTATTAGAAAATAAACGTGGGTATTTGTGAACATAAAAATCATAAAATATAGAGTATTGTTAAGACAATACATGCCCAAAAATATCCCCCTTTTTGATGATCACAAAACCCATAACATAATCCTTAACAAAAATTAAAGAAAATATAGGATTTTTAAAACACAAAAGTAGATAAAGAAATTTTTTCGAGATTTCGATTTCACAAAATTATTTCGATAAAGAAAAATTGTCAAAAGAAAATGTTTTGGTTGTAAATATTATCCTCATCTCCCCCATAGATAGTTTCCATTCCATAATCTTAAACCTTCTCCCCCTTTTTGTGATATCAAAAATATGATTTAAAAGAATAAATGAAATAAACCACGGTTAATATAGCATAGAACTATAAATGAATAGTTATGAATTATGGCATAAGGAAAAAAATCTAAGATTGGCAGTGAAGTATTAAACTTAAATAAAAGAAAATAAATCTAAATACGAATAAACTGAATTTAAACATACATTCAAATGTTTTGAAAAGTTATAATACAATCCACAATCAATAAGGGTCTTCAAGATGAATGGCTAAAGTTTAATTTCGGTCGGGACAGATGGTTCTTCAGGATGAGGAAGGACATGAACATCACTACTAAGATAAATCAGCTTCAGTAATAGGCTTTGGAAATGGTTGTTGAACACTTTTGTCCAATTCTTAAGTAGCTTCCTCAAATCATTTCCAACCATCAAACTTTCAACCAAATTTACCATTATAAATGCATTCATAGCTTCTTCTGACTGAATGAAAGAGATCAACTTGTCTTTAATTTGATTAATCACTGGTCCCAACCATGATTCATTCGAAGTTATTTGACTCAACAGATATCTTTGACTGTCCAAAAAAACATTTAAGGGAATGCTATCACACTAAAGAGTGTATAGACTATCATTAAAATTATCCAGCACAAAGGTAATTACTTTAAAATTCCTAAGGAATTTTGGTGGTGTCTATTGAGAAGAAGTTGATGCTTTATTGCTTGCTCTAAGAGACTGAAACTCTCTCCCTATCATCAACTTAAATTCATCACACTCTATCTTCTTGATAGACTCATCCTTTAAGGAACAAAAATCTCTTGACATCTTGGTCATAAGCTCCTTAAGATCTCCAAATGAAATGAGATTTTCATTGAATTCTCTTAAATGAAGCTTCTAAGCTTCAAACTCTGATCTTGGTACTGAAATAACCTTGTATTCTTCAAACTTTTTCTTCTCAACTTCCAACTGTTCTTTTAAAAACGAATTCTAAGCCTCCAACAACTGTATTTTTATAACTTGGGCATTAGCCTCTGAATCTGAAGATTCAGGAGAATTAGCTTTTGCTAGATCAACTTCAATTAAAGCCAGGCTTGGCTCACTAGCTCCTTCTGTTCTGTTTCCCAAATCAGATCCTCTCAAAACATTAGGATTAGGAACAATCTGATTTCCAGGGTCAGGTATATCTTCCATGTGAAGTTCTTGTCATTAAGCCTGCTGCTCAACTTTCTCATTCACTTGAGCCTTACTCCCAGCTTCTATTTTCTCACCAAGTTGAGAGGCATCCACTCCTCCAACAGGGGCTTCAACAACAACTTCTGAAACATTAACTGAAATTTTTCTTCTTTTATGAACAAGAGATTCCTCTGGCCTTGAAGTTTCTTCATCATCAGGCCTCTGATGAACTGATCCAACTAAAGGTATAACCCTTTTCTCTCCTTGAGCATCTACTAACAACTTCTACTATTGCTCTGCACCAAATAGCAGAAAACTGTTGGATAAGTTGCTCTAGACAAAACCAAGCTTCTTAACCATTCCAGCATTTAAGGTATTACTGTGGTAACAGTTTTTTCCAAAAAACATATTCAAAATCTTTCCTTTTCTTAATATAAAGAAAGAAATAATCCTGCCATAGGTATAATATCTCATTTTTACATCCACATAACAGCAATGGTTTAGATTTCTAATCATAAACCGAAAAAAATTAAACTTAACATTGTTCAGAAGAAGAAACGTGATATACATGTCTGGATAAAGGACCTCCTCAAGCTCAGTGGTCCTAGGAAATATTCCTGATTGAATAAACATCATCATCACGCGGTGGTCAGGAGAAAGTTATTTCATAAACACTTTCTTGAAAATTCTTGTTCCAACAAAGAAAACATAATGTCCTCAGAAATATGTCTTACATTACCAATATGTCTTAAATCAAACTGAAACTCCCTCTCATGGGGACAACAAAGAATCTCTTCCATTTCCATAGAGGATAATGAAAACTCTTTATTATCAATTGAAGAGATAATAGTGTATTCTTCAAAACCAAGACTCAAATAAGCATTTTTTAAAAATTCTTTAACTTCTATGTCATAAACCATCATCATATTATCTTCACCAAATACATAAACTAGACCTTGAAAATGCATTACTTTCTTAAGTGACAAATTTGTAGAATCTAGATAACCAAAATTGATTACATTTCCCTACAACACCTTGAGAGCTTTTCCTGAATCATGGACTTTGGTATCTAACTCAGCATCCATGGATCTTCATAAGGTTTCTATATCTGAAGGTTTCTGGACTGAAGGGATGGATGGTTTAGGGATTTTGGTAGACGGGAATCGAAAGAGAGAGGTACAATGTAAGCTGAAAGGACATGTAGGATAGGAGAGAGTGGGAGAAGGAAAATGGTTTTCTTGCGCCGATTAAGAATGTACTCATTACTTTTTAATTTTGAAAAGACAGATAAAATAAAATCGAAATGAAATGCTTTTCAAAATAAATTAAAACGAAATCGAATAAAACATGTTAAATAAAGATTACTAAAATAAAAACAGAGAACTGGAAATAAACTAATAAACAATTAATTAAACTCAAATATTCCTAACTCCCCCTTAATAAAAACAAAACTATCACTAGGAAGTGGTTTAGTAAAAATATCATCTAATTGATATTTGGTATTAACAAATTCTAAATATATATCTTTTTTAAAGACATGATCTCTTAGAAAATGATGTATTATATCAATGTGTTTAGTCCTAAAATGACTTATAGGATTTTTAAAAATATTAATAGAACTAGTATTATCACATAAAATAAGAATTCTATTAAAGTGTAGTCCAAAGTCCAGTAGTGTGTTTTTCATCCACAATACTTGTGCACAAAAACTGCCCGCAGACACATATTTTGCCTCAGCAGTTGACAAGGCAACTGAGTATTGTTTCTTACTAGACCATGAAACTAAAGATTTTCCTATAAAGTGATAGGTTCATCAAGTACTTTTTCTATCTAATCTACAACCTCCAAAGTCAGCATCTAAATATGAAATTAGATTAAAATCAGAAGTTTCGGGGTAAAGAATAGATTGAAAAACAATTCCTTTTAAATATCTAAAAAATATTTTAACAACAGTAAGATGGGACTCTTTTGGATTTCATTAAAATATAGCACAAATACATATAGAAAACATAATTTATGGTCTACTAGTAGTAAGATATAACAAACTTCCAATCATACCTCTATATAACTTGTTGTCAACTGGTTTTCCAGCTTCATCTAAATCAAGTTTTATATTTGTACACATAGGAGTTGTATATGTCTTGTTGTTCTCAAGACCAAACTTCTTCAACAAATCAACAATATACTTTGATTTAACACATTTCCATAATCTTTTTGATAAATTTGAAATCCTAAAAAAAAATTAGTTCTCCCATCATACTCATTTAAAATTATTTTTTCATTAGATTTGAAAAATCATGACAAACCTTTTTATTAGTTGAACCAAAAATAACATCATCAACATAAATTTGGACTAATAAAATATTAGAACAAATGGTTTTCTTGAAAAGTGTTGGATCTATCAAACCAGTAGTAAATCCATTTTTCAAAAGAAAATAACTTAATCTTTCATACCAAACTCTAGGTGCTTGTTTAAGGTCATAGAGAGTTTTAGTAAGTTTAAAAATAGAATTCGGTTTTTGAGGATTTTCAAAACCAGGGGGTTGTTCAACATAAACTTACTCCATTAAATAACCATTTAAAAAGGTGGATTTAACATCCATATGATATAATTTAAAATTCATATGAGATGCATAGGATAAAAGTATTCTAATATATTCTAATCTAGCTACAGGGGCAAAGGTCTCATCATAATCTATACCTTCTTCCTGGTTATATCTTTTAGCTTCTAATCTGGCTTTATTCCTAATAATGAACCCTTGATCATCCTGTTTATTTCTAAAGATCCAATTAGTTTCTATAACTGAATAATTGGTTGGTCTTTCTACTAGTTCCCAAACTTCGTTTCTTTTGAACTGGTTTAGTTTTTCCTACATATCTAGCATCCAACTTTCATCATCTAAGGATTCATCTATAGTTTTAGCTTCTAACTAGGATAAAAATGCATAAAATTCAGCTAGGTTTCTTACATTTCTTCTAATTCTAATTCTTGTGTCTAGGCATCCTATAACAGTTTCTAAAGGATGGTTTTTTAGGGTTCTAGATTGTCTGGGCAAGACACTTTCAGGTTCTTCAGTATCATGTTCTTCTGAACTGAACTGAATTTTACTAATATCATTTTCAAAATCATTTTTCACAGTTTCAAGTCTCATGTTATCAAAAGAGTCAGTGACTTCGTCAGTTTGATCTTTCTCTTTAATAAAGGGTCAGTTTCATCAAACTTCACATGAACTAATTCTTCAACAATCCTTGACTTTTTATTAAACACTTTATAATCTTTAGAGGTGGTAGAATATCCTAAAAATATTCATTCATCAGCTTTTGGATCAAACTTACCAAAGTTTTCATTAGTATTAAAGATATACACCTTGCATCCAAAAACATTAAAGTACTTTACTTTGGTTTTTTTATTCCAAAGTTTATAAGGTGTTTTTTGAAAATTGGACTAATTAAAACTTTATTCATGATATAGTAGGTTGTGATTACAGCTTCTGTCCAAAGATAGGTATGAATATTATATTCATTCAGTATATTCCTAGTCATTTCTTGAATAGTTATATTTATCCTTTCAACAATTTCATTCTGTTGAGGTATTCTTGGCATAGATAAGGTGTGTTTAAAACCTATATTTGAGAAAAAAGAATTAAATTCTTGATTCTCAAATTCTCCACCATGATCACTTCTTAATGAAATTATTTTAAAACCTTTTTTATTTTGAACAATTTTACAAAAAACTTTCAAAAACAGTGAAGATTCACTTTTGAATTTTAAAAAATAAGCCCAAGTAAATCTAGAATAACCATCTACTAAAACATAGACATATAATTTACCAACCAAACTTGCTACTCTGGATGGTCTAAAAAATCCATATGGATAAGTTCTAAAGGTTTGGATGTATCAATTTTGTTAATAGATTTGAAAGATGATTTGTATTGCTTGCCAATTTGGCATGCATCACAGAATCTGTCATTGTCAAACTTAAGACTAGGAAAATCAGAAACTAATTGTTTCTTAGACAATTTATGTAAAGCATAAATATTAAAGTTTCCAAGTCTTCTATGCCAAATCCATTATTCATTTGTCTTAGCAGTTAAACAATTCACTTTTTGTTTATATAAGGAATTTAAATCCAAAGTATAAACATTGTCAGTTCTTTGTGCTCTAAACTTAAGCAACTTATCTTTAAACACATAGCCTGAATTGTTAGAAAATAAATATAAAAATAATCATCACAAATTTGAGAAATACTTATTATATTGTACTTTAACCCTTTCATATATAGTACTTTGTTGATTGAGATAGTCTTTGAATCTCCAACAGTTCCAACTCCAACTATTTTTTCTTTGTCATTATCACAAAAAGTGCCAATACCTCCATCCATTTGTGTCAGCGTGTGAAAATTTTATGGATCTCCACTCATGTTCCTGGAATAGCCACTATCCATATACCATATAGCATTTTTGTTCTTGTGTTCCGTTACCTGCAAATGCAATTAAACAAATGTTTGTTTTGGTACCCATATTTTCTTGGGTCTAGTAGTGTTAGCTAGAAATGATCTGGGAATCTAGATCTTCTTTTTTTTTATATCATTTACTTAAACCAAAGTCTTAGAAATAAAATCTCTTTTAATTCCACTTATTTAAGGATTTTTCAAATAATAGTTATTAGTGACATGACCTTTTGTTTCACAATGATAACATGTTGTATTTTTAGAATTGGACACAAAATAGTTTTTATATAATTTTGATTTCTCACCCTTGCTTCCTATTCTATATCTTTATCTTTTAATGAAATTCTTTTCAAGAATATCATTTAAGATATTTTCTCCTTTAGTGAAAAAAAAGAGCAACACTTTTATAAGTTTTTACTTCATCTTGTAATGCTTTGATCCTTTTTTCATGATCAACACAGTTTGTTGTAGATGAGTTGAATTTATCAACCAACTCTTGGTGTTGTTTTAACAAAGTGTCACTTTCACTTAAAATAGCATTATGAATATTTTTTAAATACTTGTTCTTATTTATTAGAGAATCGTATTTTTCTTCCAACCTTGAACAGTAGGCAACTAGTTTATTATTTGAGAAACTACTAGTGTCTGAATTACAAGAATAATAAGTTTGTACCTTTTCTTCTTCTTAATTGGTCATAAAGCATGTGTTGGCCTTTAGATTTGATTAATCCTTCTCTAAATCATAATTTTAAGGATTTTTGAAGTCTTCAGATACACTCTATGTAGCATTCATTTCTCTTTTGCCTTTATGCTCATAATCATAATTTTTCGGTATCGCTTTTCTAACCTTTTCTTTCATCTTTCAGTTGAGGAAAATCATGCCAGATATGACCTAATTTCTTTCATTCATAACATATGATTTATCTAGAGTCTTTCTCATCCTTCTTAAAGGATTTTCTAAATCCTCTTTTCTTCTTATAAAACTTGCTGAACTTCTTGGCTAGTTAAGCCAGTTCCATTTCAGAATCAGATGAATCTAAATTCTTCTCTTCTTTGACTTATTGATTTATTTTTATATTGTGCTTATTAGATTTCACCTTCAGAGAAGTATTTTATTTCTTCACTATAATCTTATGATCTTCAACTTCGTCCTGCATTTCTTATTCATACATCATCAGTATCCCAATTAGTTCTTTCCTTATCAGATCTTTGACTGGTGATGATTGTCGAATATCAGCAGATATGTCATTCCATTTTGAGGGCAATACTCTAAGTACTTTCAAAGATTGATCATCTTGTTTGATGGGTTCTCTCAAGGTTGTAATATTGTTTATAATTTTTGTAATCCTTCCATTCATTAGTGTGATACTTTCATTATCATTCTAAAGGTGTCAAAATTCAGCTTTTCTGTTGCATGCCTCGTCTGTCTTAGATTATTTGTTCCTTCATAAGCAACTGTAATAACTTGCCACATTTCATAGGCAGCGGGACATTGAAAAACACGGTTTAACTCATCTGGTCCAAGACCGAAAATAATAGCATTCATAAATTTTGAATTTATGTCATATTCAGCTTCTGTTGCAGCATCTCATGTTTCTGTTTTCTCAAGAATCTTATATGGGGTAATGATCTTTGAGTAAACTTTGAATCCATGATTTTTAAGATAGATAATCATCATTGATTTCCAACACCCATAATTTTCACCATTGAAGTATGGAGCTCGAACCATTGACATTCCTTCTCTAGGATCAGACATTGTCATCTTTGTATAGACCTTATACTTTTTAGCTTGCTATAGCTTTATCCAAAAGTTCACCTCTGATACCAATTTTTAGGTCAGAATATACAAAGTAATACACAAGATGGGGGTGAATTGTGTCTTTTCAAAAATCTTCCACAATTATATCTTTTAACACCCACTATAATTTATGCGAATATGCAATGTTATTCATCTATATAAAAATATGCAATGGAAAAATAGAAATGAAGAACACAACTTTTTATAGTGGTTCGGGGCACAAAGATCTCCTAGTCCACTCTACTAATCACTCTCTCAGCAATCTTGGTAAATTTAACTAGAATGATCCTCTTATTGCAAGATCAAGAATCCAAAACTGAGTGCAGGAAGTTGACACCTTTACAAGACTAAATACAAAGCCTTATGCTTCTATAATAGAGAACTGATTATCCATAGCTTAGATCGAGAAGCTGATACTCCACCACGACTGAGTATGAGCAGTCGAAACTCAAAGAAATCAAAAGAGATTGATTTGTTGAAACTGGTTGAACTTCACAATTGCAGCAGCATGCAATTCACAGTAGATGGATCTTCTTCTTCAGAAATAACAGTCTTCAAGAGAAAATGAGTCTGAAGCGATCCAGTTTGCACATAGATCTTAAATTTAAAAACAACAACAAAACAGAGTAGTCGCAAACTTACAGTAGAACAAGATAGAACATATATATCTCCAAAATGTAGTCCTTTATCAGAGTTGTTCATTTGTTATAGCATTTTAAAAATATTTTTAATAAAGCAGTCGTATATGTGAATCACTTATCACACACATATGAAGAGATATTCTGAAGGAATGTGTAGAACAGAAAAACTTTCTTCAATATTCTAGATCCAAAAGAATAACCCAATTGATCGTAGAAAATCAAATTTCAATTGACTAGGAGAGTCGTAACTTCCCTTAAGAATGGGAGATATTTTCTCTGATGAACACGGTTCTTTGAAATAATCAAAATGATCAATGAATCAGTCTTTAATTCTGACTTGACCATTACAGTAATCTCAGATTAAAAACATGGATAGAAGAACTTCATTGTTGAGAACACAACGTAGGGTTGAGCTACGTTGCATAGGGTTATTTTGTGTGGCGTAGGGTTCCTTTACGTAGTGTAGGGTTCATTTGCACAGTGTAGGGTTCCTTTGTGTAGTGTAGGGTTCCTTTGCGTAGCGTAGGATTCCTAGCAATGTATGGTTCCTTAACCATACTTTCATCTTTACGTAATGTAAGGAACAATGTAGCGTAGGGATGATGATCCATATGTTTATCCTTATCATCATAAAATCTTGAACGTAGTATTGATTAACCATACGTTGAACATAGGGTTTCAAATAGTAAATCCAGACTCCAACGTAGGGTTGTCGATCCATATGCGTATCAATTTTCCAAACGTAAGGATGACGATCCAAATGCAAACTCTTTAACATAACATAGAGTTGATACCATACGCAATCGTTAGCTTTCCAGCGTAACATAGGGATAAAAACAGTGTTTTCATAATCATTCCTGTAACGCTAAATTTCTTTAAATAGAATGTAAATTGCTATAAAACTCACTTAACAAAAATTTATTAGAAAACAAACATGGGTATTTGTGAACATTAAAATCATAAAATATAGAGTATTTTTTAGACAATAAATGCCCAAAAAAATTAACTTTTAATGGTTCATATGATCCATAAAAGAATGAAAAGTCATTACTTCGGTCTCTTGGTAGTTTTCAAAACCAAAATGGTTAGCACAAATTACCAATAATAAATTAATCTCCAAAACCTCAACAATAGCCCCCAAAGTTCAACTTTATACATTTCATAAATATTTAACCTTAAGACACCTGCGAAATATTTTCAACCAAATTCAAAACCAAAAAATATGAAATATTTGATCAAACATTTATTCCAAAACAACATAAAGTATCTCATAGTGTCATATAGAAAACATGTGAATACATTGATCACATATTCTCTTAAAACGTACTAATAACCTAAATCATTATAAAACCTCAACAAAAACATAACTTCTAAAAATTAACTCTATCCTTATTTCATATATCCCTTAAATCTAAAAATGCAATAAACTTCATCATAAATTAGTTTTTCATCAAATCACTAACCATTTTCAAGATCCCCAATACTATCCAACTTATTTTTTTAGTGTTAATCTTCTCTTTATCCCATATAAACATTATTAACTCAACATCAGGAACATATTAAGGGTTATTTATCCCTTATTCATGTATTCTACAAAAATTTCACCATATCACAAAATCACTTTTCTTGCTTATCAATACCATTCAACATATTCTTTCAAATCCTTAAAGAAAAACTACTACAACACAATCCTTACATGTTTTATGATTCTGATAACCAAAATACCATTGATAAACATAATTCTTGAATCTAAATACAAAAGTACTTTAATAATTCCATTTTGGATGTAATAATATCGTAAGTTTGACCTTCTCCCCTTGGCTTCTTTTATAGTAAGTTCCCTTAAAGATTTGGGTACTGTTTTGAATAATGCTCCATCTCTTTACAGTTGAAACACTAAACATTAGAGGTTTCTTTCTTATCCTTGCATTCACATGCTTGATTGCATTTCTCTTCACAATTAAAGCAAAATCCAATTCCCCTCAAGAAAGTGTCAGGGTGTTTCTTTCCACAATTATCACATGATAGAAATTGTTTTGTTCTCATATTCTTCTTTGATGCTTTACTTTTTTCTTGCTACACAGTCAACCTCTTCTTCTCTTGATTTCCCTTGAAGATATATGATCTAGAAAAAACATTCTTCATCTTAATGGAACTTGATACTATATCATCATGTGATGAAAACGTTTGAGAAACTAGTTCCCTTCAGAAACTCGGCTTAAGCCCATCAAAAAATCGATTAATCTTACTTTCTGAGTTACGTATGTAGTCGGAAACATGTCTGACTAATCTTGTGGGTTTAGCCACATATTCTTTCACACTTTCTTCCTCTTGATTTAAAGTGAGGAACTCCCTCTCCATTTGTTCTCAAGGGAAGTATTTCTCAAAGAAAATCACTTTAAAATTTATTTATTCCATGATTTTTATTTCATCAACCTCTTTAGTGTTCTGGATCAATGAACATCATTGATCAACATCTCCTTTGAAACAATATACAGACAGAATAAACTTTTCACTTTCATTACATCTTAAAGTTAGGAATATTTTTTCAAGAGATTTAATCCATTATCTAGCTAACGATGGATTAGTATTTCCACTAAAAGATGGAGGCTTTGTCACATAAAGCGATCCAACATAGGCGAATCCCATTGTGGAACAATAGGTTGCTCCATTAGAGCAAGGTTATGCATCATAACCAGAGTCATCTTCCCTAATATGGTTATGGTCTTCTAAATTTCAATACCAACTATATTGGTTTTCTCAATAGGGAAATCCCTACATTATCTACGGGTGTTGATTCTCTTTCTTCTATTAGGTTCCATCATTGAATAATTACACACACTGAATTAGCTTATAATTATTATGAATACATGGCCATAAAATAAAATCTGCATAATGGTAAAAGTTCTCAAATACTATAAGGTATTATCATTAGATATGTTTATTTAAAATCTAATTCTCAATGTTTCTACTAAACTTGATCTGATACCAATTATAACATGCCAACTCTAGTAACTCAAAGTCGGTGTTTCTACTAAACTTGTTCAGATACCAACTATAACATTCCAACTTTAGTAACTCAGATTCGGTGTTTACTCTATTATATTGGTACAAGATACAAGAGATCTCACCATGCAGGATCGATTAGTTTAGTAGTATTGAAGAACTAGATACATATGTGATTTCTATTTTTACATTGGAAATAAAATATAAAACATAGTAAAAGTGAATATACTGCATCCTTGAATTCATTCAAATATACCTTATTCATATCCTAGGGAAAAGTAACAAATAAGAGTAAGCTCAACTGCTCAGTAAGATTTACGTATAATAGAAGCTATCATGTATCAATAAGGCATAATCAATATGACAAGGTAAATAACTGAAACACATGCTATTTAATAAATAATTTGAGCGTGAAATGCATCCATAGATAATATCAAATTCAATAATCTCATGAATAATAGTAACTAAATTCTCAATGATTAAAATGTTTAATATTGGACGTAATGATTTTAGACATCATGATATTTATACCATAAAATCCTTATGCCAAGAAAATTTAATCGATAGGTATACACCAGAAACACATTTAATGTTAACTTACTGATTTTTCTCATAAGACCTGTCGATGCATCAAGGGACTATAATTATGGGATCCACCCACCACTACATGTAGAATGAATTTCTCATATATTAAATGATCAATTCAATTCATAAACAATATGTCTTATCAACAAATATTCATATTGAGTGAAAAATACGAATTTATCAAGGTTTTCTCCAATCAATCAAATAACTTTCATAGTAATACACCGTATATAAAAATAAATGAATATGTAAAACACCGTTTAATAAATAAGCATATCCATGATAATGAATATTAATATTTAATGGAAATGTAATATCCAATGATCACAAGAAAATAAATGTTTCAAAGGAAATTTAATGTCCAAAAATTAATTAAGATATGAGAAATAACATCAGAAAAAAGTAGATTTTATAGTAAAATTGATACTTTTAAAGAATTGAAATGAAACATTCAAAATTAGTTTTCATAAATATTTTCTTTTAAAAAATAATTGAAATCTTATAGAGGAAGCTAAAGGGCATAAAATGTTTATGGCGACGGGAAATCCCATTAACGTCGTATACATTAAAAAGAAAACATTCTTTTGATTTTTTTACAAAAATGTTAAAAATAACCCTTTCATAGAATACATTAGAAATATTCCTTTCAAACCATGTAAAAAAGTTAAGGATGACTTAAAATGTCCGTAATAAATCATTTGAGTAATAAAAATAATTTTTAAAAAATATGGACATAGAAGAAAAATATATTTGATCAAAAAGAGAAATAATGTTGTTTTTTAAACCTTCCTCTTGAAAGAGTAACTTGAATTGAATCATTAATCGTCATAAATAAATATATATTCATGTGAAATACCTCAAAGGGGCGGTATATGCATCACATAAAAGTAAATAGATGCATAATACCAAATATGTCTCAATGGAGTGGAAATTGAGATGAAATCTCTTACCTTGCGTTCAACTTACATTGCAAGTTATTTTGACCTCCATTATAATAAATTTAAATTTATTATACTTACATATCATAACCATATACATATCTATAATATAATATATGATCCATTTATAACATTTTATCACTCTATTAACAATCTTTTATTATTATTATTATTTCAAGGGTTAAATGATTCATTTTTCATTTATGTTAAGATTAGGTAGTTTCGGTCCTTGCATCGTGTTCATTGTTCCATCATCTTCATAATGTTATTTAGAATATAAATATCATATATATTCAATATATATATATATATTTAGAGTCATTCATAAAAGGTATTGATAGAAAAATGAATTACACCTTTGATGGAGACAGTAGGTCATACATACGCAAGAATGTTGTTTTCACTTTTTGATGGATGAAACGAAAGAAAGGTAAATAATAATTTACCTTTACATAATAATTTTTATATTATATATATCTTATATATTCATTAGATATACCCTTATTATCATCCATGTAAAGTGGAAATGAAAAACAAATCACATCGTTTCGTAGAGGTGGTATTCCACACGTACGCACGAGTGGCGTTATTATTTTCCAACGAATTGAAAGGTGAGAAGGTGTATATATGATATTATAATTCCAAAAGCATAGTTATGTCATAAATATCATATATATTCATTAGTTCCATATTTATAACCATCTATGTAGAGTGATGATGAAAAATGAATTACATCGTTATGTAGAGACTATAAGTCGTACATATGCACAAGCGACGTTTTTGTTTTTCGTATGATAGAAAAGAGATGGAATATGATTGTTGCATAGTCATAATAACATCTTGATATATTTATGATACTGGAGTTATTATTTTAGGATTGATGCAACACATTAAGAGGAAGTAGAAGAAGAAATAAACTTGAAAGAGTCAGTAAAGACAATTACATCTTCTTTGGTAGACTACCTTTATATTTCATCTTAAGGGACCTAGGTTTGGTCTTTTAGAAGGGATAGAACCTCTATAAATTGGATAAGGATATTGGGAATCGAATTGTGCAATATTTGGTTGATCTAGGTTGCTCAAAGTGGTTTAAAGAAAAAAAGAGAAGGGGTGTCCTTTTATAAGTGGGGGGAGGGGCATTCTTGAAATTTTTTAAAACATTAAATTAATATAAATTATTTTTTATGTAAAAATGGCTCCAAATTGATATAATTCAAATATGAGATGATAATGAGTCAGTCTCTCATCCAATAAAATTTGGTTAAGTTTTGGTAATATTTTTTTCCTTATCCTTTAGTTTTAACTCCCATTTAACCCTTTTGATAATTACTGCAGTATTAAAGTTGTATACCATTTAAGGGTCAATAATGTTACTATAAAATGAAAAACTCATAAATGGATTATGGTTGATGTTTTCAACCATATCTAATTCATTTGACATAAGATAAGATTTTTTATGAATTTTAAATTGTTTAATAAAATATTATTTATTATAAAATATCATTAATGTCATTTTTGACACTATTTATTTAATTTAACTTTAAATACATCAAGACAAAGAGATAATTCGAATATAATCCTTCCATACATCTCTAACATGTCATATGTATCTATAAAATTCATGTAACACGATAATTCATCTAATTTGTATTACTTTTAATATTTTTAAAATCATTTATTTTATTTTTCTATTAATTGAATAAATATTGTGTTGGTGTTGTGTAACCATTTAAGAAAATTATTCAATCACTAAAAATTTAAAATAAACTATCATGGTAAAAACAATCCATTCATCTTTCAAATAACCCTTTAAACCCGAACATAAGTTGTATTTATCTCTATCACAAAATATTATAAATATTAAAAGAATAAAATTCACATTTTTGTCTTTATCTCTCACTTAAATATTATAAAGGTCAAAATCAAATAAATATGACACCAAGTTGCCATATTTTCAAAACGTGGATGGAAATGGTCGAACTTTACTCATCTAATAAGATAAAGGAAAATATTATGATCATTTTTAGTCATTATCATACTATTTTTAACTTTAATTACCCGATTTACCCTTATTGTGGTGACAATTATTTACTATGCTTACTATTCATAAAGACCAAAAATAAAATGGACTTATTTAACAAATTTGAAAATCCTAATTCCAAATATGAAATCCATTTTTCAAGATTCAATTTTTCTAAGTGGTAGAAATTAATTTAAGATTAAAACACAAAACGCAATGAAAAACAGTTTTTCAGAAAAATGTCCAAGTATAAAAATGTTTTTATACTAAATGCAATCATAAAATTTATTTTTATGAAATTAATTGAATTATTCATAATATAATATAACTAATGTTACTTTGAAATCATTTTTAAAAAAAATGAAAATTTTTAAATTCTTGAAACAAAAATACAGTTTTCAACAAAAATCGGTATTTTTCATTACTCACTGGAAAATCAGTCTTTTTAGAAAAATCCTAAAATTTCACCCAATTTAATTTTGAAATGTTGATTTCAAAAATAATGTTTATTTTATTATTTCTTATTTTTTTTATTTTTTTTAAAGGGAATTCCCATGAGTGGCCTTTTCGAACCGTCCACACCCAGGAACCTCCCTCCCCATGAAGAATTCATCCGTATAAGCTTAGCTGGGGAGGAGCCGTTGTCAGTCGAGATGATAGAGCATCCCCACAGGGTTACACCTCGATCATTGATGATTCGACACAGCAATCCATCAGCCAGGTGAAGTGTGTCCTTTCTTCCCACCCGGTGAGACACCGGGTGACCCGACAAGACCAGTGGTACATGGGAGGCGGAAATTCCCCCAAGAGCGGGCTCTCGGGAATGAAACCTCAGACCTCACCAAACACCTATTTTATGTCCCTAATCCACCTACCACTACGCCACCGCCGAATCGGCTAATGTTTATTTTATAAAATTGGCGGGAATTAATTATAATTCTCACACGTAAAATGCAAAATAAAACCATGTTTGAAGTATAAAATGATTTTACTGAAAATTCAGTACATATTTATAATTAATAAATGCATTATATAAAACCTTTATACATCTTTTCATAATGTGGTTAACCCTATTTATGTCTGTCAAATCAACGGCTAAGTTATAACGGTCATATTTAAATAAAATATTTCATGGTTCGTTTAAACTCGGTATTGCGTGTTGTATACGCTATCAAACATAGTGTTCTTTTAAAATCTCGGGGTGTTACACTTATTCTCTAATATTGCATGACTAATATCTCAGTTTTTTATACCATACATCCTAATAGGTCGCGTGTTCCCTACATGTCAATGTGATTCAATTTGATGGATATCGAATTTTGTTTGGGAAGTTTTTCATATTTAACATGTTATAGACAAACATGAATCTGTGTATGTTTTTTTAAACTTACAACACCTTGGGTGTCGGTTTAATGTGTCTTTCAATCCTACAGGTCAAAAACAACCTAAGGAACATTGATCCACAATTTTATGGCATTCAGTGTGTTTTGAAACTTTTGGTCATCAAAACTGGCATTATCAGTTATAATTTATACAATGAAATCTCCTATTCTCGGATAACGCATGACTCATGTGTCGGTTTCACACGCCACATGTCCCAATAGGTCGCATATCCCCTAAGTGACATTGTGCTATAATTTTATAGACTTCAAAACCTATTTGGGGAATTTTTCACTTTTAACGCATTTTCTAGACGAACAAGAATCCATATATGGTTTTTTCTATTCATGAAACCTTGAGTGTTGTGTTTATGTGCCATTTGATCTTATAGGATACAAATGACGAGAGGGGTGTTGTCCCAAAATTTTAAGAGATTCAGAGCACATTTGATGATTTTGACCATCAAAGTAGACATTTTAAATTATATTTTTTACAGCAAAACTATTTATTCTCATATAATGAATGACTTGGGTGTCAGTTTCGTACCCTGCACATCTGGACAAGTCACATATCCCCCAAGTAAATTTTTCTACTATTTGATGGATATTAAAACCTATTAGGATATGTTTTCAAATTTAACACATTTTATGGACTAATAAGAATCTATATGTGGTATTTTTTCAATTTATGAAACCATGGGTGTCGATTTGATGCGTCGTTTGATCCTAAAAGTCACAAATGACCTGAGGAATATTATACCATAATTTTATGGGATTCAGAGCATGTTTGAAAATTTTTTACCATCAAAGAGGAAATGTCATCGCCAATGCATTTGAATAATTAATCAAAGCACATTTGATGACCGCTTCGATTTGATCCTTGAGAGGACTAGTTAGTACGGTATCGTGTTGTGCAGGGCCTAGTAATCGACGTATGAATTGGATTACACCCTAGGTTACTAGTTTGGTGTTGGATGATGGAGACATGAAACATGATGTTTTTCCACCTGTTGCAGATCAGTTTTAGAATGTCTTCACAAATGATTTCTCTGGGTTTCCACCCGAGAGAGAGGTGGAGTTTACCATTCAACTCATGCCAAACACAGAGCCAGTTTCTATTCAACACTACAAGATAGTTTCTACAGAGCTTCATGAGCCTAAGGTTCAGTTAAAGGACCCGCAAACCAGGGGATTCATTTGGATGAGTGCATCTCTTCAGGGTTATCCTATCCTATTTTCCCAAAAGGCGGATGGTTATTTGAGATTTTGTGTTGACTATAAAAATCTAAATCAGATTACGGTTAAAATTTGATATCCATTTCCTCATATTAATGACCTATTTGATCAGCTTAGAGGTGTCCGAGTATTCTCAAATATCGATTTGAGGTCAGGCTATCACTAGTTGAGGGTGAGGCCATCAGATATACCATTCACTGCTTTCAATAACGGGTATAGTTTATACGAGTATCTAGTTATGTAGTTCGGCCTGACAAACGTGCCAGTTGTGTTTATGGATTTGATGAATCGAGTTTTCCACCCGGTTTTGGACACTTTCATGGCCATCTTCACTGATGACATCCTTATTTACTCAAATTCAAGGGAGGAACACACAAAGCGCCTGAAGGTTGTGTTGAGTACACCTAGGGAGAATTGGATTTATGTCAGTCGCTTTTGGAATGATGAGGTGCGCTTGTTGGGTCACGCTATTTCTGAGATCGGTGTATCTATCGACCCCAAGAAGGTCAAGGCTATTGTTTCTTGGGAGCATCTCCAGAACTTTTTTCACATACACAGTTTTCTGGGCTTAGATAGTTATTACCATAGGTTTATTCGGGACTTCTCCCATTTGGCAGCGCCTATGATGAGCCTGACCAAGAAGACAGTGAAATTTTTCTGATCTGATGCTTGTGCGGATTCTATCCAAGAGATGAAAGAAAGACTAACTATAACATTGGTCCTAATCTTACCCAAGCTAGGTAAAGAGTATACCATGTATTGTGATGCTTCAGGGGTTGTCCTGGGAGTAGTGTTGATGCAAGGAAGTAGGTTGGTTGCGTATGAGTCAAGGCAGTAGAGGCTGCGCGAGCAGAACTACCCTGCACATGATCTAGAGCTGACAGCAGTAGTGTATGCCCTGATATGTTGGAGACATTACTTGTTGAGGGAGAAATTTTTGGTGTACGCGAATCATAAAATCCTGAAATGTATCTTTTTGCAGTGGGACCTTAACCTTTGATAGCGGAGGTAGATCGAGTATCAAAAATCTTTTGACTTTGAGCTAACTTATATCCCTAGAAAGGGTAATTTCATCGCAGATGCACTGGGCTGGAGGACGCGGGCTCAGGTAGTTGGGGAGTCAAGCAGTGAGTGGCATTTGATGGCTCTCTATGTTGAGATGTATTTGGATGTTTAGGAGTAAAAGGGTCAAGCGAACCTTGCATCGTTGCCAATTGTTCCCTTACTTCTTAGTAGAATCAAGAGGAGGCGGTTATTGAATCCAAAGTGTTTGGCCCTAAGGGACAGTATATATGGTTGGGATTCACCAACGGAATGGATTATTGACGACGATGAGATTCACCTTTTCCATGGTGGTGTCTTGGTCCCTTCGGACATAAATGAGGAACTAATATGAGAGTCTCACACCTCAAAGTGGGCGGTGCACCTAGGTTTGTCCAAGATGTACAATGATATGTGCTGAAAGTATTGGTAGTCGGGAATGAAGAAGGAAGTGGTGGGATTTTTCATGTGGTTCTCTACTTGTCAGCAGGTGAAGGTCGATCATTAATGGTTTGCTGGTCTTTTGTAGTCATTAATCATTCCTAAGTGAAAGTGAGACAACATTACTATGAATTTTGTGACAGGGTTTTCAAGGATTCCCTAGGAAAATGACATGGTTTGGTTGCAGTGGATTGGATGAAAAAGGCAACTCACTTTATACCGATCAGAGAGGCTTTTTTCAACGGATGAGTTGATCAAGCTTTATGTGTGGGGTGTAGTACACTTGCATGTAGTTCCTCAGAGTATCGTCTATGATAGAGACACACATTTTACGTCATGATTTTGGCAAGGGATGAAAAAGGTGCTTGGTATGCAGGCGCACCTAAGCACTTCCCATCATTAGATGACTAATGGACAGTCTGAGCATACCATACAGATTTTGGAGGACATGTTGAGAGGGTGTGCCATGGATTTTGGTGGTTCCTTGGAGAACCACTTGGCCTTAGTAAAATTTGCCTATAACAACAGTCATTAGGCAACGATTCAGATGCCACCTTACGAGGCCTTATATGGTAGACTATGTTGTTCACCTCTATGTTTGTTAGAGGATAGTGAAGAGGTGATGATCAAGTCGAGTCACATACCAGAAACTTAAATCCTATTCAGTTAATCCAGAAGAAGATAGAGAATGCCCACAGTATGCAAAGATCTTATGTGTACCAGTGACACCGACCTCTCGAGTTTGAGGTTTGTAACCGGGTATTATTATGAGTGTTGCTGAGATTCGAACACCATTGTGTTCTGAGACAAGGGAAGTTAGCACCTAGGTATTTGGGGTCATTTGATATAGAGGAGAGAATCGGTCCAATGGTGTACTAATTAGTGTTCCCATAGCATTTCAGTACCATACATGTAACACCCGAGAATTTTATAAGAAATATTTTGTTTTTATTTTATATAAATCATCAAAGTAATCTTTCACTACACACAACACTAGCTTGGCTTGCTTTACACGCAATGGCGACCTTGCTCGATATCTTGCGTCGTACGCAATACCGAGTTTCACTAAACAACGATGTGCTATTAAAATATTATTAAAACTAGTCGTTATGAATAGTAATACCCACTTTTTAAAATTTTGTAAATTTTATTTTTCAAAATGGACTTCATTTTTGGATTTGGAATCTCGAAATTATCCTAGGGTGAAATTTTGGTATTTTTCTGAAAACTTTCAATTTTTGATGAATAGTGAAAACACTGGGTTACTATTTTAAAACCGACTTTTTATTTAAATAATTATTTATTTTATTTAAATTTATTTTAGGTCAAAATTGATACATAATACCTATATAAGTTCAATGCAATTCATTGGAGTCATTTTATAATAATTTTAGATATATAAAAATTTTATTGAACTTTTCACCGTCTTTTACCCACCTCCTAGGAGAATTTGCAAATTTACATAAAACTTAATTTTACCGCTTCTATGAGTGGAATTTCAAAAATACGAGAGACACGGTTGATGTCAGTAAGTAAAATGTGGTTCAATGAGATGAAAATAATTTTTGATGAATAGTAACTTTTTACTTTTATTTACCACGGTTAAAAGTAAATAGGGTAATTGAGGGTTAAAATGATATTATTATTACTCTAACACATGTCCTAATTCTATTGGATAAGTGTAATTCAACCAAAAACAACATTAGGGATAAAATATTACCCTTTAGGTCCACTTGGATTAGATTAGGACATTTAATATTATTTTATTTAAAGAATAGTTAAAATAGCTAAAATCAAAGTTTAATAACTAAAACATTTTTAATATAGGGTTATATATAAGATAAATTCTACTATAAATATTCATTAGAAAGATAAAAATATTTCCTACATAATGGTATTTTATTTGTAATTTTTAGACTTTAAATAATTTAATTTATTTATGACACAATGATGATGCAGTAATTGTATTATTAATGAAATATTGACATAATTGATGTTATAAATACCCAAATAAATGTAATTTGAGACTTTTTATGAATTCCAAAAAAATTCTATGTTAATATGACATGTTATTATTGATTTAATTAACTTTTTTCGAACTAATCTTTCTGTTATGATTTTCACAAAAATCAATTACCAAATAGTGTTACAATTGACATAAAATAGTTTAAAAAAATATTATATTATTAATTGTTATTTTATTCCTAAAAATATAAGGTTCGGCCAAATGACTTAGATAAGGTTATATATATTAATAATAAACAAATAGGGGTTCGTTTGTCTTGTTATAGTAAGTTTATTAACCTTATAGTGTAAGAAAACAAGAAGACGCGGTAAAAGTTAAATTATCTAACTTAAAGTTAAATCTAAATGATAAGGTTAAAATAGAACCCTAAACTTGTCTAAATTCTTTTGGATCAGAGGACTTAGACCCATACCCACCTTAGCTTCGAAATAAATCAATTTGAAGCTATTAAAAACCAAATATGACTTTATAATAAAATAATATTTTTAGTTTTTCCTAAGGTGCCCCTCCCCTCCCTTATAAAAGGGCACCTCCCCCCTCTCTTCCTCACACCACTTTGAGCCTTCAAGCTCGGCCAACCTCTGCCAAATTCTTTTCTCCACTTCCCTAGAAACATCCTAGATGTCCTGGTCTTCTTCAAAGAGCAATTTTAGTGCCCTAAAAGGAGGTCTCAAAGAGGCGCTTCAAAGAAGAGGTAATGTCTGTTACCAATTCTTTCAACTTTATTTCTTCTTCCACTTCTTCTTATTTAGTTGTTTCATTAAGAAGTAATAAGATCAGTATCACTCACATACTTATATTTTATTATAAGTATGAAACAACCATATTTCACCATCTATCCATCCTACGGAAAATGAAATCACCGCGCGTGCGTACGTACGGAATACCGTCTCCACGCCGTGGTGTAATCTATTTTCCACCACCACCTTACTTGGATGGATATAATGGTGAAAATAAATAACTATATATGATTATTGTAAAGTGGTATTGATTCTGAAATATTATACATACACTCCAATACAATTCCATGATCATGGGAACGATATCATCGCTCGTGCGTACGTACGGAATACCGTCTCCACGATGTGATGCGACTTGTTCTACATGATCTTCATTGCATAATGATTATATAAATGAATTGAATGAATAAATATGATATATATTACACTAATACCATTCTGGAAATGAGGTATCTATAACCTAAAGAGAATAATAAGAATTTATTCGACAAAACACACATAAGAACAAAAAGTAATAAACACCCGAATAACAAGTAGCAATGAAATATTACTAATAAGAAGCTAAGAATATGACCATATATGATATCATAACAATGAGTATGATTCTGGAAAAATTCAATGACATTATTTAAATCATTATACAAGAGTTTCGGACACTTACGAAGCAAATCGGACCTAAGGTAAGGGACAATCTCGCAATCTCAATTTTTATCCGAGAGTGTTTGTACTTCAGAATTTACTGGAGAATATTTATCATCCACATCCATGTTTCCTCAATATGAAATATTATTTCTATCCTACTAAAATTGTTTAAATCCAATTTTACCCTTCGGTGAGTTTTTATTAAAAGATATGAAAGGAATCTTTTGTCGTTTTTCATACGAGGTACTTTTTGACTTTTCCGGCCAAAGTACGAGAAGAATGTTTTTTTTAACTTATACGGCCTGAATGGATTTTTAGAACATTATTTCCATGAAGCTTCCTTTAAAAGTTTTCAAGTTTATTTTTAATCAAATTCTTTTAGTTTAAAATTATATGACATGTTAAGAAAGGAAAATGTTTTTGAAGTAGAAAGGATATTTTCCTCAAGAATGGAGTTCAAGTGTTTTATCAAAATTATTTTCCATATAAAATAATATAGGGTTCTGTTTCTATCCCTATTTTTACATTGTTTTGATTATGTTATGATGGAATTATTTTTATGATTTCCTTTTATCTTATATGGATTGTGTTATGATGGCATGATGATTAAGAATTCCATTTTTTTTACATGTGTTATGCAATGATGTATGATTTATGATTTTGTAGAACACATAAGAATGGTATCATTATGAGATGGGTGAGACCTATATATCCCTCCAATGCATTGGGTAAATATTTATATCTCATGAGATAGACATGGCTGGAACGACAGGTTAAACCGGTTCAGTGAAACAGGACTGAAACGAGGAGTGAACTCGGTTCAGAAATGGACATTGTCCACTAAGATAGTCCTGGAAATGAGTCTTGACTACTAAGAAATGATTTTCTATGATTATGTGTGTATGCCACAAAGCTTCATGTTTTAAGTTATGATTATTGGGATTACATTTCACTACTATGATTTATCCCATGTTATGAAATTATGATCTCTTTTGCAGGTTAAGATTTCTAAAATGATATGTTCTTATGAATATGATGTGATTGATATTTCCTTTGTTTACCCTTACTGAGCATTTGAGCTCACCCTTTTGTATGTTTTCTTTTCTCCAGGTCAAGAAGAAGGATATTAAGTAAGATATGCCCAAAGGGACTCTAGATATGATAAAATAAAAGGGAGATAGTATAGATGATTTATGAACCAGTTGTTTATGTTTCCCAGTTTCTAAAGACTCTATACCTATACGGTCCTTTCATGGTTTTGTTATATGTTGTAATAAGTGTACTTCAATTTTGAAGTATTAACATTGTATGTAATGTATGGGTCATTATAGTTGGTATCAGAGGAAAGGTATAGTCAACCTTTGGAAACAAGGAAGTGAAAGTCTTAGTAAGAACCCTAAGGATATGTCTTAGCACAGAACACAATCTTAGTGTTTTAGAAATGGCCATGAATAACCTATGATAATACCTTAAGTGTAAAATTGTATTCTTGATTATGTGGTTTTCCTATTATAATTAGTGTTGTTCACACTATTCTTCTTGGTTTTAGTCAATGGCTGTAACTCGAAGGAACCATGTTAATGTGAAATGCGACGAGCAATGCAATGATTGTCCCCCTGAGCAACCAAACGTTATGGGAGATGGAATGCAAAATCTTATAGCCATGCTCACACAACTTTCTCAATCTATGAATCATGCAGGACTTCCAAACGAGCAAAGGAAGGAGCAACATTCTATTGAATCCTTCATGAGGCAGCGTCCACCTTCATTCAGCGGGTCTTCTGATCCATTAGTGGTTGAACAATGGATCAGTACCACTGAAAAGATATTTTCAATTCTTCAATGTTCTGAACATGATAAAGTCATCTTAGCAGTATATCGTTTGGAAGGTGATGTTGATCAATGGTGGAATCTTATTAAGAATACGAGGCAAAGGGATGACATTGAATCCATGGAATGGGATGAGTTCAAGAACTTATTTTTCAATAAGTACTTCCCTCGTATTCTCCGAACAAAGATGGAGAAGGATTTTCTTGAACTAAAGCAAAAGGATGATGAATTTGTTGGTACCTATGAAGCAAATTTTACAAGACTTGCAAGGTATGCTTCTGGTATTATTATCCAACATGAGAGTAAGATCGATCGATTCTTTAGTGGCTTAAAACCAAGTCTTCGAAGGGCGTTAGCCATAAGGGACTTCAATAGCTACGAGGAAATCGTTCGATGTGCTCTCAAAGTTGAGATGGAGATTGGAGTAACTCATCAGTCATATGGGTTTGATAAGAAGAAGAAAATGGAATTCAAAGGAAAATCTAAAGAGCACACTGAAAAGAAGATGATTTTTCCCTTATGCTCAAAGTGTGGAAAGAAACATGGAGGGAGTTGTCTTAAAGGGACAAGTAAATGTTTCAAATGTGTAAAGGAAGGTAATCGGGCATTTGAATGTCGCAATGATGGGAAGAAGATGTCTAGTTATGAAAACAAAGAAAAGGCTACACAGAGTGCACCTCCTACACTTCAATGTTACAAGTGCAAGGAAATGGGGCATTATGCCAATCAATGCCCTAATCCAAGGGTTGTTGATGATGATCGACGTCAACAAACTCTTAAGGCTAAAGACAAAGGAAAGTCACATGCAATTTCTATCAGTGATGCGGAGTACGATAACGAAGTGGTGAAAGGTACACTTATCATCCACTCTAAAGTAGAAAATGTTTTATTTGATTCTGGATCCACCCACTCTTTTATTTCTGAAGAATTTTCTAAGGGTATTGCCGTATTACCTCAACAATTAGATGTTGAGTTAGATATGACAACCCCTAATGGCACAACAGTCGCATCAAAAGTTTATAATTCTTCTCTGATTGAAGTTTGTGGGAAAGTGCTTTCTGCAAATCTTGTGATCCTTCCTATAGTGTAATTTGATGTGATTCTTGGCATGGATTGGCTTTCTCTATATGGAGATCATATCAATTTCCAAAGAAGGGAAGTCACATTTCATATTCTAGATCAATCTATGACCGTCTATCGATGCAAGGATGAACATAACCTTCTAGTGAAAATTTCTTCCATCTTATGGGTCTTGATTCCACTAAATGAAGGTTATTTATCTCAAATGGTTGGTGAGAAACTCACGATTAAGAATATGCCCATTGTACGGGATTTTGACGATGTCTTTCTGGAGGAATTATCGGGTCTTCCACCAAATCGTGAAGTTGAGTTTTCAATAGAACTCGTACCGGGTGCTTTACCTATTTCAAAGACACCTTATAGAATGACCCCAATTGAGTTGCAGGAATTGAAGAAGCAACTCCAAGAGAATCTTGATAAGGGATTCATACGCCCTAGTGCGTCACCTTGGGGAGCACCTGTTCTGTTTGTTAAGAAGAAAGATGGATCAATGAGACTCTGCATTGATTATCGATAACTTAACAAGATCACTATCAAGAACAAATATCATCTCCCACGCATTGATGACTTATTTGACCAACTACGTGGAGCTCAATACTTTTCCAAGATTGATCTTCGTTCAGGGTATCATCAATTAAGGGTCAAAATGGATGATATACCAAAGACGGCTTTCCGTACAAGGTATGGACACTATGAATTTATAGTGATGTCATTTGGTCTTATTAATGCCCCTGCTATCTTCATAGATCTAATGAATAGAGTCTTTAGAGACTATCTTGATCAGTTTGTGGTAGTCTTTATAGACGATATTCTTGTATATTCAAAGAGCAAGGAAGAACATGAAGATCACTTGAGAATTATATTGAAGACCCTGAGAAAGGAGAAGCTTTATGCCAAATTTACCAAATGTGAATTTTGGCTTCAAAAAGTTACATTTTTTGGTCACATAATCTCAAAAGAGGGGATATCTGTGGATCCAGCAAAAAAAGAGGTTATCGAAAGATGGTCGAGACCAACAATAGTAACCGAGATCCTAAGTTTTCTTGGTTTGTCTGGTTATTATTGATGTTTTGTGAAATATTTTTCACGATTATCTAATCCACTCACCAGGTTGACTTGAAAAGGAGTTAAGTTTGTGTGGATGGAAGAATGTGAAGAGAATTTCAAGGATTTGAAAAGAAGGTTATCCAGTGCACCTGTGCTCACACTACCTTATAGTGGAGAAAGGTTTGTGATCTACAGTGATGCATCCAAGAAGGGGTTGGGGTGTGTTCTTATGCAAAATGATATGGTGATAGCTTATGCCTCACGACAGTTAAAAATCCATGAGAAAAATTACCCAACTTATGATTTGGAGTTAGCTGCGGTAATCTTTGTATTAAAGATTTAGAGGCATTATCTTTATGGAGAAAGGTGTGATATTTATACTGATCATAAAAGTTTAAAGTATATTTTCACACAAAAGGAGCTGAATATGCGCCAAAGAAGATGGTTGGAGCTGATTAAGGATTACGACTGCTCAATTCATTACCACCCTGGGAAAGTAAACAAGGTGGCAGATGCATTAAGTCGATAAGACCATGCTAGCTTATCCATGATGAGGATCACAAAAGATCCAATATTTATGGATTTACAAAGGATGGATCTTGGAATTATAAGGAAAGGGGAAAAATCGTATCTTTCTCAAATGAATGTTCAACCATCTATACATGTGAAGATTAAAGAGGCACAAAAAGAAGATGTAGAGTTACAAAAGAAGATGAGAAATGTTCCTGAATTCAACCTTGATTGTGATGGGATAATAAAGTTCAGGAATCGGGTTTGTGTTCCTCTCATCCCTGAATTAAAGAAGGAGCTGCTGGATGAGGCTCATAGTTCTTCATTCTCTATTCATCCTGAAAGCACAAAGATGTATATAGACCTGAAAGAGTACTTCTAGTGGGATGGCATGAAAATAGATCTTGCTGAATATGTCTCTCGATGCTTGGTTTGTCAGCAAGTTAAAGCTGAGAGACAGAAGTCTAAGGGGATATTACAACCATTACCCATACCAGAATGGAAATGGGAAAACATCACTATGGACTTTGTCACTGGACTTCCTAAAACATCCAAAGACAATAATGTTATCTGGGTCATAGTTGATCGTCTTACAAAGTCTGCACACTTCATTGCTATTAGAGAGGATTTCTCTCTAGATCAGCTTGCCAGGATATATGTAAAGGAAGTGGTAAGATTGCATGGAGTATCACTTTCTATTATATCTGATCGGGATCCGAGGTTTACCTCAAAGTTCTGGCGAAGTCTTCAGCATACTCTGGATATAGAGTTGAGTTTCAGCACTGCTTATCATCCTCAGACAGACGGTCAGTCTGAGAGGACGATTCAAAATCTAGAAGATATGTTGAGAGCTTTCTCTATGGATTTCAAAGGTGGTTGGGATCAACACCTACCTTTGGTGGAATTTTCTTATAATAATAGCTTTCACTCTAGTATTCAGATGGCTCCTTATGAAGCTCTCTATGGAAAGAAATGCAGGACTCCAACTTGCTGGGATGAAGTTGGGGAAAGAAAGCTATTAGGACCTGATCTTGTTGATGAGATGGCAGAAAAGGTCTGATCTATTCAACAACACATAAGAACAGCTCAGAGTCGACAAAAAAGTTATGCCGACAACCGAAGAAAATACTTAGAGTTTGAAGTGGGTGATAAAGTGTTCTTACGAATATCTCCCTGGAAGAGGGTCATGAGATTTGGAAAGAAGGGAAAGTTGAGCCCTAGATATATCGGTCCCTTTGAAATTCTGGATCGTGTTGGGAAGGTAGCTTACCGATTGGCGCTTCCACTGAATCTCTCTCAAGTTCACGATGTGTTCCATGTATCTCTCCTGAGAAAGTACATACCTGGTCCTTCACATGTACTTAGCTCAGAAGTTGTACCGCTGGAACAAGATCTTTCATATGAAGAACATCCGATAGAGATTCTTGATTGTAGTGAAAAAGTCCTACGGAATAAGACCACTCGCTTGGCGAAAGTTTTATGGAGGAACCACCAATTAGAAGAAGCTACATGGGAGCTTGAGGATATGATGAGGGATAGGTATCCTCATCTGTTTGTTACAAAGTGACGAATTTCGAGGGCGAAATTCATTTTAAGGGGGGTAGAATGTAACACCCGAGACTTTTATAAAAAATATTTTGTTTTTATTTTATATAAATTATCAAAGGAATCTTTCACTACACACAACACTAGCTTGGCTTGCTTTACACGCAATCGCGACCTTCCTCAATATCTTGCGTCGTACGCAATACTGAGTTTCACTAAACAACAATATGCTATTAAAATATTATTAAAACTAGTCGTTATGAATAGTAATACCCACTTTTTGAAATTTTGTAAATTTTATTTTTCAAAATGGACTTCATTTTTGGATTCGGAATATCAAAATTAGCCTAGGGTGAAATTTTGGTATTTTTCTGAAAACTTTCAATTTTTGATGAATAATGAAAACACTAGGTTACTATTTAAAAACCGACTTTTTATTTAAATAATTATTTATTTTATTTAAATTTATTTTAGGTCAAAATTGATACATAATACCTATATAAGTTCAATGCAATTCATTGGAGTCATTTTATAATAATTTTAGATATATAAAAAAATTATTGAACTTTTCACCGTCTTTTACCCACCTCCTAGGAGAATTTGTAAATTTACATAAAACTTAATTTTACCGCTTCTGTGAGTGGAATTTCAAAAATCCGAGAGACACGGTTGATGTCAGTAAGTAAAATGTGGTTCAATGAGATGAAAATAATTTTTGGTGAATAGTAACTTTTTTACTTTTATTTACCACGGTTAAAAGTAAATAGGGTAATTAAGGGTAAAAATGATATTATTATTACCCTAACACATGTCCTAATTCTATTGGATACGTGTAATTCAACCAAAAACAACATTAGGGATAAAATATTACCCTTTAGGTCCGCTTGGATTAGATTAGGACATTTAATATTATTTTATTTAAAGAATGGTTAAAATAGTTAAAATCAAAGTTTAATAACTAAAACAATTTTAATATAGGGTTATGCATAAGATAAATTCGACTATAAATATTCATTAGAAATCTAAAAATATTTCCTACATAATGGTATTTTATTTGTAATTTTTAAACTTTAAATAATTTAATTTATTTATGACACAATGATGATGCAGTAATTATATTATTAATGAAATATTGACATAATTGATGTTATAAATACCCAAATAAATGTAATTTGAGACTTTTTATGAATTCCAATAATTTTCTATGTTAATATGACATGTTATTATTGATTTAATTAACTTTGTTCGAACTAATATTTCTGTTATGATTTTCACAAAAATCAATTACCAAATAGTGTCAAAATTGACATAAAATAGTTTTTAAAACAAATATTATATTATTAATTGTTATTTTTTTCCTAAAAATCTAATTTTCGGCCAAATGACTTAGATAAGGTTATATATATTAATAATAAACAACTTGGGGTTCGTTTGGCTTCTTATAGTAAGTTTATTAACCTTATAGTGTAACAAAACAAGAAAACACGGTAAAAGTTAAATTATCTAACTTAAAGTTAAATCTAAATGATAAGGTTAAAATAGAACCATAAACTTATCTAAATTATATTGGATGAGAGGATTTCAACCCATACCCACCTTAGCTTTGAAATAAATCAATTTGAACCTATTAAAAACCGAATATGACTTTATAATAAAATAATTGTTTTAGTTTTTTCTAAGGTACCCCTCTCCTCCCTTATAAAAGGGCACCTCCTCCCTCTCTTCCTCACACCACTTTGAGCCTTCAAGCTCGGTCAACCCCTGCCAAATTCTCTTCTCCACTTCCATGAAAACATCCTAGAGGTCCTGGTCTTCTTCAAAGACCAATTTTAGTACCCTAAAAGGAGGTCTCAAAGAGGCGCTTCAAAGAAGAGGTAATGTCCGTTACTGATTCTTTCAACTTTATTTCTTCTTCCACTTCTTCTTCTTTAGTTGTTTCATTATGAAGTAATAACATCAGTATCACTCATATACTGATATGTTATTATAAGTATGAAACAACCCTATTTCACCATTTATCCATCCTACGGAAAATGAAATCACCGCGCGTGCGTACGTACGGAATACCGTCTCCACGCCGTGGTGTAATCTATTTTCCACCACCACCTTACTTGGATGGGTATAATGGTGCAAATAAATAACTATATATGATTATTGTAAAGTGGTATTGATTCTTAAATAGTATACATACACTCCAATACAATTCCATGATCATGGGAATGATATCATCGCTCGTGCGTACGTACGAAATACCGTCTTCACGATGTGATGCGACTCGTTCTACATGATCTTCATTGCATAATGATTATATAAATGAATTGAATGAATAAATATGATATATAGTAAACTAATACAATTCTGGAAATGAGGTATCTATAACCTAAAGAGAAGAATAAGAATTTATTTGACAAAACACGCATAAGAACAAAAAGTAATAAACACCCGAATAACAAGTAACAATGAAATATTAATAATAAGAAGCTAAGAATATGAACATATATGATATCATAACAATGAGTATGATTCTGTAAAAAGTCAATGACATTATTTAAATCATTATACAGGAGGTTCGGACACTTACGAAGCAAATCAGACCTAAGGTAAGGGACAATCTCGCAATCTCAATTTTTATCCGAGATGTTTGTACTTCAGAATTTGCTTGGGAATATTTATCATCTGCATCCATGTTTCCTCAATATGTAATATTATTTCTATCCTACTACAATTTTTAAAATCCAATATTACCCTTCGGTGAGTTTTTAGTAAAAGATATGAAAGGAATCTTTTGTCGTTTTTCGTACGAGGTACTTTTTGACTTTTCCGGACAATGTACGAGAAGAATGTTTTTTTTAACTTATACAGCCTGAATGGATTTTTAGAACATTATTTCCATGAACCTTCCTTTAAAAGTTTTCAAGTTTATTTTTAATCAACTTCTTTTAGTTTAAGATTATATGACATGTTAAGAAAGGAAAATGTTTTTGAAGTAGAAAGGATATTTTCCTAAAGAATGGAGTTTAAGTGTTTTATCAAAATTATTTTCCATATAATATAATATAGGGTTCTGTTTCTATCCCTATTTTTACATTGTTTTGATTATGTTATGATGGAATTATTTTTATGATGTCTTTTTATCTTATATGGATTGTGTTATGATGGCATGATGATTAAGAATTCTATTTTTTTACATGAGTTATGCAATGATGTATGATTTATGATTTTGTGGCACACATAAGAATGGTATCATTGTGAGATGGGTGGGACCTATATCTCCCTCCAATGCATTGGGTAAAGATTTATATCTCATGAGATAGACATGGATGGAACGACATGTTAAATCGGTTCAGTGAAACAGGACTGAAACGAGCAGTGAACTCGGTTCAGAAATGGACATTGTCCACTAAGATAGTCTTGACAATGAGTCTTGACTACTAAGAAATGATTTTCTATGATTATGTGTGTATTCCACAAAGCTTCATGTTTTAAGTTATGATTATTGGGATTACATTTCACTACTATGATTTATCCCATGTTATGAAATTATGATCTCTTTTGCAGGTTAAGATTTCCAAAATGATATGTTCTTATGAATATGATGTGATTGATATTTCCTTTGTTTACCCTTACTGAGCATTTGAGCTCACCTTTTTGTATGTTTTCTTTTCCCCGGGTCAGGAAGAAGGATATTAAGTAAGATATGCCCAAAAGGACTCTAGATATGATAAAATAAAAGGAAGACAGTGTAGATGATTTATGAACCAGTTGTTTATGTTTCCCAGTTTCTAAAGACACTATACCTATACGGTCCTTTCATGGTTTTGTTATATGTTGTAATAAGTGTACTTCAATTTTGAAGTATTAACAATGTATGTAATGTATGGGTCGTTATAATGCACGATGTATTCCATGTATTGAAGCTGCAGGCATACTATCTGGATCCATCTCATGTGATCGACACTGAGGATGTCGAGCTTGAGGCTAACGTGGCCTTTGAGGAGCGTCCAGTGCTTATAGTTGATCGTAGTGAAAAGGATCTTTGTGGAAAGATAGTTCCTCTCGTGTGTGTACAATGGAAGCACAGACACGTCTAGGAGGATACATGGAAACCAAATTCCGATATATGTGCCCAAGGGATGGAGTTATTTGTTGATGAGTCTCATTGATGTCTACAAAAGTAGCTCGAGGATGAGCTATTATATTGCGGGAATGTTGTACAATCTTAACCCTTTCATGGTATGAATTATTTTAAGTTTTTTCTAAAAAATGTATTTTACTCTTTAATGAAGTTTCAAGGGGTCGGGAGTGGTTCGGGAAGGCTTCAGGAAAAGAAAGGCAGATCTGCAGTAATTTCACAACGTGAAGCATTACTTCACGTCGTGGAACTGGTGGGCAGAGGGGAGGAACCACCTGACTCGACTTATTCACGACCTGAACTGAATTCAGGCCTTGAATTCTTGTTGTGTGGCTTTTTTCTAGTGAAAATTAATTATTTTTGTGAGGGGTTTATAAAAACAAAAGGGGGCTTCCTCCTTGGCCAGTGTACGCAACACCCCTCCTCCCCTGGTTCTTCACCTCTTTTAAGAAGATTTCTCTCTTATTTCTCCACCAAATCGAACGTCGTCGCTTGCAATTGGAAGCTTGAGGTGAGTCTATCAGTCCGCCTTTGCTCTTTCTTCATTTCCTTCATTGTTAAGCGAGCTCTCACTGTTTTCATCTATTATACCCTATTTTCATGGTATTCTTCTTTTTTATTTCTACCAGTTTAGCTCGAATCAAAGGGTGATATTGGATAAGTCAATAACTACAAGTATGAGGTTGGTGATTTGTAAGCTAACCCTTAAAAGTCACGCTATTTCCATTGCACGGATGATGTGTGGTCACTCAGACACGTCGTACGCTTGAACTACTTTTATAAATAAATGTTGTGTGCCTTAATTTATGAACTTGAACCTCTCCACAATCTATGAACAACCCATTGGTGAGTGTAGACTAAGACTTTAACCACCCATGGGGTGTGCTTGACTTGGGAAATTAGTTGGATAATCAAAGGTCTAACCCTAGGAGTTCTTGAAAAAGAGAAATTGAACGGGAGTGAAGGGTTTAGGATGAAAGGGCTAACCCCAGAGCATGCTTAAGGATCCTGGGTGGGTGTATGTATGTGAGACCTGTCGAACCTGAATTTAAGGAATTGATTAAATGAATTTCCTAAACACTTACTTCTTTTCTATGACTCTTGTTTGGAATTCCTTTGGGCAATCCCACTTTGATTCTTTATGATTCTTATTTTGAATGCCTTGGGGAAATCCCCCTTAGATTTGTTATGGTACAAGTTTGAAATGACTTAGGGAAATCCCCCTTGGATTCTTTGTGATTCTTGTTTGGAATGACTTAGGGCAATCCCCCTTGGATTCTTTAAGATTCTTGTTTGGAATGCTTTGGGGTAATCCCCCACGGATTCGACAGTGTACTGGTTTGGAATGCCTTGGGGAAATCCCCCTGAGATTCTTTATGATTCTTATTTTAAATGCATTTGGGCAATCCCACTTGGATTCTTTATGATTCTTGTTTGGAATGCCTTGGGGAAATCCCCCTTGGATTCATTATGACACTGGTTTGGAATGCCTTGGCGCAATCCCCCTTGGATTCAAATTGATGATTCTGGTTTGGAATGCCTTAGGGAACCCCCCCCCCAGATTCATGATGATTATTGATTGGGAATGTTGTGGATATACTCCACAAATTCATTTGGGCATACTTAAGTTATAATGGATAGAGGCATCCCGCTTAGGATGAAGCATGTATGGTTGATCTCGGATGTCATTGTGGAACCCGAGAATCGATAATGGTTTATTTATTTATGTTGTGCCTTTATTATTTATTATACACATTAGCATTCACATTATTCTCAAACTGGATATACTTATAGATGTTGGGGCTGACTTAATGGGTCATACTCAAACCCTATTTGGGCTGATGTTTGGTACCTGAGAAGACTTCATGAGTGTGAGATGAGACAAGGGAAGCGACTGAAAAAACACTATTTTGTTGAATATTTTATTGATAATAAATGATATAATTTCCTCACATTGTGCTACATATATTCATTTATGAAATATTTGGGATTAGATCATTCATTGGAAAATTTGGTGAAAATTCCAGTTTTACCCTTTTAAAATGTACTGTAGTATTTTGAAGATAAATATTTTAATATTTATTATTTGAAATTAATATTTTGTAAAAGTGTTCCTAACTTAATGTTATACAACTTTTATTCAGGACACTAGAGCTAAAGAGTGCATTTGGATAGAGTAAATGGTCATTAAATCAATGGTGGTCTGGACTCGGTAGAATGGACATGGGTTCTGTATTTGGGTCATAACTTCTTCATCCGTGCTTGGATCAGGCCCAAATTTTGAGAGGAGCTACATGACTCATATTCGCGCGAATCGTCTTTCTGGAAGGACAACTGATTCATGATTTTTGGTGGTCAAATGTGTGGTGAAAGTTGGAATAAAATATTTGGTCGAGATTCCTCATTCACACTTGAAACCACTTTGAACCTAGCCTCCTCACCACTCTATAAATTGGTGTTTTTCTCATTTGGTGGGGTTGTGAAGTGAATTGGGAAGTTGAGGGCAGAGGAGAAGTGGATCCACTCCAATTCTCCAACCATTTCAATAAGGGTAGCTCTTGAAGCAAGGATCCCTTCGACGAAGCCTTCTTCTTCTCCTTCGTGTTGTAATGCTTTTGTTTTCATAATAAACTTCTTTGTTCTTATTTTATTTATTATTTTTTCTTCTGTTTTGTTTAAATTTCTTCTTCTCTTAATCTTCCTAATTGGGCAAGAATCAAGAGTAGAAACTTGATTGGGTTCTACCCTTTCTAAACCTTTGCACATGCAAAACGTTTCTATGATGATTACACCGCCCATGGAAGAGTAGTTCTTTTTAATAATCGATCGACCTCTATCCTTCTTCATTCATTTATTTTGAATCAATGAGATACTTTAATTCACATATTATGATCTATCAATTGAGTTTTTAATTTAAATGAAACTAAGAAAGCAATTGAATAGTTAACACAAAACATGCGAGGTCGGGAATTGTGTGAACTGTGAGAGCGCAACCTTAACCGGTAATGCAAAACCATACGGGATCAATTTGTAGTGTTCAAATATAATCCATAAACTCAATTAATTCTAATTTCCAAAGGGGAAATGTGCCTTAATTTACCACTGACCATAATCTAATCTTAGAATATCAATCAAAGCAGGGTGTTACGATTGCATGCTCTGAAGTTAGCATAGGGTTAAATTCACTTCATCTTCGTGGTAAAGTTAATTCTCGTAGGGTTCAAGATTTAACAAATTAAGGGATCATAATTAAGTGAATGTTAATTTAAATGATAATGATTAATAATAGAGTGAAGAGGTAGAGTTAGATCGATTACGCCTTTTAAAATATTTTCTAAAAAAACATCTTCTTGTTGTGGCTTTTTAATCAAACTTCATTTCAAAATTAAAAACAAAAAAAAAATGCAATCTTCTTCCAGAAAACTTCTTCTAGATTTATAAACTATAAACAAACCTCATCCTTTCAAGTATTGTTTTAATTCTATTCTATTTTATTTTTAGAATACCATTAAGAAGTTGTTTAAATTTACTTCCTCCTATGAGAAACGACATTGGTCAGCCACTCTGCTGCACCTAAGTACCCCAAAATCACACTAATCATTTGAGGGTGCTCACGACAGTGCTCTTTCAAATTGGCGTCGTTTCCGGGGAGTCAAGTAATTATTTCAACCAATTAGATATATTTATTTTATTTTACATTTTATTCTCTTCCTCTCTTCTTTATTCCTTCTTTACCCAATCTGATTTTTTTTCTTCTTCTTTTATTTTCTTCTACTCCTTTTTGGACCATCAACTCAAACTTCTAATTTTTATTTTACCATGATCCACTTTCCTTCTTTTCATCTTTCATTGATTTATGACACGAAATAATCCCGAAAATCTCTTAGATCTTGACCCTAAGATTGAACGTAGCCTTAGGTCTCGAATCAGACATTCTCAGTCTACGTGAAGTTTCAACATTCAACCAGTTGGAGAATTACTTCAATATCAGAACATTGAAATTGGAAGCAATTCAAATTCAACCATAAAACAAGAACCAATGGGTGACAATAATGGAAATGAACTTAATATAACAATTTGAGAATTGGTTGCACCTGATATTAACTATCAACCAAATTGTATTGCATACCCAAATCTCGAATCGGACATTGAACTAAAATCAGGGTTAATTCACTTACTTCTAAAGTTTTATGGCCTCTCTGGTGAGGATCCCAATAAACATTTGAAAGAATTTAATGTGGTTTTCTCAACCCTAAAACCTAAAAATGTCTCTGAAGATCAAATCAAATTAAGAGAATTCTCATTTTCACTTGATGGAGCTGCAAAGGATTGGATGTACTATTTACAACCTGAATATGTAACATGTTGGAATGATTTGAAATGTCTTTTCTTGCAATGATTTTTTCCAACATCGAGAACCACTTCCATTCGTAAGGAGATCTCGGGGATCAAGCAAGCACAATGGGAGTCAATGTATGAGTACTGGTAGCGATTCAATAAGTTGGGTGCAAGCTGTCCACATCACCAAATCAGTGAGCAACTCCACATTTAGTACTTCTATGAAGGACTCACACCTATGGAGAGGATCATGGTGGATGTTGCAGTTGGAGGAGCATTGGTGGACAAGACACCAGTAGCTCCACGTGCGTTGATTGACAAAATGGCTCAAAACTTCCAACAATTTGGCGATTGAGGTACACCACATGTCAGGGGAGTACATCGGGTAAGTTCATCTTCTCTTGAAAGTCATTTGATTGATACCAAGTTGGAAGAATTGACAACTATGGTGAGACAGATTTCGTTGGCTCAAAAGACATCCCAACCCTCTCCTTCAAGACCTTATGGTATTTGCACTGGGACAAGTCACTCAACTGACTGTTGCCCCCAACTACAAGAAATAGAAGATTGTGTAGCAGTATTACATGGGAGACCATATCCGCAACAACAACCACCACATCCCCAAAAGAAGTATGAATCCTTTGCACCAACATTTAACCAAGGGTGGAAGGATCAATCAGACATGATGTATGGCTTTGGGCAACAACAAAGGCCCCCTTTTCAACCAAACTTCCAACATCCTCCACCTTACTAACAGGGTTTCCAACAACCCCAAAGGAGATTCGAAGATCAAACATCAACAAGTCAGCAACAAGGGAATATCCAACACAAGGTAGACTCTAACACTGATGATCTTTTGAAACAAATTGTTCTTAATCAACAGAATGAGCTGAAAAGTCAAGGTTTGGAGTTGGGGGATTTGTAGACTCAAATGAGCCAGATTGCCACTGCCCTCCATGAACTGGTAAGTAAAAATTCTGGAAATCTTCCTTCCCAACCTACTCCCAATCCAAAGGGGAATGTCAGTACCATTACATTGAGAAGCGGGAAGCAAACAACTGATGTTTCTCCACCTATCATTCCACCGGGATTCACCTTAACTCTGGAGAAGCCCCATTCCATATCAACTGATGAGCAACCCAAGGAGAAAGATAAAGGTAAGAAAAATATTGATGATGTTCCTCCTAAACCTCTTCCTTTTCCAAATAGGGTTGTTCAAACCAAGAATATGGCTGAAGATGCGATGCAAAAAAGAGGTTTTGGACACATTCAAGCTTGTTGAGATCAACATCCCTCTACTTGAAGCCATCAAACAAATCTCAAGGTATGCCAAATTCTTAAAATAACTCTGCACCAATTGAAGAGGGCTCGAGGGAAATGATAGGATCAACCTTGGAAGGAATGTCTCAGCACTCATTACACCAACTCTAGAAATACCAACAAAGTGCAAGGATCCCAGGACATTCACCATCTCATGTACCATAGGGGAGTTGCACTTCTTTGATGCTCTTTGTGATTTAAGAGCTTCAATAAATGTGATGTCTCACTCTATATTATCTTCTTTACAGGTTGGTGAGTTGAAGCCAATGAGAGTAGTGGTGCAATTGGCGAATATAGCTACGACATATCCAGCGGGAGTCCTTGAGGATGTACTTGTCCGGGTAAGAGACATGATCTTTCCAGCAGATTTATACGTGCTTAACATGGAGGATGATCAGGTAAGTTCTCATGCCTCCATTATCTTAGGTAGACCCTTCCTCAAAACTGCAAAAACGATCATAAATGTCAATGAGGGTACACTTTCCATGGAATTTGGGGATGAAGTTGTGATATTTAATGTTATGGATTCCATGAAGTACCCCTCAGAGGATCATTCTGCATTTGTTATCTCCCATTTTGAACCACCAAGTAAAAACCCCATGGAATTTGATTGTCCTATTCTTAGTGAGATTATGAGTATTGGTTCTGATTTAATGTCTAAGAGAACTTCCACAACCATTTCTAAGGAACAAGACTCTCTAAGATTTGATTTTGAAATGGAATCATATTCTGATTTTGATCATGTGAACTCTAATTATGACATGGCTGTTGAGTATGCTGATGGATTTAATGCTTTATTCTCTGATTGTGATGATTTCTATTCTGATACTGATGCTCTTTGTGCATATATTTCAGTTCCTTCTATGTCTCCATCCATACACCACCCCCCTACATTGGAACTCAATCCATTGCCACCAAATATCAAATACTCATACTTGTTAAGTGGTGAAAAATTACCTGTTATCATTGCTAACAATCTCCCTTTTGAACATGAAGAAAAACTTTTGAGTCTTTTGAGGGAGAACATCAGGGCAATCGGGTGGACCTTGGCTACCATATCAGGTATTAGCCCCTCCATTTGCATGCATATGATTCTTTTGGAGGATGGGGATAAACTGTTGAGACAACCACAAAGGAGACTCAATCCAACCATTCTGGAGGTTGTTAATAAAGTGGTTGAAAAATTGCTCGAGGCAGGTATAATCTATCCCATTTCAGATTCTCAATGGGTAAGTCCTATTCAGGTTGTGCCTAAGAAAAGTAGTGTTACTGTTGTTAAAAATGAGAAAGATGGGTTAGTTACAATGATGGTGCAAAACAGTTGGCGTGTGTGTATTGATTATAGGAAACTAAATCAATCTACTCGCAAGGACCATTTCCCCCTCGCATTTATTGATTAGATGCTTGAGAGACTTGCTGGAAAAACACATTATTGTTTCTTGGATGGATTTTCTGAATATTTTCAGGTTCCTATTGCTCTGGAGGATCAAGAGAAGACAACATTCACTTGTTCTTTCGATACGTTTGTCTACCAAAGGATGCCATTTGGACTTTGCAACGCCCCAAGTACCTTCCAGAGATGTATGGTGAGTATTTTTTCTGATTTTATTGAGACCTGCATGGAGGTATTTATGGATGATTTTACAGTGTATGGGTCTTCATTTGATGAATGTCTAAGTAGTTTGGGAAAGGTGTTGAATCGTTGTATTGAGAAGAATCTGGTCTGAAATTTGAAAAGTGTCATTTTATGGTAGAGTGTGGCATTGTCTTAGGGCATGTGGTGTCAAAACATGGGATAGAGGTTGATAGATCTAAGGTAGATATTATTTCATCCTTACTATATCCTTCATGTGTGCGTGATGTTAGATCTTTCCTAGGGCATGCATGATTTTATCGGCGTTTCATCAAAGATTTTAGTAAGATTGTTCTTCCTATGTCACGATTACTTCAAAAGGATTCTGATTTTGTGTTTGACGATTCTTGCAGAACTTCCTTTGATGAGCTAAAGAAGTGTCTGACCACTCCACTAATCATACAGCCCCCACGGTGGGAGATTCCTTTTGAGCTTATGTGTGACGCCTCCAACTTCGCGGTTGGAGCTGTCTTATCTCAGAGGGTGGAGGGACGTTCACATGTGATCGCCTATGCATCGAGGACACTGGATTCATCCCAATCAAATTACACAACCACGGAAAAGGAGTTTCTTGCTGTCATATTTGCTTTAGATAAATTTCGTTCATATTTATTGGGCTCTAAAGTAGTTGTTTTTTCTGACCATGCAACTCTGAGGTACCTCTTGAAGAAGCTAGATGCAAAGCCCAGGCTGATCTGATGGATGCTCCTTCAAGAATTTGATATTGAGATAAAGGACAAAAAGGGGTCAGAAAACATGGTGGTGGACCACATGAGTAGGCTTACTCACACACTAGAGGATGACACCTTGGACCAAGTACCACTTCAGGACACTTTCCCCGATGAGCGTCTTTATTCCATCTCAGGTACGCATCCTTGGTATGCAGATTTAGTTAACTACTTTGTTGCCTCTAAAATCCCTGCAAATTTAAAGAAACATCAAGTCCAAAAATTAAAAAGTGAGTCTCGGTATTATGTTTGGGATGATCCATACCTCTGGCACATGTGTAGTGATCAAGTTATTAGGAGGTGTGTTCTTGATCATGAGTTGGAGTCTGTTTTGCATTTTTGTCATACACTTGCTTGTGGTGGACACTTTGGACCCCAACGGATAGCTTGAAAAGTTTTGGAATCTGGATTATATTGGCCTAGCTTATTCCATGATGCCCATGTGTTTTGTAAGTCATGCTCTCGTTGCCAACACACTGAGAACATTTCTAGGAGACATGAGATGCCCCAACAACCCATACTATTCTGTGAGATTTTTGTTGATGGGGCATCGATTTTATGGGTCTTTTTCCTAGTTCCTTTGTTTTTTTGTACATTTTGGTTGTTTTTAATTATGTGATTAAATGGGTGGAGGCTAAGGCCACCAGGACTGATGATTCTCATGTTGTTGTGGATTTTTTCAAGGCTCAAATTTTCTGCAGGTTTGGAGTACCAAAGGTCATCATCAATGACCAAGGGACACACTTTTGCAATAGGAATTTTGCTTCCCTCCTTCGAAAGTATGAGGTGACACACAAAACATCAACATCATACCACCCCCAAACAAATGGTCAGGCTGAGATTTCAAATCGTGAGTTGAAACAAATCTTGGAGAAAATCGTGCAGCCAAATAGGAAGGATTGGAGCAAGCGTTTGGATGATGCATTGTGGGCTTATAGGACAGCATACAAGACCCTCATTGGTATGTCCCCATTTTGGATTGTTTTTGGGAAAGCATGTCATCTCCCAGTGGAAGTCGAGCATCAGGCATATTGGGCTATAAAGAAATGCAACATGGATTTGGCCCAAGCTAGAATTCGGAGGAAGTTGCAAATTCAAGAGCTTGAGGAGATTCGACTATCATCATATGAGAACTCAAGGCTCTACAAGGAAAGATCAAAAGTAGTTCATGATAAAATGATCCAGAAAAAGGAGTTTCATGTTGGAGAGAAAGTCCTACTCTACAGTTCACGACTGAAGTTGATTCCCGGTAAGTTGCGTTCCAGATGGTTAGGTCATTATGTTGTGTCTAATGTTTTTCCTTATGGTGCAGTGGAGATCACACAAGAGGGAACTGGAATGAGCTTTACAGTCAATGGGAAACGTTTGAAGAAATACATTGAGGGACTTCCTACCGATGCAGATGATTTCCTCAAACTGCATGACCCCATCATCACTTGAGAATATCAGGTTGTTCCTAACCCTTTCACTTTTATATTACTTCTCCTAAATAAAATTATGCATTTCATGTGGACAAATCATCTCATGGGTTCACATTGAGGACAATGCAATATTTTAAGTGTGGGGGAGGGAACCTTTATAGTTTAGGATTTTCATTTGTTGTTTGTTTAAAAAAAATTGTGTGTTTTTCAAATTTTGTGTGTTTATTTTTCAATTTTCTGTGTGTTTTTGAAACTTTTGAGCTAAAATGATTCTCAACAACCATTTTGAAATCCATATCAATAAGTGAAACAATTTATCCCTTGAAACTAAGCTTAAATGAATGCTGAAATTACTTTGTTTCAAGTTCAAATATTTAGTAATTTCATGAAAAGTACACTGAATTTTGAATCTCATGTCACATCTCACTGTCTTTATATTTAAAATCACTTTCCTATGAGGCTTATGAACCATTATTTTCATATTATTTACATTCACCTCACTTCTTAAGAGAACCAAACCATGCTTGATTTAACCAGAATTTGATTTATTCCTATCAAAACTTGAGGGTTTGAGGTACTTATGTTTAAATGATTGAGGCATTTGTTTGGTATTAAAGCCTCTGTTTCAAAGAATCCTTTTTTTATAATGGCCTACCTTGAACATTTAATCCTTGTATCCCTTAGAATCCATTCACAGCTTGTTAGGTTAGCCACATTACAAGCCAATTTTCCCTATCCAACCAACTCTTGAAGTGAAATTGCATAATCTAGTTGAGCTTAAGTGTGGGGGAAGCTGTCTTGTGTTGTGCTACCACATTTTGTGATACTTCGGGTGAAAAATTAAATTTTGAAGAGATGTGTTTGCTGCTGAATAAAAACATTATAAAGAAGTTGTGCCTATCTAGAGCTTCTAATAGAGGGGGGAAGTTGTGCCTATCTAGAGATTTTAAGAAAATCATGTTCGAGAAGATTGAAATTTTTAGTTGCTGAATGATGAATGGTGTAAACTTTCCATGACTTTCCATGATGATGGAGTTGAATTGATACTATGGGGATTAATGAGGAAACCATATTTAAGTGAAAATTAGATTAATGTAATTTTGCTTCAAAAAGAGTCAAGCCCTCCTCATTCAGCCTCAGAATTTTTCACATCTAAATCCTACCAACCGAAAGCCACAGAACAACCCTGAAAAGTCCTCATGATAAACATATGCCCTTTCTTACATCGGGTAGCAATGTAGAAATTTATCAAGCCTATGGTGACCCTTGTATGAGTTTGGATGAGAAAGACATTGCAAAAAAATTGACATTTGTGTGATAAGAGAAAATTCAAGTGAGGTAAGTGTTTTGTGCTTGGAAGGATAAATAAAGTGGAAATATATTGAATGATATAAATGAAGAACTTGAAATAATGGTTTTTTAGGAGGCATAATATCTTTTGTTTCTTGGTGTGTAATTGTTTGATCTCAAGAATATGTGTTTTAAAAATTGGTTTTGATTTGATATTGATGTTTACTTGATATGAGATTTTGCTCAGGAGTGCAAAAGGGTAAGTGTGGGGGAGTTGATAAAACGATATTTTGTTGAATATTTTATTGATAATAAATGATATAATTTCCTCACATTGTGCCAAATATATTCATTTATGAAATATTTGGGATTAGATCATTCATTTGAAAATTTGGTGAAAATTCCAGTTTTACCCTTTTAAAATGTACTGTAGTATTTTGAAGATAAATATTTTAATATTTATTATTTGAACTTAATATTTTGTAACAGTGTTCCTAACTTAAGTTTCTACAACTTTTATTCAGGAAACTAGAGCTAAAGAGTGCATTTGGATGGAGTAAATGGGTCATTAAATCAATGGTGGGCTGGACTCAGCAGAATGGACATGGGTTCTGTATTTGGGTCATAACTTCTTCATCCGTGCTTGGATCAGGCCCAAATTTTGAGAGGAGCTACATGACTCATATTCGCGTGAATCATCCTTCTGGAAGGACAACTGATTCACGCGTTTTGGTGGTCAAATGGGCGGTGCAAGTTGGCAAAAAATATTTGGCCGAGATTCCCCATTCACACTTGAAACCACTTTGAACCTAGCCTCTCCACCACTCTATAAATTGGCGTTTTTCTCATTTGGTGGGATTGGGACGTGCATTGGGAAGTTGAGGGCAGAGGAGAAGTGGATCCACTCCAATTATCCAACCATTTCAATAAGGGTAGCTCTTGAAGCAATGATCCCTTCGACGAAGCCTACTTCTTCTCCTTTGTGTTGTAATGCTTTTGTTTTCATAATAAACTTCTTTGTTCTTTTATTTCTTCTCTTTTCTTCTGTTTTGTTTAAATTTCTTCTTCTCTCAGTCTTCCTAATTAGGCTGGAATCAAGAGTAGAAAATTGATTGGGTTCTACCCTTTCAAAACCTTTTCACATGCAAAATGTTTCTACGATGACTACACCGCTCATGGAAGAGTAGTTCTTTTTAGTAATCGATCGACCTCTATCCTTCTTCATTCATTTATTTTGAATCAATGAGATACTGTAATTCACATATTATGATCTATCAATTGAGTTTTTAATTTAAATGAAACTAAGCAAGCAATTAAATAGTAAACACAAAACACGCGAGGTCGGGAAATGTGTGAACTGTGAGAGCGCAACCTTAACCGGTAATACAAAACCATACGGGATCAATTTGTAGTGTTCAAATATAATCCCTAAACTCAATTAATTCTAATTTCTAGAGGGGAAATGTGCCTTAATTTACCACTGACCATAAGCTAAACTTAGAACATCAATCAAAGCAGGGTGTTGCGATTGCATGTTCTGAAGTTAGCCTAGGGTTAAATTCACTTCATCTTCGTGGTAAAGTTAATTCTCGTAGGGTTCGGGATTTAACAAATTAAGGGGTCATAATTAAGTGAATGTAATTTAAATTATAATGATTAATAATAGAGTGAAGAGGTAGAGTTAAATCGATTACGCCTTTTAAAATATTTTCTAAAAAAATATCTTCTTGTTGTGTCTTTTTAATCAAACTTCATTTCAAAATTAAAAACAAAAAAAATGCAATCTTCTTCCAGCAAACTTCTTCTAGATTTATAAACTATAAACAAACCTCATCCTTTCAAGTAGTGTTTTAATTCTATTCTACTTTATTTTTAGAATACCTTTAAGAAGTTGTTTTAATTTACTTGCTCATTTGAGAAACGACATTGGTCAGCCATTCTGCTGCACCTAAGTACCCCAAAATCACACTAATCATTTGAGGGCGCCTATGACAGTGCTCTTTCAGCGACCTATGACTGATGTTTGGTCGAGACTACTAGAATTGAGTATTAGAGTTGAGACTAGGCTAGGAATCAGGACCGCCAAGCCCAAAGGCTATTAATATTTATTTATTTTACCCCTTTTTAATGGGTTCAGGGGGAACCGTAACATGACTCGTAGGCCCAGAGGCACATGGCCTTAGTACATGACCTAGAAGGCCCCAAGGACCTACAACCACAGAATAGCCCCTCCCCTAGCAAATTGATACATATTTTCTAAATCAAGATCTCAACCCTTGCTTGGCTATACAGCTAGCAATGCCCTGTGATGCACGGTGCCTAGTCCCTGTGGCATAAGTCATATCATCTCATTCATCTGATCCAGTAGCCTAGCAAAGATGGTACCTATGCTCAGAATCCCCATGGACCTACACTGTGGATGAGACCTGATTTTTTTTCACTGAAAATCCATTGTTGTTTCACCGTCGTCGTCGTCTGACTAGGGAGCCCCACCGTCACCGCCGGGAAGCCCCGTCGTCGACCGATCATCCTCCGTCGAGCCCCCCTACATCGATCCTTCATCGAGCCCTCTTGTATCCTATCGACATGTCGTCGTCTGCCCACCTGCATCCCATCGTCATCAAGAACCACCGCCCGATGGAGGAGTCACCACGCATATCTCCCTGTCGATGGCCTTCGTCGATCAGTCATCTATGTCACCGAAGCGGCCCGTCATCCACACTACACCGCCTGAACCCCCTATAAATCCCCAAATATTTGAGGCTGCTAGGGATTGAACCCTGGTTGATGCAAGATTACAGGGTAACCTTGACCACTATGCTAGGACCCCAACTGTTATGACTGAGGACCATTTTTGAGGAGTTTTGAAGTATTTGGTCTTTGTTTTTTGGGGATATTTGTGTGTAACCTGCTTTGGGATGGATGGTTTGGAATTTGTATACAGTTCATTTGGTTATATCATGGGTTTTGATTACTTATTGGCACTTGTCTAGATGTCTATTTACTGCTTTATTTGGATGGTGTATGTGATTTCCTTTATTTCCATTATTTTACTTTGATATGCAGGTGTAGCCTCCTCACCATACCATTATAGACTCGCGTTGTTAGTCAGCAGCCTATGGCTATGGAGAGGCACGCCTGAGGTCCAAGTGGCGATCTCTAGCCCGGCATCGATTAGTGGCCACAGATCGAGGGGTGTTGCAAAGTGGTATCATAGCCTTTTTTCTTTTTTCTTACGGTTTGGGAAAGGTAAACATGAGATAGGGCATTGTCGGGACTTGGTGCAAAAACTCATGCCTTGGAGTTGCAAACCCACATACGAAGGAAAGGATAAGTTATCAGGGATGAGATTGATGTTCTTAATTTCATTTTTATTGTTGGTCTATTTTCATCTTTGGTGATACACATGATTATGAGTTTGTTGATTTATGGGATTTTATCTCTTGGTTGGAATGACGAGAGGGTGTGTGTACATTCATCATTTCAAGCACATTAGGCTCACATGTCATTCGCATGATTGTTTGTGATTGGTTAAATTGATAAAAACATGTTACATGACTGCTTTCTTTGATTAATACGAGGCACCTACTAATTAAAATGTCAATTACAACTCATATAGTGTTTTCCTCTAACTTGTAATTGACCCGAATGGCCCGAAGACCTTCATTTTTATTGATTTTTTGATAACCCCCCTTTCAAGGGATGAGAGGGAACCCTTACAAGGTCTGTAGGCTTAGAGATTACATGACCTGTATGCTTAGGAGATTACATGACCCGAAGGTCTTAGGGAATTCAACCGGACTATCTACAAGGAACTGCTCCTCCCCAGCATCTGCATCGTGATAGTAGCTCTCCGCCTTCGCATGGCCGTATGGCTAGGCTTCCCATGCAAACACAGGCTGGTCCCGATGGCATAGTCATACCATTTCATTTAATTGAGCCTCAACTGTGAAATGTTTTATTTAAAGAAAAATGGTTAAAAGTGGGTTATGTGATCTCTTATTTTGATTATTGTGTGGAATTAGCTAAATAAGATGTCAATTACAACTTATAAAGAGTTTTCCTCAATAACTTTTAGTTTACATTTCATTTAACTAAGCCTTGGTTATGAAAATTATTGTTAAAGTAAATAGGAAACTAGATGGCATAGATCTTACACGTACGATGTGGACCTTGTGTATATGATGTTGACCCTATGTATGGGTGGATGGGTCTAGTGAGAGCACCCAAGTTATAAGAATCATGTGACATGAGATATAGATAGTAACAGGGTGGCATGCTTGTTATCACTTTCCCTAAACTGGGATATCATGAATTTCTATATTGTTGTCTTTTGAGGCATGTGTTTGGAATTGTATACAAATGCATCCATGACGACCTCTAGTTGAACGCTAGGAGGGTAACGATGAGCATTCCCCAAAGGTGGTTGAGTCATACCCTCCTGCAGTGCTAGGTTTAGATATGGATGCTCTGCTCCAAGCAAGGTTATTTTAGGTAATGTAGGAGATGGAGAGAGAGCGTCGTCACACTGTTCCAATGATGTCAGGGTTAACTAGAGAGTTTCAGCTGTAACACCTACCATTTTTTGCTGGGTAGGGTGGTCCCTAGGTAGCTAGGTACTGGATTGAGTCTATCCAGACGATCTTTGAGAATCTTGAGACACCTCGGAATATGAGGGTGAATTTAGTGGTTTATATGCTTTGGTGATAGGCAAAGAAGTGGTGGGATGTGTTTTTCCATGCAGATCAACATGTGGGTTTGTCTTAGAAAGACTTAGAGATCCATTTCTCTAACCACTTTTTCCCAAAGACCTTGAGGGATGACAAGGCCAGAGAGTTTATACATCTTACACAGGGTAATATTGTTGTGGAAATGTCTAGAGTCGCAGCGACATAAAGGTTTGCAGATGAAGAAAAGTCATAACAAAAGAATGTGCAAAAGATCACACGGGGCACAACAATTTACGTGGTTCGGGAAAAATCCCTACATCCACAGAGAGGCAGAATCATTTTACTAATTCGATAGCAGAATTACAAGGAGATAAACAGAGTTTTACACATAGAAACTCTAGCTCGAATGAGAAAATAAAGAAGATGATGCATTGTTCCACCAACCACACAGTAAGTCCATTGTGATATAGTGTCGCAGCCACCCAAGTCTGCACTGCTACAATACAACAGTCTCCCAAGTCCAAGCTACTACAGTGTCAGTGACAAAAAGTTTGCAGAGCTACAGTACCGCTATCTCCAAAGTCTGAGCTGCTACAGTGTCCTGTCGATGTTGTCTGGTCATCTCTGCTACAACGTCATGTCAAAATCCACACTGTTATAATTTCATGTCGGTATTGTCGGTTAGTACTGCTAAAGTAAGTCAGCATTGCTACAGTTCCCAAAAAAAATTGGGGCAGGAACCTTCGGCCCCCGAACCCCCAGAGTAGGGGTGTGTTGCCCCCTGCAACCCCCAACGACCTCACCGCAGAGGTCGGCCCGCAGAGTTACGATATGGTGTGCAGTTTGGTCCGTTGGTATTCGACTCAACTTCATCCAAACAGATCGGGCTACATCATTCTAACAAATATGTCAGTTATGGACTATGTTGATTGTTTCACTAGCTTACAGTGCTTTGCCCCTATGTTAGCAGGATATGAGGCTACCCAGGTGAGACGTTTTGAGGATAGGGTGTGGTATGGGATTCAAGTTCTAGAGAACGTATTCTGGATTACCTCCTTCTCTGAGGTGGTGAACCATGTGCTTATTTTGAATAGTAACCTAAGTGAAGGTAAGGGGTCAAGGAAGGTAGCTTCTATTGGGGTGACTGGTGGTGGGTCTTCAAACAGTATGAAGCATGGGAAGTTCACGCCAAAGCAGTGGCAGGCAAAGTGGCCAGGGCAGTATATTTTTTTCTTCCTCCTAGAGGAGGTAGTGTCATGCAGTGTCATCGGTGTAGCAAGACTGACCATTACCATTCTCATTATGATCGACCACCTGTCAAGTGCCGATAATTTAGCATAATGAGGAACCTAAAAACGTTCTACTGGAGTACATAGTAGATGCCTAACGATAGAGGATCTAGAGAGGTTCAGGGTCCTGGAGCAAGATTAGCTACGTTGTGGTGGGTAGGTAGCTGGATTTGTACCGGCCATTCAAGTCGAGACGACAAGTGTGGTGCTCAAGGTCGGGAGCAGTAGCTCCAACAGGGCAGTGCAACTCAAGGAGTTCATATTGGGGTTCAAGCCAATTACATGCTATACAACCTACTCTAATAGGTTAGGATGTGCAACCTTCTACTGTCATAGGTACAATCTTGGTAGCTTCTACTTTGGCATGCACTATGTTTGATACAAGAGCTTCATATTCTTTTATATCTGCATAGTTTATGGAGGGCCTAGGGTTGGCTAGAGTACTTGTATGACATGGTATTTATTAACATATTGTTGGGAGTGTGAATAGAGGATATTCACCAATGTAGCGAGGGCCCCCTAGATGTCGGCAGTCATAGATTCCTCTAATGATCTTTTTGTACTAGATATGACTGAGTTCGATTTGATCTTTAGGATGGACTGGTTAGTAGGGTATTGAGCCCACATCGATTGTTACCATCGATGAGTGTCTTTTATGTCTCTCGAGGACCGTAAGTACATTCATACTGGAGAATGGGATATCCAGGCAGGTCGTGCAGAGCCTGGTCGTCGACAGCTGATCAGGATTACGGCCTAGGAGGATAGTTTGGTGTTGAATGATGGGGACGTGCAATAGGATGTTTTTTCACCTATTATTGATCAGTTTCAGGATGTCTTCCCAAGTGATTTCTCTGAGTTTCCACTCGAGAGAGATGTAGAGTTTATCATTGAGCTCATGTTGGGCATAGACCTAGTTTGTATTCTGCCATATAGGTTGGCTCATGCGGAGCTTCGAGAGATTAAGGTTCAGTTAAAGGACATGGAGACCAAGGGATTCATTCGACCGAGTACATCTTCTTAGGGTTCTCCTTTCCTGTTCACCAAAAGGCAGATAGTTCTTTGAGATTGTGCATCAACTCTCGAAAGCAAAATCAGATAACAGTTAAAAACTGGTATTCACTTCCTCATATTAATGATCTATTTGATTAGGTTAGAGGCACCCAACTATTCTCAAATATCGATCTGAGGTCAGACTATCACCAGTTGAGGGTGAGGCCATCAGATATACCTCATGCTTCTTTCATGAGCAGGTAAAGTTTATAAGAGTATCTAGTCATGTTGTTTTCTCTGACAAATGTGTTGCATGTGTTTATGGAATTGATAGATTGTGGTTTTCACCTGTTTTTAGACACTTTCATTTCTTTCTTCATGGATGACATCCTTATGTACTTTATGTCAAGGGAGGAACAAGCGCAACACCTGAAAGTTTTATTGAGTACACTTAGGGAGCATCAACTTTATATCAAGCTCACCAAGTGTCGCTTTTATATCAATGAGGTGTGTCTCTTTGGTCACATTATTTCTGAGACTGATGTATATGTTGACCCTAAGAAGGTCATAGATGTTGTTTATTGGGAGTAGCCCAATAATGTTTTTTACATACACAGATTTCCGAGCATAGCCGGTTATTACCAGAGATTTATTCGAGACTTTTCCCATTTGCCAGTGCCTATGACTGGCCTGACCAAGAAGGGAGTGAAATTTTTCTGATTTAACACGTGATGATGCTTTTCAATATCTAAATGGAATATTGACTACAACACTGGTCTCGGCCTTACCTGAGCCAGGTAAGGAGTACACCATGTATTGTGATTCTTTCGGGGTCGAGCTGGGATCAACGTTAATGCAGGGTAGTAGGGTGGTCATGTATGTGTTCAGGCAGTTAGGGTCACACGAGCGGAACTACTCTATACACGACCTAGAGCTGGAAGCAATAGTACATACCCTGAGATGTTGAAGACATTACTTGTTGGGGGAGAAATTTGTGGTGTACACTGATCATAATAGCCTAAAATGTATCTTTTCACAGCGAGACTCGAACCTTCGACAATAGAGGTGGGTCAAATATCTACAATATTTTGAATTTGAGCTTGCTTACCCCTCTAGAATGGATAATGTCGTTGCAGATATGCTAAGATGGAATACATAAGCACAAGTAGTTGGGGAGTAAAATAGTGAGTGGCGGTTGATGGCTCTCTATGTTGAGATACATTTGGACGATCGGGAGTATTAGGGTCGAGTGACCCTTACGTCCTTGTCTATTGCACCCGTAATTCACAGCACAATCAAGAGGAAAAAGTTATCAAATCCAAAGTACTTGGCCCTAAGGGACATTATATGTGGTGGAGAGCCACCACCAGACTAGATTATTAACGACGATGAGATTCTCCTTATTCACGGTCACATTTTAATTCTGACGGACATGAGGGAGGAACTAATGCAAGAGTCTTGCACCTCGAAGTGGATGGTGCACCTAGGTTTAACCAAAATGTACCATGACATGGGTCGACAGTATTGGTGTCTGGGGATAAAGGACATGACATGCTTTGTCATGTGATGCTCCACCAATCATCAGGTGAAGGTCGAGCATCTGCATCTCGTTGGCCTTCTGCAGTCATTGCTCGTTCCCGAGTAGAAGCGGGATGGTGTTACTATGGATTTCGTGACAGGATTGTCGAGGATGTCCCGAGGTAGCGACGCGGTTTGGGTAATAGTGGATCGGCTGACAAAGATAACTCATTTATTACCGATCAGGGAGACTTTTTCGGTGGATGAGCTATGCAAGTTTATGTGTGGGAGGTAGTACACTTGCATGGAGTTCCTCAGAGTATTATTTATGACAGAGACACATTTTATGTCATGATTTTGACAAGGGCTACATAAGGCACTTATTACGCAGGTGCACCTGAACACTGTCTATCATCCATAAACTGATGGATAGTCTGAGTGAACTATATAGATTTTGAAGGACATGTTGAGAGAGTGTGTCCTAGATTTTGGTGGTTACGACTGCCCAGAGTAGGAAAAGATCTTATGCGAGCTGAAGATGTCGACCACATGAGTTCAAGGTTGGTAACCAGGTATTCTTACTAGAGGCCCCAAGATTGAGACACTGTCGTGTTCAAAAACAGAGGAAGTCAGCGCCCAGGTATGGGGGGTCATTTGAGATAGTGGAGAGAATCGGTCTAGTGGTGTATCAGTTGGCTCTCCCACAGCTTTTCAGTACCATGCATGATGTATTCCACATATCACAGTTGCGACAATACTATCTTTATCCATCTCACATGATCGACCCTGAGGATGTCAACCTCAAGTCTAATGCATCATTTTAGGAGCATCCAATGTGTATAATTTATCGAAGTGAAAAAACTCTTCACAGCAAGATAGTTCCTCTGGTGAATATACAGTGGGAGTGCAAACGCATCCAAGAGGAGACATGGGAGCGGGAGTCAAATATGCAGGCCCAATGGCCGAAATTATTTGCTGATGAGGCCCGGCGATGTCTGCAATAGCAACTCAAGGACGAACTGTTATATAGTGAGGAGGATGCAAAACTCTGACCCTTTCGAGGTATGAATTCTTTTAATTTATGCTGAAAACGTGTGTATTTTACTCTTCTGTGAAGGTTCAGAGGGTCAGGAGTGGCTCGGAAAGGCTTCGAGGAAAGAAAGGCAGGTATGTAGCTCTAAGCTACAAACTGGTGCAATTTCTCAACATGAAGCATTTTCACACCGTGAAACCAGTGAGCAGAGGGGGGAACACCCTACCTCGACTTATTCACAGCCTGAACTGAATTCAAAACGTGAATTCATACTGAGTGGCTTTTTTTAGTGAAAATTATTTATTTTTTGAGGGGGGGGGGGTTATATAAACAAAGGGGGGCTTCCTCCTTGGCCAGTGTACGCGACGTCCTTCCTCCCCTTGGTTCTCCTCTTCCAAAAAAAGTTCCCTCTTGTTTATCCACCAAATTGAATGTCGGTGTTTGCGATTGGAAGCTTGAGGTGAGTCTATTAGTCAGTCTTCGGTCTTTCTTCACTTCTTTCATTGTTAAGCGAGCTCTCACCTTTTCCATATATTATGCCCTAATTCCAGGATTTTCTTCTGCTTTCCTGATTTCTACCAGTTTAGGTCGAATCAAAGGCGAATATTGGACTAGTCGATGCCTACAAATATAAGGTAGGTGGTTTGTAAGTTATCCCTTAAAAGTCTTGTTGTTTCTATTGTGTGTATGATGTGTGATCGCGTTGACACATCGTACGCTTTACCTACTTCTATAAATAAATGTTGTGTGCCTTAATTTATGAACTTGAACCTCTCCACAGGTCGTGAACAACCCACTAGAGAGTGTATATCGAGACTTTAGCCACCTAAGGGGTGTGTTTGACTTGGTAAATTAGTTGGATAATGAAAGGGATGACCCTAGGGGTGCCCAAAAATGAGAAATTGATCGGGAGTAAAGTGTTTAGGATGCCTAGAGCATGCTTAAAGATTCAGGGTAAGTGTATGTATGTGAGTCATGTTGAACCTAAATTTAAGGAATGGTTAAATGAATTGTCTGTGCACTTATTTTCTATGACTTGTTTAGAATTACTTGAGGCAATCCCCCTTGGAATCTTTATGATTCTTATTTGGAATGCCTTGGAGCAATCCTCCTTGGATTCGTTCTAGTACTAGATTGGAATACCTTGAGGAAATCCCCCTTTGATTGTTTATGATTTTTGTTAAGAATGCCTTAGGTCAATCCCCCTTGGATCCTTTATGATTCTTTTTAGGAATGCCTTGGGTCAATCCCCCTTAGAGTCTTTATGATTCTTGTTTACAATGTCTTAGGGAAATCCCCCTTGGATTCGTTGTGATATTGATTTGGAATGCCTTGGGGAAATCCCCCTTAGATTCTTTAGGATTCTTGTTTTCAATGTCTTGGGTCAAGGGTGTAAATTCAGCCTGATGACCTAAAAGCCCGCACGACCAGGCTCGAAGCTCAATCAGGCCAAGCCGGACTCGGGTCAAAGGATTGGTCTGGCCAAACCTAGGTCACTATATTTTGGCCCGGCCCGGCCCGAAAGCCCGACCGGTAGGGCTGGCCTAACGACCCAACCCGTAGGCCCGAATCAGACCCAGAAAAACACAAAAAAAATTACCGAGAAACTTGTGGTAAGAGAGATTCGATCCCCCTACCCCTGTCTTCAAAGGTTGTGCCTAGACCAAAAAGTTCAAGCGGTGCGCCTAATATATTTATATAATAACTACAATTATATATCTAATTCATAAAAAATATTATAATGGTAATTTAAAAAAAATGTTTTACTTTAATATTAATAGCTCGATCGCCCAGGTCCATGACTCGGCCTGATAAGCCCAACCAAAGGTGAGGCATGGGACGAGCTACGACATTGTTCATCTCGACCCGACCCGATCAGAATAGTGCATTTCAGACCAATGATTTTAGGGTCAAGCTCGACTTGGCCCAAGCAGGCTTGGCTCGGGCCAAGCCGCTTTTACACCTTACCTTGGGGTCATCCTCCTTGGATTCTTTATGATTATTGTTTGGAATTCCTTGGGGCAATCCCCTCTTGGATTCTTTATGATTCTTATTTGGAATTCTTTGGGGTAATCCCCCCTTGAATTTGTTATGACACTAGTTTGAAATACATATGGGCAATCCCCCCTAGATACATTATGAAACTAGCTTGAAATGTCTTGGGTCAATCCCCCTTAGATTCAGATTGATGATTCTAGTTGAAATGTTTTTGAGCAATCCCTCTTCAATTCATGATGATTACTGATTGATAATGAGGGGGATACACTCCACAAATTCGTTTGAGCCTACTAAGTTACTGTGGACAGAGGCATCCAGTTTAGGCAAATGTAGGTATGGTCGATCCTGAGTGTCACCACAAAACCCAAGGATCGATGATGATTTATTTATTTATGTTGTGCCCTTATTATTTACTATGCACATTATTCTCAAATTAAATATGCATATAGTTGGTAGCGACCTACTAAATTATACTTACACCCTACTCGAACCATCGTTTGGTACCCAAACAGTTGTAAGATAGGACAAGGGCAAGTGTCCTATGACTGATGCTTGATCAGGAGTGCTAGGATAGAGAATGGGAGTTGGGACCAAGCTAAGAGAGACCGTTTGGGTGGAGTTCCCCGATTTTTGGTCTTGTATGCTTTTTAAGGGGGGGTATTTGTGTATGGCTTACTTTAGGATGTACATTGTTTGGCATTTATATACAATTCATTTTCCTATAGCATATAGGTTGTGATTATATGCGATTGTCTTTATTCCCGTTGATGTTTCGCTCTGATATGTGGGTATAATCTCCCCACCATACCACCATAGACCCACATTACTATTTGACAACCAGAAGGCACGCTTGAGGTCCTAGTGGTTATCTTCGGTCTAACATTGAATAATGACCACACAAACCGGAGGATGTTACATGAAATTTCTAATATTTCTTATATAAGTCCTAGACTATCAATGCATTATAGAATTACTTTTCCATACTCCCCAAAAGTCATGACATTGATGAGTGCTACCGGCATCCAGAACCTACAGTTAAAAATATTTATATTTAATATAATATAAACAATCATTAAAAAATCAATAAAAACAAAAAAAACAATTATTTTGTCTTTTTACAATGTAATAAAGACGATTGATTTTAACTAGAAATCAAAAACATTTAATTATTTTTAAATTAAAAAGGGAAAACATCTAGTACCAAGTTGCTTTAATGGTCGCTTTAAGAAATGAAACACCTTAATTCAACAGTTGCAAATTATAATTGCATGACATATCATACTGCAAATCATGACTACAAAAAACAAAATACTTCTTGTTTGTATAAATTATATGGCTAAAGGTCATATTTACTGAGAATAAATGGACATTTATATTCTTGTTTGTATAAATTATATGGTTAAAGGTCAGACAAAAAAAAATACCGAATAAAACACATCAAAGAATGTAGTGGTAGAACAAAAGAAAAATTTTAATAAACTGTAACATAAATTAAAATAACAATACTGATTAGATTTTCAGAACATATTATAAATTGTAGATTTGAACATTGAACAAAAACAACAAGATTCAGACAAAAAACGTAATTTATAACACATTAAAAAAATTCGGATGTGTTTTAAATGGAAGGTTATTAACAAAAAATAGTTTGTACAAAAACTTAAAATTAATCTTAAATTATGTGGAAGTCTAACAAATTACATCAGTTCAAAATAGATTATGTAATTTATATGTTCCAACTAAAATGAACATAGAATGTATTTGAAAAAATTAAATACCTAAAGGATATATGATTTTTCATCATTACTAAATATAAATTAATATTTTTCTAAATAAAAATTACAAATATTAATTTAAAATGAAGAATAGTGATAGAAAATCGCCCCTGGAGTGTGCCACTAGAATCTAGTTCAGGAACTGAAGAATTGGTTTGGATTGAATGGACTTGCAGCCCTTTACATTTAATGATTTTTGAGCTGATCTTCAGGTCCATGACAAGGGTTGAAGCTGAGAAGTACTGTCTATAACAGTTTAGGAAGGTTGGGAGTGTTGGCTGAGTGAATAGCTTGAAGGGGTTGTAGTGTTAAATGCTAGCTTAATAAAAAGTTGGAGTGATAGAGCTGTAGAGAACCCATCCTTGTATACCTGTGAATGTAGCTGCTGAAAATCTGTGTGGAATAACACTTGGAGGGAGTTTTTATGAAGGCTGAGTTAGGAGCTGGAAATGTGAAGGCAGTGAAGTTCTTGGAACATACTCAAAGGTGAGTACATGTTCCACCTGAGTTTTTGGGAATTCTTCGGAAGGTTTGAGAAGTATTGGAGTTTGTATCCCACATCGGACGTGAGTATTTTGTCGTCTTTATATTTCCCTATAAACAAACTTCAAGAACTCTCTTAAGAGATATCTTGAGTATTGGGTTCACCTCTTTATCATTCTACAAGGTATCAGAGCGAGTTCTCTAACCCGATTCATTCCTCCCATTTCTCTTGCCCTAGGTTTTCCCAGGGATTTCAAAACGGCCCTCAGCCAAAGGCCATCTTCACAGTCGGCCGCCCTCTCGTTGGGCCTCCTGTGCGTCGCAATCCCGTCGATCGGCTCCACTTGTGTGGCTTTACCGGTGTCCCGTCGACCGGCCCCACCTGTGCGGCTTTCCCGGCGCCTCGGCAACCGGTCTTGCCTGTGCGGATTTCCCCAAGCTCCATCGACCGGCCCCGCCTATGCGGCTTTCCCCCAAGCCCCATCAACCGGCCCCGCCTGTGCGGCTTTCTCGACAGCTCATTGGTACATCTATTTCAACGAAATCTTCCATCATCCATCATTTTCATCATGAGGGGGAGCTGTGATCGCGGATAATTTCTTTTTGTTTCGTCTTGTTTTGTAATCAAGCTGGATATATTCAGTTTGAGGGGAAATGTTTGTCGTATTTCTTGTTTGCTTTATTTCTTTGTTTGATCTGTTTTTTCTTTATGCATCCAAGCTAGGAAGACCTAGCTTGAGGGTAGTGTTGGAGTCAGTGTCCCATATCGGACGTGAGTCTTTTGTCATCTTTATATTTCCCTATAAATAAACTATAAGGTCTCTCTTAAGAGGTATCTTGGGAATTGGGTTCACCTCTTTATCATTCTAAAAGAAGTTTGATAAATTCTTGTAGATGGTGAATTCTCCTTACCTCAAAGTGATGTGGAGACATTCTTTTATAGATAGATTAAAAGGATTACAAGATGGAGTGATCCGATATGGGACTCGAAAATACCATTTACCCGAAAACATAATAAACCGGATTCAACACTCCCCCTCAAGCTGGACATGCCCAGCTTGGACCAAGAGTCCCGCAAAAAAAAGGCAATATCAAACAAGACCATACACACTCCCCCTCAAACTGGGTTGCTGATGTTGTGGATACTCAGCTTGGTACTGAGAGAGTCCAAACGAGCTCCCAAGAAACCTTTGGTGAAGATGTCAGCAAGCTGATCTGTTGTCGGTATGTAGCTGAAACTGACATGGTGTTGCTCAAGGTGATGGCGAAGAAAGTGGCAGTCCACCTCGATATGCTTCGTTCGTTCATGGAAAATGGGATTAGAAACAATCTTCGTGACTGTCTGATTATCACACCAAATATGAGCAAACATCTGCGGTGAGAATCCAAACTCGTGGAGAAGATGACGAAGCCAAAGAATATCAATAGTGATCGTGGTCATCGCACGGTATTCAGAATTCGCACTAGATCTGGGAAGAATAGTCTTTTTTTTGCTGCGCCATGAGAGAAGTTATCTGCCAGGAAAACAGCAAACCCGGAAATAGACTTTCGGGTAGCAAGGACAACCAGCATAGTCAGCATCACAGAATGCCTCAACATTCAGATGATCGTGATGTGAGTAGCAATGACTACAGGCGGGATCTTTCTTGATGTATTTGGCAATGCGGAGTACAGCATCCAACTAAGATTTGGTCAGATGCCCAATAAATTAGCTAACTTTGCCAACAGCGCAGGCAATGTTCGAACGCGTCATGGTGAGATAATTGAGTTTTCCCACAAGAAGACGGTAGCTCTCTGGGTGAGAATAGAGTTTTGTGTTGTCATAAAGAGACCGTTAGCCAGGCTCAAGAGGAGTGTCAACGACAGTTGCCTCGGTCGAACCGGCATCCTGCAAGATATCCAAGGCATATTTTTGTTGGCAAAGAAAAATGGTATTCGTAGAATGGAAGACCTCAAAGCCAAGAAAGTATGTTAGTGAACTAAGATCTTTGGTGTGAAAGTGGTGGTGAATATGCCTTTTTAGTTGAGCGATTCCAGTTGAGTTGCTTCCATTGATGATGATATCATCAACATATGCCACCAGTAGGATGCAGTCGGAGGACGTCGTACGATAAAAGACGGTGTGGTCCTTCATACACCGAGAGGGCCCAAATGTAGTGACGACAGTGTTGAATCGTCCAAACCAAGCACGAGAGATTGCTTGAGACCATATAAAGAGCGACGAAGTCGACAGACAAGGGAGTCGGGTCCTGAGGCAAGAAATCCCGAAGGTTGTTGCAGATACACCTCTTCTTCAAGAAAGTCACGGAGAAAGGAATTTTTTACATCAAGTTGATGAAGGGGTCAATGATGATAAGCGGCTAAAGAGATGGATAATCGAACAGATGTCATCTTCGCAACCAGAGAGAAGGTATCAAAATAGTTGATACCATATGTCTGAGCAAAGTCCTTTGCCACAAGTCTGGCTTTGAGGCGATGAAGAGTGTCATCTGCATTGAAGCGGACCGTATAAATCCATTTGTTGTCAACCATCTGTTTGTTTGCTGGAAGGGGGACCAGATCCCAGGTATGATTGTCGTCCAGAGCCTGCAATTCGTCCCGCATTGCTTGAAGCCACCCAGGGTGAGATTTGGCGTCGCCAACTCTGCGGGGAATAGATATCGTCTCCAGAGCGGAAAGACCCCTATATGAGGATGTGTACAAAGGAGTATTCTGGCAAGAACGAGTACATTTCCGCAGTGCAATGGGCGAATCATCTGTATTTGAAGCAGGAGCATCGAACGAATCTGAGACGATGGTGTTCTCAACCTGGACAGGGGATACAGGCGACGAGCAACATGAGTAGACAGTGCCAAACTGATGACCAATAGAATGGGGCACAAGAGGTGGGTGGATGATGAGAGGAAGACAATCATTGATGGTGGTGTCTGGATGGGGAGAGGGAAGAGTGAAAAGAGAGCTCTCAACAAACGATACATCAGCAGAGATGATATACCGCCGTAAGTCTGGAGAGAAGCACCAGTATCTGCGCTGAGTGCGGGAATATCCAAGGAATATACAACAAAGGGATTTGGGAGATACCTTGGAGAGGTTGGGATGAGTGTCACGAACATAACACGGAAACTCAAACACACATAGTGGAAGTGAGTGAGGAGGGAGAGAGGAGAACATAGTCCGAAAAAGAGTCTCCCTTGAAGGATATAAGAAGGGAGTCGATTTAGAAGGTAGATAGCAGTCAGGATGGCATTGCCCCAAAAAAGGAGAGGCACCTTCATGTGGAATAGGAGGGCACGAGCAGTCTCTAGAATATGGCGATGTTTCCGCTTAGTCACTCCATTCCGCTGAGATGTATTGGGGCAGGATGTCTGATGAATAATGTCTTTAGCCCTGAGAAACTGTTGAAAGAAAGTGGAAAAATATTCTTGTCCATTGTCCGAATGGGAGACATTTGACAGTGGTAGAGAACTAGGTCTGAATTTCATGATAAAAGGCCAGAAAAGTAGTAAACAGCTCAGACCGATCACGAAAAAGATATACCCAAGTCATACGTTATAAATCATAATAGCAATATCCTAAATGACTCGAGATGCCACAGGGACCCCATACATCATAATGAACCAAATCAAAAGGTTTAAAGGCCCGTGGAGCCACTCAAGGAATATATGATGTGAGATGATGTTTCACAAATTTACATGTCTCGCAATGAAAAGAAACATGCGGACTAATATCGAAAGAGCTGATGAAGGGCGGAGGCAGGTGGATGTCCCAACCGAGAATGAAGGTCCAATGCACGAGCGGAGAGTGTCGTGCAGGCGACTGATGTCGGTCAATCAAACATGTACACCCCGTCCTAAAGCTGGCCTCTAAAAAGTTCATGGTTCGTCGTCCGCTCCTAAAACACAGCAGCAGAAGATGTAAAGATGTCACTATAATTGAAGTCCTTTGTAAGTTTACTGATAAAGAGAAGGTTAAAAGGACTTCGAAGCACGTGTGCTACATACGGTAGGCGAATATATGAATTCAAGGAGCGTGCGCCAAACCCCACAATTAGGATAGTGGATCCATCAGCAACAGCGATGGCTGAGGAGCCGGTATACGAATGGTAGGTTGATAACATACCGGCATTACCGGTGAGATGATCGGATGCACCTGAGTCAAGCATCTAGGTAGGTGGGTGATGGGTGACGCAAGCAATTGAACCACCAATGTGGGCAATAGATGGCAAAGAACCCGGTACAGAGGTGGTCCGATGATCATGAATCGATTAGAACTCAGCCATGGATAGGTCTAGGGTGGGAGGAAGAGCAGCAACTGATGCGAAATCATGTTGGACTGCAGTTTAAACTTGCCAAGGTTGGTGAGATGGGCGGCCATGAAGAACCCAATATCGGTCAATGAGACGACCGAGCTTGCCACAGTACTGACAGAGAGGACGAGGACGGCCCTCCCCACGGCCACAAGTGCCCGAAGAGCATCCACTGCCACGGCCCGGAAGGGCAGAACGATTGATGCTAGGAGTGGGTGGGGGGAGTGCCCAATGAGCTTTTCCAAGACGATAAACCTGTGGAATCTCAAGCGAGGAGGAGCTGGCGAGGATCTTCGTGGTAGTTGTCGCATATTTGGGATCGAGGCCATGGAGAAGGCTGAAGAGGCATAATTGGTCCCTCTGGGCCAAAGCTGCCTCCGATGTCTGAGGAAAGGGCCACAACTCAAGTAACTCATCCCGAAGAGCTTTCCATTCCATGAAGTACGTCAAAAACGGTCGGGTTTGCTGGGGGATGATCAACAGGCGCTGAAAAACGTTTGACACCCGAGCCAAATTATCAGTCTCGGAATACATAAGGTTTAAGGAATCCTAGAGTTCCTTAACCGTATTTGTTGTCCGAGTGACATCCTTGACCAAGCGGTCCATGAAATTGACAAATAAAGCGAAGATCTTGGTGTCAGTAAGCTTCTATGGCCTGTATTTGGGATCTGATGGTGGTGGCGGAGGATTCTCGAGGTGTGAGTCGAGGTCCATGCCAGTGAGTCACATCGATACCGTCTTCCGCCAGATCGAAAATTGGTTGAGTCAAGTCGCTCATCAACCAGGCGAGTGGAGGATCAGTGGAGGCAGAACAGAAGAGTCGGTCATTGGATAGGTTGAAATCCACAGACGAGGGAATGATCAACAGTGCACTGGGGGGGTTCAAATCCTGCCTAAAGTCGGCACGCTGTCCGGCTAGGGCGCACTCTCCGTAGGCGACGCCAGGAGTTGCCGAGAGAGGCAGGGTCAGGAATCGTCGCGGGAGGTGAGGCCGGGAAGTCGTGAGGAGGTGGGGTCGGGAGTCGCCAAGGAGAGCGGAGCAAGGAGGCCGCATCGAAGGTTGTGTCGGGAATTGCCGAGGAAGGCGAGACCGGGAGGCCGCGTCGGAGGCGGAGAAGGGACTCACCGAGGAGGGCTAGACCAAGAGGCGCCGAGAGAGGCAGGGTCGGGACGTCGCAAGGGAGGCAGGGGCCAGGATGCCACGGGAGGGCGAGGTCGGGAGATCGTCGCGGGAGGGCGGGGTCGGGCGTCCGCGGCGGAGGCGGGTTGGGACATGCCGCGGAGGGGTGGAGTCAGGCAACACCGAGAAACCGCAGGGAGGGAGCACCGAGGGTGGAGCTGGGATACGCCGAAGGGGGGGAGGGAGCGAGAAGCGTCGTGGGAGGGCAGGTCGGGAAGCTGCCTGGAGAGTCCCTTCGGGAGGAATGAGGGCGGCGGAAATTATCGGGATTTTTCCTCTCATACCATATAGATGGTGAATTCCCCTTACCTCAAAGTGAGCTGGAGATATTTTTTTATAGATAAATTAAAAGGATTACAAGGTGGAGTAATCCGATGTGGGACTCAAAAATACCCTTTACCCGGAAACACAATAAACGGGATTCAATAATTCTCAAAGGTGCTTTGAAGTATTTATGAGTGGGTTCAACAATTCTCAAAGGTGCTTTGAAGTGTTTATGAGTGGATGAGACTGACTGGAGATGAACTGGAGGTATTCTGGTTTGAACTGCGTGAAATCTGAAAAATCTGGTCAAGTGCAGTAAACCATGAATGCGAATCCAGAGGACGGTTCTAAGTAGCCGAAATTTCACATACGTGAAGGAACTATGTAAGGGAATTCATCACATATCCAAATGTTTGCATACATGTGGATCTGACAGAAGAGTCGGTCATTGGATAGGTTGAAATCCACAGATGAGGGAATGATCAACAGTGCGCTGGGAGGGTTCAGATCCTGCCTAAAGTCGGCACGCTGTCCGGCTAGGGCGCACTCTCCGTAGGTGACGCCAGGAGTTGCCGAGAGAGGCAGGGTCGGGAATCATCGCGGGAGGTGAGGCCGGGAAGTCGTGAGGAGGCGGGGTCGGGAGTCGCCAAGGAGAGCGGGGCAAGGAGGCCGCATCGAAGGTTGTGTCGGGAATTGCCGAGGAAGGCGAGACCGGGAGGCCGCGTCGGAGGCGGAGAAGGGACTCGCCGAGGAGGGCTAGACCAAGAGGCGCCGAGAGAGGCGGGGTCGGGACGTCGCTAGGGAGGCAGGGGCCGGGAGGCCACGGGAGGGCGAGGTCGGGAGATCGTCGTGGGAGGGCGGGGTCGGGCATCCGCGGCGGAGGCGGGTTGGGACGTGCCGCGGAGGGGTGGAGTCAGACGATACCGAGAAACCGCAGGGAGGGAGCACCGAGGGCGGAGCTGGGATACGCCGAAGGGGGGGCGAGAAGCGTCGTGGGAGGGCAGGCCAGGAAGCCCCGCCTGGAGAGTCCCTTCGGGAGGAATGAGGGCGGCGGAAATTATCGGGATTTTTCCTCTGATACCATATAGATGGTGAATTCCCCTTACCTCAAAGTGAGCTGGAGATATTTTTTTATAGATAAATTAAAAGGATTACAAGGTGGAGTAATCCGACGTGGGACTCAGAAATACCCTTTACCCGGAAACACAATAAACGGGATTCAATAATTCTCAAAGGTTCTTTGAAGTATTTATGAGTGGGTTCAACAATTCTCAAAGGTGCTTTGAAGTGTTTATGAGTGGATGAGACTGACTGGAGATGAACGGGAGGTATTCTGGTTTGAACTGCGTGAAATCTGAAAAATCTGGTCAAGTGCAGTAAACCATGAATGCGAATCCAGAGGACGGTTCTAAGTAGCCGAAATTTCACATACGTGAAGGAACTATGTAAGGGAATTCATCACATATCCAAATGTTTGCATACATGTGGATCTGCATAACCAAATTTCGCCACGTAGCCGACTTCTTCCATGTATCCGAATTCAGATCCGTGTACCTGAATGCCAACCACGTAGGCAAGTTGACGGAGGAGCACCACGTATTGGATTCTATAGCATATATCTGAAATTCACGTAGTTGTTTTGTATTGAACATGCACGTAACCAAATTTTTGCTACGTACATGGTGAAAATTTGAGATTTCCTGATTTAGAGAATCTGAAAGAGAAAATTTGATGATGCTTGTGCGGCGCCATCAAGATCGAAACATCATGAAGCTAATTTTAGCCATGATCCAAGCTTTTGAAAAGTTTGAAAATACTGATCTTCATGGCTGAGAAGATGAAGATCAAAGATGAAATAAGAGACTGCATTTTCAAGAATAATGCAGACTTTGAAGAATCAATGCTCAAGTTGTGTTTAACTGTTTTAAATATAACTTGTGGGCTGTGGATGAGCTCCTAAATCTGTGGTAGAGTCTAGGGAAAATATATTTGTTAAATCTGAACTTCTACTAACACCCACGCCGCAAAGAAGAATATCAAGCCGCAAATGTGTTGCTTTATAATGTACAACAGGGATGTTTGAAGTGCGGAATTGATGTGGTGCTTATTTTGAGAAAATGAGGAAGGAAGGAGATCTCAAGGCTGCTGGAACAAACTGGAAGAATCGAGAATACCTGTTAGCTGAGAGAATAATGAGAAAGAAAAAGAGTGGGCACTCTTGTAAATGTACAGGAGACAACCCGAAGGCCCAGAGGCATACCCAATACATGACCTGTAGGTCCAGTCCACTTGAAATGCCCCTCCCCAGCTTCTGCTTCATTGATCACCTAGCTCCCCACCTTGCATTGCTGATCGGCTAGCATTGCCCCGTCCAAAGCTGCACGGTGCCTGGTCCCAATGGCGGCTCTCATACCCTCTCATTCTTCAAATCCCCTTCAACTCTTAAAATAGGGATTATCCATAATAAAATAAAAAAGAAGACCTTCGGGTCATTCGGGTGCTACAGGAGACAATGGTTGAAGAGACAAGGACTCTGAGATCGGGGGAGCATCCCACGTACAGAAAAGGTGGAGCAGTTGAGAAAATTGTGGGGCACCGAATCATATGGGGATTTTCTATTTTTTAAATATAGGGAATAAATGTTGGTGACCTACGTATAAATAAAAAACTATTGAGGGAGAATGAAGCTAGGTGATAGAGAAGCCGAGAGCTGTTGTGCAGCGCTATGCAAAATATTGAAGAACACTCTCGAAGAACAATTAGAAGTGAGCCGATACTGTGCTAAGAAGTTTTGATCATCGGGTATCGAAGCAGAAGTGAGAAGAAGAAGATCCTGCGACAGCCATAGTTGCAGAAGGTTGTAAAGAAGGAAAACAGAGCAAGACCGGCCTGATGTGTATGGTTTTATCTTTTGGTGTTGAAGCACTAGAAGAATGATAAGGAGCTGTTGGGTTTGAAGATCACAGGAGTTCATTGAGTGAGAAGCCAGGTAAGCAGTTTCTATGAAGATCTGTGAAGATGAGCTGTAAATAGGGACCGAGTTGTATGCAGTATATCTAGAAGATCTGCAGGCAATCGAAGACCTTGTGCTGAGTTGAAGGAGATTTATTCTGTGGATGTAGAGACATCCCTGTGCTGATCAAAGATCGACTTTCAAAAAGGAGCGTGAAAGCAACCACTTCCATGTACATGGTGCGAAGTCATAGATCCTGTGTGACTAAGGATATGTAGGGATAACACAATGCGAAGCTGTGATTACAATGTAAATCTGGTTGTGTGGAAGTCCTGTGTGAAACAAGCATTTGTAAGTCCAACGAGACCCTGGTAGTGTAGGTGTGGGAAACACCAAACCCCCTATAGTCACATTGATTGCAGTGGAGAATTCATGATTGGAGTGAATAACCAATCATGGCAAGGAGTAGGACTTTGAGTCGAACTTCGTAAATGCTTTTATTCTTATGCCTTTATTTACTGCATTATAAGGGTGAGGTTGTGAGACACAAGAGTGATTGGATCGAAACTGAACAAGTCTAAGAGGTTAAATTGATTAAGAAAGAATTTGTAAAAGTGACCACTCATTCACTCATCCCCTCTCACTGGTCCATCAGTCCTTTGATCAGAGCAATCTCAGGTTTCCTCCGAAAAGATCTGAATGAAGTGTAGATTTGAGTGTTTGAAGAAGATTCTCATATCAACAAATCTAACTTTGCACCTACGTAAGCAAAAATGGGGGTTTCCTCCAAGTCAGTGAAAAATACGATTAAAAAAGAGGCAAAGAAAAGAAAAGGCATGAAGAATGAAAGGGATCAACCACTAAATGAATTTGATCAAAGCGGTAAGCGCTCATTAGACAAAGCTATTGTCAAAAATCCTTTTGATGATTTTAGTTCAAGTTGTGATTATACATACGAGCTGCTAATCTACTGCGAGGTTGCGGATTACTTGAAGGAAGTTCGCTGTGAAGTAGTCACTCACATATTTCAATTTATTCAGAAGTGTGATGGTGAAAAATCACAGGCTACAAAGCATTAGCTAAACAAATTGGGAGAATAATCACCCACACAAAACTGGTAGAAGCAAAGAGCGAGACAACTACATATTGTAATGAAAAATATACCTTGGTTGTTGAAGAATTGCGAAGGATAGTTTGTGAGAAAGAAGTATTTAAGGCTTCTGTTCCTGAAGTGTTCCATGCAATTGAGAAGTTGCACAAGATGACTGTAATAGGAATTGGGACCCCACAGGCAGCTGGAAAGTATATTCCAGAAGGGGTAAAACGGTCCAGCCAGGGGGAGGTGGTTAGGCACTCAAGGGGACCAGTGTAAGATCCCGGTCTTTTCTGGAGTCATCTCGGCCAAGTTTTCAGGTACTTTTTGATGTTTTTAAGTACCTTTGATTTGGAGTAGTGGTTTTGGATGCGTTTGGGTGAATTTTTAAGTAAAACTAAAGGATAGCAGGCTATGCACGGTTTGCGCACAGTTTGCGCACGGTTTGACAAACCGTGCGACCAAACTGTGCCAACCGTTCAAAGATGGACAGAGGGGTCCGCACGGTTGGCGAACGGTTTGCCAAACCGTGCACCTCTACCTAGGAAACCGTGCACGCGGGTTTTTAATTCCAAAAATCCTTTTTAAAACCACCCGAACCCCCGGGACTCCCATATTTCGACCTTGGCTCGGGCTTGACGAATTCTAGGTGTTTTCAAAGCCTTTCGGAGAGATTCCAAGGTGATCCGAACACCGTTCTTCGAGATTGAAAGCCCGGATTGAAGATTCTATCTCCTCCCGGTAAGTGGATTTCATCCCGATGCATCTCCCGTTCTTTCCTCCATCTTTCTTAAATCTTTTCATGGAAGATCTTCACCGTTTTCTTGGATCTAAACCTATGGATTGAGATATAGATCTAGGATTGCAAATTTAGATCTAGTTTTGCAAGATCATGATGCCTTTGATCTTAATTTTGGTTTAGGGATTTAGATCCGGAGCTTGATTGACGATGTTGTGCTGCTCGGATTTTGGGGATTTCCGTTGGGCTAACTTCCGTCAATAAACCGAGGTAGGTGGTCTAAAACAAACTCTCATAGTCATGATTTATGATATGTGTATGAGTTTGTGATTTCTAGATTCACTTGATGATTGATTTCCTAAATTGGAGTAATTAGGAATGTGGAATTGAATTGAGTTGCCTTGCTGATTTAATTGATAATTGAATCACGGAACAAACGATGGGGGTTGCCCAAATAGATCTTTTGGAGATTTGATTTGGTATTTGAGATATTGTAATTGAGATATTGATTTGATTGCGATAAGATAATTAATTGGGGAAAATTAATTATGGAACTATGTAAGGCTATGTAAGATAATTAATTGTGATAATTAATTATGTGTCATAATGTGATCTAAGATAATTAATTGTGAGAATTAATTATGACTTGTTGATTTGGATAATTAATTGTGAAGAATTAATTATGGAAAGAGAATTGTGTGATTGATTAACTAATTGATGAATTAATTAATGGGTTATATGCTTAGTTAATTGTTGAATTAACTAGTGACCTTTGAAATGTTTAACTAATCGTTGGATTAGTAAATGAATAATGTGGCAAATTTTATGACTGAAAGAATGATTAAATGGCTGAGATTTTGTGATGCTAGGCATGGCGTCCTAGACCGATTAGAAGTTGGGATTTGGACATGGCGTTCCTCCCCAATAGTTATCTAAGCTTGAGATTATGGGGTGCTAGGCATGACGACCTACACCAAATGAGAATTGGAGTGCTAGGCATGACGACCTACACCGAATGAGAATTGGAGTCCGAAACCGATTAGAAGTTGGAACTTAGACATGACGTTCCTCCTCAATGATTTAATCTCTTCCAATTAGTCAATTTGGTTATATTTTCATCATTTTAGTGTTTTTGGTGAATTTTGGGGCTAATTGTGAAAATTGCTTAATTCTGCAAAATTCACAATTTTCTTGAGCATCTGTTTTTCGGGCATAACTTTTATAATTCGAATCCAATTTAAGTGATTACTTTTTTGTAGGTTTTCCTTGCCCGTAGGCTTCATCTTTGTCTTCTAGACCCGGACCCAATTCTCACACAATGGCCAAGAAAAATCAATCAAATGGAGAAATATTTATGGCCGGCATAATGGACCCCATCATATTAAATCAGGCATATCTCATATTACCGACCTTCAAATATTCCAGCAGGTTTCGACAGAGGACTCAAAAGGGACGGTTCACATTAAATTTCATAAATTAAGGTTCTCATTAAGGCATCTTTTGATCGAGTCCAAATGGAGTGGGTGAAACATTGTTTGGCGGCCAGAAAAAAGTAATGTTCATTGATTCGGTCGTATCATTCTTTACACCTATCCAAAGACTTTGAAATTTTGACGGTCGATAGCTAACTTCATTCCAAACATCTTATAAGAAGAGACTTCTGTGAGTTTCGACCGGCTGGTGAGCAGAACAGAAGCAAACTTCTGATGAACGGATTCTGAAGGAGCAAAATTTATGTTCTTTGTTTTCTCTCTTTTGTTATTAGTTTTGTAATGACTTATTCTTCCCTCTTATTCACAATTACCCTTACCATGGTGGGGTAAACTTTTGTGTGATTGGGGAAGGAGAGGTTTTCCTTTTTTTTAATTAATGAGTTCTTGCTATTAATGTTTTAAGATCCTTATCTCTCTTCTGCAAAATCGGTTTCAATTTCTTTTAACAGTTTTTATTATCATGTACGATTGTATTTGATTTTAGATTCTGTTGTTTTTATTTCTTGGGTCAATGATCAATATCTCCCTCCATTAAGTTTTGGTTTATATACGATGGAACAGACCAAAGATTAGTGGTGAAGTACTTGGTGATCACCGATACGTGCGTAAGTAGTGAATATTCTTGCTTGTTTAGGATAAACAAGACCCGATTAGGAATTGCCCAAGTCAATTGGGGGTATTTTCTACAACTCTATCACACATTGGAAGAAGAGTAGACCAATCTAAGATTTTAGTAAGGTTTATCCTCACCATTACTATTTGACCAAGGGAGTGAGAAAAATGATTGTGGATTTTCACTTTTATCGACTCAGCAGAAGAGAATTGGATAAGTTAAACTATGATAGAATTACAATTGAAGAACCAAACCTTACCTGAGCACCATCTTATATAATAGTTTTCAATCACTTGTTTTATAAATTTTATCTTAATTGCTTTGCTTTGTTTAGTTTCTTTCATGTCTTTTCAAAATCAAACAATTTCAAAAACAACCACCACTTCGTTCTCTTATTTTAAGGTGACAGCTTGATTGTTGTGTGCTCCTCTCTGGAGACAACCTAGGTTAATCACTATACTGCATTTTTAACTTAGTAAATAATTGTTTTTAACACACCCCACGACCGGCACGTGTCAGTTGTTTAGACCCTTTAGCCACTAGTCTTGTTTTATAGGGTATTTATTATACCTTTCATTTCCAGTTTTCTCTTCAATGCTCATTTACACCCTATGGGATTTACATCAACCGATGCATCGACCAGAACCCAAACTTGATTTTGATACATGAAATCCATTTCAGAATTCATGGCTTCCTGTCATCTTACAGCTTAAGATCTTTCTACTACCTCTTTGTAGAAAGGAGGTTTATCATTGTCAACGGTTGGAGTTAGCGTCCCACATCGGACTTGTGGTTTTATGTGGTCTTTATTATTCATTATAAAATAACTTCAAGGTCTCCCTTAGAGAGGCGCCTTGGATATTGGGTCCACTCTTTTTATCATTGTACATGGTATCAAAGGAGGTTCACTAAATCCTACCCCCCTCCCTCCCCGTCTCTTTTTTCTCGGCCGACATCGGACTTGTGGTCTTATGTGGTCTTTATTATTCATTATAAAATAACCTCAAGGCCTCCCACGCCTTGGATATTGGGTCCACTCTTTTTATCATTGTACATGGTATCAAAGGAGGTTCAATAAACCCTACCCCCCTCCCTCCCCGTCTCTTTTATTTCTCGGCCGACACCTAAGGATTTTCCCCCGTCGGGGGCGGCAGCTCCCAACCGAATAAGTCGGTCACCCCCTCCGCTGCTCCTCCAAGGCAGCCTCTCATCGTCGGCCTTCCATCTACAGCGCTTCGCTTGTGGCCCTCCCACGCGGTTTCTCCCTCCCAACGTGATACATCCCTGCGCAACATCTCCTTCGGCGACCGTCCCTCCTACTGTGCGATGGCGCACCTCCAGTGCGACAACCCTCCTCTTCCTGTGCGATGTCCCTCCCACACAACTTGTCGTCCCCTCCTCGCATATCTCCCTGCCCAACAGCCCCGAACGGCCCTTCTCCAGCGGCCGCCGGCCCCGCTCGACGGCTCTTTAATGTGCGTCGCCCTCTCTGTGTGATGCCCTCATCTCCAGCGCATCGTCCCGGTTGGCATCTTCCGCCCTTCAGAGGTCCTCACCATCGCCCCTCCGCCATCCAACAGCTTCTGCGACGGGACTCCCCTTCAGTGCTGCACGCGCCCCCCTGTATGATTCAGTCGCACAGCCTCCTTCCGCTTCTCCCAAGGGCTCCATCTTCCCGCCGCTCCAGTCCGGCGACCCTCCTCTCGCTCATCCTTCCTTCCACTGAGTGGCGGCGAAATCTCATCGGCTTTCCCGACGATCCATCGTTCGGCCTCGCCTGTGCGGCTTTCCCGGCACTCCGTTGACCGGCCCCGCCAGTGCAGTTCTCCGGGCACACCATCGTCTGTCCCCTCCTGTGCGACTTCCCCGACACTCCGCCGTCCAGCCCCGCCTGTGCGGCTTCCCCAACACTCCGTCGTTCGACCCCGCCTATGCGGTTTCCCCGGCACTCCGTCGACCGGCCCTGCCTGCCGTTGCGTCCTCATTCCAGCTATTTCTGCTGGTTCTGCATAACGATCGTTGTTCGTTGGTTGGCAATCTTTTTCAGCAGCATCATCTATGAACTTCTTAAGGGGGATCAGCATCCACGACGGTTTATCTGTTCTATTTTGTCTTGTTTTGTCATCAAGCTGGGTATGTCCGGCTTGAGTCTTTTCTTTGTTTTTGCTTTGGTTTCTTTAATTGTGTGTACAAGCTAGGTAAACCTAACTTGAGGGGGAGTGTTGGAGTTTGTGTCCTACATCGGACTTGAGGTCTCATGTGGTCTTTATTATTCATTATAAAATAACCAAGGTCTCCTTTAAAGATGCACCTTGGGTATTGGGTCCACTACTTTTATCATTCTACATCAACCAATAATGAGTCACCATCTTCGGTGACTAGGAAATCATCTCTCTCTGGTTATCTTATCTCTCTAATGCTCCTACACAGTACTTGTGTTTCAAGAACTACTTCTTCCATAAGGACCTGTGAAATATGTTCATGTACCAACTCTTGTGTATCTTGAGCATCAATTTCATCAAAATCAATCTTGCTCCCATTATCCTTTTTGAGGATGAGCACCCTCTCAAGAAAGACAGTTTGTTTGGCGACAGTCACTTTCTTGTCTGGGGGGTTGTATAGGTATTATCTCTTTGTTTCCTTACGATACCGATAAAGATACACTTTGTGCCTCGGGTGCTAGTTTGTTGCCTGAAAAGACCTTAAAAACGCCTCGCAACCTCATACACATGTATGCAACAAAACGGGTTTCTTTCCACTCCATAACTCGAAGGGAATTTTATTTCTGCTTTAGTTGGTACTCAATTTAATGTATATGTCACAGTTTGTAATGGATATCCCCAAAAGGATAATGGAAAATTTGCATAACTCATCATTGACCTTACCATGTCTAGCAAGGTACAATTCCTCCTTTCACTAACACCATTCCACTGTGGCGTGTAAGGTGGAGTGACTTGAGAAAGAATCTCAAACTCCCGTAAAAAGTTGATAAATTGTTTGCTAAGATATTCACCACCTCGATCCGATCAAAGCTTCCTTATCTTCTTTTCAAGTTGATCCTCTACTTCATTCATGAACTCTTTCAATTTGTCAAAGGACTCGGACTTAAACCTCATCAAATAGACATAGTCATATCTATCAAATCGTCAGTATAAGTTATGAAGTAAAAATACCCACCTCTAACTTCTACTGGAAATGGTCCACACACATCATTATGTACCAATCCTAGAAGCTTTGTGACCTTTTCACCATGTCCACCGAATGGTGGTTTTGACGTTTTGCATTGTAAACAAGCATAACATCTATCAAGTGGTTTTAACTCAAAAGAGTCTAAATATCCATCTTAATAGAGCTGTGTCAAATGCTTCTCATTTACATGACCAAGACAGTGATGTCATAGCTGGATGTTATATAAGTCATGTGAACATGATTCATTATCAATTGTTAGTACTTGGTTTTCTTAAGTTAATACATAAAGACCATTATTTAAATGTGTCATCTATGGTATCTTAATAAAAGAAACTTTTATTTCCAAATTTGAAAATAAAACCATCTCATAGTTATTTACGACACACGGCGCACAACAGCAACAAGGGCCCCCGGCACAAAAGCGCACGGCGCGTGGCAATATTAACTTGCGGCACATAGAGGAGATGTATACATATATTGTAAAATGATATAGAGTGGAGACCCAATACCCAAGGCCACTCTCTAAAGGAGGCCTTGAGATTATTTTATAATGAATAATAAAGACCGCATCAGACCGCAAGTCCGATGTGGGATAAAAACTCCAACACTCCCCCTCAAGCTAGGTGTCCCTAACTTGAACACATAAAGAAAAACAAAGCAATCAACAGATGCTGCAAACACTCCCCTCAAGCTGAACATACCCAACTTGGTTACAAAACATGACAAAACAGAAAAGAAATCATTCGCGATTGCAACTCCCCCTCAGTGGCGCGGCAAGTTGTCGGGGCACAACAGAGGAACCGCGCAGGCGGGGCCGGTCGACGGGATGTCGGGAAAGCCGCATAGCCGGGTCAGACAACGGAACATCGGGAAATTCGCATAGACGAGGACGGACAACAGAGCGTCGTGAAAGCCGCACTGGCTGGGCCGAACGACGGAGCACCAGGAAATCCGCACTGGCGAGGCCGGACGACGGAGCGCCAGGAAATCCACACTGTGGGGTCGGTCGTCGAGAAGACGAGAAAGGCGCAGAGGAGCCGCGTTGTAGATCAACGATGCGATGGAGGCGCAGAAGCGAGTTGTCGCAGGAGGCCGCTAAGGAGGGGATGGCCAGGGCGTGGGGGGCAGTCGAAGGAGGAGTTGGAGCGTAGGAAATTCGTCACACGAGAGGTGCGGCCCGCTGGAGATTTCCTCGCACCGGAGAGCGACGGGAGGCGGAGACGAGCCTAGTCACGGGTGGGCGGTAACCCCGGAGGAGCTCACGGAGAACGAGATCTGTGTTGGATTGGTGTTGCCCGATCCGGTTGGGCCGAATGCTTCTGGCCCGCAACTGTCGGTTGGGCCGAATGCTTTCGGCACTGTAGCATATCTGACTATTGTAGCAAAGCTGACCGACCGACACCGACAGACACTGTAGCAATGCGGACTTCGGAGTCAGCAGTACTGTAGCGCTTTTGACTTCTAGCCGACAGCCACTATAGCACATTTGACAAAGGTGGTCGTCGTTCACTGTAGCAACGCGGACTTACTTTTGAATAGTGATCGACTTCTCCATGTTTTATAGCCCATTTGGGGGCTAGGGTTACTACTGAAAAAACCCTCTGTAATTTGTGCTCCCGATATAGTGAAATTTTGCCTCTCCCGTGGACGTAAGGATTATTCCCAAACCACGTAAATCGTTGTGTCCTTGTTGCTTTCTTTCGTTTTCTCGTTTCTGCCGTTGCATCTCCTGACGATTCCGCAACAATCTGGCCGGATTCGATCTGGAGGGCGGGCCGAGCAGAGGGTGCGTCGGAGCTACTTGGGACGGTCAGGATGGAGGGCGGAGAGAAATGTCGCGCGCAAAGAGGGCCCACAAAAGAAGTTTGTCACGGTGGGGAAGAAGGTCGACCGTCAGGAGAAGGCGAAGGCATAGCAGGAGGCGAGGCCGACGTGGATTCAGCGGCGCAAGCAGGGGGGTTGCGTGCAGGGTTCGAAAGTGAGGCGGCGTCGGGAAGCCGCAATAGGAGGCGGAGTCGGGAGTCCACAGAGGGACGTCGTCGGGAGGGAGGAACAGCGTTGGAGGGTTGGGGGCAAAGCACGCACTGGCAACGGAAGGGCGTCGCTAGGGGGCCAGTCGCCCGCGACGGAAGAAGGCCCCGCAGTGTGGCAGAGCCGAGATCGCCCTCGCGATGAGCCGCGGATGGGAGGGGGGCGGCGCTACCGTGAAGGTGGCCAATGGCCTGGGGCCGCCACCCCCCACTGACGGGGGGTCGCTGGAAAACCTAGAGCGAGAAAGGAAAAAATGAGAGGGAGGGCTCGGGTTAGAGAACCTCCTCTAATACCATGTAAAATGATATAGAGTGGAGACCCAATACCCAAGGTTGCTCGCTAAGGGAGGCCTTGAGGTTATTTTATAATGAATAATAAAAACCATATCAGACCACAAGTCTGATGTGGGATGCAGACTCCAACATATATCAACAATAGCAAATAATAAATTATACAACAATTACATAAATATAAAAGATTTGTGTCAATAATTCATATTTCATCCATCACATACATAAAATATGAATGCAAACAAAGATTAAAACATACAGCATTTAATGAGTGGGGTTCTCTCATTATCACTCTCGGAATTAGCAGGAGAGACTTCATCATCACCAAATGATTCTTCCCCACAAGGCATCTCTTGAACATATTCATCTTCTTCACTTTTTCATTCTCAATCTCTTCCTCTTGCACCTCTTCTTCACGCTCCCCATCCACAACACCAAGCAAAAACTCATTACAATCATCAATTTCCTTCAAAGAGATAGGGTCAATGGAGTCTCGTTCATTGAATCTACGCATCAAGGCTCTATTATACTTTATAAAAACCAAGTCATTCAATTTTGTTTGATCAAGCTTCTTTCTCCTTTTTGTGTGAAGATTTTTGTCACAACCTGTCCCCCCGGCCCCGTGTCGTGACTACCCCAAGCCCGTCTTCCATAGGTCAGGGGCTGGCGACTAGCACCAAAGGCGTAAATCCCTAAACTGGGAAGACATTGCCTTTATAACTGAAAACACACAAAACAGAGTACACAGCTGAATACAATACACTAAGCAAAATTGTATAACAAGAGAGTGCTAAAAAGTAAAAGGGGCCGGAAATACAAGCTCAACTGTAAAGTACAAGTACAACTAAAAAAGGACAAAACAGCTGAAAGGTGAAAAGCAGCTCCTGGATCATCCACCACAGATCCTACCTGAAGGGTAGATACAGATAGCCTACTCAGCACTACACGTCCGTCAGTCTCCACCGGGTACCGACTCGTCGTGAGGACCACCTCCGGGTACCGTCCAGTCCTCGTACACTCAACCTCGGTCAGCGTTGTCCGCCGTCTGGATCCAACACAACGAGGTGCGGGCATAGCCTGTGCAGGAGTGAGTATAACGATACTCAGTAGGGACCCCGAGACCCTCAAGGTCTCACAAAATCCAACAAGGATAAACCACAAGGTATGAATCAACACATAACCCCACTTAGGTATATGCTTATACATATACCTAAGTTATCTAGTAATCCATCTCAATCATGAGGAAAAACACAAAGTTACTGACTCAGCTCACACATATACAACTTTTGAAGAGAGATAGAGATGATCAGATGTAGCCACTGAATCATCTATTTTGTCGAACCCACACAGGATCCAGGAACAGAAATTAGAACTGTCGAACCCACACAGGATCCAGGAACAGTTATTCTGTCGAACCCACACAGGATCCAGGAACAGAAGTAAGCACTGTCGAACCCACAGAGGATCCAGGAACAGTAGTCAAAGCTATCGAACCCACACATGATCCAGGAACAGTCGTCAATGATGTCGAACCCACATAGGATCCAGGAACAGTCGTCAGTGCACAGCCAGCCACAGGGTTCCGCACGAAGCATGCTTGATTCCGGGAGGGTCCGCTCCTCAAGCCGAGTGTCGATACATCAACTGCCACGAAGTCCCAAAAAGAAGTATCTCAAATGTCTGTCTCATCAAAGGGGTCTCAACGCAACAGACGACGCTTCAATCGGATGCTCGGTCTGTGAGTTATTAGTCTTTTAATCCCGGGGGCCCGGTTGGATTCGTGTACGATCCAACCTGACCGTATCTCAACTAAACTCCGAACTCCAGTGGGGTATACTCAAAGGGACGGCTACGCTACAAGATTTCCAACGCCGCTGACGGATCGTCAAACGGACGTCCGGCGCCAAAGATATGGCCAAAGAAATTAAAGGGTCGGTAATTGGCCCAGGTCTGATCCGACCCGGTCGGACCGACCCGGTCCGACCCAGGGTCAGGCCCGGCCCATTGGGCGGGCCAGCCTGTTAGGTTTGGCCCAGCCCGCTGGGGCCCGCCCAGTACGCTGCAAGGGCGGTTCGGCCCGGGCTCAGGGCCAGTTCGGCCCAGAGCGTCGCGAAGGCGCGGCTCGGCCCGGAGGGCGCGGCCAGGCCGGTTTGGCCAGGGCGCCGTGAGGGGGGCTGCGGATAGGTTTGGAAGGCCGAGTGGCCGGGAGGCGGTCGGGCAAGGCGCGTCCAGGCGGGCCGACGGGCGGCCGGTTCGGGCAGGGCGCGGCCAGCACAGGCCGGCGCGGTTCGGGCAGGGCGCGGCCAGGCGGGCCGGTTTGGGCGGCCGGGTAGAGCGCAGCCAGGCGGTCCGGCGGCCGTAAGGCGCACAGCCGGGCGGGCCAGCGGCCGAAAGGCGCGCGTCCAGGCAATTCGGCGGTCGGGAGGCGCGCGGCCAAGTGGGTCGACGGCCGGGTAGCGCGCGGCCAAGCGGGCCAACGGCCGGGAGGCGCGCGGCCAGGCGGTTCAGCGGCCAGGCGGGCCGGTGGCTCGGCAAAGCGGGCCTGCGGGTAGCCGAAAGGCCGAGAGGCGCCGGCCGGCGGCAGTGCGGCTAGGGTGGCTCGGTCGGAGGACCGCGGTTCGACCCGGAGCACCGAAGCGCCGCGGGGCGGCGCGGTTCGCGGAGGCCGCGGGTAGCACGGCCTTTGTCGTTGCCCCCTCTGTCGCCTCGTTGCTCATCGCCATGCCGAAAGTTCAACATAAACAAGATCGGCGGAGGGGTCGGGCCATGTTGGTTTGGCCCGCACCCTCCGCGTTTAGGGTGGTATCAATTGGTTCATCAAAAATGTACGATGTGCAACAATTATTTTACAACCACGCAAAGAATTCTTTCTATCCAAAGAAGAGAAAGAGAAAAGGAATAAAACACAAAAGTAAACCCCCTACCTTTGTTCGTCATTCGTCGTTCGTTGACGGAGTCGCGGAAAGTAGACGAAGAACTTCGTCGTTCGTCGTGTACGTCGGACGCTTCCAATCCTGAGCTATGTCGGCTCGTGGAAGACGCTCCACGTCGGTAGGTGTCCGAGGAAGAAGTTCAAAGAGGATCGGCGTTCTTCGTCGGTTGAGCGTTCTTCGTTCTTCATTGAGAGCTTTTCTCCCAAGCTCTCCTATTCCCAAGTTCCACCAAATGAAAAATGCCAACCAAAAGAAATATGTCCCCCAAAAATAATAGATTGTCTATTATTTTAGAATGTTGGATTTAAAATTCAAAATGGACTATTAATTAATTGGCTCCACCCAATTAATGTGAAGGATTAGGGAAAGTTGGCACAAATTAATTAAAGGGGAGTTGAAGAGGCTCCCCTATATTAATTTGGAGCTTTAAAGTTTCTCCACTTTAATGGGGAGTTTCAAGGGGTTAAAAGCCCAAGTGGTCCCCACCAAAATTAACATGAAGAGAAGGTTGGGTTCGGGTGGGCCCCACCACCATAACCTCTCATGGGAGGTTAAGGTGTGGTGGTCCCACCTCCAACTTCCATGAGGAGGTTTTAACCACCAAACATTCACATGGCGGCTCAAATAAAATAAAGTGTCGCTCACTTAATTTTATTATTTTTTTCCATGAAAACTCAAAAACAAACTTTTATTCTCGACCAACTGCCGTCGAGGTGAAAGTCTTCTTAAGCGAATACCGGCACTGCGAGTTCAACGGTGTGCTCGGATTTCAATTATGAGCACCGGTTCAAAAGTTATAAAAATCCGCTCGTACGTTTAACATACCCGAACAAAACTTCAGAAATTGATTCCGGGAACACCGAAGCTCGGAATCAAGCGTCGTCAATTTTCGCAGACTCGTAAAATTCCCATGTATTTAAGAAAAAAAATTCCACGGGATTTCCGGGTCTTTACAATTTTCAAAAACACTCCAATTTCTTTCACAACCTAAAGCACTGCATGCAAAGCACTTTTCTCGCAAAATGTCTCAAGTGTGAAGCCGATGCACCATCAGTTGCCCACCAATCAGTAGGTGCCCTCAATTTCCTATTTCTTATTGCCAAATCAGTGTCAAGAGTTCCCAATGCCTCTATATTTTGTTAAATTTTCAGCAATCTTATCAACCATCACTATATCAGGTGTCAATCTTTGAATGCGTTTAATCAAACTCGTATTTACCTCTTCATCAGCATCAATGTCAGGATGATCGTGGAAGAACTCTGGATTCGAAAAGTAACCTGCAGCATGCAAAGACTGATGAAGTTGCACTTCCCATCTTCGATCAATTATTTTGAAAATCTCTTTATATTTTTCTTCTCTATTGTTTCTTTTGCTCAATCCATGACTTCATATATGTATCCCATCGGAGGCTTTCTTTCCCCATCAACCAAACGAAGCACTTCAACAAGTGGAGCACCCACTTTGAGAGAATAATTGACATTGTTCCAAAAAGAGGCACTTAGAAAAATCAAAACAACATGTTTCCTTTTTCGCCCCTTTGCCCATTTACTTTGATTCCATTCATCATAAATGAGCATCTTCCTCAAATTAGCTTGTTGGGTATACATGCTAGAAAATGTGATCATGGTAGTGGCAAATCTAGTCTTTCCAGGTCTAAGAAGCTCCCTTTGATGAATTGCCACATCAAGTTAACACACCGGCGTGGTTATAAATGAAACCACTAATTGTCACTACCTTCTTCAAAGTTTTAGCAAGCATAGGAATTTTCCAAATATTTTCTAAGATCATGTTAATGCAATGAACGGCGCACGGGGTCCAATACAAATTAGAGTAAGTTGCCTCAAATAATCTTCCTATTAAAAAATAGAAAATAAAAAATAAGCATATTAGTAAATAATAATGCTCATTGAAAAAAAAGTTCAAGAAAATATCAACGTGAGTATTGAGAACAATGATATTTACCGACAAAAACATTATTTGAAACACTGTCAGTGACAACTTGTATCACATTGGACGGTCCAACCTTCTTGAAAAATTTATCCAACAAATCAAACATTTTTGTCCCGCTCTTTACATAAGAATCATCAACCGATTCAATAAAATACTGAGCGCTTTGGACTATTAACCAAAAAAATTATCAACATTCTTCCACTTCGATTTGTCCAACCATCTGCCATGACTGAACATACTTTTCTTGCCGACTCCTCCCTAAATTCCTTCAACATTAAATTTGTATGTTCTAATTCCGTTTTAAGCAAAGAAACTGTTATCTTATGAAAGCTTGAAGGTTTCATACCTGACCCGCATTGTCCCACTGCCTCAACAAATGCCGAAAAACTATCATAACTGAGAGCATTGAAAGAAATTCCAGCATCATACATCCACCTTGCAAACAATTGGCAAGCATGATCTCTTTCTCCTTGTATGCATCCATGACGGTTGTTTGTCTAACATTAGACAATTTTCTTTGTTGTACAACTTCTAGGCTTGGAGTGAAAAATGCATCTAGAACTCTCATTGTCTTGGATACAGGATCATTATTGCTTCCTTTTTTAAAAGAACCAGGTCTTTGTGTCGCGCGACTATTACTTGAAACAGCTTTCCTTTTCTTTCCGCTATCAAATATTGTATGTTCTATACTTTGCACCTCTTCTTCTATAAAATCATCATCAATTGCATATATCTCGTCTATATTCTTTTTTCCCTTCAAAGTCCTTCTATCTTCATCAATTTTTTTTATCTCCTCTCTCACATGTGGCGGACAATTTTGGCATGCAGTAGTGTTCCTATATCCACCGACCAAATGTTGTTTGGCTCTTGTAATACCTCCCTTTATTACTTTTCCACAAATTTTGCATGTTAATGAATTTTTATCTTAAGGATCCGCTAACATGCAATATTGTCGAGCATGGTCTTATTGCCTTACCTTGGACATTTTGAAATAAATCACAATTCCTAAAATATTTAAAACAAACGATTAATATTTTAAACCATATATCTCAAAAAAAACAATAAACAAAAAAATAAAAATAAAACATATCATCAAAAAAATAAAGCGAAGTGCCCTGTCCTGGACAGACAGATGGGACGGACAGCAGTAACCAGAAAAAAAACATAAATAAAATTGAATAAAAAAAATCACTTGGTGGGGTTCGCTTCGCACACAAGGCGTGTCGCGTGCGTGCGCCTGCCCTGGACGAGGAGCTCGGGTAGGTCGTCGTGTTCGGTCAGTTTGGGAAGCGGCTGTCGAGGGAGACGACTAGGTGGCACCGCTCGACTTGGTCCGACAGGGGCTGGGTCACGGCTATCGCGAGAAGAGGATAATGTTGCGCAGTGAGGAGGTCATTGTTCGAGGTATTTTTAATCAGATTATTATGAGTTGGCAGGCCGCAGGTTAAAAAAATGCAAAAAAAACAAACAAGTTGGCGCAGCGATGCGCGCCATGCCACTCGCGCCATTGCACACACCACTGAGCGCCTTTCCAGATGAGCCATGGCGAACTCATGGCATGGTGCTCAGCTTCCTGGCGCGTGCCATTAATAACTATGAACCATCTATATCTAGGCAGGATACAGAAATTATGTTCTTCATAACAGTTGGTACATAATAACAATCTCTTAAAACTGATATTATTCCTGTTGGCAATGAAAGGTGTAGTCTCCAATGGCTAGAGCAGTCAGCCCCACACTATTGGCATCTCACAAATCCACCTCTCTAGCAATCTTTCGAAATCTACTTGGTTCCTACATTAGAATACAGATGTGAACGCCACAAGTTGTATTTAATACCCAATGTGAAGATTACACTCGATAACAAACGCACATTTAGTTTCCCTTACTTCTAGGTAAGTTCCTATTCTAGTGGTCTTGCTTGCCACATGCAAAACATACTGTTTTTTTTCCTTACCCTGCCTCTGGATCTTCCTTTTCTTGGAAGGGCGGTGCTCGGAAGCTTGAGACTTGTTATAAGTCTTAGGGCTATTCGCCTTGTTCTTCTTTTTCTTATTCACCATAAGGACTGCGGGTTTGTCACGCCCCATATCCTTATCCACTTGGCGAATCACAGTAAGAAGTTTCGAAAGACTTATCGTTATTGTTCATGTTATAATTAACAATAAAACTGGAGGACTTCGGTAGTGAGGAAAGTATGAGATCTGTGCGAACTCATCTAAGAATTTAATCTCTAAAATGTCTAAGCGTTCAGTGTCGCCAATAAGCTTGACTACATGAAACTCAGCAGACTCTCCAAGCTTAGTTGTAAGCATTAGAGATCTTTAATCTCTCTTGTCTCGCGTTCTCTTGATTGAGATCCCAAAGGTTTCATGTCCTCATGTCATTTTAGAAGCTCATTGGTCATGGACGATAGCATGAAACACTGAATATTTGTAGCATCGTTCAAATGTTTCTCATAGAGAGACAACTCTTCCTCACTAGTCTCTTCACCAGGCACTTCAGGAATAGGTTCTTCCAGCACATAAAATTTCTTTTCATGGCGAAAGATAACGCGTAAGCGCCTTTGTCACTCTTGGAAATTTGTACCGGTGAGAACGTTATCTTTCTGGATCACGGCAATATGTTTGAAATCATGTTTATTGTTATTTCTACAAATAAGATGAGCAGAGTTTTAATACTTTATCTGATAAAATTTAGACAAATAGATAAATATTATATTTATTAATCTCTCGCTATTTTATCAAAACTCAATAGCCTTCATCATTGACTTTGGAATATCCTGTTGTTCGGACATTCTAGTGGTAAGGATCCATATTCCCCTTCTCATCACCCCGACATTGGTCGATCAAGAAATTTGAAGAGTTTTAGGTAGGCATTCCAAATGTCAACTGCATTAACTCACGGTTCCTTGATCTGTTGAGTGGAACCCCTGATCCTGAAATCCTTAAATTGGATTTCCTCAAGCTTTGTCTCTTAGTTACACCAAGTCCTGCTTTGACAACCCTTGATGTGAACTAAGTTAAATCAACTCAAAACTTCAAGTTAGAATTCCCCAATAATTGAAAGCACCTCAACGGCTATTCAATCACTTTGAACTATGGTTCGGTTTTAACTTCAGTAGTGGGAGGCTATACCGACTTAATATATATAATTGAGAGAAAACACCTTGAACCATTTTATGGTTCGTGTTGCAGCTTTCTACCTGTCCACCTATGTATCTTTCATGGATTGGTTTTGCCTCAGCTCCAAACTTGAACTGCCCCCACTAGCTTGGTAATTTTATCCATTGCATATGCTTTTACTCAAATGCATGTGAGGGGAACCAAAGGATCTGTTAAGAGCTTTACATAAAAGAAACCATGAGAACGCAAACCCTTACATAATGATAGGACAGATGACACGCAGACTAACAATTTAATTTAATAATAAAATAAAATAAACCGATCACATACAAAGGTCTGATCTATGCTCATGATCATCCACATATATGCAACGAATTACGCATTTAATAACATAAACATTCAATTTCAATCGTTCATATTTAAGATAAATCGCGCTCGAACCAATTAATTATCTTCTTTAATCATGCTTGTCAAAACGCGGCGTCGCGGTAGCGATCACGCATGTGCGGTGAAGAGCGGCACTCGACCGCTTCAGGCGGCTGGATCGCGGAGGGAACGCAATCGCGCCACCTCACCCGTGATCCCAACCATCGTGTGACGACTGCGATCTCGGTCGTCGCTGCTGCACGTGTTCTGGCGCCAACAAATGTGCTTTTATTTTTCCCCGTAAGCGGTCAAACCCACTTCGCCCCTGTCCTACCCATCCTATTTCCCCCTCCTCCTGCCGCGACGAAGCCCTCTCTGGTGCGCACACATTTTTTTTTCAGCCGCACCTTCTTCCTCCATTTGTTGTTGCGCACACCCTCCCCACCCCTTCTTCCTCCTCACTGCAGCGAGCTGCAGACTTCTTCTTTCTTCCCTCCGCTGCCACCCGTCTGTGCTTAGCAACTACTGCTTTGCTCCGCACTCTTCCGACAACGCCGACAACCACTAAAAACAATGACAAAGTGACTAGTGCTTTTTATTGGTACTTATTTTTTTGGTGATCCAAACATCTGTCTTTTACCTGTTATTTGTGTCAACCAAATCTCTTAAACCCTCCTTTTTAATATTTCTACCTTCTCTACAGTTATGGATTCATTTTCTCAGTCATCTAGTCATCAATTGCATCAACAACAGTAGAGTCCTTTACACCATTGGTGAAGCCTCGAGAAAAAAAATTAAATATTGCTTGGTAGTGGAATACTTTAAGAGACATCAACAATAAAAAGAAAGTCATATGTGTGTGACATTTGCATGATAGAGACCAATGGTGGTATTACTCTAGCCAAAAAACATCAAATGGGATTATCGGGAAATGTTCAGAAGTGTAGAAAGACTCCTCAAGAAGTGAAAGACAAGCTTCTTGCAACACAATCAAAGCAAAAAAACTGACAAATCAGCATATATGAATGAGATTCATGATATTGATAATGATATGAAGGAAGAGCTGAAGAAATTCATGTCGTTGAGAGTGGAAAAAAAAAAGAAGTTATGAATCAAGTGCAGCATCACGTCCTTTAAGTGGCAACAGAGTGAAAAATGTGAAAGGGTCGTTCGATGCAATGTTTATGGAAGATCCGACAAGAGTAGTCAAGGACGCAAAGCAAACAAGCATTAAAGATGCATGTAGCAAGCAATTAAGAGATCGAACGGTGCAATACATAGAGCGATTTCTTTACACAAATAAAATTTGATTTTAATGTTGTTCGATCGAAAAGCTTTAAGATAATAGTGGAAGCAATTGGACAATATGAAACACATTTGAAAGTTTCAAACTATCACGAGTGTAGGGTTCCTCTTCTTAAAAAAGAGTTAAGAGTATACAAAGCAATTGTTGAAGGGTCATGAAATTGAACGAGATAACTATAGTTGTATGTCTGATGGTTGGACAGACAAGGAAGAACCTTGATCGATTTCTTGGTAAATTGTCCAACCAGTTCCATGTTTATAAAAAGTGTCGATGCATCAAGTTACGTGAAAACGGGAGAAGAAACCCACAATAAGGCCTCTTGTAGAAGTTCTTAGATTGGTTGATAATGAGAAGAAACCCGTAATGGGTTTCATTTATGAGGTTGTGGACAGAGCAAAAGAGACCATTCAAAAGCTTTTCAAGAATGATGAAACCAAGTGTAAGGATATATTTGAGATAATTGATGAAAGATGAAATACTCAGTTGCATCATTCATTGCATGTTGCGGGTTATTATTTGAATCCTCAATTTTTCTATAGAAATTCAAGTATTGAAAGAGATGCAGAGGTAATCAAAGGTGTATATGATTGTATTTAGAGATTGTCTTCTAGCCTGAGGAGGAAGACAAGGCTTGTTTAGAATTGACAACATATAGAAGTGCACAAGGCCTCTTTGGTGGGAAAGATTGCATGCGACAACAGAGTACAATAGCTTCTGATAAGAGTTTATTTTTGTCTTGGGACGAATTGGAGTGCCTTTAAACATGTAAGTAACTTAGTAATTAGTATCAATACTCAAATCACTTTTCTTTCATTTAAACTTAAACTTCGTTAGTGATACTAATGTTTTTTTAATTTTTATAAAACAGATTCATTCTAAAAAGAGAAGTCACCTAAAGCATCAAAGGTTGCAAGACTTGGTGTTCATCAAATACAACCAAACTTTGAAGGACCGGTTTGATTCCAAAGATGTCATTGATCCCATTGTCCTAAAGAATGTTGATGATGATAGTAGTGAGTAGTTTTTAGGACAAATGAATGGTAATGAAGATAGCGTTGAAGATGAATTAGTGTTTGAGGATGATAACACCATGACTTAGGGATTAGTTGAAGAAGCTACCGGGTCGGTGAAACTTTTCATTATACAACGAGGAAAACAAAAGGAGGAGCTACCCATGCTTCAAGTGCAAGCTCTAAAGGAAAAACAGTGATGGTTATTGAAGAAGAAGATGATGAACATGAATCATATGATGATGATGATGGAGAAAAAAATGAAGAGGAGATTTATAAAAGTGATGATAGTGAAAGTGAAGGTGAAGAAGAAATGGAAAATCTTGAAAATGAAGAAGATGATTGAACTTTGGTTGTTCTCGTGCTTCTTGTTAATTGGGTGGGACATGTGTTTGATGCATTATGAATTTATGAATGTTTTTAATTATGAATTTGAATGTGTTTTTACTTTTTTATGTTTTGTGTTTAATTTTTCAACATATATGTGTGTAAAATTCTATAATTTAAATTATTTTAAATGCCCCGCAATTGGATAAAAAAGCGATTGTGATGTGATCCGCATCGCCGCTATCCCGCTATAGGGTCCCCATCGCGTCGCGCCGCGATTCGAGACAGAAAACTATGTCTTTAATTAATCAATTCTTTTATCTTAATTCTCATCCATAAGATTCTCATCCATCATAATTTTGAACAAATTAAATAAATTTATTTAAAACTAACTGGTCTCGCCCAAATTTAAGCGGTCGCTTGTAGTTTAGCTTGGGTTGTCGATTCCTCAGAGACCTAAGTAACCTACGGACACGTACATTCTATGGACTGTTTTTGGATATTAAGTGGTCAACTTTGGGTTGATTTTAGATGGGTTTAAGTGAACACTAAAAGTCTTAAGAGAATTCAAATTATGAAAAGGGCTGATCCTAGGTTATTACAAGGGGTGGATTGGATGCAATCTTTTTTTAAAATATTTCAATTTCTTATATTTGAGATGGGTTCATTAAAGGAGATCAAACAAAATCATCACTTACTGGTTTAATGCCAACACACCCTAATACTAATCACCTATACACTTTAAGGATCAAAGTTTTGAGCACTAGGTAAAATTTTGTATTAGCACTTGAAGTGTGTGACCTTAAATTCAATAAGGATGAAGAGGTTTTAAAATCATTAAATAAAAATCTAATTTAAAAGAAGTGATTATCCATTAATGGAGTGAGAAATAAAATCCAATCCATCCCCTTGCTACTCTCTTGGATCAACCCATAAGTGGGTTAGCCCTCCATTGATCCTATGGTTTCAATGGAAGCGGGAAGTAGACTCATGAGCGGGGAATTGAAGAAGTAAAAAAATGAAATAACGATCACTCTACCGTTGTGTGATAATCTCACAAGGGTTGGTGTGAACAAGTTCACACCTTGAACCAACGGTATCAAAGTGATATAAATAACAACAGAATAAGAGGAGAAGAAAAACTTTTATTAAGAAACTAAAGTGAATTGAACAACTTACATGTGAAAGACAAACTTGAGATAACAAAATCGCAGCATAACATTACAATGAAAGGAAGCTCAAAAGATGATAAACTCCACCACCACTGCCTTAAATAGGCATTTTGGGAGCCTTGGGTCGAGCCTCCAACAGTACAAAGCATCTCACTTGATTACGGTAGGTCTAGGGTGGTGGAAAGTAAGGGAGAGTGGATTTCTTTATCCTTGACTCGAAATAGCGTCCAGCTTGCATCCATTGAACAGACGCGCCTAGATGGCCTTCTAGATGGCCGAATTAGAGTGGGCCATAGAAGACAAAGTGAAGCTCCGAATGTCTCCTAGCTCTCTGTAAAATATCACCCCAAATGAATTTGTGGTTTCCGAGATATGATTAAATTGGTGGGTTGTTTTTCTGGGCCGCAGAATCTGGCCCAGAATTTTATCTCTAACTTGGGCTGCCTGAATAACCACAATGGAGGCCGAATTAGCACTGGATCCTGAAGAATTATATGTTCCTCTATATGTTTTCTATCATCTCAAGAAATTTTGGCTCCAGTGGGTATGTATTGTGGGCCCCACATTCTCATCAGTGGGCTGGTGTCCAATCTGCCTTCTCCAAAATTGTTTCTTTTCATCACCAAATATCCCCATCATCCTTTATGAATCCTCTATTTATCCCTGAATGAAAAATATTCATATTGAAGTGTAGATCCATTTCCCAAAATATCAAATTTAAATATAGATAATTACATTCCTTAAAATCAGATGAATCATTGGGCCTAAATTGGTGTACATTAGGCATGAAGTGCACAAATGATGAGAATGGATGTTCAAAATTAAAATTCACTAACTTAGGCCCATAAGATCAAAATTGAACATTTAATACCATTAAAATGTAATTAAAATATGTATTTTTATTGGCTAATCAGTAACTATGTACAAAAATGTACCTGGAGACAACACGGTGAGTACCTGTTCAAACTACCCAGCATGTATTATATTCGTATACTGTTTACTCACGCGACATCTAATATACACCACTTATCACGTAATGTCGCGGCGTGTACTATCAAATTAATGACCGCACGAAACACGAGGTATTTACGTAGCGTGTACTATTTAGATGTGCGTAGTGTAATAACTGTATTACGACTTATACATGATACGTTGTTCCAAACATTACCCAGAAAATTAATTAGACATTTAATATACATATATAAAACTCATCACACGGTGTGTACTATCAACTTAATGACCACAAGGAACACATGTTGATAAAGTTTAAGCAGTATCATAAATTAATTTTTGATTGTGTGTAATTTGGTAAAAAAAACGACGTGTACATTTTAGATGCACGTCATGTATTATTCTCACCATTTATCCGCGGCACGCGCTTAGGAACTCAGCGTGTAACCGTGCCATAAAAAATATGGGAGTATACGTCGTGTACATAGGCTACACGACATGTGGTCTCTGAGTTACAGGATCACCAGTCATGTAGATCATGTGAGAGAATACACGGCCCGTCTGTAACTAATGGACTACACGTTATTTACAGAAGTTACACGGCGTGTACTCCAACTGACTGTGCACCAGGCTAGTCCGGTCAACATGCAGTGTGTAATTAAAGACACCATGTAATAAATGCACACATTTTGAATTAATTCCGAATTAATTCTTGGTGCATTGAACGCAAGTACACGGCATGTACCAACGGGCCACACGTGTACTCTGATGTTATCCGGTCAGATTCCTCGGCACCTCTGGATGAGTTCTTCGAATGTAATTCGTTCATAAAATTAATCGATTTGATTATATTTGCAAGAAACTAAGAGAAAGAAAACAGATCTTGCAATTCGGATTACAAAACGATTAAACTGGAATTGAAAACTAATGACAAATGCAAGTACACGGCGTTTAGATGCAAGTCATGTATTATTCTCACCATTTATCCGCGGCACGCGCTGAGAAACTCAGCGTGTAACCGTGCCATAAAAAATATGGGAGTACACGTCGTGTACATGGGCTACACGACATGTGGTCTCTGAGTTACATGATCACCAGTCATGTAGATCATGTGAGAGAATACACTGCCCGTCTGTAACTAATGGACTACACGTTATGTACAGAAGTCACATGGCGTGTACTCCAACTGACTGTGCACCAGGCTAGTCCGATCAACATGCGGTGTGTAATTAAAGACACCGTGTAATAAATGCACACATTTTGAATTAATTCTAAGTTCATTCTTGGTGCATTGAACGCAAATACACGGCGTGTACCAACGGGCCACACGTGTACTCTGATGTTATCCGGTCAGATTCCTCGGCACCTCCGGATGAGTTCTTCGAATGTAATTCGTTCATAAAATTAATCGATTTGATTATATTTGCAAGAAACTAAGAGAAAGAAAACAGATCTTGCAATTCGGATTACAAAACGATTAAACTGTAATTGAAAACTAATGAAAAATGTGTTAATCGATCAACAATATTTAAATAATTATAAATAATTATACGACCCCTCTGATACCACTTGAAGGTTCCGTACGCAGCGAAAGCACCGGATCGGGCATACCCAACTCGGATTTTTGTCGTAATCGATGATTAATCCGAGATTCACACAACGATAAACGTCGTGATCAACGAAATTAAATAAAAAATATTGACAAGAGGAAACACCGAAACCAAAGCGCAGGATCATCAAATATTATTTATAATTAATTTAAGCAATCAAATAATTACCTTGTGAGGAATTCTTTCTTCATTGATGGATTTGACAACGTCTCTACATTGTATCGTCGTTGCATTGCTGAAATCAAGAATAGATTCCCTCTGGCAGTGATTCACACGTGTTCCACGAACCTCCAAACGTCATCGTAGAAATCTTCAGGTGCCAGCACGACAGATCCTAATGCTTGGGTCGTTCGCCTTTAATCGCCCCGAAAATCGCTTCAATGAAGGGTTTTTTTCGATCTCTCTATACTTGAAAGTGGTGATGGGGGAGGATCGCTCTCCGTTCTTGAAAGCGTTCTGGAAAAGGGAGCTCTCTAGGACTTTGAGAGGATTCTCTCTGGATCTCGTTATGCACAACCAAAAATGATATTGACTATATAAATTCATGACCATGGTATTCTGTAGGCAAGTTCGATTTCCAGAAAATCAAAGAAAGAGACATCGAGCATATAGATTGATGACACCGAGCATATAGATTGATGACACCAACATGCAACCTGATTGATTAGAGATATCGCGATAAAGAGATTATATTACACTGTAAGCACCCGTATGTGGTTTTATGTCGTTGCAACATTAACTTCTTTCTTTATGAGTGTTTTGGCGTGTTGTTAGACGTTAACCTTGAACTTTGTGTTGTTTCGCCTAATACCCCTAAGAACGAGTCCTAGAACAAAAGGAACAAATCTTTTCTCGCATTATTTAGAAATGAAATATTACTCATGACGTACCCAACCTATCATACCTCGCCACGAACATATGTCGTCACGGTTTTCATCAATACATCAAAATACACGACTTATAATATTTATTAATAATAATCTTAAAGTCTAAGGATCAATACACTGGATATTACTAAGGGCGTACACTCTGAAAAGGAACATTAAAGTCATATGAGTCTCCTCCCCTGATAGTTTATATCATTTGTGTCCCTCAAATGATTTCATTCGGCTATAAAACATATATTTAATAATACTGTCATGGCACTTCTGGGTTTTTATTATAACGGGGAATTGCAATGGTTTTTCAGTGCGACAGCTACTCTTAAGACATTATCACATATTATGTTACGCGAAAGAAATATCATGATGTGATAAGAAGTTTATTAATATTCAAAACAATGAATACAAGTTATCATAAAGTACACAGAATTTGGTTCTAAAGCACCAACTCCAACAGGAACATCAGGCTGGACAGGTTCTAAGGGCAACCCTTTACTTATGACGATTGTTGACATGATCCTCATTTCCATGACAAGTGTTGAAGTTTGAGAAGTACTGTCTACAACAGTTTAGGAAGGTTGGAAGTGTTGGTTAAGTGAACAACCTGAATTAGTTGTAGTTATCAGGTGTTAAAAGCTAGCATAATAAGAAGTTAAAGTGATAGAGTTGTGGAGAATCCATCCCTGTGTACCTGTGAATGTAGCCGTTGAAATCTGTGTGGAACAAGATTTGGATGAAGTTTTATAAAGGCTGAGTTAGAAGCTGGGAATGTGAAGGTAGTGAAGTTTTTGAAACATATCCAAAGGTGAGTATACATGCTGAATGAGTTCTTAGGAATTGTTTTGAAGGTTTGAAAAGTTTGATAAATTCACTAAGGTGTTTTGAAGTGTTTATGAGTGGATAAGAATGGCTGGAGATTGACTGGAGGGGTTGTGGTTTGAACTGCTTGAAATCTGAAAAATCTGGCTAAGTGCAGTAAACCACGTATGTGAATCCAAAGGACGGTTCTACATTGCTGAAATTTCAAATACATGAAGGAACCACGTAAGGGAATTCTCTGTGTATCCAAATGTTTAAATACGTGAGGATCTGCGTAACCGAATTTCGCCGCGTAGCCGACTTCTACCATGTATCTGAATTCAGATGCACGTGCCAGAATGCGAACCACGTAGGTGAATTGACCGAGGAGCACCGCGTATACAACTTTGGATACATGAAGCACCACATATGGGATTTTGTGGCGTATCTGAAATTCACGTATCCGTTTTGTACCGAACATCAACATAACCAAATTTTTGCTACGTACTTGGTGAAGATTTGAGATTTTCAGATTTAGAGAATCTGAAGGAGAATATCTGATGATGCTTGTGTTTTGCATTCAAGATCGAAACATCATGAAACTAATTTTAGTCATAATCTAAACTTGTAAAAAGTTTAAGAATACCGATCTTCAAGGCTGAGAAGATGAAGATCGAAGCAGAAATAAGAGATTTCATTTTCAAGAATAATGCAGACTTTGAAGAAGAATCAATGCTCAGGTGGTGCATCACTGTTTTAAATATAACTTCTGAGTTTTGTATGAGTTTCTAAAGTTGTGGTAGAGTCTACGGAAAATATATTTGTTAAATCTGAACTTCTACAAACTCCCGTGCCGCAAAGAAGAATTCCAATCCTCAAATGTGTTGTTATATATTCTATATATGTACAACAAGGACGTTTGAAGTGCCGAATTGTTGTGGTGTTTATTTTGAGAAAATGAGGAAGAAAGGAAGGAGATATTGAGGCCACTAAAACGAGTTGGAAGAATCGAGAGTACCTATTGGCTGAGAGAAACATGAGAAAGAAAAAGTGAGGGCACTCTTTTAAATGTATACGAGACAGTGGTTGATAGAGGATAAATGTTAGTGACCTTGTAAATATAGAGAATAAATGTTAGTGACCTACGTGTAAATAAAAAAATATGGAGAGAGAGCGAAGCTCGGTGATAGAGGAGCCGAGAGCTGTCGTGCGGTGCAGCGCAAAATATTGAAGAACACTCTCGAAGAACAAGTAAAAGTTAGCCGATATTGTGCTGAGAAGTTTTGATCATCAGGGTATCAAAGCAGAAGTGAGGAGAAGAGGATCCTACAACAGCCATTGTTGCAGAAGCTTGAGAAGAAGGAAAACAGAGCAAGGATGGCCTGTTGTGTATGGTTTTAACTTTTGGTGTCGAAGCACTTGAAGAATGATGAGGAGATGTAGGGTTTGAAGATCACAGAGCTCATTGAGTGAGAAGCCAGGTAAGCAATTTCTATGAAGATTTGTGAAGTCAGCTATAAACACGGACCGAATTGTATACAATATATCTAGAAGATCTGCTGGCAGTCGAAGACCTTGTGCTGAGTTGATGGAGATTTATTCTGTGGATGCAGAGACATGTCTGTGCTGATCAGAGATCAACGTCCAAAGAGCGTGAAAACAACCACTTCTATATAAATGGTGTGAAACCATAAATCCTGTGACTCAGAATATGCAGGGATAGCACATCATGAAGCTACGATTACAGTGTGAAGCTGGTTGTGTGGAAATCATGTGTGAAGCAGGCATTTGTAAGTCTAGTAAGACTGCGGCGATGCAGGTGTGGGAAACACTGAGCTCATTGTAGTAACATAGATTATAGTGATGAATCCACGATTGGGGAAAATAACCAATCATGGAAAATAGTAGGCCTTTGAGTTGAAGCTTGTAAATGATTGTGTTCTTCTGCCTTATTTACTGCATTATCCAGATGAGTTTGTGAGATAGAAGAGTGAGTGGATCAAGAGTGAACAAGTTTAGGAGGTTAAATTGATTTAAGAAATAATTTGTAAAAGTGGTCACTGATTCACTCCTCTCCTCAATAGGTGGTCTGTCAATTAGTCATTTGGGCATTTCATGCACAACAATTTTTAACGTAGAAGAAAAACAATGCCACAGTACACTCTTTTTTTAAACAATATTCTAAAAACTGAAAGAAAAAAATATTTCAATTTAAATTTAAGAATGAGAAAAATCATCAACATTTAAATCTTTAATTAAAATCCATTACAAAAATTTATTGAATAACAGGAATTTTAATTCAAATTTAATAATGAGAAATTTGAACTGCTTGCGTTGTGTGTGCATTTTTTTTATGGTTTAACAATAACCAATTAATAGTAGAGAAAGAGAGAAATTTTAAAAAAAATAATATAATTTTGAAAAATAGGGTTCGAACCTCCTGTGTGAGAGGCTGGCATGGGTGGAGTCACCGGAGGAGGCGGCGGCCCTAGCGGCAACGAGGGTTATCGGGGATAAGGGCGAGGGCGCTGGAAGCATTGTCTGGGTTCGTCGGAGGGTGTTGGACGTCAGGGGCATGGAAGTCGACCGACGTAGGGCGTTTCGGGAGGCAGCTTCTTCTGAGGTGGAGAGGTGGAGAGGTGTTGGGGGAGCAGGTCACGCGCTTTCTGGGTCGGCGGAGCGAATGCAAAAAATAATATTTCTAGTTGTGCTGATTTAATATTACTAATTTATATATTTTTCACGTAGTTTGTTTCAAAACCCACCAATAATATTAACACCGCATTTTCCAAATCGGTTTAAAGCACTTTTGTTACGTTGGCTTTTAAAATTGACAATAAAAATAAATATTTTTTACATCATAATATTTAATGTGGGTTAACATGTGACATGAAAAAAACCAATATAAAAACATGTTTTTATATTGGAAGTTAAGGTAGAAAACAAAATTTGCTTTATTCAAAGTCGACCGTCAAACACCCGAACATCATACAATATATGAAACTCATATAAAATAAAGAAAAAATTTAGGAATTGGCTAACCTGTAGTGGTAGGAGGCTCCCCATCCAATATCATCAGATGAATCGTGCATGATCGTCTAAACTCCCCTGAAGAAACAGAAACCCTTCAATTTAGGTATTTATAACAAATCATCAATATGTAGTGAGGAAAACTAGGTATTGGAGGTCATATGTGGTTAGCCACACATTTTCGCCCCTAATGCAACACATGATGACCAATTCCACCTAGATTTGAAGAAGTGGGCGCTAAAATCTTTGAAGGGAAGGGGACCGCCGCCCTATTGTACATGGGAAACAAAGGGGTCAAATGATTGTATTAAATGAATGGAGAAGGGTCAAAAATACAATATACCCCCTCTAATTTGGGGGTCGGGATCACCACTTGAACTCCAGTGGCCCCCACTAGAATTTTGATAGTCTATTGAGGTCTCAGTGCTAACCACAATGTAACACCCAAAAATTTTATGAAATATATTTTTTCAAATAAATTTAATTTATTTAATAGTTGGTGTTATACGCAACATCGAATTTAAACGAACCGTTATATACTATTAAAATATTATTACTTAAAGTGATAGTTATCACCTAGCCGTTAGATAGACGGGTATGAATATGAATAACTAAATTACAAAATGTCATTCTCTTAATTCTAAATATCTCTTATGTTTCCACGTAAGGAAAAAAAAACAAGTTATGAATGAATCTAAGTATCTATTTTGAGCTTAATGAAATTATCTTCATGGTAGAAATTTATTTATAATTTTTAGTAATTATATAATTACCTTAAATTCTTATGTAACACAAATGCAATATTTCTCCAATTCAAAAAAACTATAATAAATGATTTTAAAAATATTAAAAGTAATATAATTTGAGTGAGTTAAGGTGTGCCACAAATTTTGTAGATGATTATGACATATAAGTGTTATGTTAAAGAATTAGATTCAAATTCCAAGTTTGTCTTTTTATCTTTTAAGTCGAATTAAAAGAACAATGTCTACATTGGTAATGATGATATTTTATGGAAATAATATTTTATTAAATTACTTAAAAATCATAAAAATATTAAAAGTGGACAAGGGAGATAAGATATGGTCGACAATGTCATCCCATGCCCATTTATAGGTCATTTGAAACCATTTGGCTTGAGAATGCCTTTAATATATTTGAATTTTTAAGAAATTCTAAGGGTGCTCATCCCCTCAATTATAAAAGGGCACCCCTCCATTCTCTTTTTCACACCACTTCGAGTCTTATAGCTCGACCAAACTCTGTCAAGTTCTATTCTCCACTCTTCTAGCCACATTTAAGAGGTGTTGGTCTTCCCAAAAGACCAACCCTGGAGCTCTTAAGAGGAGATCTAAAGGAGTTATTTCAAAAAAGAGGTAATTGCCTTAATCAATCACTTTCTATTTAATTATTATTTTGCCTCCTTTAAATCTGTTATATTCTTCATAAAATAATAATTTCAATATGTTCAATATACTGAAATGTTATTATGATTATGAAACCACCTCTATTCACCCTCTTTCCATCAAATGGGAATTGAAAATATCGTTCATACGTACGTATGACTTACCATATCTACATAGTGATATATTTCACTTCTCATCACCATGTTTAATGGATGAGTATTATGATTGGTTTAATGTTCATATATTATAATTATGACATAATTATACTTCTAGAATGATAATATCATATCTACCTTCTTACCTTCCAAACTGTTGGAAAACGATAATGTTGATTGTGCATATATTTGGACTACAACCTCCACGAAGCGATGTGATTCATTTTTCATTTTTTGTTTTATTTGGATGATAATAATGATAGATTTAATGAATATATATGATATATATATGATATATATATGATATAATAATGATTATGTAATAGTGAGTTATTATTTACCTTTATTTTATTCCATCCGTCAAAAAATGGAAACAACGTTAATGCGTACGTACGACCTGCCGTCTCCATGAACAGTGTAATTCACTTTTCTATCTCTACCTTTTATGAATGACTCTAAACATGAATATAATGAATATATATGATATTTATATCATTATTAACATTCTATAGATGATGGAACTATGGTAAAAATACAAGGACCAAAACTATTGAACCAAAACATAAATGAAAAACGAAGCATATATCACCCAGAATAGTAATTTTAATAAAGAAGTGATAACAAACAGGTGATAAAAGGTTATAAGTAAATCATATATGGTATGATATATATGAGTCTAATTTTTTAATAGATGTAGAACAAATCTATATTTATTATATAGGAGGTTCCAACGTGTACAAAGAAAGTCAGACCTAAGGTAAGAGATTTTTGTCTCGCTTTTATTTATATGAGACATATGTCATATTCACCGCTTATTTCTTTTACGTTGTGTATATTGTAACATCCCATATTTTCTTATGAGGTACGAATCCTTTAAATTTCATTTTAAACCTTTCATTTCAAACTAATGGAAGTACCTTAGGGCTTGAGCAAGGGTTTGGAAGTGTCTGGGGTTTGTTTGGAGCTCAGAGATTCGGTTCTTGGAGAAACAACATGGGGTGCACAGATGACGAACATTTAGTAGTTACCGTGTGGATCAACTCTGTGACCTATATATATAGTAGGATAGTTTGGTAAACCGTGCAAGGGAGGCCACATGGCCTTGTGAGAAACTGTAGAAAAAATGCACAGGGGAACCGCATGGGTCATGCACGACTAGCCAAATCATGCGCCTAGCCCACACACTTAGTGCCACTTCTGCAGTAAGCTTGCACAGTTGGTGCACAATTTGGCCAAACTGTGTGGGAAAACTATGCACCCCCATTAAAAGGGTGAATGTACCCCTTTCCATCCTTATTAAAATTAAAACCTCTATTCTTTTATTTTTTTCTCCAGTAGTCGACCACGTTGAGAGTTCCATCTTCCCTCTCCCTAGGCATTGAAACATCTCCTTTGTCCAGACTCCGATCAGACTATCATATATCGCGTTGGTTATCTAATAATAAGTTCTTCGATCCTCTTCCCTACTTTCTTCATTTATCTCGCCCTCACAAATTCTATTTCCAGGTGAGATAATATGCCCTATTTCTAGGGAATTTGTCTATTTCATTGATTTCTTTTGCTCTAACTGAGATTAAAGGCTAACACTAGATGAGGAGTCATCTACCACCATAAGGAAGGTGGCCTGGTAATTTTTTCTAAAGCCAGGTTGTTTTATATCATGTTCCATCATGAAGCACACTAGACTTTCCATGTGTTGCCTTAAAACTATAATTTTCCTTATTTAAAATTTCAACCTTGTTAGATGAACCACTATAGACCCTTATTTATTTTTGGAGGTCACCCACCTCAACAAGTTCCACCCCCTTTGGGTGTGCTCATTAAATACCCTTGACTTCTTAAATGTTAATATGGTTAAGCCACCTTTTAAGTGGTGTTGGTTTCCCCCCAAATTGATTGGCTCAACGTAATTAAATGGAAAGTGAGTGGCAAGACCATGCCACATGACCCTCATATGAGTAATGAATTGTGCCCTTGGTTAAATGGAATGTTAAATGGTTGGAAAAAATCTTTGGATTTTGTTAAAGCATTACATACATGATGTATCATTATTATTATATCTCGCCCATGTATAATGGATGTTGAGACACGGTTATGGATAGTGTTGGACATGACACTACACGCTCCCTTGATGTGTGATGTTGGGAATGACATTTCACATCATTTATTGAATGACAAACATGATGTTTCACATTCATCTGAAGGTTATTGGAAATGTTGTTTCACTTCGCTCATTGGGTTGATGGATACGATGACATATGTATCACTAATCGAATGCTTGGGCTAGTACCCTATTTATAGAATGAGACACTTATGTCTAAGCATGGACACTCACTACTGGAATGGTGGGATATACCAACAGCTTCATGCCAACGGTTTGAGAAAACCGTTGGCATAGTTCATTTTTCCCAACGGTTTAAGGAAACCGTTGGGAAATCTTCCATTAGAACACTTTTTCCCAACAGTTTCCTTAAACCGTTGGGAAATCTCTATTTTTAACATCCTTTACCAACGGTTATACAAAACTGTTGGTAAAGAATACCTTTTCCAACGGTTTTTTAAAACCGTTGGGAAAGTTTTCCTCCAAATACAAAGAACTGCCAATTCCCTGTCCGCGCGCGACTGCCCAAGCTCACTGTCTCTCTCGAAGGTATCTCATTACCCACTTTCCGAAACTCCTTCCATCCTCCTCAATCAACACTTTTCTTGTTCTGCACTGCAAATCGGTAAGTCGGTAAGTGATATCTTGGTTTTGTTGTTATGATTCTATGATTTTTTGTTTTCTGTTTTGATTTGGATTTATTAATGTATGAATTTTTGTTTTATGTTTTGATTTGGATGAATTTATGTTTCAATTTGGGGTGGGGGAGGGTGTTCAGATGGGGTGGGGGAGGATGTCGAGGGCTATCCAAGTGGGGTGGGGGAGGCACTACTGGAAATGCAGGCTTTCCCAACGGTTCTGAACCATTGGGAAAGCCTGCAGAACCGTTGGTATACCTTATACCAACGGTTCTACAAACCGTTGGGAAGTAAGCCGTTGGGAAAGCTTTTCCCAACGGTTTACACTGAACCGTTGGGATAGGTTAGAAAAAATGAACCTATCCCAACGGTTTGGCACAACCGTTGGGATAGTTTTTCCCAACGGTTCAAAAACCGTTGGGAAAACCCAACCAGATGAATTCTTTCCCAACGGTTTTAGAAACCGTTGGGAAAATATTTTTACCAACGGTTCATAGAGAACCATTGGTAAAAAAAACTCAGAATTCTATGCCAACGGTTTGAAATCGTTGGCATAGCCTATGCTGTGCAAATTGCACAGCAGGCTGCAATTTGCACAGTAGCCACAGAGCAGGGTGTCCATTCCCTCTCCTTTCCAATTCCATCTCATTTCCAATCATTTCCAATTATTCTACCTGCAATAAACAAACACATACATATACAATTATTGTACCTGCGATAACCAACTAACACATACATATAGAGAACAAATTCATACACATTTAACATATAATGCATCTTGGAACTATACACATCCAGAATTAAATCAGAATTCATAACGTAATTATAAACATACATAATTCATTTAGAATTCAATTTAAAATTTAGATTAAAATTATATGTGGAATCCGGAATTCAATTCAAAATTTGATCGGTTTTTCGTATATCATATGTTTTTACTAGAAATGATGTCCATTTTAAACAAAATACATACACCTGGAGTGATACCGGCCAGAGTCATGTGGTGCCAGCCACATCGCGCCTCAGATTGAGGCTGGGTTGACTCGTATACATCACATATGACTCATGGATCGTTGATCTAAAGTTTCAATAGAATCCGAATGATTTTAGTCGGTTTTCTGTATGTCAGTTGTTGTTTTCACTAAAAATGATGTCCTTCTGAAACAAAAGAGAAACTTTTAGTGGTGCCGGCCACACCGAGTCTCGGATTGAGGCGGGGTTGACTCGTACACGTCACATATGACCCATGGATCGTTGTCCTAAAGAAACAACACATTCCGAATGCGTTTGGTCGGTTTTCCGTATGTCAGTTGTTGTTTTCACATAAAATTAAGTCCATTTTAAACAATAAAGACACTTTGAGTGGTGTCGGCCACACCGAGCCTCGGATTGAGGCGGGGTTGACTCGTACACGTCATATATGACCCATGGATCGTTGTGCTAAAGTATCAACACAATCAGAATCCGTTTGTTCGGTTTTCCATATGTATTTAAAATGTTGTCCATTTTAAACATTAGAAACACTTTGGGTGGTGTCGGCCACACTGCGACTCGGATTGAGGCGCGGTTGACTCGTACACGTCACATATGACCCATAAATCGTTTTCCTAAAGTTTCAATAGAATCCGAAAGCATTTGGTCGGTTTTCCGTATGTCAGTTGTTGTTTTCACTTAACATGAAATCCATTTTAAAATAAAGAGAGACACTTTGAGTGGTGTCGGCCAGATCGGGCCTCGGATTGAGGCGGGGTTGACTCGTACACATCACAATTGACACAAGGATCATTTTCCTACAGTATCAACACAATCCGAATGCGTTTGGTCGTTTTCCGTATGTCAGTTGTACTTTTCACTTAAAATGTTATCCATTTCAAACAAAAGTGAGACACTTCAAATAGTGTCGGCCACACCGCGCCTCGGATTGAACCGGGGTTGACTCGTACACGTCACATATGACTCATGGATCGTTGTGCTAAAGTATCAACACAATCTGAATCCGTTTGGTCGGTTTTCCGTATGTACTTAAAATGTTGTCCATTTTAATTATACGAGACACTTTGGATGGTGCCGGCCACACTGCGACTCGGATTGAGGCGCGGTTGACTCGTCCACGTCACATATGACCCATGGATCGTTGTCCTAAAGTTTCAACAGAATCCGAATGTGTTTGGTCAGTTTTCCGTATGTCAGTTTTTGTTTTCACATAACATGAAGTCCATTTTAAACTAAAGAGACACTTTGAGTGGTGTCGGCCACACCGGGCCTCGGATTAAGGCGGGGTTGACTCGTACACTTCACAATTGACCCAAAGATCATTTTCCTAAAGTATCAACACAATTTGAATGCGTTTGGTCGGTTTTTCGTATGTCAGTTTTACTGTTCACTTAAAATGTTATCTATTTCAAACAAAAGTGAGACACTTCAAATGGTGTCGGCCACACCGCGTCTCGGATTGAGCCGGGGTTGACTCGTACACGTCACAAATGACCCATGGATCGTTGTGATAAAAGATCAACAGAATCCGAATGCGTTTGGTTGGTTTTCCGTAGGTCAGTTGTTCTTTTTACTTAAAATCGCATCCATTTTAAACAAAAGAGACACAGTTAGAGTGATACTAGCCACACCGCGCCTCGGATTTAAACGGGGTTGACTCATACACGTCACAAATGACCCAAGAATCATTGTCCTAAAGTATCAACACAATCTGAATGCGTTTGGTCGGTTTTCCGTATGTTAGTTGTACTTTTCAATTAAAATGTTTTCCATTTCAAACAAAAGTGAGACACTTCGAATGGTGTCGGCCACACCGCGCCTCGGATTGAATCGGGGTTGACTCGTACATGGCACATATGACTCATGGAACGTTGTCCTAAAGCATCAACACATTCCGAATTCGTTTGGTCCGTTTTCCATATGTCAATTGTTGTTTTCACTTAAAATCATGTCCATTTTAAACAATAGAGAGACACTTTGAGTGGTGTCGGCCACACCGCGCCTCGAATTGAGGCGGGGTTGACTCGTACACGTCACATATGACCCATGGATCGTTGTGCTAAAGTATAAACACAATCAGAATCCGTTTGGTCGGTTTTCCGTATGTACTTAAAATGTTGTCTATTTTAAACAAAAGAAAGACACTTAGAGTGATCCCGGTCACACCGTGCCTCGGATTGAGGCGGGGTTGACTCGTACACATCACATATGACCGATGGATCGTTGTGCTAAAGTATCAACACAATCAGAATCTGTTTCGTCGGTTTTCAGTATGCTAATTGTTGTTTTGACTTAAAAATGAAGTCCATTTTAAACAAAAGGGAGACACTTTGAGTGGTGTCGGCCACACCGCGCCTCGGATTGAGGCGAGGTTGACTCGTTCACGTCACATATAACCCATGGATCGTTCTCCTAAAGTTTCAACGGAAACCGAATGCGTTTGGTCAGTTTTCTGTATGTACTTAAAATGTTGTCCATTTTAAACAATATAGAGACACTTAGAGTGATCCCGGCCACACCGCGGCTCGGATTGAGCCCGGGTTGGCTCGTACACGTCACATATGACACATGGATCGTTGTGATAAAGTATCAACAGAATCTGAATGCGTTTGGTCGGTTTTCCGTATGTCAGTTGTTCTTTTCACTTATAATCATGTCCATTTTAAACAAAAGAGACACAGTTAGAGTGGTACCGGCCACATCACACCTCGGATTTAGACGGGGATGACTCGTACAGGTCTCAAATGACCCATTGATCAGTGTCCTAAAGTATCAACACAATCCGAATGCGTTAGGTCGGTTTTCCGTATGTCAGCTGATGTTTTCACTTAAAATGATATCATTTTGAAACAAAAGAGAGACACTTAGAGTGGTGTCAGACACACCGCGCCTCGGATTGAGACATGGTTGACTCATACACGTCACATATGACCCATGGATCGTTCTCCTAAAGCATCAACACATTTCGAATGCGTTTGGTCGGTTTTTCGTATGTCAGTTGTTGTTTTCACTTAAAATGATGTTTCATTTTAAACAAAATAGAGACACTATGAATGGTGACGGCCACACCGCGCCTCGGATTGAGGCGGGGTTGACTCGTACACATCACATATGACCAATGGATCGTTGTCCTAAAGTTTCAACAGAATCCGAATGTGTTTGGTCCTTCTACCGTATGTCAGTTGTTGTTTTCAATTAAAATGAAGTCCATTTTAAACTATAGAGAGACACTTCGAGTGGTGGCGGCCACTCCGCGCCTAGGATTTCGGCTAGGTGGACACGTACACGTCAAATATGACCCGTGGATCGTTGTCCTAAAGTTTCAACAGAATCTGAATGCGTTTGAACGGTTTTATGTATGTCAGTTCTTGTTTTCACTTAAAATGTTGTCAAATTCAAATAAACCTGAGACACTTTGAGTGGGGTCAGCCACATCGGGGCTAGGATTGACGCGGGGTTGACTCGTACACGTCATGACTCATGTAACTTTTCCCTAAAGTTTCCACAGAATCTGAATGCGTTTGGTCGGTTTTCCGTATGACAGTTGTTGTTTTCACTTAAAATGTTGTCCATTTTAAACTATAGAGAGACAGTTCATGTGGTGTCGACCACACCGCGCCTCAGATTGAGGCTGGGTTGACTCTTATACATCACATATAACTCATGGATCGTTGCCCTAAAGTTTCAACGGAATCCGAATGATTTTGGTCGGTTTTCTGTATGTTAGTTGTTTTCAGTAAAAATGATGTCCTTTTGAAAACAAAAGAGACGCTTTTAGTGGTGTCGGCCACACCGGTCTCGGATTGAGGCGGAGTTGACTCGTACACGTCACATATGACTCATGGATCGTTGTCCTAAAGAAACAACACATTCCGAATGCGTTTGGTCGGTTTCCGTATGTCAGTTGTTGTTTTCACATAAAATTAAGTCCATTTTAAAAAATAAAGACACTTTGAGTGGTGCCGGACACACCGAGCCTCGGATTGAGGCGGGGTTGACTCGTACACGTCACATATGACTCATGGATTGTTGTGCTAAAGTATCAACACAATCAGAATCAGTTTGTTCGTTTTTCCGTATGTACTTAAAATGTTGTCCATTTTAAACATTAGAGACACTTTGGGTGGTGTCGCCCACTCTGCGACTCGGATTGAGGCGCAGTTGATTCGTACACGACACATATGACCCATAAATCATTTTCCTAAAGTTTCAACAGAATCCGAAGGCATTTGGTCAGTTTTCCGTATGTCAGTTGTTGTTTTCACTTAACATGAAGTCCATTTTAAACTAAAGAGAGACACTTTGAGTGGTGTCGGCCACATCGGGTCTCAGATTGAGACGGGGTTGATTCGTACACGTCACAATTGACCGAAGCATAATTTTCCTAAAGTATCAACACAATCCGAATGCGTTTGGTCGGTTTTCCGTATGTCAGTTGTACTTTTCACTTAAAATGTTATCCATTTCAAACACAAGTGAGACACTTCAAATAGTGTCGGCCACACCGCGCTTCGGATTGACCTGGGGTTGACTCGTACACGTCACATATGACCCATTGATTGTTGTGCTAAAGTTACAACACAATCCGAATCCGTTTGGTTGGTTATCCGTATGTACTTAAAATATTATCCATTGTAAACATAAGAGACACTTGGGGTGGTGTCGGCCACACTGCGACTCGGATTGAGGCGCGGTTGACTCGTGCACGTCACATATGACCCATGGATCGTTGTGATAAAGTATCAACAGAATCCGAATGCGTTTGGTCGGTTTTCCATATGTCAGTTGTTTTCACATAACATGAAGTTCATTTTAAACTAAAGAGAGACACTTTGAGTGGTGTCAGCCACACCGGGCCTCGGATTGAGGCGGGGTTGACTCGTACACTTCACAATTGACCCAATGATCATTTTCCTAAAGTATCAACACAATCTGAATGCGTTTGGTCGTTTTCCGTATGTCAGTTGTACTTTTCACTTAAAATGTTATCCATTTCAAACAAAAGTGAGACACTTTCAAATGGTGTCGGCCACACCACGCCTCGGATTGAGCCGGGGTTGACTCGTACACGTCACATATGACCCATGGATCGTTGTGATAAATGATCAACAGAATCCGAATGCGTTTGGTTGGTTTTCCGTATGTCAGTTGTTCTTTTTACTTAAAATCTCATCCATTTTAAACAAAAGAGACACAGTTAAAGTGATACCAGCCACACCGCGCCTCGGATTTAGACGGGGTTGACTCATACACGTCACAAATGACCCAAGAATCATTGTCCTAAAGTATCAACACAATCTGAATGTGTTTGGTCGGTTTTCCGTATGTCAGTTGTACTTTTCAATTAAAATGTTTTTCATTTCAAACAAAAGTGAGACACTTCGAATGGTGTCGGCCACACCGCGCCTCGGATTGAGTCGGGTTTGACTCGTACACGGCACATATGACTCATGGAACGTTGTCCTAAAGCATCAACACATTCCGAATTCGTTTGTTCAGTTTTCCATATGTCAGTTGTTGTTTTCACTTAAAATCTTGTCCATTTTAAACAAAAGAGTGATACTTTGAGTGGTGTCGGCCACACCGCGCCTCGGATTGAGGCGGGGTTGACTCGTATACGTCACATATGACCCATGGATCGTTGTGCTAAAGTACAAACACAATCAGAATCCGTTTGGTCGGTTTTCCGTATGTACTTAAAATGTTGTCCATTTTAAACAAAAGAGAGACACTTAAAGTGATCCCGGTCACACCGTGCCTCGGATTGAGGCGGGGTTGACTCGTACATATCACATAAGACTCATGGATCGTTGTACTAAAGTATCAACACAATCAGAATCTGTTTCGTCGGTTTTCCGTATGCTAATTGTTGTTTTGACTTAAAAGAAGTCCATTTTAAACAAAAGATAGACACTTTGAGTGGTGTCACCCACACCGCACCTCGGATTGATGCGAGCTTGACTCGTTCACGTCACATATAACCCATAGATCTTTCTCCTAAAGTTTCAACGGAAACCGAACGCGTTTGGTCAGTTTTCCGTATCTACTTAAAATGTTGTCCATTTTAAACAAAAGAGAGACACTTAGAGTGATCTCAGCCACACCGCGGCTCGGATTGAGCCCGGGTTGGCTCGTACACGTCACATATGACCCATGGATCATTGTGATAAAGTATAAACAGAATCCGAATGCGTTTGGTCGGTTTTCCGCATGCCAGTTCTTCTTTTCACTTATAATCCTGTCCATTTTAAACAAAAGAAACACAGTTAGAGTGGTACCGGCCACACCGAACCTCGGATTTAGATGGGGTTGACTCGTACACGTCTCAAATGACCCATTGATCATTGTCCTAAAGTATCAACACAATCCGAATGCGTTAGATCGGTTTTTCGTATGTCAGTTGATGTTTTCACTTAAAATGATATCCTTTTGAAAAAAAAAGAGACACTTAGAGTGGTGCCGGATACACCGTGCCTCGGATTGAGGCGGGGTTGACTCGTACACGTCAAATATAACCCATGGATCGTTCTCCTAAAGCATCAACACATTTCAAATGCGTTTGGTCAGTTTTTCGTATGTCAGTTGTTGTTTTCACTTAAAATGATGTTCATTTTAAACCAAAGAGAGACACTATGAATGGTGACGGTCACACCGCGCCTCGGATTGAGGCGGGGTTGACTCGTACACGTCACATATGACCAATGGATCGTTGTCCTAAAGTTTCAACAGAATCCGAATGTGTTTGGTCCTTTTATCGTATGTCAGTTGTTATTTTCAATTAAAATGAAGTCCATTTTAAACTATAGAGAGACACTTTGAGTGGTGTCGGCCACTCCGCGCCTAGAATTTAGGCTAGGTTGACACGTACACGTCACATATGACCCATGGATCGTTGTCCTAAAGTTTCAACAGAATCCGAATGCGTTTGGACGGTTTTCTGTATGTCAGTTGTTGTTTTCACTTAAAATGTTGTCAATTTCAAATAAACCTGAGACACTTTGAGTGGTGCCGGCCACATCGGGGCTCGGATTGAGGCGGGGTTGACTCGTACACGTCATGACTCATGTAGCTTTGCCCTAAAGTTTCAACAGAATCTTAATGCGTTTGGTCGGTTTTTCGTATGACAGTTGTTGTTTTCACTTAAAATGTTGTCCATTTTAAACTATAGAGAGACAGTTCATGTGGTGCCGGCCACACCGCGCCTCAGATTGAGGCTGGGTTGACTCGTATACATCACATATGACTCATGGATCGTTGCCCTAAAGTTTCAACGGAATCCGAATGATTTTGATCGGTTTTCTGTATGTCAGTTGTTGTTTTCACTAAAAATGATGTCCTTTTAAAACAAAAGAGAAACTTTTAGTGGTGTCAGCCACACCGGGTCTCAGATTGAGGCGGAGTTGACTCGTACACGTCACATATAACCCATGGATCATTGTCCTAAAGAAACAACACATTCCGAATGTGTTTGGTTGTTTTTCCGTATGTCGGTTGTTGTTTTCAAATAAAATTAAGTCCATTTGAAACAATAAAGAGACACTTTGAGTGGTGCCGGCCACACCGAGCCTCGGATTGAGGTGGGGTTGACTCGTACACGTCACATATGACCCATGGATCGTTGTGCTAAAGTATCAACACAATCAGAATCCGTTTGTTCGGTTTTCCGTATGTACTTAAAATGTTGTCCATTTTAAACATTAGAGACACTTTGGGTGGTGTCGGCCACACTGCGACTCGAATTGAGGCGCGGTTGACTCGTACACGTCACATATGATCCATAAATCATTTTCTTAAAGTTTCAACAGAATCCGAATGCATTTGGTCGGTTTTTCCGTATGTCAGTTGTTGTTTTCACTTAACATGAAATCCATTTTAAACTAAAGAGACACTTTGAGTGGTGTCGGCCACATCGGGCCTCGGATTGAGGCGGGGTTGACTTGTACATGTCACAATTGACCCAAGGATCATTTTCCTAAAGTATCAACACAATCCGAATGCGTTTGGTCGGTTTTCCGTATGTCAGTCGTACTTTTCACTTAAAATGTTATCCATTTCAAACAAAAGTGAGACATTTCAAATAGTGTCGGTCACACCGCGCCTCGGATTGAACCGGGGCTGACTCGTACACGTCACATATGACCCATGGATCGTTGTGCTAAGGTATCAACAGAATCCGAATGCGTTTGGTTGGTTTTCCGTATGTCAGTTGTTTTTTTCACTTACAATCTCATCCATTTTAAACAAAAGAGACACACTTAGAGTGCTACCAGCCACACCGTGCCTCGGATTTAGACGGGGTTGACTCATACACGTCACAAATGACCCAAGGATCATTGTCCTAAAGTATCAACACAATCCGAATGTGTTTGGTCGGTTTTCCGTATGTTAGTTGTACTTTTAACTTAAAATGTTATCCATTTCAAACAAAAGTGAGACACTTCGAATGGTGTCGGCCACACCGCACCTCGGATTGAGCCGGGGTTGACTCGTACACGGCACATATGACTCATGGAACTTTTTCCTAAAGCATCAACACATTCTGAATTCGTTTGTCGGTTTTCCTTATGTCAGTTGTTGTTTTCACTTAAAATCATATCCATTTTAAACAAAAGAGAGACACTTTGAGTGGTGTCGGCCACACCGCGCCTCGGATTGAGGCGGGGTTGACTCGTACACGTCACATATGACCCATTGATCGTTGTGTTAAAGTATCAACACAATCAGAATCTGTTTGGTCGGTTTTTCGAATATACTTAAAATGTTGTCCATTTTAAACAAAAGAGAGACACTTAGAGTGATCTCGGTCACACGGTGCCTCGGATTGAGGCGTGGTTGACTCATACACGTCACATATGACCCATGGATCGTTTTCCTAAATCAACAACACATTTCGAATGCGTTTGGTCATTTTTTCGTATGTCAGTTGGTGTTTTCATTTAAAATGATGTTCATTTTAAACAAAAGAGAGACACTATGAATGGTGTCGGTCACACCGCGCTTCGGATTGAGGCGGGGTTGACTCGTACACGTCACATATGACCCATGGGTCATTGTGCTAAAGTATCAACACAATCAGAATCCGTTTGGTCGGTTTTCCGTATGCTAGTTGTTATTTTCACTTAAAATGTTGTCCATTTCAAATAAACCTGAGACACTTTGAGTGGTGCCGGCCACACCGGGCCTCGGATTGAGGCGGGGTTGACTCGTACACGTCACAAATGAGTAATAGAAATCATCCTGGTAGCCCTCAACTAGAAACCAAAGCATACATCCTGGTATTTCAAGTATAAATTTCCTGAGCATGACGAGTCCGTCCATGAGTCGTTAACATGTAACCCATGTCTAATCCTAACAATTGACAAGTAAACCAAATCAAACAAGGCATAATTCACATAACATGGAGAATGTAAAACAAGACTTCGTATTCAAATTAAAGGATATCATCACATGCATTTGATGAGCATGAGCTAATAAACTTACCAAGACATTCATATAATTCAAGACATACAAAAATGGAATATTCCTAAATAACATTGCATGATCAGAGAAATAAAAAAAAGGCATGTGAAATCAAGGAGGGTGGGGGAGGCTGTCTGGGGGTCCAGGGAGGAGGGTGGGGGGCTATCTGGGGGGGCTGTCCGGGGGGCTGTTCGGGGTCCAGGGAGGACGGTGGGTGGCTGTCCGAGGGGCTGTTCGGGGGGCTGTCCAGGGGGCTGTCCGGGGGGGCGTCCGGGGGGCTGTCCGGGGGGCTGTCCGGGGGGCGTCAGGGGGGCTGTCCGGGGACCAAGGAGGAGGGTGGGGTGTGCGGGGGGGCTGTCCGGGGGCTGTCCGAGGGCTGTCCGGGGTCCAAGGAAGAGGGTGGGGGGCTGTCCGGGGAGCTGTCCGGGGAGGAGGGTGGGGGGGCTGTCCGGGGGGCTGTCCAGGGGGCTGTCCGGGGGGGCTGTCCGGGGACCAAGGAGGATGGTGGGGGGGCTGTCCGGGGGGTTGTTCGGGGTCCAAGGAGGATGGTGGGGGGGTTGTCCAGGGTCCAGGAAGGAAGGGGCTGTCCAGGGAGTTCCCAAACACACAAAACTCTATAAACATGTTCAAGATACACCGCAGCCACTAAAAGACAACAACATTCATTAAAACGGACAATATATAAAAATAACTCAACTCCAATACTACACTACGGGACTAGATAAAACCAACAACTAGAATAGATTAAACATCAAATCTCAGTAATATTAGTAAAAAATGTAACAGATCAATTTGTCCCACATCACCATCACCATTATCATCAACCTCGTCCTCGTCCTCATCATCGCCATCGCCCTCCGCCTCGCCCTCCTCCTCTCCCTCTTCTTCCGCATCATACTCTTCGCCATCATCATTGTCAGGCTGAACATCGTCTTGACCACAACTAGAACTGTCATATGGTGCATCATATATAGAACGTATCGACGACATATATTCATCAAAAGCTGGGCTGGCCTTTGGTGTAAGTGTTGGACGTAGAATTTCAATAAATTTCATAAATGCACTGTTTTCCCTATCAGACTGTTCTGCCGTCTCTATGGCCCTTTTGTCAGCCTGTTATGCTTGTGCCCTAACTTGCTGCAGCTCGGTGGCACTACAACTCGTACCTGAGGAGTGTCAATACTTCGTCGGGGTTATCCTAGGTCGGCAGCGTACTCTGCCAGAATGCTTCTCTCCCAACACCAGATATAAATGATCAGTTGGGCCAAAATTGTCTGGTTCTTGGGAATTGAGGGCCTCTAAAGCAGTCTGTTACAAATATAAATATATTATTAAGTTACAAAACAGATATTAAAATATAAAATCAACAGATTAAAACTTACAATCTGCTGCTGAGTCAGTTCGTTGACGGCACTTTCATCCTTTTTCCGTCTACTTGAGCAAAACATTTTTCCTCGAGTCACGCGTCCTTCAATATTCAGTTGTTGCCTCCACAATGACATTGAAAAATAAAGTTATATGAAAACTTTAGCAAACGATTAAATAATGGAGGAAACAAAAGAAACTGTAAGTCGTAAAGAAAACTTATAAACAATTGTCATACCAGCTTCCTCTCATGATCTGGCATTGTAGTACGTTCCAGTGTGTGGAGGTATTTTTTTGCATCAATGTTTTTTTATTTTTTCTAGATAATTCCTAAATAAAATTCGATAATGCAAAGGATAATATTAATACAAAACATGAAAGTTATTACTTAAATACCTAAAATGTAATTAATACCATAAACTGAGTAGTCGTACAATGGGTAATCATCTGCCGATACTGCTCTATAGGACAATCATCCACGACTCGTACCGCCTCTAACTCAGTGCCAACTCTAGCACACCAGCCAATATACAACTCATGCTTGTAGGCTCTCCAAAGCTCCCCTAAATCCTTCAGACGTGTCGGTCGTGCACCATCACCATCGGTAAAATTAAATCGAAGCTGACGCCAAAATATTAATTCATATAAATACAAAAATATTTCATGGCATTAAATACAACAGATTTTTTTACCCATATCTCAGTCCAAGCTCTATCCTTGACCTCATGTGGCAACTGTCTCCACGATAGCGTGCTAACGGGAATGATGTCGGAGTATTTGGCAAGCGTCGCCAAAAAAACTCCGACATTGCTACCATGTTTTCTCAACCATTTGGTTGTCTTCATTGTAATCCACCATTACCTGTGTGTAGCAGTTCCACACCGCAGGCATGCGTGTACGCCCCCGCCCCCGCCCCCACCTCCTGTCAGTAGATGTATCTGTCATGAAAGAAAAAAATATATTTTATCAAAACATGTTATAATGAAAATAAATATTGGTATAAAAATTTGTTAGGGTTCTATAAATATAAATGCGTCAGTCTGATCGCTGAGCGCCGCTGGATCCACAGAAACTGATGGAACACCCTGTGGTGGAACTGGAATCGAAGACGATGGAATATAGAAGCTCGGAGAGACAGAAGTAGAAGGAAAAGAAGATGGGACAGCTGTATGACCAGATTCTGGCTGGGGAGTGGGAATCATCATGGAATATGAAAAAGATGGGCCAGAAGATGCAAAAGGTGGCGAAAACATGGGAGGCCTAAATATCCCGTGTGTCCCTAACGACACATCGGGATCAGAATGTGATAAGGATGACATGTCAGTGGGAGGGGCAGGGTATAGTCGGGTACGCGAAGCTGCTCGTCCACCTCTGGTACGAACCCTCCACGTACCACCGGCCTGAGTACTATGACCAGTACTAGGCTCCTCGTCCAATAATTGTCGACGTATAAGTGGATCCTACAAAAATGTTTACAAAAAAATTAATCACATGACATTATATATTTTTTAAATATATACATTTGAAATAAAGTATTCACCACATGCACTAATGGTGGAAAGTCCATCTCCGCCATTCGACGATTGTTCTCCATCATTTTTTTCCTTCGTCTCTCTTCAATTGGCAGCATTTCCTGCTTTTGAAAAAAAATATGTAATTAATTAGAAAAAGTAAACTAATGTGTAACCCAAAAAACTAAATATACGAGAGAATAGGGGGATTCATTGGTAATTTAGCTATCAATTGTTTTAGAACAGCTTGAATGGATTTAATAAATCATACAAGTTGTAATGTCCACCAAGTTAAAAAAATATTGTTTGACTAGGTTTGAATAAAGTTCAATTCCAAATTAGAAAATGCAATAAAAATAAAACTGCAACCAATAAACATTGAAAATTCACATAATGGTCAAGTCAGCTAAAACATATTTGTGATCAATACTAAATCAATTTGAATATTACCAACCTTAACAACCCAACTTGAGGTAAACTAAAAGAATTGAGAACATGGATGAATGATTCTATATATTTTCAACCAAACTTCAGGTTCACAATCAACTCTGACAATTGAGCTATTGGAGTCATCAAAAAAAATAAATGGATTGGTTCCAATGGCACTAGGGACAGTGTCAATTCCATCATCACCATCATCAAAAATATGTCTTGGAATTACTTCAACTATGACACCAAATTCAAGTCGAAGTTGGTCTTTGACATAAAAAACTTGTTTAGTCATTGATGTCAACACATGGTTCTTCGGTAGCAAGAGTGCGAGTCATATTAATTACTCGAAATCCACAATCATCCATAAATTTGTCATGTCTCGTCGTCGAATCAAACCAATGGCATTTCATCATTGTGACTCGTCCATGAGAGTAATAATCCAATATTATTATTTTCTCAACGACTCGTCCATGAGAAAATTGAACCCAGTTTTCCATCACTTCCTCAAACAGGAGAAATTCCTGAATCATATACATTGAAGATATTAAGCCATCAAGAGCGGGAGATGGCACATCACACAGTTCTGTTCAACTGTGATTTGTTTGAAGACTATATCAGGTAACTAAATTGAATATGTATATCTTACATATATATCTGTTAAACTATTCATATTTTTTATCTACAGGGAACATAAAACAGTGATAAATATAAAGCATCGTTCTTTATCTTTAAGGAGGAAAACTTTGCATAGCAAAGAGTTTTCTGCTTGGTTAAAATTGAAGGTAAAAGTATTACTGTTTAAAATAATTATATCAATATTTAATTAAGTTTAATAGTCAATTATATTGCAGGTATTGAGTTTGTCTGCTGACTCTGTCTCTGAGAAAATAAAAGCTTTGGATTTTGATCCTAATACCGTGGTTTGTGACTGTAAATCAATTGTTATCAATGGGTACAAATTTATTGTCACTGAACGAGCAAAGAACATGAGAACACAACATGATGGTGTTATGGTTACTGTCACAATAGATTGTTATGGTAGTGCATCAGATAGTAGACCGTGATTTGAAAATTTGGGTTATTATGAAGTCGTTGAGAAAATAATAATATTGGATTATTACTCTCATGGACGAGTCACAATGATAAAATGTCATTGATTTGATTCGATGACGAGACAGAGCACATTTATTGATGATTGTGGATTTCGAGTAATTAATATGACTCGCACTCTTACTACCAAAGAGCCATATGTGTTGGCATCAATGGCTAAACAAGTTTTTTATGTCAAAGACCAACTTCGACCTGAATTTGGTGTCATAGTTGAAGTAATTCCAAGACATATTTTTGATGATGGTGATGATGGAATTGACATTTTCCCTAGTGTCATTGGAACCAATCCATTTATTTCTTTTGATTACTCCAGTAGCTCAATTGTCAGAGTTGATTGTGAACCTGAAGTTGTGGTTGAAAATATATAGAATCATTCATCCATGTTCTCATTTCTTTTGGTTTACCTCGAGTTGGGTTGTTAAGGTTGATAATATTCAAATTGATTTAGTATTGATCACAAATATGTTTTAGCTGACTTGACCGTTATGTGAATTTTCAATGTTTATTGATTGCAGTTTTATTTGAATTGCATTTTCTAATTTGGAAATGAACTGTATTCAAACCTAGTCAAACAATATTTCTAACTTGATGAACATTACAACTTGTATGATTTATTAAATCCATTCAAGCTCTTCTAAAACAATTGATAGCTAAATTACCAATGAATCCCCACATTCCCTCCTATATTTAGTTTTTCGAGTTACACATTGTTTCCTTTTTCTAATTAATTACATATTTGTTTTCCAAAGCAGGAAATGCAGCCAATTGAAGAGAGACGAAGGAAAACAATGATGGAGAACAATCGTCGAATGGCGGAGATGGGCGTTCCACCATTAGTGTCTGCAGTGAGTACTTTATTTCAAATATATATATTTAAAGAATATATAATGTCATGTGATTAATTTTTTTGTAAACATTTTTGTAGGATCCACCTATACGTCGACAGTTATTCGACGAAGAGCCTAGCACTGGTCCTAGTACTCAAGTCGGTGGTATGAGGAGGGTTCGTACCAGAGGTGGACGAGCAGCTTCGCGTACCCGACTAGACCCTGCCCCTCCTACTGACATGTCATCCTTCCCACATTCTGATCCCGGTGTGTCGTTAGGGACACACAGGATATTTAGGCCTCCCATGTTTTCTCCACCTTTTGCATCTTCTGGCCCATCTTTTTCACATCCCATTACAATTCCCACTCCCCAGTCAAAATCCGGTCATACAGTTGTCCCATCTTCTTTTCCTTCTACTTCTGTCTCTCCGAGCTTCTATATTCCATCATCTTCGACTCATGTTCCACCACAGGGTGTTCCGTCAGTTTCTGTGGATCCAGCGACGCTCAGCGATCAGACTGGCGCAGGTACATTTATAGAACCCTAACAAATTTTTATACCAATATTTATTTTCATTATAACATGTTTTGATAAAATATTTGGTATTCTTTCAAGACATATACATCTACTGACAAGAGGCGGGGGCGGGGGCGTACACGCATGCGTGCGGTGTGGAACCGCCACACACAGGTTATGGTGGATTACAATGAAGACAACCAAATGGTTGAGAAAACAGGGCAGCAATGTCGGAGTTTTTTGGCGACGCTTGTCAAATACTCTGACATCATTCCCATCTGCCCGCTATCGTGGAGACATTTGCCACATGAGGTCAAGTGTCAGGACCCGACCCTACCCGGGCTCGAGCCGCAACTACCCCAAGCCCACCTCCATAGGCCAGGGGCTGGCGACCAGCGCCGAAGGCACAACAACTCGGGAAGGCCTTTGCCTAAGAACCTGTACACACGCACGCAGCACACTCAATGCAAAAGTGCAGAGTAAAAAGAAAAGCAAAGGGCAACTGCTATAAACAACCACAAGAGTGCATCGACCTCTAAACAGTACAAGAAAAGTGTCGAAAAGGAAAAAGGGGCAAAACACGTGCCCAACCAAAAAGTGTCATAACCCGGCAACAGGTAAACAAAAGAAACAGCTAACGGGTCTCCCACTTGGAACCCGGCTACGACCACCGCACGCGGTCCAAGCTCCCAAGCTCTGATGCTCCACTGAAGTCACGCTCCACCTGTTCATCGTCTGCAAGGGCACACCAAGTGCGGGCAAAGCCCAAGCAGGGGTGAGTATAAAAATACTCAGTAGGATACCCCGAAGGCTCGAGGGAGCAACAAAGGAGGTACTGAAGGGTGAGCAGTAGAGCGAACAGGAAAAGTAGAGGAGTACAACTGAAAGTGCAGTAAAGAGTCCAACTCAACCCAATAAGAGAAAGGAAGTAGACTCGTCCAGGCACAAGGAGATGGAAACGGTGAGAAGATGAACTTCATGTCGAGTCTTCGCTACCTATAGCAGGAGGGTAGACTCATCCAATCATGAGAAGCTAGACACAGAAAACACGTGGCATACCCCGCGCGTCTTCGCCGCTCCGGGAGGGAGAGTAACCAAGACCAAAAAGTGGGTACTCGAACAAGGTATATACATATATATATGCTCTACAAGAAGTCCGAACAAGCTCGTAAGGGGATCTCCCTCCCGTAGCTCAGCCCAAAAAAGAGTAGCCAACAGTACCAGAGGTAAACTCCATCATCGATACCCAACATCCCGCACGTCTGCCGTGAACCGCAAGCCAAGGGGCTCAATCACCGCACCTTGACACTATCCGCTTTGGGCGGCACTGACTCGCCCGCACGGTTTTAGATCGCGTCACAAGAACGCGTCTCGGTGGGAAAAGTGCCCCTCGTACTTGAGAGTTCTAGGGAAAGTCAAACCACACCTTGTCACTGCCCTACAGTCGAGGGGTCTCCTCAAAGTCAAAGTTGTTCCATCACCGACCCGTACAATCAAGGGTCCCGCTCCGGTGGTCACGGAGGAAAGCCACAGACTAGCCTAGTAGAAAGGACTGAGTCTGGAATGCCAACAGGTGTCCCACTGCCCAGCCCTGCTGGAGGGTAAACCCTAATACATCATCAGGCGACCCACTGTCCAACCTTGCTGGAGGGTAGACCTTAATACATAATCAGGCGACCCACTGCCCAGCCCCGCTGGAGGGTAAACCATAATAAGATATTGGGTGACCCACTACCCAGCCCTGCTGGAGGGTAAACCATAATACATCATCCGGCGACCCACTACCCAGCCCCGCTGGAGGATAGATCTTAATACATCATCAAGCGACCCACTGCCCAGCCCCGCTGAAGGATAGACCTGGAATAAGTCGACAAGCGACCCACTGCCCAGCCTTGCTGGAAGGTAGACCTGGAACTAGACGACGGGCGACCCACTGCCCAGCCCTGCTGGAGGGTAGACCCTAAGAGGTCATCGGGTGACCCACTGCCCAGTCTCTGCTGGAGGGTAGACCCTAAGTGCGTCGGGCGACCCACTGCCCAGTCCCTGCTGGAGGGTAGACCCTAAGAGCGTCTGGTGACCCACTGCCCAGTCTCTGCTGGAGGGTAAACCCTAGAAGTCAATGAGCAACCCACTGCCCAGCCTTGCTGGAGGGTAAACCCGAAGAAGTCGATAAGTAACCCACTGCCCAGCCCCGCTGGAGGGTAAAACTCAGAACTGCTCTGCCCATCTCTACTGGAGGGTACAACACTGGCCAACCGAACACGAAGTGGGTATCGCGCAACCACCCAACTCCAGAACAACTCTCCCAAAAGAGGTTCAGCGCCTGTTCCATCACGGGGTGCCACTAGCAACGCTACTGGCCGATCCATCGAGAACAAAACCAAAGGGAGACCACTCAACCCTACTGGTCAACAAACGAGCATAGAACCAGGGGAAAAACTCCACCCTGCTGGTCAAACAAACACACAGAGGGACCCTCTACGTCGCGAGAGGTCAAAATACGCAAAGCAGAACACGGCACGCACATGGGGCCCACACGACGTGTGGCCCCACGTCAACCCCAACTGAGCGCACAAACGTTCTCAGGTACAAACCACACGTACCTCCAAGCGCTCCCGTATACTCCCAGAGTATACCTCGTTCTAGCCCAAAGGCTATCGTGCACACGGAACCCAGCGTCAACGCGAAGGCGTGATGTAACAACTCCACCCCAAATGCCCAGGGACGGACAACCACATCTTGTGAATCATTTATATCACTCTCCCAAGAGTGCGCGATCACACGCCAAGGGTCCGCTACAAACATGGTAGGGCGAACCACCACTAGAGCACCTTCCATGCTTCCACATTTAATAAGATCGCGCAAGAGGCTCCACACAGCCAAACGGATCGCACCTTTGAAATCCTCGCGGAAAAACACGCGAGTTAGACTACTTACTCGGCTCAAACGGATATCCAACGGAAAAGTCGCCAACACCGCTTCACGCCCGAACGGCGTCCCGTGATCCCGACCCTCGGCCCCGAAAACAGTCAGGCGCATCGCACCATTGCGATCCCCTCGAGAAAACACGTCGAAAGCACTACTCACTTGAGTGCAACGGATATTCGAAAAAAAAGATACGTTCTGGCTCCCCGCGCACGAGCGGTACCACGCGGAACCCGCACCCCGGTCCCGAAGCGCTGCCAATGGATCGCACCGTTGCGATCCTCTCGTAAAAGCACACAAGGTGGACTACTCACTTGTCCAAAACGGTCGTCCGGTGATAGAGATGGAAAATCATCGCCGACGCCCAAACGGCCCTCGTGGGCCCCACACCCTCGTGCCGAATTAGAGCGGGCGGATTGCACCGTTGCAATCCCCTCAGAAAAACGTCCAGAAACGACTGCTCGCATGCCCCGAACGAACGTCCGATGAAAAAGTCGTGAAACGCTGCACGAAGCTCAAAAGACGGGTCGTGGGGCCCGCGCCTCAACTTCGGCCTCAACGCATGAAACCACCCTGGAAACCTCCGTCGCAGTGTCAGGGTCGCAACGCCGCTGACGGCGCTCAAAACGGACGTCGGACGCGTCCGTACCGTCCAAAACAAGAATCTCGGGAAAAACGCTCGTCCACTTAAAGACGCGTCGCACCTCCGAGGCCCCTCGTTTCGGGAACTAAAAATTTCCGAAACCATCTCAAAACGTTCCCCTCGACGCAAGGTTCACGCTGCCGCTGACGACGCGCAAAACGGACGCCCGTGGCGAAAGCGACGGTCGTCGGAAATTCCAAAGGGGGGTGGGGCCTTGGGCCGGACCGGCCCGGCCGCGGGTCCGGTTCGGTCCGCGCGGTCAGCTGGCCGCGGCCTGCTGTCACCCGACCGGCCAGGGTGGCCGGTCCCGCTGCCCCCACGTGGAGACCCGTGGTTTGTGGATCTCTGTCCGCCGATTAAACCCCCCGCCCGGCACGCCCCCGACTACACTGCCGATGCAGACAAAATGAGGGTGCCCCTAGGGTAAAAACGACCTCCCGAGCACAACGGTGGTCTCGGAATTTTAATCCGAGACCCCGTTCAAAAGTTATAAAATTTAACGTCTGAAGCCGCTAAATTATGGAAACGCCCCTGAGACCTTTTTTTTCACAGACGGGCCGCGCCCGAAAAACTTATACCCCTCCTAGGGTAAACGGCACGCTCCGAACTCAACGGTGCCCTCGGTTTTCCAATCCGAGCCACCGTTTAAGAGATACTCGAGTTTAACCATTAAACGAATAAATTAATTAATTAATTTATCCGTTTAACGTTCCGAAAGCGAGCGAGGGGTCCAAACGTCCCGTGTCGACAAGTTTTATGTCATTCCTAGGGTAAACACCCCATTCCGGACTCATCCGTACACTCGGATCTCTGATCTGAAACACCGTTTAGGAGTTATCCCATTTATTTGGCGATTCCAGTGTGAACGCACTGAAAATTTAATTTCGACCACTCCGGGGCTCGGAATCGCACGCCGTCCGAAGGCGCTGCTCTGGAATATCATCAAGAATATTCAAAAGTCTTTCGTAGCAAAAACCGGGTTCTTACATCAAGAATAGAGCTTGGGCAGAGATATGGGTAAAAAAATCTGTTGTATTTAATGCCATGAATTATTTTTGTATTTATATGAATTAATATTTTGATGTCAGCTTCGATTTAATTTTCCCGATGGTGAGGGTGCACGACCGGAACGTCGAAAGGATTTAGGTGAGCTTCGGAGAGCCTACAAGTATGAGTTGAATATTGGCTGGCGTGCTAGAGTTGACACTGAGTTAGAGGCGGTACCAGTCGTGGATGATTGTCCTATAGAGCAGTATCGTCAGATGATTACCCATTGGACGACTACCCAGTTTAAGCTATTAATTACATTTGAGGTATTTAAATAATAACTTTCATGTTTTGCAATAATACTATCTTTTGCATTATCGAATTTTATTTAGAAATCATCTGAAAAAAACAAAAAAAAACATTGATGCAAAAAAATACCTCCACACACTGGGACGTACTACAATGTCAGATCATGAGAGAAAACAGGTATGACAATTGTTTATATGTTTTCTTTACGACTTACATTTTCTTTTGTTTTCTCAATTATTTAATCATTTGCTAAAGTTTTCATAGAACTTTAGTTTTCAATGTCATTGTAGAGGCAAATACAGAATATTGAAGGACGTGTGCCTCGAGCAAAAATGTTTTGCTCGAGTAGACGGAAAAAGGATGGAAGTGCCATCAACGAACCGACTCAGCAGCAGATTGTAAGTTTTAATCTGTTGATTTTATATTTTAATATCTGTTTTGTAACTTAATAATATATTTATATTTGTAACAGGCTGTTTTAGAGGCCCTCGATGCCCAAGAACCAGACAATTTTGGCCCAACTGATCATTTACATCAGTTGTTGGGAGAGGAGCATTCTGACAGAGTACGCTGCCGACCTAGGATAGCCCCGACGAAGTATTGGTGCTCCTCAGGTACGAGTTGTAGGGCCACCGAGCTGCAGCAAGTTAGGGCACAGGCAGAACAGGCTGACAAAAGGGCCATATAGACGGCAGAACAGTCTGCTAGGACAAACAGTGCATTTATGAAATTTATTGAAATTCTACGTCCAACGCTTCCACCAGAGGTCAGCCCAGCTTTTGATGAATATATGTCCTCGATACGTTCTATATATGGTGCACCAGGTGCCAGTTCTAGTGGTGGTTAAGACGATGTCCAGCCTGACGATGATGAAAGCGAGGAGTCTGATGCGAAAGAGGAGGGCGAGGCGGATGGCGAGGGCGAGGAGGAGGGCGAGGAGGAGGGCGTTGAGGAGGGCGAGGACGAGGACGAGGGTGATGATGATGGTGATGGTGATGTGGGACAAGTTGATCCGTTACATTTTTTACTAATATTACTGAAATTTGATTTTTAATCTATTCTAGTTGTTGGTTTTATCTAGACCTGTAGTATAGTATTGGAGTTGAGTTATTTTTATATATTGTCTGTTTTCATGGATGTTGATGTCTTTAAGTGGTTACGGTGTATCTTGAGCATGTTTATAGAGTTTTGTGTGTTTGGGAACTCCCTGGACAACCCTCCTCCTTCCTGGACCCTGGACAACCCCAAATCATCCTCCTTTGACCCCGGACAGCCCCCCCCCCACCCTCCTCCCTGGACCCCGGACAACCCCCCCACCCTCCTCCCTGGACCCCGGACAGCCCCCCAAACACCCCCCGAACAGCCCGCCGCACAGCCCCCCCACCAACCAGCCCCCCGGACAGCCCCGCCCCGCCCCCCCACCCTCCTCCCTGGACCCCGGACAGCCCCCCAAACACCCCCCGGACAGCCCGCCGCACAGCCCCCCCACCATCCTCCTTGGTCCCCGGACAACCCCCCGAAACCGGACAACCCCCCAGACAGCCCCCCACCCTCCTCCCTAGACCCCGGACAGCCCCCCCACCCTTCTCCCTGGACCCCCAGACAGCCCCCCCACCCTCCTTGATTTCACATGCCTTTTTTTTATTTCTCTGATCATGCAATGTTATTTATGATTATTTCATTTTTGTATGTCTTGAATTATATGAATGTCTTGGTAACCTTATTAGCTCATGCTCATCAAATGCATGTGATGATATGCTTTAATTTGAATACAAAGCCTTGTTGTACATTCATCATGTTATGTGAATTATGCCTTGTTTGATTTGGTTTACTTGTCAATTGTTAGGATAAGACATGGGTTGCATGTTAAGGACTCATGGACGGACTCGTCGTGCTAAGGAAATTTATACTTGAAATTTCAGGATGTATGCTTTGGTTTCTAGGTGAGGGCAACCAGGATTTTGTTGATACTTTAGGAAAATGATCCATGGGTCATTTGTGACGTGTATGAGTCAACCCAGTCTAAGTCTGAGGCGCGGTGTGGCCGGTAGCACTCTAACTGTGTCTCATTTGTTTAAAATGGATAGAATTTTAAGTGAAAAGTACAACTGACATACGGAAAACTGACCAAACGCATTCGGATTCTGTTGATACTATATCACAACGATCCATGGTTCATATGTGACGTGTACGAGTCAACCCCGGCTCAATCCGAGTCGCGGTGTGGTCGGGATAACTCTAAGTGTCTCTCTTATGTTTAAAATGGACAACATTTTAAGTACAGACGGAAAACCGACCAAACGAATTCTGATTGTGTTGATACTTTAGCACAACGATCCATGGGTCATATGTGACGTGTACGAGTCAACCCCGCCTCAATCTGAGGCGCGATGTGGTCGGCACCATTCGAAGTGTCTCACTTTTGTTTGAAATGGATAACATTTTAAGTGAAAAGTACAACTGACATACGGAAAACCGATCAAACGCATTCGGATTGTGTCGATACTTTAGGACAATGATCCTTAGGTCATTTGTGACGTGTACGAGACAACCCCACCTCAATCCGAGACCTGGTGTGGCCGGCACCACTCAAAGTGCCTCAGGTTTATTTGAAATGGACAACATTTTAAGTGAAAATAAAAACTAGCATACGGAAAACCGAACAAACGGATTCTGATTGTGTTGATACTTTAGCACAATGATCCATGGGTCATATGTGACGTGTACGGGTCAACCCCGCCTCAATCTGTGGCCCGGTGTGGCCGGAACAACTCAAATTGTCTCTCTTTAGTTTAAAATGGACTTCATTTTAAGTGAAAACAACAACTGACATACGGAAAACCGACCAAACGCATTCGGATTCTGTTGAACCTTTAGTACAATGATCCATGGGTCATTTGTGACATGTACGAGTCAAGCCCGCCTCAATCTGAGGCACGGTGTGGCCGGAACCACTCAAATTGTCTCTCTTTCGTTTAAAATAGACTTCATTTGAAGTGAAAACGATAAATGACATACAGAAAACCGACCTAATGCATTCGGATTCCGTTGAAACTTTAGGACAACGATCCATATGAGACGTGTACGAGTCAACCCCGCCTCAATCCGAGGCCTGGTATGACCGGCACCACTCAAAGTGTCTCACATTTATTTGAAATGGACAACATTTTAACTGAAAACAACTACTGGCATACGGAAAAACCGACCAAACGAATTCGGAATGTGTTGAAAGTTTAGAACAACGATCAATGGGTCATATGTGACGTGTACGAGGCAACCCTGCGTTAATTTGAAGCATGATGTGACCGGAACCACTCAAAGTGTTTCATTTTTTTTGAAATGAACAACATTTTAAGTGAAAACAGAAACTGACCTACGGAAAACCGACCAAACGCATTCTGAATGTGTTGATGCTTTAGGACAACGATACATGGGTCATATGTGACGTGTACAAGTCAACCCCACCTCAATCCGAGGTGCGGTGTGGCCGACACAAAATGTCTCTTTTGTTTAAAATGGACATCATTTTAAGTGAAAACAACAACTAATGTACGGAAAACCGACCAAACGTATTTGGATTCCATTGAAACTTTAGGAAAACGATCCATAGGTCATATGTGATGTTTACGAGTCAACCCCACCTAAATCCGAGACGTAGTGGGGCCGTCCCAACTCGAAGTGTCTCAGTTTTATTTGAAATGGACAACATTTTAAGTGAAAAAGTACAACTGAAATACGGAAAATCGACCAAACGCATTCGGATTCTGTTGATAATTTATCACAACGATCCATGGGTCATATGTGACGTCTACGAGTCAACCCCGGCTCAATCCGAGTCGCGGTGTGGTCGGGATCACTCTAAGTGTCTCTCTTTTGTTTAAAATGGACAACATTTTAAGTACATACGGAAAACCGACCAAACATATTCTGATTATGTTGATACTTTAGCACAACAATCCATGGGTCATATGTGACGTGTACGAATCAACCCCGCCTCATTCCGAGGTGCGGTGTGGTCGGAACCATTCGAATTGTCTCACTTTTGTTTGAAATGGATAACATTTTAAGTGAAAAGTATAACTGACATACACAAAACCGACCAAACGCATTCAGATTGTGTTGATACTTTAGAACAATGATCCTTGGGTCATTTGTGACGTGTACGAGTCAACTCCGCCTCAATCCGACGCCCAGTGTGGCTGGCACCACCCAAAGTGTCTCAGGTTTATTTGAAATGGACAACATTTCAAGTGAAAATAACAACTAACATACGGAAAACTGATCAAACGCATTCGGATTGTATTGATATTTTAGAACAACGATCCATGGGCCATATGTGACGTGTACGAGTCAACCCCGCCTCAATCCGAGCCCCGGTGTGGCCGACACCACTCAAAGTGTATCTCTTTAGTTTAAAATAAACTTCATTTTAAGTGAAAACACCAACTGACATACGGAAAACCGACCAAACGCATTCGGATTCCATTGAAACTTTAGAACAACGATCCATGGGTCATATGTGATGTTTATGAGTCAACCCCGCCTAAATCTGAGGCACAGTCTGGCCGTCACAACTCGAAGTGTCTCAGTTTTATTTGAAATGGACAACATTTTAAGTGAAAAGTACAACTGGCATACGGAAAACCGACCAAACGCATTCAGATTCTATTGATACTTTATCACAACGATCCATGGGTCATATGTGACGTGTACGAGTCAACCCCGGTTCAATCCGAGTCGCGGTGTGGTCGGAATCACTCTAAGTTCTCTCTTATGTTTAAAATGGACAACATTTTAAGTACATACGGAAAACCGACCAAACAGATTCTAATTGTGTTGATACTTTAGCACTACGATCCATGGGTCATATGTGACGTGTACGAGTCAACCTCGCCTCAATCCGAGGCGCGGTGTGGCCGGCACCATTCAAAGTGTCTCACTTTTGTTTGAAATGGATAACATTTTAAGTAAAAAGTACAACTGACATACGGAAAACCGACCAAACGCATTCGGATTGTGTTGATACTTTAAGACAATGATCATTGGGTCATTTGTGACGTGTACGAGTCAACCCCGCCTCAATCCGAGGTCCGGTGTGGTCTGCACCAGTTTTTCAGGTTTATTTGAAATGGACAACATTTTAAGTGAAAATAACAACTAGCATACGGAAAACTGACCAAACGCATTCGAATTGTGTTAATACTTTTGCACAACGATCCATGGGTCATATGTGACGTGTACGAGTCAACCCCGCCTCAATCCGAGACCCGGTGTGGCCGACACCACTCAGAGTCTCTCTTTAGTTTAAAATGGACTTCATTTTAAGTGAAAACAACAACTAACATACGGAAAACCGACCAAACGTATTCGGATTCTGTTGAACCTTTAGTACAACGATCCATGAGTCATTTCTAACGTGTACGAGTCAACCCCGCCTCAATCCGAGGCACGGTGTGGCCGAAACCACTCAAATTGTCTCTCTTTCGTTTAAAATAGACTTCATTTTAAGTGAAAACAATAAATGACATACAGAAAATCGAGCAAATGCATTCGGATTCCGTTGAAACTTTAGGACAACGATCCATGGGTCATATGTGACGTGTACGAGTCAACCCCGCCTCAATCCGAGGCCTGGTGTGGCCGGCACTACTCAAAGTGTCTCATATTTATTTGAAATGCACAACATTTTAATTGAAAACAACCACTGGCATACGGAAAACCGACTAAACGCATTCGGAATGTGTTGAAAGTTTAGAACAACGATAAATAGATCATATGTGACGTGTACGAGTCAACCCTACCTTAATCCGAGGTATGGTGTGACCGGAACCACTCAAAAGTATCATTTTTTTAAATGAACTACATTTTAAGTGAAAACAACAACTGACATACAGAAAACTGACCAAGCGCATTCTGAATGTGTTGATTCTTTAGAACAACGATACATGGGTCATATGTGACGTGTACAAGTCAACCCCGCCTCAATCCGAGGTGCGGTGTAGCCAGCACCACTCAAAGTGTCTCTCTTTTGTTTAAAATGGACATCATTTTAAGTAAAAACAAAAAACTGATATACGGAAAACCGACCAAACGCATTCAGATTCCATTGAAACTTTAGCAAAATGATCCATGAGTTATATGTGATGTTTACGAGTCAACCCCGCCTAAATCCGAGGCGCAGTGTGGTCGTCACAACTCGAAGTGTCTCAGTTTTATTTGAAATGGACAACATTTTAAGTGAAAATTACAACTGACATAGGGAAAACCGACCAAACGCATTCGGATTCTTTTGATACTTTATCACAACGATCCATGGGTCATATGTGACGTGTACGAGTCAACCCTGGCTCAATCCGAGTCGCGGTGTGGTCGAGATCACTCTAAGTGTTTCTCTTATGTTTAAAATGGACAACATTTTAAGTACATACGAAAAACCGACCAAACGGATTCTGATTGTGTTGATACTTTAGCACGACGGTCCATGGGTCATATGTGACGTGTACGAGTCAACCCCGCCTCAATCCGAGACGTGGTGTGGCCGACACCATTCGAAGTCTAAGTTTTGTTGGAAATGGATAACATTTTAAGTGAAAAGTATAACTGACATACGGAAAACCGATCAAACGCATTCGGATTGTGTTGATACTTTAGGACAATGATCCTTAGGTCATTTGTGACGTGTACGAGTCAACCCCGCCTCAATATGAGGCCCGTTGTGGCCGGCACCACTCAAAGTGTCTCAGGTTTATTTGAAATGGACAACATTTTAAGTAAAAATAACAACTAGCATACGGAAAACCGACCAAACGCATTCGGATTGTGTTGATACTTTAGCACAACGATCCATGGGTCATATGTGACGTGTACAAGTCAACCCCGCCTCAATCCGAGGCCCGGTGTGGCCGGCACCACTCAAAAAGTTTAAAATAGACTTCATTTTAAGTGAAAACAACAACTGACATACGGAAAACCGACCAAACGCATTCGGATTCTGTTGAACCTTTAGTACAACGATCCATGGGTTATTTGTGACGTGTACGAGTCAACCCCGCCTCAATCCGAACAAACGTATTCGGATTGGCCGGTATCACTCCAAGTGTATGTATTTTGTTTAAAATGGACATCATTTTTAGAAAAAACAACTGGTATACGAAAAACCGAACAAACATATTCGGATTTTGTTGATACTTATTCAGTTTTTTATGTATTTTATTGATAATTGATAATTAAATTATGTATGTATTCAATTATGAATTGAATTCCGGATTCCACATATAAATGTCATCTAAATTTTAAATTGAATTCTAAATCAATTATGTATGTTTATAATTACGTAATGAATTATGATTTAATTCTGGATGTGTATAGTTCAAGAATGCATTATATGTTAAATGTGTATGAATTTGTTCTCTATATGTATGTCTTAGTTTGTTATTGCAGGTATAGTAATTGGAAAGGATCAGAATGGACATCATTAGAGGCTGTTGTGCAATTTGCACAGCATAGCCTATGCCAACGGTTTCCCAACGGTTTACAAACCGTTGGGAAAGGTTTCTAGGGATTTTTTTGCCAACGGTTCTCATTGAACCGTTGGGAAAGAGTTGATTTCCTTAGTTTTACCAACGGTTTTGTGTAAACCGTTGGTAAAACTTATGCCAACGGTTTGGCCAAACCGTTGGCATAGGTTAATTTTACTAACCTGTACCAACGGTTCTTTGTAAACTGTTGGGATAGGTTTTCCAAACGGCTTGCTTCCCTACGGTTTGCAAAACCGTTGGTATAACATATACCAACAGTTCTGCAGGCTCTCCCAACGGTTCAGAACCGTTGGGAAAGACCCAATTTCCAGTAGTGACTTGAGTTATGCCTCAGGTCCTGTAGCTAGAATTAGTATCTATATAAATGGTTATATATGTCACTACGTATATTGTTCATATATATATACATACGCATCTATATACATAGATACACACACACTACTTATATATATATATATGGTGACACATTCTCATAGTTATCTCGGCTTTGGCCAAAGCAGGCGGTGTCGGTCTGGTGTCCTTTAGAAACTATAGCCGACTCGTTTATAGCTTACGGTCCTTTACATTTATTATATCTACACACTTTCATTTTATATGCACTGGTTGGATATTACTAGACGTCGTTGGTGGTGACCTGCTTGGGTTGTCGGTTGGTACCTGAATAGACTTATTGGTTGCATGTAGGGATAAGGGAAATGGTTTGACTATGAATGTTTGATTGTCTGCCTAGGATGGAGTATGAGAGAAGAGGAACGAGCTCATGCTCACGATGTTATTAGAGTTAGCTTGGTCATTTTTCTATCTTTTTTATAGCCTATTGTATATGCATGTGCTATGTATCTCATGCATTTCCCTTTTTTCATAGTATCAACACATTATCATCATTTTTTATATGACTATTGTGATCTTATTTATCAAGATGTTTTACCTCTACTTACACTATTTCTTATTATTGTACTGCTTTAATTGATTTATCTTTTATTCTCTGCAATTATCCACTCTAACAAAAGGGAATAACCTCCCTATAGACACACCTTAGGCCCTCACTACTAGTCGGTAACCTCTGGAATATGGGGAGGCACATTTGAGGCTATATGGCCAATCGATTTCAGTTACTTAGGGATGAATCAGGCTCAGGATGCTACAAAGTGGAATTAAAGGAGTTTTCCCATTTTTTTCAAACTATTTGGGAATAGTTAGATAGGAGATTAAGAGGTGTTGGATTTGGTAATAATCTTATGCCTGGGTGTAGCACCCTCAGTTTCAGACACTTGACCTTTACTTATGTATTTTAAGTCTATATAATGTTTGGGTTGTGTTTTGGGAGGTTCAGAGGAGATTTAACATGTTTTTGGGGCTTTTTTGGAGGTTCAAAGTTTGAGAATGGTAAGTAGAAACTATGAAACACCTCTTAGAAAACCGTGTAACTGAAACAGTGAGCATTGGGTAGGCACACACTTTGGCCAAACTGAGCGACCACCGAGGAGAACCCCTGTAATGTTGGACAAAAGGGTTTGGCATGGTTGGAACATGGTTTGTCTAAACGTGCAAACCAACCATGCAAGGTGGATTTGGAGGTAGTGTCTCGTGCATGGTTAGCACACAGTTTTTCTAACTGTGCGCCCTAACCATGCACTGTTAAAATTTAGATTTAGATTTTGTGGATCTAATCCGAACAACCTCATTAATCCCTTGTTTCCCCCTATTTAGGCCATAAAATGAATTCATTTCCTTCCAAATTCTAGAGAGACCATTCCTCTCAATTCAGGAGGGATTCCAAGGAGAATCATGATGCATTGGAGGCTGGTTTTGTCGGTAAGTGTGTTCTAGGTGGTTTTCCTTAGATTTATTCTCCACTTTCTTGGAATCATGGATTTGAACCTTTTGGGATAAATCCACGTTGTGTGATTCCAATCATGATGATTTATGCTTGTTTTGGTTGAAGGTAATAATATCTAAGGTCATTTTTGGGGGTTTCAAGCTGAGTTTTTGGAGTTTTGTATCGTTCTTTGTTTCTGCCAACATATGAGAGGGAGGTAGATTCACTCTTGACTCCTATTATTATAACTTGAAGTCTTGATTTCAAATTGATTGAATTACTTGAATTTAATTGTGAAATTGATGTGTGATTCTTGGGGAAAAACCTATTTAGTGACGGTATTTTGAAATTGTGAAATTGGATTATTTTGTAGAAAGTGTTTTGGTTCATGATTTTAAAATGAAGATTTTAAAATAATGGTTTGGTTTTAAATGCATTGAAAATTGTTTTAGAATTGTTTTCGATAAGAGAAATGTTTTATTGAAATGGTTTGGCATGCATATTTCGCGTGAGTTCATGATTTCAACGCGACCCTGAATAAGGGGTGTGTACCCTTGAGGTATAAGAGACATAACCCTAGATAAGGGGCGTGTTCCATTAGAGCACAAGGAGATTGGACATGTAGTGACAATTTGGTGGATGGACGAGAAACCACTTATGATTATGGAACTATCACCGAAGCATGCATGTGTGGGTGTGTGTGAAATCATGAAATGGGTTTGACAAATGGAAATGTGAAATCATGAAATGGGTATGTAAAATGTAAATGTGAAATAGTTTAAAGAGTTGTTTGGTTGCTTTCCATGGAAATGGTTTTGGTTTGGAAAACCATTTTATACATTGATATAAATTACTTTAAATTATATGAAATTGTTTATTGTAAATTTGATAACATGTTTTATCCTAGTGGCATGAGTTGGAAAGTCATTGAGGAAATCCTACCAAGTTTTATACTCACCCCCTTCTTGTGAACTTTGGTGAATTTACATATATTGTATATCGAGACACGGGTAAAGACAAGGTATCTCATTTATTTAGTGATGCATCATGATACCATGGGCATGGATTCTAGAGTTGGAGATTCGAGAAAGTTGGGAGTTGCTGAGTTTGTGTTTTCCATGTCTTTGAGTTTGTTGGTCTTGGTTTCCATATTGTACTCTGATATAGTTTGTTTTTGGTTTGGTTTGTTTCTCATTGAGTTGTATTACATTATTCTCATGCATCATATAGTGGTTGTTTGATTATGGTTATCTTGGTATGGATGAATAATTTTAAAAAGGGAAAATCATCCCCCAATTGTTATGAAATACTTAACATTTATTGCCATCATTTGGTGTCCTGGGTATGTCACCTAAGGGCTAGTAATGTCTCACTGCCTTCCCAAGCTAATGAAAAGGGGCATGATGTTACAAATGGTATCAGATTGTTCGATCTTGGAGTTGAAAATCATTCTAGTTTAGTTATTTATTTGGATTGCTAGCAAGGAGATATGATCATTGTAACTAGAAATGTAGATAATAAAGAGGCGTAGCTAACCTATTTATGTTGAACCACAAGTTACCAGGGATTTTGGGTAAATGAGTGTTTTAATACACTTCTAGGAGTTATAACCTCATCAACATGGGTTTAGGAAATGATAAAAGCATGAAATGCATCAATAATAATGACTTCCCACTAGAAGTGCATAATTAATTTTGAGTAATGATTTATGATTTGGTGTTGAAGTGTTGATTTTTGAAAATAGTTGAAAATGGTTTGATTTTCAAAAAGAATGGTGGATTTTTCAGAAATGGTTTGAAAATGAAAATTGTAGAATTTTGGAAAGCCTTGTTGTGATATGTATGATGTAGAAAATTTGAAATTTCTAAGAATTCAGTTTCTAGAGAGTGAGACTTAATGACACTTTTTGGGTTATTGAAAATGGAACCTGTTAGGCGTCGTAAAAACCAACCAGAAGAGACTGCTGAGAATGTGGTCTCACCAACCACAAGTGAACCAATAGATGGTTCAGAGTATTGTCTAGGATTTTCAGGCAGTGGATAGAAGGAATAGAAGGGATGAACCAAGGCAAGTGGATCATTCCTTTCAGTTCCAAAAGTAGCATCCACCCATCTTTTGGGGTGATTCAGAACCTTAAAAAGCAGAAGTGTGGATGAATATGATGAATTGAATCTTTGATTTCCTAGTCACACCAGCTAAGCTGAAAGTGAAGTTGGACACATATATACCGGAGGATCTAGCATGCTAGTGGTGAAATTTAGCAATTCTGGCTAAATTAGACGAAGGCATTACACGAGAGGATTTTGAAGAATTGTTTAAAAAAAAATTTATCCTCACACATTCAAAATTGCTAGATGATAGACTTCTTTGGCTTGAATATGGAGAATTTCCCTTTAACATGGTATATGAATAAATTTATGAATTTAGCCTACTTTAAACTCGAAGTTTCTCCAAGTTCTTCCTTGAAGACACACATGTTTGAATTAGGGATGAGGCCATAGATTTGCTCAAATATTTCCATACTTTGTATAATGGATTATATAGAGATGGTCAATAGAGTGATAGTGGAATAAAGATACATCTCGGATAATGCCAGTGGAAGAAGCATTTTAATAACCATGGGAAATGGTGGGAATTCTAATGTTGGGAATAAGTGGAAGAAGGAAACCTATTTCCAATGTAGCAATATGAATCAGAATCAGATATAAGGATTTGTGAATCTTCCTCCTAAATCTAAGATTAATCCTGGATGCTTTCGGTGTGGTTCTTTCGATCACATGAATTGAGATTTTACAACACCACCTAGATCATGCCACTGTTGCAACTGGATGTGACATCTTCAGTGCTATTATCTCAGTGCTCCAAGGTTGAGTGCCTGAGACACATCTCATGTTTCACAGATGTCGTATTCTTCAATGGGAAGAGGGTAGTAGAATAATTCTCATTATCAGAACCAAGAAATCCATGGTGATTCTAGGAATACCATGACTCCTCAACCAGCGCATTCTCAACAAGGTAACAAAAACCAAAGTGCAGTGATTAACCAATTGTATGGAGTAGAGAAAATACTCATGGATGGTCAATCTCGGCCTTCAATGGTGAGAGGTATGATTCTTTTGAATTCTACCCTTATGAAAGTTTTATTTGATACGAGTTCATCCCGGTCATTTATTTTTTCTCTTGTTATTTATCATCTGGGTTTTCATGTTGAGATGATTCCATATGTTTTGAAACTTCAAACTCCTCTTGGCCAAAGAGAATGTTGAGCCTTTACATGCAAGGAATGTTCTATAACTATCGATGTGGTTGAATTTATATGGGATTTCTCTGTGCTTGAGATTGAGGTCTATGACATAATCCTAGGTATGGATTGGTTGACAATGTTCAAATCTCACATCGATTATTATAACCGAAGGGTTAGTTTCACAACTGATGATGACGTCGATCCTCTCTTTAGAGGTGATAAAAATAAAAAGGCAAGTGGAATGAGATTTTTGGTGCCAGCGGTTGGAACTATCTCATACCAGTTGGCATCTTTGACCTTGGCATTAGTGGATGAGATTAAAAAAAGTAGTTTTCCAATAATGTTTTATAAGTTTCCTGACATTTTTTCTAATAATTTATTAGGGTTTCCACCCACAAGAGAAGTAGAGTTTACAATTGATCACTTACTGGGGACCAATCCTATCTCACTTCTATCTTATTAGATGTAACCAATAGAATTAAGGTAATTGAAACTCCAATCAGAAGAACTAGAAAACAAAGGGTTTATTCAGCCTAGTATGTCTCTGTGGGAAACACTAGTTTTGTTTGTAAAAAAGGTGGATAGAACTCTTCAGTCATGTGTGGATTATCATAATCTTAACTAAGTTAGGATAAAGAATTGGTATCATCTTCCATGAATTGATAATCTATTTGATCAATTGAGGGGAGACCAATGGTTCTCTAAAATTGAATTGCATTCAGGATATCACCAATAGGATTTCAGGAGGATATTCCAAAAAAATCTTTCAAAAGTATAAATGGTCATTATGAGTATGTGGTTATGCCTTTCAATATTATAAATTCACCAGCCGTCTTTATGGAATTGATGAATTGGATATTTCAAATATATCTAAATTATTTTGTGGTGGTGTTTGCGGATGACATATTGGTGTATTCAAGTACATGGGCTGAGCATGAGCAACACTTGGAAATAGTGTTGGGCATCTTGCGGGATCATCATCTGGAATGGAAATGAGATGATGTTATTATAAATTTTGTGATGGGTTTGTTGAGATCTCCTTGAGGTAGTGATTCAGTATGGGTGATCATCAATAGGTTGACCAAAGTCTCTCACTTTCTACCTATCAAAGAGACCTTTTTAGTAGACAATATTGGGAGGATTTACATTTGGGAGATTATACACCTTTATGGTGTTCCCCATTTTTGTCATATCAGACAGGGACACTGAGTTTATATTATGGTTTTGAAAGGGATTGTAGAAGGCATTGAGTTCACAGGTACTATTGAGTACAACCTATCACCCTCACATCGATGGTCGGTCCAAACATACAATACAAGTGTTAGAGGACATGCTTAGGGCATGTATCCTTGATTTTGGAGGTTTTTGGAAGAAACACCTACCAATCACCAAATTTTCTTATAATAACATCTTTCAGGAAACTATACAGATGGATCCATATGAGACTCTATACAATAGGTCATTCCGTTCACCCCTATGCTGGTTAGAGGTAAGTGAGGTATCAATGTTAGGACCTCATCTCATTCAGGATACTTCAAAGCAAGTACATCTTATCCAGAAGCGTATGGCTACAACTTAGTATATGAAGAAGTCTTATAATGATATTCACTACCAGCCTTTGGAGTTCTAGGTGGGATATTGGGTCATTCTATAATTTTTTCCTAGGTTGGGTCGTAAACAGATTTGGAGATAGGGAAATCTATCACCTCTTTATATCTGGTCTTTCAAGATCTTAGAGAGAGTCAAGATGGTAGCCTATCAGTTGGACTTACCTCAGAGGTAATGGGATATGGATAATGTCTTCCATGCATATTAGCTTCACTATTATTATTCAGACCCATCTCATTATTTTTACCATGAGGATATTGAGCTAGAGGCAGATGATTCTTTTGAAGAGAATCGTATTCGTATCATTGATTAGATCACAAAAGCTCTCAAAGGTGGGTTGGTTTCTCTAGTTCATGTGTTATGGAAGCAAGGTCGTGTACAGAATGAGACCTCAGAGAGAGAGAGGCCAATGTATATACTAAGTGGCCTTAAATATCCCAGATAATGTTTTACCACCCTCAGAAAGGAAATAGAGGGATGAGTTGTTTTAAGGAGGGGAGGCTGTAACATCCCAACTTTTCTTATGAGGAATGAATCCTTTAAATTCTAGTTTAAATATCTTTTTTTCAAACTAATAGAGGTTCCTAAGGGCTTGATAAAGGGTTTGAGAGTTTCTATAGCTTGTTTGAAACCCAGAGCTCTGGTTTTTGGAGAAAAAACATGAGGCACACGATTGGAGCACGGTTAGTAATAACCGTGTGGAACAACCATGTGACCTATATATATATATATATATATATATATAGGAGCTTGATTTGGTAAAACATGCGAGGGAGGTTTCATGGCTATGTGGGAAACTATAGAAAACCTATAGAGGGGATCCACATGGGGTGTGCACAATTTTCCAAACCATGTGCATAGACTGATCACTTAGTGCCACTTAGGCAATAAGGCTACACAGTTGGCACACGGTTTGACCAACCATGCACCCCCTTTTTAAAGGGTGAATTTACCATTTTTTACCTCCTCCATTCTTAATATTAAAAACCCTATTCTTTTCTTTTTTTCTCAAGTATCTGACCACATTGAGAGCCCACTCTTCCCTCTCTCTAGGAATTAGAGATTCTCTCTTTTGTCTAGACACTGATCAGACCACCATCTTTCAAATTGGTTAGCCAACGATAAGTGCTTCAATCCTCTTCCTTGCATTATTTTTTATCTTTCCCTCATGGATGTTATTTCCAGAGCCTGCAATTCGTCTCGCATTGCTTGAAGCCACCCAGGGTGAGATTTGGCATCGCCAACTGTGCGGAGAATAGATATCGTCTCCAGAGCGGAAAGACCCCTGTATGAGGATGTGTACAAAGGAGTATTTTGGCAAGAACGAGTACCTTTCCACAGTGCAATGGATGAATCATTTGTAGCTGAAGCAGGAGCATAGGACGAATCCGAGACGATGGTGTTCTCAACCTGGACAGGGGATACAGGCGACGGGCAATGTGAGTAGACAGTGCCAAACTGATGACCAATAGAATGGGGCACCAGAGGTGGGTGGATGATAAGAGGAAGACAATCATTGATGGTGGTGTCTGGATGGGGAGAGGGAAGAGTGAAAAAGGAGTTCTCAACAAACGATACATCAGCAGAGATGATATACCGCCGTAAGTCTGGGGAGAAGCACCAGTATCTGCGCTGAGTGCGGGAATATCCAAGGAATATACAACAGAGGGATTTGGGAGATACCTTGGAGAGGTTGAGATGAGTGTCACGAACATAACACAAACACTCAAACACACAGAGTGGAAGTGAGTGAGGAGGGAGAGAGGAGAACATAGTCTGAAAAAGAGTCCCCCTGAAGGATATAAGAAGGGAGTCGGTTTAGGAGGTAGGTAGCAGTCAGGATGGCATCGCCCCAAAAAAGGAGAGGCACCTTCATGTGGAATAAGAGGGCACGAGCAGTCTCCAAAATATGGCAATGTTTCCGCTAAGCCACTTCATTCCGCTGAGGTATATCGGGGAGGGATGTCTGATGAATAATGTCTTTAGCCTTGAGAAACTGCTGAAAGGAAGTGGACAAATATTCCCGTCCATTGTCAGAACGTAGACATTTGACAGTGGTAGAGAACTAGATCTGAATTTCATGATAAAAGGTCTGAAAAGTAGTAAATAGCTCAGACCGATCACGAAAAAGGTACACCCAAGTCATACATGAGAAATCATCAATGAAGGATACATAATAGCAATATCCTAAATGACTCGAGATGCCACAGGGACCCCATACATCATAATGAACCAAATCAAAAGGTTTAAAGGCTTGTGGAACCACTCAAGGAATATATGATGTGAGATGATGTTTCACAAATTTACATGTCTCGCAATGAAAAGAAACATGCGGACTAATATCGGGAAAGAGCTAATGAAGGGCGGAGGCAGGTGGATGTCCCAACCGAGAATGAAGGTCCAATGCACGAGCGGAGAGAGTCGTGCAGGCGACTGATGTCGGTCAATCGAACATGTACACCCCGTCCCGAAGCTGGCCTCTAACAAGTTCTCGGTTCGTCGTCCACTCCTGAAACACAACAGCAGAAGATGTAAAGATGTCACTATAATTGATGTCCTTTGTAAGTTTACTGATAGAGAGAAGGTTAAAAGGACTTTGAAGCACATGTGCTACAGACGCCAGGCGAATATATGAATTCAAGGAGCATGCGTCAAACCCCACAATCAGGATAGTGGATCCATCAGCAACAGTGATGGATGAGAAGACTGTATACGAATGGTAGATTGATAACATACCGGCATTACCGGTGAGATGGTTGGATGCACCTGAGTCAAGCATCTAGGCAGGTGGGTGATGGGTGACGCAAGCAATTGAACCACCAGTGTGGGCAATAGATGGCGAAGAACCCGGTAGAGAGGTGGTCCGATGATCGTGAATCAATTAGAACCCAACCATGGATAGGTCTAGGGTGGGAGGAAGAGTGGGAAACCATGCTGGACCGCAGTCTAAGCTTGTCGAGGTTGCTGAGATGGGCGGCCATGAAGAACCCAATATCGGTCAATGAGGCGACCGAGCTTGCCACAGTACTGACAGAAAGGATGAGGACGACCCTCCCCACGGCCACAAGTGCCCGAAGAGCATCCACTGCCACGGCCCATAAGGGCAGTACGATTGATGCTGGGAGTGGGCGGGGGGAGTGCCCGATGAGCTTTTCCAAGACGATGATAAACCTGGGGAATCTCTAGCGAGGAGGGGCTGACGATGATCTTTGTGGCAGTTCTCGCATATGTGGGATCGCGGCCATGGAGAAGGCTGAAGAGACATAATTGGTCCCTCTGGGCCAAAGCTGCCTCCGGTGTCTGAGGAAAGGGCCACAACTCAAGTAACTCATCCCGAAGAGCTTTCCATTCCATGAAGTACGTCGCAAACGGTCGGGTTTGCTGGGGGATGATCGACAGGTGCTAAAAAACGTTTGACACCCGAGCCAAATTATCGATCTCGGAATACATAAGGTTTAAGGAATCCTAGAGTTCTTTTACCGTATTTGTTGTCCGAGTGACATCCTTGACCGAACAGTCCATGGAATTGACAAATAAAGCAAAGATCTTGGTGTCAGCAAGCTTCTATGGCCTGTATTTGGGATCTCATGGTGGTGGCAGAGGATTCTCGAGGTGTGAGTCGAGGTCCATGCTAGTGAGTCACATCGATACCGTCTTCAGCCAGACCGAAAAATTGGTTGAGTCAAGCCGCTCATCAACCAGGCGAGTGGAGGATCAATGGAGGCAGGACAGAAGAGTCGGCCATTGGATAGGTTGAAATCCACAGATGAGGAAATGATCAACAGTGCGCTGGGAGGGTTCAGATCCTGCCAGGAGTCGGCACGTTGTCCGGCTAGGGCGCACTCTCCGTAGGCGACGTCGGGAGTTGCCGAGAGAGGCAGGGTCGGGAAGCGTTGCGGGAGGTGAGGCCGGGAAGTCGTGAGGAGGCGGGGTCGGGAGTCGCCGAGGAGACCGGGGCAAGAGGCCGCATCGAAGGTTGTGCCGGGAATTGCCGAGGAGGGCGAGACCGGGAGGCCGCGTCGGAGGCGGAAAAGGGACTCGCCGAGGAGGGCGAGACCAAGAGGCGCCGAGAGAGGCAGGGTTGGGACGTCGCAAGGGAGGTAGGGGCCGGGAGGCCACGGGAGGGTGGGGCCGGAAGATCGCCACGAAAGGGCAGGGTCGGGCGTCCGCGGCGGAGGCGGGTTGGGACGTGCCGCGGAGGGGTGGAGCCAGGCGACGCCGAGAAACCGCAGGGAGGGAGCGCCGAGGGCGGAGCCGGGATACGCCGAAAGGGGGGGGGGGGCGAGAAGCGTCGTGGGAGGACAGGCCGGGAAGCCGCCTGGAGAGTCCCTTCGGGAGGAATGAAGGCGGCGGAAATTATCGGGATTTTTCCTCTGATACCATATAGATGGTCAATTCCCCTTACCTCAAAGTGAGGTGGAGATATTCTTTTATAGATAGATTAAAAGGATTACAAGGTGGAGAAATCCGATGTGGGACTCGGAAATACCTTTTACCCGAAAACATAATAAACGGGGTTAAATAATTCTCAAAGGTGCTTTGAAGTATTTATGAGTGGGTTCAACAATTCTCAAAGGTGCTTTGAAGTGTTTATGAGTGGATGAGACAGACAGGAGATGGACTGGAGGTGTTCTGGTTTGAACTGCGTGAAATTTGAAAAATCTGGTCACATGCAGTAAACCATGAATGCAAATCCAGAGGACGGTTCTAAGTAGCCGAAATTTCACATACGTGAAGGAACTACGTAAGGGAATTCATCACATATCCAAATGTTTGCATACATGTGGATCTGCGTAACCAAATTTCGCCACATAGCCGACTTCTTCCATGTATCCAAATTCAGATCCGTGTACCTGAATGCCAACCACGTAGGCAAGTTGACGGAGGAGCACCACGTATGGGATTCTATAGCATATATATTAAATTCACATAGTTGTTTTGTATTGAACATGCACGTAACCAAATTTTTGCTAAGTACAGGGTGAAAATTTGAGATTTCCTGATTTAGAGAATCTGAAAGAGAAAATTTGATGATGCTTGTGCGGCGCCATCAAGATCGAAACATCATGAAGCTAATTTTAGCCATGATCCAAGCTTTTGAAAAGTTTGAAATTACAGATCTTCATGGCTGAGAAGCTGAAGATCAAAGATGAAATAAGAGACTGCATTTTCAAGAATAATGCAGACTTTGAAGAATCAATGCTCAAGCTGTGTTTAACTGTTTTAAATATAACTTGTGGGCTGTGGATGAGCTTCTAAATCTGTGGTAGAGTCTACGGAAAATATATTTGTTGAATCTGAACTTCTACAAACTCCCACGCCACAAAGAAGAATATCAAGCCGCAAATGTGTTGCTTTATAATGTACAACAAGGATATTTGAAGTGCGGAATTGATGTGGTGTTTATTTTGAGAAAATGAGGAAGGAGATCTCAAGGCCGCTGGAACGAGCTGGAAGAATCGAAAATACCTGTTAGCTGAGAGAATAATGAGAGAGAAAAAGAGTGGGCACTCTTGTAAATGTACAGGAGACAACGGTTGAAGAGACAAGGACTCTGAGATCGGAGGAGCATCCCACGTACAGAAAAGGTGGAGCAGTTGCGAAAATTGTGGGGCACCGAATCATATGGGGATTTTCTATTTTTTAAATATAGAGAATAAATGCTGGTGACCAACGTATAAATAAAAAACTATTGAGGGAGAACGAAGCTAGGTGATAGAGGAGCCGAGAGCTGTTGTGCAGCGCTATGCAAAATATTGAAGAACACTCTCGAAGAACAATTAGAAGTGAGCCGATACTGTGCTAAGAAGTTTTGATCATTGGGTATCGAAGAAAAAGTGAAAAGAAGATCTTGCGACAGCCATAGTTGCAGAAGGTTGTGAAGAAGGAAAACAGAGCAAGACCGGCCTGATGTGATGTGTATGGTTTTATCTTTTGGTGTTGAAGCACTAGAAGAATGATAAGGAGCTGTTGGGTTTGAAGATCACAGGAGCTCATTGACTGAGAAGCCAGGTAAGCAGTTTCTATGAAGATCTGTGAAGATGAGCTGTAAATAGGGACCGAGTTGTATGCAGTATATCTAGAAGATCTGCAGGCAATTGAAGACCTTGTGCTGAGTTGAAGGAGATTTATTCTGTGGATGTAGAGACATCCCTGTGCTGATCAAAGATCGACTTTCAAAAAGGAGCGTGAAAGCAACCACTTCCATATACATGGTGCGAAGTCATAGATCCTGTGTGACTAAGGATATGTAGGGATAACACAATGTGAAGCTGTGATTACAATGTAAATCTGGTTGTGTGGAAGTCCTGTGTGAAACAAGCATTTGTAAGTCCAACGAGACCCTGGTAGTGTAGGTGTGGGAAACACCAAACCCCCTATAGTCACATTGATTACAATGGAGAATTCATGATTGGAGCGAATAACCAATCATGGCAAGGAGTAGGACTTTGAGTCGAACTTTGTAAATGCTTTTATTCTTATGCCTTTATTTACTGCATTATCAGGGTGAGGTTGTAAGACACAAGAGTGATTGGATCGAAACTGAACAAGTCTAGGAGGTTAAATTGATTAAGAAAGAATTTGTAAAAGTGACCACTCATTCACTCATCCCCTCTCACTGGTCCATCAGTCCTTTGATCAGAGCAATCTCAGGTTTCCTCCGAAAAGATCTGAATGAAGTGTAGATTTGAGGTGTTTGAAGAATATTCTCAGATCAACAAATCTAACTCTGCACCAACGTAAGCAGAAATGGGGGTTTCCTCCAAGTCAGTGAAAAATAGGATTAAGAAAGAGGCAAAGAAAAGAAAAGGCATGAAGAATGAAAGGGATCAACCACTAAATGAATCAAAGCGGTAAGCACTCATTAGACAAAGCTATTGTCAAAGATCCTTTTGATGATTTTAGTTCAAGTTGTGATTATACATACGAGCTGCTAATCTACTGTGAGGTTGCGGATTACTTGAAGGAAGTTCCCCGTGAAGTAGTCACTCACATATTTCAATTTATTCAGAAGCGTGATGGTGAAAAATCACAAGGCTACAAAGCATTAGCTAAACAAATTGGGAGATGCATCACCCACACAAAACTGGTAGAAGCAAAGAGCGAGACAACTACACTGTAATGAAAAATATTCCTTGGTTGTTGAAGAATTGCGAAGGAGAGTTTGTGAGAAAGAAGGATTTAAGCCTTCTGTTACTGAAGTGTTCCATGCAATTGAGAAGTTGCACAAGATGACTGTAATAGGAATTGGGACCCCACAGGCAGCTGGAAAGTATATTCCAGAAGGGGTAAAACGGTCCAGCCAGGGGGAGGTGGTTAGGCGCTCAACAGAGGGACAAGTGTAAGATCCCGGCCTTTTCTGGAGTCATCTCAGGCAAGTTTTCAGGTACTTTTTTATGTTTTTAAGCACCTTTGATTTGGAGTAGTGGCTTGGGGTGCGTTTGGGTGAATTTTTCAGGAAAACTAAAGGACAGTAGGCTGTGCACGGTTTGCGCACGGTTTGCGCACGGTTTGGCAAACCGTGCCAACCGTGCAAAGCTGAACTAAGGGGTCCGCATGATTGGCGCACGGTTTGTCAAACGGTGCGCCTCTGCCCAGGAAACCGTGCGAGCGGGTTTTTAATTCCGAAAATCCTTTTTAAAACCACCCGAACCCCCAGGACTCCCATATTTCGACCTTGGCTCGGGCTTGACGAATTCTAGGTGTTTCTAAAACCTTCCGGAGAGATTCCAAGGTGATCCGAACACCGTTCTTCGAGATTGAAAGCCTGGATTGAAGATCCTCTCTCCTCCTGGTAAGTGGATTTCATCCCGATGCATCTCCCGTTTTTTCCTCCATCTTTCTTAAATCTTTTCATGGAAGATTTCCACCATTTTCTTGGATCTAAACCTATGGATTGAGATCTAGATCTAGGATTGCAAATCTAGATCTAGTTTTGCAAGATCTTGATGCATTTGATCTTAATTTTGGTTTAGGGATTTAGATCCAGAGCTTGATCGACAACGTTGTGCTGCTCGGATTTTGGGATTTCTGTTGGGCTAACTTCCGTCAATAAACTGAGATAGGTGGTCTAAAACGAACTCTCATAGTCATGATTTATGATATGTGTATGAGTTTATGATTTCTAGATTCACTTGATGATTGATTTCCTAAATTGGAGTAACTAGGAATGTGGAATTGAATTGAGTTGCCTTGGTGATTTAATTGATAATTGAATCACGGAACAAACAATGGGGGTTGCCCAAATAGATCTTTTGGAGATTTGATTTTGTATTTGAGATATTGTAATTGAGATATTGATTTGATTGCGATAAGATAATTAATTGGGGGAAATTAATTATGGAACTATGTATGGCTATGTAAAATAATTAATTGTGAGAATTAATTATGTGTCATGATGTGATCTAAGATAATTAATTGTGAGAATTAATTATGACTTGTTGGATTTTGATTTGGATAATTAAATGTGAAAAATTAATTATGGAAAGAGAATTGTGTTAATTGATTAATTAATTGGTGAATTAATTAATGGGTTATATGCTTAGTTAATTGTTGAATTAACTAGTGACCTTTGAAATGTTTAACTAATAGTTGGATTAGTAAATGAATAATGTGAAAAAAATTATGACTTAAAGAATGATTAAATGGCTGAGATTTTGTGGTGCTAGGCATGGCGTCCTAAACCAATTGGAAGTTGGAACTTGGACATGGCGTTCCTCCCCAATAGTTATCCAAGCTTGAGATTGGGATGCTAGGCATGACGACCTACACCAAATGAGAATTGGAGTCCTAAACCGATTAGAAGTTGGGACTTGGACATGGCGTTCCTCCTCAATGATTTAATCCCTCCCAATTAGTCAATTTGGGTATATTTGCATCATTTTTGTGTTTTTGGTGAATTTTGAGCTTAATTGTAAAAATTGCTTAATTTTTCAAAATTCACAGTTTTCTTGAGCATCTGTTTTTTCGGGCATAACTTTTACAATTCGGATCCAATTTAAGTGATTCCTTTTTCGTAGGTTTTCCTTGCTCGTAGGCTTCATCTTTGTCTTCTGGACCCAGACCCAATTCTCACACAATGGCCCAGAAAAATCAATCAAATGAAGAAATATTTATGGCCGGCAGAATGAACACCATCATATTAAATCAGGCATATCTCATATTACCGACCTTCAAATGATGTAATTCCAGCTGGTTTCGACAGAGGACTCAAAAGGGACAGTTCAAATTAAATTTCATAAATTAAGGTTCTCATTAAGGCATCTTTTGATCGAGTCCAAGTGGAGTGGGTGAAACACTGTTTGGCGGCCATAAAAAGTAGTGTTCATTGATTCGGTCATATCTTTCTTTACACCTATCCAAAGACTTTGAAATTTTGAGGTTCGATAACCAACTTCATTCCAAACATCTTATAAGCAGAGACCTCTGTGAGTTTCGGCCGGCTGGTGGGAAGAACAGAAGCAAACTTCTGGTGGACAGATTCTGAAGGAGCAAAATTTATGTTCGTTGTTTTCTCTCTTGTTCTTCTTAGTTTTGTAATGACTTATTCTTCCCTCTTATTCACAATTACCCTTACCATGGTGGGGTAAACTTCTGTGTGATTGGGGAAGGAGAGGTTTTCCTTTTTTTAATTCATGAGTTCTTGCTATTAATGTTTTAAGATCCTTATCTCTCTTATGCAAAATCAGTTTCAATTTCTTTTAACAGTTTTTATTATCATGTACGATTGTATTTGATTTTAGATTATGTTGTTTTTATTGCCTGGGTCAATGATCAATATCACCCTCCATTAGGTTTTGGTTTATATACGATGGAATAGACCAAGGCTTAGTGGTGAAGTGCTTGGTGATCACCGGTACGTGCGTAAGGAGTAGTGAACATTCTTGGTTGTTTGGGATAAACAAGACCCGATTAGGAATTGTCTAAGTCAATTGAGGGTATTTTATACAACTCTATCACACATTGGAAGAAGAGTAGACCAATCTAAAATTTTAGTAAGGTTTATCCTCACCATTACTATTATCTTAATTGCTTTGTGTTGGAGTCTGTATCCCACATCGGACTTGAGGTCTGATGTGGAGTTTAATATTCATTATAAAATAACCTCAAGGGCTCCTTTAGAGAGAACACCTTGGGGGTTCGAATTCTCCTATTTTATCATTCTATATGGTATCAGAGGGAAATTAATCTTGAACCCTCCTCTCATTCCCCAACCCTCCTCCCATTCCCCCACCCCCATCTAGGGTTTCTCATTTTTTCTCCAAACGGACGGGTTGGGGGGGGGGGGACAAGCCCGCGCGGGCTCACAAAAACCCGCATATCAAACGGGTGGATTTGTCCAACCCGCCCTGCCCCACAGTGGATGCGGGGAAGCCCGCGGGCAACCCACATTCCTCATTTTTTTTGTATTTTTTTTATTTTTTAATTATCCCACCTAGACCAGCAATGACTACAGGTAAACCAAGGATTCATATAATTTAAAAAAATTAAAAAATGATTGAGTAGTATAAAAATTAGTGATAAAAATAGAAGAAAAATAATAAATAATTTAAAAACAGTATTTCAGGCACACTGCCCAGTTGGACCTCCATCCTCCCGCTGCAGACAACCATCCCCCCCCCCCCTCGTGCACCGTTGGACCTCCATCCTCCCGCTACAGAGCGCTACCCCCCGCACTGTTGGACCTCCATCCCGCTACAGACTGCCATCCCCCGCACTATTGGACCTCCGTTCTCCCACTACGGAAAGCTGGATGAACCCCCCAACCTTCAACTCCTACAGCATAAACCCCTCCATCCATCGGCAACAGGGCGGAAGCGAATGGAAGATGGTAAGCTCGAGTGGGGGATGGTGGGCTTGGAGCAAAGGTGCATGTGCGCCTGGTGCAAACTGCGAAGGCGGGTGAAGGCGTTGTTGTGTCAAGTCGGGAGGGAGGTAGATGACCAGGTGATGGCGAGCGGTGGTCGTGTATCAAGGTGGGAGGGAAAGAGGTACACGGTGGCAAGGCGTGGTGGAGATGCTTCAGGTCTCTAGGAAGGAAGGTGGACGACATCTAAGCGATTGGGCAAGGCGAGGCGATGGTGCTACCTCAGATCTAGAGCGGGTTGGCCAACCGAAGAAGGGTACAGGGTCATTGTGCAGGGATGACCTGATGTCGTGAAATGAAATTTAATAGAGGGATGGGAGGATTGAAATACAAACATATGAAATCATTGGAAATCAAATATTTAGAAGGGAGGATTTCGGGGCGGGGGTGCCGCGCATGCGGGGTGCAGACCTCGTAACTCTGAAAAATAATATAATGAGGGCGTATGTCGGGTGTAGGCCTCGTAACTCGAAAAATTAGTAAAATGAGGGTGCATGCTGGGTGCAGGTCTCGTAAGTCGAAAAAATAGCAAAATGAGGGCCACATATTTTTTAATTTAAACCAAAAAACCCGCGGGTTTACCCGTATCCGCAGGGGTTTACCCACACGGGTTGGTTACTTATGCGGGTTGTCCGCACTAGCTCGTATTTAATACGGTTTTATTTTATAAAACCCACCCTGCCCCAAACCCGCCCCAAGCGCACTTGGCCCACGGGCCCGAAGCCCGTTTCGCATTGCCACCCGTGGGGGGGGGGGGCTAATTTTCTGTCGCCGCCCCCTCCGGGCTCGTTTCTAAGGCGCCCCCCTGCCACATCTCCCTCCCGGCGGATCTCCCCTAGAAGGCTCTTCCGCAGCGCCCCGTCGCCGGCACAACCCCTCCTGCGCGTCGCTCTTACTGTGCGACGGACTCCTCCCCGGCCCGCCTCTGCATCTCACGCCGGCTCCCACCCGGCAGTTCCCTCCTGGCGGAACCCTACCGGCGTATCCTCTCCTTGCACGCGCTCCACCTGAGGGCAGCCCAGGCGCCTGCTCCGCTCTCTCCCTCCAGTCGCATTTCCCTCATCCCGTGCGTCACCCCTCAGTGCGTCAGCCCTTCTGCAAGAGTCTTCCCCAGCACTCTGCTCCCTCTAGCAGCAGCCCCTCCTCCTGCGCTGCTCTTCCGGCAGCCGCCTCCCTTTCCCGACGGAACAATTTCAGCACGCTCCCTCCAAATCAAGAGTGTTATCTCCCTGTCCGCTGGCACGCCCTCGCACTTCCTCCACCGTGGTGCCTCACTTCGAACGCCTCGGATTTGGGCCCTTTGGCGCCGCCAGATCCCGCAACGATTCTGCGGAATCCCCGCCTCCAGTCGTCAGCCCCGCAAGTGTGGCTTTCCCGGTGCTAGTGTGGATTTCCCGGCGTCTCATCAACCGGCCCCACTAGTGCGGCATTCCTGGCGCTCCGTCAACCGGCCCGCTCTGCGTGGATCTTCTCCAGCGCCCGTGACATCATCCATCCATTATCCTGCGGAGGAGCTGCAATCTTGAGGGGGAGCTACGATCGTTGCTTGTCTCTTTATTTCGACTTGTTTTGTAATCAAGTTGGGTATGTCCAGCTTGAGGGGGAGTGTTTGCAGTCTATTGTTTGCTTTGTTTTTTCTTTATGTGTTCAAGCTAGGTACACCTAACTTGAGGGGGAGTGTTGGAGTTTGTATCCCACATCGAACTTGAGGTCTGATGTAGAGTTTAATATTCATTATAAAATAACCCCAAGGGCTCCTTTAGAGAGAACACCTTGGGGGTTCGATTTCTCCTATTTTATCATTCTACACTTTCCTTTGTTTAGTTTCTTTCATGTCTTTTCAAAATCAAACAATTTCAAAAACAACCACCACTTCGTTCTCTTATTTTAAGGTGACAGTTTGATTGTTGTGCGCTCCTCTCTGGAGACAACCTCGGTTAATCAATATACTGCATTTTTAACTTAGTAAATAATTGTTTTTGCCACACCCCACGACAGGCACGTGTCAGTTATTTTAAGGTGACAGTTTGATTGTTGTGCGCTCCTCTCTGGAGACAACCTCGGTTAATCAATATACTGCATTTTTAACTTAGTAAATAATTGTTTTTGCCACACCCCACGACAGGCACGTGTCAGTTGTTTAAACCCTTTAGCCACTAGTCTTGTTTTATAGGGTATTTACTATACCTTTCATGCCCAGTTTTCTCTTGAATGCTCATTTGCACCCTACGGGCTTTACATCAACTGGCGCATCGACCAAAACCCAAACTTGATTCTATACATGAAATCCATTTCAGAATTCATGGCTTCTTGTCATCTTACACCTTATGATCTTTCTACTACCTCTTTGTAGAAGGGAGGTTTATCATTGTCAACTGTTGGAGTCTGCGTCCCACACCGGACTTGTGGTTTTATGTGGTCTTTATTATTCATTATAAAATAACATCAAGGCCTCCCTTAGAGAGGCGCCTGGATATTGGGTCCACTCTTTTTATCATTGTGCATGGTATCAAAGGAGGTTCACTAAACCCTACCCCCCTCCCTCCCCGTCTCTTTTTTTTCTCGGCCGACATCGAACTTGTGGTCTTATGTGGTCTTTATTATTCATTATAAAATAACCTCAAGGTCTCCCTTAGAAGGCACCTTGGATATTAGGTCCACTCTTTTTATCATTGTACATGGTATCAAAGGAGGTTCACTAAACCCCACCCCCCTTCCCTCCCCGTCTTTTTTTTTCTCGGCCGACACCTAAAGATTTTCCCCTGTCGGGGGCGGCGGCTCCCAACCGAATGAGTCGGCCGCCCCCTTCGCTGCTCCTCCAAGGCAGCCTCCCATCGTCGGCCTTCCATCCGCAGCGCTTCGCCTGTGGCCCTCCCGCGCGGTTTCTCCCTCCCAACTTGATACCTCCCTGCGCGACATCTCCTTCAGCGATCGTCCCTCCCACTGTGCGATGGCGCACCTCCAGTGTGATAACCCTCCTCTTCCAGTGCGATGTCCCTCTCGCACGACTCGTCCTCCCCTCCTCACATATCTCCCTGCCCAACAACCCCGGACGGCCCTTCTCCAACGGCCATAGCGACCCCGCTCGACCGCTCTTTAATGTGCGTCGCCCTCTCTGTGCGACGCCCTCATCTCCAGCGCGTCGTCCCGGTTGGCATCTTCTGCCCTTTAGAGGTCCTCGCCATCGCCCCTCCGCCATCCTACAGCTTCTGCGACAGCCACCCCTTCAGTGCTGCACGCGCCCCCCTATATGATTCGGTCGTACCGCCTCCTTCCGCTTCTCCCAGCGGCTCCATCTTCCCGCCGCTCCAGTCTGGCGACCCTCCTCTCGCTCATCCCGACGCTCCATCATCCGGCCTCGCCTGTGCAGCTTTCCCGACACCTAGTTGACCGGCCCCGCCAGTGCGGTTCTCCCGGCACACCATCGTCCGCCCCCGCCTGTGCAGCTTCCCCGACACTCTGTCGTCTAGCCCCACCTGTGCGGCTTCCCCAACACTCCGTCGTTCGGCCCCGCCTGTGCGGTTTCCCCGGCACTCTGTCGACCAGCCCCGCCTGTCGTTGCATCCTCATTCCAGCTATTCCTGTTGGTTCTGCATAACGATCGTTGTTCGTTGGTTGACAATCTTTTTCAGCGGCATCATCTATGAACTTCTTGAGGGGGAGCAACATCCACGACAGTTTATCTTTTGTTCTATTTTGTCTTATTTTTTCATCAAGCTGGGTATGTCCGGCTTGAGTCTTTTCTTTGTTTTTGCTTTGGTTTCTTTAATTGTGTGTACAAACTAGGTAAACCTAGCTTGAGGGAGAGTGTTGGAGTTTGCGCTCCACATCGAACTTGAGGTCTCATGTGGTCTTTATTATTCATTATAAAATAACCAAGACCTCCTTTAAAGATGCACCTTGGGAATTGGGCCCACGACTTTTATCATTCTACATCAACCAATAATGAGTCACCATCTTCAGTGACTAGAAAACCATCTCTCTCTGGTTCTCTTCTCTCAAATGCTACTACACAGTACTTGTGTTTCAGGAACTACTTCTTCCACAAGGACCTGTGAAATCTGTTCATGTACCAACTCTTGTGTATCTTGAGCATCAACTTCATCGAAATCAATCTTGCTCCCATTATCCTTTTTGAGGATGGTCACCCTCTCAAGAAAGACAGTTTGTTTAGCGACAGTCCCTTTCTTGTCTGTGGGGTTGTATAGGTATTATCTCTTTGTTTCCTTACGATACCGATAAAGATACACTTTGTGCCTCGGGTGTTAGTTTGTTGCCTGGAAAGACCTTAAAAACGCCTTGCAACCTCATACACGTGTATGCAACAAAACATGTTTCTTTCCACTCCATAACTCGAAGGGAATTTTATTTGCCACTTTAGTTGGTACTCAATTTAACGCATATGTCGCAGTTTGTAATAGATATCCCAAAAGGATAATGGAATATTTGCATAAATCATCATCGACCTTACCATGTCTAGTAAGGTACGATTCCTTCTTTCACTAACACCATTCCACTGGGGCGTGTAAGGTGAAGTGAGTTGAGAAAGAATCTCAAACTCCCGTAAAAAGTTGATAAACTGTTTGCTAAGATATTCACCACCTCGATCCGATCAAAGCTTCTTTATCTTCTTTTCAAGTCGATCCTCTACTTCATTCTTGAACTCTTTCAATTTCTCGAAGGACTTGGACTTATACCTCATCAAATAGACAGTCATATCTACTCAAGTCATCAGTATAAGTTATTTAGTAAGAATACCCACCTCTAACTTCTACTGAAAATGGTCCACACATATCATCATGTACCAATCCTAGAAGCTTTGTGACCCTTTCACCATGTCCACCGAATGGTGGTTTTGACGTTTTGCCTTGTAAACAAGCATAACATCTATCAAGTGGTTTTCACTCAAAAGAGTCTAAATATTCATCTTAATAGAGCTTTGTCAAACGCTTCTCATTTACATGACCAAGACAGTGATGTCACAGCTAGATGTTATATAAGTCATGTGAACACGATTCGTTATCAATTGTCAGTACTTGGTTTTCTTAACTTAATACACAAAGACCATTATTTAAATGTGTCATATATGGTGTCTTAATAAAAGAAACTTTTATTTCCAAATTTGAAAATAAAACCATCTCATAGTTATTTACGACGCACGGCGCACAACGGCAACAAGGGCCCCCGGCACAAAAGCGCACGGCGCGTGGCAAAATTAATTTGCGGCGCATGGGGGAGATGTATACATATATTGTAAAATGATAGAGTGGAGACCCAATGCCCAAGGTTGCTCTCTAAGGGAGGCCTTGAGGTTATTTTATAATGAATAATAAAGATTGCATCAGACCACAAGTCTGATGTGGGATACAAACTCCAACACTCCCCCTCAAGCTAGGTGTGCCTAACTTGAACACATAAAAAAAAACAAAACAATCAACAGACGTTGCAAACACTCCCCTCAAGCTGGACATACCCAGCTTGGTTAGAAAACATGACAAAACAGAAAAGAAAACATTCACGATTGCAGCTCCCCCTCAGTGGCGCGGCAAGTTGTCAAGGCGCAATAGAGGAACCACGCAGGCGGGGCCGGTCGACGGGACGTCGGGAAATCCACATAGCCAGGCCGGACAACGGAACGTCGGGAAATTCGCATAGACGGGGATGGACAACAGAGCGCCGTGAAAGCCGCATTGGCTGGGCCGAACGACGGAGCACCGGGAAATCCGCACTGGCGAGGCCAGACAACGGAGCGCCAGAAAATCAACATTGCGGGGTCGGTCGTCGAGAAGCCGAGAAAGGCGCAGAGGAGCCGCGTTGTAGATCAACGATGCGATGGAGGTGCAGAAGCGAGCCGTCGCAGGAGGCCGCTAAGGAGGGGATGGCCAGGGCGTGGGGGGCAGCCGAAGGGGGAGTTGAAGCGTAGGAAAGTCGTCGCACGAGAGGCGCGGCCCGCTGGAGATTTCCTCAAACCGGAGATCGACGGGAGGGGAAGATGAGCCCAGTCGCGGGTGGGCGGTGACCCCGGAGGAGCTCACGGAGAACGAGATATGGCCGGATCTGGCTGGATCCAATCTGGAGGGCGGGCCGAGCAGAGGGTGCGTCGAGGCTACTTGGGACGGTCGGGATGGAGGGCGGAGAAAAATGTCGCGTGCAGGGAGGCCCCACAAAAGAAGTTTGTCGCAATGCGGAATAAGGTCGACCGTCGGGAGAAGGCACATGCGTAGCAAGAGGCGAGGCTGATGTGGATACAGCGGCGCGAGCAGGAGGGTTGCGCGCAAGGGTCGCGGGAATGAGGCAGCGTCGGGAAGCTGCATTAGGAGGTGGGGTCGGGAGTCCGCAGAGGGACGTCGTCGGGAGGGAGGAACAGCGTTAGAGGGCCGAGGGCAAAGCGCGCGCTGGCAACGGGAGGGCGCGGCTAGGGGGCCAGTCGCCCGCGACGGAAGAAGGCCCCGCAGAGTGGCGGAGCAGAGGTCACGCTCGCGATGAGCCGCGGATGGGAGAGGGCGGTGCTTCCGTGAAGGTGGTCAATGGCTTGGGGTCGCCACCCCCCACTGAGGGGGGGTCACTGGAAAACCTAGAGCGAGAAAAGAAAAAATGAGAGGGAGGGCTCGGGTTAGCAGGAGAGACTTCATCATCACCAGATGATTCTTCCCCACAAGGCATCTCTTGAACATATTCATCTTCTTCACTTTTTCATTCTCAATCTCTTCTTCCTCTTGCACCTCTTCTTCATGCTCCTCGTCCACAACATCAAGCAACCACTCATTACAGTCATCAATTTCATTCAAAGAGATAAGGTCAATGGAGTCTCGTTCATTGAATCTATGCATCAAGGCTCTATTATACTTTATAAAAACCAAGTCATTCAATTTTGTTTGAGCAAGCTTGTTTCTCCTTTTTGTGTGAAGATTTTCAAAAACACTCCAATTTCTTTCACAACCTGAAGCACTGCATGCAAAGCACTTTTCTCGCAAAATGTCTCAAGTGTGAAGTCGATGCACCATTAGTTGCCCACCAATCAATAGGTGCCCTAAATTTTCTATTTCTTATTGCCAAATCAATGTCAAGAGTTCCCAATGCCTCAAGCCGATGCACCATTAGTTGCCCACCAATCAGTAGGTGCCCTCAATTTTCTATTTCTTATTGCCAAATCAGTGTCAAGAGTTCCCAATGCCTCTATATTTTGTTAAATTTTCAGCAATCTTATCAACCATCACTATATCAGGTGTCAATCTTTGAATGTGTTTAATCAAACTCATATTTACCTCTTCATCAGCATCAATGTCAGGATGATCGTGGAAGAACTCCGGATTCGAAAAGTATCCTGCAGCATGCAAAGACCGATAAAGTTGCACTTCCCATCTTCGATCGATTATTTGGAAAATCTCCTTATATTTTTCTTGTCTATTGTTTCTTTTGCTCGATCCATGGCTTCATATATGTATCTCATCGGAAGCTTTCTTTCCCCATCAAGGAGGTCATTGTTTGAGGTATTTTTAATTAGGTTATTATGAGTTGGCAGGCCGCAGGTTAAAAAAATGCAAAAAAAAATGAACAAGTTGGCGCAGCAGCGTGCGCCATGCCACTGGCGCCATTGCGCACACCACTGAGCGCCTTTCTAAATGAGCCATGGCGAACTCATGGCATGGTGCTCAGCTTCCTGGCGGGTGCCGTAAATAACTATGAACCATCTGTATCTAGGCAGGATACAAAAATTATGTTCTTGATAACAGTTGGTACATAATAACAATCTCTTAAAACTGATATTATTCTTGTTGGCAATGAAAGGTGTAGTCTCCAATGGCTAAAGCAGTCGGCCCCACACTATTGACAGCTCGCAAATCCACCTCTCCTCTAGCAATCTTTCATAATCTACTTGGTTCCTACATTTGGATACAGATGTGAACACCACAAGTTGTATTTAATACCCAATGTGTAGATATTGAAAAATTACACTCGATAACAAACGCACCTTTAGCTTCCCTTGTTTCTGGGTAAGTTCCTATTCTAGTGGTCTTGCTTGCCACATGCAAAACATACTGTTTTTTTTCCTTACCCTGCCTTTGGATCTTCCTCTTCTTGGAAGGACGGTGCTCGGAAGCTTTAGACTTGTTATGAGTCTTGAAGCTCTTCGTCTTCTTCTTCTTTTTCTTATTCACCATAAGGACTGCGAGTTTGTCATGCCTCATATCCTTGTCCACTTGGCGAATCACAGTAAGAAGTTTCGAAATACTTATCGTTATTGTTCATGTTATAATTAACAATAAAACTGGAGGGCTTCAGTAGTGAGGAAAGTATGAGATCTGTGCGAACTCATCTGAGAATTTAATCTCTAAGATGTCTAAGCGTTCAATGTAGCCAATAAACTTGACTACATGAGACTCAGCAAACTCTCCAAGCTTAGTTGTAAGCATTAGAGATCTTGTATCTCTCTTGTCTCGCATTCTCTTGATAGAGATCCCGAAGGTGAGACATCATGTTATACACATTCATGTCCTCATGTTGTTTTAGAAGCTCATTGGTCATGGACGATAGCATGAAACACTGAATATGTGTAGCATCGTTCAAATGTTTCTCATAGAGAGACAACTCTTTCTCACTAGTCTCTTCACCGGGCGCTTCAGGAATAGGTTCTTCCAGCACATAAAATTTCCTTTCATGGCGAAAGATAACGCGTAAGCGCCTTTGTCACCTTTGAAAATTTGTACCGGTGAGAAGGTTATCTTTCTTGAGTATGGATCACGGCAATATGTTTGAAATCATGTTTATTGTTGTTTCTACAAATAAGATGAGCAGAATTTTAATACTTTATCTGATAAAATTTAGCCAAATAAATAAATATTATATTTATTAATCTCTCACTATTTTATCGAAACCCAATAGCCTTCATCGTTGACTTTGGAATATCCTGTTGTTCGGACATTCTAGTGGCAAAGGATCCATATTCCCCTTCTCATCACCCCGACTTTGGTCGATCAAGAAATTTGAAGGGTTTTAAGTAGACATTTCAAATGTCAACTGCATTAACTCACGGTTCTTTGATTTGTTAAGTGGAATCCCTGATCCTGAAATCCTTAAATTGGATTTCCTCAAACTTTGTCTCTTAGTTACACAAGTCCTGCTTTGACAGCCCTTGATGTGAATTAAGTTAAATCAACTCAAAACTTCATGTTAGAATTCCCCAATAATTGAAAGCACATCAACGGCTAGTCAAGCACTTTGAACTATAGTTTGGTTTTAACTTCAGTAGTGGGAGGCTATACTGACTTAATATATATAATTGAGGGAAAACACCTTGAACCATTTTATGGTTCGTGTTGCAGCTTTCTACCTGTCCACCTATGTATCTTTCATGGATTGGTTTTGTCTCAGCTCTAAACTTGAATCCAAACTTGAACTGCCTCCACTAGCTTGGGAATTTTATCCATTGCATATGTTTTGACTCAAATGCATGTGAGGAGAACCAAAGGATCGGTTAAAAGGTTTACATAAAAGAAACCTAATGAGAGGACGGATGACACGCAGACCTACAATTTAATTTAATAATAAAATAAAATAAACCGATCACATACAAAGGTATGATCTATGCTCATGATCATCCACATACATGCAACGAATTATGCATTTAATAACATTAGCATTCAATTTCAATCGTTCTTATTTAAGATAAATCGCGCTTGAACCAATAATTATCTTCTTTAATCATGCTTGTCAAAACGCGGTGTCGCGGCCGCGATCACGCCTGCGCGGTGCGGAGCGGCACCCGACCACATCAGGCGGCTGGATCACGGAGGGAACGCAATCACGCCAACACACCCGCGATCCCAACCATCGCGCAACGACTGCGATCTCGGCTGTCGTTGACGTGCTTGTTCTGGCGCCAAACAAATGTGCTTTTTCCCCCGTAAGGGTCAAACCCACTTCGCCTCTTCCCTACCCATCCTATTTCCCCCTCCTCCTGCCGCGACGAAGCCCTCTCTGGTGCGCACACATTTTTTTTCAACCGCACCTTCCTCCATTCGTTGTTGCGCACACCCTTTTTTTCTGCCCCCCCCCCTTTTCCTCCTCACAGCAACGGGATGCAGACCTCTTCTTTCTGCCCTCTGCTGCCACCCATCTGTGCTTAGCAACTACTGCTTTGCTCCGCACACTTCCGACGACGCCGACAACCACTAAAAACAATGACAAAGTGACAAGAGCTTTTTATTAGTACTTATTTTTTTGGTGATCCAAACATCTGTCTGTTATTTGTGTCAAACAAATCTCTTAAACCCTCCCTTCTAATATTTCTACCTACTCTACAACTATGGCTTTATTTTCTTAGTCATTTATTGCATCAACAACAGTACATTCATTTCCACCATTGGTGAAGCCTCAAGAAAAAAAATTAGATATTGTTTGGTAGTGGAATACTTTAAGAGACATCAACAATAAAAAGAAAGTCATATGTGACTTTTGCATGATAGAGACCAATGGTGGTATTACTCGAGCCAAAGAACATCAAATGGGATTATCGGGAAATGTTCAGAAGTATAGAAAGACTCCTCAAAAAGTGAAATACAAGCTTCTTGCAGCGCAATCAAAGAAAAAAACTGACAAATCAGCATATATGAATGAGATTCATGATATTGATAATGATATGAAGGAAGAGCTTGAAGAAATTCATGTCGTTGAGAGTGGAAAAAAAAGAAGTTATGCATCAAGTGCAGCATGTCCTTTAAGTGGCAACAGAGTGAAAAATGTGAAAGGGTCATTCGATGCAATGTTTATGGAAGATCCGGCAAGAGTAGTCAAGGACGCAAAGCAAACAAGCATTAAATATGCATGTAGCAAGCAATTAAGAGATCGAACGGTGCAATACATAAGAGCGATTTCTTTACACAAATAGAATTTTCTTCTAATGTTGTTTGTTCGAGAAGCTTTAAGATAATGGTGGAAGCAATTGGACAATATGGACCACACTTGAAAGTTCCAAGCTATCACGAGTGTAGGGTTCCTCTTCTTAAAAAGGAGTTGGAGTATACAAAGGAATTGTTGAAGGGTCATAAAATTGAACGAGATAACTATAGTTGTTCAATCACGTCTGATGGTTGGACAGACAAGGAAGAACCTTGATCGATTTCTTGCTAAATTGTCCAACCAGTTCCATGTTTATAAAAAGTATCGATGCATCAAGTTACGTAAAAACGGGAGAAGCGGTTTTTAAGCTATTGAATGATTTTGTGAAAGAGATTGGAGAATCAAAAATTGTGCAAGGAGTTACTGACAACGGAAACAATTTCAAGTTAACCGGTAATAAAAAACTTTTGTTTTAAAAGTACTTGCATTTCATTTTAATATTATTAATTCAGTTAATAACTTAAAATTTTAACTGTTTGTTATTGATTTGTATGATTTTAGGCAAGTTGTTGATGGTTAAAATGCAACACTTAATTTTATCTTCATGCGCCGCACATTGTCTTGATTTGATCTTGAAAAACATTAGCAATCTTAGTAGAGTGAAGAGGGTTGTAGAAAAAGGCATTAAACATGTGGCCTTCATCTATAACCATTCATCGACATTGAACATTATGAGGAGGTTCACCAACAAAACTGAGTTGGTGAGACATGGAGTTACTCGGTTTGCTACAACCTTTTTTAACTTTACAAAGGTTGTATTTGCAAAAAAAATAATCTCAGAAAAATGTTCACCTTTAAAGAGTGGTTGAGATCCAAAAATGCAAAAAAAAAGCAAAGGGAAAGCGTGCTTCCGACACCATGTTGATGTCATCATTTTGAAATGATGTTGTTTATATCCTCGAGGCTAAGGGGCTCTTGTAAAAGTTCTTAGATTTGTTGATAATGAGAAGAAACCCACAATGGGTTTCATTTGTAAGGCTATGGACAGGGCAAAAGAGACCATTCAAAAGCTTTTCAAGAATGATGAAACCAAGTGTAAGAATATATTTGAGATAATTGATGAAAGATGGAATACTCAGTTGCATCATTCATCGCATGTTGCAGGTTATTATTTGAATCTTCAATTTTTCTATAGAAATCCAAGTATTGAAAGAGATACAGAGGCAATGAAAGGCTTATATGATTGTATTGAGAGATTGTCTTCTAGCCTGAGGAGGAAGACAAGGCTTGTTTAGAATTGGCAACATATAGAAGCGCACGAGGCCTCTTTGGTGGGAAAGGTTGCATGCGACAACAGAGTACAATAGCTTCTGATAAGAGTTTATTTTTGTCTTGGGAGGAATTGGAGTGCCTTTGAGCATGTAAGTAACTTAGTAATTAGTATCGATACTCAAATCACTTTTCTTTCATTTAAACTTAAACTTCGTTAGTGATACTAATGTTTTTTTAATTTTTATAAAACAGATTCATTCTAAAAAGAGAAGTCACCTAAAGCATCAAAGGTTGCAAGACTTGGTGTTCATCAAATACAACCAAACTTTGAAGGACCGGTTTGATTCCAAAGATGTCATTGATCCCATTGTCCTAAAGAATGTTGATGATGATAGTAGTGAGTGGTTTTTAGGACAAATGAATGGTAATGAAGATAGCGTTGAAGATGAATTAGTGTTTGAGGATGATAACACAGTGACTTAGGGATTAGTTGAAGAAGCTACCGGGTCGCTGAACCTTTTCATTATACAACGAGGAAAACAAAAGGAGGAGCTACCTATGCTTCAAGTTCAGGCTCTAAAGGAAAAACGGTGATGGTTATTGAAGAAGAAGATGATGAACATGAATCATATGATGATGATGATGGAGAAACAAATGAAGAGGAGATTTATAAAAGTGATGATAGTGAAAGTGAAGGTGAAGAAGAAATGGAAAATTTTGAAAATGAAGAAGATGATTGAACTTTGGTTGTTCTCGTGCTTCTTGTTAATTGGGCGGGACATGTGTTTGATGCATTATGAATTTATGAATGTTTTTAATTATGAATTTGAATGTGTTTTTACTTTTTTATGTTTTGTGTTTAATTTTTCAACATATATGTGTGTAAAATTCTATAATTTAAACTATTTTAAATGCCCCACAATTGGATAAAAAAGCGATTGCGATGCGATCCGCATCGCCGCTATCCCGCTATAGGGCCCCCATCGCATCGCGCCGCGATTCGAGACAGAAAACTATGTCTTTAATTAATCAATTCTTTTATCTTAATTCTCATCCATAAGATTCTCATCCATCATAATTTTAAACAAATTAAATAAATTTATTTAAAACTAACTGGTCTCGCCCAAATTTAAGCGGTCGCTTGTAGTTTAGTTTGGGTTGTCGATTCCTCAGAGACCTAAGAAGTAACCTACGGACACGTACATTCTATGGACTGTTTTTGGCTATTAAGTGGCCAACTTTGGGTTGATTTTAGATGGGTTTAAGTGAACACTAAAAGTCTTAAGAGAATTCAAATTATGAAAAGGGCTGATCCTAGGTTATTACAAGGGGTGGATTGGATGCATTCTTTTTTTAAAATATTTCAATTTCTTATATTTGAGATGGGTTCATTTAAGGAGATCAAACAAAATCATCACTTACTGGTTTAATGCCAACACACCCTAATACTAATCACCTATACACTTTAAGGATCAAAGTTTTGAGCACTAGGTAAAAGTTTGTATTAGCACTTGAAGTGTGTGACCTTAAATTCAATAAGGATGAAGAGGTTTTAAAATCATCAAATAAAAATCTCATTTAAAAGAAGTGATTATCCATTAATGGAGTGAGAAATAACATCCAATCCAGCCTCTTGCTACTCTCTTGGATCAACCCATAAGTGGGTTAGCCCTCCATTGATCCTATGGTTTCAATGGAAGCGGGAAGTCGACTCATGAGCAGGGAATTGAAGAAGTAAAAAAATGAAATAACGATCACTCTACCGTTGTGTGATAATCTCACAAGGGTTGGTGTGAACAAGTTCGCACCTTGAACCAACGGTATCAAAGTGATATAAATAACAACAGAATAAGAGGAGAAGAAGACTTTTATTAAGAAACTAAAGTAAATTGAACAACTTACATGTGAAAGACAAACCTAAGATAACAAAATCGCAGCATAACATTACAATGAAAGAAAGCTCAAAAGATGATAAACTCCACCACCACTGCCTTAAATAGGCATTTTGGGAGCCTTGGGTCGAGCCTCCAATAGTACAAAGGATCTCACTTGATTACGGTAGGTCTAGGGTGGTGGAAAGTAAGGGAGAGTGGACTTCTTTATCCTTGACTCGAAATGGCGACCAGCTTGCATCCATTGAACAGACGCGCCTAGATGGCCTTCTAGATGGCCGAATTAGAGTGGGCCATAGAAGACAAAGTGAAGCTCCGAATGTCTCCTAGCTCTCTGTAAAATATCACCCCAAATGAATTTGTGGTTTCCGAGATATGATTAAATTGGTGGGTTGTTTTTCTGGGCCGCAGAATCTGGCCCAGAATTTTATCTCTAACTTGGGCTGCCTGAATAATCACAATGGAGGCCGAATTAGCACTGGATCCTGAAGAATTATATGTTCCTCTATATGTCTTCTATCATCTCAAGAAATTTTGGCACCAGTGGGTCTGTATTGTGGGCCCCACATTCTCATCAGTGGGCTGGTGTCCAATCTGCCTTCTCCAAAATTGTTTCTTTTCATCACTAAATTGGTGTACATTAGGCATGAAGTGCACAAATGATGAGAATGGATGTTCAAAATTAAAATTCACTAACTTAGGCCCATAAGATCAAAATTGAACATTTAATACCATTAAAATGTAATTAAAATATGTATTTTTATTGGCTAATCAGTAACTATGTACAAAAATGTACCTGGAGACAACACGGTGAGTACCTGTTCAAACTACCCAGCATGTATTATATTCGTATACTGTTTACTCACGCGACATCTAATATACACCACTTATCACGTAATGTCGCGGCATGTACTATCAACTTAATGACCGCACGAAACACAAGGTATTTACGTAGCGTGTACTATTTAGATGTGCGTAGTGTAATAACTGTATTACGACTTATACACGATACGTTGTTCCAAACATTACCCAGAAAATTAATTAGACATTTAATATACATATATAAAACTCATCACACGGTGTGTACTATCAACTTAATGACCACAAGGAACACATGTTGATAAAGTTTAAGCAGTATCATAAATTAATTTTTGATTGTGTGTAATTTGGTAAAAAAACGACGTGTACATTTTAGATGCACGTCATGTATTATTCTCACCATTTATCCGCGGCACGCGCTTAGGAACTCAGCATGTAACCGTGCCATAAAAAATATGGGAGTATACGTCGTGTACATGGGCTACACGACATGTGGTCTCTGAGTTACAGGATCACCAGTCATGTAGATCATGTGAGAGAATACACGGCCCGTCTGTAACTAATGGACTACACGTTATTTACAGAAGTTACACGGCCTGTACTCCAACTGACTGTGCACCAGGCTAGTCCGATCAACATGCGGTGTGTAATTAAAGACACCGTGTAATAAATGCACACATTTTGAATTAATTCTGAATTAATTCTTGGTGCATTGAACGCAAGTACACGGCATGTACCAACGGGCCACACGTGTACTCTGATGTTATCCGGTCAGATTCCTCGGCACCTCTGGATGAGTTCTCGGCACCTCTGGATGAGTTCTTCGAATGTAATTCGTTCATAAAATTAATCGATTTGATTATATTTGGAAGAAACTAAGAGAAAGAAAACAGATCTTGCAATTCGGATTACAAAACGATTAAACTGGAATTGAAAACTAATGACAAACGCAAGTACACGGCGTTTAGATGCAAGTCATGTATTATTCTCACCATTTACCCGCGGCACGCGCTTAGAAACTCAGCGTGTAACCGTGCCATAAAAAATATGGGAGTACACGTCGTGTACATGGGCTACACGACATGTGGTCTCTGAGTTACATGATCACCAGTCATGTAGATCATGTGAGAGAATACACTGCCCGTCTGTAACTAATGGACTACACGTTATGTACAGAAGTTACATGGCGTGTACTCCAACTAACTATGCACCAGGCTAGTCCGATCAACATGCGGTGTGTAATTAAAGACACCGTGTAATAAATGCACACATTTTGAATTAATTCTGAATTCATTCTTGGTGCATTGAACGCAAGTACACGGCGTGTACCAGCGGGCCACACGTGTACTCTGATGTTATCCGGTCAGATTCCTCGGCACCTCCGGATGAGTTCTTCGAATGTAATTCGTTCATAAAATTAATCGATTTAATTATATTTGCAAGAAACTAAGAGAAAGAAAACAGATCTTGCAATTCGGATTACAAAACGATTAAACTGTAATTGAAAACTAATAACAAATGTGTCAATCGATCAACAATATTTAAATAATTATAAATAATTATACGACCCCTCTGATACCACTTGAAGGTTCCGGACGCAGCGAAAGCGGCGGATCGGGCATACCCAACTCGGCTTTTTGTCGTAATCGATGATTAATCCGAGATTCACACAACGATAAACGTCGTGATCAATGAAATTAAATAAAAAAATATTGACAAGAGGAAACACCGAAACCAAAGCGCAGGATCATCAAATATTATTTATAATTAATTTAAGCAATCAAATAATTACCTTGTGAGGAATTCTTTCTTCATTGATGGATTTGACAACGTCTCTACATTGTACCGTCGTTGCATTGCTGAAATCAAGAATAGATTCCCTCTGGCGGTGATCCACACGTGTTCCACGAACCTCCAAATGTCATCGTAGAAATCTTCAGGTGCCAGCACGACAGATCCTAATGCTTGGGTCGTTCGCCTTTAATCGCCCCGAAAATCGCTTCAATGAAGGGTTTTTTTCGATCTCTCTATACTTGAAAGTGGTGATGGGGGAGGATCGCTCTCCGTTCTTGAGAGCGTTCTGGAAAAGGGAGCTCCCTAGGACTTGGAGAGGATTCTCTCTGGATCTCGTTATGCGCAACCAAAAATGATATTGACTATATAAATTCATGACCATGGTGTTCTGTAGGCAAGTTCGATTTCCAGAAAATCAAAGAAAGAGACATCGAGCATATAGATTGATGACACCGAGCATATAGATTCATGAAACCAACATGCAACCCGATTGATTAGAGATATCGCGATAAAGAGATTATATTACACTGTAAGCGCCCGTATGTGGTTTTATGTCATTGCAACATTAACTTCTTTCTTTATAAGTGCTTTGGCGTGTTGTTAGACGTTAACCTTGAACTTTGTGTTGTTTCGCCTAATACCCCTAAGAACGAGGCCTAGAACAAAAGGAACAAATCTTTTCTCGCATTATTTAGAAATGAAATATTACTCATGACGTACCCAACCTATCATACCTCGCCACGAACATATGTCGTCACGGTTTTCATCAATACATCAAAATACGCGACTTATAATATTTATTAATAATAATCTTAAAGTCTAAGGATCAATACACTGGATATTACTAAGGGCGTACACTCTAAAAAGGAATATTAAAGTCATATGAGTCTCCTCCCCTGATAGTTTATATCATTTGTGTCCCTCAAATGATTTCATTCGGCTATAAAACATATATTTAATAATACTGTCATGGCACTTCTCGGTTTTTATTATAACGGGGAATTGCAATGGTTTTTCAGTGCGACAGCTACTCTTAAGACATTATCACATATTATGTTACGCGAAAGAAATATCATGATGTGATAAGGAGTTTATTAATATTCAAAACAATGAATACAAGTTATCATAAAGTACACAGAAGTTGGTTCTAAAGCACCAACTCCACCAGGAACATCAGGCTGGACAGGTTCTAAGGGCAACCCTTTACTTATGACGATTGTTGACATGATCCTCATTTCCATGACAAGTGTTGAAGTTTGAGAAGTACTGTCTACAACAGTCTAGGAAGGTTGGAAGTGTTGGTTAAGTGAACAACCTGAATTAGTTGTAGTTATCAGGTGTTAAAAGCTAGCATAATAAGAAGTTAAAGTGATAGAGTTGTGGAGAATCCATCCCTGTGTACCTGTGAATGTAGCCGTTGAAATCTGTGTGGAACAAGATTTGGATGAAGTTTTATAAAGGTTGAGTTAGAAGCTGGAAATGTGAAGGTAGTAAAGTTTTTGAAACATACTCAAAGGTGAGTATACATGCTGAATGAGTTCTTAGGAATTGTTTTGAAGGTTTGAAAAGTTTGATAAATTCACTAAGGTGTTTTGAAGTGTTTATGAGTGGATAAGAATGGCTGGAGATTGACTGGAGGGGTTGTGGTTTGAACTGCTTGAAATCTGAAAAATCTGGCTAAGTGCAGTAAACCACGTATGTGAATCCAAAGGACGGTTCTACATTGCTGAAATTTCAAATACATGAAGGAACCACGTAAGGGAATTCTCTGTGTATCCAAATGTTTAAATACGTGAGGATCTGCGTAACCGAATTTCGCCGGGTAGCCGACTTCTACCATGTATCTGAATTCGGATGCACGTGCCAGAATGCGAACCACGTAGGTGAATTGACCGAGGAGCACCGCGTATACAAAGGGGTCAAATGATTGTATTAAATGAATGGAGAAGGGTCAAAAATACAATATACCCCCTCTAATTTGGGGGTCGGGTTCACCACTTGAACTCCAGTGGCCCCCACTAGAATTTTGATAGTCTATTGAGGTCTCAGTGCTAACCACAATGTAACACCCAAAAATTTTATGAAATATATTTTTTCAAATAAATTTAATTTATTTAATAGTTGGTGTTATACGCAACATCGAATTTAAACGAACCGTTATATACTATTAAAATATTATTACTTAAAGTGATAGTTATCACCTAGCCGTTAGATAGACGGGTATGAATATGAATAACTAAATTACAAAATGTCATTCTCTTAATTCTAAATATCTCTTATGTTTCCACGTAAGGAAAAAAAAACAAGTTATGAATGAATCTAAGTATCTATTTTGAGCTTAATGAAATTATCTTCATGGTAGAAATTTATTTATAATTTTTAGTAATTATATAATTACCTTAAATTCTTATGCAACACAAATGCAATATTTCTCCAATTCAAAAAAACTATAATAAATGATTTTAAAAATATTAAAAGTAATATAATTTGAGTGAGTTAAGGTGTGCCACAAATTTTGTAGATGATTATGACATATAAGTGTTATGTTAAAGAATTAGATTCAAATTCCAAGTTTGTCTTTTTATCTTTTAAGTCGAATTAAAAGAACAATGTCTACATTGGTAATGATGATATTTTATGGAAATAATATTTTATTAAATTACTTAAAAATCATAAAAATATTAAAAGTGGGCAAGGGAGATAAGATATGGTCGACAATGTCATCCCATGCCCATTTATAGGTCATTTGAAACCATTTGGCTTGAGAATGACTTTAATATATTTTAATTTTTAAGAAATTCTAAGGGTGCTCATCCCCTCAATTATAAAAGGGCACCCCTCCATTCTCTTTTTCACACCACTTCGAGTCTTATAGCTCGACCAAACTCTGTCAAGTTCTATTCTCCACTCTTCTAGACACATTTAAGAGGTGTTGGTCTTCCCAAAAGACCAACCCTGGAGCTCTTAAGAGGAGATCTAAAGGAGTTATTTCAAAAAAGAGGTAATTGCCTTAATCAATCACTTTCTTTTTAATTATTATTTTGCCTCCTTTAAATCTGTTATATTCTTCATAAAATAATAATTTCAATATGTTCAATATACTGAAATGTTATTATGATTATGAAACCACCTCTATTCACCCTCTTTCCATCAAATGGGAATTGAAAATATCGTTCATGCGTACGTATGACTTACCATATCTACATAGTGATATATTTCACTTCTCATCACCACGTTTAATGGATGAGTATTATGATTGGTTTAATGTTCATATATTATAATTATGACATAATTATACTTCTAGAATGATAATATCATATCTACCTTCTTACCTTCCAAACTGTTGGAAAACGATAATATTGATTGTGCATATATGTGGACTACAACCTCCACGAAGCGATGTGATTCGTTTTTCATTTTTTGTTTTATTTGGATGATAATAATGATAGATTTAATGAATATATATGATATATATATGATATAATAATGATTATGTAATAGTGAGTTATTATTTACCTTTATTTTATTCCATCCGTCGAAAAATAGAAACAACGTTAATGCGTACGTACGACCTGCCGTCTCCATGAACAGTGTAATTCACTTTTCTATCTCTACCTTTTATGAATGACTCTAAACATGAATATAATGAATATATATGGTATTTATATCATTATTAACATTCTATAGATGATGGAACTATGGTAAAAATACAAGGACCAAAACTATTGAACCAAAACATAAATGAAAAACGAAGCATATATCACCCAGAATAGTAATTTTAATAAAGAAGTGATAACAAACAGGTGATAAAAGGTTATAAGTAAATCATATATGGTATGATATATATGAGTCTAATTTTTTAATAGATGTAGAACAAATCTATATTTATTATATAGGAGGTTCCAACGTGTACAAAGAAAGTCAGTCCTAAGGTAAGAGATTTTTGTCTCGCTTTTATTTATGTGAGACATATGTCATATTCACCGCTTATTTCTTTTAAGTTGTGTATATTGTAACATCCCATATTTTCTTATGAGGTACGAATCCTTTAAATTTCATTTTAAACCTTTCATTTCAAACTAATGGAAGTACCTTAGGGCTTGAGCAAGGGTTTGGAAGTGTCTGGGGTTTGTTTGGAGCTCAGAGATTCGGTTCTTGGAGAAACAACATGGGGTGCACAGATGACGAACATTTAGTAGTTACCGTGTGGATCAACTCTGTGACTTATATATATAGTAGGATAGTTTGGTAAACCGTGCAAGGGAGGCCACATGGCCTTGTGAGAAACTGTAGAAAAAATGCACAGGGGAACCGCATGGGTCATGCACGACTAGCCAAATCATGCGCCTAGCCAACACACTTAGTGCCACTTCTGCAGTAAGTCTGCACAGTTGGTGCACAATTTGGCCAAACTGTGTGGGAAAACTATGCACCCCCTTTTAAAAGGGTGAATTTACCCCTTTCCATCCTTATTAAAATTAAAACCTCTATTCTTTTATTTTTTTTCTCCAGCAGCCGACCACGTTGAGAGTTCCATCTTCCCTCTCCCAAGGCATTGAAACATCTCCTTTGTCCAGACTCCGATCAGACTATCATATATCGCGTTGGTTATCTAATAATAAGTTCTTCGATCCTCTTCCCTACTTTCTTCATTTATCTCGCCCTCACAAATTCTATTTCCAGGTGAGATAATATGCCCTATTTCTAGGGAATTCGTCTATTTCATTGATTTCTTTTGCTCTAACTGAGATTAAAGGCTAACACTAGATGAGGAGTCATCTACCACCATAAGGAAGGTGGCCTGGTAATTTTTTCTAAAGCCAAGTTGTTTTATATCATGTTCCATCATGAAGCACACTAGACTTTCCATGTGTTGCCTTAAAACTATAATTTTCCTTATTTAAAATTTCAACCTTGTTAGATGAACCCCTGTAGACCCTTATTTATTTTTGGAGGTCACCCACCTCAACAAGTTCCACCCCCTTTGGGTGTGCTCATTAAATACCCTTGACTTCTTAAATGTTAATATGGTTAAGCCACCTTTTAAGTGGTGTTGGTTTCCCCCCAAATTGATTGGCTCAACGTAATTAAATGGAAAGTGAGTGGCGAGACCATGCCACATGACCCTCATATGAGTAATGAATTGTGCCCTTGGTTAAATGGAATGTTAAATGGTTGGAAAAAATCTTTGGATTTTGTTAAAGCATTACATACATGATGTATCATTATTATTATATCTCGCCCATGTATAATGGATGTTGAGACACGGTTATGGATAGTGTTGGACATGACACTACACGCTCCCTTGATGTGTGATGTTGGGAATGACATTTCACATCATTTATTGAATGACAAACATGATGTTTCACATTCATCTGAAGGTTGTTGGAAATGTTGTTTCACTTCGCTCATTGGGTTGATGGATACGATGACATATGTATCACTGATCGAATGCTTGGGCTAGTACCCTATTTATAGAATGAGACACTTATGTCTAAGCATGGACACTCACTACTGGAATGGTGGGATATACCAACAGCTTCATGCCAACAGTTTGAGAAAACCGTTGGCATAGTTCATTTTTCCCAACGGTTTCCTTAAACCGTTGGGAAATCTTCCATTAGAACACTTTTTCCCAACAGTTTCCTTAAACCGTTGGAAAATCTCTATTTTTAACATCCTTTACCAACGGTTATACAAAACTGTTGGTAAAGAATACCTTTTCCAACGGTTTTTTAAAACCGTTGGGAAAGTTTTCCTCCAAATACAAAGAACTGCCAATTCCCTGTCCGTGCGCGACTGCCCAAGCTCACTGTCTCTCTCGAAGGTATCTCATTACCCACTTTCCGAAACTCCTTCCATCCTCTTCAATCAACACTTTTCTTGTTCTGCACAGCAAATCGGTAAGTCGGTAAGTGCTATCTTTGTTTTGTTGTTATGATTCTATGATTTTTTGTTTTCTGTTTTGATTTGGATTTATTAATGTATGAATTTTTGTTTTATGTTTTGATTTGGATGAATTTTTGTTTCAATTTGGGGTGGGGGAGGGTGTGCAGATGGGGTGGGGGAGGATGTCGAGGGCTATCCAAGTGGGGTGGGGGAGGCACTACTGGAAATGCAGGCTTTCCCAACGGTTCTGCAAACCGTTGGGAAGTAAGCCGTTGGGAAAGCTTTTCCCAACGGTTTACACTGAACCGTTGGGATAGGTTAGAAAAAATGAACCTATCCCAACGGTTTGGCACAACCGTTGGGATGGTTTTCCCAACGGTTCAAAAACCGTTGGGAAAACCCAACAAGATGAATTCTTTCCCAACGGTTTTAGAAACCGTTAGGAAAATATTTTTACCAACGGTTCATAGAGAACCATTGGTAAAAAAAATACTCAGAATTCTATGCCAACGGTTTGAAATCGTTGGCATAGCCTATGCTGTGCAAATTGCACAGCAGGCTGCAATTTGCAGAGTAGCCACAGAGCAGGGTGTCCATTCCCTCTCCTTTCCAATTCCATCTCATTTCCAATCATTTCCAATTATTCTACCTGCAATAAACAAACACATACATATACAATTATTGTACCTGCAATAACCAACTAACACATACATATAGAGAACAAATTCAAACACATTTAACATATAATGCATCTTGGAACTATACACATCCAGAATTAAATCAGAATTCATAACGTAATTATAAACATACATAATTCATTTAGAATTCAATTTAAAATTTAGATGACAATTATATGTGGAATCCGGAATTCAATTCAAAATTTGATCGGTTTTTCGTATATCATATGTTTTTACTAGAAATGATGTCCATTTTAAACAAAATACATACACCTGGAGTGATACCGGCCAGAGTCATGTGGTGCCAGCCACACCGCGCCTCAGATTGAGGCTGGGTTGACTCATATACATCACATATGACTCATGGATCGTTGATCTAAAGTTTCAACGGAATCCGAATGATTTTGGTCGGTTTTTTGTATGTCAGTTGTTGTTTTCACTAAAAATGGTGTCATTTTGAAACAAAAGAGATACTTTTAGTGGTGCCGGCCACACCGAGTCTCGGATTGAGGCGGGGTTGACTCGTACACGTCATATATGACCCATGGATCGTTGTCCTAAAGAAACAACATATTCCGAATGCGTTTGGTCGGTTTTCCGTATGTCAGTTGTTGTTTTCACATAAAATTAAGTCCATTTTAAACAATAAAGAGACACTTTGAGTGGTGCCGGCCACACCGAGCCTCAGATTGAGGCGGGGTTGACTTGTACACGTCATATATGACCCATGGATCGTTGTGCTAAAGTATCAACACAATCAGAATCCGTTTGTTCGGTTTTCCGTATGTACTTAAAATGTTGTCCATTTTAAACATTAGAGACACTTTGGGTGGTGTCGGCCACACTGCGACTCGGATTGAGGCGCGGTTGACTCGTACACGTCACATATGACCCATAAATCGTTTTCCTAAAGTTTCAACAGAATCCGAATGGATTTGGTCGGTTTTCCGTATGTCAGTTGTTGTTTTCACTTAAAATGAAATCCATTTTAAACTAAAGAGAGACACTTTGAGTGGTGTCGGCCACATCGGGCCTCGGATTGAGGCGGGGTTGACTCGTACACGTCACAATTCACACAACGATCATTTTTCTAAAGTATCAACACAATCCGAATGCGTTTGGTCGATTTTCCGTATGTCAGTTGTACTTTTCACTTAAAATGTTATCCATTTCAAACAAAAGTGAGACACTTCAAATAGTGTCGGCCACACCGCGCCTCGGATTGAACCGGGGTTGACTCGTACACGTCACATATGACTCATGGATCGTTGTGCTAAAGTATCAACACAATCTGAATCCGTTTGGTCGTTTTCCGTATGTACTTAAAATGTTGTCCATTTTAATCATACGAGACACTTTGGATGGTGCCAGCCACACTGCGACTCGGATTGAGGTGCGGTTGACTCGTCCACGTCACATATGACCCATGGATCGTTGTCCTAAAGTTTCAACAGAATCCGAATGTGTTTGGTCAGTTTTCCGTATGTCAGTTTTTGTTTTCACATAACATGAAGTCCATTTTAAACTAAAGAGACACTTTGAGTGGTGTCGGCCACACCGGGCCTCGGATTAAGGCGGGGTTGACTCGTACACTTCACAATTGACCCAAAGATCATTTTCCTAAAGTATCAACACAATCTGAATGCGTTTGGTCGGTTTTCCGTATGTCAGTTGTACTGTTCACTTAAAATGTTATCCATTTCAAACAAAAGTGAGACACTTCAAATGGTGTCGGCCACACCGCGCCTCGGATTGAGCCGGGGTTGACTCGTACACGTCACAAATGACCCATGGATCGTTGTAATAAAAGATCAACAGAATCTGAATGCGTTTGGTTGGTTTTCCGTAGGTCAGTTGTTCTTTTTACTTAAAATCTCATCCATTTTAAACAAAAGAGACACAGTTAGAGTGATACCAGCCACACCGCGCTTCAGATTTAAACGGGGTTGACTCATACACGTCACAAATGAACCAAGAATAATTGTCCTAAAGTATCAACACAATCCGAATGCGTTTGGTCGGTTTTCCGTATGTCAGTTGTTGTTTTCACTTAACATGAAGTCCATTTTAAACTAAATAGAGACACTTTGGTGGTGTCGGCCACATCGGGCCTCAGATTGAGACGGGGTTGACTCGTACACGTCACAATTGACCCAAGCATCATTTTCCTAAAGTATCAACACAATCCGAATGCGTTTGGTCGGTTTTCCGTATGTCAGTTGTACTTTTCACTTAAAATTTATCCATTTCAAACAAAAGTGAGACACTTCAAATAGTGTCGGCCACACCGCGCTTCGGATTGACCTGGGGTTGACTCGTACACGTCACATATGACCCATTGATCGTTGTGCTAAAGTTACAACACAATCCGAATCCGTTTGGTCGGTTATCCGTATGTACTTAAAATATTATCCATTGTAAACATAAGAGACACTTGGGGTGGTGCCGGCCACACTGCGACTCGGATTGAGGCGCGGTTGACTCGTGCACGTCACATATGACCCATGGATCGTTGTGATAAAGTATCAACAGAATCCGAATGCGTTTGGTCGGTTTTCCGTATGTCAGTTGTTGTTTTCACATAACATGAAGTTCATTTTAAACTAAAGAGAGACACTTTGAGTGGTGTCGGCCACACTGGGCCTCGGATTGAGGCGGGGTTGACTCGTACACTTCACAATTGACCCAATGATCATTTTCCTAAAGTATCAACACAATCTGAATGCGTTTGGTCGTTTTCCGTATGTCAGTTGTACTTTTCACTTAAAATGTTATCAATTTCAAACAAAAGTGAGACACTTTCAAATGGTGTCGGCCACACCGCGCCTCGGATTGAGCCGGGGTTGACTCGTACACGTCACATATGACCAATGGATCGTTGTGATAAATGATCAACAGAATCCGAATGCGTTAGGTTGGTTTTCCGTATGTCAGTTGTTCTTTTTAATTAAAATCTCATCCATTTTAAACAAAAGAGACACAGTTAGAGTGATACCAGCCACACCGCGCCTCGGATTTAGACGGGGTTGACTCATACACGTCACAAATGACCCAAGAATCATTGTCCTAAAGTATCAACACAATCTGAATGCGTTTGGTCGGTTTTCCGTATGTCAATTGTACTTTTCAATTAAAATGTTTTCCATTTCAAACAAAAGTGAGACACTTCGAATGGTGTCGGTCACACCGCGCCTCGGATTGAGTCGGGTTTGACTCGTACACGGCACATATGACTCATGGAACGTTGTCCTAAAGCATCAACACATTCCGAATTCGTTTGTTCAGTTTTCCATATGTCAGTTGTTGTTTTCACTTAAAATCTTGTCCATTTTAAACAAAAGAGAGATACTTTGAGTGGTGTCGGCCACACCGCGCCTTGGATTGAGGCAGGGTTGACTCGTATACGTCACATATGACCCATGGATCGTTGTGCTAAAGTATAAACACAATCAGAATCCGTTTGGTCGGTTTTTCGTATATACTTAAAATGTTGTCCATTTTAAACAAAAGAGAGACACTTAAAGTGATCCCGGCCACACCGTGCCTCGGATTGAGGCGGGGTTGACTCGTACATATCACATAAGACCCATGGATCGTTGTACTAAAGTATCAACACAATCAGAATCTGTTTCATCGGTTTTCCGTATGCTAATTGTTGTTTTGACTTAAAATGAAGTCCATTTTAAACAAAAGATAGACACTTTGAGTGGTGTCAGCCACACCGCGCCTCGGATTGAGGCGAGGTTGACTCGTTCACGTCACATATAACTCATTGACCTTTCTCCTAATGTTTCAACGGAAACCGAACACGTTTGGTCAGTTTTTCGTAGGTACTTAAAATGTTGTCCATTTTAAACAAAAGAGAGACACTTAGAGTGATCTCAGCCACACCGCGGCTCGGATTGAGCCCGGGTTGGCTCGTACACGTCACATATGACCCATGGATCATTGTGATAAAGTATCAACAGAATCCGAATGCGTTTGGTCGGTTTTCCGCATGCCAGTTGTTCTTTTCACTTATAATCCTGTCCATTTTAAACAAAAGAAACACAGTTAGAGTGGTACCGGCCACACCGCACCTCGGATTTAGACGGGGTTGACTCGTACACGTCTCAAATGACCCATTGATCATTGTCCTAAAGTATCAACACAATCCGAATGCGTTAGATCGGTTTTTCGTATGTCAGTTGATGTTTTCACTTAAAATGATATCCTTTTGGAAAAAAAAGAGACACTTAGAATGGTTTCGGACACACCGTGCCTCGGATTGAGGCGGGGTTGACTCGTACACGTCAAATATAACCCATGGATCGTTCTCCTAAAGCATCAACACATTTCAAATGCGTTTGGTCGGTTTTTCGTATGTCAGTTGTTGTTTTCACTTAAAATGATGTTCATTTTAAACAAAAGAGAGACACTATGAATGGTAACGGCCACACAGCGCCTCGGATTGAGGCGGGGTTGACTCGTACACGACACATATGACCAATGGATCGTTGTCCTAAAGTTTCAACAGAATCCGAATGTGTTTGGTCCTTTTATCGTATGTCAGTTGTTGTTTTCAATTAAAATGAAGTCCATTTTAAACTATAGAGAGACACTTTGAGTGGTGTCGGTCACTCCACGCCTAGAATTTAGGCTAGGTTGACACGTACACGTCACATATGACCCATGGATCGTTGTCCTAAAGTTTCAACAGAATCCGAATGCGTTTGGACGGTTTTCTGTATGTCAGTTGTTGTTTTCACTTAAAATGTTGTCAATTTCAAATAAACGTGAGACACTTTGAGTGGTGTCGGCCACATCGGGCCTCGGATTGAGGCGGGGTTGACTCGTACACGTCATGACTCATGTAACTTTGTCCTAATGTTTCAACAGAATCTGAATGCGTTTGGTCGGTTTTTCGTATGACAGTTGTTGTTTTCACTTAAAATGTTGTCCATTTTAAACTATAGAGAGACAGTTCATGTGGTGCCGGCCACACCGCGCCTCAGATTGAGGCTGGGTTGACTCGTATACATCACATATGACTCATGGATCGTTGCCCTAAAGTTTCAACAGAATCCGAATGATTTTGATCGGTTTTCTGTATGTCAGTTGTTGTTTTCACTAAAAATGATGTCCTTTTAAAACAAAAGAGACACTTTTAGTGGTGCCGGCCACACCGGGTCTCGGATTGAGACGGAGTTGACTCGTACACGTCACATATAACCCATGGATCATTGTCCTAAAGAAACAGCACATTCCGAATGCGTTTGGTTGTTTTTCCGTATGTCGGTTGTTGTTTTCAAATAAAATTAAGTCCATTTGAAACAATAAAGAGACACTTTGAGTGGTGCCGGCCACACCGAGCCTCGGATTGAGGTGGGGTTGACTCGTATACGTCACATATGACCCATGGATCGTTGTGCTAAAGTATCAACACAATCAGAATCCGTTTGTTCGGTTTTCCGTATGTACTTAAAATGTTGTCCATTTTAAACATTAGAGACACTTTGGGTGGTGTCGGCCACACTGCGACTCGAATTGAGGCGTGGTTGACTCGTACACGTCACATATGACCCATAAATCGTTTTCCTAAAGTTTCAACAGAATCCGAATGCATTTGGTCGGTTTTCCGTATGTCAGTTGTTGTTTTCACTTAACATGAAGTCCATTTTAAACTAAAGAGAGACACTTTGAGTGGTGTCGGCCACATCGGGCCTCGGATTGAGGCGGGGTTGACTCGTACACGTCACAATTGACCCAAGGATCATTTTCCTAAAGTATCAACACAATCCGAATGCGTTTGGTCGGTTTTCCGTATGTCAGTTGTACTTTTCACTTAAAATGTTATCCATTTCAAACAAAAGTGAGACATTTCAAATAGTGTCGGTCACACCGCGCCTCGGATTGAACCGGGGCTGACTCGTACACGTCACATATGACCCATGGATCGTTGTGCTAAGGTATCAACAGAATCCGAATGCGTTTGGTTGGTTTTCCGTATGTCAGTTGTTTTTTTCACTTACAATCTCATCCATTTTAAACAAAAGAGACACACTTAGAGTGCTACCAGCCACATCGTGCCTCGGATTTAGACGGGGTTGACTCATACACGTCACAAATGACCCAAGGATCATTGTCCTAAAGTATCAACACAATCCGAATGCGTTTGGTCAGTTTTCCGTATGTCAGTTGTACTTTCAACTTAAAATGTTATCCATTTCAAACAAAAGTGAGACACTTCGAATGGTGTCGGCCACACCGCGCCTCGGATTGAGTCGGGGTTGACTCGTACACGGCACATATGACTCATGGAACTTTTCCTAAAGCATCAACACATTCTGAATCCGTTTGGTCGATTTTCCTTATGTCAGTTGTTGTTTTCACTTAAAATCATGTCCATTTTAAACAAAAGAGAGACACTTTGAGTGGTGTCGGCCACACCGCGCCTCGGATTGAGGCGGGGTTGACTCGTACACGTCACATATGACCCATTGCTGCAGCTCGGTGGCACTACAACTCGTACCTGAGTAGTGTCAATACTTCGTCGGGGTTATCCTAGGTCGACAGCGTACTCTACCAGAATGCTTCTCTCCCAACACCAGATATAAATGATCAGTTGGGCCAAAATTGTCTGGTTCTTGGAAATCGAGGGTCTCTAAAGCAGTCTGTTACAAATATAAATATATTATTAAGTTACAAAACAGATATTAAAATATAAAATCAACAGATTAAAACTTACAATCTGCTGCTGAGTCGGTTCGTTGACGGCACTTCCATCCTTTTTCCGTCTACTCGAGCAAAACATTTTTGCTCGAGGCACACGTCCTTCAATATTCTGTATTTGCCTCTACAATGACATTGAAAACTAAAGTTATATGAAAACTTTAGCAAATGATTAAATAATTGAGAAAACAAAAGAAAATGTAAGTCGTAAAGAAAACTTATAAACAATTGTCATACCACCTTCCTCTCATGATCTGGCATTGTAGTACGTTCCAGTGTGTGGAGGTATTTTTTTGCATCAATGTTTTTTTATTTTTTCTAGATGATTCCTAAATAAAATTCGATAATGCAAAGGATAATATTAATGCAAAACATGAAAGTTATTATTTAAATACCTAAAATGTAATTAATACCTTAAACTGAGTAGTCGTACAATGGGTAATCATCTGCCGATACTGCTCTATAGGACAATCATCCACGACTGGTACCGCCTCTAACTCAGTGCCAACTCTAGCACACCAGCCAATATACAACTCATGCGTGTAGGCTCTCCAAAGCTCCCCTAAATCCTTCAGACGTGCCGGTCGTGCACCATCACCATCGGGAAAATTAAATCGAAGCTGACGCCAAAATATTAATTCATATAAATACAAAAATATTTCATTGCATTAAATACAACAGATTTTTTTACCCATATCTCAGTCCAAGCTCTATCCTTGACCTCATGTGGCAACTGTCTCCACGATAGCGTGCTGACGGGAATGATGTCGGAGTATTTGGCAAGCGTCGCCAAAAAACTCCGACATTGCTACCATGTTTTCTCAACCATTTGGTTGTCTTCATTGTAATCCACCATTACCTGTGTGTGGCGGTTCCACACCGCACGCATGCGTGTACGCCCCCGCCCCCGCCCCCGCCTCCTGTCAGTAGATGTATCTGTCATGAAAGAAAAAAATATATTTTATCAAAACATGTTATAATGAAAATAAATATTGGTATAAAAATTTGTTAGGGTTCTATAAATATAAATGCGTCAGTCTGATCGCTGAGCGCCGCTGGATCCACAGAAACTGATGGAACACCCTGTGGTGGAACTGGAATCGAAGACGATGGAATATAGAAGCTCGGAGAGACAGAAGTAGAAGGAAAAGAAGATGGGACAGCTGTATGACCGGATTCTGGCTGGGGAGTGGGAATCATCATGGAATATGAAAAAGATGGGCCAGAAGATGCAAAAGGTGGCGAAAACATGGGAGGCTTAAATATCCCGTGTGTCCCTAACGACACACCGGGATCAGAATGTGATAAGGATGACATGTCAGTGGGAGGGGCAGGGTCTAGTCGGGTACGCGAAGCTGCTCGTCCACCTCTGGTACGAACCCTCCACGTACCACCGGCCTGAGTATTATGACCAGTACTAGGCTCATCGTCCAATAATTGTCGACGTATAAGTGAATCCTACAAAAATGTTTACAAAAAAATTAATCACATGACATTATATATTTTTTAAATATATATATATTTGAAATAAAGTACTCACCACATGCACTAATGGTGGAAAGTCCATCTCCGCCATTCGACGATTGTTCTCCATCATTTTTTTCCTTCGTCTCTTTTCAATTGGCAGCATTTCCTGCTTTTGAAAAAAAATATGTAATTAATTAGAAAAAGGAAACTAATGTGTAACCCAAAAAACTAAATATACGAGGGAATAGGGGGATTCATTGGTAATTTAGCTATCAATTGTTTTAGAACAGCTTGAATGGATTTAATAAATCATACAAGTTGTAATGTTCACCAAGTTAAAAAAATATTGTTTGACTAGGTTTGAATACAGTTCAATTCCAAATTAGAAAATGCAATACAAATAAAACTGCAACCAATAAACATTGAAAATTCACATAATGGTCAAGTCAGCTAAAACATATTTGTGATCAATACTAAATCAATTTGAATATTACCAACCTTAACAACCCAACTTGAGGTAAACTAAAAGAATTGAGAACATGGATGAATGATTCTATATATTTTCAACCAAACTTCAGGTTCACAATCAACTCTGACAATTGAGCTATTGGAATCATCAAAAAAAATAAATAGATTTGTTCCAATGGCACTAGGGACAGTGTCAATTCCATCATCACCATCATCAAAAATATGTCTTGGAATTACTTCAACTATGACACCAAATTCAAATCGAAGTTGGTCTTTGACATAAAAAACTTGTTTAGTCATTGATGCCAACACATGGTTCTTCGGTAGCAAGAGTGCGAGTCATATTAATTACTCGAAATCCACAATCATCAATAAATTTGTCATGTCTCGTCGTCGAATCAAACCAATGGCATTTTATCATTGTGACTCGTCCATGAGAGTAATAATCCAATATTATTATTTTCTCAACGACTCGTCCATGAGCAAATTGAACCCAGTTTTCCATCACTTCCTCAAACAGGAGAAATTCCTGAATCATATACATTGAAGATATTAAGCCATGAAGAGCGGGAGATGGCACATCACACAGTTTTGTTCAACTGTGATTTGTTTGAAGACTATATCAGGTAACTAAATTGAATATGTATATCTTACATATATATCAGTTAAACTATTCATATTTTTTTATCTACAGGGAACATAAAACAGTGATAAATAGAAAGCATCGTTCTTTATCTTTAAGGAGGAAAACTTTGCATAGCAAAGAGTTTTCTGCTTGGTTAAAATTGAAGGTAAAAGTATTACTGTTTAAAATAATTATATCAATATTTAATTAAGTTTAATAGTCATTTATATTGCAGGTATTGAGTTTGTCTGCTGACTCTGTCTCTGAGGAAATAAGAGCTTTGGCTTTTGATCCTAATACCGTGGTTTGTGACTGTAAATCAATTGTTATCAATGGGTACAAATTTATTGTCACTGAACGAGCAAAGAACATGAGAACACAACATGATGGTGTTATGGTTACTGTCACAATAGATTGTTATGGCAGTGCATCAGATAGTAGACCGCGATTTGAAAATTTGGGTTATTATGAAGTCGTTGAGAAAATAATAATATTGGATTATTACTCTCATGGACGAGTCACAATGATAAAATGTCATTGATTTGATTCGATGACGAGACAGAGCACATTTATTGATGATTGTGGATTTCGAGTAATTAATATGACTCGCACTATTTCTACTGAAGAACCATATGTGTTGGCATCAATGGCTAAACAAGTTTTTTATGTCAAAGACCAACTTCGACCTGAATTTGGTGTCATAGTTGAAGTAATTCCAAGACATATTTTTGATGATGGTGATGATGGAATTGACACTTTCCCTAGTGTCATTGGAACCAATCCATTTATTTCTTTTGATGACTCCAATAGCTCAATTGTCAGACTTGATTGTGAACCTGAAGTTGTGGTTGAAAATATATAGAATCATTCATCCATGTTCTCATTTCTTTTGTTTTACCTCGAGTTGGGTTGTTAAGGTTGATAATATTCAAATTGATTTAGTATTGATCACAAATATGTTTTAGCTGACTTGACCGTTATGTAAATTTTCAATGTTTATTGGTTGCAGTTTTATTTGAATTGCATTTTCTAATTTGGAATTGAACTGTATTCAAACCTAGTCAAACAATATTTCTAACTTGGTGAACATTACAACTTGTATGATTTATTAAATCCATTCAAACTCTTCTAAAACAATTGATAGCTAAATTACCAATGAATCCCCCCATTCCCTCCTATATTTAGTTTTTCGAGTTACACATTAGTTTCCTTTTTCTAATTAATTACATATTTGTTTTCAAAAGCAGGAAATGCAGCCAATTGAAGAGAGACGAAGGAAAACAATGATGGAGAACAATCGTCGAATGGCGGAGATGGGCGTTCCACCATTAGTGCCTGCAGTGAGTACTTTATTTCAAATATATATATTTAAAAAATATATAATGTCATGTGATTAATTTTTTTGTAAACATTTTTGTAGGATCCACCTATACGTCGACAGTTATTCGACGAAGAGCCTAGTACTGGTCCTAGTACTCAGGTCGGTGGTACGAGGAGGGTTCGTACCAGAGGTGGACAAGCAGCTTCGCGTACCCGACTAGACTCTGCCCCTCCTACTGACATGTCATCCTTCCCACATTCTGATCCCGGTGTGTCGTTAGGGACACACAGGATATTTAGGCCTCCCATGTTTTTGCCACCTTTTGCATCTTCTGGCCCATCTTTTTCACATCCCATGACAATTCCCACTCCCCAGTCAGAATCCGGTCATATAGTTGTCTCATCTTCTTTTCCTTCTATTTCTGTCCTTCCGAGCTTCTATATTCCATCATCTTCGACTCATGTTCCACCACAGGGTGTTCCATCAGTTTCTGTGGATCCAGCGACGCTCAGCGATCAGACTGGCGCAGGTATATTTATAGAACCCTAACAAATTTTTATAACAATATTTATTTTCATTATAACATGTTTTGATAAAATATTTGGTTTTCTTTCAAGACATATACATCTACTGACAAGAGGCGGGGGCGGGGGCGTACACGCATGCGTGCGGTGTGGAACCGCCACACACAGGTTATGGTGGATTACAATGAAGACAACCAAATGGTTGAGAAAACAGGGCAGCAATGTCGGAGTTTTTGGCGACGCTTGCCAAATACTCTGACATCATTCCCGTCAGCCCGCTATCGTGGAGACATTTGCCACATGAGGTCAAGTGTCACGACCCGACCCTACCCGGGCTCGAGCCGCAACTACCCCAAGCCCACCTCCATATGCCAGGGGCTGGCGACCAGCGCCGAAGGCACAACAACTCGGGGAGGCATTTGCCTAAGAACCTGTACACACGCACGCAGCACACTCAATGCAAAAGTGCAGAGTAAAAAGAAAAGCAAAGGGCAACTGCTATAAACAACCACAACAGTGCATCGACCTCTAAACAGTACAAGAAAAGTGTCGAAAAGGAAAAAGGGGCAAAACACGCGCCCAACCAAAAAGTGTTACAACCCGGCAACAGGTAAACAAAAGAAACAGCTGACGAGTCTCCCACCTGGAACCCGGCTACGACCACCGCACGCGGTCCAAGCTCCCAAGCTCTGATGCTCCACTGAAGTCACGCTCCACCTGTTCGTCGTCTGTAAGGGCACACCAAGTGCGGGCAAAGCCCAAGCAGGGGTGAGTATAAAAATACTCAGTAGGATACCCCGAAGGCTCGAGGGAGCAACAAAGGAGGTACTGAAGGATGAGCAGTAGAGCGAACAGGAAAAGTAGAGGAGTACAACTGAAAGTGCAGTAAAGAGTCCACCTCAACCCAATAAGAGAAAGGAAGTAGACTCGTCCAGGCACAAGGAGCTGGAAACAGTGAGAAGATGAACTTCCTGTCGAGTCTTCGCTACCTATAGCAGGAGGGTAGACTCATCCAACCACGAGAAGCTAGACACGGAAAACATGTGGCATACCCCGCGCGTCTTCGCCTCTCCTGGAGGGAGAGTAACCAAGACCAAGAAGTGGGTACTCGAACAAGGTATATACATATATATATGCTCTACAAGAAGCCCGAACAAGCTCGTAAGGGGATCTCCCTCCCGTAGCTCAGCCCAAAAAAGAGTAGCCAACAGTACCAGAGGTAAACTCCATCATCGATACCCAGCATCCCGCACGTCTACCCTGAACCGCAAGCCAAGGGGCTCAATCACCGCACCTTGACACTATCCGCTTTGGGCGGCACTGGCTCGCCCGCACGGTTTTAGATCGCGTCACAAGAACGCGTCTCGGTGGGAAAAGTGCCCCTCGTACTTGAGAGTTCTAGGGAAAGTCAAACCACACCTTGTCACTGCCCTGCAGTCGAGGGGTCTCCTCAAAGTCAAAGTCGTTCCATCACTGACCCGTACAACCAAGGGTCCCGCTCCGGTGGTCACGGAGGAAAGTCACAGACTAGCCTAGTAGAAAGGACTGAGTCTGGAATGCCAACGGGTGTCTCACTGCCCAGCTCTGCTGGAGGGTAATTCATAACCAGATATCGGGTGACCCACTGTCCAGCCCTGCTGGAGGGTAAACCCTAATACATCATCAGGCGACCCACTGCCCAACCCTGCTGGAGGGTAGACCTTAATACATCATCAGGCGACCCACTGCCCAGCCCCGCTGGAGGGTAAACCATAATAAGATATTGGGTGACCCATTGCCCAGCCCTGCTGGAGGGTAAACCATAATACATCATCCGGCGACCCACTACCCAGCCCCGCTGGAGGGTAGATCTTAATACATCATCAAGCGACCCACTACCCAGCCCCACTGAAGGATAGACCTGGAATAAGTCGACAAGCGACCCACTGCCCAGCCTTGCTGGAGGGTAGACCTGGAACTAGACGACGGGCGACCCACTGCCCAGCCCTGCTGGAGGGTAGACCCTAAGAGGTCGTCGGGTGACCCACTGCCCAGTCTCTGCTGGAGGGTAGACCCTAAGTGCGTCGGGCGACCCACTGCCCAGTCCCTGCTGGATGGTAGACCCTAATAGCGTCTGGTGACCCACTGCCCAGTCTCTGCTGGAGGGTAAACCCTAGAAGTCAGTGAGCAACCCACTGCCCAGCCCTGCTGGAGGGTAAACCCGAAGAAGTCGATAAGTAACCCACTGCCCAGCTCCGCTAGAGGGTAAAACTCAAAACTGCTCTGTCCATCTCTACTGGAGGGTACAACATTGGCCAACCGAACACGGAGTGGGTATCGCGCAACCACCCAACTCCAGAACAACTCTCCCAAAAGAGGTTCAGCGCCTGTTCCATCACGGGGTGCCACTAGCACCGCTACTGGCCGATCCATCGAGAACGAAACCAGGAGGAGACCACTCAACCCTGCTGGTCAACAAACGAGCACAGAACCAGGGGAAAAACTCCACCCTGCTGGTCAAACAAACACACAGAGGGACCCTCTACGTCGCGAGAGGTCAAAGTACGCAAAGCAGAACACGGCACGCACATGGGGCCCACACGACGTGTGGCCCCACGTCAACCCCAACTGAGCGCACAAACGTTCTCAGGTACAAACCACACGTACCTCCAAGCGCTCCCGTATACTCCCAGAGTATACCTCGTTCTAGCCCAAAGGCTATCGTGCACACGGCACCCAGCGTCAACGCGAAGGCGTGATGTAACAACTCCACCCCAAAGGCTCAGGCACGGACAACCACATCTTGTGAATCATTTATATCACTCTCCCAAGAGTGCGCGATCACACGCCAAGGGTCCGCTACAAACAAGGTAGGGCGAACCACCACTGGAGCACCTTCCATGCTTCCACATTTAATAAGATCGCGCAAGAGGCTCCACACAGCCAAACGGATCACACCGTTGAAATCCTCGCAGAAAAACACGCGAGTTAGACTACTTACTCGACTCAAACGGATATCCAACGGAAAAGTCGCCAACACCGCCTCATGCCCGAACGGCGTCCCGTGATCCCGACCCTCGGCCCCGAAAACAGTCGGGCGCATCGCACCATTGCGATCCCCTCGAGAAAACACGTCGAAAGCACTACTCACTTGAGTGCAACGGATATCCGAAAAAAAAGATACGTTCTGGCTCCCCGCGCACGAGCGGTACCACGCGGGACCCGCACCCCGGTCCCGAAGCGCTGCCAACGGATCGCACCGTTGCGATCCTCTCGTAAAAGCACACAAGGTGGACTACTCACTTGTCCAAAACGGTCGTCCGGTGATAGAGATGGAAAATCATCGTCGACGCCCAAACGGCCCTCGTGGGCCCCACACCCTCGTGCCGAATTAGAACGGGCGGATTGCACAGTTACAATCCCCTCAGAAAAACGTCCAGAAACGACTGCTCGCATGCCCCGAACGAACGTCCGATGAAAAAGTCGTGAAACGCTGCACGAAGCTCAAAAGACGGGCCGTGGGGCCCGCGCCTCAACTTCGGCCTCAACGCCTGAAACCACCCTGGAAACCTCCGTCGCAGTGTCAGGGTCGCAACGCCGCTGACGGCGCTCAAAACGGACGTTGGACGCGTCCGCGCCGTCCAAAACAAGAATCTCGGGAAAAACGTCCGTCCACTTAAAGACGCGTCGCACCTCCGAGGCCCCTCGTTTCGGGAACTAAAAATTTCTGAAACCATCTCAAAACGTTCCCCTCGACGCAAGGTTCGCGCTGCCGCTGACGACGCGCAAAACGGAAGCCCGTGGCGAAAGCGACGGGCGTCGGAAATTCCAAAGGGGGGGGCCTTGGGCCGGACCGGCCCGGCCGCGGGTCCGGTTCGGTCCGCCGCGGCCAGCTGGTCGCGGCCTGCTGTCACCCGACCGGCCAGGGTGGCCGGTCCCGCTGCCCCCACGCGGAGACCCGTGGTTCGCGGATCTCTGTCCGCCGGGGTCGCGCCGCGACCCCGGACGCCGCCTGGGACCGGCGAGCTCGGCCTGCCGAGCCGCCTGAGCCGCCCGCGCCGCCATCCCGGAAGCCGCCGTCGTCCCGGACCGCCGAGCTGAAGAGCCGCCGCCGCCTTCCGCCGTGGTACCGTGTCGCGCTGCCGCCGTGCCGAGGGGCTGCCGTCCGCCAGACCACCTTGCCGGAAACCGACCTCGTGGCCGGAAACTTCAGAGGACCACCGGAAACGATCCGGTGGTCAAACATTTGATCCGGATAGCATTCTGGAAAGCTCGGGACAAGATCTACGCGATCATGGGCTTGGATCGAAGATCGGGCAGCAATTCAACGTACAAATTCGCGTTTGAAGTTAAGTGTGGGAATGAAAATTCAAAACGCAACATCCTACCTGCAGGGGCGTAGCCCGAAGCTTCGCGGGTGGTTCGTCGACGTTGTCGTGCCTCGCCGGAGCTGCCTCGCCGAAGCTGGAGGAGGAGAGGGAGGGATCTGCCGCATGCCGCTGTCCAGACGAAGAAGAAAGAGAAGAAGAGGGTGGGGGATGCGTTTAAGTAGAAAACACTTAAACCCCCCGCCCGGCACGCCCCCGACTACGCTGCCGATGCAGACAAAATGAGGGTGCCCTGGGGTAAAAACGACCTCCCGAGCACAACGGTGGTCTCGGAATTTTAATCCGATACCCCGTTCAAAAGTTATAAAATTTAACGTCTGAAGCCGCTAAATTATGGAAACGCCCCTGAGACCTTTTTTTTCACAGACGGGCCGCGCCCGAAAAACTTATACCCCTCCTAGGGTAAACGGCACGCTCCGAACTCAACGGTGCCCTCGATTTTCCAATCCGAGCCACCGTTTAAGAGATACTCGAGTTTAACCATTAAACGAATAAATTAATTAATTAATTTATCCGTTTAACGTTCCGAAAGCGAGCGAGGGGTCCAAACGTCCCGTGCCGACAAGTTTTATGTCATTCTTAGGGTAAACACCCCATTCCGGACTCATCCGTACACTCGGATCTCTGATCTGAAACACCGTTTAGGAGTTATCCCATTTATTTGGCGATTCCAGTGTGAACGCACTGAAAATTTAATTCCGGCCACTCCGGGGCTCGGAATCGCACGCCGTCCGAAGGCGCTGCTCTGGAATATCATCAAGAATATTCCAAAGTCTTTCGTAGCAAAAACCGGGTTCTTACATCAAGGATAGAGCTTGGGCAGAGATATGGGTAAAAAAATCTGTTGTATTTAATGCCATGAATTATTTTTGTATTTATATGAATTAATATTTTGATGCCAGCTTCGATTTAATTTTCCCGATGGTGAGGGTGCACGACCGAAACGTCTAAAGAATTTAGGTGAGCTTTGGAGAGCCTACAAGTATGAGTTGAATATTGGCTGACGTGCTAGAGTTGACACTGAGTTAGAGGCGGTACCAGTCGTGGATGATTGTCCTATAGAGCAGTGTCGTCAGATGATTACTCATTGGACGACTACCCAGTTTAAGCTATTAATTACATTTGAGGTATTTAAACAATAACTTTCATGTTTTGCAATAATACTATCTTTTGCATTATCGAATTTTATTTAGAAATCATCTGAAAAAAAAAAACATTGATGCAAAAAAATACCTCCACACACTGGGACGTACTACAATGTCAGATCATGAGAGAAAACAGGTATGACAATTGTTTATATGTTTTCTTTACGACTTACATTTTCTTTTGTTTTCTCAATTATTTAATCATTTGCTAAAGTTTTCATATAACTTTAGTTTTCAATGTCATTGTAGAGGCAAATACAGAATATTGAAGGACGTGTGCCTCGAGCAAAAATGTTTTGCTCGAGTAGACGGAAAAAGGATGGAAGTGCCGTCAACGAACCGACTCAGCAGCAGATTGTAAGTTTTAATCTGTTGATTTTATATTTTAATATCTGTTTTGTAACTTAATAATATATTTATATTTGTAACAGGCTGTTTTAGAGGCCCTCGATGCCCAAGAACCAGACAATTTTGGCCCAACTGATCATTTACATCAGTTGTTGGGAGAGGAGCATTCTGACAGAGTACGCTGCCGACCTAGGATGGCCCCGACGAAGTATTGGCGCTCCTCAGGTACGAGTTGTAGTGCCACCGAGCTGCAGCAAGTTAGGGCACAGGCAGAACAGGCTGACAAAAGGACCATATAGATGGCAGAACAGTCTGCTAGGACAAACAGTGCATTTATGAAATTTATTGAAATTCTACGTCCAACGCTTCCACCAGAGGTCAGCCCAGCTTTTGATGAATATATGTCATCGATACGTTCTATATATGGTGCACCTGGTGCCAGTTCTAGTGGTGGTTAAGACGATGTCCAGCCTGACGATGATGATGGCGAGGAGTCTGATGCGAAAGAGGAGGGAGAGGAGGAGGGCGAGGCGAATGGCGAGGGCGAGGAGGAGGGCGTTGAGGAGGGCGAGGACGAGGACGAGGGTGATGATGATGGTGATGATGGTGATGGTGATGTGGGACAAGTTGATCCGTTACATTTTTTACTAATATTACTGAAATTTGATTTTTAATCTATTCTAGTTGTTGGTTTTATCTAGACCCGTAGTATAGTATTGGAGTTGAGTTATTTTTATATATTGTCTGTTTTCATGGATGTTGATGTCTATAAGTGGTTACGATGTATCTTGAGCATGTTTATAGAGTTTTGTGTGTTTGGGAACTCCCTGGACAACCCCCCTCCTTCCTGGACCCTGGAAAACCCCCCATCATCCTCCTTTGACCCCGGACAGCCCCCCCCACCCTCCTCCTTGGTCCCCGGACAGCCCCCCGGACAGCCCCCCCACCCTCCTCCCTGGACCCCGGACAGCCCCCCCACCCTTCTCCCTGGACCCCCAGACAGCCCCCCCACCCTCCTTGATTTCACATGCCTTTTTTTTATTTCTCTGATCATGCAATGTTATTTATGATTATTTCATTTTTGTATGTCTTGAATTATATGAATGTCTTGGTAACCTTATTAGCTCATGCTCATCAAATGCATGTGATGATATGCTTTAATTTGAATACAAAGCCTTGTTGTACATTCTTCATGTTATGTGAATTTTGCCTTGTTTGATTTGGTTTACTTGTCAATTGTTAGGATAAGACATGGGTTGCATGTTAAGGACTCATGGACGGACTCGTCGTGCTAAGGAAATTTATACTTGAAATTTCAGGATGTATGCTTTGGTTTCTAGGTGAGGGCAACCAGGATTGTGTTGATACTTTAGGAAAATGATCCATGGGTCATTTGTGACGTGTATGAGTCAACCCAGTCTAAGTCTGAGGCGCGGTGTGGCCGGTAGCACTCTAACTGTGTCTCATTTGTTTAAAATGGATGGAATTTTAAGTGAAAAGTACAACTGACATACGGAAAACTGACCAAACGCATTCGGATTCTGTTGATACTATATCACAACGATCCATGGTTCATATGTGACGTGTACGAGTCAACCCCGGCTCAATCCGAGTCGCGGTATGGTCGGGATAACTCTAAGTGTCTCTCTTATGTTTAAAATGGACAACATTTTAAATACATACGGAAAACCGACCAAACGGATTCTGATTGTGTTGATACTTTAGCACAACGATCCATGGGCCACATGTGACGTGTACGAGTCAACCCCGCCTCAATCTGAGGCGCGATGTGGCCGGCACCATTCGAAGTGTCTCACTTTTGTTTGAAATGGATAATATTTTAAATGAAAAGTACAACTGACATACGGAAAACCGGCCAAACGCATTCGGATTGTGTCGATACTTTAGGACAATGATCCTTCGGTCATTTGTGACGTGTACGAGTCAACCCCGCCTCAATCCGAGGCCCGGTGTGGCCGGCACCACTCAAAGTGTCTCAGGTTTATTTGAAATGGACAACATTTTAAGTGAAAATAAAAACTAGCATACGGAAAACCGAACAAACGGATTCTGATTGTGTTGATACTTTAGCACAACAATCCATGGGTCATATGTGACGTGTACGGGTCAACCCCGCCTCAATCTGAGGCCCGGTGTGGCCGGCACCACTCAAAGTCTCTCTTTAGTTTAAAATGGACTTCATTTTAAGTGAAAACAACAACTGACATACGGAAAACCGACCAAACGCATTCGGATTCTGTTGAACCTTTAGTACAATGATCCATGGGTCATTTGTGACATGTACGTGTCAAGCCCGCCTCAATCCGAGGCACGGTGTGGCCGGAACCACTCAAATTGTCTCTCTTTCGTTTAAAATAGACTTCATTTGAAGTGAAAACAATAAATGACATACAGAAAACCGACCTAATGCATTCGGATTCCGTTGAAACTTTAGGACAACGATCCATATGAGACGTGTACGAGTCAACCCCGCCTCAATCCGAGGCCTGGTGTGACCGGCACCACTCAAAGTGTCTCACATTTATTTGAAATGGACAACATTTTAATTGAAAACAACTACTGGCATACGGCAAAACCGACCAAACGAATTCGGAATGTGTTGAAAGTTTAGAACAACGATCAATGGGTCATATGTGACGTGTACGAGGCAACCCTGCGTTAATTTGAAGCATGGTGTGACCGGAACCGCTCAAAGTGTTTCATTTTTTTTGAAATGAACAACATTTTAAGTGAAAACAACAACTGACCTAAGGAAAACCGACCAAACGCATTCTGAATGTGTTGATGCTTTAGGACAACGATACATGGGTCATATGTGACGTGTACAAGTCAACCCCACCTCAATCCGAGGTGCGGTGTGGCCGACACAAAATGTCTCTTGTTTAAAATGGACATCATTTTAAGTGAAAACAACAACTAATGTACGGAAAACCGACCAAACGTATTTGGATTCCATTGAAACTTTAGGACAACGATCCATAGGTCATATGTGATGTTTACGAGTCAACCCCACCTAAATCCGAGACGCAGTGGGGCCGTCCCAACTCGAAGTGTCTCAGTTTTATTTGAAATGGACAACATTTTAAGTGAAAAGTACAACTGAAATACGGAAAACCGACCAAACGCATTCGGATTCTGTTGATACTTTATCACAACGATCCATGGGTCATATGTGACGTCTACGAGTCAACCCCGGCTCAATCCGAGTCACGGTGTGGTCGGGATCACTCTAAGTGTCTCTCTTGTGTTTAAAATGGACAACATTTTAAGTACATACGGAAAACCGACCAAACATATTCTGATTATGTTGATACTTTAGCACAACAATCCATGGGTCATATGTGACGTGTACAAATCAACCCCGCCTCAATCCGAGGTGCGGTGTGGTCGGCACCATTCGAATTGTCTCACTTTTGTTTGAAATGGATAACATTTTAAGTGAAAAGTATAACTGACATACACAAAACTGACCAAACGCATTCAGATTGTGTTGATACTTTAGAACAATGATCCTTGGGTCATTTGTGACGTGTACGAGTCAACTCCGCCTCAATCCGACGCCCAGTGTGGCCAGCACCACCCAAAGTGTCTCAGGTTTATTTGAAATGGACAACATTTCAAGTGAAAATAACAACTAACATACGGAAAACTGACCAAACGCATTCGGATTGTATTGATATTTTAGCACAACGATCCATGGGCCATATGTGACGTGTACGAGTCAACCCCGCCTCAATCCGAGCCCCGGTGTGGCCGACACCACTCAAAGTGTCTCTCTTTAGTTTAAAATGAACTTCATTTTAAGTGAAAACACCAACTAACATACGGAAAACCGACCAAACGCATTCGGATTCCATTGAAACTTTAGAACAACGATCCATGGGTCATATGTGATGTTTATGAGTCAACCCCGCCTAAATCTGAGGCACAGTGTGGCCGTCACAACTCGAAGTGTCTCAGTTTTATTTGAAATGGACAACATTTTAAGTGAAAAGTACAACTGGCATACGGAAAACCGACCAAACGCATTCAGATTCTGTTGATACTTTATCACAACGATCCATGGGTCATATGTGACGTGTACGAGTCAACCCTGGTTCAATCCGAGTCGCGGTGTGGTCGGAATCACTCTAAGTGTCTCTCCTATGTTTAAAATGGACAACATTTTAAGTACATACGGAAAACCGACCAAACAGATTCTAATTGTGTTGATACTTTAGCACTACGATCCATGGGTCATATGTGAAGTGTACGAGTCAACCTCGCCTCAATCGGAGTCGCGGTGTGGCCGGCACCATTCAAAGTGTCTCACTTTTGTTTGAAATGGATAACATTTTAAGTGAAAAGTACAACTGACATACGGAAAACCGACCAAACGCATTCGGATTGTGTTGATACTTTAAGACAGTGATCATTGGGTCATTTGTGACGTGTACGAGTCAACCCCGCCTCAATCCGAGCCCCGGTGTGGTCTGCACCACTCAAAGTGTTTCAGGTTTATTTGAAATGGACAACATTTTAAGTGAAAATAACAACTATCATACGGAAAACCGACCAAACGCATTCGGATTGTGTTAATACTTTAGCACAACGATCCATGGGTCATATGTGACGTGTACGAGTCAACCTCGCCTCAATCCAAGACCCGGTGTAGCCGACACCACTCAAAGTCTCTCTTTAGTTTAAAATGGACTTCATTTTAAGTGAAAACAACAACTAACATACGGAAAACTGACCAAACGTATTCGGATTCTGTTGAACCTTTAGTACAACGATCCATGAGTCATTTCTAACGTGTACGAGTCAACCCCGCCTCAATCCGAGGCACGGTGTGGCCGGAACCACTCAAATTGTCTCTCTTTCGTTTAAAATAGACTTCATTTTAAGTGAAAACAATAAATGACATACGGAAAATCGAGCAAATGCATTCGGATTCAGTTGAAACTTTAGGACAACGATCCATGGGTCATATGTGACGTGTACGAGTCAACCCCACCTCAATCCGAGGCCTGGTGTGGCCGGCACCACTCAAAGTGTCTCACATTTATTTGAAATGGACAACATTTTAATTGAAAACAACTACTGGCATACGGAAAACCGACCAAACGCATTCGGAATGTGTTGAAAGTTTAGAACAACGATAAATAGATCATATGTGACGTGTACGAGTCAACCCTACCTTAATCCGAGGTATGGTGTTACCGGAACCACTCAAAAGTGTCATTTTTTTTTGAAATGAACTACATTTTAAGTGAAAACAACAACTGACATACAGAAAACTGACCAAGCGCATTCTGAATGTGTTGATTCTTTAGGACAATGATACATGGGTCATATGTGACGTGTAAAAGTCAACCCCGCCTCAATCCGATGTGCGGTGTAGCCAGCACCACTCAAAGTGTCTCTCTTTTGTTTAAAATGGACATCATTTTAAGTGAAAACAAAAAACTGATATACGGAAAACCGACCAAACGCATTCAGATTCCATTGAAACTTTAGGAAAATGATCCATGAGTTATATTTACGAGTCAACCCCGCCTAAATCCGAGGCGTAGTGTGGTCGTCACAACTCGAAGTGTCTCAGTTTTATTTGAAATGGACAACAATTTAAGTGAAAAGTACAACTGACATAGGGAAAACCGACCAAACGCATTCGGATTCTTTTGATACTTTATCACAACGATCCATGGGTCATATGTGACGTGTACGAGTCAATCCTGGCTCAATCCGAGTCGCAGTGTGGTCGGGATCACTCTAAGTGTCTCTCTTATGTTTAAAATGGACAACATTTTAAGTACATACGAAAAACCGACCAAACGGATTCTGATTGTGTTGATACTTTAGCACGACGGTCCATGGGTCATATGTGACGTGTACGAGTCAACCCCGCCTCAATCCGAGACGCGGTGTGGCCGGCACCATTCAAAGTCTCACTTTTGTTTGAAATGGATAACATTTTAAGTGAAAAGTACAACTGACATACGGAAAACCGATCAAACGCATTCGGATTGTGTTGATACTTTAGGACAATGATCCTTAGGTCATTTGTGACGTGTACGAGTCAACCCCGCCTCAATCTGAGGCCCGTTGTGGCCAGCACCACTCAAAGTGTCTCAGGTTTATTTGAAATGGACAACATTTTAAGTGAAAATAACAACTAGCATACGGAAAACCGACCAAACGCATTCGGATTGTGTTGATACTTTAGCACAACGATCCATGGGTCATATGTGACGTGTACAAGTCAACCCCGCCTCAATCCGAGGCCCGGTGTGGCCGGCACCACTCAAAAAGTTTAAAATGGACTTCATTTTAAGTGAAAACAACAACTGACATACGGAAAACCGACCAAACGCATTCGGATTCTGTTGAACCTTTAGTACAACGATCCATGGGTTATTTGTGACGTGTACGAGTCAACCCCGCCTCAATCCGAACAAACGTATTCGGATTGGCCGGTATCACTCCAAGTGTATGTATTTTGTTTAAAATGGACATCATTTTTAGAAAAAACAACTGGTATACGAAAAACCGAACAAACATATTCGGATTTTGTTGATACTTATTCAGTTTTTTATGTATTTTATTGATAATTGATAATTAAATTATGTATGTATTCAATTATGAATTGAATTCCGGATTCCACATATAAATGTCATCTAAATTTTAAATTGAATTCTAAATCAATTATGTATGTTTATAATTACGTAATGAATTATGATTTAATTCTGGATGTGTATAGTTCAAGAATGCATTATATGTTAAATGTGTATGAATTTGTTCTCTATATGTATGTCTTAGTTTGTTATTGCAGGTATAGTAATTGGAAAGGATCAGAATGGACATCATTAGAGGCTGCTGTGCAATTTGCACAGCATAGCCTATGCCAACGGTTTCCCAACGGTTTACAAACCGTTGGGAAAGGTTTCTAGGGATTTTTTTGCCAACGGTTCTCATTGAACCGTTGGGAAAGAGTTGATTTCCTTAGTTTTACCAACGGTTTTGTGTAAACCGTTGGTAAAACTTATGCCAACGGTTCTTTGTAAACCGTTGGGATAGGTTTTCCGAACGGCTTGCTTCCCTACGGTTTGCAAAACCGTTGGTATAACATATACCAACAGTTCTGCAGGCTCTCCCAACGGTTCAGAACCGTTGGGAAAGACCCAATTTCCAGTAGTGACTTGAGTTATGCCTCAGGTCCTGTAGCTAGAATTAGTATCTATATATATGGTTATATATGTCACTACGTATATTGTTCATATATATATACATACGCATCTATATACATAGATACACACACACTACTTATATATATATATATGGTGACACATTCTCATAGTTATCTCGGCTTTGGCCAAAGCAGGCGGTGTCGGTCTGGTGTCCTTTAGAAACTATAGCCGACTCGTTTATAGCTTACGGTCCTTTACATTTATTATATCTACACACTTTCATTTTATATGCACTGGTTGGATATTACTAGACGTCGTTGGTGGTGACCTGCTTGGGTTGTCGGTTGGTACCTGAATAGACTTATTGGTTGCATGTAGGGATAAGGGAAATGGTTTGACTATGAATGTTTGATTGTCTGCCTAGGATGGAGTATGAGAGAAGAGGAACGAGCTCATGCTCACGATGTTATTAGAGTTAGCTTGGTCATTTTTCTATCTTTTTTATAGCCTATTATATATGCATGTGCTATGTATCTCATGCATTTCCCTTTTTTCATAGTATCAACACATTATCATCATTTTTTATATGACTATTGTGATCTTATTTATCAAGATGTTTTACCTCTACTTACACTATTTCTTATTATTGTACTGCTTTAATTGATTTATCTTTTATTCTCTGCAATTATCCACTCTAACAAGAGGGAATAACCTCCCTATAGACACACCTTAGGCCCTCACTACTAGTCGGTAACCTCTGGAATATGGGGAGGCACATTTGAGGCTATATGGCCAATCGATTTCAATTACTTAGGGATGAATCAGGCTCAGGATGCTACAAAGTGGTATTAAAGGAGTTTTCCCATTTTTTTCTTACTATTTGGGAATAGTTAGATAGGAGATCAAGAGGTGTTGGATTTGGTAATAATCTTATGCCTGGGTGTAGCACCCTCAGTTTCAGACACTTGACCTTTACTTATGTATTTTAAGTCTATATAATGTTTGGGTTGTGTTTTGGGAGGTTCAGAGGAGATTTGACATGTTTTTGGGGCTTTTTTGGAGGTTCAAAGTTTAAGAATGGTAAGTAGAAACTATGAAACACCTCTTAGAAAACCGTGTAACTGAAACAGTGAGCATTGGGTAGGCACACACTTTGGCCAAACTGAGCGACCACCGAGGAGAACCCGTGTAATGTTGGACAAAAGGGTTTGGCATGGTTGGCACATGGTTTGTCTAAACGTGCAAACCAACCATGCAAGGTGGATTTGGAGGTAGTGTCTCGTGCATGGTTAGCACACAGTTTTTCTAACTGTGCGCCCTAACCATGCACTGTTAAAATTTAGATTTAGATTTTGTGGATCTAATCCGAACAACCTCATTAATCCCTTGTTTCCCCCTATTTAGGCCATAACATGAATTCATTTCCTTCCAATTCTAGAGAGACCATTCCTCTCAATTCAGGAGGGATTCCAAGGAGAATCATGATGCATTGGAGGCTGGTTTTGTCGGTAAGTGTGTTCTAGGTGGTTTTCCTTAGATTTATTCTCCACTTTCTTGGAATCATGGATTTAAACCTTTTGGGATAAATCCACGTTGTGTGATTCCAATCATGATGATTTATGCTTGTTTTGGTTGAAGGTAATAATATCTAAGGTCATTTTTTGGGGTTTCAAGCTGAGTTTTTGGAGTTTTGTATCGTTCTTTGTTTCTGCCAACATTTGAGAGGGAGGTAGATTCACTCTTGACTCCTATTATTATAACTTGAAGTCTTGATTTCAAATTGATTGAATTACTTGAATTTAATTGTGAAATTGATGTGTGATTCTTGGGGAAAAACCTATTTAGTGACGGTATTTTGAAATTGTGAAATTGGATTATTTTGTAGAAAGTGTTTTGGTTCATGATTTTAAAATGAAGATTTTAAAATAATGGTTTGGTTTTAAATGCATTGAAAATTGTTTTAGAATTGTCTTCGATAAGAGAAATGTTTTATTGAAATGGTTTGGCATGCATATTTGGCGTGAGTTCATGATTTCAACACGACCCTGAATAAGGGGTGTGTACCCTTGAGGTATAAGAGACATAACCCTAGATAAGGGGCGTGTTCCATTAGAGCACAAGGAGATTGGACATGTAGTGACAATTTGGTGGATGGACGAGAAACCACTTATGATTATGGAACTATCACCGAAGCATGCATGTGTGGGTGTGTGTGAAATCATGAAATGGGTTTGACAAATGGAAATGTGAAATCATGAAATGGGTATGTAAAATGTAAATGTGAAATAGTTTAAAGAGTTGTTTGGTTGCTTTCCATGGAAATGGTTTTGGTTTGGAAAACCATTTTATACATTGATATAAATTGCTTTAAATTATATGAAATTGTTTATTGTAAATTTGATAACATGTTCTATCCTAGTGGCATGAGTTGGAAAGTCATTGAGGAAATCCTACCAAGTTTTATACTCACCCCCTTCTTGTGAACTTTGGTGAATTTACATATATTGTATATCGAGACACGGGTAAAGACAAGGTATCTCATTTATTTAGTGATGCATCATGATACCATGGGCATGGATTCTAGAGTTGGAGATTCGAGAAAGTTGGGAGTTGCTGAGTTTGTGTTTTCCATGTCTTTGAGTTTGTTGGTCTTGGTTTCCGTATTGTACTCTGATATAGTTTGTTTTTGGTTTGGTTTGTTTCTCATTGAGTTGTATTACATTATTCTCATGCATCATATAGTGGTTGTTTGATTATGGTTATCTTGGTATGGATGAATTATTTTAAAAAGGGAAAATCATCCCCCAATTGTTATGAAGTACTTAACATTTATTTCCATCATTTGCTGTCCTGGGGATGTCACCTAAGGGCTAGTAATGTCTCACTGCCTTCCCAAGCTAATGAAAAGGGGCATGATGTTACAAATGGTATCAGATTGTTCGATCTTGGAGTTGAAAATCATTCTAGTTTAGTTATTTATTTGGATTGTTAGCAAGGAGATATGATCATTGTAACTTGAAATGTAGAGAATAAAGAGGCGTAGCTAACCTATTTATGTTGAACCTCAAGTTACCAGGGATTTTGGGTAAATGAGTGTTTTAATACACTTCTAGGAGTTGTAACCTCATCATCATGGGTTTAGGAAATGATAAAAGCATGAAATGCATCAATAATAATGACTTCCCGCTAGAAGTGCATAATTAATTTTGAGTAATGATTTATGATTTGGTGAAGAAGTGTTGATTTTTGAAAATAGTTGAAAATGGTTTGATTTTCAAAAAGAATGGTGGATTTTTCAGAAATGGTTTGAAAATGAAAATTGTCGAATTTTGGAAAGCCTTGTTGTGATATGTATGATGTAGTAAATTTGAAATTTCTAAGAATTCAGTTTCTAGAGAGTGAGACTAAATGACACTTTTTGGGTTATTGAAAATGGAACCTGTTAGGCGTTGTAAAAACCAACCAGAAGAGACTGCTGAGAATGTGGTCTCACCAACCACAAGTGAACCAATAGATGGTTCAGAGTATTGTCTAGGATTTTCAGGCAGTGGATAGAAGGAATAGAAGGGATGAACCAAGGCAAGTGGATCATTCCTTTCAGTTCCAAAAGTAGCATCCACCCATCTTTTGGGGTGATTCAGAACCTTAAAAAGCAGAAGTGTGGATGAATATGATGAATTGAATCTTTGATTTCCTAGTCACACCAGCTAAGCTGAAAGTGAAGTTGGACACATATATACCGGAGGATCTAGCATGCTAGTGGTGAAATTTAGCAATTCTGGCTAAATTAGACGAAGGCATTACATGAGAGGATTTTGAAGAATTGTTTAAAAAAAAATTTATCCTCACACATTCAAAATTGCTAGATGATAGACTTATTTGGCTTGAATATGGAGAATTTCCCTTTAAAATGGTATATGAATAAATTTATGAATTTAGCCTACTTTAAACTCGAAGTTTCTTCAAGTTCTTCCTTGAAGACACACATGTTTGAATTAGGGATGAGGCCATAGATTTGCTCAAATATTTCCATACTTTGTATAATGGATTATATAGAGATGGTCAATAGAGTGATAGTGGAATAAAGATACATCTCGGATAATGCCAGTGGAAGAAGCATTTTAATACCCATGGGAAATGGTGGGAATTCTAATGCTGGGAATAAGTGGAAGAAGGAAACCTATTTCCAATGTAGCAATATGAATCAGAATCAGATATAAGGATTTGTGAATCTTCCTCCTAAATCAAAGATTAATCCTGGATGCTTTCGGTGTGGTTCTTTCGATCACATGAATTGAGATTTTACAACACCACCTAGATCATGCCACTGTTGCAACTGGATGTGACATCTTCAGTGTTATTATCTCAGTGCTCCAAGGTTGAGTGCCTGAGACACATCTCATGTTTCACAGATGTCGTATTCTTCAATGGGAAGAGGGTAGTAGAATAATTCTCATTATCAGAACCAAGAAATCCATGGTGATTCTAGGAATACCATGACTCCTCAACCAGTGCATTCTCAACAAGGTAACAAAAACCAAAGTGCAGTGATTAAGCAATTGTATGGAGTAGAGAAAATACTCATGGATGGTCAATCTCAGCCTTCAATGGTGAGAGGTATGATTCTTTTGAATTCTACCCTTATGAAAGTTTTATTTGATACGAGTTCATCCCGGTCGTTTATTTTTTCTCTTGTTATTTATCTTCTGGGTTTTCATGTTGAGATGATTCCATATGTTTTGAAACTTCAAACTCCTCTTGGCCAAAGAGAATGTTGAGCCTTTACATGCAAGGAATGTTCTATAACTATCGATGTGGTTGAATTTATATGGGATTTCTCTGTGCTTGAGATTGAGGTCTATGACATAATCCTAGGTATGGATTGGTTGACAATGTTCAAATCTCACATCGATTATTATAACCGAAGGGTTAGTTTCACAACTGAGGATGACGTCGATCCTCTCTTTAGAGGTGATAAAAATAAAAAGGCAATTGGAATGAGATTTTTGGTGCCAGCGGTTGGAACTATCTCATACCAGTTGGCATCTTTGACCTTGGCATTAGTGGATGAGATTAAAAAAAGTAGTTTTCCAATAATGTTTTATAAGTTTCCTGACATTTTTTCTAATAATTTATTAGGGTTTCCACCCACAAGAGAAGTAGAGTTTACAATTGATCACTTACTGGGGACCAGTCCTATCTCACTTCTATCTTATCAGATGTAACCAATAGAATTAAGTTAATTGAAACTCCAATCAGAAGAACTAGAAAACAAAGGGTTTATTCAGCCTAGTATGTCTCTGTGGGAAACACTAGTTTTGTTTGTAAAAAAGGTGGATAGAACTCTTCAGCCATGTGTGGATTATCATAATCTTAACTAAGTTAGGATAAAGAATTGGTATCCTCTTCCATGAATTGATAATCTATTTGATCAATTGAGGGGAGACCAATGGTTCTCTAAAATTGAATTGCATTCAGGATATCACCAATAGGATTTCAGGAAAAGGATATTCCAAAAAAATCTTTCAAAAGTATAAATGGCCATTATGAGTATGTGGTTATGCCTTTCAATATTATAAATTCACCAGCCGTCTTTATGGAATTGATGAATTGGATATTTCAAATATATCTAAATTATTTTGTGGTGGTGTTTGCGGATGACATATTGGTGTATTCAAGTACATGGGCAGAGCATGAGCAACACTTGGAAATAGTGTTGGGCATCTTGCGGGATCATCATCTGGAATGGAAATGAGATGATGTTATTATAAATTTTGTGATGGGTTTGCTGAGATCTCCTTGAGGTAGTGATTCAGTATGGGTGATCATCAATAGGTTGACCAAAGTCTCTCACTTTCTACCTATCAAAGAGACCTTTTTAGTAGACAATATTGGGAGGATTTACATTTGGAAGATTATACACCTTTATGGTGTTCCCCATTTTTGTCATATCAGACAGGGACACTGAGTTTATATTATGGTTTTGAAAGGGATTGTAGAAGGCACTGAGTTCACAGGTACTATTGAGTACAACCTATCACCCTCATATCGATGGTCGGTCCAAACATACAATACAGGTGTTAGAGGACATGCTTAGGGCATGTATCCTTGATTTTGGAGGTTTTTGGAAGAAACACCTACCAATCACCAAATTTTCTTATAATAACATCTTTCAGGAAACTATACAGATGGCTCCATATGAGACTCTATACAATAGGTCATTCCATTCACCCCTATGCTGGTTAGAGGTAAGTGAGGTATCAATGTTAGGACCTCATCTCATTCAGGATACTTCAAAGCAAGTACATCTTATCCAGAAGCGTATGGCTACAACTTAGTATATGAAGAAGTCTTATAATGATATTCACTACCAGCCTTTGGAGTTATAGGTGGGATATTGGGTCATTCTATAATTTTTTCCTAGGTTGGGTCGTAAACAGATTTGGAGATAGGGAAATCTATCACCTCTTTATATCTGGTCTTTCAAGATCTTAGAGAGAGTCAAGATGGTAGCCTATCAGTTGGACTTACCTCAGAGGTAATGGGATATGGATAATGTCTTCCATGCATATTAGCTTCACTATTATTATTCAGACCCATCTCATTATTTTTACCATGAGGATATTGAGCTAGAGGCGGATGATTCTTTTGAAGAGAATCGTATTCGTATCATTGACTAGATCACAAAAGCTCTCAAAGGTGGGTTGGTTTCTCTAGTTCATGTGTTATGGAAGCAAGGTCGTGTACAGAATGAGACCTCAGAGAGAGAGAGGCCAATGTATATACTGAGTGGCCTTAAATATCCCAGATAATGTTTTACCACCCTCAGAAAGGAAATAGAGGGATGAGTTGTTTTAAGGAGGGGAGGCTGTAACATCCCAACTTTTCTTATGAGGAATGAATCCTTTAAATTCTAGTTTAAATATCTTTTTTTCAAACTAATAGAAGTTCCTAAGGGCTTGATAAAGGGTTTGAGAGTTTCTATAGCTTGTTTGAAACCCAGAGCTCTGGTTTTTGGAGAAAAAACATGAGGCGCACGATTGGAGCACGGTTAGTAATAACCGTGTGGAACAACCATGTGACCTATATATATATATATATATAGGAGCTTGATTTGGTAAAACATGCGAGGGAGGTTTCATGGCTATGTGGGAAACTATAGAAAACCTATAGAGGGGATCCACATGGGGTGTGCACAATTTTCCAAACCATGTGCATAGACTGATCACTTAGTGCCACTTAGGCAATAAGGCTACACAGTTGGCACACAGTTTGACCAACCATGCACCCCCTTTTTAAAGGGTGAATTTACCATTTTTTACCTCCTCCATTTTTAATATTAAAAACCCTATTCTTTTCTTTTTTTCTCAAGTATCTGACCACATTGAGAGCCCACTCTTCCCTCTCTCTAGGAATTAGAGATTCTCTTTTGTCTAGACACTGATCAGACCACCATCTTTCAAATTGGTTAGCCAACGATAAGTGCTTCAATCCTCTTCCTTGCATTATTTTTTATCTTTCCCTCATGGATGTTATTTTCAGAGCCTGCAATTCGTCTCGCATTGCTTGAAGCCACCCAGGGTGAGATTTGGCATCGCCAACTGTGCGGAGAATAGATATCGTCTCCAGAGCGGAAAGACCCCTGTATGAGGATGTGTACAAAGGAGTATTTTGGCAAGAACGAGTACCTTTCCACAGTGCAATGGATGAATCATTTGTAGCTGAAGCGGGAGCATAGGACGAATCCGAGACGATGGTGTTCTCAACCTGGACAGGGGATACAGGCGACGGGCAATGTGAGTAGACAGTGCCAAACTGATGACCAATAGAATGGGGCACCAGAGGTGGGTGGATGATAAGAGGAAGACAATCATTGATGGTGGTGTCTGGATGGGGAGAGGGAAGAGTGAAAAGAGAGTTCTCAACAAACGATACATCAGCAGAGATGATATACCGCCGTAAGTCTGGGGAGAAGCACCAGTATCCGCGCTGAGTGCGGGAATATCCAAGGAATATACAACAGAGGGATTTGGGAGATACCTTGGAGAGGTTGGGATGAGTGTCACGAACATAACACAAACACTCAAACACACAGAGTGGAAGTGAGTGAGGAGGGAGAGAGGAGAACATAGTCTGAAAAAGAGTCCCCCTAAAGGATATAAGAAGGGAGTCGGTTTAGGAGGTAGGTAGCAGTCAGGATGACATCGCCCCAAAAAAGGAGAGGCACCTTCATGTGGAATAGGAGGGCACGAGCAGTCTCCAGAATATGGCAATGTTTCCGCTTAGCCACTTCATTCCGCTGAGGTATATCGGGGAGGGATGTCTGATGAATAATGTCTTTAGCCTTAAGAAACTGCTGAAAGGAAGTGGACAAATATTCTCGTCCATTGTCAGAACGTAGACATTTGACAGTGGTGGAGAACTAGATCTGAATTTCATGATAAAAGGTCTGAAAAGTAGTAAACAGCTCAGACCGATCACGAAAAAGGTACACCCAAGTCATACATGAGAAATCATCAATGAAGGATACATAATAGCAATATCCTAAATGACTCGAGATGCCACAGGGACCCCATACATCATAATGAACCAAATCAAAAGGTTTAAAGGCCTGTGGAACCACTCAAGGAATATATGATGTGAGATGATGTTTCACAAATTTACATGTCTCGCAATGAAAAGAAACATGCGGACTAATATCGGGAAAGAGCTAATGAAGGGCGGAGGCAGGTGGATGTCCCAACCGAGAATGAAGGTCCAATGCACGAGCGGAGAGAGTCGTGCAGGCGACTGATGTCGGTCAATCGAACATGTACACCCCGTCCTGAAGCTGGCCTCTAACAAGTTCTCGGTTCGTCGTCCGCTCCTGAAACACAACAGCAGAAGATGTAAAGATGTCACTATAATTGAAGTCCTTTGTAAGTTTACTGATGGAGAGAAGGTTAAAAGGACTTTGAAGCACATGTGCTACAGACGCCAGGCGAAAATATGAATTCAAGGAGCATGCGTCAAACCCCACAATCAGGATAGTGGATCCATCAGCAACAGTGATGGCTGAGGAGACTGTATACGAATGGTAGATTGATAACATACCGGCATTACCGGTGAGATGATCGGATGCACCTGAGTCAAGCATCTAGGCAGGTGGGTGATGGGTGACGCAAGCAATTGAACCACCAGTGTGAGCAATAGATGGCGAAGAACCCGGTAGAGAGGTGGTCCGATGATCGTGAATCAATTAGAACGCAACCATGGATAGGTCTAGGGTGGGAGGAAGAGTGGGAAACCATGCTGGACCGCAGTCTAACCTTGTCGAGGTTGCTGAGATGGGCGGCCATGAAGAACCCAATATCGGTCAATGAGGCGACCGAGCTTGCCACAGTACTGACAGAAAGGATGAGGACGACCCTCCCCACGGCCACAAGTGCCCGAAGAGCATCCACTGCCACGGCCCAGAAGGGCAGTACGATTGATGCTGGGAGTGGGCGGGGGAAGTGCCCGATGAGCTTTTCCAAGACGATGATAAACCTGGGGAATCTCTAGCGAGGAGGGGCTGACGAGGATCTTTGTGGCAGTTCTCGCATATGTGGGATCGCGGCCATGGAGAAGGCTGAAGAGACATAATTGGTCCCTCTGGGCCAAAGCTGCCTCCGGTGTCTGAGGAAAGGGCCACAACTCAAGTAACTCATCCCGAAGAGCTTTCCATTCCATGAAGTACGTCGGAAACGGTCGGGTTTGCTGGGGGATGATCGACAGGTGCTAAAAAACGTTTGACACCCGAGCCAAATTATCGATCTCGGAATACATAAGGTTTAAGGAATCCTAGAGTTCTTTTACCGTATTTGTTGTCCGAGTGACATCCTTGACCGAACAGTCCATGGAATTGACAAATAAAGCAAAGATCTTGGTGTCAGCAAGCTTCTATGGCCTGTATTTGGGATCTCATGGTGGTGGCAGAGGATTCTCGAGGTGTGAGTCGAGGTCCATGCTAGTGAGTCACATCGATACCGTCTTCAGCCAGACCGAAAAATTGGTTGAGTCAAGCCGCTCATCAACCAGGCGAGTGGAGGATCAATGGAGGCAGGACAGAAGAGTCGGCCATTGGATAGGTTGAAATCCACAGATGAGGAAATGATCAACAGTGCGCTGGGAGGGTTCAGATCCTGCCAGGAGTCGGCACGTTGTCCGGCTAGGGCGCACTCTCCGTAGGCGACGTCGGGAGTTGCCGAGAGAGGCAGGGTCGGGAAGCGTTGCGGGAGGTGAGGCCGGGAAGTCGTGAGGAGGCGGGGTCGGGAGTCGCCAAGGAGAGCGGGGCAAGAGGCCGCATCGAAGGTTGTGCCGGGAATTGCCGAGGAGGGCGAGACCGGGAGGCCGCGTCGGAGGCGAAAAAGGGACTCGCCGAGGAGGGCTAGACCAAGAGGCGCCGAGAGAGGCAGGGTTGGGACGTCGCAAGGGAGGTAGGGGTCGGGAGGCCACGGGAGGGTAAAGCCGGAAGATCGCCACGAAAGGGCAGGGTCGGGCATCCGCGGCGGAGGCGGGTTGGGACGTGCCGCGGAGGGGTGGAGCCAGGCGACGTCGAGAAACCGCAGGGAGGGAGCGCCGAGGGCGGAGCCGGAATACGCCGAAGGGGAGGGCGAGAAGCGTCGTGGGAGGACAGGCCGGGAAGCCGCCTGGAGAGTCCCTTCGGGAGGAATGAAGGCGGCGGAAATTATCGGGATTTTTCCTCTGATACCATATAGATGGTGAATTCCCCTTACCTCAAAGTGAGGTGGAGATATTCTTTTATAGATAGATTAAAAGGATTACAAGGTGGAGAAATCCGATGTGGGACTCGGAAATACCTTTTACCCGGAAACATAATAAACGGGGTTCAATCATTCTCAAAAGTGCTTTGAAGTATTTATGAGTGGGTTCAACAATTCTCAAAGGTGCTTTGAAGTGTTTATGAGTGGATGAGACTGACTGGAGATGGACTGGAGGTGTTCTGGTTTGAACTGCATGAAATTTGAAAAATCTGGTCACGTGCAGTAAACCATGAATGCAAATCCAGAGGACGGTTCTAAGTAGCCGAAATTTCACATACGTGAAGGAACTACGTAAGGGAATTCATCACATATCCAAATGTTTGCATACATGTGGATCTGCGTAACCAAATTTCGCCACATAGCCGACTTCTTCCATGTATCCAAATTCAGATCCGTGTACCTGAATGCCAACCACGTAGGCAAGTTGACGGAGGAGCACCACGTATGGGATTCTATAGCATATATCTTAAATTCACATAGTTGTTTTGTATTGAACATGCACGTAACCAAATTTTTGCTACGTACAGGGTGAAAATTTGAGATTTCCTGATTTAGAGAATCTGAAAGAGAAAATTTGATGATGCTTGTGCGGCACCATCAAGATCGAAACATCATGAAGCTAATTTTAGCCATGATCCAAGCTTTTGAAAAGTTTGAAATTACTGATCTTCATGGCTGAGAAGGTGAAGATCAAAGATGAAATAAAAGACTGCATTTTCAAGAATAATGCAGACTTTGAAGAATCAATGCTCAAGCTGTGTTTAACTGTTTTAAATATAACTTGTGGGCTGTGGATGAGCTTCTAAATCTGTGGTAGAGTCTACGGAAAATATATTTGTTGAATCTGAACTTCTACAAACTCCCACGCCACAAAGAAGAATATCAAGCCGCAAATGTGTTGCTTTATAATGTACAACAAGGACATTTGAAGTGCGGAATTGATGTGGTGTTTATTTTGAGAAAATGAGGAAGGAAGGAGATCTCAAGGCCGCTGGAACGAGCTGGAAGAATCGAGAATACCTGTTAGCTGAGAGAATAATGAGAGAGAAAAAGAGTGGGCACTCTTGTAAATGTACAGGAGACAACGGTTGAAGAGACAAGGACTCTGAGATCGGAGGAGCATCCCACGTACAGAAAAGGTGGAGCAGTTGCGAAAATTGTGGGGCACCGAATCATATGGGGATTTTCTATTTTTTAAATATAGAGAATAAATGCTGGTGACCTACGTATAAATAAAAAACTATTGAGGGAGAACGAAGCTAGGTGATAGAGGAGCCGAGAGCTGTTGTGCAGCGCTATGCAAAATATTGAAGAACACTCTCGAAGAACAATTAGAAGTGAGCCGATACTGTGCTAAGAAGTTTTGATCATTGGGTATCGAAGAAAAAGTGAAAAGAAGATCTTGCGACAGCCATAGTTGCAGAAGGTTGTGAAGAAGGAAAACAGAGCAAGACCGGCCTGATGTGATGTGTATGGTTTTATCTTTTGGTGTTGAAGCACTAGAAGAATGATAAGGAGCTGTTGGGTTTGAAGATCACAGGAGCTCATTGACTGAGAAGCCAGGTAAGCAGTTTCTATGAAGATCTGTGAAGATGAGCTGTAAATAGGGACCGAGTTGTATGCAGTATATCTAGAAGATCTGCAGGCAATTGAAGACCTTGTGCTGAGTTGAAGGAGATTTATTCTGTGGATGTAGAGACATCCCTGTGCTGATCAAAGATCGACTTTCAAAAAGGAGCGTGAAAGCAACCACTTCCATATACATGGTGCGAAGTCATAGATCCTGTGTGACTAAGGATATGTAGGGATAACACAATGTGAAGCTGTGATTACAATGTAAATCTGGTTGTGTGGAAGTCCTGTGTGAAACAAGCATTTGTAAGTCCAACGAGACCCTGGTAGTGTAGGTGTGGGAAACACCAAACCCCCTATAGTCACATTGATTACAATGGAGAATTCATGATTGGAGCGAATAACCAATCATGGCAAGGAGTAGGACTTTGAGTCGAACTTTGTAAATGCTTTTATTCTTATGCCTTTATTTACTGCATTATCAGGGTGAGGTTGTAAGACACAAGAGTGATTGGATCGAAACTGAACAAGTCTAGGAGGTTAAATTGATTAAGAAAGAATTTGTAAAAGTGACCACTCATTCACTCATCCCCTCTCACTGGTCCATCAGTCCTTTGATCAGAGCAATCTCAGGTTTCCTCCGAAAAGATCTGAATGAAGTGTAGATTTGAGGTGTTTGAAGAATATTCTCAGATCAACAAATCTAACTCTGCACCAACGTAAGCAGAAATGGGGGTTTCCTCCAAGTCAGTGAAAAATAGGATTAAGAAAGAGGCAAAGAAAAGAAAAGGCATGAAGAATGAAAGGGATCAACCACTAAATGAATCAAAGCGGTAAGCACTCATTAGACAAAGCTATTGTCAAAGATCCTTTTGATGATTTTAGTTCAAGTTGTGATTATACATACGAGCTGCTAATCTACTGTGAGGTTGCGGATTACTTGAAGGAAGTTCCCCGTGAAGTAGTCACTCACATATTTCAATTTATTCAGAAGCGTGATGGTGAAAAATCACAAGGCTACAAAGCATTAGCTAAACAAATTGGGAGATGCATCACCCACACAAAACTGGTAGAAGCAAAGAGCGAGACAACTACACTGTAATGAAAAATATTCCTTGGTTGTTGAAGAATTGCGAAGGAGAGTTTGTGAGAAAGAAGGATTTAAGCCTTCTGTTACTGAAGTGTTCCATGCAATTGAGAAGTTGCACAAGATGACTGTAATAGGAATTGGGACCCCACAGGCAGCTGGAAAGTATATTCCAGAAGGGGTAAAACGGTCCAGCCAGGGGGAGGTGGTTAGGCGCTCAACAGAGGGACAAGTGTAAGATCCCGGCCTTTTCTGGAGTCATCTCAGGCAAGTTTTCAGGTACTTTTTTATGTTTTTAAGCACCTTTGATTTGGAGTAGTGGCTTGGGGTGCGTTTGGGTGAATTTTTCAGGAAAACTAAAGGACAGTAGGCTGTGCACGGTTTGCGCACGGTTTGCGCACGGTTTGGCAAACCGTGCCAACCGTGCAAAGCTGAACTAAGGGGTCCGCATGATTGGCGCACGGTTTGTCAAACGGTGCGCCTCTGCCCAGGAAACCGTGCGAGCGGGTTTTTAATTCCGAAAATCCTTTTTAAAACCACCCGAACCCCCAGGACTCCCATATTTCGACCTTGGCTCGGGCTTGACGAATTCTAGGTGTTTCTAAAACCTTCCGGAGAGATTCCAAGGTGATCCGAACACCGTTCTTCGAGATTGAAAGCCTGGATTGAAGATCCTCTCTCCTCCTGGTAAGTGGATTTCATCCCGATGCATCTCCCGTTTTTTCCTCCATCTTTCTTAAATCTTTTCATGGAAGATTTCCACCATTTTCTTGGATCTAAACCTATGGATTGAGATCTAGATCTAGGATTGCAAATCTAGATCTAGTTTTGCAAGATCTTGATGCATTTGATCTTAATTTTGGTTTAGGGATTTAGATCCAGAGCTTGATCGACAACGTTGTGCTGCTCGGATTTTGGGATTTCTGTTGGGCTAACTTCCGTCAATAAACTGAGATAGGTGGTCTAAAACGAACTCTCATAGTCATGATTTATGATATGTGTATGAGTTTATGATTTCTAGATTCACTTGATGATTGATTTCCTAAATTGGAGTAACTAGGAATGTGGAATTGAATTGAGTTGCCTTGGTGATTTAATTGATAATTGAATCACGGAACAAACAATGGGGGTTGCCCAAATAGATCTTTTGGAGATTTGATTTTGTATTTGAGATATTGTAATTGAGATATTGATTTGATTGCGATAAGATAATTAATTGGGGGAAATTAATTATGGAACTATGTATGGCTATGTAAAATAATTAATTGTGAGAATTAATTATGTGTCATGATGTGATCTAAGATAATTAATTGTGAGAATTAATTATGACTTGTTGGATTTTGATTTGGATAATTAAATGTGAAAAATTAATTATGGAAAGAGAATTGTGTTAATTGATTAATTAATTGGTGAATTAATTAATGGGTTATATGCTTAGTTAATTGTTGAATTAACTAGTGACCTTTGAAATGTTTAACTAATAGTTGGATTAGTAAATGAATAATGTGAAAAAAATTATGACTTAAAGAATGATTAAATGGCTGAGATTTTGTGGTGCTAGGCATGGCGTCCTAAACCAATTGGAAGTTGGAACTTGGACATGGCGTTCCTCCCCAATAGTTATCCAAGCTTGAGATTGGGATGCTAGGCATGACGACCTACACCGAATGAGAATTGGAGTCCTAAACCGATTAGAAGTTGGGACTTGGACATGGCGTTCCTCCTCAATGATTTAATCCCTCCCAATTAGTCAATTTGGGTATATTTGCATCATTTTTGTGTTTTTGGTGAATTTTGAGCTTAATTGTAAAAATTGCTTAATTTTTCAAAATTCACAGTTTTCTTGAGCATCTGTTTTTTCGGGCATAACTTTTACAATTCGGATCCAATTTAAGTGATTCCTTTTTCGTAGGTTTTCCTTGCTCGTAGGCTTCATCTTTGTCTTCTGGACCCAGACCCAATTCTCACACAATGGCCCAGAAAAATCAATCAAATGAAGAAATATTTATGGCCGGCAGAATGAACACCATCATATTAAATCAGGCATATCTCATATTACCGACCTTCAAATGATGTAATTCCAGCTGGTTTCGACAGAGGACTCAAAAGGGACAGTTCAAATTAAATTTCATAAATTAAGGTTCTCATTAAGGCATCTTTTGATCGAGTCCAAGTGGAGTGGGTGAAACACTGTTTGGCGGCCATAAAAAGTAGTGTTCATTGATTCGGTCATATCTTTCTTTACACCTATCCAAAGACTTTGAAATTTTGAGGTTCGATAACCAACTTCATTCCAAACATCTTATAAGCAGAGACCTCTGTGAGTTTCGGCCGGCTGGTGGGAAGAACAGAAGCAAACTTCTGGTGGACAGATTCTGAAGGAGCAAAATTTATGTTCGTTGTTTTCTCTCTTGTTCTTCTTAGTTTTGTAATGACTTATTCTTCCCTCTTATTCACAATTACCCTTACCATGGTGGGGTAAACTTCTGTGTGATTGGGGAAGGAGAGGTTTTCCTTTTTTTAATTCATGAGTTCTTGCTATTAATGTTTTAAGATCCTTATCTCTCTTATGCAAAATCAGTTTCAATTTCTTTTAACAGTTTTTATTATCATGTACGATTGTATTTGATTTTAGATTATGTTGTTTTTATTGCCTGGGTCAATGATCAATATCTCCCTCCATTAGGTTTTGGTTTATATACGATGGAATAGACCAAGGCTTAGTGGTGAAGTGCTTGGTGATCACCGGTACGTGCGTAAGGAGTAGTGAACATTCTTGGTTGTTTGGGATAAACAAGACCCGATTAGGAATTGTCTAAGTCAATTGAGGGTATTTTATACAACTCTATCACACATTGGAAGAAGAGTAGACCAATCTAAAATTTTAGTAAGGTTTATCCTCACCATTACTATTATCTTAATTGCTTTGTGTTGGAGTCTGTATCCCACATCGGACTTGAGGTCTGATGTGGAGTTTAATATTCATTATAAAATAACCTCAAGGGCTCCTTTAGAGAGAACACCTTGGGGGTTCGAATTCTCCTATTTTATCATTCTATATGGTATCAGAGGGAAATTAATCTTGAACCCTCCTCTCATTCCCCAACCCTCCTCCCATTCCCCCCCCCCATCTAGGGTTTCTCATTTTTTCTCCAAACGGACGGGTTGGGGGGGGGGGGACAAGCCCGCGCGGGCTCACAAAAACCCGCATATCAAACGGGTGGATTTGTCCAACCCGCCCTGCCCCACAGTGGATGCGGGGAAGCCCGCGGGCAACCCACATTCCTCATTTTTTTTGTATTTTTTTTATTTTTTAATTATCCCACCTAGACCAGCAATGACTACAGGTAAACCAAGGATTCATATAATTTAAAAAAATTAAAAAATGATTGAGTAGTATAAAAATTAGTGATAAAAATAAAAGAAAAATAATAAATAATTTAAAAACAGTATTTCAGGCACACTGCCCAGTTGGACCTCCATCCTCCCGCTGCAGACAACCATCCCCCCCCCCCTCGTGCACCGTTGGACCTCCATCCTCCCGCTACAGAGCGCTACCCCCCGCACTGTTGGACCTCCATCCCGCTACAGACTGCCATCCCCCGCACTATTGGACCTCCGTTCTCCCACTACGGAAAGCTGGATGAACCCCCCAACCTTCAACTCCTACAGCATAAACCCCTCCATCCATCGGCAACAGGGCGGAAGCGAATGGAAGATGGTAAGCTCGAGTGGGGGATGGTGGGCTTGGAGCAAAGGTGCATGTGCGCCTGGTGCAAACTGCGAAGGCGGGTGAAGGCGTTGTTGTGTCAAGTCGGGAGGGAGGTAGATGACCAGGTGATGGCGAGCGGTGGTCGTGTATCAAGGTGGGAGGGAAAGAGGTACACGGTGGCAAGGCGTGGTGGAGATGCTTCAGGTCTCTAGGAAGGAAGGTAGACGACATCTAAGCGATTGGGCAAGGCGAGGCGATGGTGCTACCTCAGATCTAGAGCGGGTTGGCCAACCGAAGAAGGGTACAGGGTCATTGTGCAGGGATGACCTGATGTCGTGAAATGAAATTTAATAGAGGGATGGGAGGATTGAAATACAAACATATGAAATCATTGGAAATCAAATATTTAGAAGGGAGGATTTCGGGGCGGGGGTGCCGCGCATGCGGGGTGCAGACCTCGTAACTCTGAAAAATAATATAATGAGGGCGTATGTCGGGTGTAGGCCTCGTAACTCGAAAAATTAGTAAAATGAGGGTGCATGCTGGGTGCAGGTCTCGTAAGTCGAAAAAATAGCAAAATGAGGGCCACATATTTTTTAATTTAAACCAAAAAACCCGCGGGTTTACCCGTATCCGCAGGGGTTTACCCACACGGGTTGGTTACTTATGCGGGTTGTCCGCACTAGCTCGTATTTAATACGGTTTTATTTTATAAAACCCACCCTGCCCCAAACCCGCCCCAAGCGCACTTGGCCCACGGGCCCGAAGCCCGTTTCGCATTGCCACCCGTGGGGGGGGGGGGGCTAATTTTCTGTCGCCGCCCCCTCCGGGCTCGTTTCTAAGGCGCCCCCCTGCCACATCTCCCTCCCAGCGGATCTCCCCTAGAAGGCTCTTCCGCAGCGCCCCATCGCCGGCACAACCCCTCCTGCGCGTCGCTCTTACTGTGCGACGGACTCCTCCCCGGCCCGCCTCTGCATCTCACGCCGGCTCCCACCCGGCAGTTCCCTCCTGGCGGAACCCTACCGGCGTATCCTCTCCTTGCACGCGCTCCACCTGAGGGCAGCCCAGGCGCCTGCTCCGCTCTCTCCCTCCAGTCGCATTTCCCTCATCCCGTGCGTCACCCCTCAGTGCGTCAGCCCTTCTGCAAGAGTCTTCCCCAGCACTCTGCTCCCTCTAGCAGCAGCCCCTCCTCCTGCGCTGCTCTTCCGGCAGCCGCCTCCCTTTCCCGACGGAACAATTTCAGCACGCTCCCTCCAAATCAAGAGCGTTATCTCCCTGTCCGCTGGCACGCCCTCGCACTTCCTCCACCGTGGTGCCTCACTTCGAACGCCTCGGATTTGGGCCCTTTGGCGCCGCCAGATCCCGCAACGATTCTGCGGAATCCCCGCCACCCGTCGTCAGCCCCGCAAGTGTGGCTTTCCCGGTGCTAGTGTGGATTTCCCGGCGTCTCATCAACCGGCCCCACTAGTGCGGCATTCCTGGCGCTCCGTCAATCGGCCCGCTCTGCGTGGATCTTCTGCAGCGCCCGTGACATCATCCATCCATTATCCTGCGGAGGAGCTGCAATCTTGAGGGGGAGCTACGATCGTTGCTTGTCTCTTTTTATTTCGACTTGTTTTGTAATCAAGTTGGGTATGTCCAGCTTGAGGGGGAGTGTTTGCAGTCTATTGTTTGCTTTGTTTTTTCTTTATGTGTTCAAGCTAGGTACACCTAACTTGAGGGGGAGTGTTGGAGTTTGTATCCCACATCGAACTTGAGGTCTGATGTAGAGTTTAATATTCATTATAAAATAACCCCAAGGGCTCCTTTAGAGAGAACACCTTGGGGGTTCGATTTCTCCTATTTTATCATTCTACACTTTCCTTTGTTTAGTTTCTTTCATGTCTTTTCAAAATCAAACAATTTCAAAAACAACCACCACTTCGTTCTCTTATTTTAAGGTGACAGTTTGATTGTTGTGCGCTCCTCTCTGGAGACAACCTCGGTTAATCAATATACTGCATTTTTAACTTAGTAAATAATTGTTTTTGCCACACCCCACGACAGGCACGTGTCAGTTGTTTAAACCCTTTAGCCACTAGTCTTGTTTTATAGGGTATTTACTATACCTTTCATGCCCAGTTTTCTCTTGAATGCTCATTTGCACCCTACGGGCTTTACATCAACCGGCGCATCGACCAAAACCCAAACTTGATTCTATACATGAAATCCATTTCAGAATTCATGGCTTCTTGTCATCTTACACCTTATGATCTTTCTACTACCTCTTTGTAGAAGGGAGGTTTATCATTGTCAACTGTTGGAGTCTGCATCCCACATCGGACTTGTGGTTTTATGAGGTCTTTATTATTCATTATAAAATAACCTCAAGGCCTCCCTTAGAGAGGCGCCTGGATATTGGGTCCACTCTTTTTATCATTGTGCATGGTATCAAAGGAGGTTCACTAAACCCTACCCCCCCTCCCCGTCTCTTTTTTTTCTCGGCCGACATCGAACTTGTGGTCTTATGTGGTCTTTATTATTCATTATAAAATAACCTCAAGGTCTCCCTTAGAAGGCATCTTGGATATTGGGTCCACTCTTTTTATCATTGTACATGGTATCAAAGGAGGTTCACTAAACCCCACCCCCCTTCCCTCCCCGTCTTTTTTTTTTCTCGGCCGACACCTAAAGATTTTCCCCTGTCGGGGGCGGCGGATCCCAACCGAATGAGTCGGTCGCCCCCTTCGCTGCTCCTCCAAGGCAGCCTCCCATCGTCGGTCGTCCATCCGCAGCGCTTCGCCTGTGGCCCTCCCGCGCAGTTTCTCCCTCCCAACTTGATACCTACCTGCGCGACATCTCCTTCGGCGATCGTCCCTCCCACTGTGCGATGGCGCACCTCCAATGTGATAACCCTCCTCTTCCTGTGCAATGTCCCTCTCGCACGACTCGTCCTCCCCTCCTCACGTATCTCCCTGCCCAACAGCCCCGGACGGCCCTTCTCCAACGGCCATAGCGACCCCGCTCGACCGCTCTTTAATGTGCGTCGCCCTCTCTGTGTGACGCCCTCATCTCCAGCGCGTCGTCCCGGTTGGCATCTTCTGCCCTTTAGAGGTCCTCGCCATCGCCCCTCCGCCATCCTACAGCTTCTGCGACAGCCACCCCTTCAGTGTTGCACGCGCCCCCCTATATGATTCGGTCGTACCGCCTCCTTCCGCTTCTCCCAGCGGCTCCATCTTCCCGCCGCTCCAGTCTGGCGACCCTCCTCTCGCTCATCCCGACGCTCCATCATCCGGCCTCGCCTGCGCAGCTTTCCCGACACCTAGTTGACCGGCCCCGCCAGTGCGGTTCTCCCGGCACACCATCGTCCGCCCCCGCCTGTGCAGCTTCCCCGACACTCTGTCGTCTAGCCCCGCCTGTGCGGCTTCCCTAACACTCCATCGTTCGGCCCCGCCTGTGCGGTTTCCCCGGCACTCCGTCGACCAGCCCCGCCTGCCGTTGCATCCTCATTCCAGCTATTCCTGTTGGTTCTGCATAACGATAGTTGTTCGTTAGTTGACAATCTTTTTCAGCGGCATCATCTATGAACTTCTTGAGGGGGAGCAACATCCACGACGGTTTATCTTTTGTTCTATTTTGTCTTATTTTGTCATCAAGCTGGGTATGTCCGGCTTGAGTCTTTTCTTTGTTTTTGCTTTGGTTTCTTTAATTGTGTGTACAAACTAGGCAAACCTAGCTTGAGGGGGAGTGTTGGAGTTTGCGTTCCACATCGAACTTGAGGTCTCATGTGGTCTTTATTATTCATTATAAAATAACCAAGACCTCCTTTAAAGATGCACCTTGGGAATTGGGCCCACTACTTTTATCATTCTACATCAACCAATAATGAGTCACCATCTTCAGTGACTAGAAAACCATCTCTCTCTGGTTCTCTTCTCTCTAATGCTACTACACAGTACTTGCGTTTCAGGAACTACTTCTTCCACAAGGACCTGTGAAATCTGTTCATGTACCAACTCTTGTGTATCTTGAGCATCAACTTCATCGAAATCAATCTTGCTCCCATTATCCTTTTTGAGGATGGGCACCCTCTCAAGAAAGACAGTTTGTTTAGCGACAGTCCCTTTCTTGTCTGGGGGGTTGTATAGGTATTATCTCTTTGTTTCCTTACGATACCGATAAAGATACACTTTGTGCCTCGGGTGTTAGTTTGTTGCCTAGAAAGACCTTAAAAACGCCTCGCAACCTCATACACGTGTATGCAACAAAACGGGTTTCTTTCCACTCCATAACTCGAAGGGAATTTTATTTGCCGCTTTAGTTGGTACTCAATTTAACGCATATGTCGCAGTTTGTAATGGATATCCCAAAAGGATAATGGAATATTTGCATAACTCATCATCGACCTTACCATGTCTAGTAAGGTACGATTCCTCCTTTCACTAACACCATTCCACTGGGACGTGTAAGGTGGAGTGAGTTGAGAAAGAATCTCAAACTCCCGTAAAAAGTTGATAAACTGTTTGCTAAGATATTCACCACCTCGATCCGATCAAAGCTTTTTTATCTTCTTTTCAAGTCGATCCTCTACTTCATTCTTGAACTCTTTCAATTTCTCAAAGGACTTGGACTTATACCTCATCAAATAGACAGTCATATCTACTCAAGTCATCAGTATAAGTTATTTAGTAAGAATACCCACCTCTAGCTTCTACTGAAAATGGTCCACACATATCATCATGTACCAATCCTAGAAGCTTTGTGACCCTTTCACCATGTCCACCGAATGGTGGTTTTGACGTTTTGCCTTGTAAACAAGCATAACATCTATCAAGTGGTTTTCACTCAAAAGAGTCTAAATATTCATCTTAATAGAGCTTTGTCAAACGCTTCTCATTTACATGACCAAGACAGTGATGTCACAGCTAGATGTTATATAAGTCATGTGAACACGATTCGTTATCAATTGTCAGTACTTGGTTTTCTTAACTTAATACATAAAGACCATTATTTAAATGTGTCATATATGGTGTCTTAATAAAAGAAACTTTTATTTCCAAATTTGAAAATAAAACCATCTCATAGTTATTTACGACGCACGGCGCACAACGGCAACAAGGGCCCCCGGCACAAAAGCGCACGGCGCGTGGCAATATTAATTTGCGGCGCATCGGGGAGATGTATACATATATTGTAAAATGATAGAGTGGAGACCCAATACCCAAGGTTGCTCTCTAAGGGAGGCCTTGAGGTTATTTTATAATGAATAATAAAGATTGCATCAGACCACAAGTCTGATGTGGGATACAAACTCCAACACTCCCCCTCAAGCTAGGTGTGCCTAACTTGAACACATAAAGAAAAACAAAACAATCAACAGACGTTGCAAACACTCCCCTCAAGCTGGACATACCCAGCTTGGTTAGAAAACATGACAAAACAGAAAAGAAAACATTCACGATTGCAGCTCCCCCTCAGTGGCGCGGCAAGTTGTCAAGGCGCAATAGAGGAACCACGCATGCGGGGCCGGTCGACGGGACGTCGGGAAAGCCGCATAGCCAGGCCGAACAACGGAACGTCGGGAAATTCGCATAGACGGGGATGGACAACAGAGCGTCGTGAAAGCCGCATTGGCTGGGCCGAACGACGGAGCACCGGGAAATCCGAACTGGCGAGGCCGGACGACGGAGCGCCAGAAAATCAACATTGCGGGGTCGGTCATCGAGAAGCCGAGAAAGGCGCAGAGGAGCCGCGTTGTAGATCAACGATGCGATGGAGGTGCAGAAGCGAGCCGTCGCAGGAGGCCGACGGGAGGCGAAGATGAGCCCAGTCGCGGGTGGGCGGTGACCCCGGAGGAGCTCACGGAGAACGAGATATGGTCGGATCTGGCTGGATCCAATCTGGAGGGTGGGCCGAGCAGAGGGTGCGTCGAGGCTACTTGGGACGGTCGGGATGGAGGGCGGAGAAAAATGTCGCGTGCAGGGAGGCCCCACAAAAGAAGTTTGTCGCAATGGGGAATAAGGTCGACCGTCGGGAGAAGGCACATGCGTAGCAAGAGGCGAGGCTGATGTGGATTCAGCGGCGCGAGCAGGAGGGTTGCGGGCAAGGGTCGCGGGAATGAGGCAGCGTCGGGAAGCCGCATTAGGAGGTGGGGTCGGGAGTCCGCAGAGGGACGTCGTCGGGAGGGAGAAACAGCGTTGGAGGGCCGAGGGCAAAGCGCGCGCTGGCAACGGGAGGGCGCCGCTAGGGGGCCAGTCGCCCGCGACGGAAGAAGGCCCCGCAGAGTGGCGGAGCAGAGGTCACGCTCGCGATGAGCCGCGGATGGGAGAGGGCGGTGCTACCGTGAAGGTGGTCAATGGCTTGGGGTCGCCACCCCCCACTGAGGGGGGGTCACTGGAAAACCTAGAGCGAGAAAGGAAAAAATGAGAGGGAGGGCTCGGGTTAGCAGGAGAGACTTCATCATCACCAGATGATTCTTCCCCACAAGGCATCTCTTGAACATATTCATCTTCTTCACTTTTTCATTCTCAATCTCTTCTTCCTCTTGCACCTCTTCTTCATGCTCCTCGTCCACAACATCAAGCAACCACTCATTACAGTCATCAATTTCATTCAAAGAGATAAGGTCAATGGAGTCTCGTTCATTGAATCTACGCATCAAGGCTCTATTATACTTTATAAAAACCAAGTCATTCAATTTTGTTTGAGCAAGCTTGTTTCTCCTTTTTGTGTGAAGATTTTCAAAAACACTCCAATTTCTTTCACAACCTGAAGCACTGCATGCAAAGCACTTTTCTCGCAAAATGTCTCAAGTGTGAAGTCGATGCACCATTAGTTGCCCACCAATCAATAGGTGCCCTCAATTTTCTATTTCTTATTGCCAAATCAATGTCAAGAGTTCCCAATGCCTCAAGCCGATGCACCATTAGTTGCCCACCAATCAGTAGGTGCCCTCAATTTTCTATTTCTTATTGCCAAATCAGTGTCAAGAGTTCCCAATGCCTCTATATTTTGTTAAATTTTCAGCAATCTTATCAACCATCACTATATCAGGTGTCAATCTTTGAATGTGTTTAATCAAACCCATATTTACCTCTTCATCAGCATCAATGTCAGGATGATCGTGGAAGAACTCCGGATTCGAAAAGTATCCTGCAGCATGCAAAGACCGATAAAGTTGCACTTCCCATCTTCGATCGATTATTTTGAAAATCTCCTTATATTTTTCTTGTCTATTGTTTCTTTTGCTCGATCCATGGCTTCATATATGTATCTCATCGGAATCTTTCTTTCCCCATCAACCAAACGAAGCACTTCAACAAGTGGAGCACCCACTTTGAAAGAATAATTGACATTGTTCCAAAAAGAAGCACTTTGCACAATCAAAACAACATGTTTCCTTTTTCGCTCCTTTGCCCATTTACTTTGATTCCATTCATCAGAAATGAGCAACTTCCTCAAATTAGCTTGTTGGGTATACATGCTAGAAAGTGTGATCATGGCAGTGGCAAATCTAGTCTTTTCATGTTGGAGGTGTTATGGTTTGAAATCTGAAAAATCTGGCTAAGTGCAATAAACCACGTATGTGAATCCAAAGGACGGTTCTACATAGCTGAAATTTCAAATACATGAAGGAACCACGTAAGGGAATTCTCTATGTATCCAAATGTTTAAATACATGAGGATCTGTGTAACCGAATTTCGCCACGTAGCCGACTTCTACCATGTATCTGAATTCGAATGCACGTGCCCGAATGCGAACCACATAGGTGAATTGACCGAGGAGCACCGCGTATCCAACTTTGGATGCATGAAGCACCGCATATGGGATTTTATGGCGTATCTGAAATTCACGTATCCGTTTTGTACCGAACATCAACATAACCGAATTTTTGCTACGTACTCAGTGAAGATTTGAGATTTCCAGATTTAGAGAATCCAAAGGAGAATATCTGATGATGCTTGTGTTTTGCATTCAAGATCGAAACATCATGAAACTAATTTTAGTCATAATCTAAACTTGTAAAAAGTTTAAGAATACCGATCTTCAAGGCTGAGAAGATGAAGATCGAAGCAGAAATAAGAGATTGCATTTTCAAGAATAATGCAGACTTTGAAGAAGAATCAATGCTCAGGTGGTGCGTCACTGTTTTAAATATAACTTGTGAGTTTTGTATGAGTTTCTAAAGTTGTGGTAGAGTCTACAGAAAATATATTTGTTGAATCTGAACTTCTACAAACTCCCGTGCTGCAAAGAAGAATTCCAATCCTCAAATGTGTTGTTATATATTCTATATATGTACAACAAGGACGTTTGAAGTGCCAAATTGTTGTGGTGTTTATTTTGAGAAAACGAGGAAGAAAGGAAGGAGATACTGAGGCCACTAAAACGAGTTGGAAGAATCGAGAGTACCTGTTAGCTGAGAGAAACATGAGAAAAAAGAAGTGAGGGCACTCTTGTAAATGTATACGAGACAGTGGTTGAGGTGACAAAAGGGATATTGAGATCGTGGGAGCATACCACATACGAAAAAAGTGGAGCGGTTGAGAGAATCATAGGGCACGGAATCATATGGGGATTTTCTATATTCTAAATATAGAGAATAAGCCCTCGTTTGGCAGCGGCGATCTGGGAAGAAAAGAAGTGATTGGGAGCGACGGAAAAGGATTTCACTCGTTTGGTGAGACTCAAACGACCAAAGGAAATGTGAGGGAGAGAGAAACGAGAGGAAATATTTCTCTCCAACCCTCTATTTCAAATCATCCCAAAATTGGGATGATTCCGACGGACATGATGCGTAGTTGAGTTATTTTTAAAATTTACAATATTATCCTTATATGTTAAAATAAACGGTTCACATCTTTTATGACTTCAAACCGTTTCCCCGTTAATATTTATATAAATAAACATAATTTTAATTATTAATAATAACAAACTATATTTTCATAGGGCGAACAAAATATTTTCATAGGGAAAATAATATTATTAATTTTCGTACGGGGGCAAACAAAATATTTAGATGCCCATGAAAATATTGTTTGGGGGCCCTGGTCGCAAGGTCGAGTCCTCAAACCGTTTGTGGATTTTCCTTGTAGCGTGCGTGAGTCATCATTTGACGGTTGTACCCAAGCTTTTTTAATAATAACAATCAAATATAAATAATTTTGATAATGTGTATATAAATAATTTTGATTATAACTAATTATGTGTATATAAATAATCATAAATAATTTATAAATAATTTTGATTATAGATGATTTTGATTATAAATAAGTATGATTATCTTGAATTAATTGTTTATATAAATAATTTATAAATAATTTTGAATTAATAAATATTTTGAATTAATAATTTGGAATTAATAAATGTTTTTTAATTAGTAATTATTTTAAATTAATAATTATTTTGAATTAATAAATTTGAATTTATAATTTTGATTACCTTGAATTAATAATTTTGAATTAATAAATTATATAAATTATTTTGATTATCTTTAATTAATTTTTTAAAATTTTAAAATTTGTATTAATATATGTTCGTAGTTTAATGTTTACCTAATTTTGGTGATGTGGAATATAATGATCGATTAAAATCAAAATTAATGTGTTTTGATTTGTTATAAAAAAGATAATAAAAATACATTTTTTTCAAAAAGGTTGTGTATTTCATTTAACATAAATTGTTGATATTGGACAGACATAGTGGCAGGTGTGGTGTCCATGAAAATCTAATCTATGATTGTTTTTTTTCTTGGGCAAGTATGTCCTTTAATCCTGTGTGTATGTGTTGTTTTTTAACAAAGGTTATTTGTGTCATTTGCACCAAAACGGTTTCTTTTCTTTTCTTTTAAAAATTGTCACCAAACATGATAGAGAAATCCAAATCATTTCTTTTCTTTTACTAAGTTATTGATCCAAACATAAAGAGAAAAATTACAATCATTTCTTTTTTTTTCTTTTCTTTTATAAACTATCAAATCATTTCTTTTCTTTTACTAAAACCTCACCAAACACAGTGTAAATGTTAGTGACCTACGTGTAAATAAAAAACGATGGAGAGAGAACGAAGCCGGGTGATAGAGGAGCCGAGAGCTGTCGTGCGGTGGCAAAATATTGAAGAACACTCTCGAAGAACAAGTAAAAGTTAGCCGATATTGTGCTGAGAAGTTTTGATCATCAGGGTATCAAAGCAGAAGTGAGGAGAAGAAGATCCTACAACAGCCATTGTTGCAGAAGCTTGAGAAGAAGGAAAACAGAGCAAGGATGGCCTGTTGTGTATGGTTTTAACTTTTGGTGTCGAAGCACTTGAAGAATGATGAGGAGCTGTAGGGTTTGAAGATCACAGAGCTCATTGAGTGAGAAGCCAGGTAAGCAATTTCTATGAAGATTTGTGAAGTCAGCTATAAACAAGGACCGAATTGTATACAATATATCTAGAAGATCTGCTGGCAGTCGAAGACCTTGTGCTGAGTTGATGGAGATCTATTCTGTGGATGCAGAGACATGTCTGTGCTGATCAGAGATCGACGTCCAAAGAGCGTGAAAACAACCACTTCCATATAAATGGTGTGAAACCATAAATCCTGTGTGACTCAGAATATGCGGGGATAGCACATCATGAAGCTACGATTACAGTGTGAAGCTGGTTGTGTGGAAATCCTGTGTGAAGCAGGCATTTGTAAGTCTAGTAAGACTGCGGCGATGCAGGTGTGGGAAACACTGAGCTCATTGTAGTAACATTGATTATAGTGATGAATCCACGATTGGGGCAAATAACCAATCATGGAAAATAGTAGGCCTTTGAGTTGAAGCTTGTAAATGATTGTGTTCTTCTGCCTTATTTACTGCATTATCCAGATGAGTTTGTGAGATAGAAGAGTGAGCGGATCAAGAGTGAACAAGTTTAGGAGGTTAAATTGATTAAGAAATAATTTGTAAAAGTGGTCACTGATTCACTCCTCTCCTCTAGAGGTGGTCTGTCAATTAGTCATTTGGGCATTTCATGCACAACAATTTTTAACGTAGAAGAAAAACAATGCCACAGTACACTCTTTTTTTAAACAATATTCTAAAAACTGAAAGAAAAAAATATTTCAATTTAAATTTAAGAATGAGAAAAATCATCAACATTTAAATCTTTAATTAAAATCCATTCCAAAAATTTATTGAATAACAGGAATTTCAATTCAAATTTAATAATGAGAAATTTGAACTGCTTGCGTTGTGTGTGCATTTTTTTTATGGTTTAACAATAACCAATTAATAGTAAAGAAAGAGAGAAATTTAAAAAATATATATATATATAATTTTGAAAAATAGGGTTCGAACCTCCTGTGTGAGAGGCTGGCATGGGTGGAGTCACCGGAGGAGGCGGCGGCCCTGGCGGCGACGAGGGTTATCGGGGATAGGGGCGAGGGCGCTGGAAGCATTGTCTGGGTTCGTCGGAGGGTGTTGGACGTCAGGGGCATGGAAGTCGACCGACGTTGGGCGTGTCGGGAGGCAGCTTCATCTGAGGTGGAGAGGTGGAGAGGTGTTGGGGGAGCAGGTCACGCGCTTTCTGGGTCGGCGGAGCGAATGCAAAAAATAATATTTCTAGTTGTGCTGATTTAATATTACTAATTTATATATTTTTCACGTAGTTTGTTTCAAAACCCTCCAATAATATTAACACCGCATTTTCCAAATAGGTTTACAGCACTTTTGTTACGTTGTCTTTTAAAATTGAATCGTGCATAATCGTCTAAACTCCCCAGAAGAAACAGAACCCCTTCAATTTAGGTATTTATAACAAATCATCAATATGTAGTGAGAAAAACTAGGGATTAGAGGTCATATGTGGTTAGCCACACATTTTGGCCCCTAATGCAACACATGATGACCAATTCCACCTAGATTTGAAGAAATGGGCGCTAAAATCTTTGAAGAAGGGAAGGGGACCGCCGCCCTATTGTACATGGGAAACAAAGGGGTCAAATGATTGTATTAAATGAATGGAGAAGGGTCAAAAATACAATATACCCCCTCTAATTTGGGGGTCGGGATCACCACTTGAACTCCAGTGGCCCCCACTATAATTTTGATAATCTATTGAGGTCTCAGTGCTAACCACAATGTAACACCCAAAAATTTTATGAAATATATTTTTTCAAATAAATTTAATTTATTTAATAGTTTGTGTTATACGCAACATCGAATTTAAACGAACCGTTATATACTATTAAAATATTATTACTTAAAGTGATAGTTATCACCTAGCCGTTAGATAGACGGGTATGAATATGAATAACTAAATTACAAAATGTCATTCTCTTAATTCTAAATATCTCTTATGTTTCCACGTAAGGAAAAAAAACAAGTTATGAATGAATCTAAGTATCTATTTTGAGCTTAATGAAATTACCTTCATGGTAGAAATTTATTTATAATTTTTATTAATTATATAATTACCTTAAATTCTTATGCAACACAAATGCAATATTTCTTCAATTAATAAAAACTATAATAAATGATTTTAAAAATATTAAAAGTAATATAATTTGAGTGAGTTAAGGTGTGCCACAAATTTTGTAGATGATTATGACATATAAGTGTTATGTTAAAGAATTAGATTCAAATTCCAAGTTTGTCTTTTTATCTTTTAAGTCGAATTAAAAGAACAATGTCTACATTGGTAATAATGATATTTTATGGAAATAATATTTTATTAAATTGCTTAAAAATCATAAAAATATTAAAAGAGGACAAGGGAGATAAGATATGGTCGACAATGTCATCCCATGCCCATTTATAGGTCATTTGAAACCATTTGGCTTGAGAATGACTTTAATATATTTTAATTTTTAAGAAATTCTAAGGGTGCTCCTCCCCTCAATTATAAAAGGGCACCCCTCCATTCTTTTTTTCACACCACTTCGAGTCTTATAGCTCGACCAAACTTTGCCAAGTTCTATTCTCCACTCTTCTAGTCACATTTAAGAGGTGTTGGTCTTCCCAAAAGACCAACCCTAGAGCTCTTAAGAGGAGATCTAAAGGAGTTATTTCAAAAAAGAGGTAATTGCCTTAATCAATCACTTTCTTTTTAATTATTATTTTGCCTCCTTTAAATCTCTAATATTCTTTATAAAATAATAATTTCAATATGTTCAATATACTGAAATGTTATTATGATTATGAAACCACCTCTATTCACCCTCTTTCCATCAAATGGGAATTGAAAATATCGCTCATGCGTACGTATGACTTACCATATCTACATAGTGATATATTTCACTTCTCATCACCACCTTTAGTGGATGAGTATTATGATTGGTTTAATGTTCATATATTATAATTATGACATGATTATACTTCTATAATAATAATATCATATCTACCTTCTTACCTTCCAAACTGTTGGAAAATGATAATGTTGATTGTGCATATATGTGGACTACAATCTCCACGAAGCGATGTGATTTGTTTTTCATTTTTTGTTTTATTTGGATGATAATAATGATAGATTTAATGAATATATATGATATATATATGATATAATAATGATTATGTAATAGTGAGTTATTATTTACCTTTATTTTATTCCATCCGTCGAAAAATGGAAACAACGTTAATGCGTACGTACAACCTGCCATCTCCATGAACAGTGTAATTCACTTTTCTATCTCTACCTTTTATGAATGACTCTAAACATGAATATAATGAATATATATGATATTTATATCATTATTAACATTCTATAGATGATGGAACTATGGTAAAAATACAAGGACCAAAACTATCGAACCAAAACACAAATGAAAAAACGAAGCATATATCACCCAGAATAGTAATTTTAATAAAGAAGTGTTAACAAACAGGTGATAAAAGGTTATAAGTAAATAATATATGGTATGATATATATGAGTCTAATTTTTTAATAGATTTAGAACAAATCTATATTTATTACATAGGAGGTTCCAACGTGTACAAAGAAAGTCAGACCTAAGGTAAGAGATTTTTGTCTCGCTTTTATTTATGTGAGACATATGTCATATTCATCGCTTATTTCTTTTACGTTGTGTATATTGTAACATCCCATATTTTCTTATGAGGTACGAATCCTTTAAATTTCATTTTAAACCTTTCATTTCAAACTAATGGAAGTACCTTAGGGCTTGAGCAAGGGTTTGGAAGTGTCTGGGGTTTGTTTGGAGCTCAGAGATTCGGTTCTTGGAGAAACAACATGGGGTGCACAGATGACGAACATTTAGTAGTTACCGTGTGGATCAACTCTGTGACCTATATATATAGTAGGATAGTTTGGTAAACCGTGCAAGGGAGGCCACATGGCCTTGTGAGAAACTGTAGAAAAAATGCACAGGGGAACCACATGGGTCATGCACGACTTGCCAAATCATGCGCCTAGCCCACACACTTAGTGCCACTTCTGCAGTAAGCCTGCACAGTTGGTGCACAATTTGGCCAAACTGTGTGGGAAAACTATGCACCCCCTTTTAAAAGGGTGAATTTACCCCTTTCCATCCTTATTAAAATTAAAACCTCTATTCTTTTATTTTTTTTCTCCAGCAGCCGAGCACGTTGAGAGTTCCATCTTCCCTCTCCCTAGGCATTGAAACATCTCCTTTGTCCAGACTCTGATCAGACTATCATATATCGCGTTGGTTATCCAATAATAAGTTCTTCGATCCTCTTCCCTACTTTCTTCATTTACCTCGCCCTCACAAATTCTATTTCCAGGTGAGATAATATGCCCTATTTCTAGGGAATTTGTCTATTTCATTGATTTCTTTTGCTCTAACTGAGATTAAAGGCTAACACTAGATGAGGAGTCATCTACCACCATAAGGAAGGTGGCCTGGTAATTTTTTCTAAAGCCAGGTTGTTTTATATCAAGTTCCATCATGAAGCACACTAGACTTTCCATGTGTTTCCTTAAAACTATAATTTTCCTTATTTAAAATTTCAACCTTGTAAGATGAACCCCTGTAGACCCTTATTTATTTTTGGAGGTCACCCGCCGCAACAAGTTCCACCCCCTTTGGGTGTGCTCATTAAATACCCTTGACTTCTTAAATGTTAACATGGTTAAACCACCTTTTAAGTGGTGTTGGTTTCCCCCCAAATTGATTGGCTCAACGTAATTAAATAGAAAATGAGTGGCAAGACCATGCCACATGACCCTCATATGAGTAATGAATTGTGCCCTTGGTTAAATGGAATGTTAAATGGTTGGAAAAAATCTTTGGATTTTGTTAAAGCATTACATACATGACGTATCATTATTATTATATCTCACCCATGTATAATGGATGTTGAGATCACTACCACAAAACAGGGAAAGGGAAGCGCTGCCCTTTATCAGCGCTAAACAGAAAACACTGATAAAGGGGTATGCCTTTATCAGTGCTAAAAAAGCACTGATAAATGAGTGTTTTATCAGTGCTTTTATTTTAGCGCTGATAAAACATACCTTTATCAATGCTTTTAACGAGCACTGATAAAGGTTCCATCGGTTTTTATTTAATTACCCTAGTTGTCCCTCCTCGCTCGCACGCGGTCAAGCTTTCGCGGAAGTTAAACCAGGCCCCTCATCCGCCGTGACCTCGTCCTCGTCCTCCTCATCCTCCTCGTCCTGCGCCGCCACCGCTGCCGCTGCCCCCGCCCCTGCTGTCGCGACCGCCGCTGCCTCTGCCGCTGCCGCCGCTGCCTCCGCCCCCACTGCCGCTACCGCCGCTGCCTCTGCCGCCGCCGCTGCCTCTGTCATCGCCGCTGCCTCCGCTTCCGCCTCCGGCACTGCCTCTGCTGCCGCCGCTACCATTATTGATATTCATTTTCAGGTAATTTTTTTTCTACCACTTGAATTGAACGTGTGATTTGGTTTTTTATTATGTAATCGGTTATGAAACACTTGGTGAAACCCACAATTATTTGTTAGTTCCAACTCAGGTATATAGGAACCAGGGTATCAGAGCTATTTTGTGATGAATTTGTAATAGAGGTGTAGGTTCAACATCTTACATTAAAGACAGTACACAATTTTGGATATCTTGTGGGGGCATATGAGGTAATTTTTAGCAACTATTTATCCAGGTTTCATCATAATGATCCTTAATTGACTAGGGTGGTTTGGGAAAGGAAACTGTAGAAATAATATGATATAATTTTATAAATTTCCATTATTTTTTACTTTTATATATTAATAATCCAAATCTGGTTTTGTTATGTAATGTGATTTATTTTACCATTTCTCTAGTTTGAGTTGTCAGTCTGAGTAATATTTTTATGTCACCAATGATTTTTCTAATGTTGTTTTGCATCATTCCTCTTAGAAAACCCATGAATATGCTATGTGAATAATATTTTGATGTCACACAATGGGATAATAATCATATGGACCATCATCTTATTGAGATTATTGTCTGTATTTTCTAAACATAGGTATAAGCAACTTCACGCCTTCACAATGATTCACCAATTTCGGAACATTTAAGGGATGAATCTTGGAATATTTCCTATGAGTTACTCTTCCAGAAGACACTATTTACATGATTATAATGATCCTCAAATTAATGTGTATTTTTGTATAATGTTAAAGCTTTTGTATGAGTACTTGTAGATTCAAGATTTTCTTAAGGTGAAATTTTCCCCCTTCATGTTAGAAGGCCCTAATAGTAGATGGTGGGATTTAGTTGTTATGAAAAAGTAGCATGTGGGATTTGAGTGGCAGGATCATAGATTTATTTTCAAAAGAAAAAAACCCTTCAATAATTTTTAGTGATGGAAAAGGCTATGGATATTTGGAAAGTTGAACAGGATAATAGGACCATTATGATGCATGTAAACAATTTTTCTAAGCTTTTGTAGTTTTCACCTATGATTGGGTCCAATGAGAAGATGAATATTTGATGGTTTAATATGTGTATTTGATATGATTTTTTTCTTAGGTTTTATTAGTGAATCTATCTTTTTATAATGATGTGATGAATAGGATGTTGATGGTTGAGCTTGACCGGACTAGTATGTCAGGGTTGATGGGAGTTTATTTTTATCCCATTGGTTGTTTTATGAGTTCCTTTAATGTTAATGTAATGGTTTACACTTGATTACATTTCATGATGTTATTGCTTTCAAGAGTGTGAGTAGACCTTGAAACTAGTTCTTTATATATGATCTAATGGTTAGTTTATATCCCCTTGTGAACTATTCTTGATATTCCATATTATTCCTTTATATAGTGTATATTTTTTATGCTATTGAATTACCTGTAGAACATGCATGGGTCAATAATCCATCAGATATAGGATGAGGTGGGATAATTTCATGCAAGGGTGATGTGTTATCTAATTATGTCAAACAATTTGGTTGGTACATTCCATCATCTAAGGATAACAACCACTATCAGGGTGGGATTGTGGTGTTCTTAATAATGACCATCATTAGGATAGGGCATGTCGTGAAAGGTGTGATAACAAAGGATTGATCAGAGCTTACTCATTTGGGATATACTATCTAGAATAAACTTGGGGATTATACATAGTAAGGAGGACCTATTGGTCAGAGCTTACCCATTGTATGTTCATCTTTTATATTTTAAAAGTCTATTGAACTCGTTCTATCGAAGGTGGGTTCTATAATTTCTTGTTATCTTAAGGTGTGTTTAACCATGGTGTGGGTTGATTTCGGTTTTAGTGGGTTCTTGGGGTTTGTGGGATGTGTTAAATAGTTTACTCAGTTTTAGATTATTTTATTCTCATGGGTTTCCCCTATTTTATGTTTTCTTTTCAGTTGGAAATCTCCTCTACTGTGCGCCTCTCCTCTGCCACGAACGCACCTCTGTCGTGTGCTTAACGACACCTTCACGGTGAGTTTTCTCCTATTACTCATTGGTTTCCTCTTGTTCTCATGTTATTACTATTTGATATTGATGGTTATAATGTGAAATGTGTGGGATAAACGCCCCATTGAAAATCATGGTCGTTGGTGGTCCTTGTTTGCGCACTAAACGAATTGAATGTTGGTTGGTTCTTATTGAACATTGGAATATAAAAATTGGTAATTTACGTATACTTGACTTATGAATGAACACCCCAGTATGATAAAACTTCTGTGATAACCCCTAAATTAACAAACAAAATTGAATAAGGGATGCTTTGTAAAATCTAAAATTGTGATTGTTTGGTTTGTATGGTGTTGCGATTGTGATCACGATTGTGTTTTTGTATGGTGTTGCGGTTGTTGGCATGATTGATATGCCATTTTTTTCCATGTTGTAGTTCTTCCACCATTAAATATCAATCCAAACTTTACCCATTTCAATGGCACCACCACTTTTTTACTAGTACAATTCCACTGAATCCTAGAAAACCACTTCTAGAAGACTCTATGAGACACTTTAAAATACATGGTATGTAGTCTTGTTAAATGGAACATGCTTCACCATACATGGATTTCATATAGATTTTAATGCCACATAACATTTATCTCCAAAATTTACACCACATGACTAATCTTATGACTCAAACTTGGAATAAGTTTCATTTTAAATGTTACATGTCATGTGAACCTAGGTCACACACAATGTATCTCCAAGACATATACTTCAGCATGAAACCATGTACATGCCATGAAATAATGGTAGAACCATATGAAATGTGTTTTACATTACTCACACCATGTATAGATACCATAGAAACTTGATGTGTATAGACTATACACCCCTAGTGGTCATGTAAGGACTACACATCGTGTATTCCACAAAAATGTGATGCATAGCTGGTGAGGTGACTCAATATGTATCTAAAGTACATGACTTTAGCTCAAGTTGTTCTAAATGTCATGTATTTTCAAAGGCATCATTCATTCTTTGTAAGACTAACTTGGAATAAATTTGATATATGTCAGATTAAATCAGGTATCTTATCCAAACACGATGTTCACCCTACTGGACACACCATGTATATGGATTTCACATGAGTTTAGAGGAATTTGTACCATGATTTGTTTTTATAAAACCCAAACAATGCTACCTGATTAATTAAAACATAATATTAGGCAAGTTCGAGATCGAACCCATAAAGATGATGAATATGAATAAATAATGGATGAATGCCAATCAGTTGACAAAATAGTATGAAGATGGCATGAAAGAGTTTATCAAGTTTGCAGAAGATCATGCATGTGACCCTTCTCAAATCCTTTGTCCGTGTTTATGTTGTTGTTATTCAAGACAAATTATTCCAGAGGAGTTGGAAGAACACCTGATCTGTCACGGAATATATCGAAGTTATACATGTTGGAATAAACACGGGGAAAAAACAAATGTGGGTAGTGGATCAGATAACACAACATTTTATAGATCATCTGATATGATTAGAAGCGTGAAAAGTGAAGACGATCATATGGAGGGTGTGATTACAGATGTGAATGATGATGAAGATCGCATTGAGGAAATGACAAGGACAGTTGAAGATGAACTTCGTGATTGCCCAAAATTGTTTGAGAAGTTAAAGAGCTGTGCAAAAATGCCATTGTATGCTGGTTGCACTAAATATACAGCATTTCCAGCCGTATTGAAGCTGTATAATTTGAAAGCAGGAAACGGGTTTAGTGACACCAGTTTTACAGAACTACTTTCTCTCCTGAATGACATGCTCCTCGAAGATAATGAACTCCCAAGCTGAACATACGATGCCAAATGAATGCTACGATCGATGGGTATGATCTCTGAAAGAATGCATGTATGCCCAAATGACTGTATATTGTTTCGCAAGGACCACAAATCACTTAAAGAATGCCAAAAGTGTGGTGTTTCTCGATACAAGAAAGATGATTCTAGTCCTACAAAAGTTGTATGGTACTTTCCAATCATTCCTAGGTTTGGGCGCCTATATGGAAGCGAGGAGACTGCAGGACAATTGAAATGGAATGCAGATACAAGAATTAAAGATGGGAAACTACTTCACCCAGTAGACTCTCCTCAGTGGAAGAGAATTGATCACGAGTATCCTGAATTTGGGAATGATCCGAGAAACCTTCGCCTGACATTATCTACAGATGGGGTGAATCCTTTTGGTTTTCAAAGCAGCAGTCACAGTACATGGCCGATTATTTTGGTAAACTATAACTTACCACCATGGTTATGCATGAAACGAAAATACATCATGTTATCTATTCTTATATCAGGACCAAAACAACCGGGTAATGATATTGATGTTTATTTGGCCCCATTGATCGAGGATTTGAAATTATTGTGGGATTTAAGTGTTACGTTGTATAATGCTTACAAAAATGAGTATTTCAATTTGAAAGCCATGTTGTATAGGACGATAAATGACTTTCCTACTTATGGAAATTTGTCAGGATATAACATTAAAGGAACTCAAGGGTGTCCTGTTTGCGAACAAGGTACACAGTCAATTAGGTTGAAACATTCATCGAAAACTGTGTTTCTAGGACATCGCAGATTTCTACCCCGGCGATATAAGTACCGATCTTGGACGACATCATTCGACGGAAGTTCAGAAGAACATACAACACTGTATCCACTAACAGGTGATCAATTTTTTGATAAAGTAAAAGATTTGGACACTACTTTTGGTAAACCGTTTTCGAAAAACCTTATGAAAATTGGTTGGAAAAAGAGATCAGTTTTTTTGAATTACCATACTAGAATTGTCTGTATGTCAGAAATTTTCTTGATGTTATGCATGTTGAAAAAATGTATGTGATAGTGTCATCGACACGTTTCTAAATGCACCCAACAAAACAAAGGATGAAATTATGGCTAGATTAGACATGGTTAATATGGGAATACGAGAAGAGTTGACACCAATGAAGGGTGAAAAATGAACATTTCTTCCTCCTACTGCTTACACTCTTTCCAGGCAGGAGAGATATCAGTTTTTCAACTTCTTGAATGACGTAAAGGTTCCAGAGGGGTATTCATAAAATATCAAGAACACTGTGTCAATGGGAGATTTAAAATTAAAGGGTCTGAAATCACATGACTGCCATGTTTTAATGCAAGATCTAATTACTATAGCTTTATGTTTCATTTTTCTCAAGAATGTCCGCCATACATCAACGAAGCTCTATTTCTTCTTCAAAGCTATATGAAGCAAATTTATAGACTCGGCGAAATTTCCAACTATGGAAAGAGAAATTGCCTTCATATTACGTGAATCGGAAATGTTCTTCCCCCTGACATTTTTTGATATGATGGTTCATTTGATGGTTCATTTGGTGAGAGAGATTCGACTATGTGGTCATGTACATTATAGATGGATGTACCCCATTAAATGTTATATGAAGATTTTGAAAGGGTATGTCAAAAACCGAAGTCGGCCAGAGGGTTGTATTGCGGGGCAATATATTGTTGAGGAAGCCGTTGAATTTTATACCGAATACCTGTCTGGTGTGGAAATCGTTGGCCTACCAAAATCTCGTCACACTGAGCGGCTTGAGGGTGAAGGAATTTCTAGAAGAGAGGTTGTCACAATCAATATTACAGATCGGGAGCAGGCCCACCTTTACATTTTTCATAATGGTTTCGACGTTGACCCATATGTTCAAACCCACAAAGAAATTATTAAGCATTTGAATCCTTCTAGGGATGAAAAATGGATATCAGATACACATAATCGAGAGTTTATAGGATGGTCTCGAGACCATATTTTTAAGCAGTTAGATGAAAATCCAGACTCAATTTCAGAACGACTTCGATGGCTAGCCGGAGGAGCAAGTGTGTACGTATTATCTTACAATTCTTATACAGTTAATGGTTATACATTCTATACTAATGAACATGATGAAGACAGTACCATATAGAATAGTGGGGTTACACTTGTGGATGAGGCAATGCATGTTTCTAGTGCTACGGACAAAAATCCAATTTATGCGAATATGTCATACTTTGGCATCATCAAACGAATATGGGAGTTGGATTATACGAAATTCAAAAGTGTCAATTTTTCAATGCAAGTGGGTTGATAATAGGAGTGCTGTTAAAATAGATGAATTAGGATTTGTGAAAGTTGATTTTAGTAAGGAAGGGTAGAAAGATGAACCATTTATAATGGCATCACAGGCAGTACAAGTATTTTATGTTCCAGACCCCGCAAACCAAAATTGTTCAATTGTTCTGTTATCGACCAAAACAACTGAAGGGTCAGATGAAAGTTCAACGGAGGTTGACCCTTTTATAGGGACCTCACAATCATTTCGCAGCGGTCCTAATGTAGATGGCGTTTTGTATGTCAGAGGAGACCACAATGAAGGGATTTACATAGTCGATAGAGGAGTCAAATCTCTTCAGCCTTTAAAGAAAAAAAAGAGAGTACAATAATGAAGTTATTTTTTTATTGTAATATACATTGTGTTACGTTATGTTATTATCTATTCGCTGCTGTTTTTATGTAATCTAAATTAAATATTAAACCACTTCTGCAGATAATGACTTCTGCACCTGCTGATGCGCCCAATCCCGAGGCACAAAAGGTCTCTCAACCAACAGCTGGTGGTCCTAGTGCAGAGCAACAATAGGTTTCTCAACTAACAGTTGGTGGTCCCACTGCAGAGCAATAACGTGTTTCTCAACCAGATGCTGGTGGTCCCAGTGCAGAGCAACAACAGGTTTCTCAACCTGTTGTTGCTGGTCCCAGTGTTGAGGGACAACAGGTTTCTCAACCTATTGCTGCTGGTCCCAGTGTCGATGCTAGCGCTCCGGGGGAACATATTGATGCTACTTCTGAGGAAATGGTAGGAAATGAAACCCTGAAAGTGCAAAAAAAAACAAGAACATTTTAGTTTGACAGTGTTAGCCAAAATCCTTAAGGCAAAATCAAAAGGCATCAAATTTGAGGTGGAATGGAATAAGCGAGGCCAACATGTTAACCCCAATAGAGCCATCTTTAGTAGCTACATTAGAATCTTCACTCGGCAACGCGTTCCGATTGATGTACAGTCGTGGAACCATGTTGTCACCGAGCTTAAGACACTAATGTGGGAAGAGATTACAGTAACATTATGATATAATTTTTTTAATTTATTAAAATAAAATAAAATACCAAAACATTGAATTAATCTTCATCATCCATTGCAGAGTGCATTTATAGTAGATGCCTCGCACGAGGAATATGTATTAAGAGTTGTAAGAAGGATTCATAGAGGTTTTTGCACAATTTTAATGAAATATCATCTTAAAGATGCAGAAGGGAAAATCAAGCCGCACCCACCTCCTCTTTACGCACACTTGATATCCCAAAGAGCATGGGATGCATTTAGCAACCGTCACGAGGAGAAGACTTTTCAGGTACATTGTGTGGGGTAATACGTTGTTTGACGTTTTCTTGTATTCATCACTTTGATTGATAGTTTTTTATTTATGAAATAACAACTGAGTGCTGAAAATAAAAAATGCGCAACAGAACCAGCGTACCCTTACCGTAAGGAAAGGATGGGGTATGCTGCACTTGAGAAAAAATTGGCACATCTTTTAAATCTACCCTACTACTTGTACGTGACATAAAACAACAACATAACCATGTTTCTCTGTTTATATGCAGATTGATGAATCGAAATCGAAATCCATATCCATCCCACGCCATGTGCTATGGAAGGAGGCTCGTGTAAATAAATAGGGGATACTGATAGATGAAAACACATAAAAAGTGTGGGAAACATGTGTAAGTATGACATAATATAAATTTTATTTGATTTAAATTGCTATTACATTACAATAACTACTTATTTTTCTATATTTTCTATCTGACATAGTCACAAGAATCAACAACAACCGCACCAGATATGGACATACTTTTAGCAGCCTTGAAGCAGCCAAAACAGTATGGCCGCGTCAGAGGTGCGGGTTTTGGGGTGACACCCCGAACATATTTTCAAAAATAAAAACAAGCAGAGGATCAAAATGAAAAAATGGAAAAGATGAAAGAACAATTATCTATTTTTCAAGAAGAATTACAATACCAGAGAGAGATGATAGCAGAATTGATGGAGGAGAGGCAAAGAGAAGAAAAAACTCAACAACATCCCATGCGTGACGATCCTGCCCCACCCCCACCAGCTTTGAGGCGAGCCATTCCCCTAAAAAACCTGACTTAGATGAGGTAATCAATGTTTTAATAATTGTTTCTGTGAAATTTGATTTACATAAACACTAATACCTTTCCTGTACTAAAATTCCATAGGGTGAAAATGACTGTGATTTATATCTATCAACTCCCACCCATCGCCTTGTAGCGAGGACTACGATGTTCAATACGCAAAACGACATGCTACACAATAAACAGATTTCAAAAGATCATATCAGAGTGTCAATTAACATAGCTAATGAGCCGAGTTCCGAGATACCTATTCCAAATGATGATGACGACATTCATACAGTTGAACAAGCTGTTAGAACATTCATCGCATGGCCGAAATTTCTTGTAAAAAAACATGTCGACAAAAAGACATCTATTTCCAATTTATTTTTCAAGCTAGACCTTTAACATTTAATGAAAAAAGGTCTAAACTGATGAATGTTATTACAGAACGACAAAGACTGTGGGGTGAAACGAAATATCAGCTCAAAAATATCTCAAGGATCAATCAACCGATTGAAACGGTCTACTGAGAGCACCTTCACCCCACCCGTTCTATATCCACAGTTAATATCATTGCAGGCTCATGTGGATACAAAGTTGAAAGACGACAATACTCACACAGTTGATTTTTAAAAAAATATGTATGGAGAGGAAACATTAGATTTCATTAGTGCTGAAAATGTAAATGAACTCCTCAAGTATGAATGGCTAGGCACCTCAGTTATAAATGTATACATGAGGTATGTTTTCATGATTTGATTTTACAAAAGCTGATATACTCTGATAATTATGACTAAATACATTTTATATTTTTTGCAGGTGTATATATGAAAAACAATTGAAGGGATTTCCCCATGAACAAAATTTGGACTCGTTAGTCCTCACATCACCTCTTCAAAAGACGAAATAGATTCTGATAAAGAGGCTGCAATAATGTCATCCCTGCTCAAATCATTTGAAAACAAAATTACGGGTGACAGACTTTTTAATACCAATGATGTAGGGGTAAAACTCTACAATTTAATCATATCAACTATATTTTCATTTCTTTCTTTGCTTATTCCTTTTTGTATTTTTAGGAACCATTGGATGCTGATTGCAGTCAATTTGGATACTCCAAAGATTTATTTTCTGGATTCAATGCATGGATATCCAACAAACCAACCACGCATGATGGTGTTTGTTAATTTGTAATACACTAGATGCAACATTTTAAAACTAAACATCTAGTTATATAATTTATGTTATATTTTAATGAGGATTCTGTTATGATAGGGCGGTGCATCAATATCATCTAATGCATGGAATAAATCCAGGGCCTAAGGATAAGAACACCTACAAGATCTACAACTGGAAAAGTATCCTGGTATATATAATAACATTTCACTATCCAAACACATATCAAAACAAATTACTTATTGTTTTCTATGTTTCTGCAGTGTCCAAAAAAAACAAATGGAAAAGACTGTGGTTATTATGTTTGTAAATTTATGAAAGAGATTGTATTTCATCAACAAACTAGCATCCCTGACGAGGTATTTTCAAAAATAATTACGAGTTCATTTAAAATATTTATTAATCCTTTGTGTATTTATATTTTTTCAGTACTACCATGACTGTCACAAAAACTAATATTCATAAGATGATATAGATGTGTTTAGAAACGAATGGGCAACATACCTGATGGAAGATTGTACAAAAATAGGATAAAGGTGAATTCCTACTACTTATGTTATCTATATATGATCATTGATTATCCTCCAACCTTCTTTGGTGAATAACCTTGGATGATGAAGAAATGACATATTAGAGAAGATCGAGATACAATGAACACAATGACTTCCTTCAATCATTAGATAACATGATTTTTGATGAAAAATGATCCAATATCCGAGTAAGAATCTTAAATTTTATGTTTACACCCTTGTTGATTAAATAGTTTGAGAAGATCTATCCCTTCGATGGATATGTACCAATTGTGGATTGAGAATGCTCCGATGTATTGAAATCTTAATTTATTACTCAATGTTTTCTATCCCTGGATTCATATTATTAATCTTTGAACAAATCAATATTGAAGTAAGGCATGATGGTGTACAGTGCGTATGGGGTGAACGACGAAACCACCGAGGATCAACAAAATCCATTTTCCAACAAAAAATGTATGGAAACAACAAATATGGTCTATATCCACCATTTTCAGTTAGATATAGGGCCTAAATATAAATATTGCTGAAATTAAAGTAGAGGGATCAGATTCAACATGCAGAGATAGTATTTGAGAATTTGGAGAAAACCCGACTACACGCTGTGTACAAGGATGAACACACGGTGTGTAGTTGGGTCCATGTATCCCCATGGAAATGGTCCATAGGTGGAGTGGTACCAGACACCGTTTGGTTCCTCTCACACGTCGTGTACCCCTTGGTTCATTTTTAAGAAATTTCAATGTTCTGTATCTCGTTTGTTTGAACTTGTATTTGAGAACATGTGTTGTTGTTTGACTTGCATAATTATTTCTAGGTAGATGCATGAGATAATGGGTATCGTTGAGGGACTTTTGGAACTCTTGGCTACTCTTATTCCTTGAATGAGCTGTAAGATGGATATCCCCTTACCCATTGTTGTCAAAGGCGTGCAGCGCAATAAGGTGCAAAGGCCGCTTGGGGATGCGTGTGCCTTTAACAACACTGCCCTTACCATATCATTTGGGATTATTATAAACAATTATATATATATATATATAATCTATATCCATATATTGGATTTGGTTACTCTATTACCATTGGAGGTGAAAATGTGTGGGGTATTCCACTACCTTTTCAGAATCCGGCTGTTATTCGCATGCTAGGTAATCTCGTAGGAAAGTATTTATGTTCTGATTCTTGAACGGAAGTTGTGTGTCACCCAGTTAATCTCCGGGTTTGTGTGTAATTGGATGCTTCCCGAATACCTTTTGATCAAGTATGTATTACAATTGGAGGAGTATAGGTGAAAACAACAGGTGGTTTATGAGGAATGGATGGATTATTGTTCTGTTTGTCACCGCTTGGGTCATTCAGTGGCAGTTTGCAATAAGGGAGGGCCCTGGAATGACAAGTGGTTGAGGACTGTATAATGAAGGTTGTGGCTGGTCTTGGCTCTGTTCGAGGAGAAGGAGATGTCCTGAGTAAGGAATTGGAGGTTGGTGTGAGGGTGGTACCTGTTCTAGAGGAAGAAAGACCAGAAGGAAGTGACAGAGAGGCTCAACCTATAGTGGTGGCTGGTCAGAGGGAGGAGAGGAGGTCAGTAGAGAGTTGGTTGAGGATGTCCAGGGAACTGTGGCGATTTTTGGCAGGGTGAATGCCTTGGAAGGGCCGGTGCTGGTTGCTGAAGGGGATCGCTTCGAGGAACACAGTGAGGGGGAGGTGACTCCAGTTCAACTTGAGACAAGGGGGCTAGAGGTATGGATATATCGTCCAAGCCTTTTATCCCTTTAAGCAATAGGTTTGAACCATCATAAATCATTTATTATGATTGAGGTGGTTCACTTCCTAAATATCTCAGGGAGTTTCTTCCCCTGGGAGATGATCTCCTAATAGGGATACCCATGTCACTCTGTACTTACATAGGGATTGTCTAATTAGATAGACACAATAGAAAGAAAGGACATTAAACTTCTACATAGTGTAAAAACCCTATTTTAGCACCTGTTGATGGAAGGTGAGGATGATAGGTTGTTGTTGTTGACCTTCAAGATGATCCTATTGTTGCTCGAAATAAGATTCAAAACAAAATCTTGACCAAGATGATTATGTTATGCCTTAGAGTATGGATAAACACTCACCTAAGTTTTTGTTGATGAAGTGATCATTAAAATAAACTAGGTTTCTAAATAATATCTATTTAATCCAATTATGATTGAGGGGTAATGTGTGTGCATTGAACCATATTTAAGAATATGATATTGAGTATCCTATTTAAAATAATTGAATTTGAGACTGAATTTCATTCACTGGTTTTCTCATGCATTAGATTTAATGTGAGGTGGCCATGATACTCTATAAAAACTATGGATAAAAGAAAAGGCTTGTTTATAACCCAAGCGTGTAATGACCCACATCATCGTGGGTTAGAAATTACCAAGGGAAATTGAATTTTCATTTATTGATGGTTTCATTTTTTAAACCAGGTCTCGGGTTGGGTTATTAAGAGTCTTAATGTCTCTAATAGGTGTTTCATACATGTATTGGGGCTAGAGGGATGTCATTGCGTTTTGGGAGGATATCAAGGATGATTTGGGTAGTCATTCTATTGAAATGTAGTATCATTAGGCTACTCATAGTGTGAAAGGGTAATTCACAACATGAATGCATTTAATAGGGTGATAATGGTCGTGAATGGGGAAAAGGGGTGAAGTAAGGTTTTGGACCCAAAAAATAGCGATGTCACTACTTGGTTCATTTCATGTAACATGATTTAAAAATTATTTTTATGTGGGTGATGGGTTTATAAAGTATAAACCTCCTCAGGTTTCTTCGTTTGGGCACCAAGTTCTTAGGGGGTGGCCAAACCCCATTCCCCTCCTTCCTTCCCCTTAGACCTGAGTGGATTATCGGTTGTTCGTCATTTCGAATCAATGTGGTATCTTCTCCTACATCTTCCTTGATTCTATAACTTCTTGATCAAATATTTGCATTCAGTTTTTAGGGTTCTAGGTGTAATTATTATACCATAGTATGGATAAATCATTGTTCTTCATGGGACTTTTATATATGACTCTTAGAGCATGTCTCAAAATTTCATAAACTAGTAATAAATCATTATTTGATGTAGATTATATTTTGTGGAAGATTTATTTATGGGTTTTCAAAAATTTAGGCTTAATTTGTCATAAATTTAGTAATATAGATTGGGGATTTAGTGTTTTCTAGGCTTAGGGGTGTGTCAGGAGTGGATCACACCTAGTTTCTCAGCATTTTGGCTTTGTTGGATTACACAATGAGTTTGGCGCCTATTATACCATGATTGATTTTTGGTTAAAATTAACTAATTATGTAATTTAATGTTGTTGGACATTAATACATGTGATCACGGACTCAGTTGTGGTTGGTATGAACTGAAAATAGTTTATTGGACTTCTGGTTGAGGTAAGGGAATTGACCCAATTGTGTCTCTTGGTTAATTGGTTATTTTATGTTTTGTGCCTCACTAGTATAATTCCATTTAGCAACCCCATTCTTTAACACATATTATTAGATTATTTTTAACATAAACATACATTAATTACAACCTAAATATCTTTATTCCTAGTGTCTTTGTGTATTTTTCTACCTAGAAGAGATCAAACACAACAACCTATCATCCTCCCTCTAGTCGCCTTCTCTTTTATAGTTCCTGAAGGTCTCTCTTATAAATTGAAAATATAATTTTTTATATCCTCATTAGGTTAGGTAGTTTTCACGTCCTGTAAGAAGATTAGAAAGGTTTATCTCCTTCAGACCCTCCTATGGTTGGTCTACAATCAGGTGCTAAAAGACCTCTTCCTTCTATAAGGGGTAGGCCTTACAAAAGGCATAAATGGAGTCATTTTCTAGCTGGGTATCCCGATCGAGTATATTTACAATAAGGAGTCTCTTCCAAAGGGAAATATCAATATAAGTATGAGCATTATATCTGAGTCCATAACTACTTGTTTACCAGAAGAGGTATTTCCCCTCTGATCCCAACTGAGCTCCCCAAGTCCTCCCTCTCATGCCGCTAGTCAGGAATAGAGTGAGGGGAATACTGTATGTGTTCTAAGTGCTTCCCTTTCTATTATCTAGGTATCTGGCTATGGAGGTCTTTCCCTACCCACCGATCTGAGTACTGAAACGATTGTGTAAGATTCCTGGTGCTTCTTTCTCTATGCTATCTTTTATAGGCATTCATTAGTGCATTTCCTTTGTAGGACTTCTCCCCTAGTATCCACCACTCTTTTTATACAATCTCTTTTGGAATAGAATCTGTTTTTGAATCTAATAGGATGTACATATCCCAATATTATCTAAAAGAAGGATGAAACCATCGTCTAGGTATAACTAGAGTGAGTCCTCTTCTACTATCTAGGCATCCCGGTAGTTTGCTAGCAATCTGAGTAAATAAGGGTCCTGTTTCATGAGTGTTTTTCATTTCTTATATTGACTAACATGAGCACATATATCTTGGGAATGTTTTTGGGCCCCCTATGTGTCATCATAGCCTAAAATCCTCATGAAAGTCCCCACAATCCACAAACCATCCCACAAATATTTACCTACCCAGGTCATCACATCACAATGGGGAAGGAACTCTTGCTCTATAGTCATCTCTCCTAGACCTATGAAATAATGAAAATAAATGTTGTAACAGGTAACAATTGACATTTTATTAATGTATTCTTTCATATTAATGTTTAATTTATTTCATTATTGTATTACTAACATAATATTTGTTTTCTTATGTAGGTGAAATATTTTTCCTAAGTTCGAATGCTTTGTTCGGAAACCGCCACCATGGACGCAATTTTTTTAGAGTAGATGGATGAAAAAAGGATGAAACATCAATGTTTTTTAACTGTTTGTTGGATAATTGTAATTGTAACCAAATTAAACATTGTTTGAAATGTATATAGCAGTGTGTTGTTTTGTATTCATGATTTCAAGTAAATGTATGTAGGATTTTTCTTCTTCTGTGCTTTGTGTGTGGGTGTTGTTTATGTTGTGTGCAGGTGCTGTCATGTGTGCAGGTTCTGTGCAGGTTTTGGTTTTGCACAGGATCTTTGGACTTTATCAGTGCTAGTTAAGCACTGATAAATGGATAATATATCAGCGTTATTTTGAGCGCTGATAAAGGTATTTTTTATCAGCGCTCAAAATAGCACAAATAAAGGTAGTGTTTATCAACGCTATTTTTAGCGCTAATATATTATACATTTATCAGCACTGAAAATAGTGCTGATAAAGACTGCTTTTATCAGTGCTAAGCAAGCACTGATAAAGGAGAACCTTTATCAGCACTTTTTTTAGCGATGATAAAGGGGACCCCCCTTTATCTTCACCGAGATTAACAACGTTTTTTAGCACCGTTAAAGGCAGTTTTTAGCGCTATTATAAGCCCTATTTGTAGTAGTGGACACTGTTATGGATAGTGTTGGACATGACACTATACACTCCCTTGATGTGTGATGTTGGGAATGACATTTCACATCATTTATTGAATGACAAACATGATGTTTCACATTCATCTGAAGGTTGTTGGACATGTTGTTTCACTTCGCTCATTGGGTTGATGGATGCGATGACATATGTATCACTGATCGAATGCTTGGGCTAGTACCCTATTTATAGAATGAGACACTTATGTCTAAGCATGGACACTTGAGTTATGCCTCATGTCCTGGCTAGAATTAATATCTATATATATGGTTATATATGTCACTACGTATATTGTTCATATATATATATATACATACGCATATATATACATAGATACACACACACTACTTATATATATATATATATATATATATGGTGACACATTCTCATAGGTATCTCGGCTTTGGCCAAAGCAGGTGGTGTCAGCCCGGTGTCCTTTAGAAACTATAGCCGACTCATTTATAGCTTACGGTTCTTCTTTACATTTATTATATCTACACACTTTCATTTTATATGCACTGGTTGGATATTACTAGACATCGTTGGTGGTGACCTGCTGAGTATATATCACACCCTGTTTGGGCTATCAGTTGGTACCTGAATAGACTTATTGGTTGCATGTAGGGATAAGGGAAATGGTTTGACTATGAATGTTTGATTGTCTGCCTAGGATGGAGTATGAGAGAAGAGGAACAAGCTCATGCTCACGATGTTATTAGAGTTAGCTTGGTCATTTTTCTATCTTTTTTATAGCCTATTGTATATGCATGTGCTATGTATCTCATGAATTTACCTTTTTTCATAGTATCAACACATTATCATTATTTTTTATATGACTATAGTGATCTTATTTATCAAGATGTTTTACCTCTACTTACACTATTTCTTATTATTGTACTTCTTTAATTGATTTATCTTTTATTCTCTGCAATTATCCACTCCAACAAGAGGGAATAACCTCCCTATAGACACACCCTAGGCCCTCACTACTAGTCGGTAGCCTCTGGAATATGGGGAGGCACATTTGAGGCTATGTGGCCAATCGATTTCGGTTACTTAGGGATGAATCAGGCTCAGGATGCTACAAAGTGGTATTAAAGGGGTTTCCCCATTTTTCTTACTATTTGGGAATAGTTAAATAGGATATTAAGAGGTGTTGGATTTGGTAATAATCTTATGCTTGTGTGTAGCACCCTCAGTTTCAGACACTTGACCTTTACTTATGCATTTTAAGTCTATATAATGTTTGGGTTGCGTTTTGGGAGGTTCAGAGGAGATTTGACATGTTTTTTGGGCTTTTTTGGAGGTTTAAAGTTTGAGAATGGTTAGTAGAAACTATGAAACACCTCTTAGAAAACCGTGTAATTGAAACAATGAGCATTGGGTAGGCGCACACTTTGGCCAAACTGAGCGACCACCGAGGAGAACCCGTGTAATGTTAGACAAAAGGGTTTAGCATGGTTGGCACATGGTTTGTCTAAACATCCAAACCAACCATGCAAGGTGAATTTGGAGGTAGTGCCTTGTGCATGGTTAGCACATAGTTTTTCTAACTATGTTCCCTAACCATGCACTTTTAAAATTTAGATTCAGATTTTGTGGATCTAATCCGAACAACCTCCTTAATCCATTGTTTCCCCCTATTTAGGACATAAAATGAATTAATTTCCTTCCAAATTCTAGAGAGACCATTCCTCTAAATTCAGGAGGGATTACAAGGAGAATCTTGGTGCATTGGAGGATGGTTTGTTGGTAAGTGCATTCTAGGTGGTTTTCCTTAGATTTATTCTCCACTTTCTTGGAATCATGGACTTGAACCTTTTGGGATAAATCCATATTGTGTGATTCCAATAATGATGATTAATGCTTGTTTTGGTTGAAGGTAATAATATCTAAGGTCATTTTTTGGGGTTTCGAGCTGAGTTTTTGGAGTTTTGTATCATTCTTTGTTTCTGCCAACATTTGAGAGGGAGGTGGATTCACTCTTGACTCCTATTATTATAACTTGAAGTCTTGATTTAAATTGATTGAATTACTTGAATTTAATTTTGAAATTGATGTGTTATTCTTGGGGAAAAACCTATTTAGCAACGGTATTTTGAAATTTTGAAATTGGATTATTTTGTAGAATGTGTTTTGGTTCATGATTTTAAAATGAATATTTTAAAATTATGGTTTGGTTTTAAATGAATTGAAAATTGTTTTAGAATTTTTTTCAATAAGAGAAATGTTTTATTGAAATGTTTTGGCATGCATATTTGGTGTGAGTTCATGATTTCAATGCGACCTTGAATAAGGGGTGTGTACCATTGAGGTATAAGAGACATAACCCTAGATAAAGGGCGTGTTCCACTAGGGCACAAGGAGATTGGACATGTAGTGAAAATTTTGTGGATGGACGAGAAACCACTTATGATTATGGAACTATCATCGATGCATGCATGTGTGGGTGTGTGAAATCATGAAATGGGTTTGACAAATAGAAATGTGAAATCATGAAATGGGTATGTAAAATGTAAATGTGAAATAGTTTAAAGTGGTGTTTGGTTGCTTTCCATGGAAATGGTTTTGGTTTGGAAAACCATTTTATACATTGATATAAATTGCTTTAAATTATATGAAATTTTTTATTGTAAATTTGATAACATGTTCTATCCCAGTGGCATGAGTTGGGAAGTCATTGAGGAAATCCTACCAAGTTTTATACTCACCCCCTTCTTGTGAAATTTGGTGAATTTACATATATTGTATATCAAGAAACAGATAAAGACAAGGTATCTCATTTATTTAGTGATGAATCATGATATGATGGGCATGGATTATAGAGTTTTAGATTCGAGAAAGTTGAGAGTTGTTGAGTTTGTGTCTTCCATGTCTTTGAGTTTGTTGGTCTTGGTTTCTGTATTGTACTTTGATATAGTTTGTTTTTGGTTTGGTTTGTTTCTCATTTATTTGTATTACATTATTCTCATGCATAATATAGTGGTTGTTTGATTATGGTTATCTTGGTATGGGTGAATTATTTTAAAAATGGAAAATCATCCCCCAATTGTTATGAAGTACTTAACATTTATTGCCATAATTTGGTGTCCTGGGGATGTCACCTAAGGTCTAGTAATGCCCCACTGCCTTCCCAAGCTAATGAAAAGGGGCATGATGTTACGAATGGTATCAGATTGTTCGATCATGGAGTTGAAAATCATTCAATTTTAGTTATTTATTTGGATTATTAGCAAGGAGATATGATCATTGTAACTTGAAATGTAGAGAATAAAGAGGTGTATATAACCTATTTATGTTGAACCTCAAGTTACCAGGGATTTCAGGTAATTGAGTTTTTTAATACACTTCTAGGAGTTATAACCTTATCATCATGGGTTTAGGAAATGATAAAAGCATGAAATTCATCAATAATAATGACTTACCACTAGGATTGCATGATTAATTTTGTGTAATGATTTATTATTTGGTGAAGAAGTGTTGATTTTTGAAAATAGTTGAAAATGGTTTGATTTTCAAAAATAATGGTGGATTTTTCAGAAATGGTTTGAAAATGAAAATTCTTGAATTTTGGAAAGCCTTGTTGTGATATGTATGATTTAGTAAATTTGAAATTTCTAAGAATTCAGTTTCTAGAGAGTGAGACTTAATGAAACTTTTTGGGTTATTGAAAATGGAACCTGTTAGGCATCATAAAAACCAACCAGAAGAGACTACTGAGAATGTGGTCTCACCAACCACAAGTGAACCAATAGATGGTTCAAAGTATTATCTAGGATTTTCAGGTAGTGGATAGAAGGAATATAAGGGATGAACCAAGGCAAGTGGACCATTCCTTTCAGTTCCAAAAGTAGCATCCACCCATATTTTTTCAGAAGTGTGGATGAATATGATGAATTGAATCTTTTATTTCCTAGTCACACCATCTAAGCTGAAAGTGAAGTTGGACACATATATACCGGAGGATCTAGCATGCTAGTGGTGAAATTTAGCAATTCTGGCTAAATTAGACGAAGGAATTGCATGAGAGGATTTTGAAGAATTGTTTAAAAAAAATTCTATCCTCACACATTCAAAATTTCTAGATGATAGACTTATTTGTCTTGAATAAGGAGAATTTCCCTTTAACATAGTATATGAATAAATTTATGAATTTAGCCTACTTTAAACTCGAAGTTTCTTCAAGTTCTTCCTTGAAGAAACAAATGTTTGAATTAGGTATGATTCCATAGATTTGCTCAAATATTTCCATACTTTGTATAATGGATTATATAGATATGGTCAATAGAGTGATAGTGGAATAAAGATACATCTCGAATAATGCCAGTGGAAGAAGCATTTTAATACCCATGGGAAATGGTGGGAACTCTAATGTTGGGAATAAGTGGAAGAAGGAAACCTATATCCAATGTAGCAATATGAATTAGAATCAGATATAAGGATTTGTGAATCTTCCTCCTAAATCAAATATTAATCCTGGATGCTTTCAGTGTGGTTCTTTCGATCACATGAAGTGATATTTTACAACACCACCTAGATCATGCCACTGTTGCAACTGGATGTGACATCTTTCGTGCTATTATATCAGTGCTCCAAGGTTGAGTGCCTGAGACACATCTCATGTTTCACAGATGTCGTATTCTTCAATGGGAAGAGGGAAGTAGAATAATTCTCATTATCAGAACCAATAAATCCATGGTGATTCTAGGAATACCATGAATCCTCATCCAGTGCATTCTCAAAAAGGTAACAAAAACCAAAGTGCAGTGAGTAAGAAATTGTATGGAGTAGAGAAAATACTCATGGATGGTCAATCTGGACCTTCAATGGTGAGAGGTATGATTCTTTTTAATTCTACCCTTATGAAAGATTTATTTTATATGAGTTCATCCTGGTTGTTTATTTTTTCTCTTGCTGTTTATCTTCTGGGTTTTCATGTTGAGATGATTCCATATGTTTTGAAACTTCAAACTCCTCTTGGTCAAAGAGAATGTTGAGCATTTACATGCAAGGAATGTTCTATAACTATCGATGTGGTTGAATTTATATGGGATTTATCTGTTCTTGAGATTGAGGTCTATGACATAATCCTAGGTATAGATTGGTTGACAATGTTCAAATCTCACATCGATTATTATAACTGAAGGGTTAGTTTCACAACTGATGATGACGTCGATCGTCTCTTTAGAGGTGATAAAAATAAAAAGGCAAGTGGAATGAGATTTTTGGTGCCATCGGTTGGAACTATCTCATACTAGTTGGCATCTTTGACCTTGTAATTAGTGGATGAGATTGAAAAAATTAGTTTTCCAATAATGTTTTATAAGTTTCATGACATTTTTTCTAATAATTTATTTGGGTTTCCACCCACAAGAGAAGTAGAGTTTACAATTGATCACTTATTGGGGACCAGTCCTATCTCACTCCTATATTATCAGATGTAACCAATAGAATTAAGGTAATTGAAAATCCAATCAGAAGAACTAAAAAACAAAGGTTTTATTCAGCCTAGTATGTCTCTGTGGGAAACACTAGTTTTGTTTGTAAAAAATGTGGATAGAACTCTTCATCCATGTGTGGATTATCATAATATTAACTAAGTTAGGATAAAGAATTGGTATCCTCTTCCCTGAATTGATAATCTATTTGATCAATTAAGGGGAGACCAATGGTTCTCTAAAATTGAATTGCATTCAGGATATCACCAATTAGGATTTCAGAAGGAGGATATTCCAAAGAAATATTTCAAAAGTATAAATAGTCATTATGAGTATGTGGTTATTCCTTTCAATATTATAAATTCACAAGCCGTCTTTATGGAATTGATGAATTTTATATTTCAAATATATCTAGATTCTTTTGTGGTGGTGTTTGCAGATGGCATATTGGTGTATTCAAGTACATGGGCTGAGCATGATAAACACTTGGAAATAGTGTTGGGATATTGCAGGATCATCATTTGGAATGGAAATGATATGATGTTATTATAAATTTTGTGATGGGTTTGCTGAGATCTCCTTGAGGTAGTGATTCAGTATGGGTGATCATCAATAGGTTGACCAAAGTCTCTCACTTTCTACCTATCAAAGAGACCTTTTAGTATAAAATATTGGGAGGATTTACATTTGGGAGATTATACACCTTTATGGTGTTTTCCATTTTTGTCATATTAGACAGGGACACTCAGTTTATATTATGGTTTTGAAAGGGTTTGTAGAAGGCACTGAGTTCATAGGTACTATTGAGTACAACCAATCACCCTCATATTGATGGCCGATCTGAACATACAATACAGGTGTTAGAGGACATGCTTAGGGCATGTATCCTTGATTTTGGAGGTTTTTGGAAGAAACATCTACCAATCACCAAATTTTCTTATAATAACATCTTTCAAGAAACTATAGAGATGGCTCCATATGAGACTCTATACAATAGGTCATTTTGTTCACCCCTATGCTGGTTAGAGGTAGGTGAGGTATCACTGTTAGGACCTCATCTCATTTAGTATACTTTAAAGCAAGTACATCTTATCCAGAAGCGTATGGATACAACTTAGTATATAAAGAAGTCTTATAATGATATTCACTACCATCCTTTGGAGTTCTAGGTGGTATATTGGGTCATTCTATAATTTTTTCCTAGGTTGGGTCATAAACAGATTTGGAGATAGGGAAATCTATCACCTCTTTATATCTGGTCTTTCAAGATCTTGGAGAGAGTCAAGATGGTATCCTATCAGTAGGAATTACCTTAGAGGTAATGGGATATGGATAATGTCTTCCATGCATATTAGCTTCACTATTCTTATTCAGACCCATCTCATTATTTTTACCATGAGGATATTGAGCTAGAGGCAGATGATTCTTTTGAGGAGAATCATATTCGTATCATTGAATAGATCACAAAAGATCTTAGAGTTGGTTTCTCTAGTTCATGTGTTATGGAAGCATGTCCGTGTATAGGATGATAACTCATAGAGAGAGGCCAATGTATATACTGAGTGGCCATAACTTTTCCCAGATAATGTTTTACCACCCTCAGAAAGGAAATTGAGGGATGATTTGTTTTAAGGAGGGGAGGCTGTAACATCCTAACTTTTCTTATGAGGTATGAATCCTTCAAATTTTAGTTTAAATATTTTTTTTCAAACTAATAGAAGTTCCCAAGGGCTTGATAAATGGTTTGAGAGTTTTTATAGCTTGTTTGGAATCCAGAGCTCTGGTTTTTGGAGAAAAAACATGAGGCACATGATTGGAGCACAGTTAGTAATAACCATGTGGAACAACCATGTGGCCTATATATATATAGGACCTTGATTTGGTAAAACATGCGAGGGAGGTTTCATGGATATGTGGGAAACTATAGAAAAACAATAGAGGGGATCCACATGGGGTGTGCACAATTTTCCAAACCATGTGCCTAGACTGATCACTTAGTGCCACTTAGGCAATAAGGCTATACAGTTGGCACACGGTTTGACCAACCATGCTTCTAAACCATGCACCCCCTTTTTAAAGGGTGAATTTACCATTTTTTACCTCCTCCATTATTAATATTAAAAACCCCATTCTTTTCTTTTTTTTTCTCAAGTATCTGACCACATTGAGAGCCCACTCTTCCCTCTCTCTAGGAATTAGAGATTCTCCTTTGTCTAGACTCAGATCAGACCACCATCTTTCAAATTGGTTAGCCAATGATAAGTGATTCAATCCTCTTCCTTACATTATTTTTTATCTTTCCCTCATGGATGTTATTTCCAGGTGAGATAATATGCACTATTTATAGGGAATTTTTCCATTTCATTGATTTCATCCATTCTATCACAAATTAGAGGCCAACACTAGATGAGGATTCATCTACCGACATAAGGTAGGTGGTCTAGTAATTTTTACCTAATACCGAGTTATTTTATATCATGCAATGGCGTGTTGTAGACCAGACATTCCACATGTTTCCTTAAAACCATAATTTTCCTTTTTTAAATCATCAACATTGTTAGATGAACCCCTGTAGATATTTATTTATTATAAAAAATTTCCACCTTGAAAATTGGCACCACATTTGGGTGTTCTCATTAAATACCCTTGACTTATTAAATTTTAACACGATCAAACCACCTTATAAGTGGTATTTTTTTTCCCCTAATTGATCGGCTTAATTTAATTAAATGGAAAGTTAGTGGAGTGACCACGTCATGTGGACCTCATATGAGAAATGGATTAAACCCTTGGTTAAATGGAATGTTAAATGGTTGGAAAGAATCTTTGGATTATGTTAAAGAATTATATACATGATGTATCATTATTATTATATCTCTTCCATGTATAATGGATGTTGAGACATGGTTAATTCTAGTGTTGTACATGACACTTCATGATCCCTTGATGTGTGATGTTGGGCATGATGTCTTACATCATTTATTGAACGGTGGACATGATGTTTCATGTTCATCTAGAAGTTATTCAACATAACGTTTCACTTTGCTCATTGGGTTGACAGATATGATGAAATTTGTATCTCTGATTGAATGATTAGGCTAGTGACCTATTTATTTCATGAGACTCCTTTGACTAAGCATGGATTCTTGAGTTACGTCTCGGGTCTTGTCTAGTATTAGTAACCATATATATGGCTATATATGTTAATATTAATATATTTCATATATATACATACATATCTATATAAAGATATATATATATATATATATATATAAATACACACTAAACTACACACACACACACAGACATATATATGGTGACACATGCTTAGAGGTATCCCGACTTAGGCCGAAGCAGGTGGCGTTAACCTAGTGTCCTTTAGGAACCAGGGCTAACTTGTTTATAGCTTATAGTATTGATTTACATTTATAATATATGAACACTATCATTTTATATGCACTTGATAGATATTACTAGATTCCATTGGTAGTAGGATACTAAGTATATCACACACCCTATTTAAGTTGTTGATTGGTATGTGAACAGACTTCTTGGTTATAGGTAGGGACAAGGGAAAGGGTTCGGCTAGGGATGCTTGATTGTCTGCCTAGGATGGAGTATGAGAGAAGAGGGCTGAGATTATGTTTTAAATGCTATTAGAGTTACCTTAGACCTTTTTCTATATATATTTTTATCCTAATGTATATTTTTTTACTCTTTATCCCATGCATTTACCTTTTTTCATAGTATCATCACATGAGCATCATTTTGTACATGACTCTAATGATCTTATTTATCTGGATGATTTACCTCTACTTCAAATATTTATTATTATTGTATTACTTACACTGATTTATCTATTATTATCCACTATCCTACCCTCTAAAAAGATGGTATAGTCTCCCCAAAAACACACCCTAGGCCCTCTCTACTAGTCGACAAGCACTGACATACAGGGAGGTACGCTTGAGGCCATGTGGCCAACCGGATTCGGTTACTCAGGAATGAATCGGACATGGGATGCTATATATATATGTCCCATGAATTTATTTTATGATTCATATTATTATAGTTATAAGTATTTACATATCTATATAAGGTTTTTTCTTTCATGGTGCTTATGATTCAAAAGTTACCAAAGTGGTAAGAGTTTTAGGTTACAATCTCATTTTTTACAGGGATTGATTATGATTAAGTATCCAATGATGAAATATTATGATCTATATCCTAAGAAACTAATGAAATTTCTTCTCCTATATTTGTTTAAAATGAATACAAGTTATCCTTTTAGTTTACTCACCTAAACTACTCAAAAGACTGAAAATATTTTTTAATGAAAACTGACTTTATTTCTCTCTTCGATAAAAAATACTTTTTATTCTAAATATATATTTTATAAAAATGTTTTAAAGAAGGGTTTTAATATTCTCTTATGATGGTTTAAAGTCATTTTTACACATTTTTGACTCTTTTTACAAAATCATTTTAAAATTAGTCTTCTTTTCATTTTATGAATGAGTTACTTTTTTTTACTCTTTTACAAAAGTATGAAAAGAATGTTTTTTAACTTATACAACAATAATGAAATACCCCCCATCATAAACTCTCAATGATTTTCAACTTTCTTTAAAAGTTTCCATAGTTATTTTCAAAGAAAATATTTTCCATAATATTTTAGATTTTTTTTTGGATTTTAGAGTATTGATTTCAAAATGGAAAAAATATTTTTCTCAAGAATGTTTTAATGATCTTTTAATGGTATTTCTATTCATTAAGGATAATAAACCTTGATTTAACTTATGATATATTGTGGATATGACCCAATTATACCATCCTTATTCTTTCTCTAGATGGTTTATTTTTATTATGATAATATGTTTATGAAACCCATTCCTTTTCCATGGGTTATCCTATAATGAAATGATGAAATGTTTATGAAACCCATTCCTTTTCAATGGGTTATGCTATGATGAAATGTTTATGAAACCCATTTATTTCCATGGATTATGATATGATGAATGTTTTATAATATTGTGGAACACATATGTATGATTTTAATTATGTGAAAAGTGGGACCTATATCTCCCTCCAATATATTGTGTAACGATTAATATTTCATCAGATAAATAGGACTGGAATGGGGAGTGAACCCAGTCCAGTAAAGGACTTTTCCCACTATGATAGTCTTGGTAGTGAACCCAATTCACTATGATAGTCTTGGAAATGAGCTTTGACTACTAAGGAAATGATTTTCGATGCTTATGTGTATGCCATAATTCCATGTCTTATGCCAATGTTTTGCTTCCATGGCTTATGTTCTTTGATTCCTTTAGGATTAATTTCTTATGAACATCCATGATTTATGCCGTGACTCAAGATTTTGATTTATGATATGTAGTATATGATTTTCAAATGTTATTATCATGTTTTTATACTCTTATGTTCATGTTATGCTCAAGAGATCATTGATATCTCCCTTGTTTAGCCATATTGAGCATCTTAAATCACCCTTTATTATCTTTCCTTTCCCTAGGTTATGAAGTATGATATGTCTAAGAAGGGTTCTAGTTATTATGAACTTAGTGGGAGATGATGTAGATCTTTTATGAACCAGTTGTTTATGTACCCATGTTTCCAAATACAGTAGACCTATATGATTTTGGTGTGGATCATTATGTAATGTAATGAATATTAATATATTAATATTTGATATCTATGTATAAAAAAGATGGGTTTCTATAGTTGGTATTAAAGAATTTTTTTGTTAACATTTTAGAACTAGGATGATATAACTTTAGTGATAACCTTGGGGATAATTCTATGTATAAGATAACATCCCAATATTTTGATAACAATCATGAATAAACAAGGTTAAACCTAAGGCATCATAAAAGAATGTGTCATGATTTATACATACTATAAATTATTTTTCATGATTATGTGGTTTTATACTATGATCATTATTACCCACACTATGATTTTTGGTTTTAATCAATGGTTAAAACCCAAAGGAATCATGTTAATGATGAATACAATAGAAAATGAAATGATTTTACTCCTGAGAAACTGAATGTTATGGGAGTTGGAATGAAAAATCTAGTTTCCATACTCACATAAATTTCTTAAGATATGAATCACATTGATCTTACAAACAAGAAAATGAGGGAACAACGTTCCGTCGAGTCCTTAATGAGTCAACATACACCTTTTTTAGTGGGTCTACTGATCCACTAGTTGTTGAGAAATGGATCAGTACCATTGAAAATATATTTTTTGTTCTATATTTTTTAGAACATGAGAAAGTTATTATGGATGTTTATCATTTAGAAGATGAAGTGGGTCAATGGTGTACTCTTATCATGTACACGGGGCAACAAGAAGAAGTTAACTCCATGGAGTGGTAAGAGTTTAAGAACTTATTTTTCAATAAGTAATTTCTTCATGTTCTTTGCTCAAAAATGGAGAAGGAATTCCCTGAGCTTAAACGTAAGGATAATTAATCCATTATTACCTATGAGGAAAATTTTATAAGAATTTCAAGGTACACTTCTAGTATTATCATCCAACCTAAAATTAAGGTTAAATGATTATTTGGTGGATTAAAACCAAGTCCACGAAGGGATTTATTCATAAGGTACTTCTATAGCTATGAATAAGTCATTTTATGTGACATAAAGGTGGATATGGATATTGGATTTATCCATTAATCTCATGGTTTTTATGAGAAAAGAAAGACAAACTTCAAAGGAAATTCTAAAAACCATGGAGAGAAGAATATGATATTTCATTTATGCTCAAAGAATGGAAGGAAACATGGGGGAAATTTTCTTAATGGAATTGGTAAATCTTTAAAGTGTGTAAAGGAAGGTAAATGGGAAATAAAATACTGAAGTGATTGGAATAAGTTACCTAATGATGATAATAGATATAAATAATTGTATAATGCACCACCCACACTCTAGTGTTTTAAATTCAAGGAGTATGGGAATTATGCCAACCAGTTCCCAAATCTAAATGTTAATGATAATGATCTACATCAACAACCACTTAATCCAAAAGACAAAGGGAAATCACATGTGATCACTATTTCTAATGTGGGGTACGATAATGACATGGTTAAAGGTACACTTACCATCCACTCTAGAACTACTAATATCTTATTTTATTCTATATATACCCAATATTTTATATCTAAATTTTTTTCTAAGTGTATCACTATAACACCTCATCGATTAGATGTTGAGTTAACAATAAAAACCCCTAGTGGTATGATGATCACATCTTAAATTTATGATTCTTCTCTGGTTGAAGTTTTTGGGAATGTGATTCATGTAAATCTTATTATTCTCCTATTGGTTGAGTTTGATGTTATCCTAGGCATGGATTGGATTTTTTTACATAAATACCACACCAATTTCCAAGGAAGGTAAGTCATGTTTAATATTTTGAACCAAACTATGATCATATATCAGTTTGATGATAAATATGAACTTGTAATGGAAATAAAATCCATTGTATGGGTCTTGATTCCTATTAAAAAGGGGTGCTTATCTTAGATGGTTGGGAAGAAAATCAACATCAAAGATATACCTATTACTTGGGAGTTTGTTGATGTCTTTCTTAAATATTTTCCCAGTCTTCCACCAAATCATGAAGTTGAGTTCTTGATAGAAATAATACCTGGTTATATACTTATTTCAAAGAATCTATATATAATCACCGTGATTGAGTTGCAGAAATTGAATAAGAAACTCCAAGAGAATCTTGACAAGGGATTCATTTTGCTAAGTTCATCACAATGGAGTGTACCGGTTATTTTTGTTAAGAAGAAATATGGAACAATGTTACTTTGCATTGATTATCAATAACTTAACAAAATCGCTATCTAGAACAAGTATCATCTACCCCATATTGATGACTTTTTTGATCAACTACATGAAGATCAATACTTTTTTAAGATTGGAATTTGTTTTGGATATCATCAATTGAGTGTCAAGAAATAGTATATTCCCAAGACAACATTCTATACAAGGCATATACACTATGAATTTATAGTGATTCCATTTGGTCTTACTAATTCCACCATTATATTTAGGAATTTAATGAATATATTCCTTATATATTACCTTGACTAGTTTGTGCTAGTCATTATAGATGATATTATTATATATTCAAAGAGAAATTAAGAGTATGAAGATCACTTGAGAACTATACTAAATACCCTTAGTAAGGAGAAGCTTTATGAAAAATTTAACAAGTGTGAATTTGTATTTAAAAAGTTTCATTATTGGGTCATATAATCTTGATTGAGGGTATATTAGTAGATCCTTAAAAGATATAAATTATTGAACATTGGCCCAGAGTTACCACTATGACTATGATCCATAGTTTTCTTAGTTTGACTAGATATTATCACTGCTTTATGGAGAATTTCTCATGTATGTCTATTCCAACCACCAAGTTAACTCATAAGGGAGTTAAGCTACTTTGGATAGATGAATGTGAAGAAAATTTCAAGGAAATGAAGCGAAGGTTAGTCAACGCACCTATGATTACTTTACCCTGTAGTGTAGAAGGGTTTTTAATCTATAGTGATGCATCAAAGAAATGATTGAGATGTGTTCTCATGAAGAATAATATAGTGATAGCTTATGCCTCATGCCAATTGAAGGTTCATGAGAAAAATTACCCAACTCATGATTTGGAGTTAGATGTGGTAATTTTTGTATTAAATATATAGAGGCATTATCTTTATAGATAAAGGTGTGATACATATACTGATCATAAAAGTTTAAAATACATTTTCTTATAGAAAGAGTTGAATATGCACAATAGAAGATGGTTGGAGCTAATTAAAGATTATGATTGATTAATACATTACTACCCTAGGAAAGTGAATAATATGGAAGATGCTATGAGATAAAATGATCATGCTAGCCTATATATGATGTGGATCACAAAAGATCCAATATTTTTGGATTTTTAAAGGATGGATCTTTAAATCTTGAAGTAAGGGTAGAAATATTATCTTTCTAAAATGAGTGTTCAACTATCTATCCAAGTGAAGATTAAAGAGGCATATAAGAAAGATATGGAACTACAAAACAAGGTGAAAAATGTTCCCGAGTTTTACCTTTATTGTGATGGGATGATAATTTTCAGGAACCGTATATGTGTTCCATCCATACCAGATTTGAAGGAGCTATTGGATGAAGCTCACAACTCACCATTCTCTATTCATCCTAGAAGTACAAAGATGTATAGAGATCTGAAAGAGTATTTCTAGTGGGATAACATAAAGAGAGATATTGATGAGTATGTATATTGGTGATTGGTGTGTCTTAAATTTAAGGATGATAGGAAAATTCTAAGGGGATGTTACAACCATTAACCATACTAGGATGGAAATGGGAAAAAATCATTATGGATTTTGTCTTTGGACTCCCCAAAACATAAAAAGGGAATAATGCATTATGGGTTAAAGTCTATAAACTTAATAAGTCAACATAATTAATTATTATTAGATAATATTTCTCTCTAGATCATCTTGTAATAATTTATATTAAGTAAGTCATAAGGTTGCATATATTATCACATTCTATTGTATCTAATTGGGATCAAAGGTTTATCTCAATGTTTTGGAGAAGTTTACAATAGGCTCTAGATACAGAGTTGAGTTTCAGTATGATGTATCATCCTTAGACATATGGTTAGTATAAAAGAATAATTAAAACCCTTGAGGATATGTTGAGATCTTGTTCTATGGATTTCAAAGGTTTTTAGAATCAACACCTTCTTCTAGTTGAGTTTTCTTACAACTATAAGATCCCACTTTTTCATATTAGGTATGAATACTTTTAATTTATGGTCAAACCCTTATTAAGTAATATTTTTGGATTAAAATTGGAAACCCCACATTAGGGTAGGTCATTTTTTATTTGGAGGGAATGTAGAAAAGGGATAGAGCCTAGCTACATGCCAATTTCACAGCATGTACTAAATGCACGACATTTATTTAAAATACATGATGTGTGTTGGTCTAGAATAACTCAATTCACAACATGTATTGGTTTATTCTATAGGGGAAAAACCAAGCATTATATGTTGTGTAAAAATTTACGCTTTGTGTAAATGTTGTGGGGTTTTTTAAAGAGGAAGAACCCTTCCTTTTTTTCTCACCCTCTCCCCTTTTCTTCTTTCTCACACAAGATCTCTTTCCGATGAATTTCCCTTTTGTCCTAAATCTAGGATTTGATCACATCTCTCGGCCCAGACTCTAGTTTGAGTGTTTTTTATCACATTAGATATCCATTGGTATGATCTTAATTACTTTAAATCCTTTCATCATTAGTATTTCTATTGATGAAGTTATTTTGGTGCAAGCTAATATGCCCTATTTTCATGGTATTTGTCTATTTATTTATTTTATTCCAATATAGAACAAACCAAATGTCAATAATAGATGAGCATATCACTACATGCTTAAGGTAGGTAGTCTATAACTCTTCCCTCAAGGTATCACCATTTATAAATTGTCTTCATTGTGCGCATACTTGGTTTCACGAGGCGTTGCTCCTAAAATTCATATGCTTTAAATTCAATCATATAAATTACAAACTAAGGACCTATTGATACCTTTTGATATCATTGGAGGTTGAAACATCAACGTTAACCACCCATTTAGGGCGTGTAACATGTTATGCCTCTTTGACCTTTTTTGTGATTATTTGAAACATCATTCAAGTGTGATCAATTGAAATTTAATAAATTAAGTGATTTAATTTATTAAATGAAACTTAAATCCTTAAACAGAAAGTGTATATTCATTTTTATAGATATCAATTAGCCCTTATCCTTTATAATTAATTTTATAATTGGTTACATGTCCTTATTTCACCTTATCATGTATGATGAAAGTTAATGGAATGAACCTAATGATAATGTAATTGGAATGAGTATTACATGTACTTAAATGAATTATGATTTATAGATAAAATGTATAAGGTTCCTATTGCATATGGAACTTTTTCTTCTTTATAAGAATGGTCATACTTGAGCCACCCTTGAATTCTTGAGGGAATTCTTTATGCACTCAGAAGCCTCCATTCCAATTCATTGAGCCAGTTTCCAAGGGAGATACCCACCTTGGAACATGGACTTTGTCTATTAGTGGATTCTGAACATGATGTCATAGGATCCCTTCACTTTCTCTCTGGAAATTAGAATGTCTCAGATACAGTCCTTGGATTCTACATTACGTTTATGGACATGCGATTCCTGAGATCATTCTCCTTGGGTCTATTCATGCTTACCATGGGATTTATTATGGTCAATCTCCCTTGGAAACTTTTCTAGTGGAATTACTTGGGGGTACCCCTTGGATTACACTTAGTTCCTTATTCTAGGATGCTTGGTTGTATACCGTGAGTTGGCACAACCTTAAAAGGTCAAGGATGCCTTGGTTTCACCTTGGATTCTCTATTATTATCATCATATTTTGACAATACTAATGTCACCTTTATATGATATTCTTATTATAAAATGAAGTGTAATTAATTAAATAAATTCATGTTCAGAGACACCAGCTGAGGCTAAAACAGGCATGAGTTTTTACATTTTTCATTGATTTACTTTTGATATATCTGCACATTGTACAATTTATATTCATAGACTAGATTTGTTATAGATGTCGTTGGTGGTGACCTACTGATATTTATCTCACACCCTATCTGGGTCACCATTGGAACTTGAGTAGATTATATGATTATAGGCGTTGACAGAGGGAAGAATCCTATTTTAAACACTCGACTTGTTTGTTTAGGATGGGAGCTTGGTAGAAAATGACTAAGCCAATGCTTGGGATTATTGGATAGTTTTTCCCTTTTTGATTCTTTTATATATCATGTATTGCACTATTTTCCTACTTCCATTTATTCCTATTTTCTCTTTTTATAGAGACATTCCATCATCTTTTGTATATAATACAGTTTATATATTTTTGATGAATATTTTTTTATTTTATTATTATGATTTATTCCGATTCCTTTTTCATTATTGTGATGCTTTTGTTTTTTATGATCTTTTTCACCACTGTTCTTCACTCTGACCAGAGGGCATAATATTCCCATGGATACACCCTAGACTCTCGCTAGTAGTTTGATGCCTCTAGCATATAGGTAGGTATGATTGAGGCCATGTGGCCAACTAGTCTTGGTTACTCAGGATTGAACCCATTCTGGGATGTCAAAAAGTGGTATCAAAGGTGTTTCTTTTCTAGTCTTATTGTTTGGGAAATTTAGATAGGAGATTAGAAATGTGTTGGAACTTGGTCATAAGCCATTCCTAGGTGCAGTTAACCCACATTTAGGGTAAAAACTATGTTTTTAGGAATGGGAAATTGTTGTTTTATATTTCACATATTATAGTTATTATATTTTCACTATTGGGTGATGCACATGAATTGTGGTATTTGTTATGATTTATGGAGATTTTACCTCAGTCTTGTATGGTAAGGAGCATTGCTACATGCATCATCATAGGCACCTAGGGAGTCACATTCCATATCATATAGGTTCATTTTGTTGCTTACATTTCCCGTATTTCATATGATTATTGAGTGTGATTTGGTTGTTATATATGCTTGTGCTACTAAAATCTTCAGTAGAAAATGGAAATTGGTTGTTCAAAATGTCAACATCAACCTAAATAGTGTTTTCCCATAAATATCGATGAAGAAATATTAAATCAACAATTTAGATCTATATAGGTTATGTACCCCTAGTTGAATGAGTTGATCTTTGGCTATAGTTATATGAGTACCAATTGTAATTTATAAAAATCATGAGACTTTATAAACTTGAATGGAAAATTTATCGAATCAAGCCATCATATTTTTACCCATTACATTATGAGACCAAATGTAAGGGGTGTTGGTTTCAATTACATGGGTGTCGATCTCAGTTTATAATGTGTATGGGTCTTTATAAACTGGGAATATAAATCCATTTAATTGAACCTTATATTATGTATATACATTCATATAGGCTTAAAATGAAATTTTTTAATTATAAATAAAATGGTTGCCGATAAATGGGAAGTGAAATTGAAACTTAAGGAGTGTTTTTCTCCTTAACTTGCAATTGACCCCTCCTGTATACTGGAACCCATGTGGTTGAAAACTTAAAGACTTACCAATACCCTGACCTTAAACCTAGGTAGTTGGGATAATATGCCTTGGGTAGTGATCCCCTGTGTTTATCTTACTGTTGTAAGGGAAATTTGGTTACTAGACCTTGAGTCATTTCTCGTTCTGATTGAGATATCTCTATATACTTTTATCAGATATTATTCTGAGACGTATTCTTGGAATTTGTAGAGATATTCCACCATGACATCCCTGAGTTGTGCACTAGGATGGTGGAGATGACTATGCTCTAGAGATAGTGGCCCCTGATCCACTATTGTTACCTCCAGGAGTTCTACATATGACACTACTTGTTTTTTCCAAACTAGGAACTTATGCTCAACTTTGATAGAGTTTCCTACTCTAGATGTAATATAAGTAGGGTGATCCACATCCCATACCTACGATGTGTGATATTAATCATGAGTTCCAGCAGCAACATCCTACCATATTCTCATGGTATGGAGATCCTTAGGCTATTGAGTCATAGTTAGAAGCCATTTTAGCTATCTTCAAGCATATAAAGACACCTCCATATATGAAGGCTAATCTCACCACCTATATACTATGTGATTTTTCCAAACATTAGTGGGAAGTGGTTACTCAAGATGGATGTCATTAAGGCATGGTTTGAACATAATTTTAGACTACCTTATATGATTACTCTTTCCTTGAGATGCTAAGAGCCGACTGATCCAGGGATATTATACACCTAGAGCAAGGTATTATTTCCACAATGGACTATTCATCATGCTTCATTGAGTTTAAATGATTTGCATTGATTCTTTATACCTATCTACTATTTCTGAGATCATGAACCAATCTCTTATCACTAAGCGCAACATGAGGTAAGCTGATAGTATAGGGTATAGAAGGATAATGCTGAGGTAGGATAATAGTTATTCTAGTGGCAAGAAGTATTGTTTTGAGGATTCTTGTCAAAATAGTGGCAGCTAGAGTATCTACACCACTATATATATTCTATGACATCAGTGTAGATGTAAGGGGCACGTGAAACCACAAAGTGATAAAGACTTGTTGGAATTTCATGCTTACGACCAGATGGTTCATCATCAAAGGTTTTTTCAGACCTTCTTGCATGTTTGTAGAGGAAGATAAACTATATCAGTTCCACCTTTAGGAGTAGGATCAATGACTCTACATCAGGTAGGAATATAGAGTAGCATTATCCAAACATGTTGAGGAGGAGGTCATGGCTAAGTTAGTCATACTTCTTATTTTAACCACCAGTAGAGTGAACCTGCTAAGGTTGGTTCATATATAAATCATGGTCATGGATCAGGACAATTGAATTCATTACAGTAGATACCTAAGGAGTAGAGTATAGGACCATCTACTTTACTAGGTATTATTCTAGTAGCCTCTAATATTGTATCTGATTTTTTTGATACTAGTACCTCATACTTCTTTATCTCTGTATCGATTATGTAAAGTCTTGAGATTTAAGTTCATTAATTTTTTGGGGTGATGATCCTAGATACACTGTTGGGTGTATGGTTAGAGGGTATACACTAATGCAAGGATTGTCCTCTTGATATCGATGGTTATCACTTTATTTGGAATTTATTTATCCTTACCATGACAGGTTTTGATATAATACTTAAGATGGACTGGCTCATGCCTTATCATGCCCAAATTTACTTTTATTGCTAAAGGGTGAACTTTACATCACCTGAGGGTGGAAGATATGTGTATAAGGGAGAATGTAATTTCCAGGCTGATCGAGCTAGACCAATGTATCATGGTCTAGGAGGAGTGATAACCCAGATTTCCAACCTTTTCTTGGATGATCAGACGGTGTGTCTGATAGATTTTCCTCATATGGTGGATCATTTTAGGGATTTTTTCATAGATAACTTCTTTGGACTACCTCTCAAGATATAGGTAGAGTTTAAAATCAATATCATTCTAGTAACAAATCTAGTATCTATTCTTCTATGCAAGATGACACCTACTGAGCTCTATAAGCTCAAGTGGTAGTTAGAGGATTTGGAATATGAGGGTTTTATCTGAACCAGTACTTCTTCTTAGGGTTTTCCTATCCTTTTTTTCCAATAAGGTGGATGTAACCCTCATAATTTTCATGTATTAACTATAGTTGAACCAACTTATAGTTAAGAACCAGTATCCTTTTCCTCAATAATATGATCTCTTCAACCAGCTTTGAGGAGCTAGAATATTATTGAAGATCAACCTGAGATCAAGCTACCATCAGGTGTGAGTCTGGCCTTTAGATATACCATGTATAGATTTCTGAAGTTTGTATGGTTTATATGAGTAATTATTTATGTCATTCGATCTTATAAACATGACCACTATTTTCATGTCCTTGATGAATAAGGTTTCCACCCCTACTTAGATTCCTTCATCACGGTTTTTGTGGATGAAATCTTGGTGTATTATCATAATCAAAGTGACTATGCCAAACATCTTGAGATTGTATTAATTACATTGAGAGAGCATCAGTTATATGATAAGATCAAAAAGTACCACTTTTGGATTGACAAGGTTCACTTCTTGGGTCATGTTATCTTGGAATCATGAGTATCAGTTGAACTAGAGAAGGTGAGCACTGTTATTTCCTGGGAGAATCCTAAGAAAATGTTTGATATATAGAGTTTATTAGGGATATATGGCTATTATAGATTTTTTTTACAATAATTATCATGCATTTAAGCACCTATTTCTAGTCTGACTAAGAAGGGTGTAAAGTTCTTATGGTATGAAGCATGCGAGAAGGACTTTTAGAAGCTAGAAGGAAGACTTACTTCAACATTGATCCCGATTATTCTAGATCCTATCAGAGGCTATACAGTGTTCTGTAATTCATCAGGAATTGGTATGGGTTTAATATCGATGTAGGAGGATTAATTCATTGTGTACGAGTCTCTCTATTTGAGAACTCATGAGCATAATTACCCGATGCACAACCTCGATCTTGCAGTGGTCGTTCATTACTTGCATTGATGGAGACATTATCTTGTAGGAGAGTGCTTTGTGGTGTTTAAAGACCACAAGAGCCTCAAATATATCCTTAAACATCATGAACTGAATCTTAGATAGTAAAGATGGGTTGAATACCTTCAATATTTTTACTTTGATCTTTTCTATATGTCTGGAAAGGGAAATGCAGTAGCTGATGCGCTGAGCCAGAAAACTCAGGCACAAGACATTCAGGAATACAGTGATGAATGGAAGTTGATAGACCTATTTTATGAGATGAGTTTAGAGTTTCAAGGGATTCATGAGCAACATTTTATTACAGAATTAGCAGTTATCTCTTCACTCCTGGATAGGGTGAAGAGAAGTCATTTTTTAGACCCGGAAGGTTTGGTCCTATAGAAAAGTATTTCATGTAAGGACCCACATCTAGATTGGTCTATCATCTAAGATGAGATATTGCATGTCCATGGGCGCATATAGGTTCCTACATACATGTGAGAGGAGATTATGTGAGAATTCCATGCTTCTCAATGGGATGTTCACCCAGGTATCTTCAATATGTACCATGATATGTGTCACCAGTATTGGTTTCCTGGGATGAAATGTTCGATTACAGGTTTTATGACTTGGTGTTCCACCTATCAGTAGGTGAATATGGAACAATAGCTACCCATTGTATTGTTACATCCCTTATCAGTCTCAAAATGGAAATGGGATGACATCGTGATGGATTTTGTGACGGGTTTACCAAGGTCACCTCAAGGTAGTGATACCGTTTGGGTGGTTATTGATAGGATAACTAAGGTATCCCACTTCCTTCCTATTAGGGAGACCATATCAGTGAACAATATTTGATGATTGTATGTATGTGAGATTATGCACCTACTTGGTATCCCTCATACTATCATTTTAAATAGGGAATCTCATTTCATTTTGAGGTTATAACAAGTTTTATAGAATGATTTGGGTACACATGTGCTCCTGAGCACAATCTTCCACCCTCAGATTGATAGCCAGTCAGAATAGACTATATAGGTGTTGGAGGAAAATATATGAGCATGAATCATTTATCTTGAGGGTTCTTGGTAGAAACACATACCTCTCATTGAGTTTGACTACAATAATAGATTTCATGAAAAAATTTAGAGGGCTCCATATGAGGCATTATATGGTAGGCCATTCCATTCACCTCTGTACTGTATAAAGGTGGGAGGGGTAGTGATACTAGGTCCTCATATTGTATAGGAGACTTCAGAACAGGTTCAGTTGATTAGGAAGTGGATGGATACTGCCCAATCTAGAAAGAAATTGTATACTGATCACCGTTAATCACCTATGGAGTTTGAGGTCGAGGATCATGTTTTCTTGTGAGTATCACCCATGTTTGGGAATAGGAAGATATAGAGGCATGGGAATATATTTCCCTATTTTTTTGGTACTTTTGAGATATTGGAGATAGTTGATTCAGTATCCTATCAGTTGATACTACCTCAGAGGCACCATACAATGTATGACGTCTTCCACATTTCACATCTCTGTCGTTACCATAAAAAACCATCTCATAATTTTGATCCTGATGATGTTGAATTTGATGATGATACTTATTTTGATAAGTATCCCATTAATATCATTGAACGTAGAATAAAGGATCTTCGAGGTAGGTATATACCTCTGGTATGGGTGCTATGGAAGCACTACCCTGTACATGATGAGACTTTGGGGAGATAGGCTGACATACGGTCTTAGTAGTAGGAGTTGTTCTCATATGAAGCTTTACCACCCTTAGAAGGGAAACTCGAGGATGAGTTTCTTTAAGGAGGTAAGACTGTAATATCCTGATTTTTCATATCAGGTATGGATCCTTTTTATTTATAGTCAAACCCTCATTAAGTTATCTTTTTATCTTAAACCTAGAAATCACACCTCAGGGCGGGTTGTTTTGTATTTGGAGGGAATGTAGTAGGGGGATGGATCCTGAATAAAGGTTAATTTCATGACATGTACTAAATACGCAATGTATATTTAAAATACATGATGTGTATTTAAAATACACAACATATAGTGGTCTGGATAGACTCAATTCATGACACATATTGGTTTTTTCTATAGGAAAAAAACTAGAGCATTGCATGATGAGTAAAAATTTACACGTCATGTAAATGTCGTGGGTTTTTTAAAGGGTAAGAACCATTACTTTTTTTCTCACCCTCTCCCATTTTCTTCTCTCTTATAAAGGATCTCATTCTGGTGAAGCTCCCTTTTTTCCTAAAGCAAGGCTTTGATCTTGTCTCTCAGTTCAGACTATAATTCGAGTGTCATCTATTATGTTGGATAGCCATCAATACTTTCTTCATTCCTTTAGATCTTTTTATCATTTGTATTTCCATTGATGGAGTTATTTTGGTGAAAGATAATATTCCATATTTTCAGGGTATTTGTATGTTTCTCTACTTTCTTCCAATCTGGACCAAACTAACGGTTGATACTGGATGAGGTGAGTACTATAGGCTAAAGGTATGTGGTATATGATTTTTCCCTCAAGGTATCACTGTTTATAAATTATCATCATTATGTACATGCCTGATTTCACTAGGCATTGCTACTAAAATTTATCTGCTTTAAATTAAATCATATAAATTGAAAACTAAGCACCTAGTGAGACCTTTTGATATCATTTTATTTTGAGACCTCAACACTGACAACCCATTTAGGGTTTGTACCATGTTATTCCTCTTTGACCATTTTTTGTGATTATTTGGAACACTGTTTGGGTGTGATCGATTGACCTTTAATAAGGTGATTTAATTTATTAAATGAAACTTAAATCGTTAAATGTTAAGTGTATATGCATATGTATAGATATCACTAGACCATTTTCCTTTATAATTAATTTGATAATCGGTTACATGTCCTTATTTCACCTTGTCATGTATGATGAAAGGTAATGGAATGAACCTAATGAGAATGTAATTGGAATGGGTATTACATAGACTTAAATGACTTGTGATGTATAGATAAAATGTATAAGGTTCCTATTGCATATGGACCTTTTTCTTATTTATAAGAATGGATAGACTTGATTCAGCCTTGGATTCCTGAGGGAATGCCTTGAGCACCTAGAGGAAGCCATTCCAATTCATTGATCCAATTTCCAAGGGAGATTCCCACCTTAGAACATGGTATTTGTCTATTAGTGGATAACCTGCATGATTATGTAGGATCCATTCATTTTCTATTTGAAGATTAGAATGCATCAGATACACTCCTTAGATTCAACTTGACGTCTATGGGAATATGATTCCATGGATCATTCTTCTTGGGACCATTCATGCTTATCCCAAGATTTATAGTGGAAGAAATCCATAGGATTGGTTAGAAACTCTTACTATGGAATAACTTGGGGGTAACCATTATATTACACTTAGTACCTTATGCTGGTAAACTTGGTTGTATGCCGTGATTTGGCATGGCCTTATAAGGTTAAGGATGCCTTGGTTTCACCCTAGATCCTCTATCATTATCATTATATTTTTATAGTACTCTTGAAAACTTTACATGATCTTCATATTATAAAATGAAGTGTAATTAATTAATTAAATCCATGTTTAGAGACACCAGCTAAGGCTTAAGTAGGTATGGGTTGTTAGATTTCACACTACTTTTACTTTTGATATACCTGCACACCATATAGTTTATATTCACATATTGGATTTTTTATAGACATCATTGGTGGTGGACTACTGAGATTTATCTCACACCATATCTGGGACATCGTTGGCTACTGGGAAGATTAAATGGTCATAGGTGTGGAAAAAGGGAAGCATCCCATTTTGGACACCTAACTTCTTACTTTAGTACGGGAGCTTAGTAGCATATGATAGAGCTAGTGCTTGGGATTTTTGGATAGTTTTTTCCTTTTTGTTTCTTTTATATATCATATATTGTATCATCTACCTACTTCCATGTATGCATATTTTCCCTTTTTATAGATACATGACATCATATTTTGTATATGATATAGTTTACATCTTTTGATGATTATTTATTTCTTTAATGATTATGATTGATTCTGCTGCCTTATTCATTATTCTAATTCTTCTGTTGTTTATCATCTTTTTCACCATTGTGCTCCACCATGACTAGAGGGAATAGTCTCCCAAATTACACACCCTAGGACCTATCTACTAGTCAATAGCCTCTAGCATACAAGGATGTTCACTTGAGGCTATGCGTATAACTAGGATTGGATACTTAGGAGTGAACTGGGTCTAGGTCATCATAACAATAATAGCTTTCACTCGAGTATTCAGATGACCCCATATGAATATATCTATGGAAATAAGTATAGAAATCAAATATGTTGTGATAATATTAGATAAATAAAGATACTAGGACCTGATTTGGATGAGGAAATGATAGAAGAAGTTAGATCCATTCAGCAATACATCAAGACAACTCAGAGTCGACAAAAATTCCATGCTGACAATCATCGATATTCCTAGAATATGAAGTTGGTGATAAAGTTTTTCTAATAAAATTTTCCATAGAAGAATTTTATGAGTTTTAGAAATAATATAAAGTTTACCCCTATGTATATTGACCCTTTTGTGATTCTTTATCGAGTAGGGATGGTATCTTATCACTTGGCACTTCCACTAAACCTCTCTCAAGTTTACGACATGCTGCTTGTATCTCTCCTAAGGATATACATACCCAATCCATTACATGTACTAAACTCTAAGGTCATACCACTATAAAATGATCTTTATTATGAGAAAAAATAATATAAATCTTAGATTATAGAGAGAAATTACTATGGAATAAGACTACTCACCTAGTAAAAGTTATATGGAGAAATCACAAATTCAAAGAAGTTACATCAGAACTCGATGATGTAATGAAACAAAGATATACTCATTTGTTTATATTAGAGTAAAATTTTTTGAGGGAAAATTCATCTTATGTGGGGTATAATTTTATACCCTAAAATTTTATGAAATATTTTTTTCAGATAAATTTAATTTCTTTGATATCTTTCATTACACACAACACTGAGTTTAAATGAACTATGATATACTATTAATCATTATTTAAAGTGATAGTTATCTAATAGCCATTGGATTGATGAGTATGAATATAAATAAATAAATTATAGAAAAATATGCTTTAAATATGACTAAAATTAATTCATTTATTATTGATTAATTATAAATGAAAATAAAAATCATTTGAAAGTAAAAGATATATTTTCTGAAAAACTGTTTTAATGCGTATAATGTACTTTTATCTTAATAATTAAATTATTCACTATTGGTGAATTATTTTAATTAAATATATATATTATAGTTAATGAAATGTTTTTATATTCATTTAATATTTTTCTATATATGGGATAATAATAAACCAAGTTTTTTGCTTAAAAATGTATATTTTTAAAAAGTAGTTTTCATCGCGTGTTGCATGTTTATTTTAAACATAATTTTTTCTACTTATAGAAATTGAGTTTGATAAAATGGATTGAATATTTTGAATAATGAGGCTAAAATTTTGTAAATAGTTCATTTTTTTATTTTTGGTTAATATGAATAGTAATCGTGGTAAAATTTATCACCTCAATAAAGGGTTAATTGGGTTAATATAGGTTAAAAATAAGTGATAATACCATAATTTTTCATCCTAATTATTATTATATGAATTTAATTATATTATTATTACCTTATGATCAAAACTAAGTTGTTTAATGTACACTTTTCTATGAAAATGACCTATATAATATTTAAATCAAAGAAAGTTACAAAATGTCACTCTCTTAGTTTTAAATATCTATTATGTGTAAACATAGAGAAAAATAAAGTTATAAATGAATATAAGTATCTATTTTGAGTTTAATAAAATTATACTCATTATATAAATTTATTTATATTTTTTAGTAATTATATAATTACCTTAAATGCTTATGCAACACCAATGAAATATTTCTCCAATTAATAAACAAATATAATAAATTATTTTAAAAATATTAAAAGTAATATAATTTGAGTGATTTAAGTTGTACCATGATTTTTTTATATTATTATAAAATATAAGTATTATTTTAAATAATTATACTCGAATTAATTTTTTTATTTATGACTTTTAAGGCAAATTAAATGAACAGTGTCTAAATTGGAAATAATGATATTTTATGAAAATAATATTTTATTAAATTAGTTAAAAATTATAAAAATATTAAAATAGGAAATTTTGAATAATATATGGTATAAAATTACCTCACTTTACCATTTATATGCCATTTGGAACCATTTTTCTTGAGAATTACTTTAATATATTTTAATCCTTTTAGAAATTCCAAGGGCGCCCCTCCTCTCAATTATAAAAGGGAACCCCTCCTTCCCCTTATTAACACCACATTGAGACTTATAGATCAAAAAAACTCTAAAAATATCTCTTATACGCTCAACTATACATATTCTAATGGTATTTGTCTTCTCAAAAGACCAATCCTAGAGACCTTAAGAGGAGATCTAAAGGTGTTGTTTCAAAGAAGAGGTATTCACCATAATCAATCACTTTCTTTTTAATTATTATTTTAAGTCCTATAAATTTTTTATATTCTCCATAAATAATAAATTAATTATAATAAATATAATAAAATTTTATTAATATTATTAAACCACCTTTATTCACCCTATTTACATCAAATGGGAAGTGAAAATATCACTCGTGCGTACATATGGCTTACCGTCTCCATGTAACAATACAATTCATTTATCATCACCATATTTTATGGATGGGTATTATGATGGATTTAATATTAATATATGATAACTATGAAATAATTATACTTCTATAATGAAAATATCATATCTACTTTCTTATCTTCCAAACTGTTGGAAAACGATGACGTCGATCGTGCGTACGTGTGGACTACCACCTCCACAAATTAATGTGATTTGTTTTTAATTTATGTTTTATTTAGATGATAATAAGGATATATTTTATAAATATATATGATATATATGATATAATAATGATTTTTTAAATTTGAGATATTATTTACCTTTCTTTCGTTCGATCAGTCAAAAAAATGGAAACAACATTCATGCGTACGTACGACATACCATCTTCATGAATAGTGTAATTTTTTTATCTATATATTTTATTAATAACTATAAACATGAATATAATGATTATATATGATATTTATATCATTATTAAAATTATTTATATGATTTATCTATGATCAAAATACAAGGACCAAAACTACCGAACCAAAACATACATGAAAAACGAAGTAGATATCACCCAAAATTGTAATTTTAATAAAGAAGTGTTAACAAATAGGTGATGAAAAGTTATAAGTAAATCATATATGGTATGATATATATTATTATGATTTTTTAATATATTTATAATAAATATATATTTATTATACATGAGTTTTCAATGTGTATAAAGGAATTCAGACCTAAGGTAAGAGATTTTCATCTCACTTTTATTTTTGTGAGACACATGCCATATTCACCACTTTTTTCTTTTATGTGGTGTATATAATTCTAGTAAATTAATTTTATGGTTCATATTATGAAATTTATTTGGATTTACATATCCTTATAAGGTTCTTTCTTTCATGGGATTATGATTCAAAAGTTACCAAAGTGGTAAGGGTTTTATGTTATAATCTCAATGTTTATAGGGATTGTTTATGATTAAGTCTCTGATGATGAAATCATATGATCCATATCTCAATAAAATGATAATTTTTATTATAATATATTTATTTAATATTAATACTTGTATTCCTTTCATTTTTATCACTTTAAGTACTTAAAATATCAAAAAAAATGTTTTAAAGGAAAACCAACTTTATTTCTCTCTACGGTCGAAAAACATTTTTATTTCATAACCATGTTTTCTAAAATATTTTAAAGAATGTTTTTACTATTACACTATGATTTTTAAATTAATTTTTAACCATGTTTTACATTTTTTACAAAATAATTTTAAAAGGAATCTTCTTGTCATTTTTCGAATGAAGTGCTTTTTTGACTTTTTTACAAAAGTATGAAATAATTGTTTTTTAACTTATAAGAAATGAATTTAATTTACCATAATCATGACCAATAAATGATTTGAAACTTAATTTAAAAGTTTCCATGGTTATTTTCAAAGAAATTTTTTCCATAATATTTTTTTAAATTTTTGGATTTTAAAGGAGTGCTTTCAAAATAGAAAGAATATTTTCCTCAATAATGTTTTAATGATATTTTAGTAGTATTTATATTAATCAAAGACAATGAACCTTGGTTTTATTTATGATATAATATGGATATGATCCAAGGATACCATCCTTATTCTTTCTCTGGATGGTTTATGTTTATTATGACAATATGTTTATGAAAACCGTCCCTTTTCCACGAGTTATGCTATGATTAAATGATGGAATGTTTATAAAACCCTTTCATTTTTCACAGGTTATTCTATGATGAAATGTTTATGAAACTCATTTATTTTCAAGGGTTTTTATATGATTAATGTTGTATGATCTTATGGAATGTATATGTATGATTTTCATTATGTGATGAGAGAGACCTATATCTCCCTCCGATGCATTGGGTAAAAAATGATATCTCATGAGATAAATAGGTATGGAATGGGGACCGAAACTAGTTCAGTAAGAGACTTTGTCCACTATGACAGTCTTGGGAGTTAACCTTGACTACTAATATAGTTTAGGGAGTGAACCCAATCATCTATTATAGTCTTGTAAATGAGATTTGATTACCAAGGAAATGATTTTTTATGCTTACGTGTATGCCAAAATTGCATGTTGTATTCCAATGTTATGCTTCCATAACTTATTTTATTTGATTCATTTATGATTCATGTCTTATTAACTGTAAAGATTTATTCTATGACTCTATATTATGATTTATGATATATAGGTTATGATTTTAAAATGTTATGATCATGTTCTTATACCCTTATGTTCATGTTATTCTCAAGTGATCATTGACATCTCCCTTGTTTACCCTTACTAAGCATCTGAGCTCACCTTTTATTATGTTTTCTTTCCCCAAGTTATGAATTATGATATTTATAAGAAGGGTGATAATTATGATGAACTTAATGGGAGATGATGTAGATATTTTATTAACTAGTTGTTTATATGTCTATGTTTCCAAAGGCACTAGAACTATAATATTCTAACATGGATAATTATGTTATGTAATGAATATTCATCTACTAAGATGTGATATCTATGTATAAAAAGTATGGTTCACTATACACATGACCCTAAATGGTGAGGTTGACCTGACTACCTTTCCCACTTGATATCTAATGTCCCCCCACCAGGCTTCCGGTGGTAACTTTCTCTATTGGAAGATTTTCACCACCTCACCACTTCACTCATTTTCCACTCTGAAGTCTCCCACACCCACATAAACACTCATAATTTTTTAAAATATATAATAGTTAATCGAATTAAACTTTATTTCACACCTCAATGTACGCGAGTCATTACAAAATCCCCACCACAAAACCTATCTTCCTAAAGATGTATTACTAAGCCTCTTCAAAGAAAATATCTTGCCACTATGCTTCTATATCCACTACCCTCTTTTAAGTATCCTCCTAGATACGTTCATACTATCATTGTACACAAAACTAGGTAATTCCTTACCCGGAATTATTTTATCAATCTAATCCATGATGTGCATGGATCTATCTTCAAATGATGAATCAATCTCCTACTTGGCATCATCAACACAAATTAATAGTGTGTAATCTATATGATATATCTAAATTAGAGATATATGGAAACATAATGTTTCATACTATATCTTTGAGGAAGTGTAAGAAGGTATTCCACTCTACCAATTCTCTAAATAATCTCGAATATACCCACAAAATGTAGTACTGATTTTTTTACATCTAAAATCCATGGTGTCCTAACTAATTTTATACTCGCAAGAATACTCAGTCTCCCACCCCAAGCTCTAAAGAATGGAATTACTAGTCTATTCATGATCGTTGAATGAAATTAAAAGTTTCCAACCAATCCAAGATAAATTTAATTTTCTAAAATATCCCCTATATGAGAATCATACTAATAAAAAATTATTGTCCCACCTCTAACCAATATAAAGGGGATCAAAAAGGCATACCATAAAGTGTCTCAAAGGGTGATATTTGAATAGATACATGATAAGTATTGTTATAGTTTAATTATACTAATAAAATTTGAATATGATAATATCTATTAAAATCTAGGACACATTCTTGAAGCATTTCCTGCAACACCATGATCATGTGGATTGTACATTGTACTCAATTTCACATTGCTGTTCAGTTATTTCTACAACATCTTCCACAAAGAGGGCTTGAATCTCACATCCCGATTTTATATGATACTCCATGGAATTCTATAAAATCTTATTACCTTATGAACATAAAACTCTTCCATATCATCACTAGATTGGGCCTCCTTGATCAATATCAAGAAGACCACTTAAGTCTACCAATCAATAGTAATCAATTAAACATAATTATCTTAAGGAAAAATTGATAGCTGCATCATGTAATCCATAATGACCATGTCCATTTTTCATACTGTAATGGATAGTGAATGAATAAGACTAGTGGGAATTTTGTGTCTATACTTTACTTACTGATGAGTGAGGCATTGTTATACAAACTTTTTATATAATTTTTTATCTTGGTCCAATAACATTGCTTGTGAGTATCATGACATATCTTGGTCAAACCCAGGTTAATTTCCCATTTCAAGGTGTACAAGTCCCACATTATCTCCTCATGAATATTTTTTGGAACCACAAATTCAACCTAGATTTATGATCACATTGCAATTCACAATTATTTTCCCACCATTATACTAATGTTTTAACTTATTTTATTTTATAATTTCTTAATATAATAAATTTTTTTACCTATCATTAAATTTTTGTTACAAATTTTAAATACTTTGAAAAATATAAATTTCACTTATTTTTATGTTTTCATAGTAGGTGGAGGTGATTTGGAGAGCCCAAGATGACATTGGAAGGAAACATACCAAACTACATAGATACCTACATGGTTCAGTGGATTCAGTGTCATATATTTAGATATTTTTCCATCCATTGAGGCTAAAATATTATTGGTTAATTCATGATTATGTTTTTTACTCTTTAGAAAATTATTTATCCCATTTAGTCCATTATGAGGCACAAAATGTGTAATATTTTTACAAACCCAAAAGTACACACATTCAAGAGTACAATATTGTATTTTAATAATATATACTAATATATAAATCCAATGCCCATAATATTTAACAGAGAGATAGAAAACAGGATAGAAAATAATTATATAGTTTTTTAATGTATAGATAATCCTTTTACTTGTCCAAATATAAGGCACAACTGGTATTATGAAATTTGAGTATAAGAATCACTAACCTCTTTTCCTATAAAGACATAACAAGTTTACATTGTTTGAATGTTTTACCTCGAGTTAAACTCTGTTATTTTGATGATAAGTAGGTGTTAATTTCATAATTATAGATTAATCTCTTATCAATCTCACCAAAGGAACCAGGTTGATGCATCTTACTGGTGGGAGGAAGCTGAAGGGAAACTAATTCAGACCTTTTTATGAAGTGTCAGACTAGGAGAGGGATTATGAGGATTATAATGGTCTGGATTATGATCTATGAGGTATTTCTCTTCTTTAATGAGTCCATTTTATGTTTTGTTTGACCGATTTCCATTATCTCTGTTCTTTATTTTCCTTTTTTAATAAAATGGGATTAACTTCAACCTTTTCTATTTTTTTTTCATAATCATAGATATTCTAAAGCTCCTTACCCACATAGTGAGAGTTGAAATGAATAATAATATCTATTCAAACCTTCTCCTCCCCTCTATGGAGATCTAATTTAAGGGAAATCATTGTGAGAGTGATGCACACTTATAGAGAGAGAGAGAGTTTCAGAACATATTTTTCTTCTGTTTAAGTGTATTTTTTGGTTTGAAATAGTTATTTAAGATGTATATTTACTTTTTTTCTTATTTGATTTTTTTGGGTTTCATTTGAATGAAAAATTATTTATTTCTTACCCATTAGGTTGGGATTTTAGGTGAGTGACTTGTATTATTTTGATTGGACCACAAAAAAATCAATTTCCTTACAATCATTTGAGATTTTAATGTACTTTTTTAGTACTTAAAACATTTATAATAGTTGGAACATGACTATCTACTTATTATGTCAAGGTTTAGTTCTACGTACATCATTTAAGAGATTTAAAGGATAACTAAGATCTTGGTTAACCCTCAACTAAAAAATTATACAAAAAAAATCATATAATAACAAAGAAATTTCTATAAGGTGTAGAAACCTATTAATTATCACCTTCTCATATTTCTCTCAAATTTTAATTTATTTTACACATATATTTTCTTTATTCAAGTTACTTCATTTATGTTTTTTAATAGATTATAAAACCCCCCTATATTCTAGTTTTATTTACATGAAATTATTTAAAAATCACACTCTCAACCTTCAACACTCCTTGGGATACAACCTATGGTCTTCCCTATAAAATATTCTATTTTTTAAAACATAATTAATTTGAGGTATCATGAAAAATCGGTAAAATTGTGGCTCTATTACTGAGGAGAGATAAGAGATAAAGTGTTTATTTTATATAAGTTGATTATACATTGTGTATATATTTATATTATTTCATTTCATTTTTATAAATAAATATTGTGTTATAAAATATCTTTCTTTTAGGTGTGATGCAACCATCTACAAAGTGATGCACCTAGAAAACACCTTTTCTCTCCCCCAATTTCTTTATTTTCTTTTCCCATTCGTTTTTCTTTTCTGTCTTTAATAAACATGTAATTTTCTAAAAAAATATGAAAAATGATGGAAAAAAATTGAAAAATTACAAGAATGTTTATTAATCTATTATTTTTAAAATTTTGACCACTATTTGGACACTAATGATTCCTCTCATCTTGTAAAAGATAATTCTTCATCTGAGGATGTTTTTTTGAGAAGATAGGTGATTTGATTGCCCCCACTCTTTCTTTTCTTCCCCCTTTAATAAAAAATACCTCTCTTGATGGTGTAAATATGTTCCCACTCTTTTTTTGTCCAATTAAATATCTTTATAACATGAATTTTGATTACATGACCATATATGAAAGTATAAAAAAATATTTATATGATAAATAATTTTCATTCTTGGTATTATCACATCCATATATACACCTTTATTTTTATTAATTATCAAGGTTAATGTACAGATCTAGATACCCTGACTTAAAGAAATTACACTATACATTTTAGTATATAGTAAATTAAATAATTAAATAACTACATGATATATACCCAAATTGCATGATGTCGTGTAATAATATACATATATATATATATACTAATAAAATATGTTAATCACATATAATTATATATATAATTTTTAAAAAATCAATATTTTTTAATAATATATATATATATATATGTAAAATTAATGAATAAAAACTAAGAATAAAGCTAGTGTAGAAGGATATATGAACTTTCGGGGACCGACCTATTGACAATTCAAATCCCCACCCAAATATTAGTTCAAGATTCATTATTTTTATTTTTTTACATGTCATATATACTTGTTTATGTTATTTATAAAATTATTGAATAAAAAATATTTTTTAAAAAAAATATAATAACATGAAAAGGAATAAATTTGGCCATACTGGTTATGGATGGCCCATGGAATCGAACCAGTTATAGATTCGAATCCCACCCCAAAAACATGAGTCACATAAGTTTCACTTAATTTATTTTATTATGGAAATTTTCATATTATTATGCGTCATAGAGTTTGTGTTGAATGTTTTTAATAAATATAAAATAATATAAAGATAATAAACTTTTCGGGGTAAAAACTTCACCTAATGGTTGCAAAATATTAGTTGGATTGAATCGTTCATAGGTTCACACCCTATTCTAAACATGATTGAAAATTTTATTCCTTATTTTTCTATCTAAACATGTGTATATTGTGTATATTTAGGTATACATTGCATATGTTTTTTTAGTATTTATTTTTTCCTTATAGATTAAAATAATGAAAAAACAATAAAAATAAAAACCACTAGGTAATATCATTCCTTAACACATGTTATTTAATTACATTAAGGATGATACAAATTATAGGTGTGAGAAGAGGGTGGATAATTTCTAGAGTTAGTTAGGACATTTTTTATTTATTTTTTTCTTTCATATTTCTTACTTTTATCTCTCTCTGGATTACTACATTTTATTTTTAAGTTTTTTTGTTCTTTATTCTCTAAATTTTTCACTATTGGATGGTATTTTTTTAGTTTCTTTCATTTTTTATCTATTTTTAGTCACTTTTATACAAAATAATCATATTAAATTCCTATATCATCATAAAAGTTATTGAAAATTCTTGTTAAATTTTCCCATTTCAAGTAATTTTTACATTTAATGAAAATTTATTTCACTAATGATATGTAAGTATGTGAAAAGATTTTATATTAATGTGTGATTTTTGTAAATTGCTCATTTTTCAATGATATAATCCATTGTATCTTTATAAAACCCTTGAGATGTTAATACCCTCTATGTGAGTTTTTATATGAAAATTATATCATTTAATATCTCCATACATCATTTCACACAATCATGAAATTTGAATCCTTTATACTTAATTAATGGTATTTATAAGTCAAGTTAATTTTAGTTAGTTTTTAATTTTTTTTCATATATTAATTTCTTATGTGATCAATTTCATAACTATACTAGATTGAATTATGATTGATACCAAATATTGTTATTGAGAAAAAAATTATTCTTAAAAAATAAATAAATCAATAAATAACAAATAATAATATAACACAATATATAGGAAGAAACCAGAAGGTTTTACATTTATGAATACATAAATGAGTGGGTTTTCCAATTAGATTGCAAAGGCTAATGAGCATATTTGGTGGAAAATAACCTGTTAAGTTGAACATTTTTAAAATAATTTATTTTTACTGAATACAAATGGGAAAGATAAACTTGAATCATTTGTTATACACACACACACACACATGAGTATTTTTTTTGAATTTTTGATTATATAATTTCCTTTCTAGGAACAATATCAAGTATTTCCTTGACTTTTGTTTTGATACAATTCTAGAGACACTCATTTCCATGTTAATTGATACTGACTCCATGGTATGGTTCCTGTTTTTCTCACAATTATACTTTGAATTATTTTATATTTGGATGTTAAATATTCTTATACTATGGAATATATTCATGCATCATAATTTTAAAAGATATGACTTTTATTAGGAGTGAAAATATTTTAGTGTGGGGATGAGATCGTATCCTGATTCACAATTGTTTTTAACCCTTATACTAATATTTTAATTATTTAGAGTTTCTAAATTCCCAATATAATAATCAATTTCACTTATTATTTAATTCATTAGATTAATATTAAATACCATTAAATGTGAAATTTCACTTGTTTTTATGTTTTCATTATAAGTGAAGTAAATTTAGAGATCCCATAATGAACATGGAAGAAAATATTCCAAACTGTGCACATGCCTACATGGTTTATTAGATTGAAAATAACACATCTAGAAATATATATATCAAATGGGTATAAAATTTTGTAGTACAATATAAAAAATGTTCTATAAAACTCTTTAGAATATCATTTATCAATGTTTTTATATTTTGAGGCCCAAAATGTGGAATCTTTGAACAAAAATGAAACTACTCATAGTCAATAGTAGAGTTTAGTATTTTGATAATATATCTAATTATATAACTCTAATGTTTGACCAATTTTGTGGGGATACATTAATGATTCTATCCATAAACTCTCTAGTTTTTTTTTAAAATTCATAATATAACCATCTACTTGTCAAAATCCATTCCTTAATTAGCATTATAAAATAAGATCACAAAAACCACTACCTCCCTTGACCTATAAATACATACATTAGTACCAAATTTAAAAGTTAAAAAAGGGGGTAAATATATCATTTTGGAGATTCCAAGGGGTTTATTTAATTCATTCATTCTTTAAATCTCCTTATCCTCACAGAGAGAGCTTAAATGATGAATGAGATCCACTCGAACTTCCTCTTCCTCTCAATGAAGAGATAAGCTAAGAGAAATCATTAAAATGGAGATGCACACTTAAAGAATGAGTTTCATAACATACTTTTATACTAGTATGATATATTTTTCAGTTTGAAATAGTTATCCTAGATATATCTTGAATTTTTTTTTATTTAAATACAAAGTTGTGAAATATTTTAATAAAACACCTTTTATTTCTTTGCTAATAAATTTGATATTTTTAAGTACATTACTTGTGTTGTTATAATTGTAAAACATAAGAATAATTTAATTTCCAAAAAATTTGAGATTAAAATGTGCTTTGGTATTCCTTAAAACATTCAAAATAGCTACATGATTGCTAATTTATGGGTCAGTTCTATGTGAATTATTTCATAGAATTAGTGGATAATCAAGATCTTAGTTACCCCTCAACCAAAGGATGACACCAAGCTTAATAATCATATAATAAAATGGAACTCCCCAATTAGTGTAGCAACATATTTATGAAATAATTCCAACATTTCTATCAAAATCCAATCTATTTTAAAAATAATTTTTCTTTAATCAAGTTACATCATCTCTATTTTTTTAAATCATGAAAACACCCCTCTTTTAAATTTTAATTTCTAATTTTTTTAAAATCACACTATCAGCCATAAATTCTTCATGAGAGATAACCTAATGTCTTCCCTATAATTTATTCAATATCTTAAAACCTAATTAATTTAACATGTCACAACAATACCATCAACATATAAGACTCCATCATTATATTAAGTCCAATCCAGTGGAATCTCTCTATGATATATATTTTCCCTCATCACCTAGTAATCCAAGTTCAATATATATCTATTTTGTTCCCTATATATAAGTGAAGAAGTGATGCTTTGATCTATTAGTTTAACCCATCCTTAATACTCTATGACATTAGGGAGAAACTTATTGAATAGGCTCATCCACTACTATTCACTGCTGGCCTCTCCCACTATATGGGCTTGAATCATCATACTTAGTGCATAAACTATGACATTCTACATTCTATGGGTGTATAAAATATGAAATTTTATTGAGTAAAAGTACTCTACCCACCTTCTTCTATAAAGTTTTAGGAATCATTGTGAATAGATATTTATTTCCCAATATTTTGGTTAGTGTTTTCCATGAATATATCTCTAAAACAATAATACAACTAACATTTCAATGCATGCACAACTACTAATAACTCTTGATCATGTGTTGGGTAGTTATGGTCATGCCACCTTAAATACATAGACCCTTAAATGAATATTCACCTATAATTCATCAATAATTCTCTTATAACAACTACTAATATATTAAAATATATAATATACTCCCTATATAGCTCAAGTTAGGTTAGAATTAGTGTATTCAACCATTTTCCCTTCATATCCTCTAAGGTGCTCTTACACAGATCAAATCCCAAGAACTTTTTCCTCGTTTTTCTATAAGATATTATCGAAACTTCCTATCTAGAGATTCCCTAATGAATCTCCTATAGTATCCTTCAAATCCGAGGAAGCTATATATATCAAATATGTTCTTAGGCCACTCCAAAGAAATCACAACATTAACCATCATAAGGTTCACTAATATTATAGATTCCAATATCATGTTCCTTTAGAAGTGAAACTCCTTGATCCAAAAGCGAAACTTTGAGATATTTGCCTAAATCCAATGGTCCCTTAGTGTGCCTAGTAAAACCTTCAGTTTCAGATCATGATCCTCCCATGTCTGAGAGTATATCATAATATCATAAACACACACAACCACAAAGTAATCTAAATATAGATGGAAAACCCAATTCTTTATGGACATGAATGTTTCTATCTCCTTTGTATGACCAAATTATATTACAAGGATCTTATACAATCCTTACCAAAATTTGAAAGTGGTTAGTGGATTATCCTTCACTCTCACCCATAGCTGATGATACCCTAACCTCAAATCAATCTTAGAGAACCACCTATATCCATAGATCTAATAAAATAGATCATCAATGGAAATAATTAGATACCAATTATTTATTATCGCATGATTCAACCTATGGTAATCTATACATAAGTTTAAATTTCCATCACCCCTATTGGAGAAAAAAACAAAAGCACCTCATGGTGAAGTGATTAAGAGAATAAGCCCCATCAAATCCAAGTCATATTTTTGGTCATTAAATCTCTCATATCCACCAGTGACTTCTTGTATAGTGGAATAAATATGGGATCTATATATAGAAACCACTCAATTATAAACTCAACCTATATCTTGGGTGGTAACATTATAAATTTATCTAGAAATAAGTCATAGTATAGATCTATATTTGGAAGAAAGGATAACAGTATAATCTACTCCTAAACCTTTCAATTAAACACTCATGAATTGGGATGTGATCAAAACTAGATAGTGATAATTAGGTACCAATAGAACTGCCTATATATCCCACACCCTGAAAATGGTATTACAATCATCCTGAAGGTAAGTAAAAGATACTCATCGATGATAGAAATTGATGGGTTCAGTATAATGAGTTTTCTAATTCATGATAAGTATCACATGAAATTTACTCATTCCAATAACCAAAAATTCCCATAGATACTCATGTCCTCTCTTTACTACAACACATCTTGTAAAATTATAAATCATTTAGTTCTCTTTCTCAAATGAGTTTCAAGGTTCAATATTCCCACTATACATTCTAATGTCAATCCATGTTTATAAATAGTTGAATAGAAAGGAAATAATTAATCATATATAGATTAAATTATATTGAATCAAAGATATATTCCATTGATATCAGACCTTAGACTATCGATGGCCCCTCTTCGTAGTTATACTAAGTCTGTTCAATAAAAAAATGGCTTAAGCCTATACCTCGATCATGGACTCTAGTTACATGACTACCCTATGGGGTTACACCATGATATTATACCTTCCCATGATAACTATATCCATCACCGGGTAAAAAATTCCCAAAATAACCCCAAATAACACTATGAGGCGACGCTCTTAGCCTAAATCATAATCCTCAAGTCTTACCAATGCGTCACCTAACACCAAGTAGAAATAGTGTACCACTACATAAGCTCTATAATCACCATATTTGTCTATAATAACTACAATAATTTGGTGGTTGATCACAAAGGTTATATATTCCATGAACAATCATATCATTAACACTAAATATGATCCCTTCATCATGGTGGAAGAAATTAACCTCTACCTTGAATGATATTCCTATCACTACCCTAGTGAGAGAAGTGATATCATTACTTATTGCTACCCAAAGACCAATTCTGGGTTCTAGAATAAGAAGATACCCCCTTTAATCATTTCCACATACCAGGTTTCTCTCAACTATAAGGGAATGGTTCAATACCTCTAAAATATATATCATGTTAAATATGTTCTCCTGAAACTGTATAAATTACCTCAAACAATCCTAAAAAAATCCTAAATCTAGGAGCCTCTTCCCAATTCAACATAGGAGTAAAGAAAATTATATCTACGAGGCATGATTCATAGTATATTGTAGACATATCCCCTTACTATATATGTATAAAATCTCAATCCTTCAATATATTCATAGACTAAGGGAAAAATTTATCAAAGAACCAAGAATGAAAATCCTTCTAAGATATCCAATCATACAACCCACCAAGACCTGCACATATTACAATCAAATGGCTAGTCCATAAATCATGTATGTAATAGATTCACCTTCCAATCAGTGGTGGTATTTATCAAGTAAAATATTATTTTGTGATGATCATTCTAGAAATATATATCCCAAGGACCACCTTCACACTAAAATAGGGGTGGATGTTGTATCTAAAACTCTATCATAATATTGAAAATAAATGGATTACATCATTGATCCCCAAGGCCTATAAATTTCATAACTCGAAGAAAACTATCTCAGAGATGTTGGTCCATTAGAGGATTTTATTCCATAACTAGTTAAGTATGCTTTACCCAACCACTTGGAGATAAAACATAGTCCATCATGGTGAAATATCAAAGAAATTCCAATCACATGGATCAATAATTTTTTATAATTGTTTTTGACATCACAATTTAGGATAATTAGTAATTGGAAATGCATACAACTACTTTATACACACCTTGTTCATATAAGGGTAAATATAACTCAGGGGTCTCTTGTAAGATTTTGAATTTTTTTTGAGGTGCAGATCTTTATAATTTTGGTTTAACTCTCTAAATTTGGCCTAATGTGAGTGACTAATGAGGTCACAGGAGTTTCAAGGTTTTCTGGGGCTTATTTGGAGCCCAGTGCATGAGTTTTTAGAAATGGTGGATGGGTTGTATAGTTTGTAGAAACCATGAAACCCATTCCACATGATTTGAGTAACCATGTAGGGTGGTCCATGGATCTGTCCAGGGATGCATGGTTTGATGAAACTGTGTATCTAGGTCCACACACCCATGTAAGCCAATTTTAGTTTTTAGAATAGGAAAAATATATGGTCGGTGCATGGTTTTTCTAACCGTGCACTATAAAAATGCAAGGGGGGTTTGGAGATAGAGATGTGTGCATGGCCATCACATGGTTCGGCTAACCGTGTAGCCAAACCATGCAACCTAGTTTTAAAGGGGTAAAATTACCAATTTTCCCTTAATGACTTAAATCCATCAACCTATTATTCCTTTCTTCATTCTAGTAGAAAAAATGATATTATTTTCTCCTATTAAAGCTCAATGCCTAGGATTTGATGCATTTTTATCATCCAGACTCCGATTCATGATCTGTTTATCATGTTAGATCCATGACAGTAAGTTCTATGTTATTTTTTATCCATTATTTGTTTTTCTTTATACTGAAATAGTTATTTTGGTGCAAGATAATATTCCCTATTTCTAGGGTTTTCACTAGTTATTCCTATTTATTTCGATCTAAGTCAATTTAGGAGTTTCTACTAGATGAGTGTTCTACCACGTACATATGGTAGGTGGTATATACCTTTTAATACAAAGTATAGTTTTTTTATAGATAGTTTTCATTGTTCCATACACTAGACCTTATAGCGTTGCTCCTAAAATCAATTGAATGCATTGATTAAATTATTGGAACCTTGATAGGTTTCTCACTTAGCACTATGATATGGTTGGAGGTTTTCAACCTCAACTTAGACCACATGTGAGGTGTTTTATGGATCCACCCCATGTTTTACCACCCCATCGGGTGCGTGTGAGCTCTCAATCTTAGTGGGATCCTAAATGAATTAAATTAGATATTATGAGATGGATTATGCCTCCTTTTCCATGTGTTTACATTATTTTAAATTGATTAAATGATTAAATGGAAATATGGAATGAGTTGGATTAAATCATAGCTTATGTATGATTATGAACTAGTTTATGAATTGAGATAATTGATAAAGGGCATAGTTAAAGAATTACCATTATTTCCTTTATGAGATCATGACGATGATGGATGTTTTGGCCTAGAATCTAAGATTATATATAATTTCATGGAAATTTATACTCCATGGATTCAAAACTGCATCAAATTCCATATACATTTCTACACCATGGATTCTAGATTATATAAGATGCCATGGACATTTCTACTCCCTGGATCCTAGTTACGTGGGATGCCTCAGACATTAAAACTCCCTAAATCTGGAAATTTTGTATAATACTTGATTTTGATGACATAGGTCGATGAGGATGCCTTGGTCATTATTCCTTGGATCCATCCCTTTGGGTCTAATAGAGGATTACTTAGAATAGGCCATAGTGGATGTTTATCATGCTTTACAGATATCCCTAACAAGGGTATTTGATTATAGTTATTAGAAAGTATAGTATTACACTGTCTTTATCATGATTTATAGTTATATCGTGTTTATGGTTGCTAGTTTATAGTGAGCCTTATTTTCTAGAGAGTTTTACTCTTTCTTATTTATTCATATCACTGTTATATATATTTCAAACTGCTTCAACTTTTATATATAGACTAGGTTTGTTATAGAAACCATTATTAGTGGCCTACTAAGTGTTATATAACACCCTATTTAGGCCACCATTGGGTACCCAAATAGTATTCATGGATGTAATTAGGGACTAGGAAAAGTTCCCTCTTGCCGATGCCTAATTGTTTATGCTCAGGAGTAGGAGAGCACATGATCAAGCTAGAGTCATGATGCTATTAGGAGATAGTTATTTCTGGGTCTTTCTTTTTGTATTTTGGTGCATTTATTATAATGGTTATATATTTCATTATATTTCCTACCATTTTGTATAGGGATATATACATCATTTTTTATATGGTATTGCCTTTGGGATTGATTTATTATTACTATTATCTTATGGATGTTATCTAATATTGTTAAGTTTTTTCTATGTTTCCACTATTGAATGATGTGATTACAATAATTTGAAACACTCAGATCATGAGGGTATAGTCTACCCACCATACCATCATAGACCCTCATTACTAGTTAGCAGCCTCTAGCATACATGGAGGTGCGCTTGAGGCCATGTGACCCACCAGATCGAGACACCATTTATTGGCACCCATGTCAAGACGTTACAAAGTGGTATTATAACCTTTTTATTTTCTTTCCTTTTTCTTCCTTATTATTTGGGATGGTATAAAGGAGAAATAGGAATGTGTTATAATTTTTTATTGATATATTCCTAGGAGTATCTAACTCACATATAGTAAAAATCCAAATTTCTTGGGATGTGGTATGTTGTTATGATTTTCTCCAATTACAGTTGATTTGATTCCACCATTGGGTGATGGAAATGACATGTGATTTTATTATTGATATGAATTGGACTAATATGGTAAGTAATAATTAACCATGCATCATTTTTGGCACCTTACAAGATTCACATTCCATGCATATTCCATTCAATATTGGATGCATTGCTTGACTGCATGATTTTATTATGTGTTCCTTGTGTTATGTAATTTTTATTGACTAATTATTTTTGCAGTGGATTTATAAACATAATTGGTACTTAGATTTCCTACCATAACCTAAATTGTATTTTCCTACATAGGCTATAATAGACACCACAAGCATTCAATTATTACATGTTGAGTCACGGACCATTGGTCACATAGACTGGAACATGTTATGGTTGATATTAAATAGACATCACACTTCAGTCTATAAGGTGTATGGGACATTATGGATTGGAAGTGGAGATCTATTTGGTTCAACCATTTAAAGAGAATTCTAAAAAACTATGACTTTAAATGAAATTGAAATTCTAAAATGAGAAGGTCACCAATAAATGGATTTTTCAATTACACTAGACAATCCATATATCATGACCTGTATTGTGAAACAGAGAACTTAAACCAGACCCTAATTTATGAGTGGACAGTAGGTAGTGTCTCCGGTTTTATTTATGATAATTTTTATTACCTAGTCCTAACTTTAGGAGAAGGTAGAGGGGTGTGGATTGTTTATAGGAAGGCTTTTACTCATCCTATGTTTATATCTATGATATTATGGTTATTAAATCATGATATAGGCTTGAAATCAGTATTTTTAGAGATATTACACCATGATGAAATCTAGTCGTGTGCTAGGAGATTAGAAATGACCACGCTTTAGGGGTGGTGATCCATGAGCCACTAGTAGAACCTCCAATAGTTACACTTATGGAACCAAACTTTTTTCCTGATAGGGTGATAATTCCTAGTTCCTATAGGGTTTCCTAAGCTTTATATAGACCATTCATAGATCCCCACAACCAACCAGGATAATGGAAGAGTTGACGCGTGTGTTCTAGTGGGAGCATCCACCCACTTTTTTAGGGGATGGTCTACCAGAGGCTTCTGAGTTGTGGCTTGAGACTACATTTTTGATTTTCAATCATATCAAGATACCTTCTGAGAGGATATTGAATCTCACGATGTACATGTTTTAGGTATCCACTAATCATTGGTGGGATGTTTTGAACCAGACTGATAGTTTATGAGATATGGTTTAGAGGGATTTAAAATCCATATTTTATGATTAATTATTTACTGATACCCTGTGAGTTGAATGGTCTAGTGAGTTTATGCATCTGGAGCAGGGCACTATGACAGTTATGGAGTATTCAACTCACTTTACAGAGCATTAATGCTTTTCATCAATTATCTTAATGATGATCCATCTTGGACAAGATGCTTTGAGAAAGTTCTAAATAATTCTATATGGTCATAGGTGAACATGTTTTATTTGAATATGATATCTGAGATATTGAATTAGGTTCTGATTACTGAATGGAATTTGGAGGAAGCTGGAGGCCCAACGTAGGGTAGTGAAGTTTCTCAACCTATTGGTTCAGTGACAGGTTGAAGGAAGCACTGTTTTGTGGTTTCTCATGAAGGGAATACTATCAAGAGTGTGAGTTCTAGTATTTCTTCCTTCTATCATCAGTGTGGTAGGCCCCTTGAGGATTTAGTGTAATAGATATCTAGTCAAGTACCGAGCTTGAGGTAGGATGGGTCATTTATAGAGATTCTGAAAGTCCTTCCCTCTAGTAGTCAATGGAAGGGGGTTGACTCTGATTCTAGGTTTAGGGGTGGGATTCACAGTTCTATGTCAGGATGGGAGCTAGAGTAGCGTCGGTTGTTCATGTCGATGTGGTGGTTGTGGTCGAGGCAGCCAATAACCAATTGTACCATGAAAATAGAGTGAGACTGCTCCAGGTAGTGAGGTTGTTTCATAGGGCCTTGGTTCATGCTAAATATATTCTATATAGCCTACACCTGAGGATCATAGCACCGGTCTATCTACTGTGAGAGGTACAATATTAGTAGCCTCTACTGTAGTATCTGCTCTTTTCGATAGGGGTGCTTCTCATTCTTTGATAGTTTTTCCTGTTGTGAAGAGTCTTGGACTCAATGTTCAGTTTTTTGATGGTGTTATGATTCTTGATACTCCATTGGGAATTAGATTAGAGGATATACAATAGTGTAGAAAATGAACTCTTGAGATAGGTGGGTGTCACTTCATATGGAATCTTTTTTTCCTTGAGATTATAGGGTTTGACGTCATAATTAGGATAGAATGACTAGTTTCATATCATGCCCATGTTGACTGTTATCACTAAAGGGAGATCTTCACATCACCAGAGGGTGGGGTTTTTATTTACAAGGGTGAATGGGATTTCTATGTAGGTAGAGATTGACCGAATAATCTTGGGTTGGGAGGGATGATAACCCATATTTCTAGTTTATATCTAGATGACCAGAGAATGAGTCATGTAGAATTTCCTCCATTGGTTGATCTTTTTAGGGATGTTTTCCCAAATGAATTTTCTAGACTACCTCCTGAGATAGAGGTAGAGTTTTCCATCAAGATAGTTCCTAGAACTGCATTGGTATCCATTTCTCCTTATATTATGTCTACTATAGAGTTTCATAAGCTCAAGAGGTAGCTATAGGACTTATATGAAAATGGTTTTATACGAACCTATACTTATCTATGGGGTTCACTGGTCCTTTTTGAAAAAAAAAGGTAGATAGAAACCTCAATATATGTGTGGATTACCATAAGTTGAACTAATTGAAGGTTAAGAACTGGTATCCCTTACTGTAGATAAATGATATATTTGACCAACTCTATGTATCTTAGGTTTTCTCAAAGATTTATTTGAGGTCAGGTTATTGTCAGGTGCACGTTCTACCTTTAGACATACCTCATACAACTTTTCATAGTAGGTATGTTCTATATGAGTATATTTTTATACTATTTGGTCTCATGAACATTCCAAAAATGTTCATAGAATTGATGAACCAAGTTTTCCATCCTTATTTGGATTAGTTTGTGATGGTATTCATGGATGATATCTTGGTGTATTCTCATAATCGACATGACCATGCCAAACATTTTGTGATCATTTTAGATACAGTGAGTGAGAATAATTTATATTCTAATATCAAAAAGTGACACTTATGGATGGATAATATTCACTTCCTAGGTCATATTATCTCAGAGATAGGAGTATCAGTTGACCTAGAGAAGGTGAGAGAAACAATTTCCTAGGAGAATCCCAAGAATGTCTTTTACATGTGAATTTTCTTAGGGATAACTGGATATTAAAAGCATTTAATACAAGAATTATCATGATTAGAAGGACCTATTATGGGATTTACTAATAAGGGTGTAAAGTTTTTATGGTTAGATACATATAAGATAGCCTTTTAGGACCTGAAAGGGAGACTGACATCAGCACCAATCCTGATTCTGCCAGATCCGGGCAGAAGCTACACTGTATATTGTGATGCATTGAGTATCGGGATAGGAGAATTTATAATGTATTAGGATTGAGTCATGTCATAAGGGTCTCATTAGTTGAGGCCACATGAGAGGAATTTCATGATTCATGATCTCGAGTTAGTATTTTTTGTACATGCCTTATTCTATTAGAGACATTATTTACTGGGAGAGTGTTTTATGGTGTACACAAACCACACAATCCTCAAGTACATATTTACATAGTGTGAATTGATTATTAGTAAATATAGGTTTTTTTTAATACATATAGTATTTTTACTTAGATATTTCCTACACACCTAGAAAGGGAAATGTAGTTGTTGATTCACTGAGAAGGAGGACTTAGATATAGATAGTTTAGGAGGCCATTTGTGAGTGAAAACTTATGACCTTGTTTTCAGAGATGCACTTGGAGGTGAAGGAATGTATTGAGTATACTTTCTATCATATTTATTAGTTAATTAAACTCATATGGATAGGGTGAGTATGAGAAAATTATCATATTCTTAGGGTTTAGTCCTAAGGGAGAGCATGGTTGGTGAGGAACCACCTCCTGGTTGGACTGTCGGGGAGGATGAAATTATATGTATTCATGGATGTGTCTGGGTTCCAATAGACATCCAATAAGAGTTTATGTGATAGATTCATGACTTGTCTTGGGTGGTATATCCTGACATAACCAAGATGTATCATGATTTACGCCACTAGTATTGGTGGCCAAGGATGAAATGTAAGGTAGCTAGTTTTGTCACTAGGTGTTCCACTTATCAGCAGGTGAAGATAGAACACCAATGACCAGTTGGGATTTTATATAAGTTACCCATTCTCTAGTGGAAATGGGATTATGTTGTGATGTATTTTTTGATTGGGTTTTTGAGGTCACCTCGAGTTAGTGATGCTATATGGGTTGTTATGTAAAGGCCCACGAAGGTTACCCATTTCCTTCCAACCAGGGATACCTTCTTAATAGATAATCTTGGAAGACTTCATATCTATGATATTTTGCACCTTAATGGGGTTACTCATACCATTGTATCAAATAGAGATTCCCATTTTACATATTAGTTTTGGCAAGGCATACATATGGTGTTGGTTACACATGTGATTTTGAACATGAAATACCACCCTTAGACTGATGGACAATCAGAGTATACAATACAGGTTTTAGAGGACATGCTTAGAGCATGAATCCTTGATTTTGGTGGCTATTGGGAGATATATATAAACCTAGTTGAGTTATCCCACAACAATATCTATAAGGAAACTATACATATGACACCTTATGAGGATTTTTATGGCAGGCCATGCAGATCACCTCTGTGCTGGTTAGAGGCAGGGGAGAAAACACTACTTGGAACTCATCTCATTTAGGAGACTTTAGAGCAGGTCCATTTGATCAGAAAGAGGATGGATGCTATAAAGTATTGATATAAATCCTACAATGATTGTCGTCGATGAACTATAGAGTTAGAGCTCAGGGATCAGATCTTTTTATGCATCTTTATGAGTCTAGGGAACAGAAGGATTCAGATACAAGGTAAGATTTCACCATGATATGTTGGTCCATTCGAGATTCTAAAGAGAGTCAGGATGGTAGCCTATTGGTTATAGTTACCTCAGAGGTACCAATCCATGCAATAAATCTTACATGTATCTCAATTGCACCATTATCACTCAAACTTGTCTCATAATATTTATCCAAATGAGGTTGAGTTATAGGTAGACATATTCTTCAAGGATAATCCTATATATATTATTGATCAAAGCACAAAGGCTCTCTGAGTCCAGTCAGTTTCTCTAGTATGGGTTCTATGGAAGAACGACCGTGTACAGGATGAGACTTGGTAGAAAGGGGGTCAATGTATGTCCTCAATGGTTGGATTTATTCTCAGAAGATGATTGACCACCCTTGGAAGGTAAATTTAGGGAAGAAATGCTTTAAGGGGGGGGGGATTGTAAGATCCCAGATTTTTCCTTGAGGTACAAATATTTTTAATTTTAGTTTAAATATTTGATTTTGGACTAATGTGAGTGATTAATGAGGTCACAAGAGTTTTAGGGGTGTCTAGGGATTTTTTAGAGCCCAGATCCCAAGTTTTTGGAAAATGAAGTTGGGCCTCATGGTTAGTAGAAGTTATTCAACCCAGGTCACATGGTTTGAGTAACCGCGCAGGGTGGTCCAGGGCTCTGTCTAGGGCCACATGATTTAAGGAAACTATGAAACTAGGGATACATGCCTGTGCAAGTCACCAGTAGTTTTTAGAAGAGGTGGAATGCATAGTCAGTACACAGTTTGTCTAACCATGTTCCATGGTTGTGCAAGGGGGGTTTATAGATAGGGAGGTGAAAAAAGTTGGCACACGGTTTGACCAACATTGTGACCTAGTTTTAAAGGGGTAAAATTAACAATCTTCCATTAATTCCTTAAATCCATCAACCCCTTCTTCCTTTATTTATTTTAGTAGAAAGAGGGGATTATTTTCTCCCGTTGAATCTCAATGCATATGATTTGATGCAGTTTCATCATCTAGACTCTGATTTGTGAGTCTTTTATCTCGTTGGATATGCATCAGTAAGTTTTATGTTCCTCCTAAGCCTTTCTTTATTTCTATTCGTATTGAAGGAGTTATTTTGGTGTATGCTAATATGACCTATTTCGAAGGTTTTTATCCATTCTTACTTTTCTTCCAATCCGAGTTGAGTTAGGAACCAATACTTGATGAGTGTTCTACCATGAAAATACAGTAGGTGGTCTATACCTTTTCCCACAAAGTCTAGTTGTTTTATAGCTAGTTGCCATTATTACACATGCTAGAACTTCTAGAGTTGCTCTTAAAATTAATTGAATGAATTTATTAAATTATTGTAACCTTTATAGGTTTCCCACTTAGCAACATGATATGGTTGGTGGTTTTCAACCTCAACTCGAACCACACATGAGGTGTGTTTATGTATCTACCCCATGTTTTACCACCCTGTTAGGTGTGTGAGAGATCACCATTTTAGTTAGAGCCTAAATTAATTAAATGATATTTTGTTTATCGATTATTGCTCCTTTTACACATGTTTAAATGATATTAAATTGATTAAATTATTAAATGGAAATTTGGAATGAGTTGGATGAACTGATGGATTATGTATGATTATGATTTGGTTTATGAATTGAGATAATTCATAAAGGGAATAGTTAAATAATAACCCTTGTTTCCTTTATGAGATCATAATGAAGATGGATGAATTGGTATAACATCCTAGATTATATATAATTCCATGGACATTTTTAATCCATGGATTTAGAACTGCATTGAATTCCATGAGAATTTCTACTCTGGATTTAGGATTATATAGGATTCCATGAACATTTCTACTCCATGGATCTAGATTACATGGGATGTCTCAGACATTACCACTCCTTGGATCTAGATGTTGGGTATGACACTTTGTTTTACATAATAGGCTGATAAGGATGCCTTGGTCATTATGACTTGGATCCGGTCCTTTGGGTCAGATACTGGATTACTCGATATAAGCCACAATGGATGTTTATCATGATTTACAAATAGCCCTGGTAGGGGTATTTTATTATAGTTGTTAGACTGGACAGTATTATACCTAATTTATCATGATTTATAGTTATTCTTTGTTTTCAGTTTTTGGTTTACAGTGAACCTTATTGGCTAGATAATTTTACTTCTGCTTATCTATTCTTATCACTGTTATATATATTGCAAATTGCCTCAGCTTTTATACACAAATTGTATTTTTCATAGACATCATTGGTGGTGGCCTACCGAGTGTTATCTCACACCCTATTCATTGGGTACCTGAACATACTTCATGGATACATGTAGGGATCGAGGTAAGTGCCCACTTTTTAATTCTTGATTGGTTATGCTTAGGAGCAGGAGAGCACAATACCGAGCTAGGATCATGATGCTATTTAGAGATAGTTCTTTTTTGGGTTTTTTTTGTATTTTGATACATGAATTTTATCGATTATCTATTTCCATGTATTTCCTATAATTTTATTTAGGGACATGAAAAACATCATTTTGTATATGATATTTCCTTTGAGATTATTTTATTATTACTATTGTCTTATGGATGTTATCTACTATTGTTCAGTTTTTAATAGGCTTCCACTATTGACTAATGTGATTACACTACTATTCAACTCTTTGATTATGAGGGTATAGTCTCCCCACTATACCATCACAGAACCTCGCTGCTAGTCGATAGCCTCTGGCATATAGGGAGATGCACTTGAGGCTATATGACCCACTGGCTTGGGGAACCATTTAGTGTCACCCGAGTTGGGATGTTATATCTCTTAGACCAACCTACCCACTATCAAAGGTTTGATATATAATACATATACAATCAAAATAATCACTCTATCATTAAAAACCATAAAATAAACTAGTAACCATAAGTCCAATAAAGTAATGTTTAACTAATAACTTATGTGGGATAATGATGTATAACTTATTTTTTTCACTTTAAACCACATTTTTTTTATAACTATGGTCTCAATTACACAAAGTTATACACATGACACATGAATACTATATAATGAATATATTCCCGAACCCATTCCCTATTTCTACCAAGGGATAAGAGTAAATAATAAATAGTTAATTAGAAACCATATTCCTTGAAATCACAATATCATAACATTCAAAAACCAAGAATAATAATCCCACACCATCGTAACTTGGACTTCCCCATAATAGTTCTAGCTAGGCATACAAATAGGCCCCATACCAATTTATGACTAGTCCTGTCTTCATATACCATGTTCCAAATATTAAAACAAAACAAAATAGGGCACTAATACCACTTTATACCAACCCATTCCTGTTAGACCGAACAATAAAAATTCTGAGAGCCACATGTCCTAATGTTATCCTCCATATACATTGGAGGTTATTAGTTAGTAGTGAGGGTCTATAAATACTATAGGGATACTATAACCTATATTAGATAACCATAAATAATAATGTAATGAATAAAAAATCATTATCCACCAATTTAACAGAAAAATATGCAAATTAATATGACAAGATAACCATATCAACACATCACATGATATAACAAAAATGAACCCAATTTAATTGTCATAAAATTCATATAATTAAAACATTAGATGCAATAATTTTTGATGGATTGATATAATACAAAATATTATTTAAAATAAACTAATTAATAAAGATATAAATAAAATATTGGTGAAAGGATCCGCTTGATCCCATATCCAAATCCCAATAATCTATCCCAACTCAAACATCATTCCCTACGTCCTTTGCTTTACTTGTATCCATTATCATTAGGCTTGTACACCTAACAAGTTGCATGTGTAGGGTGTGAGAAATATACTCAATAGTTCACCACCAACATTGTTTCTAAATAAATTCATCATACTAAGGTACATTAAAAATATTATACAATACAAAAAAATATAAATATAACCCTTATCACATCACTAAGTGATAATAAGCCACCTAAATAAGAGATAACACCTTCTTTTTACAATCATATAATATTATGGAAACTCTAATTTCCTAATAAAAAATGAAAGTTGAATGAGTTATCACCTCTTATAATAACCATTACTGAACAAAACATCACCACTAATAACATGAATAACACACTTTAATGGGTTATCACCACTAATAAAATTATAGGGGAATGGTTCTTCATCACTAAAAATATGAGTATAGGTGAACATACCATCAAAACTCCATATAACATACATAGGTGAATAATACATCACCATAATAATAATAGAGGTGAATGGGTCATCACCATAATTAACAATAAGGGTGAATGAGTTATCAATACTAATCACATGAGTATGGGTAAATGGGTCATCAATAATCATAAACCAAAGAAATTGAATTATTTATCACCAACATAAATAATACTGGTGAATGGGTTATGTCCAACTATAATAACATACATAGGAGAATGTGTTATCACTGTAACTATAACTGAAAATATAGGTGAATGAGTTATCACTATAACATCTTTATAACTTGGGTGATAATTAAATCACTGTTAACATAAAAATAAACTTTGGATAATGGATAATCACATTAAGAATAACAATATAAATTGTTTAATGTATAATAACTATAACTATAAACATAACAATAAAATGCGATGAACTTGTAATCATTGTAACATAAAAAAAATATGGATGAATGGGTTTTCACCAAAAACATCAGTTAAACTAACCCATCTTACTTTATAGGCTACCCCATCCATCATGTTGTACAACTAGTTATATTTAGGATAATCCCAACCTCACATGGAATGGATTAACATCCCATATAATCACCCATATCTAAGGGTTCATACCACATTGGGAACTAACTATCCCAATGTCCAAAAACATGGTTAAATCACCATTATCCTAACTTATATGCAATATTCACATTGATAAGGGACACTATAGGAAGCATCAAAAGTATTACTAACTCAATTCATAAGAAAGTGAAATTTTAATAGTTTCTATTCTCTATGTATCTCACCAATTTTCCATGTAGACATGGCCATTAGTGATACATGTTGAGAGCATAAGGTTTTTGGGACATATCATGAGCTAGATAGTCTATAATCACAACTCATCATCCCAAGAAACAAAATTCACTTATATTAAATTCCATTGATACATACCATCCAATACCCTCAAATCATACACTTTATGAAACTTATATAAAATGAGGAAAATATTTATAGACCACATACCTCATAGTCATATAATCCTTCCAATATATTTTTTTTGGATAAATCAAGAATAATCTGGGGAAATACCTAAAGAAGATAAAATCCCCCAATTTATAAATTTATAAAAAATCCCCAAGATGTAATTAGAAGAGATAAGTATTGGAGGTCATATGAGGTTAACCTTAACTTTTTTTGACAAATGTAACTAATGAAATTCAATTACACTAAGAATTGTTGAAGTGGGAGGTAAAATCATCCAAGAAGGGAAGAAGGCTATCCTACTGTATATGGAAAAAATGGGGAAATTTGTTGATTAAAAAAAGTATAATGGTAAAAAGATAAAAATTACCCTATTAAACTATGTTGGAATCCTCATGTTTTAATCATTTTTTAATGATCACAAATCCTATACATTCTGTAAAGCTTGTTGATCCTATTTAATATGTCTCTAATCATGCGTACAGATGGTTGGTTTCTTTATGCTTTAAATAAACCTATCCAAGATCTTAAGTGCTATGTTTTATTATTGTAAACTATATTTAACTTTGTTCTATAATGATTTATTTTGTGAATGATTAAGTCTAATTCACTATGTGAATATTACCGCTCAAGTATATATACAAATATTTGGCTAAGTTAGAGAAACTGTGACCAAACACCGTGACCCAGACACCGTGACCAGACACCGTGACCAGACACCGTGACCCATATACCATGACCCAGACACTATGACTAGACACTGTGACCAGACACCATGACCCAGACACCGTGACCAGACACCGTGACTCAAACACCGTCACCAGACACTATGACCAGACACCGTGACCAGACACCGTGATCCTAACACTGCATCTGTGCTACCAGTTCCTGATCTCTATACAACCATGACATCATAACTATATCACCACTAAAATGAAAAGAAGGATACATAATTTATTGGTGACACCGTTTCCAAGTGACACTATTTACAGACAGACCGTGACACCATTCTTTAATCTATTTTGTCGTTTTCAATTTAATTTCTAATGGTCATATTTGAGTATTTTAAATACACTGACATAATTAATATTTCTTTGTAGACATGCCACCTGGAAATACGAGGTACGAGGTTCATAATACATGCATCCTGTCAGCTCCAACACATACAATCCATGAATAAAAAGAAAAGTGTGGCCCAGAAACAAAAAAGTGTGATATAGTGAAGAAGCGCGAACCAACACATGCAACAAGATACATATGAAGAACACACAAAGAATTCACGAATCCAAAAGCTGGGATACCATAGATCAAAGTCAACAACATCTTTTCAATACCAAATCCATGAAGAACATGAGACAGATCTAACTAGAAACTAGAGCATCAGACTTGCAATACTCTATTTCTCACAAGAGGACTCGATTCTGGCATCTGCTTCATCTGAGAAGTTCATAGCTACATAGAATAACACTCATAGAACTTATAACCTTATCTAATCATATTTTATCTAGTGTTTACTATTTTTAGATTTTGATCAGTGTGTGTGTCTGTATTAAAACACACATTGTCTCTTATACTAAACTGAAGGATACCATATATCCTTCCTCTCATATATTTTTACACTTGTTTACTCCCATGGATAATTGTGGAAGAGGTCCCTGTGTGACCTGTTAGTTTATACCCATAAAAAACTGTGGAAGTGTTCTTGTGACCTGGATAGTTCTGTGCACTATTGTTTACCCCGATCTAGGGTGTGGATCATGTTTATTAATATAAACTTCTTGGTGTCAGGTGATCACCAAGTGGAGTAGATTAGGCCTCGACTTGAGACTAAACCAATTGTTTTATATCCATTGTGTTGTTTAATTTATTTTTCTCTGTTTTACTATATAATTTAGAAATCACTAGATTCACTTTGATAGTTAATCTTGGACAAAAGTTATAATTGTTTTGCCTTATTAGAATAGCTTCAAAAGTAATATCAATAATTGATATTGAGATTATTGATAATCAATCAATATTCTAAGAAGTTATTTTAACAGTCAAACTTTCATAACTATATTACTTTGATTAACTGGGCTGTATTTATTTTTTGGGGAACCTTTTAAGAAAAATTTTTAAACAGAAATTTTTATAGATACTCAATTCACCCCCCTCTTGAGTACTCTACTACAACCAACATTTGGTATCAGAGGAAGATTGTTATTCCTGTCAAGCCTCTGATTTTGTAACTATTAAACTATGATTTTAGTTGCACTTTAAATCTATAAATTTATGTTAATTATAAATTTCTAACTCTTTAAAAGTATTTATTTATTATGGATAATATACTGGAAGGTGTTATAACAAACAAACCACCATTATTTAATGAAACAAATTATGCCCAATGGAAAATTAAAATGAAAATGCATTTAGAAAGTATGAGTTTTGAAATTTGGTCTTCTATTATAGATGATTATAAGATTCCTGCTACTGATAGAATCACTTGGGATGATCCAACCAAGACTGCCTAAAATAAAAATTGCAAATAAATGAATGCTTTATATTTCTCCTTAGGAGATGAGGAATTTAACAGAATTTTTGCATGTAAAACTTCCCATGAAATTTGGGATACTTTGTCTGTTTCACATGAAGGAATTTATAGAGTGAAAGATATGAGAATTAATAATTATAATATTAAATATGATAACTTTAAAATGAAACCTGATGATACTATTTATGACATGTATCTCAGGTTCAACGAAATTGTCAACATAATGATTTCTCTTGGAAGAGAAGTCACTTCCAAAGAACAAATCATGAGGATTCTCAGATGCTTTCCTGGTAGATGGAGAGGAACCTCTGTCTCTATTAGAGAATCATGAGACATTAGAAATTTACATGTAAAAGAACTCATTGGGAAACTAATGATGTATGAAGAGGAGCTAAAAGTTAACAAGGAAGAGGCGGATGAACCCAAAGAAAATCTATTGCATTTAAGACCACCACCTCTAAACACAAAGAAAAAGGGAAATTGGAAGTCTTTGTAGAAATTTCTAGTAGTGAACAATAATCACCTGATAGTGATGAGGATATGGATCAATTATCCAGAAGTTTTAAGATATTTTACAAGAAGAAGAAATTTTTTAGAAATCCTAACTTCAAAGGAAGATATGATCAAAAAGGAAGATGGAAGAAAGATTGGAAAATAAGTGACAAGTCTAATGAGATAGTATGATTTGAATGTAAGTGAAAGGGACATGTAAAGGCTAACTATCCCAAGATTAAGTACAAAAATAAATATGAGGACAAATATAGAAATTATAAAAAGGAAATGAAAGCAACATGTAGTACACAGTTCAAGTGACTCAGAATATTCACGTGATGAACAGGCTAATAAAGACAATATGTGTTTTATGACAAACACATCTGCGGTAACACTGGAATCTCCTGTACAAAATTCCTATTATTTTGGAGATGAAAGCGATTATGAGAATATGTATAATGAAGAAATGTTTGCGTACTATAATATTCTTGAAGAGACATGTAATGAACTAAAAGATAAATAAAACTCTTTAAAGAAACAATATGATCTTACCTCAACTATTAAATATGAACTTACTATAGAAAGGGAGAAAAGTGTTCAATTACTCAAATAAAACAATACAATAAATCTATCTAACGAGAAATTGAAAAAGGACCTTGAAATTTTTACTAATGGTAAAGATACATTGGTACAAATACTAGGTAAACAGATTGCTCCTAAATATACTACTGGTATTGGCTATCAATCTGGTAATTTTTTTTTGGAAGAACTAATTTTGTTTCTAAATCTAGGACACACAACTTTACTCCTAGTTCTAGAAAACATTCAGTTAGTTCAAATTATGATGCACTATCTACTGTATCAAGATTTTATAGACCAAATAGAGTTTATTTTTCAAGAACTTTACATAATGCTTATAGGAAACCTATGAGGCATATATGGGTTCCTAAAGCACTAGTCACTAATATTACTGGACCCAAGCAAATATGGGTACCAAAGTCTGTTTTTATTTAACTATTTTATAGGAAAGTTGCTTAAAGAGATCCTGTAAAAGCTTAAGGTGCATGGATAGTGGGTGTTAAAGACACATGATAGGGGAATATTCATGCTTCAAGAACTTAATAAAAATTGATGGCGGATATGTCACCTTTGGTGACAATTCCAAAGGAAAAAGCATTGTCCTTGGCCAAATCGGTAACTCCAACTCAATTTTAATTTACAAATTACTTTTTGTTGAAGGATTGAAATATAATTTGCTTATTATTTCACAACTATGTGATGATGGATTTCATGTTAAATTTGAAAATGATGGTTGTAATTTTTTTAATTCTAAAAATGAATTAGTGTTTTTTTCACTAATAAATGAAAATGAATACTCAATTAACTTAGAGTCTTATTTTCTCAAAATGCTTCATGTATAAGTGTATTTCACAAAGAGTATTGGCTTTGGAATAAGAGACTAGGACACTGTAATATTCACTCCCTTAGAAAGCTGACTAGAAAAATCTTAATCAAAGATCTACCCATACTTGAGTTTCTAAATGATAAAGTGTGTAATCCACGTCAAAAGGGAAAGCAAAACAAAATTTCCTTCAAACCAAAGAAAGTAGTGTCAACTTATCAACCTCTCAAACTAGTTCACATGGATTTTTTTGGACCATCTAGAGTTTATAGTTTAAATGGGAAGCACTATGTTTATATTCTTGTAGATGAATTTTCTAGATATACTTGAACTTTCTTTTTGGATCACAAAAGTGAGGCCTGGTATCACTTCACCAAATATACTAAAACTGTATAAAATCTTAGTGGAATTAGAATTAAATCCTTAAGAAGTGATCATGGTCGTGATTTTAAAAATAAAGAGTTTGAATCATTTTGTTAAAAAAATGGCTATATTCATAATTTCTCTTCCCCTCGAACACCTCAACATAATGGAGTTATAGAAAGAAGAAATAGAACCTTTCAAGAGATTTATAGAACCATGATTAGTGAATATGACTTACCAATTTATTTTTGGGATGAAGCTGTAAATAAAATATGATATATTATTAATATAGTGTTGATTAGACCCATTCTTAAAAGAACTCCATATGAGTTATGGAACAATAGAAAACCCAAAGTAAGTCACTTCAAAGTTTTTGGTTGCAAAGTATATATCCTTAATACTAAGGACAATATTGAAAAATTTGCATCCAAGAGTGATAAAGGAATATTTCTAGGATATTCAATCTCTAATAAAGCCTATAGAGTGTTTAATAAAAGAACTAACTGTGTGGAAGAATCTATCCATGTCAAATTTGATGAAACAAATCCACATGAGCCTAAGACCACTCTAGAGAACCTAGAAGATGATTTTTAAAATCTGGAAATCAATTAAAAATCCTATAACCATCCTGTAATGGAATTTTGAAAACTTCCAGTTCTAGAAATTCTTCAGATTTAGGTCATAATGAAACTGAACCTGTTGAAGAACATAAAATCACTAGTCCTTCTTTTTCTAGAGCTGTTAGAACTCTTAAGAACCATACTTTAGATAAAGTTCTAGGAGATTTAGATAAAGGAACCCAAACTAGAGATTATCTTAGAAATCAGGTTGAACATCAAGTATTCTTGTCACAATTTGAACCTAAAAACATTAATGATGCTATCAATGATGAATTTTGGGTGATGGATATGCAAGAAGAACTTAATCAGTTTGAAAGGAACAAATTTTGGAAACTTGTTGAAAGACCCAAAGACACATTTACCATAGGAACTAAGTGGGTGTTTATATATAAAGTAGATGAAGCCGGTAACATAGTTAGAAACAAGGCTAGATTGGTTGCACAATGCTATAGTCAAGAATAAGGAATTGACTATAATGAGACCTTCGCACTAGTATCTAGAATTGAAGCCATCAGAATTTTTCTTACTTATACTGCACATATAAATTTCAAACTATATCAAATGGATGTTAAAAGTGCATTCATAAATGGGTATATAGCTGAGGATGTCTTTGTTGATAAACCCCTAGTTTTACAAATCCTCATTTTCCAAATCATGTTTTTAAATTATCAAAAGCTTTATATGGTTTAAAATAAGCTCCAAGAGCTTGGTATGATAGATTAAGTACTTTTATTATTTCTAAAGGTTTTACAAAAGGAATATCTAATCCTACCCTTTTTATAAAATTAATTTCCAATGATGTTTTAGTAGTTTAAATTTATGTAGATGATATTATCTTTGGATCTTCAAAAAATTCTTTATGTATTGAATTTTCTAAAATGATGCAAAATGAATTTGAAATGAGTTTAATGGGTGAACTAAAATTCTTTATTGGATTTCAAATATTTAAAAATAATGATGGTATTATCTTAAATCAAAGAAAATATACTAGATATCTTTTAGAAAGTTTTGGCTTGGATAACCCTAAAAGTAGTGACACTCCAATGAGTACTACTTGTAAGTTGGATCTTGATGAAGACGGAAAATCTATTGATCAAACCACTTACAGAGGAATGATTAGAAGCCTACTCTACTTAACTTCTAGTTGACCTGAAATTATGTTTAGTGTATGTATGTGTGCTCGTTTTCAAGAAAACCCTATGGAATATCATTTAAATGTTGTTAAGAGAATTTTCAAATACCTAAAGCATACACCCAATCTAGGACTGTTCTATCCCAGAGGAAAATCCTTTGAGTTAGTTTTTATGATGATGATTTCGGTGATTGTAAGTTATATAGAAAAATCACCTTTGTAACATGTAACTTTTTAGGAAAGTCACTAGTATCATGGTGTAGTAAGAAACAAAACTCTGTTGCATTATATACTACCGAAGCTGAATACATAGATACTGGTAGTTATTGTGCACAAATTTTGTGGATGAAACACACATTACTATATTATGGATATCAATTCAGGAATTTACCCATAAATTGTGACAATACAAGTTCCATTAACATCTCAAAAAATCTTATTTTACACTCCAGGACAAAACATGTTCATGTAAGACATCACTTTTTGAGAGACCGTTATCAAAAAGGTGATATCACTTTGGAATTCATTGGAACTGAATATCATCTCGCTGATATATTCACTAAACCATTAAATTTTGAAAGAATAGATTACATCATACATGATTTGGGAATTCTAAATCTTAAGTAATAAGTTTACTATTTCACAACTTACTGTTTCACAGTTTACAGTTTCACAAGTCACTATCTTAAGATTATTGTCTAACTCTTACAGTTCTATAGTTTTCTATATTAAAAGTTATTGTTTAATGTTTATAGTCTTATAATTACTATCTATCAGTTACTTTCAGGCACAATACTATTTCAAACAATATGGTCGCATAGTTTTGAAGTCACACAGTAGAGATCTCACTGCAAAAACCTGTTACGGTCTCACCGTGAAAACCTATTACGGTCTCACCATGAAAGTCTATTTTGATCTCACCATAAAAAAAGTTTATCATTTTATTTACATATTATAACCCATATCATTGTAATTAATTATTTTTATTCTTTTACTTTCCTGCACTTTTGAATTTACGACGCTTGATATCCCTAAATGATAAAAATGAAAGAAGTTTCACTCCTTTCTTCACTCGAGCATTCTTCTCTAAAACCTGAAACCTCTCTCTCTCTCGAACCTTCATTGAATTCCCAGAATGAAACTCCTATCCTCATAAACTACTGAGAAGATAAGATCAAAGAAGAAGATAAAAATATCACTGAAGATAGCACCCAAAGGTCCTTTGAATCCGAACCTAGTGAAAAAAATAATGGTACTTGAAAAGAAAATCTGCCCCAAGTGGATTCTATCAAGTAAGCCTTTAGTATTGAAAGTAATACAAGAGAAAGGATGGATAGATTGGTTCACAAAATAGGAAAGACCAATTTAACCAAAGATAGTTGCTTAGTTTTATCAGTTTGTTCAATTCTCTTTTGATACAGAAGGTGGTTTTGTTGTGAGAAGTTGCATCAATGGACAAAGATGCACTTTTTCTTTGAGGTTATGGCATGTTTTCATAAGGATAGCTCATGAGGGAATTTTTTAGGACTACCAAAGTGGTCCTCCTCATCCAAGTGATATATTTGTTTTAGAAGAAGCCTTGGGAAGCTTGACTGGCAATGAAACAAAGATAAGAGTTACTGCTGCTGAGTTAGATGGTGAAACCCGACTACTGTTTAAGTTTGTTTAGAATCTGATTAGTCTAAGAAAAAGAGATTTTTCCACACTCAAGTATCAAGATTTATTTTTGATACATCTTAAAAAGAATGGACACAATATTAACCTATGCAAGTATGTTATACTTCATATGTGTGAGTTGATAAAGACAACCTCAAAGTCAACCTCCCTGTTCTACTCAAGGTTAATCTCTGCTATGATTTATGCTAAATGGTTGGTTGGAACAGATGAAAAAGTCATTAAGAACTATGATTTTTTATAGGTTACAGTCAAAAGAATGAAAATCAGTTGGAATCCATGGAGAAAAACACGGGTAGAGGATAATGATAGGGTTTATGAAAAGTTTAACCCAGTTGAGAATTCTTCAAGACCTAAGGAAATTTATGATCCTAGTCTGGAACTAGATGAGATTGCTGACTATCCTGTTGAAGAAGAAGAAGAAGAGGTCATTGCACCTATAGGGGAAACTGTCTTGGATAAAGAAGGCAATAAACCTGTTCCTCAAGTATTAATTGAGAAGGAAGTATCTATTCTTGAAGAAATTGTTGTTTTGGAAGAAGAATAATATGATTCTAAAGAAGAATATGTTGTTAATGTATGGGAAAAGGCTACTCTGGAAGAGCATCTAGAAGAATATCTTTCTCCTGATAAAGAATCTAATTTTGAGGAACACTTAGAGGAACAAGTTGTTCTTGAGATTATCCCATCTGTTGAGGAAATAAAGGAGAAATACTTTCATTTGGCTAGAAAATAAATGGGTGAGGCTATTAGGGATGAAATCTTGTAAACAAATCAAAGATCTAAATCTCTTAGTTCTGTAAGAGATTCACTTGTTGAGGGGGAGAAACACCCCAATATTGAAAGTGTTGATATTCCTAATCTAGTTGATCTAATCTCTGTGGATACAAGGTATACATTCCTTAGCTATTTTTATGTGAATGATTCCCAGGAAGCCTCAGTTAAAGGTATATATTTTTCTACTGTGTTTCAATTGAAACTGATATCTTCTCTTGAAATTATCTCTACAAAGGAACCTGAGCCTGTCTCAGCTTCTATCCCTGAACATTCACAAGAACCTTCTACCTTAGTGAGTAAGAATGATTTGAAAGATTTTGGAGCTACCTTATTGGTGGGAGTTGAAAATCTCATGAACATTCAACCTACTCCAATAACCAACTTGAGTGAAAGAGATGCTGCCCTGTTGATAAAAAAGATCACATGGAAGATTCAGCCAAAAATGCTTCATAAAATTCAAGAGGTCAGAATTGAGAACAAACAACTAAGTGATTGTAACACCCTAAGAAATTTAAATAGTATTTTATTTTAATCAAGTATTTATTTGATAATTTTTTTCAAGAAAGGTTTAAAAAAATATGTTTTTTATAAAACTAAAATAACATTTTCAAGAAATATTATTTACATTAATTAATTTTATTTTTTTAATAAAAATAAGGTAAAATATATTCTTTATTTAATATTATGCTTTAATATTTAATGTTCTGAATATATTATTATAATTTTTTAATGCGGTATTAATTCATTTCAAAGAGTATTTCAACATAAATAAAATCTTGAAGTTATAATTTGTTAATGATCTTAATAACAATAATAATAGTAAAAATAATTAATGATAAGACATTTTTTTTAAAATGAAAAAAATTATTATTTTTAAATTAAAATATTTTATAAATATATATAATTATCATTTTTTAATATTATATATATATGATTAATTTTTATTTAATTTAGTTATTATAAAAAAAATAATTTGTATATAAAAGTTAAAAAAACATTCAACCATTTATGAAAATAAAAGCACTTCATATTTAAAAAAATATATTGATACGTTTTGGGCAATAAAACATGAGGTGTTTTAAAATTAAAACGTTAAAATATGAATTTATTACAATAAATAATAAAAAAATCACGAGTTGTAAAAGTAAGAGAGATAAAATATTAGAAAAAAAGGAAAAAAGTGAGTCACAAAAAAATATCAAAACGTAATGATTTAAGAAAACACAAATATAAAAAGTCAAAAAGAGGGAAAAGAACATCAAACCATAATAAACGAGTGAATAAAAAAAATAAAAGAATAATATCTTGAAAACGTGAGAGATATGTTAGGAAATGATAAAGTATATAAAATTAGATAATGAATATAATAAATATAATAAGGGTAATGACTCACCATTTTGGATTGTTTTACAATATAAAAACAATGTTAAGACAAATGGATAATTAAAATAAAGGAGATAAAATCGCATTTTTGGTTTGTTTTGCTTAGTTTTTTTAAATAAAATATTGGGCTTGTGTTGTGTCGATAATATTACCCTTACAATTCAGCATCCAGGCTTCCTCCACAAGCCTCAATTTAATATATATATATATAAGTATAACCCTCCTTTGCATACCTTGAAACACCCGACACCAACATTCTTATTACCTTCCTTCCATCAACACTGCTCTTCTTTTCTCAAAATCAAGGTAAGGGTTTCTATTATTTTTGTTGGAATTTTTTTAAATACATGTATATACAAAGTTATATATATATATATATTGGTGTAAAACCATATCTTTTTAATACAGTTATATAAATGACAAGTCTTCATGTTTTAAATGATCCTTCCCCTAAAATATTATGGTTTCAAGGGTTTTATGTTTCCAACTACATACATACATGTGTGTGTGTATGTATATATATATATATATGTACACATATACATGCATACAAACATGAACACATTAAGTGGAGTTGTTCGTTCTCGTTTACTTAGAAGTTATAAATGGCATTTATCAACTGATAAACTTGTGTTTAAATATTTATGGATGAATAATTTCCTTTATTCACCATGTTTTCAATATTACATGTGATAATTGTTATTATTTTATATGTAGTTATGGGTTAAGTAATAATTTCAATTGTGAACTCGCATCTGCATCTCTTATCTTGTCATGGATGAATAGGTATGGCCATCATCTATCTCATGTGAGGAATTTCAAGCATTATGAATTTTTGCATGAACTTAAACCCATGTTTCATGAAATTATGGGTTTCAAATAAAAGTGTTTTTTCCAAGTATGGGATTCTCTCTAAAATGATTTTAAAACCTTTTGAGGAAATGGTAATGACATAAGGAATATTGTTTTCTTTTGAAGAAAATAATATTATGTAGGTATTTTGGAAATGATTTTGGGTATGAAATAAGAAAGGCAGGTCCATGAGAAAATGTTTTCAAAATTTTCACTGGTGGGTTTCATGATGTTTTGAGGTGTGAACCCGTAAGTCCTAGTGAAGACTAGTGGCCGTATGTATAGATTTTAATAATGGTCTGCCAAGTATTATTAACAACCCACAGATATATAATAATTTCAAAGGTGAATTCCCAACTGCTTTTAAACATAATTATTTTGTGAAATACGATTTTCCTATATATATTCAAGTATTTGTGAAAATCTGTTTTAAATATTTATATTTATTTCAATGGATGCTTTTAAGAAATTTATCGGTTGTTTTGAAACCCCTTACTGGGAATTTTATGCTCACCCTAAGAATTATAAACACTTTTTCAGGTTTAACATACTTGCTGCATTGAAACTCTGTTGTGGAAGCCACATGCTGAAGAATCAATGTTTTCAATTTGTGTATTTTTGTTGTAATGTAATTTATGTATCTAATTTTCCAAAACCTAGACCAGAAAAGGTACTTTGTTATATTTAACGCTGTGTATTTATTCATGTTTCTTTTTTTTTTAAAAAAAATTACACAACTTTTGTAAAGGGTGGAACCCGAGTTTCGGGTTCAGGTCTTTATAATTGGTATCAGAGGAACGGTCTAGATAATTTTGGAAAATTAGATCCAAATTAATAATTTAAGTATGCCTTCATTGTAAAATTTGTTTTCCTGTGTGTAAGGAAGAATTGGGAGGGCACAATTCATTTATGGGGGGGGGGGAGATTGTAACACCCCAATAAATTTAAATAGTATTTTATTTTAATCAAGTATTTATTTGATAATTTTTTTCAAGAAAGGTTTAAAAAAAATATATTTTTTTTATAAAACTAAAATAATATATTCAAGAAATATTATTTATATTAAGTAATTTTTTTAATAAAAATAAGGTAAAATATATTCTTTATTTAATGGTATGCGTTAATATTTAATGTTTCGAATATATTATTATAATTTTTTTAATGTGGTATTAATTCATTTAAAAGGGTATTTTGACATAAATAAAATATTGAAGTTATAATTTGTTAATGATGTTAATAATAATAATAATAGTAAAAATAATTAATGGTAAGACATTTTTTTAAATGAAAACTATTATTATTTTTAAATTAAAGTATTTTATAAATATATATAATTATCATTTTTTAATATTATATATATATATATGATTAATTTCGATCTAATTTATTTATTATAAACAAATGAATTTGTATATAAAAGTTAAAAAAAATTTCAACCATTTATGAAAATAAAAGAATTACATATTTAAAAAAATATATTGTTACGTTTTAGGAAATAAAACATGAGGTTTTTTAAAATTAAAATGTTAAAATATGAATTTATTACAATAAATAATAAAAACAATCATGAGTTGTAAAGTAAGAGAGATAAAATATTAGAAAAAAAGGAAAACCGTGAGTCACAAAAAAATATCAAAATGTAATGATTAAAGAAAACACAAATACAAAAAAGTAAAAAAGAGGGATAAGAACATCAAACCATAATAAATGAGTGAATAAAATAAAATAAAATAAAATAAGAATAGCTTGAAAATGTGAGAGATATGTTCGGAAATGATAAAGTATATAAAACAAGATAATGAATATAATAAATATAATAAGGGTAACGACTCACCATTTTGGATTGTTTTACAATATAAAAACAATGTTAAGACAAATGGATAATTAATAATAAGAGATAAACTCGCATTTTTGGTTTGTTTTGCTTAGTTTTTTTAAATAAAATATTGGGCGTGTGTTGTGTCGATAATATTACCCTTACAATTCAGAATCAAGGCTTCCTCCACAAGCCTCAATTTAATATATATATATAAGTATAACCCTCCTTTGCATACCTTGAAACACCTGACACCAACATTCTTATTACCTTCCTTCCATCAACACTACTCTTCCTTTCTCAAAATCAAGGTAAGGGTTTCTATTATTTTTGTTGGATTTTTTTAAATACATGTATATACAAAGTTATATATATATATATATTTGTGTAAAACCATACCTTTTTAATCCAATTATATAAATAATAAGTCTTCTTGTTTTAAACGATCTTTCCCCTAAAATCTTATGGTTGCAAAGGTTTTATGTTTTCAAACTACATATATACATGTGTGTGTAGACACACACACACACACACATGCATACAAACATGAAAAAATTAAGTGGAGTTATTCTTTCTCCTTTACTTAGAAGTTATAAATGGTATTTATCAACTACCAAACTTGTGTTTAAAGATTTATGTATGAATAATTTCCTTTATTCACCATATTTACATAATTGCATGTGATAATTGTTATTATTTTATATGTAGTTATGGGTCAAGTAATTATTTCAATTGTGAAATCACATCTCCATATCTTATCATGTCATGCATGAATTGGTATGTCCATCATCTAGCTCATGTGAGGAATTTCAAGCATTATGCAATTTTGCATGCATTTAAACCCATGTTTCATGAAATTACGGGTTTCAAATGAAAGTGTTTTTTCCAAGTATGGAATTCTCCCTAAGATGATTTTAAAAACTTTTGAAAAAATGGTGATGACATGAGGAAGATTGTTTTCTTTCGAAGAAAATAATATTATGTAGGTATTTTGGAAATGATTTTGGGTATGAAATAAGAAAGGCAGGTTCATGAGAAAATATTTTCAAAATTGGAACTGGTGGGTTTCGTGATGTTATGGGGTGTGAACCCATAAGTTTTAGTGAAGAATAGTGGCCATATGTATGGATTTTAGTAATGGTCTGCCATGTATTATTAACGACCCCCAGATATATAATCATTTAGAAGGAGAATTCCCAACAGCTTTCAAACATAATTATTTTTTGAAATACAGTTTTCCTATATATATTCAAGTATTTTTGAAAATCTATTTTAATTATTTATATTTATTTCAAGGGATGATTTTAATAAATTTATGGGTTGTTTTGAAACCCCTTAATGGGCATTTTATGCTCACCCTACGAATTATAAACACTTTTTAGGTTTACCATACTTGCTGCGTTGAAACTCTATTGTGGTAGCTACATGCTGAAGAATCAATGATTTCAATTTGTGTATTTTTGTTGTAATGTAATTTATGTATTTAATTTTCTAGAACCTAGACCGAAAAAGGTCCTTTGTTGTATTTAACGCTGTGTATTTATTCATTTTTTTTAAAAAATTACACACCTTTGTTAAAGGGTGGAACCAGAGTTTCGGGTTCGGGTCTTTATAATTGGTATCAGAGGAACGGTCTAGATAATTTTGGAAAATTAGATCGAAATTAATAATTTAAGTATGCCTTCATTGTAATTTTTTCCCGTGTGTAAGGTATAATTGCGAGGGCACAATTCAATTAAGGGGGGAGATTATAACACCCCAAGAAATTTAAATAGTATTTTATTTTAATCAAGTATTTATTTGATAATTTTTTTCAAGAAAAGTTTAAAAATATATATATATATATATATTTTATAAAACTAAAATAATATATTCTTGAAATATTATTTACATTAAGTAATTTTATTTTTTTAATAAAAATAAGGTAAAATATATTATTTATTTAATGGTATGCTTTAATATCTAATTTTTCGAATATATTATTATAATTTTTTTAATGCGGTATTAATTCATTTAAAAGGGTATTTCGACATAAATAAAATCTAGAAGTTTTAATTTGTTAATGATGTATAATAATAATAATAGTTAAAATAATTAATGGTAAGACATTTTTTTTAATGAAAACTATTATTATTTTTAAATTAAAATATTTTATAAATATATATAATTATCATTTTTTAATATTATATATATGATTAATTGTGATTTAATTTAGTTATTATAAAAAAAAACAAATTTGTATATAAAAGTTAAAAAAACGTTTAACCATTTATGAAAATAAAATCGCTACATATTTAAAAAAATATATTGATACGTTTTGGGCAATAAAACATGAGGTGTTTTAAAATTAAAATGTTAAAATATGAATTTATTACAATAAATAATAAAAACAATCATGAGTTATAAAAGTAAGAGAGATAAAATATTAGAAAAAAAGGAAAAATTTGAGTCACAAAAAAATATCAAAATGTAATGATTAAATAAAACACAAATACAAAAAAGTAAAAAAGAGGGATAAGAACATCAAACCATAATAAATGAGTGAATAAAAAAAAGAATAATATCTTGAAAATGTGAGAGATATGTTAGGAAATGATACAGTATATAAAATGAGATAATGAATATAATAAATATAATAAGGGTAATGACTCACCATTTTGGATTGTTTTAAAATATAAAAACAATGTTAAGACAAATGGATAATTAAAAAAAGGAGATAAAATCCCATTTTTGGTTTGTTTTGCTTAGTTTTTTTAAATAAAATATTGGGTGTGTGTTGTGTCGATAACATTACCCTTACAATTCAGCATCTAGGATTCCTCCAAAAGCCTAAATTTAATATATATACATATATAAGTATAATCCTCCGTTTCATACCTTTAAACACCCTACACCAACATTCTTATTACCTTCCTTCCATCAACACTGCTCTTCCTTTCTCAAAATCAAGGTAAGGGTTTCTATTTTTTTGTTGGATTTTTTTAAATATATGTATATACAAAGTTATATATATATATTTGTGTAAAACCATATCTTTTTAATACAATTATATAAATGATAAGTATTCTTGTTTTAAATAATCTTTCCCCTAAAATCTTATGGTTGAAAGGGTTTTATGTTTTCAAACTACATACATACATGTGTGTGTGTAGACACACACACACACATACATGCATAAAAACATGAACACATTAAGTGGAGTTGTTCTTTCTCGTTTACTTAGAAGTTATAAATGGTATTTATCAACTACCAAACTTGTGTTTAATGATTTATGTATGAATAATTTTGTTTATTCACCTTGTTTACATAATTTCATGTGATAATTGTTATTATTTTATATGTAGTTATGGGTTAAGAAATTATTTCAATTATGAACTCGCATCTTCATCTATTATCATGTCATTCATGAATAGGTATGACCATCTTCTAGCTCATGTGAGGCATTTCAAGCATTATGCAATTTTCCAAGCACTTAAACCCATGTTTCATGAAATTGCGGGTTTCAAATAAAAGTGTGTTTTTTTCCAAGTATGGGATTCTCCCTAAAATGATTTTAAAACATTTTGAGGAAATAGTGATGACATGAGGAATATTTTTTTCTTTCGAAGAAAATAATATTATGTAGGTATTTTGGAAATGATTTTGTGTATGAAATAAGAAAGATAGGTCCATGGGAAAATGTTTTCAAAATTGGCAATGGTGGGTTTTGTGAAGTTATGGGGCGTGAACCCATAAGTCTTAGTGAAGGCTAGTGGCCATATGTATGGATTTTAATAATGGTCTGCCAAGTATTATTAACGACCCACAGATATATAATAATTTCAAAGGAGAATTCCCAACAGATTTCAAACATAATTATTTTGTGAAATACAGTTTTCTTATATATATTCAAGTATTTGTGAAAATTTGGTTTAAATATTTATATTTATTTCAAGGGATGATTTTAAGAAATTTATCGGTTGTTTTGAAACCCCTTACTGGTCATTTTATGCTCACCTTATGAATTATAAACACTTTTCAGGTTTAGCATATTTTCTGCGTTGAAACTCTATTGTGGAAGCTACACATTGAAGAATCAATGTTTTCAATTTGTGTATTTTTTTTTGTAATGTAATTTATGTATCTAATTTTCGAGAACCTAGACCAGAAAAGGCCCTCTATTGTATTTAATGATGTGTATTTATTCATGTTTCTTTTTTTTAAAAAAAATTACACAACTTTTGTAAAGGGCGGAACCCGATTTTCAGGTTCGGGTCTTTATAATTGGTATCAAAGGAACTGTCTAGATAATTTTGGAAAATTATATCTAAACTAATAATTTAAGTATGCCTTTATTGTAAAATTTATTTTCCCGTGTGTAAGGTAGAATTTAGAGGGTGCAATTCAGTTAAGGGGGGAGGTTTTAACACTCCAAGAAATTTAAATAGTATATTATTTTAATCAAGTATTTATTTGATAATTTTTTTCAAGAAAGGTTTAAAACAATATATTTTTTATAAAACTAAAATAATATTTTCAAGAAATATTATTTACATTAAGTAATTTTATTTTTTTAATAAAAATAAGGTAAAATATATTCTTTATTCAATGGTATGCTTTAATAATTAATGTTTCGAATATATTATTATAATTTTTTTTAATGCGGTATTAATTCATTTAAAAGGGTATTTAGACATAAATAAAATCTTGAAGTTATAATTTGTTAATGATGTTAATAATAATAATAATAGTAAAAATAATTAATTGTATGACAGTTTTTTAAATGAAAAATATTATTATTTTTAAATTAAAATATTTTATAAATAAATATATATATATATATCATTTTTTTAATATTATATATATATATATATGATTAATTGTGATTTAATTTAGTTATTATAAAAAAACGAATTTTTATATAAAATTTAAAAAAACGTTCAACCATTTATGAAAATAAAAGCGCTACATATTTAAAAAAATATATTAATACATTTTGGGAAATAAAACATGAGGTGTTTTAAAATTAAAACGTTAAAATATGAATTTATTATAATAAATAATAAAAACAATCATGATTTGTAAAAGTAAGAGAGATAAAATATTAGAAAAAAAAGGAAAAACATGAGTCACAAAAAATATCAAAACATAGTGATTAAAGAAAACACAAATACAAAAAAGTCATAAAGAGGGATAAGAACATCAAACCATAATAAAGTAGTGAATAAAAAAAAGAAGAATAGCTTGAAAACATGAGAGATATTTTAGAAAATGATAAAATATATAAAATGAGATAATGAATATAATAAATATAATAAGGGTAACGACTCACCATTTTGGATTGTTTTATAATATAAAAACAATCTTAAGACAAATGGATAATTAAAAAAAAAGGAGATAAACTCGCATTTTTGGTTTGTTTTGCTTAGTTTTTTTAAATAAAATATTGGGCGTGTGTTGTGTTGATAATATCAGCCTTACAATTCAACATCCAGGCTTCCTCCACAAGCCTCAATTTAATATATATATATAAGTATAACCCTCCTTTGCATACCTTGAAACACCCAACACCAAAATTCTTATTACCTTCCTTCCATCAACAATGCTATTCCTTTCTCAAAATCAAGGTAAGGGTTTCTATTATTTTTGTTGATTTTTTTAAATATATGTATATACAATGTTATATATATATATATATTTGTGTAAAACTATATCTTTTTAATCCAATTATATAAATGATAAGTCTTCTTGTTTTAAACGATCTTTCCCCTAAAATCTTATGGTTGTAAGGGTTTTATGTTTTCAAACTACATACAAACATGTGTGTGTACACACACACACACACACACACATATATGTACACATATACATGCATACAAACATGAACACCTTAAGTGGAGTTGTTATTTATTATTTACTTAGAAGTTATAAATGGTATTTATCAACTACCAAACTTGTGTTTAATGATTTATATATGAATAATTTTCTTTATTCACCATGTTTACATAATTTCATGTGATAATTTTTATTATTTTATATATAGTTACGGGTCAAGTAATTATTTCAATTGTGAACTCGCATCTGCATCTCTTATCATGTCATGAATGAATAGGTATGGCTATCATCTAGCTCATGTGAGGCATTTCAAGCATTATGCAATTTTTCATGCACTTAAACCTATGTTTCATGAAATTAAATGTTTCAAATAAAAGTGTGTTTTTTTTCTAAGTATGGGATTCTCTTTAAAATGATTTTAAAACATTTTTAGGAAATGGTGATTACATGAGGAATATTGTTTTATTTCGAAGAAAGTAATATGATGTAGGTATTTTGGAAATGATTTTGGGTATCAAATAAGAAAGGCAGGTCCATAGGAAAATGTTTTCAAAATTGGCACTGGTGGGTTTAGTGATGTTATGGGATGTGAACCCATAATTATTAGTGAATAATATTGGTTTTATGTATGGATTTTAATAATGGTCTTCCAAGTATTATTAATGACCCACAAATATATAATAATTTCAAAGGATAATTCCCAATAGCTTTCAAACATAATTATTTTGTGAAATAAAATTTTCCTATATATATTCAAGTATTTGTAAAAATCTATTTTAAATATTTATATTTATTTCAAGGGATGATTTTAAGAAATTTATCGGTTATTTTGAAATCCCTTACTTGGAATTTTATGCTCACCCTACGAATTATAAACACTTTTCAGGTTTAGCATACTTGCTGCGTTGAAACTATGTTGTGGAAGCTACACGCTAAAGAATCGATGTTTTCAATTTGTGTATTTTTGTTGTAATGTAATTTATGTATCTAATTTTCCATAACCTAGACTAGAAAAGGTCCTCTGTTTTATTTAACGCTGTGTATTTTTTCATGTTTCTTTAAAAAAAAAAATTACACAGCTTTTGTAAAGGGCGGAACCCGAGTTTTGGGTTCGGGTCTTTATGGTGATGAAGTGAAGTATCTCAAACATATGGTTGAAAATATGTAGAGAGTGTTGAAATAAAGACCAGAGCCTGTTTCTCATCCTATTAGTGGTCAGATTCCATAGGAATTTTCCTCCCTATTTCAACCTAACCTAAATTCCTTAGCTGACAAGGTGGATGAAAGAAAGAAGAAAATAGTTCAAGAAATGAATGAACTTGTTATTGGTCTCAAAAAATTAACTAATGAGTATAAGGGCTGTCTCTAGAAAGTTCTAAATCATCTGAAGTACCTTAATTTATATATTACAACTTCTAGTACCCCTAGAAAATCATCTCAACCGTTCTTGGATAGTGATCTGCTCAGAACTATTTTTAAGGAAGAACTTCAATCAGTGCTCAGTGGCTTTGACAAAGAGTCTCTATCTGTGGTTGTCAAGAATAGTGACAGATTTCTTGATCTGGTAATAATTAATTCCAATATTTCTAATGATTCTCAGTAAGAAATTAATAATAAGGTGTATTTCTACTTCAATAAGATTTTCTCTAATAATGATATGACAAACCATTTCAAGTACCTTGTAGAGAATATGAAAATCCCTCCTGTCACTCAAGCTTTCAAAATTCAAGTTCAAAAGTTGAAGGATTTCATTCCTTTGCTTGACAAGTTCATGGAGAACAAAGATGACTTTGAGAAAGAGATTTAGTATGGTGGTGAGATTATTGCTGACTTCATCAAGATATTGAGGCCTTATCTTCATGTGCAGAGCACTGCTATTGTGGCTCCTGCAGCTGCACCCTTGCGACTTGGTTTGCCTCCTTCCTCATTCACTACCTTTTCCTCTACTTCTATGTCTATATCTCAGGCTCTGATTCAAATTAGACCTATTTTCCTCAACCAAAAATTACCTCAGTCTTCTACCAAACCTACCTTGGCCCCTTCTATTTTTTAAGGACTCCCTCTTCCTTCTCTGATAGGTGGTTCACTTCATTATTCAACTTATACCTCTTCTCCTATGGCTTCTCTTAATGATGCTACTAAGGGAAAAGAGAAGACAACCAGTGCTAAAGAAAAGTGAACACTATCTTTTGATAGGGATATTTTTTTATTTTTGTTGCCTACTATTTATAATAACACTTATTTCTCCATCTAATGCACTGTGAACTCATCTTGTCTATTCTCTTTTTTACTTTTGTACTCCTTTTGATAATCCCAAAAGGGGGAGATACATGCACTCATGCACTCTAAATACACACTAAGGGAGAGAAATATCTACTAATAACATATATCTCACTCACATGATTTCTTATCATTAAAAAGGGGGAGATTGTTGGACTCCTCATGTTTTAATCATGTTTTAATGATCACAAATCCTATACATTCTGTAAAGCTTGTTATTCCCGTTTAATCTGTCTCAAATCACGTATACAGATGGTTGGTTTATTTATGCTTTAAATAAACCTATCCAAGATATTAAGTGCTATGTTTGATTATTTTAAACTATATTTAACTTTGGTCTATAATGATTTCTTTTATTAATGATTAAGTCTAATTCACTCTATGAATGTTACTTCTCAAGTCTATATACAAATATTTAGCTAAGTCAGAGAAACCGTGACCAGACATCATGACCCAGACACTGTGACCAAACACTATGAACCAGAAACCGTTAATAGACACCGTGACCCAGACACCATGAACAAAAACCCTGACCTAGACACCAAGACTAGACACCGTGACCCAGACACTGTGACCAGACCCCGTGACCAGAAACTACGACCAGACACCGTGATCCTAACACCACATTTGTGCTACCGGTTCCTGATCTCTATAAAACCATGCCATCATAACTGTCTCCCCACTCAAAGGAAAATAAGGAGACACCATTTCGTGGTGACACCATTTCCATGTGACACCATTTCCAGATAGACTGTGACACCATTCTTTAATCTATTTTGTCATTTTCAATTTAATTTATAATAGTCATATTTGAGTCTTTTAAATGCACTGACATAATTAATATTTATTTGTATACATGTCACCCGACAATATGAGGTATGAGGTGTATAATACATGAATCATATCGGCTCCAACACATGAACTCCAAGAATAAAAAGAAAATCATATCCCAGAAACAAAAGGGGGTGATATAGTGAAGAAGCGCAAACCGACACATGCAACAATATACATCTGAAGAACACACAAAGAATTCACGAATCCAAAATCTAAGATACCATAGATCAGAGTCAATAAAATCTTTGCAATACCAACTCTACAAAGAACACGGGCCAAATCTATTTGGAAACCAAAGCATCAGACTTGCGATACTCTGTTTCTCACAAGAGGAATCGATTCTTACATCTGCTTCATCCAAGAAGTCCAGAGCTGCATAGAATAACACTCAAATCACTTTTAACCTTATCTCATCATCTTTTCTCTATTGTGTACTCTTTTTAGCTTTCTAGAAGTGTGTGTGTCTGTATTAAAACACACATTGTCTCCTATACTAAACTGAAGGATACAAGATATCCTTCCTCTCATATCTTTTTACACTTGTTTACTCCCACATATAATTGTGGAAGAGGTCCCTGTGTGACCTGTTAGTTTATACCAATGTAAAATTGTGGAAGAGGTTGTGTGACCTGGACAGTCCTGTTCACTATTATTTACCCCAATCCAGGGTGTGGATCAAGTTTCTTAATATAAACTACTTGGTGGCAGGTGATCACCAAGTGGAGTGGATTAGGTATCGACTTAAGATTTAACCACTTGTTTTATATCCGCTGTGTTTTTTAATTTAGTTTTCTTTGTTTTACTATATAATTCAAAAATCACTAGATTTACTTTGATAGTTAATCTTATACAGAAGTTATAATTGTTTACCCTTATTAGAATATCTTCAAAAGTAATATCAATAACTGATATTGAGATTATTGAGAATTAATCAATCTTCTAAGAAGTTATTTGATAATTCAAACTTTAATAACTGTATTACTTTGATTAACTGGGATGTATTTATTTTTTGGAGAACCTTTTAAGAAAAATTTTTAAACAATTTTTTTTATAGATACTCAATTCACCCCTCTCTTGTGTACTCTACTCCAAACAACAAATTGGGGGTCAGGATTCCCACCATAAGTCTGGTAGACCCCACCAAACTTCTGGTTAGCCATGGAGGTCCTAATGCTAGCCTCCAAACCCCCATCGGTGGGGGTAGACCCCACTTCCTAGGATATTAAAATTCTAGTGACCCTGAATAGAGATTTTGGTGGAAATATGCTTCTTCATCATATTTCTACCACATTTCCCCTTTTCTCATTTTATTTTCTCAAATCATAATATATAAAAATACATAAGAAATGACCAAATTTAACTTTGATTGACACCTCAATGTATTTGGGTCATTATATGTGATAAAAGGAGAACAAATCTTAGAGGATTTTCTGTGAAGTGAAATGGGTGAAAAGAGATATATTTCTATTGAAACTTAGTAAAAGAATAAATAATTATCAATTGGAATCATGGTAACTTTAAAATAAAATATTCTTATTTAGAAATTCACAATTTACAAACCATATGTTTTGACCACTAAACCATTATATTTAATTAAAATTTTTCATAGACTTTTATACTATATTAAAATAATATTATTGATAAATAATAAATAATAAATAATATTTTTTTTAAAAAATATTTAATTATATAATATTGGTTTTATGATATTAAAATTTACATTATAGTTTTATGGTTGAGTAAAATATTTGAGAATTAGTGATTTAAAAAAAATACATTCATTAATTCATAAAAGATGATAAAAAAATTTATTACAATATTTTTAGATTATAAAATGCTCATATAGTATACCGTATTTTAATATTTGACTAGAAATTTTACTATCTTAAAAAATTCCCAACATTTTAGTATTACCTAATTTTAATGTATTGAATCAAAATATGATATAAAATTTATAAAAATACATATATGAATATAATAAATTCAATTATTAAATAAATACTTAATAAAATAGTGTTTGATAAATGAATGTTATACGCAATGACTACATTACTATTCTAATGGCCACATTAATTCTTTAACGACCACCTTATCAATTTTCAATAGATATGTAATAGACACATGCCCATATAAACTCATATATAATCCATACATTCAAAACATACTTCTCATTTATTTTTAGTCTATAAAATATCTATTCCATGGTTTATAATATTTTCCCTACATACCATTCCTATTGTTGGTATGGTAATCTTTGGAGAACCTATATGTATTTACTATAAATTCTTAACCCTAGCAATTTTAAAAAATATTTACCATTGAATTATAACTTTTAATATCATAATTAGCTAATTTTTAAGTTTATTTAATTACTTATTTATTAATTTATTTAGTTTATATTATTGGTAAAATAAATTTATTTAATCACGCACTTATATCAAGGGGAAAAATAGATATATAAATTATTAGTTATTACATTATTTCTCCATTAAAGAAATATACCCCCCTAAAATTTTAAATTTACTCAATTAATAATTTTTTGGGTACTTATTATTTATATATTCCTATGGATCCCAAGTTTATTCTTCAATCTTGGGATTCCTAAAGAGTACCTTCACCAATCAGGATATCTGGTTCTATAACACTTGGTCTCTTTGATTAATAATTTCAACTGAACATTCCCCATAAGATAAATCATGCCCATGTTGAACTATATCTATCATGTGATTATGAAATGGGATTAGAATATACTTCCATGATATAAAAATATGGAAAATACAATTAATAAAGAAAAAAGTATTACAGAAGAGGCAAATGATTTGATAAAACTCTAGTTCACTCACATATCTAAAAGGGACCAATATCTCTTGGATGTAACTTTATTTTCTTCCAAATATCATTAAAACCATTTAATGAGATATATTTAAAAATTACCAATCATAAACTTAAAACTTGAAATTTCTTATCCCATTGAATATATATATCTTATGTATAATTTGAGCTATATTGAAATGCAATTGAATTTCATTCACCTTTTCTATTGTTACTAAAGTCAAATCCTAACCTTGTAACTTTATTTAACCTCACTAATTTCATAGAAAATATATTTTTACATTTATTTTAATACAAATACTATCTAAATACGTGAATAATATTGAATATTATAGGATAATTCTATTTGAGTAAGACAATGATCTTAATTTCTGTGGAAATTATTGAGAAATCCCTTATCACATCCTTCAATTTCAAGATAGTCCTTTTTAATCATCCCTCAATATATGGGAAGTTAAGTGATATAATACTATATTAATTATCACTGAATACTCTTAATTTTTTTTTATGTAAGCCTCACATAACAACAATATATAATAAATAAAGGTTCACCATGAAACTACACTACTATAGTTACACAAAGATGAAAAATTTGATCAATATAGAAATCCTCAAAGTTAACTATTAAGAGAAATAACTTTATTAGATAGTTTATAATACCAATATAGAATTATTTCCATTTTATGTCATTAGATGGCCCATTAAAAAATCCATTGTAGTATTATTACTCTTCCAAACTATCATAAGGAATTGTTTCAAAATTCTTTGATGAAATTCCCTTTCATAACAACCAAACTTTCAAAATTTGTGCTAGTCTAAACCAAAATATAGTGATCATTACTATTCCATAGTTTAGTTCATGACAGTGAATACATAATTCAATAATTTTTATTTCTTATAATGTAATTTATCATATTTAGTTTGATTATAATGTAATAATTATTTTAGGAGTTTTAATGTCTAAATCAATTATTTGAAAGTGAATAAATTGATTATAATGATTAGATATGAGTTATAAATAATTATAACTTATGAAATATTTAAATTAATATCCAAAAATTAGAGAAACATTTGGAGTCCAATAATTCTCATTGAATAGTTATATAATAGGCTCTTTGTTTGTGAATTCAATAGTTTGCGACAATATTATTTGAACACTAAGACTCCTTATAACCAAATATTTCTCATAAAAACTTTGAATTTCCCTATAAGTAATGGTTCTAGTAGACCATGAGGAATAGCGGATGTTTTCCAAGCATTGGGAGACCCATAAAACCAGTGAATACCCTATGAGGAAGGAGTCTGTTGGTTGATTCTCAATGATATTTATAAATCTTATGTCTTAGATTTTGGATATATTTGTTTTAATAATTAAAAATTTATAAATTATATAATTATTACTTTCAATAAAAATTTTGTGGTTGGATATTGGGTAAAAATGGGTTTTATTGATCATTTTCACTTTATTCTCCCCTATAAAACCCTTCAGTGGTAACTATTAGGATCACTTTAGGATATTCCCAAATTGAGGGGGGGTGGGGGGGAGTGAATTAGTGTGGTGTGAATTTTAATCCAATTTCACTTTTATTCCTTAATTAACTCTTCACTTATTCATTGAACAAATCTATATCTCTTTATTTATCCTTTTATCAATATATAGATATAAAAAAAGAATGAAACATGGGAGATCATTAGGGTTTGTTAAGGAGGTTTACCTCCTTTTGGATGACTATATTCTCGATACATCATGGTTATTATCCCACATGCATGAATTCCATATTTTTTATCAAAAGAATCACAAGAAAGGGTATGACCTTGAACATGTAATCCTGGCACTGATCAAGTACAATTCAAGAGAGGGATATTGTCTCTTTGTAAAAGAGAATGGGCTTGTACTTCCTTTGAAGTAATATTACATATGATGGATTGATTCCCTCCTAGACTATATGTATTCTCTTCTTCCTCTCTTGCAGTAGTCAAATGAGATGCCTCATTATTCTTCATCCTTATATAGAAGGATTCTATAGGCCGTATCTCTCAAAAATTTGTCTTGGAATGTGATTAGTAACAACACATATAGACTCTCCCTTATTCTGGATTCTATATTGAATAAAGGTTGTAGGCTGGCTCTCTCAATATTCTTATTCTTCTTATTCTTCTCCATATTCTTCTTTAGTGTGTAATAATTACTAAAAAACTGAGACACCTTATTATTCCATTGAATTAGATAATTTTCAGCACATATAGATTTAGATATTCTCTCTTTTTTCTTATTTCAATTTGCAGTATATTCCTAGGTATGCACAATCAAGAACTGTATCCTCTTTATTTTTACTTGTAGAATATGTTTAGTGTTTTTTTAGTAAATAGTACCTTACTTATTATTTAACCTATACATATACTTATATATATAAATAATATTTTCATTAAAATCAGATATTTCTCATTTTTTAATTCCCTCAAATCCTGATATTTAATTAGCATGATATTTGAGTCAGTAAACTATTCAAATTATTACTAAATGTCGGGATGAAGACTCGACTTGTTTCCTTATTGAAATATTACAATATCACAACCTTATTTCCCTTTTAAATCCATGCCTTTTAGTTCACATTATATTTCTACATAATGACAATGATGTGGATCCTATAACATGTGGAGTGGAACTCTCCTTTGGTGCGATCGAATGTGTTATGGCATGGTGACATCATTTGTGGCATGGAGATATCATCTCATCACTCCTAACTTCTATATTGGATGAATCATCCCTCCTAATCTCAGCCCAAGTCATGATGATGAATTTGATCAAGATGTATGATCTATGAAGAACATCACACTAAAATCTTCTGATTTTTTATCTATTCAGATATCAAAATCTAGAAACTCATAGAAATTCACCCAGTACATATGTAAAATTCCCTCACATGAATTTATATATGCATATGTTACTAAAATTCCTTACACAACTCTTAATGTATTAGAATTTAGATATATGATGCTCCTGTAAAATTCTTCTACACATAAAATTGGCTACGTGATTCTCTATTCACATTCTTGGTATATTTTTCCATATAGAAGCATTCCCTTATGTTGTTCACTTCAGCTATATCTAACATTCAGCTATGTGGATTTCAAATACATAATATAATTAGTTACATGGATCTACATACATAGTAAAAACACTCATTTGAATCAAGAATATTCAATATTTCACTCAAACTCTCTTAGATCAACTTTTACTAACATCCAATCCATATCAACCACTTAAAAACTTCCCAAAAATGTTGTAGAAAATGTTACTTCAACCATCAACACATGCCTTTTATATGAATATCAGTTCAAAAATTTTCAAACATAAAGGATACTACCCATATTCTATCTAGCCAAATCTTCAAGGATAGTAGTAGCTCCTTCCTTTTCCATTGGTATAATGTATGAACTTCCAACACTTCTTATTTTCCGCAAGGAAACAACCAAATAATACTTCTAAGTTTCACTTCATTGGAACTTCATGAATATTATAAAAAATGTTTGGTTCTATACTTTCCTTCCAATATATCCTTATTCATCTCATATTTACATATTTCATGTAAACTCATTCATTAATAACAAATACAACTCAAATATAATGTGGGTTCATCAATAAAAAATCCAATTTCATATTATTTAGGTCAATTTTCTCAATAGATAAAGAAAATATAACATATAATTTCCATAACAACGATATGTTTTATTTAATATGATCATGGTTCATGAATTTTTATATAACCATAACATAATATTATGTAAAAAAAGAATGGTTTTATAAATATTATAAGAAAACATATTGGTTTGATAATATTGGAATGGATAAGTTTAATAAAAAATAGAGAATTTTAAATAAAATAATTCCAAATTATGGTTTACCAATAAAAATAATAAGGGTTATTATTGAAATATGATTTCATTAAGAGGACCATGGAATTTCCAAGTGAAACCATGTTGTGGTTTTAAAAGTGTGACTTTTAATGGAACTATTAAAAATAGAACATCCTAAAGAAAATGAACATGGATTCCCTTGAATGAAGGTTTTAAGTAAAAGATATCACTCCACTATGTCTTATTAAATGACCAGGGTTTGGTAAATTTTAATGGAATAAATTATATTTGTTTAAATTATAAAAAACATTCACTATTGGGGGACTAGAGTGATGACACCATATCTGATGGGTTTTTAAACCATAGAATAAATGTTTTATAGGATGTGATATATTCCTAAAGTGAATTTATATGCTTGAATAAATTTTAAAGTGTTTATAAATTATAATATAAGGAAATATATTATAGCGTTTATTTTTATTTATGAAATGTTCATAAATGATAACATGAAATGTTTATATTAAAGTACTTACTTTTGAAATTCATTTAAATCATGATAAAAGAAGATTTTTTTGATCTGATCAAAGGATTAAATAATTTCATAAACGTGATATTTAAATTATGTAATTTTTTTACATGATATAAGAAATGTTTATATGATTATGATTTTTTTTAAAAATATCAAATGTTTTGAAAATAAATAAGTTCATATTAAATACCTTGTAAAATATGAATACGAAAGTGTTCTTATAAAAATATATATGAATTATTTATGTTTATTTATTTATCGGATGTCCATAAATCATGTTTAGTTATAAATGGTTCATAATTTTTTATTTATGAAATTTTCATATAAAAATACATATGAAATGTTTATATTTATTTTCTTATCGAATGTATATAAAGTATGTTTAGTTATAAATTGTTATAATTTTTTATTCATGAAATGTTTATAAATTTTTATCTCATGTCTAAATTTATGAGTTGTTCACTTATTTTTTTATTCACTATTATATTACTCGTGAAGATACAAGTTATATTATAAATGGATATATAAATTATTTTAAAGAGCTAAATTGCTTCTTATAAATTTCATACAATTCATATAAGGAATTTTATACTAGGAACTTCGTAATATTAAGTTATATTTAACTATGACTATGATTTTTTATGGTTTATGAACTTGATTATAAAGGCTAGTTATGATTTATACATATTTAAAGTTATGATTTTATTGTAATTTAGGTCTCCCTTGAGTAGTTATCTATATATAGTGGGAATTTGGATCAAACTTCTCACTAGACTAGGGGATTTGGCTCGATATAGAAATATTGAGGTCAGAAACCACTCTCACCGTGATTTCCCTTATAGGGAATTTGGTTTTTAATGATTCTAATACATTACATGAAATAGATTCTTGTACCTTATATATAGGATTTATTTAGATATGTGTTAATATTAATGAATTTTATTTTGGGGTAGGTGATACAAATAATGAGTTATATAAATAGTTATACAATTGTTTAAGAAATAGGATACAATAACTAAATAATTATATGAATAGATGCATAAAGGGAATACTTGAGATAATATTATGAGTATTAAAAATATATTGAAAATACTAAGTGTTATATTACTTATAAATTGAACACTTTTTAATAACTATATCATCCAAATGAGTAGGTTTTTCCAAAGAAGGTTCCCCATAATAATAATAATAATAATAATAATAATAATAATAATGATAATAATAATAATAATAATAGTAATAGGCTTCCATAAAGTAGTTTCCTGAGGCCCAAAAAATATTATAAATTATAAAAAGATGGATTTTACAAATATCATAGAACAATAGATCCACAATTATTTTTGATATAGAATAATATCAATTACAACTCCCTAGCCCAACTCCCAGGTTGGATAAAAAATAAAAAAATTTATTACCCTCTATCTATATATGGGAGATAACAAAGTTAATATTCTTATAGTAATCTATATAGTCCTACCAAGTTGTTGTAAGCCTCTAAGATGGAGAGGAAATTCCAAAATTTACAGAAGGAATAGTGAAGGAGGAGTCCAAGTCAATCCATATAATATTACAATTCTTATGCATCATAATATTAATTACTAATACCATTACCTCAATCTCATATTTGTGGGTGATGTTTATCCTATAGTTTATGAAGAAGAATTAAAGATCTATGTCTTTGGAATCCCTGAAAATTCCATCGTAGCCTGAAGTCCCTTGATTTCCTTTAGAATGACAATTGATGTTAATCTTGATCCATCCTATGAGAGGGGGTTTCCAAACAACTAGAATAAATCCATTATATTTCCTATATTTTCCATGGATTCCCAGCATATCAAGTACTAAAAGATCAAAAATTGAATTGCCAGCAAGTTTGGAATTTATGGATCCTGCCATCTTGGTTACAAATATAATATTCCTCAATATAATGTTTAGATCAATTTTTTTTCACCCTCATACCTATTTGAGTTCTTATCCAACCAAATTTTATGTAAAAATTCAGTAAACATTGTCTAAAATAAATTCATGATCTGATTAGATCCCTCTTTACTACTATAATGATAAAGAAAAGAATTAAAAGCAACTTCAATAATATGATCCACTTCAAAGAGGTTAGATATAATATACCATAAGGATTTGAAAAAATAATAGTAAAAGAATATATGATTAATATAGTTAAGTTCATGGTTACAAATTTTTCACATAGAATAAATATTCAATCCAGTTCTCATATGGTAGTGTAACACCTTGAGTTTTTAATATATGAATTCCTTTGAATGGGCCAAATGTGTCTGATAGTTTGTTCCACACACAACACTAAACTTAAAAAAACCATGATATATTCATTTAAAAATATATATATTAAGTATGATAATTAAAACCTAGACATTTAATTAGTATGAATTAATAGTTGTAACCTCTTTATGAAATATTTATAGAAATAAAATAATGGCTACTTTTAATATGAACAAAATTTGGTAAGTATATCTAAAAAAACTAAGAAAATCATTTTATGATTAAAAATATACTTTTATAAAATGGTTAATTCATTTAAAGAAACTAAGAATATTATGATTATATAACAATATAATATATTGATAATATAAATAAAAAATTACCAATAAATTAATTAGTAATTGATAAGAAATTAGAATAAAGAATAATTAACATTTTAAAAAGCTATTTTTCAATATGAAAATTTCTCCACAATATTTTAAGATTTTATTTAAATATTTAACTATCAAATTTTAGATATTTAATTTGTTAAAATGAACATCAATTTTGGATTAATAATAAAAATATTTTCTTATGATGATTTTTTTTGTGATTTTTCTAAAAAATGGGTTTTATGCATGAAAATGTTAATATTAATTTTCCCTAAACATATTAATTTTATTTGATGAAATGAAATTTATATTTAAAATTCGTATGTAAAAATTATTTAACTATTAAATTATTATTTTTATTAATTTAAAATAAATTATGTAGGATAACAATTAATTATCACGGTAAAAGTAAAATGGTTGTTTTTCAAATAATCACTTTTATATGAGTTATATAATTTCTATATAAATAAATTAGATTAATATAAATTAAAATATGAATATCATAAAATTTTTAGACACATAAAAAAATATATAAACACTCATTAAATTAATAATTAATAGGAAATAAGGATAAAAAACACTTAATATATAAGAAGTCATTTTTTTATAAATACAGTTTTCCTATATCTTATATTTTAATTTAAAATTTAATTTTATCATATTTAAGAATTTAATTAGGGTAAATGGATCTCAAATTAATATTTATCACATTTAAATTTTTTAATAAGGGTCATATTATATTTGAATTAGTAAAATAACTATCATGGTTAATTTTTAATCAAGATTAATAAGGGAAAAATGGGTAAATGAGGTATCTCAAATTTTTAATAATTAAATGGTCACGTAACCCTTATAGAAGTTTTTAATTATTAAAGTAATAAAAACATGTATAACATACCATTTATTCACCTAACTCACCCAACTCTCATGCAATCCCATTCTTATCCCTTACCTAACATTCTTTCCCAAATATTTTCCCCTCTTTTTCACCTATAAATGGAGCTCATTTCCTACCTCTTAAAGCCACACATATAGTTATAAATTCTACATTAAAATATTCCCTATTTACTTATTATATATCCCCTATACACTTTTTGTATCCACCTAGCCTCTTTAAAGTGACTCAAGTCCGATATTTCTAAAGGATACTTCAGAGAAGATCCAAATTTTCAATGTAAGTATTACTGACCCTTTTACTTTTCTAATTTACCCTTCCCATACACCAACATAAAAACCCATTATAACCATATTTATATAATGAAATTATTATAAATAATATACTTAATATTATTATATTGATGGTATAACCATTATCTATCCCTCCCATTCAATCGATAAAATGAAAATATTGTTCATGCGTGTGTGCAGACTGCCGCCTTTATGAATGACACATTTCATTTTTCATCACCACATTTCAAGGATGTTTCTAGAAATAAATTTAGTGAGTATATATTTTAATTATGTAATGTTTTTTATTTTTTAAATATAAATTAGGAATTTTATAATTAATATATAAATAAGAAATAATTGTAACATTAATCGTCTTAAACAAGCATACCAAGATGAATTTTTTTTATTCATACTACATAATAGTTTTATAACCATTAATTATTCTTATAATTAATTAAAATTTTCATATATCATATAAATAAACACTAAATAATATCATTAATCTTTTGTTTTAATTATATTAAAACAAAACCATCTCATAATCATCTATTAATCACAGTAGATTCATGTTTGGGCCGGTTTAACCACCTACTTGAACAATACTATAAGTTTATATATTTAATGACTATGAGAAAATATTTAATGGTATAATATGATATAAATATTTTAACAATGTGTTTTTGGTTATGGTAAGGTTATATCAACATTTAACTCATTAATTAAGATATCACCCTTTATTCATTAAGAATCATTGAAATATACTCATCTCCAATTTCAACCTCATAGAGCATAAAAAAACTACCATGGAATGAAATTATAGATTTATAAACTATATTTGAATATATATTAAAGTATATTATATTATATAATAGTGATGTAATTTTGAAAAATAAGAGATACCAATACCTCTTTTATGAAACTAGTTCATAGCGATAAAGATTACTTACACCTGGTGTTGAAAATAGGTAAAGAATAACAAATATATATGTATATAATGATTATAAATGAGGAGTATAATTGATTATAGTTATTAATAAGGTTATTGAGTATTCATTTAATGATCTTAATATAATTATTCATGACATTTTTTTCAAGTTCATAATGAATCAGGACCAATGTAAGAGTTTTCATCTCAAATTCCTCTCTTTGAGACATGATTTTTATTATAAACCTAATTTCATTTATGTAGTACATATACTACCTATTTGGTATATAATATCATGAATTATATTTTGATCATGGTATTTTAAGTTCAATTAAAATCCCACTCTTTTAAGGAGTTTTTATTAAAATTTTACTCAAGCCCCAAGAGTTTTATTAGTCTCAATTATGATTCTTTGAGACATGTTACATGTTATGTGACATGTTTCCTTTGCATGGTGTTCTATTGTTTTACTTTACCATTAATTTTATATAAATTATTTCCTTGTAATTTATGGTATAAAATAATTTGTATCATGTTCTTTTCTTCAAATGCCTTCTGACTCAAGTGTTACCTCAATCGTAAGAGTTTATGGTAACTCAATTTTCTTTCATTGAGATATTATCATTCTCTTGAAATTATTTAATATAAGTTGGGTAAATTATATATTTTGATTGTATATTATGGTATTATATAATTTTTTACATTTTTACCACATAAAACTCTTTTCAAATGATTTAATATTCATAGAGTATATTTTTGATAAGGGATACTGATAGCTCAAGACTCATTTCCTTGAGTTATATTGTTTCATAATGAACTTATTTATTCCATGATTAGGTTATCCCAACCTAATATTTTATTATATGGTATTTAATAATCTTATTTTGTAAAATTAAGTTTTAATACAAATTAATATTTTGTTACTCTTCTTACAATGTGGGTTTTAAATAAAGGTATTTTGAAAATACCAAAAAGGGGTTTTCCTTTAAATTTCACATGTTTTGTCTTCCTATGTTAATTTCTCCAAGAAAAAATTTATGTATTTTCAAGGATCCAATATTGGAGGTTAATTTTAATCATAAATGTTTCAAAAGGATTTCACATCACTTTTTAAAAATCTACATTTGAAAGTGATATGTAAATTTGTTTTTCACATCAACGATAATTTTTTTTTAAAAGATCTTTTAAATTTTCACTTCCATTTCGATTTTAATTTTCAAAATAATTTACCATAATGGGGTTAATGTTTCATGATATATATATGTTATAATTTTTGGTATTGAACTCACTATATCAAATAATTTGATTCTTATGATACCATTGAAGTCATTATTTTTTAGGGTGTTTTTCATTTATGTCAACACCATGTTTCCTTGTTTCATTGGATTTATATTTTTTTAAAAACCATCCACATTACTTCTATGGATGAATTATAAACATGTTATTCCAATATTTATTTAGCAATATACTAATTTCTCTATACGGTATGAACATCATATTTTACATAATTCAAATTGGATGATGTTTACCCAGAAGGTATGTTACTCTATTAACATAGGGAAATGTATTGGAATTCTGTATGTTGTTATTAAAATATGGATGATTGTTGAAAAGTTGAATATGTATTGTTTAACCATAAACCTTCTTCCTCTAGATAAGTTATGATCATGTTATCCCTTTTTTACATGGGGAAAAGTATTGTAATTCCATATGTTTTTATTTCATTATAGATGATTATTATAATGTTGACTATGTATTGTTTGACCATCCACTTTCTTCCTTTGGATGAGTTATGATCATGTTATAAATTTTATTAAAATTTGATAAAGTATTGGTATTCTATATTTTTTATTCTAATATAGATTATTATTGGCATATTGACTATGTATGGTTTGAACATCCACATTATTTTTATGGATGGGTTATGACTATGTTATCCCTTTTGTTGAAATAGGGAAAAGTATTGATATTCTTGATGATTATTTACTGCTAATGTTGATTGATTATTTATTGACATTCCATATATTTCATTATATGGATATCCATATTTCTATTTAGTAAGATATTTTTCAAGTAATGGTAAGAAAATTCTTGTTAACTCTTATAGTGAATGCATTTGATTTAATCAGGTGATGAGTGGGGCCTAAAATTATATAGCCCCTTGATTCATCGATGTGTCTCATGAGAAAAAACATGTTTGAGTATTTGGTGTATGCCTACCCATTTTTTCAAGATGTCCTGACTACAGTATTAATGACAAGTAAATGTATTGGAGCAAGGCCCTAACAACATATTTTTGATGTCTGTAATTATGCATTCCATCAGTCTAAGATCAATATTATTGATATAAATATTTCCATTTATTTATATATATATAGATTACTATCAATTTAAATTTGATTATGGATTAATTATTTTTAAATATTCACACCATAATATTTATTCCATGTTTATTACATGATTACCTCAGTTGTATTTTTTACCTCATTGAGTGCTTGATCTCACCCCTTTTTATGTTTCAATTACCCTAGGTTATAAATAAAATTATCACACATGATATTCCTAACATGATATCTTGTGTGGAGAATTTTTTAGAGATGTTTAATATTCATTATGGATTAAGTATTTTTGTATATAGTGGAAAAAATGTCTACTTTATTCAAAGAACACGAGTCTTGTTAGTTTATGTTTTGTCCTAATTCTACAAAGATCTAAACCTAAAAAGATCTATAGATTATAAGAGATGGAATAATAATATTTTGATTTTGTAATTAAGGATGGTTATATCAAGGATTTTATAGATGACAACAAAGTGAGTTTGTAAATTCTGTGTTTATGGCACCAAATTTGAGAGTACGGGTCCAAGGAATCATAGTTGGTATCAAAGGAAAGGTGTAAACAATTTTAGAGGTTAATATGTTTGTTGAGGATAATTTAAGGGTTGATATGTTATGGTTAATCATAATTTAAAAGGTATAGAAAACCCTTTGTCATAGTATATTATTTAACATTAAGGTAACAATGCACATTTTATTTAGGGATTAGTATGAGATAACTTTAGTGAAAATATTAAGAAAAATTCTAAGTATAGGATGATATATGGATGTTTTGGTAAAGTATTGAGTATGTGTTTTTTCTAGAAATTACATCCCTATATGGATACTGGAAAGTGGATATTGTTCTGGAACATATATACCTAGGAGTAATAACTCTGAAGAGGGTGTGTTGGGTATTAACTCAACCGTGACCTCATGCATAACACAAAGGCCTCACTGTACACCTATATAGACACTCTGGGAGATATTATTTGGTTAATTAACATTACCCTTATGAACCAATATAAGGGATTTGAATATGTTTGGGTTTGACCACCTAAAAGGAAAATTACCATGTATAACCAAGGATTGAACATAGAGAGTCATAGGTTGATCCAAAAGTATCATATGATAAAAAAAAGTGTCATAAAGGAAGACATATTGAGATTGATATTTTCATATTCATATTTTAGATATCATCATAACCAAATATGGGAGCATAAATAAATGGTTTATAATTTTAGAATATTCCTATTATGATGGAAAATGTTAGTTTCCTAGTCTTACTTATGATATTGAGGTTAATATCATAATATAAATCAATTCTTGATAATATTATCTATTTTAATTAGTGAAGTGATATTTATTGATGAAATTTTGGTATATTTTAAATGTTATTGAGGATTATGTGAAACATTTAAGTATTATTATTCAGTATTTATACTTTAAAGTTTTGGAAAAATATATTAAATGGTATAAATAACCTTGAAAAGTGATTTTATGTTAAGGTTATATTTTTGGGGATGACTATTTAAGAACACACTATTTAGGGTTAGATAACTCTTAGGTTAAGTAAACACCCAATGTTGAGGTAATAAAGGGTTGATTGATTTTGAGAAAAAATAGTTTGATAATATTTAAATTGATTAATAATTTAAATAAAAAGTAATCCATGATATTTTTGGTGATGTTTATCTAATTTTTGGGATTATGATATATATTGACTAGTTTGTGACTTTATAAACTGGTGATTAATACATTTTCAGGATAAATATAGAGTTAATTTTTGAAAGAATATATAATCTAATTTTGGTTTAATGGAGATCCAAATGGTTTTGGGAAAAGTATGTTATGGATAAAATATGATTAGGGTATATAAAAACTTGGATATATGAGTATAGTAATGATTAATGTTGTTTGAGGAATGATAATTTACTTGATACAACTTAAGAGAGTCTGGTAGATATCATATTAGAGGTTATACTATAAATGATTAATATGTTAGGAATAATATCACCTACTATATTCAATGAGTAATAATTAAAATTGTGAGGACACAATTTATTTTATGGGTTAGATTGCATTACCTTTAGCTTTTAATATATGAATTCTTTTAAATGGGCCAAATGTATCTGATAGCTTGTTCCACATGAAATAAGTAACTTAAATGAAACCACAATATATTTACTTAAAAATATAAATATTAAGTATGAAAATTAAATCATATTCATTGAATTAGTGAGAATGAATAGGAGTAACCATTTTATAAAACTTTTATAGAAAGAAAATAATGGCTAGTTTTAATACGAATGAAATTCAATTAGTATAGCTAAAACAACTAAGAAAATAATTTTATGATTAAAATATAATTTTATAAAATTGGTGTTATATTTCAAGAAACTAACCATATTATGATTAAATAATAATAAAATATATTGATAATATAAATAATATATTATCAATAAATTAATTAGTAATTGGTAGAAAATTAGAATAAAGAATAATTAACATTTTAAAAATATATTTTCCGTTATGAACATTTCTCCACAATATTTTATCATTTTATTTAAATATTGAGTTATAAAATTTTAGAAATTAAATTTGAAAAAATGAACATCATGTTTATATTAATCATTATAATATTCTCTTAAGAAGAATTTTTTATATTTTTATAAAAAATCATTTTTATGCGCACAATTGTTCAAATTAATTTTACCTACACATATTAATTTTATTTAATAAAATAAAATTTATATTTATAATTCATAGGTCCAAATTATGAAACAATTTCAATAATATTTTAGTCATTTAAAATAAATTACTTATCATAAATATTAATTATCATGGTAAAAATAAAATGGTTGTTTTTAAAGAATTAATTTTATAAGAGTTCAGTAATTTTTATCTAAATAAATTGTTTTAATATAATTCAAATATTACTCTAATATCATTTTATAACTCATAAAAAAATATAAACAATCATTAAATTAAAAATCTATTAGAAATATTGATAAAAACACTAAATATATAAAAAGACATTTTTCTATAAAAAATAGTTTTTTATATATTATAATTTAATTTAAAAGTTAATTTTACCATATTTAAAATTAAATTAGGTTAAATGGATCCAAAATTTATATTCCTCACATTGAATTTTTTTAAGAATTGTCATATTATATCTTTACTAATAAAATAATTACCATGGATAATTTTTAATCAAGATTAATAGGGCAAAATGGGTAAATGTGGTATCTCAAAATTTTAATAATTAAAAAGTCACATACACCTTATATTAAGCCTCTTTTTGGTATTAAATTCATACACAATTGTATAATCTACCATTTCTCCACCTAAATCACCTAACTTTCATAAAATTCCACTCCTATCCCTTATCTAAAATTCTTTTCTAAATATTTGTCCCACCTTTTCACCTATAAAATGAGCTCCTTTCCTCTAACTTCAGGACACACATATATTTCTAAATTTCAATTAAACTCTAAAAATTTACTTCTTATAGAGCCACTATACAATTTTTTCATCCCCTATCCTCAAAAAATTTCCTCAAGTCCTTCATTTCTAAAGTATACTACAAGAGAAGATCCAAATTCTCAATATAAACATTACTTACCCTTTTACTTTTATTCTTTATCCTTCCCATCCGCCCACCTCAAAATAAATTCTAACCATATGTATATGTTGAGATAAATATAAATAATATACTTAAAAATTATTATATTGATGGTATAACCATTAGCTATTCATCACCCACTCAATTTAAAAAATGAAAACGTTGCTTATGCGCGTGTGAAAACTATCACCTCCATGAGTGACATGTTTCATTTTTCATCACCACATTTCAAGGATGATTATATAATTTAGTTTAGTGAATATATGTGTTAATTTTTTCATGATTTATATTATTTAAATATAAATTATTCTTTCTATAATAAATATTATGAATAAGCAATCATTGCATCATTAACCATCTTAAACAAGCTTACTAAGAGGAAAATATTTTTATTCATACCATGTAGTATTTTCATACCCATTTTTTTCTTTTAATTCATTCCAATTTTAATATATCACACTAATTAACTCTAAATAAAATCAATATTATTCTATTATAATGATATAACAATTAACCCACCTCATAATCATCCATTAATCATGGTAGGTTCATGTTTGGGTTAGTTTAACCACCCAATTGAACAATACAATGAATTTATATCATAGATGACTATGAGAACATATTTAATAGAATAATATGATATATATATATATGAAAATAATTTTTTTTGGTTTTATTAAGGTTATATCAACATTTAACTTGTCAATTAATAAATCACCATTCATTCATTAAGAATCACCGAAACATGCTCATCATCAATTTAAACCTCGTGAATCATAACCAAAACTACCATGAAATGGAATTATATATTTAGAAACAATATTTTAAAATTTATTAAATTATTTTATATGATCTAATAGTGATGTAACTTTCAAAAAGAACAGATACCAATACATTTTTTATGAAACTAGTCCAAAGTGATAAAGATTACTTACACCCGGTGTTGAAAATAGGTAAAAACTAACTCATATATTTATAATGATTATAAATGAGGAATATAAATGGTTATATTTATGAATAATATTCTTTATTACATATTTAATGAACTTAATTTAATTATTCATGACATTTTTTGGATGTATGAGATGAATTAGGACCAAGGTAAGGGTTTTCGTCTCAAATTCCTCTCTTTGAGACATGATTGGTATTACTCACCTAATTTAATTTATGTGGTGTATATACTACCTATTTTATATTTAATATCATTAATTATATTTTAATAATGGTATTTTAAGTTCAATTAAAAGTCTACTCTTTCATGGGGTTTTGATTAAAGTGTTACTCAAGCCGTAAGAGGTTTCTTGGTCTCAATACAGATTCTTTAAGACATGTTACATGTTATGCACCATGTTTCCTTTACATGGTGTTCTATTGATTTAATATCTCATTAATTTTATATAAATAATTTCCTTGTAATTCATGGGATAAAATAATCCATATCATGTTCTTTTATTCAAATGTCTTTTGGATCAAGTGTTACCCCAGTCGTAAGAGTTTTTGATAACTCAATTTTCATTCATTGATATATTATCATTATCTTGAAATTATTTCATATTAGTTGGGTAAATTATACCATATGATTGTATTATGTGATATTATATCTTTTTTTATATATTTTTACGATATAAACCCCTTTTTAAATGATTCACGCTTCATGGAGTACATTGCCTGTAATTGTCACTGATAACCCAAGTCTCATTTCCTTGAGTTATATTATTTAATCATGAACTTATTCCTATATTTATTGGTTTATCCAAAACTAATATTTTATTTTATTTTATTTCATATATCTCTTTATTAAAATGATTTTTAATACAAATTAATGTTTTTTTTACTCTTATTACATTGTGAGTTTTAAAAAATGGTATTTTGAAAATATAAAAAGGGGTTTTCTTTTCACTTTCACATGTTTTGTATTATTCTTATAATTTATATAAGATAAAATTTATTTAATTTAAAGGATCAATTATTGGATATTATTTTTAAAATTAAAAGTTTCAAAAGGTTTTCACATCACCATTCCAAAAAACACCTTATAAAGTGACATGAAAATTTATATTTTACGTCAGTGATGAAAATGTTTTATAAAAGATATTTTAAGTTTTTGATTACATTTAAATAATAATTTTTAAAATTATTTAACTTAATTTGGATTATGTATCATGATATATATATATATGTTATGATTTGGGTGATTGAATTTTCAGTATCAAACAATTGATTCTTGTGATACTGTTTGAAGTATTCTTTTGCAAGAGTGTTTTTCATTTATATAATTATCCTTATATGTTTCCTTATTACACTAGGGTTATGTTAATTTGAAAATAATCCACCTTCTTTTTATGTATATATTATTATCATGTTATTCTAATATTTATTTAGCTATATACTCATTACTCTATATAATGTGGACATCACATTTTATATAATTCAGATTGGATGATGTTCACCTAGAAGGTATATTATTATATTTACATGGAGAAATTTATTGTAATTCCATATATTATTATTATAATATGGATGATTATTGGAAATTTGATTATGCATTATTTAAATATCCACCTTCTTCTTTCAGATGGGTTATGATCATGTTATCCTTTTTATTGACACGAGGAAAAGCATTGGAATTACATATGTTTTTATTCCAATATGGATGATTATTGGCATGTTGAATATGTATTGTTTAACTATATACCTTATTCTTATAGATGGGTTATGATCATGTTATAATTTTTATTGACATGGGGGAAATTATTTTCATTTCTAATATTTTTATTCCAATATACTTGATTATTTTCATGTTGACTATGTATTTTTTGACCATCCATTTTCTTTCTCTAGATAGATTATGATCATGTTATACCTTTTATTAACATGGGGAAAATTATTTATATTCTTGATGATTATTATCTACGAATATAGGTTGATTATATATTGACATTCCATCCTTTTTATTATATGGATAACTATTTTTTTATTCAGTAAGTAATTCCCGAGGGAGTGGTAAGAAAAGTATTGTTGACTCTCATGGTGAATGAATTATACTTAATTAGGTTACGGGTGGGGATTGAAATTATATATCCCCTTAATTAATTGATAATTCTCATGATACAAAACATGTTTGGGTATTTGGTGTATGCCTATCCAATTCAGCAAGATGTCTTGACTGCAGTCTTGATGACATGTAAATTTCTTGTCATAAGACCTTAAAAACATGTTTTTAATGTAAAAAATTATGCATTACATCACTAATAAAAATATAGAATTTAACAATGCTATTAAAAGGGTTTTATGATCACTTAAAAAGTGATGATATTACAAACGATGTTAAAATCCGACCTTTAACAATGCTAAAAACAGTGGTGATAAAAGGTGTCTTTATCAGCGCTATTTTTTTTCATGCACCAAAACACCCCCTTTCTCAATGATTTCCACTCCCCCAACCCTTCATCATTTATCTTGAACACCCCCTTACTTAGTGCTTGAGTGCTCCCCCAAATACTACATGCACTTGTATTTGATCCCATGACCTCCCTTATGCGGCTGGATGCACTTTACCACTCTACCATGCTTGTTTTGTTTTATTTTTTTTATAATTTTTTATTTATTTGTATATACCTATAAGTGTGTGATATATATACACTAATATCTATTTAAATATATTATATATTAATATTCATTTATATATATTAAATATAAATATATAAATATATGTTTATTAACACACACACATGTTTATTTATAAACATATTTACTTTTATATGTATATATATATATAAATTAATACATTTTTATAAGTTAAATAAAATGGATAATTATTTATTTTAAATTAAATTAATAGTCAATATTTATTTTCATATGGTTTATATATTTAAAAATATAATTTTATATAAATATGTATTTATAAAATTGATTTATTATAAGTAAATATAATAAAATATGCCTGTATTTAATTATAAATCAAAATAAAATATGAAAAATGATAAAACTTAAAAACCATAATATCAATATGAATGTAAGACCTAGGAATAAATTTAGTCTCCACTAAAAAAATGTAGGAGTTGGTTCCCTAGAACCAAATTCTTTTTTACTTTATGATAACCTATATTCATGGTTTTTTAATATCAATAAACTCCTTATCAAATCATGATTGTTATTCTATATAACATTGCATGTGATAATGTCTCAAGTGTAGCTGATGCACCAAAAGGTTATATCAGTTCCCCGTTATGATGAGAACCCAAAAGTGTTGTGACACTATTATTAGATATATGTTATATAACCTGATGATATCATTTGAGGGACAAAAATGATACATGCCCTCAGGGGTGGAGACTCATAGGACTTTGAGGCACCTTCTCACGGTGTACTCCCTTAGTGATATCCAGTAGGATATTATGAGAACGAGAACCAATAGTAGGAAATCCACATTTATAAGTGTCATTGGATTTTCCTATCTGTGGAGGTGTGTATTGGTCCTTATACTTTACGATTATTATTAATGAATATCATAAGCTGCACACTTAGGTGTATTAACAAAAACCATGATGACAAATGTTTATGGAGAAGTAGGATATGTTGGGTGTGTCATGAGTAATATTGCATTAATGAATAATGAAAGAAAGGATTTATCCCTTATATTCTTTAACGGAAGATAATATCTTAGGACCTTTGATGAAAATGATATATCCTAAATAAATACATGGCCACAGTGATCAATAGATAAGTTATATTTCCAGAAATTCAAAGAAAGATATATCGAGCATATAGGTTGATGGCACTGACATGAAACTTGCTTGATTATAGATATTGTAATAAAGAGATTATATTATAGGGTAAGCATCTGTATGAGGTGACATGTCATTGCAACATTAAATTCTTTCTCTATGGGTTCCTTGGCATGTTGTTAGATGCTAACCTTGGACCTTAGGCAGGTTCACCTAATGCCACTGAGAAAGAGTCCTAGAGGGTCACACACTAAGTGTATCCAGTATCTCAGTTAAATAATTTTTTATTTAAAAAGTTGAATAAATATTATTCTTAATTGTGGTTTAATAATTATTCATGTATTCCTGATCTCATTTACTCCATCACTATTTATTTGAGAGAATATATTGTGAGCATAATAATTAATAAATATTGGGGAGAATTGGTGGACCAAGTTTAATGGTCTAGTGAGAAATAATAATATTGAATACTATTTGATTAAATAATATTTAATTATAACTTGAAATTTAATCACATGTTAGAAAATAACAATGTTTCTATTATTATTTGACACGGGGTTTCTCTAGGATTAATAAAATAACTAAGGCACTTGTGCAAATTATTTATTATTACCCTAGTGAATTAAATGCTGGATTATATTATTATCTTATTATCCAAGATTTAGCCAAGAGATGCTGATTAGGGTTGTGCATGAAGAATTGGAGAAATTATCTCAAGCCTAGAGAGTTCTTCCCCCTCTAAGAATTCTCTCAAGAATGAGAGCGATCCTCCTCCACCAGATCAAGGAGAATACTTTGGAAGTGGTTCTCAAGGCGATTGAAGGCAGACATCGCAAGCGTAAGGATCTTCCATGCTAGCACTTAGAGACTCCTTCAACGACATCCATAGATACATGGAACATGTGTGGATCACCACTAGAGGAGATCTACCCTTTATCTCTACAATGTAATGATGATACACATGAAAATCTATGGATGGACGCATCAATGAAGAAAGAATTACCTTAGAGGAAATTCTTTAATTTAATTAAATTAATTATAAACAAAATATGTTGATCCTCTCTCTTGGTTCTGAGTTTCTATTCATTTTTCTAAATCCTTGATTTAATTTTATGGATACTGGAAATTATCATCGTATTGATCCTAAATTTTTCATTAAATATGATAAAAATTAAAGTTGGGCACCGTCCCTACCACGCTTCCACTACGCCTGAAACCTTTAAGTGGTATTAGAGCAGACATATTATTGTTTATAATTATTTAAATAATTAATTGATGATTTACAATTTAATAATTTAGTTTTTCAATTCAAGTTTAATCATTATTTTTAATTTGAATTATGAGATCTGTTCTTCCTCTATAATTTCTCGCAGATCTAATAGAAACAATCAATTTTTGGATTAAAATTAAATCGAGGAACTCATCCGGAGGTGCCAAGGGTTTTGTCCAAGTAACAAAATAGTACACACTGTGTAGTTGGATCTATACACTATGTAGTTGTGTTCAATGCATCAGGAGTAGTTTGGAAATTACTCAACTCATGTGCATTAATGACATACAATGTTGTTAATTCTTACACTGCATATTGAAAAGGATAGACTGGCACACGGTCAGCTGGACTACATGCCTATGGAACACTGGACACGGTGTGCAGTCCCTTTTGGGTTAGGTTTGGGACATGTAATCCATACATGGCCTACCCGACCGATGACTATGTAACATGGTGTCAACATGGCATATGGTCCACTGGACATGCTTTGTACTCCAAGTTTTATGAAGTATGCCACACACACCGATTCCTTAGGCGTGTACTCCGGATACATGGTGAAGAATGTGCACGCCGTGTAGATCAGATCTATATGCTGTGTACTTTTACCAGTTACACAGATTTAAAATTTATTATATTATAAAACCCTTGAGACATGTACTTGAGTGTGGGTGTAAATTTGGGACACACCATGTGATAGGATTTAATACACACACACACACATATATAATTTTTTATTAATATCTGTGTAATATTCAATATCAGCACATCATGTATGAGTTATATTACAATTATTATTCTATGTGCATTCTATATATCACAAATAATAAAGTGTATTCAAGTATAATACATAATGGGTAATTTTGGATGGGTATTCACCGGGTTACCTCCAAGGTACAAGTAATGTACACAATTAATTTTAAATGAATTTATTATTATTTTTAAAATTATAATTGATGAGAATCTCATGGAAATTCAGAAAAGGTTTAAGATAAAAGGATTGATTAATTAAAGATAATAATTAATCGATTCAAGAATGATTTAACTTAAATAATAATAATTAAATAATTTAATGCTAGTTTATTAAATGCATAATTCATTATATTCATGTGGATGATCATGAGCTAGACCAAACCTTTGTATGCGATTAGTTTCCTTTTTTAATTTATTATTAAATTAAATTTTTGGCACATGTTCCTTCTCTCCTCATTAATATGTAAAGACTTAATGACCATGGTTTCTTTTATATAAACCCAATTTTACCCCTCACTCGCGTGTGAGTAGAATCATATGTAATGGATGAAGCTCCCAAGATAGTGGATGTGGTTCAAGTTAGGAGCTGAGGCAAAACCAATCCAAGGAGATACAAAGGTGAACATGTCGAAAGCTATAAACACGAACCTAATTGGTTCAAGGTGTTTCTCCCCTAGTCCAATGATTAATTTATCAACCACTTGATAAACTAACCATTAGAAAAATCTCAGGATCATACCCTTTATTTTATTTTTGTTAGTTGTATGGTTATTCATTATGGATTTTTTATCGCGATCACATAATTAATGAATTAACAAGTATGCAAGATGAAACTAAAATAATATGTCTTATGCGTAAATATTATCTAATACATGGTTAATCACTTAAGATTATCCCACTTAATATTAACAAGCATGTGAAAAGATAATAAATGGAAATTTACACATAAAGGATAAAATACCTTAATAAAATATTAAGTCGGTATAGCCTTCCATTACTTAGGTTAGAATCAAACCATAGTTCAAAGTGCTTGAATATCCAAAGTTGGGGTGCTTTTAATTATAAGAGAATTCTAATTTGAGGTTTTGGGTTGACTTGACTTAGTTTACATCAAGGGTTGACTGCCAAAGTAGGACTTGGTGTAACTGAGAGGCAAAGGTTGAGGAAATCCAAAATTAAGGATTTCAGGATTTGGGAGTCCACTCAACTAATCAAAGAGCTATGAGTTAATGCAATTGGAATTTTGGAATACCTACCTAAAACCTTTCAAATTTCTTGACCAGCCAAATTTGGGGTAATGAAAAGGGAAATATGGATCCTTGCCGCTAGAATTTCCAAGCAATATGATATTATAAAGCCAATGAAGAGGGCTATTGGGTTTTGATAAAATAGTGGGAGACTAATGAATATCTATTTATTTATTTGTCTTAATTTTATTAGATAAAGTAATAAAACTCTATTCATCTTATTTGTAGAAACGATATTAAAAATGAAATCAAACATATCATTGTGATCCATACTCGAGAAGGAAAACCTTCTCACTAGCACTAATTTCTAGTATTGGAAAAGGCGCCTTCAGGCCATCCTTCACCATTAAAGAAAACTATATGTGTTGGGAGAACCTTTACCAGTTGCACCTAGAAATGAGGCCAGTGATGAGGACCTCTATGTGTACGAGAAACATATGAATGTTGCTATGGAAGTTCAGTGCCTCGTGATATCATCCATGAATAATAAAATCTTGAAGAAACATGAGGAAATGGATTCTTATAGAATGATGTCTCACCATCAGGATCTCTATAAAGATAAGGCAAGACAAGAGAGGTATGAGATCTCCAATGCTTTGTTCACTACTAATTTTGGAGATTCTTCTCCATATGGTCCATATGTAGTCAAGATTATTGGTTATATTGAGCATCTAGGAATCTTAGGGATTAAATTCCCAGATGATTTGCATACAGATCTCATACTATCATCACTTCCCAAGAGCTTCTCTAGTTTTATTATGAATTATAATATGAGAAATAATGAGAAGAGTATATCATAACTTATGACCCTGATTCGATAAGTGGATAAGGACACGTGGCATGGTAAAATCGCAATACTTATGGTGAATAGGAAGAGGAATGACAAGGCAAAGGGGCCTAAGACCTATAAATAGTCTAAAGCCTTTGAGTACCATCTGACCAAGAAGAATAAGATTTAAAATTATGGAAAGGAAAAGGGGGAAATGTGTTTTGCATGTGGAAAGTCAGGCCACTAGAAGAGGAACTACACCTAGAGGCAAGGGGAAGCCAAATGTGTGTTGGTTGTTGAGTGAAATCTTTCTATTTATACACATTGGGTATTAGATATAGATTATGGTGATCACATATGTATTCAAATTTAAGAACCAAGTAGATTTCATAAAATCACCAAAGGAGAGGTGGATCTATGAGCTTCCAATGGTTCGAGGTTGACTGCTCTTTCCATTGGTGACTACCACCTTTCATTACTGACTGGGATGATTTTGGTTTTATAAGGCTGTTATTATATACCAAGTGTTACCAAGAACATTTCTTCTGTATCAATTTTAGATACAAATGGATTTATTTTCAAATTCAAAAATAAAAGTTGTTTCTTTTATAAGGACAACATATGTTATGGTATGACACATTTAAGTGACAGTATGTATGTATTAAATTATGAAAACCAAGTTTTAGAAATCGATAAAGAATCAAGTTCACATGAATCATATAACACCCAGTTGTGGTATCACCCTTTAGGTCATGTAAGTGATAATCTCTTGATAAAGCTCTGTCAAGATGGTTATTTAGACTCTTCTAAACTAAAAACACTTGATATATGTCATTATCATTTATAAAGGAAACTGACCAATCCACCATTTGGAGGATAGGGTGAAAGGGCCACAAAGCTTCTAGGATTGGTACACACTGATGTGTGCTGACCATTTCTAGTAGAATCTAGAGGTGTATATTCTTACTTCATGACTTTTACTGATGACTTGAGAAGATATAGCTATATTTACTTGATGAGGTATAAGTCTGAGTCCTTTGAGAAATTCAAGGAATTCAAGAATGAAGTATAGAATCATCTTGATAAGATGATAAATAAGCTTCGATCATATTGAGGCAGAAAATATATTAACCAAGAGTTTATTGACTTTTTATGGGAGTTTGGGATTATATCTAAATTCACTTCACCTTATACACCATAGTGGAATGGTGTCAGTGAAAGGAGGAACTGTATATTTTTGGACATAGTAAGGTCAATTATGAGTCATGTAGATCTTTTTTTATCCTTTTGGGGATATGAATCACAAACTATGACATACACATTAAACTGAGTACCAACTAAAGTGATAAATGGAATTGCATTCAAGATATGTAATAGAAAGAAACCCATTTTATCTCACACATGTATATGGGGATGTGAGGCATTTGTTAAGGCATTCTTAGGAAACAAACTAGAAACCTAGGGCACAAAGTGTGTATTTATAGGGTATCTTAAGTAAATAAAGGGATACTACCTATACAATACCTTAGACATGAAAGTTATTGTTTCCAAAAAATCTATATTTATTGAGAGGGAGAACATCCTAAAAAAGGATAGTGGGATAAAGATTGACTTAGATGAAGTTGATGCTCAATATACAAAGGATTTGGTACAAGAATAAGTTCCATGGGTCCCTATAGAATAATTGGTTCCTGAAACACAAGTACTGCATAGGAGTGTAAGAGAGGTAAGAGAACTAGAGAGATATGGTTTTCTTATCACCAAGGATGGTGACTCATTATTGTTGGGAAATGATGAACCTATCTCCTATAAGGAGGTAGTAAAGAGCTCATAATATGTAATATGGATAGAAGCTATAAATTCTGAGAAGGATTCCATGTATCAGAACCAAGTTTGGGTTCTGGTCGATGTGCCAGTTGATGTAAAGCCTATTGGATGTAAATGGGTATTCAAGAAAAAACTAGACATGGAAGGTAAAGTAAGTACCTATAAAGAAAGGCTAATGGATAAAGGGTTTAAGCAATTTCAAGGAATTGACTAATATGAAACCTTTTCACCAGTTTCCATGTTTAAATCCATTATAATCATATTTTCCATAGCATATTACCATGATTATGAAATTTGGAATATGGATGTCAAAATTGAATTCCTTGCTGGGAACCTTTAGAAAGATGTCTATAGGACACAACTAGAGGGGTTTGTGACACCAGGTGATTCTAAAAGGATTTTTAAGTTGCATAGATCCATTTATAGATTAAAAAAAGCATTTAGGTCATGAAACATTTGATTTTATGAATCCGTAAAAGAATTTGGTTTCATTAAAAATGAATGTGAGCCATGTGTTTATAAAAGTTTTAGTGGGAATGTGGTCATTATCCTAGTATTATATGTTGATGACATATTACTTATTGAAAACAACATACCTGTATTACAGTCTGTTAAGGATTGGTTGAAAAAGTGCTTCTTCATAAAGGAATTAGGTGAAGCTACCTACATTATAGGGATCAAGATCATTCACGATAGATCCAAGAGGCTGATTAGACTAATCCAAAGTATATATATTGACCAGATACTAAAGAGATTTAGTATGGAACAATCCAAGAGGGGATTGGTTCCAGTGTCACATGGTTTACATCTTTATAAAAAAATGTGTCCCCTGACACAATAGGAGACCGATAGAATGAGTAAGATCCCATATGATTCAGCAATAGGATTAATCATGTATGCCATGTTATGTACTAGACTTGATGTTGCCTATGAATTGATCATGGTAGGCAGATATCAAGAAGATCCATGAGAACAATATTGGACTACCATTAATACTATCCTTAAGTATCTAAGAATAACTAAGGATATATTCCTAGTGTATGGATGATATGAGGATCTTGTCATTAGAGGGTATTATGATTATGGTTTTTAGACAAATCAGAAAGATCTGAAGTCACAATTAGGATATGTTTTCTATCTCAATAGAGGAGCTGTGAGCTGGAAGAGTTCAAAGCAGCTAGTTGTATCTGATTCTACAACAGATTTCGAGTTCATAGCGACTTCTGATGTAGCCTAGAAAGTTTTCTGGATTCATAACTTTGTCTAAGATCTTGATGTAATACCTAGCAGTAAAGACCCTATCACATTGTATTGTGATAATACTATAGTGGTGGATCTTACAAAAGACCCACTGTCACATCAATGTACAAAGCACATACTCTGGAAGTATCACCTCTTGAGGGATTTTTATCAAAGGGTTGAAGTTGCAGTGAGAAGAGTATCCATGGAATAGAATGTGGTATACCCCTTGACTAAATTCCTATCTTAGTAGAATCATGAGTATCATGTGAGAGCTAGTGGATTGAAGTTCATTAGCAGTTGGATCTAGTGCAAGTGGGATTTTTTTTGGAGTTGGTGCCCTAAAACCAGCTTCTTTTGTACTTTATGATAACTTATATTCATGGTTTTTGAATATCAATAAACTTCTTATCACATAATGCTTATTATTCTACATAACATTGTATGTGATAATGTCCAAAGAGTAGCTATTATACTAAAAGGTCATAGAAGTTCCCTGCTATGATGAGAACCCGGAAGTGCTATGACACTATTCTTAGATATATGTTCTATAGACAGATGATATCATTTGAGGGACACAAATGATACAAGATATCAAGGGTGGAGACTCACAGGACTTTGAGGCACCTTCTTATGGTGTATGCCCTTGGTGATATCCAGTAGGATATTATGAGAATGAGACCCGAAAGTATGAAATCTACATTAATAAGTGTCATTGTATGTTTCTATATGTGGAGGTGTTTATTGGTCCTTAGACATTAAGATTTTTATTAATGAATATTATGATTCATGCACTTAGATGTATTGATGAAAACCGTGATGATGGATGTTCACAGTGAATTAGGATATGTTTAGTACGTCACGAGTAATATTACATTAATAAATACAGTGATAATGGATTTATCCCTTCTATTCTTTAACAGAAGATAATATCTCAGGCCGTTTGAGGGAAATGATATAGCCTAAATAAATCCATGTCCATGGTGATCAATAGGTAAGTTCTATTTCGGAAAATTCAAAGAAAGAGATATCAAGACTATTGGTTGATGACACTGGAATGCAACTTGCTCAATTAGAGATATTATTATAGGGGGATTATATTACATGGTAAGTATTTGTATGAGGTGACATATCATTTCCACATTAACTTATTTATCTATGGGTTCCTTGGAATGTTTCTAGATTCTAACCTTGGACTTTAGGTAGGTTCACCTAATTCCATTGAGAAAGAGGCCTAGGTGGTCACAAACTAAGTGTATCCAATATCTTAGTTAAATAATTTATTATTTAACAAGTTGAATAAATATTATTCCTAGTTGTGGTTTAATAATTATTCATGTATGACTGATCACATTTATTCCTTCACTAGTTATTCGAGAGAATATATTGTGAGTGGAATAATTAATAAATATTTAGGAGGATTGACGAACTGAGTTTAATGGTCCAGTGAGAAATAATAATAACGAATATTATTCGATTAAATAATATTTAATTATAACTAGAAAGTTAATAACATGTTAGGAAATAATAATGTTGTTTTTATTATTTGACTTGGGGGTTTCACTAGCATTAATAAAATAATTAAGGCACTTGTGAAAATTATTTATTATTACCCTAGTTAATTAAATTCCCAATTATATTATTCTCTTATTAGCCAAGCACTAGCCAAGAAACGACGATTGGGGTTGTGAACAATGAATTGGAGAAAAGATCTCAATCCCAGAGAGTGTTTCATTCTCCAAGAATTCTCTCAATAACGAGAGCGATCATCCTCTATCAGATCAAGGAGAACACTTTGTAAGTGGTTCTCAAGCCGATTGAAGTAGGAAATATCAAGAATAAGGATATTCTATGCTATCACCTGAATACTCCTTTAGTGACATCTGAAGATACATGGAACATGTGTGGATCACCTCTAGAGGATATCTACGCTTGATCTCTACAATGAAATGACAATACACCTACAGATCTGTGACTGAACACATAAATGAAGAAAGAATCACCTTGGAGGTAATTATTTAATTTAATTAAATTAATTATAGACAAAATATGTTGATCCTCTCTCTTGGTTCTGAGTTTATATTACTTTATCTAAATCCTTAATTTAATTCTATTGATACTGGAATTCATCATCGTATTAATCCCAGATTTTTCATTGAGTATGGAAAAAAATTAAAGTTGGGAACCATCCCTCCCATGATTTCTCTATGCCTGGAACCTTTAAAAAAGACAATAAGACCCCCGTAAATAAATCTGAAATTCCATCGAATGTTAAAAATTTGGAAAATCCTGATCGAAAACCCAATTTTGGAGGCCTTATGAGACTTTTTTGGCCTTGAAAAATGTGACTGGGTCATCCCCCCCCCCAATACCATGGCATATATCTCTTCACAGGCTTCAATTTGATATATGGTAGAACCCAAACATACACCCGAATCAAAAGTTATGGCCATTGGAAGTTCAAGTCATGTTTTCAACATATCTTAGATCATTCATTAATTTAGTTAATTTTTATGTCATTCAATTTTTATTAAATGACTATTACTCAATAATAATTAGAAAATTATTAATTAATAATATTTTTTAATTATTTTATAATCCATTTTCACTAAATATCATATATATTAGGTGTAAATGTGTATTTAGTCTTACCTAAATAATGTTTTAAAAAATATATTATATTTATATCAATATAAATATATTTAAATATTAATATATTATTTTTAACTAAAAGTAGTTTTTTTAATAAAAATTACCCTTTATCAGCACTAGAAAAAAACACTAATAAAGGGGGGATTTTATCAACGCTTTTTTATTAGCATTGATAGGGTGCTTTATCGGCACTTTTTTATTAGTCCTGATAAAAGTCCCCCCCCCCTTATTAGAACCTTTTTAGTAGCATTGATAAAGGGGGACTTTATCAGTGATTTTAGCTTGCGCTGATAAATCCTAGTGCTGGATACACCCAGATTTGTAATAGTGAAAGTTTTATCTTGAATTTATTGCATATTGAATACCCTTATATATCCCCTTAAAAATCCTTACATATTAATCTTGTGAAATTTTTAAAGGAAGGATGGTTAAGTAATGATCAATGGGTTATTCCATGAGGCCAGAATAAAAAGGTTCTTTATGTCATCAAGGAATAATTCCACATATTGATGGCTTAGTGAATGAGATTCTTGGTTCTTCTTGGGAAAGAGTCACCATGCCATGACCTACATGGTCCTATCAGGACTCATGACATAGAACATTTTCTAATAAATTAATTTAATAAATAGTTTTAATATTAAAATTTAATCTAATAGGGTTCCCCATTTGTTATAGTAATGCACCTTCTCCCCTATACTCTATGAAATTTTATCTTCTAAGGTGTGTCCTCTTTCATTTTGTGTCCAATATGAGTATCATCTAATCCAAGTGATAGACTAAGGTAAGTCAATAAATCATATTCAACTTTTTCTTAGTTCCTATTACTATTTTTGTAGTCTTTTCTTGATTATATTTGTTTACAAATTATTTTAGGGTTTCCATCAAAATCATGGATTTCATCCATCCATGTTCAGATTAGCTATAAAAATTATATTTATGGTTATTTATGAGTATGAGATAGGTTTCTAAATGCATGGATCTTTAAACTTAAATATATGAATGATTTATTGTTTTCATAATATGATCCTTCATGTTTTAAAGGTTAAAATATTTAAATATATTTATTTGTTAATAATTGAAATTGATTTCTCTTCCTCTTTTATCATTGATTATAAGGGATTTATCATATTCAAATGCCTAAAATCTATTTTCATATAAAAATTCATGGAAATATTCTATAGAAATTCCTTAGAGGCTCTATTCAAAGGATATTTTCCAAACTAAGAGGTATTTGTTCATTTTTAATATTTTTTATAAGAAATTTTTTATTTTAAGTGTTTTATTGATATTTGTATTGTTTAATTTTTAAAATATGGGTTGATAACTCAATTTAACTAATAAAGTTCTTATATATGGGATGGTAATTTAATAAAAAGGTTTTCGGGTAGCACATATACCCTTGAAGTGAGCCCTTCTGTGTTATTTATATGAAAGTTAAAATGGTTTTTTTGTTGTGTAAAGTGGAATAAATTATCTCTAATAGAAGACACAATTATTATATTTTTATTCTTAAAAAATGGGCTGCTTCTTTGAAGGATCATAGGTGATTGTGTATTATGAATGCTATTATTAATATTATAACTTTATGATTTATATCATTTTCTATCCTTTATTTTTTCAATGGAATCCACTCATATTTTGGTGGGAAATCTAGGTACACATGATTCACTAGTGGATAAATTTTCTCTAACTAGTGGCCTCAGGTTAAGATCGTACTTGGTTTAGGATATTTTCCCCCTCTATCAAATTATATATGGTAAAAGTGAGTGTTCTGGATTTTTAATTACATAATCTACCAATTATATAGATTTCATTTTGTTTTTTATAATATTTTCCCAAGATATCCTAGGTTTTCTCATGATGATCTTATTTATAACGATCCTTTGGTAATTTAATTTGTTAAGATTAGTGTGATATGCTATTTTTTGGTCAAGTATTGAAGTCATCATAATGGAGTAACATTGGATACTCTGTACTTCTATTGGATATAGGGGTGATGTGAAGCCTATCATGGGGCCATAGAAAAATGAATTTTTAACCAAAAGAAAATACAATAGTATTGGACTCGGGTTTTCACAAGTGAGGGGAGTGTTATGGGTTTATTCATCCTTTTTTTGATGAGATCAGTGTGTAAAAAATAGTGTGTGAGATTTAATTGAATTTGTTTTTAAATTAATATTAAAATCAAGTGGTATAACCTTATATATCTCATTACCTTTCTTATTAAATCAATATTTCATTCTTTTACTCTCCTATTTTCTCCATAATCAAGTGAAATCTCACTTGATTATCCTCAACATGATGTTTTAGTTTAATCAAAGAGATATAATAATCACTGCAACCTCCAATATCCCATAGACCAGTAATAAGAGATCTATAATTACCCTTAAAACAACTCATTGATCCTGGTTTCAAGTAATGTAGAGGACTTGAGTGTCTTGTGTATAAAATCTAGTGTGGATAGGAAGATGAATTCAAAATTTAAGAAATAATAAAATATCATAATTTATAAACAGTGTGAATGAATTTCAATAAATTAACAAAAATGAATTAACTATTAATGTTTGGAATTCATTAACAGGGGTAAGTAGAATCTTCTTGACTTATCCCCTAATATATTAATGTTCCATCACTATAGTTATTATAGAAAAATTAAATAGAAGAAAGTAGTAAACAAAAACCCAACTCTTGATTTGGTGATTGTGGAACCGCCCCTAATAGTAGTGAATAGTTTCTTATTTATAGAATATTAAGAGGCCCTTCTGGATCTTTGTAATTTCTTCCACGTGAGTAACATGAGATCCCTCTCCCATGATCCTACTATTTTTGAACCATTCCTCAAATTCTAAGACCAATTTTATCTCTTAAAATGTTTCCACATGCATAGTTCTACAATCTATATTTCTCTAACATGAAGAGGAAATATATTATACGTTCCCCTGGTATGGGTCTATTTGAATGGGGGTGGGCCAGCTCAAAATTTGGGCTTAATTTGATAGATTATGTCCTAGATGACGAGGCACTTGGGATTTAAAATTTTGATTATGAACTAAGTTTAGCAGTTGATGTGTGTGGGACTTCATCTTCACAACCATAACATTGTGGGACATCAAGGACCTTTTAGAATTATTTCTTGAAAATAAATTCATAATTGGTCCACTATAATTCAACACTTAGTGAAATTTTGATCTGAGTTAGGTGACTTTGAACACTCCTTAGTATGAGCTCAATCTGCCACAATTTCGGGTATGGTCATTTTTGTGTAGGGGATTCGGTCTCATGCATGAAAGGTTCTTAGGATTTATGGTGGGTTCTTGAGTCATTTGGGAAATTCATCAAGAACCATTTGTGCAAGATTCTTAAACAATGAAATCGGTGAACTAAGGATTAGCCGACCCCTCTTCATTCTTGATCCTGCATAGGGAACATGATACGTACATTTCATGTATGATTTTTGATATTAAAATACAATAATTTTATGATTTAAATGATTATTTATTTCCCACTTATTTAATTATATCATTCATATTTATAAGGATGCATTAATTTATGGTAAATGAGAAAAAAGAGTGAAAACAAAAATGATTTACACTTAAAGGAGGTCTTCCACAATGAAGGACCATTTCAGGCTGTGAAACCATTTCAGGCTATGAAACCATTTCATACTGTGAAACTAATTCAGGATATGAAAACATTACACATGGTCAAAAAAATAAATTTTGTGAAAACATTACATGTGGTGAAAAAATTACATGTGGCGAAAGTGTTGTGACAACCAAAAAACATCCATATTCGACACAATTAAGGGAATAGACACATTTAATGACCTTAGGACCACCCAAGATCAATTTTTGACCCATTATGATGCCATTGAATGCTACATGAGTCCTTTGGGAGTCTTTAAATATAGTTATGAGCTTATTCTACTAGTAGATCCAGAGTCCAAATTCTAAGGTGAGAAGGTGCACTAATATAGGGTCCTCTAACACTTTATATTTGGTTTTATTTATGCCTTTTTTTTCTTCTTTTCCCCTTACTCCCTCATCACTAGGATGAGGGGGTAAACCCCACATTGTGAAAGAGTTATGTAGCCAAATGGGGAAGGTTCTGTTGGATCTATTTATTATTCTTATTCATGTATTTGGTTTGTTGCAATTTTTTATCCAATTCTAATATCTTTCTTTTTGTTTAATCATGACCATTGGTTAATAAATCTGAAAGGAACATTATAATTACGCAACTGTTTACCCTGAATTAATGTATGACCATTATTGCATTCATGGAAACTAGGTTTAAATATGGTATTGAGATAAAATTGATTCGACAATGCCCTAATTACTTGACTGAGGGAAAAGGGGGATTATCAGGTTGGGGAGAGGATACCATAACCATTAGATCCACCTCATCTCTATTTTGATGTCAATAATGGATTAATAAATTTAATTGATAAAATCAAATTTCACCTAAAACCTAAAACTATAAAACTCTATCACACTTTCAAAATCATATTTTTCATAACACTCAATTTTTTTCATTTTTATTTAGTTCCCATCAAATCAATTAAATAAGTCTCTTATTCAACTCTTTCTTCATTTTAATTAAATCAATTATTTTAAAAATCCAATTAAACTAATTTCACCATCTATGTGTGTTTAAAATCAACCTATTCTATATTAATTTTAATCAATTAATTTCATTAGTATGAGTTTTATAAATTTTGTATTTTTATTAGACTCATACAGAGACAATGATTCCCCTTTGTCTTGTCAAAATTAGCATCGTTACCAGGGATGATTTCTTTTTAGTTTCTAGGTATTAAATTAATTTTATATTTTGTTTTTTTTATTTCAATTTCCTTATTTATGTTGGTTTTCTCATGATACTATTTTTAGGATTTTAAATATTAATGCACAACTACAACACATGCGTAAAAGGAAAATAAATTTTTGACTTCAATCTTGAAGTTGAGAAAAGCTTAATTAAGAATAATGAAGCCTCAACCATGGTAGGTATTTAAAACCATCAAGTTGTTAGGGGTACCAATGAGAGATATAGGGCTACATATGCTCACAGAATATATATTACCTTTAAACATAGGATTATAACCAAGTATCATAGTGCCACCCATCACGAAAAATCACTTTGAGATTAAACTACCAATCATTCAGATGATTTCAAACATAATAAATTTTCTTGGACTACCTCACAAAGACCCGAACACACATCTGGGGAACTTAATCAAGATCTGTGACTCATTTTAATTCCAAAATATTTCAATATATTTGGTAAGGATTCACATTTTCTGATTTTATTTATGAGAGTGAGATCATGAGTGGATTCAAAGTTTTCTACTCTATTTTATCACTTCATGGGATGAGCTGGAAAAACACTTTCTCACCTATTCTTCCCATCATCCAAGTAAATGGATATCTGGGTAATCATTTTAAATTTAAACCTATTTGAAGATAAATCCCTTTACTCTACTTGGGAATAATAAAAAGACATTACTTGTAAATTCCCTCATCATAGTATTAAACTTTGGATTCTAATATAAACCTTATATAAGGGACTTTCACAGGGAAACATGTCGATTATGGATGATTCAATAGGAGGATCACTTAGGAAAAATCATCGTAGGATTTCTACAGCCTATTATATAAGATTTAAATAAACAAGTTCCAATGGTAGAATGAGGGAACATGGAAAAGAGGAATCCACATGGTCGAAAAAATAGCTGGATGGTGAAATAGATGAAATACCTAACTAGAAAAATGGATAAAATGATGGGCCAAAAATAAAAACCCCAAGGTACATTGACAGAGGTTGAAAATTATACTATTTATAATCATGGTAATATTTTTAATGGGTACAAACAATAACCATTGGAATCTCAAGGGTATCAGGAGAGAGTATTGAGATTCCAAGTACCCTAAGGACCTTTACTCACAAGAAAGGGCCACATGATAGAGGAGACCTTGGATACTTTCATAACAACCACTGGGGATGTTATCAAATAAAATTTGGATTATTCAAAAGATCATAGTGCATCAATAACAATGATGAATGATGACTCAAGAGATCATAGGGTGGAACTTCAGAACCTCAAATTCCAAGTTAGAAAAATTGTTGAGTAACTTAGAGATAGACCACAATGAACCCTTCCTGGATGCCCCAAAGTGTGCCCATATGAAGATTTGAAAGTCATAGATATGAGGAGTGATTAAATCACTCAATATAACCCTAAAAAATAAAAGTAAAATAAGAAAATAAATAAGATATGGAAAAGAGTAAGGAACAAGTAGCTGAAGAAGAACCACCAGAGTTCAAGCCAAGACTTTCATTTCCAAAGCGATTAGCGCAAGTAAAGATTGATGTACAAAAAGGTAAATTTTTGGAATATTTTAAAAAATTACATATTAATATCCCTTTTGTAAAATCCCTCAAAAACATGCTGACCTATATAAAATTTATTAAATAGATGATGACCAAAAAGATGAAGTTGGAGGAAATTAGAACCATTCCACTCTCATAAGAGTGTTCAACAGTGGTATAAAGAGACCTACCTATGAAGAAATGAAATATAGGTATCTTTTTTATTCAAATATTTATTATAGATAAAAAATTTGTAAAATATTTGTGTGAATTAGGTTTGAGTCTCAATATCATATCATACACCACTTTCAAGAGTTTGGGAATGGAAGGACTAAATCCCACCTGAGTTTGACTTCTATTGGTAGACTCAATGGTGAAACAGACCCAAGGGGTCATCAAAGATATTCTAATAAAAGTAGAAAAATTATAATACCCTATATAATTCTTAGTGTTGGTTATAGAAGAAGAACATATTCCAATCATTCTAGGGAGACCATTTTTATCCATTGGTCGCGCGATGATAGACATACAAAATAGAGAGATCTATCTAAGATTTGGATGTGAAAATTTTTCAATATTCATCAAGAAATAAAGAAATATGATGTGAGATAATGAAATGAGTCTGGAGAAGATAAAATACCCAAATTTTATGGTATCAGTGAAGTTGAAGAAGTGTATAAGGTAGCTACTGTCATGCAAGAGTATACTAAAAATAAAAGTATTGAGAAGAAGAAAGAAAATATGACAGGTAAAACCACTAACATATGAGGAGCGAATGACTCCACCACATTTGAGAAAGGGAAATAGGTATATATGGTACAAGAACTTCCATTTAGTCATTTCGAATTAAATAATAAATTGTGGATCGACCCGATGGAAATAAAGAAACTATTACCATTGGGAAGAGTCAAGTTATTTAGGGAGTAAGGAAAGGGACCAACCTATGTGGATAGGATACAATTGAGACTATTCATAGATCCTGACTAGGTAAAAAAAATTCAACCATCCATCATATGATCTGAATATGAAGCTGAAAGAGGTAAGGTAGAGCAAATAATGTTAAATGAAAGCACATCTAAGAGGTAACCTGAGTTTTTTGAATTTTTTTTATTTTCTATTTTTAGAGGAACGCATGCACTCACCCCATAATCTTTCAAAATTCATTTATTATGAACTATACTTTCACTTGTGTATTTTTAATTTTGTAGGACCATCATGACACTGATAGAAAGTAGAAGGAAGCACAAAAAGGAAACTACAAGACCAATACACATCATGAAACTTATTCACATTATAAAAACCAGAGAATACATATTGTAAAACACATACACATAATGAATCTAGTGTAGGCATAACCTTCACATCCATGTTAGAAACACCATTAAAAGGGGATTAATCATTTCAATTGTGTAATTTTCTACTATAGTCCCCACATTTAATTTATTTAAGGATTCAATTTCCAATTTCCTGTACTTGATTCTTACCTTAATCAAATGAACTAGGATATATAAATTTCCCAGGATACCCACTATGCCATGATTTTAAATTTCATTGTCTAAAAATTTGAATGAGAAAATGGGGAAAAGAATTATTAAAGATAAGCATGTGGATTATGATTTAGAAAATCATGATTTATGGGAGCATGTTGATTCTAGTAATTGATTTTTTTAGATTTGTCCATTCTTTGAATTTATGATATTAACATTAATTGATTTTATTATTCATATAAATTTCCATGAGTGGTTTTCCCAAACCTGTGTTCTCATTCCTAGGACATCCTCTAAGCCCAATATTTCCCATTTCATCTATAGTATATTTCCTAAGAGACTCAGGCATGCTTACTTCTAGAACCTACTTAGAGTCTTGTAAAATCTATGATTGAAAAAAATTCAAATTTAATATTGTTGACCTCACCTGTTTTGATAATCCCAATTATGTGTTCATATATTATGCTATTCTCAATTACTGATGATTTACATTTTAATTCTTTCAAATCAGTGATCAAGTTAATAATAATGTTTAAATAATCTCTGATTTATGTTAATCTCGATTATCCTTGTTTATACAAGCTTTGAAACAATTCTAAGTCAAGTAGATGTGGTTTGCACGATATCCAGAGCTATCGATAGCCAGAGCTACCGATAGCCAGAGCTACCGATAGCCAGAGCTACCGATAGCCAGAGCTACCGATAGCCAGAGCTACCGATAGCCAGAGCTACCGATATCCAGAGCTACCGATAGCCAGAGCTACCGATAGCCAGAGCTACCGATAGCCAGAGCTACCGATAGCCAGAGCTACCGATAGCAAAGAGCTACCGATGCACAAAGAGCTACCGATGCACAAAGAGCTACCGATGCAAAAAGAGCTATCGATAGACAGAGAGCTACCGATGCACAAAGAGCTATCGATAGACAGAGAGCTACCGATGCACAGAGAGCTACCGATAAGAGCTACCGATAAGAGCCACCGATAAGAGTTTGGAGAGCTACCGATGGAAGATCCCTACACCGAGTCAATCGTACACGTCTACAAACAAATGGCTACCTATAATGAACTACGGAGTCAAATCCTATATCCTCAACCCTATTTGTTTATTACACTAACGGTTACATTTGTTACTTTTGATGCATTTAATGTTATTAAATGATTTGTGTTGCCATTTCAGGAAACCGTACCAAGTACGATCAAAAAGCATAATCATTCCTCCTCAGAAAAACAAAAAGGAGTGGCATAAAAACGACATCGTGTATGTATCAAAGTGAGAGAGACACAAAACCAAAAAGAGATCAAGCACACAGAACATACTGGCGATCAAGCTCAAAACGTGCCAAGAACAACTGGAGAACTTGCACTCACGAGACTACTACTACCAGCCTCCAGAACATAGAGCATACATCGAGCAATCTATGCTAAAGAAGAACCACACAAAACTCATCATTCTTTGAGCCGATAAGCAAGCTGAACCTCGAAGTCAAGGAAGCCGATGGTACTCTGTTTTCCAGACAAAAACCAGAAGAAGACTCAGAACGAATTCTAATCAACAAAATGAGTCAAGAGCTGCACGAAGATCACTAGAGCCATTTCTAATCTCTAAATCTTTATCTCTGTGATTTACTTTTTACATTATGAGCAGTGTGTGTTATCTGTTGTATTTTACACACACACTGTCTCCTGAACCTTAACTGGAGGATTTATAAATCCTCACTCACTATCTTTTCATTCTTTTTCCCACTGTGGATAGTGGTAGAGGTCGTGTGTGACCTGGACAGCTGGTTGCTATTGTTTTGTTTCCCACGGATAACAGTGGTAGAGGTCTTGGACCTGGACAGTTGTAAACTGTTGAACCCCGATTCAGGGTGTGGATCATCCTTATATAAGCTTTTGAGAGGACTAAGTCTCGGCTTGAGACTGAACCTCTTGGTTAACTCCTCTGTGTTTTTAGTTAAAGTTTATATCCATACAATACATATCTATTTCATATTCCGCTGCTATTACTTTGAAATATAATTTATTTTCAAGGCTACTTTGATAGTTAAACTCGCAAGTGTTTATATTTATTATAAATCAGTAAGTTAGTTTCAAAAGTTAATTTAATCATCAGATTAAGTTAACTGAGAACTAATCAATCTTTGAGAAACTAATTGAACCTTTATAATCTGTATAAATTCACTACAGTTTAATCTGTTTTTGAAATTGGGGGATTTTAATAGAAATTTTTTTTAGCAGAAATTTTAATTGGAACTCAATTCACCCCCCTCTTGAGTGTCCACTCCGACCAACATTTGGTATCAGAGGATTTATTAATACCTTCTAAATTACTCTGTTTTCAACTGTGATTTTAGTTGTATTTTAAAGTTCTTAAAATTTCTGTTATTTTTAAATTTTTATCTCTTTAAATTTTGTTTATAATGGATAATAGACTTGAGGGTGCTGCTACTAACCGGCCACCTTTCTTTAATGGAAATAACTATGCTCAGTGGAAACTTAAAATGAAAATTCATCTAGAAAGCATGAGTTTTGATATTTGGACTGCTATTGAATCTGAATATAAAGTTCCCAATACTGATAGATCTACTTGGGATGAACCTACAAAGACTGCTTACAATAATAATTGTAAAGCTATGAATGCTCTGTACTGTGCTCTAAGAGATGAAGAATTTAATAGAATTTCTGCATGTAAAACTACTTTTGAGATTTGGGATACCTTGGCTGTTTCTCATGAAGGAACAACTAATGTTAAAGAAATGAGATTAAACACTTATACTATTAAATATTATAATTTCAAAATGAAGCCTGATGAACCTATTTCTGACATGTATCTCAGGTTCAATGAGATAGTAAACACAATGAGCTCACTCGGAAAGATTGTTCCTGCAAAAGAACAAATTATGAGAATACTGAGATGTTTTCCAGATAGATGGAGAGGTACATTCGTTTCAATTAGAGAATCCTGTGAAATTGGAACACTGCCTGTCAAGGAGTTAATTGGTAAGCTGATGATGTATGAAGAAGAGCTTAAAGTAAATAAAGAAGAAGATGAGGAACCCAAAAGAAAATCTGTAGCGTTTAAAACTACTGCCTTTAAGAGTAAAGACAAGGATAAACTACAAATGGAGACTGAGAGTTCAATGAGTGAAAATTCAGAATCTGACAGTGATGCCGAGATGGCTCAAATAGCCAGGAGATTCAAAAAGTTTTATAGGAAAAAGAAATTCTTTAGGAAACCAAATTACAAAGGAAAGTACGATCAACAAGGCAAATGGAAAAAGGATTGGAAGAAGGATGACAGGACTGATGAAGTTGTCTGCTATGAATGAAAACGAAAAGGACATATCAAAGTAGACTGTCCAAAGTTAAAATTCAAAAAGAAATATGATTACAAAGACAAGAAGTACAAGAAATCCATGAAGGCTACCTGGAGTGCTTCAGAAGACAGCACTAGTGAAGCAGAATCTTCGGACTCTGAAAGGAATCGAGCCAATATGTGTTTCATGACAAATACTTCTGAGGTAACATCTGACACTCCTGTTTTAAATTCATATTATTCTGGAGATGATTCTGATTCAGAAAACATGTCAAAATCTGAACTATTTGAGTACTGTGATATGTTAGAAGAAACCTGTAATGATCTTAAAGACAAATACAAAGGTTTAAAGAAACAGTATGCTTTAAGTGTTAAGCATAAATCTGATCTTGATATAGAAAAGGAAAAGAATGCTCAACTATTAAAGGAAAATATAGAACTGAAACTGTCAAATGAGCAACTTAGAAAGGACTCAGAAAAAATTCACAAATGGAAAGGATGCTTTAACTCAAATGCTAGGAAAGAAAGTTGCACCTAGATATGCTACTGGTTTGGGATACCAACCTGGACAGAGATAGTTCACTAGAACCCGATTTATTCCTAAGTCTGAAAAAAATTCTGCCAGTTCCAGTTTTGGAAATTCATATGTTTCAACAGGTTGTTCACATGGGTATAGACCAAATAAAGTTTATCTTTCAAAATCTGTTATTTCTGTTAATTGTATGGGACCCATAAAACAAATTTGGGTACCTAAGGCCCTGATTTCTAACCTATCTGAACCCAAGAAAATCTGGGTACCAAAGTCATTTCCTGTTTAAATCTGTTTTATAGGAGACCTGCTTGAAGAGCTGTCACAAGAAGATATGGTATTTAGACAGCGGGTGCTCAAGACACATGACTGGAGATTATTCTTGCTTCAAGAGCTTAATAAAGGTTGATGGAGGTCATGTCACCTTTGGTGACAACTCTAAAGGAAAAATCATCGGCCTAGGCCAGATTGGTAACACTAACTCAGTATTAATTTCTAAAGTTTTATTCGTTGATGGACTTAAATATAACTTTCTTAGTATATCTCAATTATGTGACGATGGTTTCAATGTCAAGTTTGAAAATGATTCGTTTGATGTTTTTAACTCCAAAAATTCTTTAGTATTTTCTGCTCTAAGGAATGAAAATGTTTATGCTGTTGATTTAAATTCTTTAGCCAAACAAAATATTTCTTGTTTGAATGCTTTTCATAAAGAATCTTGGCTATGGCACATAAGATTAGGACACTGCAACATTCACTCACTTAGAAAACTGACTAGGAAAAACTTAGTTAGAGATTTACCTAAATTAGAATTCCCAAATGACAAAGTGTGTAATCCCTGTCAAAAGGGAAAACAACACAAAGTTTCTTTTAAATCAAAGAAAGAAGTCTCAACTTCTCAACCACTTGAGTTGGTTCACATGGATTTGTTTGGACCATCAAGAGTTTCTAGTTTAAATGGGAAGTATTATGTCTATGTCCTTGTAGATGACTTTTCTAGATATACTTGGGTGTACTTTCTAGCTCAAAAAAGTGAAGGTTGTCCTTACTTTATTAAATATTCCAAGTCTGTAGAGAACCTTAGTGGACTTAAGATTAAAACCCTAAGAAGTGATCATGGTCGTGAGTTTGAAAATCATGAGTTTGAATCTTATTGCTCACACAATGGCTATAGTCACAATTTTTCTGCCCCTAGGACACCCCAACAAAATGGTGTAGTAGAAAGGAGAAACTGAACCCTTCAAGAAATAGCTAGAACCATGCTCAATGAATATGAACTGCCTATTTACTTTTGGGCTGAAGCTGTTAATACAGCTTGTTATGTTATCAATAGACTCTTAATCAGACCTGTTCTTAAGAAAACCCCTTATGAGTTGTGGAACAATAGAAAGCCTAAGGTTAATTACTTCAGAGTTTTTGGTTGCAAAGTCTTTATACTTAATACTAAAGATAATCTGGATAAGTTTTCTCCCAAAAGCGATGAAGGAATTTTTCTGGGTTACTCTATTTCAAGTAAAGCTTATAGAGTTTTAAATAAGAGAACCAAATGTGTGGAAGAATCTTTTCACATCAAATTCGATGAAACTGATCCACATGAGCCTAAAACCTCTCTTGAGAATCTTGAAGAAGATTTGTCTATTCTGGACCATAATGATAAATCTAAAGAACCTGTTATAAAAACATCCAGTTCTGGACTTTCTCCAGAATCTGCTTCTGTTGAACCCGAACCTATAGATGAACCTGAAGTTTCTAGTCCAACCTGTACCAAATCGACTAAAATTATAAAGAATCATCCTTTAGATGCTGTTGTTGGTAATCTTGATAGAGGAACACAAACTAGAGATTCTCTAAGGAACCAGGTTGAACATCAAGCTTTTCTGTCACAGCTAGAACCCAAAAATATCAATGATGCTATCAATGATGAATTCTGGGTAATAGCCTTGCAAGAAGAGTTGAATCAATTTGAAAGAAACAAAGTCTGGGAATTAGTTGACAGACCCAAGGACACTTTGACAATAGGCACAAAATGGGTTTTTAGAAATAAAGTTGATGAATCAGGAACCATAGTTAGAAACAAAGCTAGACTAGTTGCACAGGGATATAGTCAAGAAGAGGGTATAGACTATGGAGAAACTTTTGCACCCGTAGCTCGACTGGAAGCTATTAGGATCTTACTTGCATATGCATCACATCTGAATTTCAAGTTATATCAAATGGATGTCAAGAGTGCATTTCTAAATGGTTTTATAATTGAAGATGTTTTTGTGGAACAACCACCTGGATTTACAAACCCTCATTTTCCAAATCAAGTTTTTAAACTTTATAAAGCTTTATATGGTTTAAAACAAGCTCCAAGAGCTTGGTATGATAGACTCAACAATTTTCTTATTTCAAAAGGTTTTACTAAAGGGATCGCTGATCCAACCCTTTTTATTAAAAGAATTTCTAAAGATGTTTTAGTTGTACAAATCTATGTTGATGATATTATATTTGGATCTTCAAAACACTCTTTATGTACTGATTTTTCAAAAAGTATGCAAAATGAATTTGAAATGAGCTTAATGGGAGAGCTTAAGTATTTTCTTGGTTTTAAAATTTTTCAAACTAGAGATGGAATTATTTTAAATCAAAGTAAATATACAAAAGATCTTTTAAAACGTTTTGGATTGGATAGCATTAAGGAAAATGATACACCTATGAGTACTACCTGTAAGTTGGATACAGATGAAGCTGGGAAACCAGTGGATCAAACCAATTACAGAGGTATGATTGAGAGTTTACTTTATCTTACTGCTAGTCGACCAGACATTATGTTCAGTGTATGTATGTGCGCGAGATTTGAAGCTAATCCTAAAGAATCACACTTACTGGCTGTTAAAAGGATTTTTAAATATCTTAAGCATACTGTACATTTAGGTTTGTTTTATCCAAAAGGACAATCATTTGACCTAACTAGCTATTCAGATGCTGACTTTGCTGGATGTAAGTTAGAAAGGAATAGTACATCTGGAACATGTCATTTACTTGGGAAATCCCTAGTGTCATGGTGTAGTAAGAAACAAAACTCAGTTGCATTGTCTACTGCCGAAGCAGAGTATATAGCTGCTGGTAGTTGCTGTGCACAAATTCTGTGGATGAAACACACTTTATTGGACTATAGATTTGAGTTTAAACATGTTTCAATTAACTGTGACAACACTAGTGCAATAAACATATCTAAGAACCCTGTATCTCACTCTAGAACCAAACACATAGATGTAAGACATCATTTTCTGAGAGATCATTATCAAAAAGGTGATATTACTCTTGAATTTATTGGCACTGAACATCAATTGGCCGATATTTTCACTAAACCTTTAAGTACTGATAGGTTAAGTTACATTAGGCACGAGCTGGGGATGATCAATTCTCACCGATGTTGAAATTCTCACCGATGATCAATTCTCACCGATGATCAATTCTCACCGATGTTGAAATTCTCACCGATGATCAATTCTCACCGATGCTGAAATCCTCACCGATGTAAAATCCTCACCGATGTGAAATCCTCACCGATGTGAAATCCTCACCGATGTGAAATCCTCACCGATGTGAAATTCTCACCGATGTGAAATTCTCACCGATGCTATTTTTTAAAACTTCTGTCTGCCGCCAAGAATATGAATCATTTTATTTTTATGTTATTTTACTTTATTCGTTTATTTATGATTCCTACATGATAAAACTAATCCTAAACCGCTTCTCACTCCACCAGACCCAAAACCTTTCACCTTTGAATCCTAGCTCCCTAATCGACTGAGAACCCTAAATCCGCGATGGCAAAAACCAAGCTTCCTGCCAGCAGAGATGACAGTGTAGATCCTAAAACAAAGAAGCAGAAAGTGCAGCAAGAATCTCGTGGAAGTAATGTCAGAACTAGGTCGGGAAAGTGACCAGTAAACCCTCATTTGCAGAATAGAGATATTGTGATTGAAAAGTAGCTATGCGTAGATTGGATGCTACCAAGCAAGTCGTTGGTTCTTTCAATTCTAGAAGATCAGAAATGGGTAGATTGTTTTTCAAATAACAATGGTCCCTACTACCCGAAGTTAGTGAAACAGTTCTACGAATTCGTAAGCTTCGAGAAATCTGAAAATGAGAATCGGGTAAGTTCTTTTTTAAATGGAAAAGAAATGTCGTTTTCTTCAGTAGAGTGGGAAGAATGTTTAAAAGTCCTACATGAAGGTGTATCCGGGTATGTCTTAAGAGCAATTCCACCTACCAGTAATATCTTTGACTATGAGTCCGCTTTAAAAGAACTAACAGGTAATGGAAGTCAAAGGCAAGTGGTTGCTACTGAGTTAGATGGAGAGAACATACTGCTTTTCAAATTTGTTCAACATGTTTTGATACCGAGGAGAGGAGATTTTTCTAATCTGAGATATCAAGATATTTATCTTATACATCTGTTAAGACATGGTGTGAAAGTTAATCTGTGCAGAATGCTGCTGAATCAAATGGAAGACATGATTAGGCCAAAATCAAAGACTAATGCTTTATTCTTTGCCAAAATGATCTCTATGATGATAAAAGTGAAAGGGATAGCTGATTCTCAGGATGAGACAGTTGTAGTTAAGAATAACTTCTGTATCACTACTACAGTTTGTAAGTACATGAAAATCAATTGGAACCCGTGGAAAGGAGAATGGGTCAGTGATGACCAGAAGGTGTATGATAAATTTAATCCTGTGGATTATCCTTCAAGGCCAAAGGATAAAAGAGATCCAGGTTTAGGATCTGATGAAGAGGAACCCGAGTACAGTGATGAGTCAGAAGAAGAAGAAGAAGAAGAAGAGGAAGAAACTCCTATGGATATTGGAGGAGATCCAGACTTGCCCCCAAGTCCTGTTACTGAGTGTGTATACTCAAGAAAAGGAAAAGTAGAGGAAGTGTTATCTATTCATGAGGAAGACCATCCAGTTCCTCAACAGGAAGGAGAAAAATAGAATGTATCTGAATCGTCTGATTCTGCTAGATTGAGTCTGAGTCCATTGATTGAAAACTCAATTATGCCTACTGATGGAGTAGAAAAAGAAAGAGAAGAAGCTGTACCTATTTCAGAAAATCTCCTTACTGATGCTGAGATGGAAGTTGTTGTGGAAGATTCTGATGAAGAAAGACCATCAGAGAATGTAGTTGTTGTACATAAGAATGCACCCATTGAGGGGGAGCATCATTCCAATCTTGGAAATGTTACAGTGGCTGTTGAGATTGAAGACTGGGTAGAAGACCCAGGTTTTATAGTCTGTGGTTTGGATTATCCTGATTCGGATAATGAAGTATCCTTGAATAGACCAAAGATCAGCTATGACATCAATTCTGAGTTATTACCTGATGATGTGGTCCGAGTACATGATTTAGATGTGCTGAAAGAAAATCTCAAAGTCAGTTTTGTAGAATAAGTAAAGACAATGGAATATTTTTTAGTTTCCTCGATTCAATCAGTCATGAATGATTCAGTTGTAAGCTTAGCTTCTGCAAGAGTATCTACTACAGTTGCTCCTACTAATTTTGTTACAAAGTCTGATCTTGAATCCCTGAAGCATGAGCTGAAAGAATCCTTCAGTGCCTCAGTTACTGAGATGAAGCACTGTTTTGATGAAGAAATGAAGTCATTAGAACAATCTCTTGAGCTTTCTCTTGGTTTCAATCTGTCAACTTTTATGGGTGAGCTAATGGAAGCAGTCAAAGAGTGCCAGACCCAATCTTCTAGAATAGAAGCATATCTTGAAGCCTTAAAGAATTCTGTTACTACTTTAGATTCTTACATGAGCTCAAAGCCTCAAGCTGATAAGGATTTAGCCTATGTGAAAAGTGTTGTAAGCCAAATGGTCTCAGTATTTGAAGATTTCAAATCTTCTATAAAGGATCATGTTAAAAATCAGGACTCTCAACTGCAAACTCTGATTATTGGTTTGACCAAAAGTTTCAAAGAAACTGTATCTTTCTCGGTTGGTCCTCTAGCTTCAAAACCTACATTTGATTTGAATCAATTCCGTGCTATGATGAAGGAGGAGCTTGGTTCTATTTCAACCAGTGGCTCTGTGGACTCATCAGATCTAAGCCAGGTAGTTCTCTCTACAAGAGATTCAGTAAGGGAAATAATGAAAATCGTCCACGACACTATGAAAGAGGCCTCTGCCTCTCAGAAGGAAATCAAGAACAAGGTGGATTATTATTTCCAAAGGATTTTTACCAAGCAACAACTCACCCATCATTTCAAGCTGATGTTGGAAAAGATGAAGTTACCCCCTGTAACTCAAGCCTTCCGAGAACAAGTGAGCAAGCTAAGACAGCTGACTCCTGCCTTAGAAAAATTTATGGAAAACAAAGATGATTTTATATCTGCTATGGAAAGAGGGGGAGGAATCATTATGGATTTTAGAAATCTGTTGCTGCCCTTTTTGCATGTTGATGCCAGACCAGTTATTGTCCCTCCTGCCTTGCCTGCCTCTGCCTCTACTGAGTCTCCAGTCCAGATGACTCCTGCTCAGGCCATCCGAAGCCTCACACCTATGATCACTCAACAAACTTCCCAATATAGGCCAGGAACTGTATCAGTGGCTCAGCCTCCTATGATCATCTCTGGGATTCCGAAGCCCTCACTCACATCCTCACCACCTGCCTCCTCTTCTGATCCAAAAGGAAAATCTCATGTTGAAGATCCGGATTGCTAAAGTGGCCAGGCTATTTGATAGGAATTTTTTTTCTCTCTCTTCTTTTCTATTATGTTTATGTAAGTTTTGACTGGTCTAATACAAATGATTTTCTTTACACTATCTCTATTTCTCAGTTTTCTCTGTATGCTTTCCCACTTTTTTGATTATCAAAAAGGGGGAGAAAATTATAAAGGGGGAGAAAATTACAAAGGGGGAGAAAATTATAAAGAGAGGGGAGGAAATATCAAAGGGGAGAAATTTTGAGCCTTTGCTACTATTCTTACATTTCCTTCTTTGGTACCAATTCTTTCAAAGGTTATTTCTGATACTATTGTATTTAATACTTCCTATGATAATGTTTGATCTATTTCATTCTATTACTATTTCCTCTATTTCCTCTGATTGCTTGCTTTGAGAAATTAGAATATAAACGTTATATTCTCTTATACTATATTCTCACTATTTTTGGTCATATCATAAGTTGTGATTATCAAAAAGGGGGAGATTGTTGACCTCACCTGTTTTGATAATCCCAATTATGTGTTCATATATTATGCTATTCTCAATTACTGATGATTTACATTTTAATTCTTTCAAATTAGTGATCAAGTTAATAATAATGTTTAAATAATCTCTGATTTATGTTAATCTCGATTATCCTTTTTTATACAAGCTTTGAAACAATTCTAAGTCAAGTAGATGTGGTTTGCACGATAGCCAGAGCTACCGATAGCCAGAGCTACCGATAGCCAGAGCTACCGACAGCCAGAGCTACCGACAGCCAGAGCTACCGACAGCCAGAGCTACCGACAGCCAGAGCTACCGACAGCCAGAGCTACCGATAACCAGAGCTACCGATGCACACAGAGCTACCGATGCACAGAGAGCTACCGATGCACAGAGAGCTATCGATAGACAGAGAGCTACCGATGCACAGAGAGCTACCGATAAGAGCCACCGATAAGAGTTTGGAGAGCTACCGATGGAAGATCCCTACACCGAGTCAACCGTACACGTCTACAAACAAACGGCTACCTATAATGAACTGCGGAGTCAAATCCTATATCCTCAACCCTATTTGTTTATTACACTAACGGTTACATTTGTTACTTTTGATGCATTTAATGTTATTAAATGATTTGTGTTGCCATTTCAGGAAACCGTACCAAGTACGATCAAAAAGCATAATTATTCCTCCTCAGAAAAACAAAAAGGAGTGGCATAAAAACGACATCGTGTATGTATCAAAGTGAGAGAGACACAAAACCAAAAAGAGATCAAGCACACAGAACATACTGGCGATCAAGCTCAAAACGTGCCAAGAACAACTAGAGAACTTGCACTCACGAGACTACTACTACCAGCCTCCAGAACATAGAGCATACATCGAGCAATCTATGCTAAAGAAGAACCACACAAAACTCATCATTCTTTGAGCCGATAAGCAAGCTGAACCTCGAAGTCAAGGAAGCCGATGGTACTCTGTTTTCCAGACAAATACCAGAAGAAGACTCAGAACGAATTCTAATCAACAAAAGGATTCAAGAGCTGCACGAAGATCACTAGAGCCATTTCTAATCTCTAAATCTTTATCTCTGTGATTTACTTTTTACATTACGAGCAGTGTGTGTTATCTGTTGTATTTTACACACACACTGTCTCCTGAACCTTAACTGGAGGATTTGTAAATCCTCAATCACTATCTTTTCATTCTTTTTCCCACTGTGGATAGTGGTAGAGGTCGTGTGTGACCTGGACAGCTGGTTGCTGTTGTTTTGTTTCCCACGGATAACAGTGGTAGAGGTCTTGGACCTGGACAGTTGTAAACTGTTGAACCCCGATTCAGGGTGTGGATCATCCTTATATAAGCTTTTGAGAGGACTAAGTCTCGGCTTGAGACTGAACCTCTTGGTTAACTCCTCTGTGTTTTTAGTTAAAGTTTATATCCATACAATACATATCTATTTCATATTCCGCTGCTATTACTTTGAAATATAATTTATTTTCAAGGCTACTTTGATAGTTAAACTCGCAAGTGTTTATATTTATTATAAATCAGTAAGTTAGTTTCAAAAGTTAATTTAATCATCAGATTAAGTTAACTGAGAACTAATCAATCTTTGAGAAACTAATTGAACCTTTATAATTTGTATAAATTCACTACAGTTTAATCTGTTTTTGAAATTGGAGGATTTTAATAGAAATTGTTTTTAGCAGAAATTTTAATTGGAACTCAATTCACCCCCCTCTTGAGTGTCTACTCCGACCAACAAATATGATTGAGGAAATTTAATTGATTAGACCTTATCCTGAGACCCATATTACATTAATCATTTTTAAATCCGATAAAATCCATAAACAACCTTTTTAGGTAAGATTCATGTTACAAACCCATTTTTTCCTTTCCACCCCTACTCTAGTATTTTTCTTGACTATCAAATTAAAGTGTGGGAGATTTAAAGACTTGTGTAAGGGATAAGTTTAGGGGAATTTTTCATTGAATTTTGGGAAGGAATATTCATTTTATTTATTTCACACCCTATTGTAAAACAAATGATTGAAAAAATGGGTTGTGACTTGGGAAATTGAAAAATGACCATTGTTTTACAAGTGATGTTATTATAACTATTATAAATAGTGTCAAGAGAAGATCATTTGAGGTTGTGTGGTTTTTGTGAGATTTTTCCCAAACACAAAATTTGAAAGAAAAAAAAGAAAAAAAGAGATAAAGAATAAAAAAGGGTGTTTAATTTATTTCATTTCATTTATTCATGAGCCTAATTTGATATATTGGGAGAGAGGGGAATTTCATTGATCTATTTTTGATTATAATGAAAAGTAATTTAGATACCAACCTACTTTTTGATCTTTATTTTTTTACATCATTTACCTACTTACCATAAGACTCAGATTAATTTGATCCTAAATAGTGAATCCCTCACAATTATTTGTGATTTTGTATCTACGTAGTGGATAAATTAGATGTACTTAAAGCCTATGGTAAGTGAAATGTTCTTAATGTATGTACTAGAATCTATTACCCCTTGTACAATAATGTTGAGTGAAAAAATTCAATGAGAGTTAAATTGAAAATGGTATGCATATTAATAATGAATTGAAAAATAAAAATGGATTAATGAAAAATCTTATCTATTTCAAATAGAAAAAGTAAAATACTTTATTGTTTTTTTGTTTGAAAAAAAGGCATTGATGAATTTTACTTTGTGATGTTTTCACATTTAATTTCACATTTTATTAATTTCTTTTATTGATATTGAGTTGAAAACATGGTATGGTGAACATCCTTTTAGTATGTTGAGATTTCATCCTTGAGGAAAAGTTTGAATTAATGTGTGGGGGGATTCTGATACGTACATTTCATGCATGTTTTTCTATATTAAAATAGAATAATTTATGCTTTGAATGATTAATTATTTCCCAATTATTTAATGATATCATTAATACTTGGAATAATGCATTAATTTATGGGAAATGATAAAAAAGAATGAAAAAAAAAATTTACACTTAAATAATGACTCCCACAATAAAGGAAAACTTTAGGTTATAAAACCATTTTAGGTTATGAAACCATTTAAAGATGTGAAACCAATTTAGGTTGTGAAAACATTACATGTGGTGAAAACATTTCACATGGTGAAAGTGTCGAGATGACAAAAAATAGCTATATTTGACACAATTAAGGTTGGAGGACTATTTTATAAACCAAGACCACCCATGATCTCTTTTTGACCCATTATGACACCATTGAATACTGCACGAGTCCTTTGGGATAATATAAATAGAGGGTTAAGATTTTTATTTTAGGGGATCTAAAGACCAAAGTATAGGGAGATAAGTCATGATACTACATGATCCTCCACCACTTTCTCTCCAATTTTATTTATGCATTATTTTTTTCATCTTTACTCCTTACTCCCTCAACACTTGGATGAGGGGGTAAAATCCACCTTGTGATGGGGTTATATAGATGAAGGGGGAATGTGTCATTTGATCTATTTCTTATTATTATTCATGTATTTGGTTTGCATAAATTGGTTATCCAATTCCAATGTCTTTTTTATAGTTAAATCATGAACATTGGTTAATAAATTTGTAAGGAACATTATAATTGCACAACTGGTTAACCTGAATTGAGTCATGACCATTGTCACATTCAGGGCAACCGAGTTTAAATATGGTATCAAGACAAACTTGATTCAGCAATGCACTAATTACTTGACCATGGGAAAATGGGTATTATTGGGTTAAGGAGAAGATACCATGACCATTGGGTCCACCTGATATTGATTCTGATGCCAAACATGGATTAATAAATTTAATTGCTAAAATCCAATTGCACTTGAGCCCTAAAACTACAAAACTCTGGAACAATGTCAAAATATAATATTTCTAAACAATCAATATTTTTCACCATCATTAAAATTCCTTCAAACCAATAAAAATTGTCTCTTATTCACATCTCTATTCATTTTAATTAAATCAATTCTTTTAAAAACCTAATTAAACTAATTTTACCATCTCTTTGGGTTCAACCTCAACCTTATGCTCTATTCATTTTAATTAATTAATTTCACTAGTTTGAGTTTTATAAATTTTTTATTTTGATTAGACACATAGGGAAATAATGATTCCCTTTGGTCCTGTTAGAACACATGCTAAAATATAGAAATCATAACTCTTAGGGTGGATCCAATTCCTATTCATCAAGGTTTAGTCAGATTCATATATACTCAAGCTCATTTAGTTTATTCTTTATGTGGTGGAGATATTCCCTGAAACTAATGACATATAATTAAGGATGATACTATTGTAGGATGACACTATCATTGGAGGTAAAAGTCATATGATGGCATGCTTATAGTTGGATATGGTTACAAGGTGGTGTGTTTCATGGTATCAGGAGAGTTCGATCATAGGATGGATTTTTGGAATGGAAGTAGGGAGGGCATAATCCCAGTTCAAGGTCACAACACACGGTTAGATGGGTCGTTACAGATATTTACTACAATATAAACAACATAAAATTGTTATTTTTAGTATAGGGTTATTCTAAATTAAAATGTATCATTTGAAAATTAGAATAAAATACCCTTTGAATAATTAAATTTCAAATTAATTTATAGATTTCATTTAATTAAAAAATTTATAAAACCATTAAAAATCATGATTAAATTCAGTTCACAATTTTATTCTAGATTACTTATAGAATTGAATAAAACAATTAGATGACTTTAAATAATACTGACCTTGATTTCTCAATCAAGTATGGATTCCTCATTTAAATATAAAAAATTAATAAATCATTAAAATTTAGATTTTAACCCATTAAAAAAATAAAGTCCATAATTATCCAATGTAACTAGAATTAAGAAATTAACCTAGTTTCAATTATATTAGGGGGTAAATACAATAAAAAGAAGTTTTTTTTTGAAATACTGGGCTCTCATCACTCTCCCACACTTAAACTATTGAACTTGTGGAAAAAAATATTTTTTCAAAAAAAAAGATGTCCCTGCCTTGACATAATACAAAAACTAGAGTAAAATAAAATCATAGATCCCTCTATTATTTTGAATTATCAAGCCTTTTTTATGATTTCAATTCACTGCCTCATTTCAATTCAATCAGGAGTTCCAAGTCTAGGAGTGAGAGATGCTAGATTTAATTAGAATCAAAATTTTAATAAGTATCACATACATTTATTCCTCTCTCCTATTTTTCTTAAACTAAAATTACCATTTACACTTCCTTGATACAACTAAAATGAAATTGTTATAAGTCAATTGTCCCTTATTCATTTGGATCCAATATTACCCTCACCGAAATGAATTTATTTTTTAAAATTAAGAACTTTAATTATTTTTTTGAATTTTTCTCAGCTATGTATGTGCGAATCACTATGATAAGACACTTATTGAATATTTATAAATATAATTACTCATGCACCCAATTTCTAATGTCTCATAGATTCATTATGGGATCTTAATTGCCAATTTTATTCTAGTTTCAAAGGGATTCTATCAATTTATTTTGAATTGGATCCCTAAGCTTTCCTTTTTCATAGAGTCCAAGTCACCTCAAATTAAGTTAAAAAATCTAGTGACCTCATATTATTATTCTCATTCCAAAAATATATTTTCATTCATACTCCTTTTCCTAGTTCAAAGACCAAATTTATATGGGCATAGTTGAAAAATTCACTTAATAATCGTTCTTTTCTAAAAATTTCAGAACCAATGAATTCCCTATACTCTAGCATGGTATTTAAGCTGGGTAGGATTGTATAAAAGTAAATTTTATTTATTTATTTTCACTCTAAAAATATAAAATAAAAAACATGTAAAAAATACGTACAGATTCCTAAATAAATATTGAGAGTTATCTATTTTTTGATTTACCTTAATTAATACTAAAATTACTTAAAATCATAAATATGAAAATAGAAAATGTATTTACATCATAAGTTACTTTTCTTTTCCCCTCACACTTAGTTTAGACACACTTCCATTTAATTTCATCTTACATTTATCAAGGAACACATATTCAAAAAAGAATATAAGCTAGTGTGAATTAAAGAGACAACTTGATAGTTCCTTATTCAATATAAGTTGGGAGGAGTTTAGACTCCTCCATTATCTCTTTACAAAAGTCTATGTGGAAATTCTTGAATTTCTATCCATTCAGCTTTAAGGGGTTCTCTGTTTTGGTTCCCTCACTTCAAAAAAAATGGTGATTAGAGACATTTTTTTTGATTTAGTAACATTTGTAAACATCAATAATTCATTTACCGATGTTTCTAAAAAATGTCACTAAATGAGGTTTCTATAATTTATCAATGTTTATAAATATCGCTAATTAGGCAAGTTTATAAGTGTCGCTAAATTAATGACATTTATAAACATCGGTATTTTGTGACACCTCATTTGTATATGTTTTTTAGAAACATCGGTAAATAAACATCGATAATTTAGCATTGTTTATAGACGTTGGTATTTTTTGATACCTCGTTTACTGACATTTTTTGGTAACTTTGGTAAATAAACATCGATAAATGACACCTTTTTTACTGAAGTTTCCAGAAAACGTTGGTATTTTTTTAAAATTTGATAATTATCGTTGTTTTTTTAATTATTATTATTTTTTTAAAAACTTATTTTTAAAATGAAAAAACCAGTCCCGTTCATCCCACCTCCATTTTACACCCCATCCTGTTCCATCACACTATCCCATCCCCCTCCATACCCACCACCCCATCCCATTCCAATCCCCCATTATCCCGTACCTCTACCCGACCCCATCTCCAGTACATCATCACCCATCCCCACTCCCATTTAACATATGTGACCCACCCATACCATTTATCTGAGAGTACCTCCCATTCCCCACCATTTTACCTCCCACCCCGACACACCAAACATATGTGAAAATGCAGCCACACTAGCATGTAAGGAAATATACAATCCGGTGGGATTCGAATGCTGGACACCTAAAACTCAGTCTGAATAACAAACTAACTAACTCACATTAACTTTGAATATTTTATTATATTTTATTTTATTTATATGTATAAATATATTTCAGTATTTAAAAAATAAACATTATATATATATATTAATATTTATATTTATATGTTTATATTTTATATGTTTATATTTTATATTATACACATATATATGTTTATATTGTATATATATGTTTTATATTAAATATTATATATTATATGTTTACATTTTATGTTTATATATGTTTATATATTATTTTTATTTATATGTTTATATTATATATATATATATATAATTATAATTAGTCACATTTTAAAACACTGATAAAAATGTCATTAAAATAGTCATGTTTTCTTAAAAATATGACTAAATTTACAATATATATTTGTTTTTATACATAAATATCTGTATTTGTGTGTGTGTATATATATTTATATATACATGTGTGTTTATATAAATATAAATATATATATTTCTATATATATGTTTATATATATGTGTCTATCTTTATATATATTAATATATATATTTATGTGTTTGTGTGAATGTTTGTGTTTATATATGCTTATATATATGTGTCAGTATTTAAAAAATCAATATTATATATAGATATATAATTTTTTATATTAATATACATATATATATATATATATAATTTTTTATTATATTATATATATATGTTTATATTTTACATATATGTTTATATTATATATATATATGTGTGTGTGTGTGTGTGTGTGTGTGTGATTATATTTTATATATTATATATATATATATATCTGTTTATATATGTTTATATTTTATATTTTATGTATATATATGTTAATATTTTATGTGTATATATATATGTTTATATTTAATGTTTATATTTAATGTTTTTATATATGTTTATATTTTATATATATCATATGTTTATATTAATATATATATGTGTGTGTGTGTATGTTTATATTATAGATATATATGTATGTTTATATATATATATGTGTGTGTGTGTTTATATATATATATGTGTGTGTGTGTGTGTGTGTGTAAATATATATGTATATGCATACATATATATAATTATAATTATAATTATATTTACATATATATATATAATAAGCCATGTTTTAAAATACTGGTAAAAATATCACTAAAATAGCCATGTTTTCTTAAAAACGTGACTAAATTTTAAATATATATGTTTATATATATAAATATATGTATATATGTGCTTATGTTTATATATATTTATATATATGTGTCAGTATTTAAATAATTAAAATATCACACACACACATATATACTTTTATATATTAATATACATATATATTAATATATATATATATATATTATATTATATTTTATGTTTATATATATATATAAGTTTATATTATATATATATGTTTATATTTTTCATATATGTTTATATTATATATATGTTTATATATCTATATGTTTATATTATATATATATATGTGTGTGTTTTTATTTTATGTTTATATATATATGTTTATATTTTATGTTATATATATATGTTTATATTTTATGTTTATATATATATGTTTATATTTTATGTTTATATATATATATATGTTATATGTTATATTATATATATATATGTTTATATTTTATGTTTCTATATATGTTTATGTTATATATATATATATATATTTTAGATATATTACATGTTAATATTAATATATATATATATGTCTATATATCTATGTGTGTGCACATGTATATATATTTGTGTATGTGTATATATATATATATATAATTAGTCACGTTTTAAAACACTAGTAAAAATGTCACTAAAATAGCAACATTTTCTTAAAAACATGACTAAATTTAACATATATGTGTGTTTTTATATATAAATATATGTATATATATATATATGTGTGTGTCTGTGTGTTTATATATATATATATTTATATATATGTGTCGCTATTTATATATATATATATATATATATATATATCTAAATGTAGATTTAAATCAATGCGGGGAAATGAGCTATATAAGTATAAATTTTTTTAACGGTGTTTCCTAAAAACATCCCTAAATTAGCAACGTTTTTCAAAAAATGTCGCTAAATTAGTGACACTTTTCAGGTAACGTCGCTAAATTAGCGACGTTTTTCAGGAAATGTCGCTAAATTATCAATGATTTTCAGGCAACACTGCTAAATTAGCGATGCTTTTTAGGAAACATTGCTAAATTAACAACAATTTTTAGGAAACATTGCTAAATTACCAATGCTTTTAGGAAATGCCACTAAATTAGCGACCCGTTTCAGAAAATGTCACTAAATTAGTGTCACCTTTCCAAAAACGTCGCTAAATTAGAAACGCTTTTAAGAAACATCGCTAAATTTAAAAAATAGTGACATTTCTAAAAATCGTCACTAAAAAAGCATCGATAAATTACAATTTTTTTATAGTGACTTAATTTCAAATGTACCAAATGGGATTGCGTTAGTCACTATGTAAGGTCCAATCTACTTAGAATGAAGTTTACCTAGCACGAGTTCCATCATAGAGGATAACAGTAACACTTTATCTCTAATTTGAAAGTCTCTTATCTACATGATTTTTTATAGATTGGCCTGTATTTCTCCTTATACAATAGGCTATTCTCATAATCTTCTCTCAGTTCTTTTAATTTAATCATTTCCAGCTTCCTCTTCTCTCTAACCTTTCCAAACTATGAGTTATATTTTTGGAAACCATGTAGGCTTTATGATGTTTCTCAACAGACAATTTATTATTTTTTATAAGGAAAGAACATCCCATGTGGGAGAGAAGAAACTTCAATTCTAATTTATGTGGGTTTTCTAATGATTATTTTCACTTAGTGTTATCCATAATTATAGGCTGCATATGTAAAGAAGTGGTGTTAGTAGAAAAATTGAGGAAATATTTTGAATATTTCCCATCAATCTCTTCAAGTTGTTCAATGCAAAAATAGATTCCATATTTTACTAACATTCAAAAATAGATTTATAAATTTAATGATGAGATTCCAAAGCCCATTTTAATATAATTCTATCATCAAACATTCTAATTTATTCTTTAAAACATCAGGGAAATTCAAAATGTTCCAATATAAAAACATATTATTCCTTGTGGGTGTATTTCATTAAATCAAGAATATTTAAACTCACAATTTTTTCTTCAAAATTCCTAAAAATTCCCCTTTATTAACATTTATAACTTTTTTGGTGGTCTTGATAAATAGTTTACCTAGATTTATGGGGGGATGTATCTTATCTTTTTCTTTCTCCATAATAGGAATTTAGAAATCAGTAGGGAATAAAAAAACCTTATATACTTACCATAACATCCTCGAGTACACCTACTGAGTAGGAAATGACTTAGTTGGCATGCTGCATAACCAATCAGGTGGGTTTGAGTTCTCCAATATATAGAGAATAATAAATTTAATAAGGAATTACATTAATTGATACTATTAAATCACACAGTGCATTGGAAAAATTAATCTCACTAATAGTTCAAGGGATAGTGAAGGTGCCCAGATCTTGAAATTTTTGGGGTATTTGTGGGGTTATAAGTGCGGAAACATTTTTACCTAAACATACCTTTTAATTACCTTGCAATATTCTCTTCCCAATGAAAATTTCTTTGATGAATTATTTATACCTTGGAATCTAGGTGATGGTGTCCAACAAAGGAGTATTGATTCCCACCTTTTTGAATATCTCCAAGATCTCTTGTTGTATTGTGTCTTCACTGGATTTCATATGTGGTTTAATCCTATAAAGGAAGGCGGTTGGGGATTATGTATGTCCTCTATCTTGGATTTTCCTTTTTTCCTTATCCATAAGGGGTGTTTCCATAACCAATTATTCTTTGGAATCCTTTTCAAGGGTAGATTATTTAAGTTTAGTGGGTTTACCACTTCCAGTTATGACTTGGGATGGTGATTCTTCATTGTTCAGCAGATCATAGACACTTCTTAATAAAATAGAACTAATATTCTCCTTAATATTATAAATGGATTGACCAGGAAGTTCACATAAACCTTGATTTTTCAATTCATTAATGGAAATCAGGATCTGGATGTTAGACATCACAAGTTATTTCATCAGGTCCTACATATTGGATTCTTGAGATTTCCATTGTTGATAACTTTTGGATGGTTTAGATTTCTACCTCTGAAATGGTGGTGGAGGGAAAGTTTATTAGAAACCTTACTGAAAGGGAAGTATACGATATTGTTGGTTTCTAACTTCATATTAAGTATTGTAATACCCTATAAATCATTTATTATTTTTTGATTTAGTTTTGACCCGTAAGACTTTGGAATATTCCTATGAATATTTCCAAGTCCAGGCGCTGAGTTGGCGTGCAATTCTAAGGACCGATGTGCCCAAAATAAATTTTATAAAAATATTAAGTATTTTCATACTATGCATGTGGTGGAAATGTGCGATCTCTTAAATGATAGCTCATATTAGAAAAACGAGGGCATGATTGAGTCCAAAACGTGTCGTTTACCCTAGAAAGAGTATAACCTTTGCAGGAATAGACTTGTTGTGGAAAAATTTATCGAGGGTGTTTTAGTAAATAAAATAAAATAATTTATTTTAGACTCTAGATTGAACAACTATTAAAAGGAGTCTCAAATCAAATTTCTGAGATCACGGTTGAGTCCAGAACATTGTGTTTACCATAGGAATGATGTAAATTTGGTTAGCACTGGGTGTCGGGTCAAGGTGTACCAGGGTGTTAAGACGATATTGTTTTATTAAAAAAAATGAAAAAATCCTCTCCCCCTATATTCTACCCCCTTGGTGAGAACGGAGGAAAACCCTCCCCTTCCCCTTCCTCTTTGACGAATCAAGGCCAAGAGGTGACACCAGAAGCCATTTTCATCTCCGATCGTTTCCAGATCAAGAATTAGTGCATCATGGGTGTCGTTATGCACCCAAAGTGCCAAAATTTCTCCATGATGTAGGAAGTTTTAGTTTTAATCTCTTCCCCCCATGTTTAAGCTTCATTTTTGTTTGAATCATCATCAAGGCTATGTTTAATAGGTCTAAATCTTTCCAAAATAGGTCTCAAATTGATTTTTGGACCACCGAAGTGGTCCTGGTGGTCCACAGAAGTTTCGTTGGCACTATGGAGATATTCTGGCCATGGAAGGAGGTGGCACATTAGTTTCCGGCACGATGGGGGCGATTTTTGGCGGTAGAGGCGGGTTCCGGCGACAGAGGCAGGTTCTGATGACGGTGAGGTAGTGGCCATAGGGCGATGTAGTGGAGTTCGCAGGGCGGCATGGCGAAGGGACGGTGCGTCGGTGGTGGTTGGGTCATGGGCCATAGGCTGGCGTGGTTGGGCTGGCTGGAGCGGGCTGGTCTAGCCAGAATAGGTTGGGGTCTTTAAACCCTCATAACTCCTAAATCGGGTGTCCGATTTACATGATGTCTGTGGATACATGACCCTTGGGTTAATACAGAACTTTTGAGGTCATTTTGAGGACTTTATGTATCAGGATCAAGGCTCGGTGACTTAAGACGTCTAATTTTAATAATAATAATATAATAATTATTATTTGGCAAATCTTGTGTAGGATGTATCTCCTGCGTCTGATGTTCAATTGATGCACCTTCAGAGGTGTTGTGACCCTGAATTTAATATAGAATTTTCAAGACTAATTTTGGGATCTTAAACCAAAATCGAGGTGTGGCCCCCACTAGTCTTGGTTTGGACATCTGCGGTGAAATGTGACCTTTTCACTGGGTGTCCATTTTGGACGAATGAATAGTCGATTCTGTGTATTTTTCCAAGAGGATAGCAATAGTGAAATGTGTTTGGTGTGTTTCGGGATCGATTTGTCAGCCCCATAATGAACCATTCCAGCTCGTTGTACCCTTTTGACTGGTTATCTGTTTTGGCCAAGTAAGTAGTCTATCCTGTGTGTTTTTCCACGTACAATGCGGTGGCAACCACAGTTTGGGCCTAGGAGGCCTGATGTGAAGGCAATGTTGTGAAGGTTTCTTAGGTTAGTGATGCCTTGACCATTTCGGTTGAGTGATTCCTCCTGATACTATTATGGTTTTCGGTATTACGTCCTTAGTACAGGATTGAGATCCCCTTGATTGGATGAGCTCAGATAGAGTTGTAGCATCCCTCTGGTGAGGCTGGGGCAGGATCCTCTAGCTTATCATTTCCCTAGATCGAGTTCTTGATATCTTTTTGACCAATTATTCAAGGGTGGTGATCCCCTATCAAGTAGGACCACCCTATATGATTTTGGGACATCTTTGGGTATAAGATCCTCTACACAGCAGGCGATGATAATAGGGTTGAGGTATCATCAGTTATACAATCCCCTACTCAGCATGTGGTTTCATTAGGGTTTGTGGTATCGTCGGTATGATCCCCTACTTAATGAGTTATACCAGATGGTTTTTTTGGAATTTTCGTGACCTCCTATACATAGGAGACGATCCTCTATCAGAGTTATGTAATTTGTGGAATGTCAGATCAGGTTGTAGTATCCCCCAACGGATTGCCTAGTGAGGACACCTCCCGATCAGATGGTGGTCCCAGTGGCGAGCCTTTTTCACGGTTCAGTCGGGCACTGATGGAGTCTTGTGACTTAGACCTATAATGAGGAGACACTCTCTTGGGAAGAGTTTGAGTGGATCTTTAGGGAGGAGTTTTATCTGGCCACGCTAAGGTTGGTGCATATCCAAGAGATTTCGTAGCTTTAGAAGGACAACAGGACCATAGTGGAGTACTCAATGAGGTTCAATAAATTTTCATGTTACTCTCTAGATATGGTTCAGGTTCCATTCTTTCGAGCACAAACCTTAGAGAAGGGCTTACATCGGGAGATTAGGGCATCGTTGGTGCCACTATGCATTACCACCTATGATGGAGTGTTGGAGTGGACCTTAGTGGTGGAGATCTTCTTGGTAGAGAAGACTCTAACCGTTAGTGCTGGGAAAGTGGGAGTTGAGACCTTGATAGCTGGTTTGGTAGCTGGTAGCCGATGATAGGCTCATGGGTTTGGACGTGTGCAATGTTTTAGGAGGTGACCCCAGGATGGAGGATCTGAGGCTTAGGGATCTCAAGGATCTTAGGCTAGTTTAGTCGGCTATAGGAGAGGCGCTGTTATGATTGTGATGGCCAGGGAAATCTTGAGAGAGATTTTCTGACCCACCGTGCTGTTGAGAGGGAGATAGTCGACAAACCACCTTGGTAGAGGAAACGTTTTGAGCACAAAGGTCCACAGGGTGGAATACATGATAGAGGAGTAGGTATAGCAGCGGGAGGTGGAAGACGGTACAAGTTTCCACCAACACCACCCTAGGTGGTCCACAATAGGCTTAGAGAACTAGAGGATGGGGGAGAGAACAACTGTAGGTCATAGAGGCTGTTGACCCAGAGGCTCTGTGGATGGATAGAGGTACACTCTATTTCCTTTCTACTTTATGCATTAGTTTTGATAGACACTGTTAGGAAGTACTTTTTTCCTTTCCATTTCTTACTCGTGGTTTGTGTGGGGAATTGGTAAGAACCTATGTTTTTGTTGTTCATTGTAGCTTCAAATTCACAAGGAAGAGGGATCCTTACCCAACCGAGATGTGTTTTTGTGTCATGAATAAAACCGTGCGTGCGAGTCAATGGTGCCCAAAGTGGAAAGTGTTGAGGTGAGGTGTATGAGTCCCTCTGACTTGTGTGTTTGGGGTGGGGTTGTGTGTTGGAAAGTTTGTGTGAAGGGTCTGGTAAGACCCGGGGTGTGTTCTTGTGTAGGCATGTTTTTTTCATTTTTACCCTCATGTATTCGGTGTCTGCTTGGTATGTGAGTATCTTAAGGAGGGTGTGGTTCAGTTTGACGTGGCTTTTGACACACAAAAATGAGGTACAATTTCCCCACTAAGACGTGTTCTTGATATGCGATGAAAAACCATGCGGGTGAGTCAGCGCCACCCAAAATGGATAGTATCAAGGTGTGGTGGATGAGTCCCTTTGATTTGTGTGTTTGAAGTAGTTTTGTTGGTCTCTACTTTAGGTTAGTGAGGTGTTGTACCGCTAGACCCTATGATTGTAGGAGACTAGATGCTTGGTGTTTCCCACCTATTGTAGATGAGGATACATGTGCTCAAGTGCACAATTTTGACCTGGGACAAGCTGTACTTGAGTGTGGTAGCCCTTTTGTTTCCCCTAAGTGTGTGATTTTAGGCAGCACGAGAACCCTTGATTGTTGTTTTTGTGGTTTTGGTGAAATCACTGGCATGGGAGGACCAGTTGTGAGTTCAGTTTCATTCTCTCATGCCTAACCTTTGGATTTTTAGGGATTAAAATCCTTAAGGTGGGGAGGATGTAGTGACTCATGTTTTGACCTGTAAGACTTTGAAATATTCCTACGAATATTTCTAAGGACAGGCGCTGAGTCGGCGTGTAATTCTAAGACCCGGTGTGCCCATAATAATTTTTATAAAAATATTAAGTATTTTTATAATATGAACATGGAAGAAATGATTTACCTATTAAAAAAAGATTGGATCAAAAAACAAGGCCACAATTGAGTCTGGATCATGTCGTTTACCCTAGGCGGGGTATAACCTTTGCAGGTATAGGCTTACTTTGGAAAAAGTTATCAAAGATGTTTTTGTAAATAAATTAAATTAATTTATTTCAGACACTAGATCAAATAACTCGTGAACAAAGTCTCGTATTGAATTTATGAGACTACGGTTGAGTCCAAAATGCTGTGTTTACCCTAGGGGCGATGTAAGTTTGGTCGGCGCTGGGTTTTTGGTCGGGGGGTACCAGGGGGTTAAGAGAATATTGTTTTATTAAAAATAAAATAAAAGAAATCCTCTCCCCTCTCTTCTTCCTCCCATTGGTGTGCATGGAATAAAACCCTCCCCTTCTCATTCCTCTTAAACGAATCAAGGCTAGGAGGTGTCTCTAGAAGCCTTTTTTGACTCTGATCATCGCCAGATCAAGAATCAGCATGTCGCGGGTGTCGTTCTGCACCCAAAGCGTCGATGTTTCGCCACAAGGTAGGTGGTTTGATTTTTAATCCCATTACACACATGTTTAAGCTTTTTTTGTTTGAATAATCACCAAGGATGTGTATATTGGGTCCCTAGGTTTCCTAAACAAGTCTCGAATCGATTTTTGGACCACTGGAGTGGTCCGCGGATGTTTCAGTGGCGCTCCGACGATGGTCCAGCCGTGGAAGAAGGTGGTGTGAAGCCTTCTGACACAGTGGGGGAAGTTTCTAATGGCAGAGGTAGGTTCCAAAAGTGACATAGAGGAGGCCGCATGATGGAACATTGGCTAATGGGTCGTGGTCCATGAGATGGAACGGTTGTCCCAGCCGGAGCGGTCTAGTGCAGCCAGAATGGGCTGAGGGTCTTTAAACCCCTGTAACTCCTAAAGCGAGTGTCTGATTCACGTGCCATTTGTGAATACATTACCCTTTGATCGAGGCAGAACTTTTGAATCCATTTTTAGGAATTTATGTCTCAGGATCGAGGCTTAGTGACACGAAACATCCAATTTTAATACTAATAATATAATTATTATTATTTGGTGAATCTTGTATCAGACGTATCTACTGTGTCTGATGTTCGATTGACGTGACATCAATGGTGTTGTGATCCTGAATTTAATGCTAAAGTTTCAAGACCAATTTGGTATCTTAAATTAAATTCTAGGTGCAGCCCCCACAAGCCTCGGTTTGGGCGTCTATGGTGAAATGCGACCTTTTCACCGAGTGTCCATTTTGGATGAATGAATAGTCGATCCCATGTGTTTTTTCAAGAGGATCATAATGGTGCGATTTTTTTGGTGTGTTCCAAGATCGATTAATGGGACCCACAATGAACCTTTAGGGATCTTTGTTCCCTTTTGACCGGTTATCCATTTTGGGCAAGTAAGTATCCTATCCTGCACGTTTTTTTTGTGTAGAACGTGATGGTCATTACGGTTTGGGCCTAGGAGGCACAATGTATAGGAAATGTTGCGCGTGTCTCTTGGGTTAGTGATTCCTTGACCAGATGGGTTGAGTGAGTCCCCCTAATACTATGAGGGTTTTCGATATTACATCCTTGGTATAGGATTGAGATCCCCTCGATAGGATGAGCTCAGATAGAGTTGTAGAATCCCTCCAGTGAGGCTAGGGAAGGATCCTATAGCTTATCATTTCCCTATATCGGGTTCTTGGTATCACTGTGACCAACTCTATACTGGTGATGATCCCCTATCTAGTAGGATAGCCCTATAGGGTTCTGTGTCATATTTGGGTATAAGATCCCGTACACAGTGGGCGATGATAGTAGGGTTGCGGTATCATAAATTATACGATCCCCTAATTATCATGTGATTTCAGTAGTGTTTTTGGTATCATCGGTATGATCCCCTACTTCACGAGTTGTACTAGATGGGGTTTTTAGCATCATTTTGACCACCTATACACGAGCAAAAATCCTATATCTGATTCATGTGATCTGTGGAATTTCATATATGGTTGTTGTATCCCCTAGTGGAGCCTAGGAGTGATCTCCTATCTGAGAGATCTTCGAGTTACTAGTTTGGGTTTTGGTATCCCCTAGTGGTTCCTAGGAGTGGTCCCCTATCCAAGGAGTTTTGTGTTTCTTCTGAGTTTCAGTGTGACATTCTTAGCAGTGATATCTGATGAGTTTGTTATCTTGGATCGGCCATCGGGGATGGATGGGTTGTTAGAGACAGGGTGTATCTCTAGGATGAGTATCACCTAGGATGAATCGGATCTTGGAGTGTGCGTTTGGTGATTTTCTTTTGATTCTCGAGTAATAATCTGTCACTAGTGATGAGGTCGGAACCTCTTGAGGCTTGGTGCCTGAGAAAAGTATATCTGGTGTTCTTTTTGGGTTTTCCTTGTGGTGTTGTCACATCTTAGATGACACACCCTATGGTTTGAGCTAACTGGTCGTCTTTGGCTGAGGAGATTACCTACAAGTGTTTTATAGTGATCCCCACCTTTAGATAAGGTTGGTATCTTTTATAGTTTTTCTTTTGGTGGCCCCTGTATTTTCCCCTTTTTTACTTCTACTGTAATCTAGTTTGAGATAGTTGTATGCATGTATTTATTTTCAGTTTTATATATATATATGCACTATTTCATGGAGGTGTATGTGGGTGTGTGCAAACAAGTACCTTTGGATAAGACCTCCCATGTATGTGATAGCCTACTCGACACTGGTTTCCATCCCCTGGACTATCGGGGGAGGGCTTAGGGAGTCGCAGCTTGAGCCCCATTGGGCCATGTCCTAACATCATAGATCTCTATCCCAACACGAGGGCATCCATTGGTGTAGTGTCCCTTATAGTATAAAAGACAGTATACTCTTAGAGGTGTGTAAAGTGATACTTAATGTACTTTTTTAGGGCCATGTGTTTCACTATAGAGGTTAGTTATTCCATTTACTTTTTAAGAAAAGGAGAGTATGGAATTTTTGCCATGTGTACTACACATGTTATAGTTATCATATTGAAACATTAAGGATTTTGGTATATCTTCTCAATTATCTATATGGATTTTTTAGGGGATTTGTTGATAAGTGAACCTTCAGATGAAGTATCCAATAGGTTCCAGTCACTTTCCGTCAATCTTGAGAAAAATAGTACCAGGAAATGATATTCTTCATGGGGTTAGTGTGGGAAGGATATTGTTAACCACTTAAACCTCTCCTAGAAACTCATAAAGAGTTTCTCCACTTTCTTTCTAGATCTTATATATATCTTTCCATAGTTTAGAAATCCTATATTAATGGAAATACTTCTACATCATGGCTATATGATGTTTGTACCATGTAGAAACTTTTCCAAGATGGAAGATGTAGAGACACTCTTTGGCCACTCATTAAAGAGTGAAAGGAATCACCTTCCAGTGAAAAAATTATTCTAAAACTCATATGGGATTTCAAATACTGCATACATTAGAAAAAAATTTAATTGTTAGTCAAGATCCTTTCCTACATTCCTTGAAACTTTGAAAAGTATTAAATCATTCTAGTTTTCAGTTCAAGTCATGTTTTTAACTTATCTTAGACCGTTTATTAATTCATTTAATTTTTATGTCCTTAAATTGTTATTAAATGACTATTACTTGATAATAATTAGAAAATTATTAATTAGTTATATTTTTTTAAATTATTTTATAATCCATTTTTACTAAATATCTTATATATTAAGTGTAAATGCGTATTTAGCCTTACCTAAATCATATTTTAAAAAATATATTATATTTAGATCAATATAAATATATTTATACATTAATATATTATTTTTAATGAAATATCATTTTTTATAAAATATACCCTTTACAACATTAGAAAAAAGTGATGATAAAGGGGGTCTTTATTGGCGCTAGTTAAAAAGCACTAATAAATGGTTTTCCTTTATAAGTGATTTTTACTAGCACTAATAAAGGACCCCCTTTATCAGAACTTTTTTCTTATCATTGATAAAGGTCCCCCATTTATCAGCAATTTTTTATTAGCACTGAAAAAGGGGGGACTTTATCAGTGCTTTTCTATTAGCACTGATAAAGGGCCCCATTATCAGTGTTTTTTAGTGTTGGTATTGACCCCCCTTTATCAGTGATAAAAAACACTGATAAGGGGGGGGGGGGTATTTATCAGCACATTTCTAGTGCTAATAAAGGGGGCCTTTATTAGTGCTTTTAGCTAGTGCTGATAAATCGTATTGTTGGACAAATCCAAATTTATAGTAGTGAATGTTTTATCTTGAATTTGTTATATATTGGAAACCCTTATGCATACCTTTAAAAATCCTTACATATTAATTTTATGAAAATTTTCAAGGAAGGATGGTTATGTAATGATCAATGAGTCATGAAATGAGTCCAAAAAAAGAATGATCTTCATGTTATGAAGGAAGAATACCACACATTTATGGATTAGGGAATGAGATTCTTTTTTTTGCATGGGAAAGTCCATGCCCTGACCTACATGGTCACCTCAAGACTCATGACATATACCATTTTATAATAAATTTATTTGATAAATAGTTATAATATTAAAAGTTAATCTAATATGGTTCCCTATTTTTTACAATAATGCACCTTCTCCCCTCTACTCCATGAAATTTTATCTTATGAGGTGTGCTCACTTTCATTCATCATCCAATATGTGTATCATCTAATCTGAGTGATAACCTAAGGTAAGTCTATAATTCCTCTTAAACTCTTTCTTAGTTTCTCTTACTATTTTGTAGTCTTTTCTTGATTATGCTCATTTAAACCTTATTTTAGGGTTTCCACCAAAATCATGGATTTCATTCGTCTATTCTCAAATTAGATATAAATATTATCTTAAAGGTTCATTATGATTATGTGGTAGGTTTCTCAATGCATGGATCTTTAAAATTAAATATATGAATGATTTATTATTTCCATACCACAATCCTTCATGTTTTAAAGGTTAAACCATGAAAATATATTTATTCTCTAACAATTGAAATTGATTTCTCTCCCTCTTTTATCATTTATTATAAGGGATTTCTCACATTCAAATGCTTAAAATATATTTTCATATTAAAATTCATGGAAATATTATGCAGAAATTTCTTAGAGCCTTTATTCAATGACTACTTTCCAAACTAATAGGTATTTGTCCATTTTAAATATCACGTATAAGTAATTTTTTATTTGAAGTGTTTTGATGATATTTATATAGTTTAATTTTTAAAATATGGTTTGATAACTCAATTTGACTAATAAAGTTATTATATATGGGATGGTAATTTAATAAAAAGGTTTTTAGGTAGCATGTATACCCATGAAGTGAGCCATTTTGTGCAATTTAAATGAAAGTTAAAATGGTTTTTATATTGTGTAAAGTGTAAGAAATTATCTCTAATAGAGGATATGGATATTATATTTTTATTCTTAAAAAATGGGATGCTTCTTTGAAGGGTAATCAGAGGTGATTGTGTGTTATGAATGTTATTATTACTATTATAACTTTATTATTTATATCATTTTATCTCCCATATTTTTTTTCATTGGAATCAAATCATATTTTTGTGGGAAATCTAGGTACACATGATTCACTAGTGGATGAATTCACTCTAACTAGTGGACCTAGGTTAAGATCATGCTCGGTTTAGGATATTTCCCCTTCTATCAAATTAAGTATGATAAAAGTGAGTGTTTAGGATTTTGAATTACATCATCTAACAATTAGATATATTTAATTATAGTTTTTATAAGATTTTCCCTAAATCACCTAGATTTTCTCATGATGATCTTATTTATAATGATCCTTTAGTAATTTAATTTGTTAAGCTTAGTGTGATATTCTATTTTATGGTCAAGTATTAACGTCATCACAATAAAGTAACATTGGATTCTCTATACTTATATTGTATGTAGGGGTGATGTTCAACTTATCATAGGTCCACTGGAAAATGAATTTTGAACCCGAAGAGAATATAATAGTATTGGACTCGGTTTTTCACAAGAGAGGAAAGTGTTATGGGTTTATTCATCTTTTGTCTGATAAGTTCAGTGTGTGAAAATAGTGCGTGAGAATGAATTGAATTGGTTTTAAAAGTAATATTAAAATTAAGTGGTCTAACCCTTGATATCTTATTAAATTTCTTGTTATGTCATTATTTCATTCTTTTAATCTTCTATTTTCTCCCCAATTAAGTGAAATATCACTTAATTATCCTTACTTAGAAGTTTAAATTTAATCAAAGGGATAGAATAATCACTACAACCTCCTATATCCCCTAGAACAGTAACCATAGATCTATAATTACACTTAAAACAACTCACTTCTGATGGTCATAAGTAATGGAGAGGACCTGAGTGGATTGTGTGTAAAATCCAGTGTCAAAGGGAAGATGAATTCAAAATGTAAAAAATAAGAAAATATCCTAATTGATAATTTTTTGAATGAATTTCAAGAGTTTAACAGAATTTAATTAACTAGTAATGTTTGGAATTCATTAATAGGGGTAAGATGATTTTTTCAGCTCAACCACTAGTGGATTAATGTTCTATTACTAGGGTTATTATAGAAAAATTAAATGGAAGAAAGTAATAAAAAAATATCCCAAATCTTGATTGGGTGATCTTGGAAGTGTCCCCCAATAATAGTGAATAATTCATTTTTTATAAAATATTCAGAGGTCCTTCGGGTGCTTTGGAATTTCTTCCACATGAGTAGCATATAATTCCTCTCCCATGATCATAATATTTCTAAACTATTCCTCAAATTTGGAGACCAATTCCCTCTCTTCAAATTATTTCCACACATACTGCTCGACAATTGATATTTATCAAACGTGAAGAGGAAATATATTATACATTCCTTTGGTATGAGTCTATTTGAATAGGGGTGGTCCTACTTAAAAGTTGGACCTAATTTGATGGATTTGGTCATGGATTTCAAGGAACTTGGGATTTAAAATTTTGATCTTTAACTATGTTGAGAAGTTGATGTGTGTTGGAATTAATCTTCAAAACCATAACATTGTGTGACCACAAATCCATTATAGCCTTACTTCTTGAAAATCAATTCATAATGGGCCCACACAATTTCACCACTCAGTGAAATTTTGATCTGAGTTGGGAAACTTTGAACTCTCATTAGTATGATCTCAGACTATCAAATTTTTAGATATGGTCTTTTTTGGGTAGGTAATTTAGTCTCATGCATAAAAAGTTCCTATAATGTATGGAGGGTGCTTGAGTGATTTGGAAAATTCATCAAGAACCTTTTGTGCAAGAGTCTTCAACATTGAAATTGGTGAAAAAAGTATGATCTGACCCCTATTCATTCTTGATCCTACAGAGGGAACATGATACATACATTTTATGTATTCCTTTTGATATTAAAATTAAATACTTTTATAATTTAAATTATTAATTATTTCCCAATTATTTAATGATATCATTCATAAGGATACATTAATTTATTGTAAATGATCAAAAGGAGTGGAAACAAAATTATTTACACTTAAAGGAGGCCTCCCACAATGAAGGACCATTTAAGGCTATGAAACCATTTCAGGATGCAAAACTATTTCATGATATGACACCAATTTAGGTTGTGAAAACATTAAACATGGTGAAAACATTACATGTGGTGAAAACATTACACATGGTGAAAAAATTACATGTGGTGAAAGTGTTGAGATAACCTAAAAATGACTAGATTCAACATAATTAAGGGAGGAGACCTATTTTATGACCTCGAGACCACATGAGATCTATTTTTGACCCATTATGATTCCATTGAATGATACATGATTTATTTGGGAGTCTTTAAATATAAGGTTGAGCTGCTGCTTCCAAGGGATTCAAAGATCGAAGTCTAGGGAGAGAAGCTTCACTACTACAAGGTCCTCCACCAATTTCTCTCTAGTTTTATTTATGATTTATTTTTTTTATTTTTTCCAAATTACTCCCCCATCACTATAATTATAGGGTAAATCCTACCATGTGAAAGGGTTTTATAGATAAAGGGGGAAGGTTTCCTGGATATATTTTTTATTCTTATTCATGTATTTGTTTTTTTTTCAATTTCTTTATCCAATTCCAATATCTTTATTTTTGTTTAATCATGAACATTGGTTCATAAATCTAAAAGGAGCATTATAATTGTGATACTAGTTACCCTGAATTGATGAATTATCATTTCCACATTCAGGTAAAGCAATTTTAAATATGGAATCATGAAAAAACTGATTCAACAATTCCTTAATTACTTGACCAAGGGGAAATTTGGATTACGAGGTTGAGGAGAGGATACCATGACTATTGGATACACCTAATCTTGATTATGATCCCAAAAATGGATCAATAAATTTAATTTCTAAAATCCAATGACACCCAAACCCTAAAATAATAAAACCCCAATACACTTTCAAAATCATATTTTTCCAAACAACCAACCTATTTCACCATCGTTTAGCTTCCTTCAAATCAATTAAACCAATATCTTATTCACACCATTCTTTATTTTAATTAAATCAATTATTTTACAAACACAATTAAACTAATTTGACCATCTTTTTGGGTTTGACCTTTAACTTCTTCTATATTAATTTTAATTAAATAATTATAGTAGTCCGAGTTTTATGAATGTTTTTTTGATTAGACCCGGAAGGAAATAACGATACCCTTTGGGTCTGTAAAAACTAGTGTCATTGTTGGGGATGGTTTCTTTTTAGTTTTTAGGTATTAAGTTAATTTTATATTATGTTGTTTTATTTCAATTTCTTTATTTATGTTGGATGTCTCATGCTACTATTTTCAGGATTTTAAATCTTAATACACAACCATAACACACATGTAAAAGGAAAAGAATTTTTTTTGACTTTAATATCAAAATTGAGAAAATACTAAGGAAGAATAAGGAAGTTATGAACATGGATAGGGTAGAAAACCATAAAGTTTTTGGGGGTACCAATGAGAGATCTGGGATTTGATATGCTCACAGAATACTAAAGACCATTAAACACATGATTTCAACCGAGCATCCTAGTGTCGCCCATCATAGAAAATCACTTTGAGATTAAACCAGAAATCATTTAGATGATTCCAAACATGGTAAATTTTTATGGAATACCTCCTGAAGACCCAAACACACATCTGGGGAACTTCCTTGAGCTCTGTAACTCATTTTAGTTCCAAAATGTTACAATCTATGTGGTAAGGATTCACCTATTCTAATTTTCTATTAAAATCTTTATAATAAATTCCATACCTTCATGAGAATAGTTAGAAGAACACTTTATCACTAGTTTCTTCCCACTATATAAATCAATGGATATCTTGGTAATAATTTTAAATTTAAATCAGTTCTAAGATGAATCCTTTTACTTTGCTTGGGAATGATACAAAGATATGAATATAAAATGCACTCATCATGGTATTGAATTGTTTCTTATAATCTAAACCTTTATAAGGGAATTTCATTGGGAAACAAGTAAATTCAAGATGCTAAAACTATAGGATCACTGTAGACTACTATATAATATGGAAAGCATTAACTTCCAATGGAATATTTAAGGAACAAAACAAAGAGGTGTGGATGGTGATACTTCATGTACTTTGTTTAGCACCATGTGTCTCACTATAGAGGTTATTTATTTGATTTCCTTTTCAATAAAAAGAAAGTTTGGGATTTGTGTCTCATGTACCACCCATGTTATAGTTCTCATATTGTATTATTGGGGGTTTTGGTAGATCTTCTCCACAATCTATATGGATTTTTAGGGGATTTTTTTGACAATTTCACCTTCAAATGAAGTATCCATTAGATTTAAGTCACTTATCATTAATCCATGGTAAAATAGTACTGTGAAATGATAATCTTTCTGGGGTTGGTGTGGGAAGGATATTTTCAACCTCTTAAACCTCTCACAAGAAACTCATAGAAAGTTTTTACACTTTATTTATATATCCTATATATCTATTTATATAGTTTATAAATATTCAATGAATGTAAATACTTCAATAGGATGGATATATGAAATTTTTACCATGTAGTGACTTCTCTAGGATGGAATATGTAGATACACTTATTAGCCACTCATTCAAGAGATAAAGGTAGCACCTTCCAGCTAAACAATTATTCTAAAACTCATCTGGACTTGAAATTACTACATACATTAGAAAACAATTTTAAGTGTTAGTTAGGATCCTTTTCTACATGACTTAAATTTTTTTTCAAGTATTGAATCATTCCGGTTTTTAGTTAAAAGTTCTATTGGTTGGTAGGCTGTGGAAGTAAGTTATTAATGTTATAATTTTGTGTATAAAATCATCTCAAATTTATATTCAAATTTTCAAAATTATTTTCCTTTTTTTCATTCCCTAAATTCACTATTGTGGAATAAGTAGATTAGGATGGGGATTTAGTCAATGAGAAAGTGATAATCTCCCTTTCCACTTCCTCATTGAGTCTCAAAGTTCTAAATCTCGCCAGAAAAAATCATTCAACCTCTAGATCAAAATAAATGAGTTGAGGTGGTATAATTATAGATGTTTTTAGAAATAATTTTAAAAGAAAATTAAAACACTAAGACTGGTCTCCTCTACAGTGATGACAGGTTGATGCATAGCCTATCGCAGGGCCTCTAATAATGAATTTTGATCCTGAAGAAAATGCAGTTCCAGTGGAATCAATTTATCTATGGAGAAGATATTATTATGGGTGTGTTCATATATTGAATTATGGATTCAGTGTGTGAAACTAGGGTGTGATATTGAATTTTATTGGTTTAAAAATTTAAATTTAAATGTAGTGTCTTAACCTTGGGTATCTCTTTTCCTTTCCGATGAAATCATTATTTTATTTTTACTCTCATGTTTTATCCCCAATGAAGAGAAATCTCACTTGATTACCCTCACCTGGATTTTTTGGTTTAATAAAATGGATAAAATACATAGTTAACCACACTTTTCATACACAAATATTACATTATTTTATATAAATATTTAATACATAACATTATGATCCATGCAATAACTATAAAGGTTTATCATATTTGGATACTAGATATAAAATACTCTTATTTATTGAAATATATTCAACATCTACCATAAATATCTTTCCATATAGTACTCTTTCTAGACATACCCTAATTGAAACCATTCATCATAACCTAGGGAAGAAAACATAAGAATGGGTGATCTCAGTTTCTTAGTAAGGGTAAATAAAGGATATATCAATGATCACTTAATCATAACATGAGTATGAGGGTAGAAAAAACATGATATTAGAATTTGAAAATAATACCTAACATATCATAGATAATAATCTTGAGTTATTAAATAAATCCTAGAAATTCATGAGACATAAATCATAAAGTAATCAAAGAATATGATCCATGAGAGCATAACATAGACATATGAATATGGAAAAAACATAATTTTATAACAACATGAACTTGTATAACTAGAAAACATTCACTTATTAAGTCAAGGACATGAAATCAGGACCTCACATAAACTTATGGACATGAACCTAGGTCCATGAATAATCTTACAAACATGAAAACCACTTCCTTTTCATAATATTATCGATATGAAAACCAGTTTGATGCATAATCTTATAGACTTGAAAACCAGGTCCATAAATAAAATTTTGAATATGAAATCGGGTTCACGCATAACATATTTATCCCATGAGTTATCAGTAATTACCCACTTCATTGGATGGATATTTAATTTCAGACCCACCCATCAAATAATCATAATCCATTCATATGTGTGTCATAAGATCATAAATCATTCATCATATATCATAACTCATGGAAAGGAAATATGTTTCATAGACATTTCAAAATTTCATCATATCATAACCCATGGAAAATAAATTGGTTTCATAAAATTATCATTATAATAATCATAAAATATCTAGAGAAATAATAATTATAGAATAATTATATCATATCTCTAGTGAAGATTAAGTAACACCAAAGGATGTCATCTTAAATGAGAATTCCTTGGAAAGATCATTTGGAATATTTTTTTGAGGATAATAGCCTTTTCACTTTGAAATAGATTATTTAAAATAAAAAAATTTATAAAATATTATGTTTTTATTGAAAATAACCTTGGAAAATTTTAAATTAAGATTCAAGTCATTTATAATCCATGAAAATGGGAAATTGTTTTATACCGTATATGTTAAAACAAATATTAATTTCACATTTTTGATAAAAAGTAAAAAGTACAACGTTTGAAAAATTATAAGAGGATTAATTTTATTTTTTTTTAAAAGTCAATCATGGGTAAAAAATAATTTTAAAATATCATAGGAGAATAGTAAAAACATTATTGAAAATATTTTTAGAAAACATGTACATGGAAAAAAGGATTTTCAATTGAAGAGAGAAATAAAGTCTGTTTTATTTTTAAAACTTATTCCTATCTCTTGACTTATTAAAGAGAGGAATATTATAGGAAAAAATTAATATACATTAATAAACATAGTATAGTAAAATTCATGGGATTATTGAGAGGTAGATCAAGAAATTTCATGAAAAAAATTTAATCATAAACAATCCCGATAAAGCTTGAGATTGTAATATAAATCCCTTATCGCTTTGGTAACTTTTGAATTATAAGACCCATGAAATAAAGAACCATATATGGATATTTATAACCCAAGAAAAATAAAATAAATTCATGGGTAGTATATAAACCACATAAAATAAACAATTGGTGAATATGATATGTGTCTCGTATAAGTAAAAGTGAGATAAAAATCCCTTACTTATACATTTGAATTTATTTGAAAGTGATCTATCCTCGTGGATAATAAATTTAAATTTATTATAATTATATAAAATAATAATGAAAATACTTATAATATAACATATTATCCACTTTTAACATTTAAACAACCATTTATTAATAATTAATTGTTAAAATTATCATTTCCAGGTGTTAAAGGTTCCATTTTCACGAGACTTTCAGTTATGTAGTTCCAATCCCCATAATTTGATCATGGTAACATAATATTTGAAATAGTAATAATTATATAAATAATATATATATACATATATATCCATTGTATATATATATATTTAAATTCATATATAAATACATATATAGAAAAATTAATCACACCATTCATGGAGACGGCAGGTCGTATGTACGCATTAACATTATTTTCACTTTTAGATGGATGAAACAAAAGAAAGGTAAATAATAATTAAACTTCCTAGAATCAATATTATATAAAATTTGACATATATATTTATTAAATCGATCCTTATTACCATCCATGTAAATCATAAATGAAAAACAAATCATATTGCTTCGTGAAGGTGGTAGTCATAGCGATGTTATCATTTTCCAATGGATTGGAAAGTAAGTTGTTATATATGATATTATAATTGTATAAGAATAATTATATCATAAATATCATATATATATATATATATAGTAAATACATCATAATATCCATCCATTAATTTTGATTATGGAAAATGAATTGTATCGCTATGTGAAGATGGTAAGCCGTACGTACACACGAACAATATTTTCACTTCCCATTTGATGTAAAAGAGGGTGAATAAATGTGGATTAATAATAATAATAATAATAACAATAATAAAATTTAATTATTTTTATGATACCAAATTTATTATTTTATAAATAATATCACATATTTAGATGATATAGAAGAAGAAAGAAATTGAATGAGGTTGGGTAAGATGATCGCCTCTTCTTCAGTAGGCCTCCTTTAAATCCCTTATTAAGGGCCATTGGAATATTCTTTTAAGAAGAAAATAACTTATAATTTATGTTCAAGTAAGTTTATAATATAATTATTTAGGGTTATTTAAAGATATATGTCTCAAATTTGTGTAAATAAGAGAAAAGAGGGGTTCCCTTTTATAATTGGGGAGAGGGACACTCTTGGAATTTCATAAAAGATTAAAATATAATAAAGTCATCATCCAGAAAAAGTATTCAAAATGGAAAAATATTAAAAGATAATTTAGGTTTTAGTTGAAATAATATTAAAGAATAATTTTTTATAGGTTTATGTGGTACTTTAAACCCTATCTTTTGGTTTAACCCCTTAGTTAACCAATTTTTACCTTAACCATGATAACTATTTTTCACTCTTAAAGTGTTATAATTTTACTTATAATGTAAATATTAGATTATAAATGGAAAATAGATGATATTTTAGACCATTTATCATCCTAATTGTCCTATTTAAATATTTTTTATAATTTTAAAATAATTTAATAATTTTTTTTCTTAAAATATCATTAATTTCATTTTTAAAACAATTCATTTAATATGACTTATACCACAACATGACAACAATGTAATTAAAATAAGAACCTTTAAAAAAACTCTAATATGTTATATTTATCCATGAAATTATTGGAACACAATAATGAATCCAAATTGTATTACTTTTAATATTTTTAAAATTATTTATTTTATTTTTCTATTATTTCAGTAAATACTATATCGGTGTTGCGTAAGAATTTAGGGTAATTATTCAATCATTTGAAATTAAAAAAATTACTATGATAAATAAAATTAATTTATATTTCAAATAAATATTTATAACTCAACATAACCCATTTCTACTATTATGATAAAATATTAGAGATATTAAAGTCAAGAGTGTGACATTTTTGACTTTATCTTTTACAAAAATTAATATAAAGGTCACGATCAAAGAAATATTACACATAGTGAAAATATATTAAATAAATAAATAGAAATCGAAAAAATACACCCATAAATTAGGATAAAGGTGAGGTTTAAATAAAATTTTAAAGCTTTATTCTAAACTTTTAACCATATTTTACCCATTTTACCCTTACCACAATGATAAGTACTTAACAAGTTACCATTCATAATGAGAAAATAAAAGGTAATTATTTACCATATTTATTCTTCATTATTACATATATGGAATCCATTTTTTAAGATTCAATTTATATATGTGTCATACAATAATTTAAGAGAAAACTACAAAACATAATGAAAATATTTTTTTCAAAAAAATGTCTTTTTATGTATAAAAATTGTTTTATACTAAATTAAAAAATAGTATTTATTATAATTAAATTAAATAGATTAATAATAACATAATATAACTAATTTTACTTTTAATACATTTTAAAATATAATGGATCTTTGTAAATTTTTGAAACAAAAATACAGTTTTCAATAAAAATTGGTATTTTTTTTATTATTCATCAAAGAATAAATATTTTCTGAAAATTATTAAAAATTAACTCTATGATAATTTTGAAATGTTTAATTAAAATATAAATTCAATTTTATCATATAAAGTTTTTAGAAGTTTAAAAAATTAAGTATAATATTTTCTCACAAAAAGTAATAAAAATCATCTTTGAAGGAAACATATTTTTGAAGCATAATATGACTTTAATAAAAATTAAATATGTATTTACTATGTGTTAATCCAAACATTTTTATTAATTATGAACTTTAATATATTTCATAATGTGGTTATTATTATTCATAACTTCTAGTTCAATGGCTAGGTTATAATGATCATATTGAAATAATAATATTGTACGGTTTGTTTAAGCTCGATGTTGTGTGTCATATACACTATCAAATATAATTTTGTTATTTTGAAATATTGAGATGTTAAATTATAAAAACCCCTTAATAAATTTCAACTTAAAAATTTTAACTTGTTATTTGTAATCAAGGTCTTTACATTTTAAAATTTATTTGTGTTAAACCCACATTGTAAAAATGGTTAATAAAACTTTCTCTTAAAAGAAGGAAAAGGAAATAAGAAGGTCATTTGGAATAACAAAAAACTAGGTTTAAAAAAAGGATAAAATTAGTGTGAATTTAAAATATGGACATAGAAGAGAAAATTAACGCCCAAGGACTAATAAAGAGTGATAGAAAACATGGTTACAAGAAAGTTAATGGCTACAAAACCATAAATTTGTAATGGGTGAAAAGGCCATCAATTCATATAAAATGAGGGTAAAAGTATAAAATTTTATTTCAAGATATTTTTCTTAAAATTCAGGGATTATTTTACTATCAAGATAAAGAACATGAAAAAATACACTTACTTAGTATCTTTTTCATTTAATAAACACAATTTCATCATTTGATTGTGCTTCGATCATTTTATATAAAGACCGCAACCCTAGTAGCCCAGAACAGGTGGTTAATTTATTACATTGGTACTAAATACAAGAAATTTCATCCCAAATTATGTAATAGTTTAGTATCCTTGAAAAGATAGATACATACATGAATCTCACATTACATTTGAAAAATTAAAATACAATATAGTATTTTATTTGAGAACACCATCATTGCCTTTAGAAAATATTTTTATATAAATCACAATACACTTCCTGGAATACCGAGGAATGGAAACATAAGAAAGTGGTGAGACAAGATTCTCAGTATGTGTATGCATACAATGGAAGCTAACATGAAATAAATAAGGCATGAATAATATGGAAAGAATAAAGGATGATCTAATAATGTCATAAAAATAATCACATGAGATTGAAACATATACATGGATATCATAACTATTCAAATAATTATATGGTCATCAATAATGGATTTTATAATGATAGAATGAAATATATTGGACATATGAAACTTAACATTGAGGACTTATGACAAGTCATAAAAAATACCATCAAGGCCTCATGCTAAGAAATCTATATAAATGGGTAAGGCCCCGACCAAATACCTAATTTAGTTTATTATTGGAGTTGGTTCCCTTGAACCAACTTTTGTGTAATCTATGATAACCTTTATTCATTATTTTGAATATAAATAAACTCCTTATCATATCATGATTTTTATTTTTCATAATATAGTATGTGATAATGTCCTAAGAGTAGTTATCACACTGAAAGGTCATAGCAGTTCTCCGCTATGATGAGAATCCGAAAGTGATACGATGATATTCTTAAATATATTTTCTATATCCTGATGAAATAATTTGAGGGAAAAAATATATAGACAATCAAGAGTGGATACTCATAGGACTTTAAGTCAACTTATCACGGTTTAAACCCTTTGTAATATCCACTGTAGGATATTACGAGAACAAGATCCGCTAGTAGGAAATCCATATTTATATGTTTCATTGGAAGTTCCAATATAAAAGAATCTTTATTGATCCTTAGACTTTAATATTATTATTAATGAGTATTATAAGTCATTCACTTTGATTTATTAATGAAAACTGTGATGAAAGATGATTTCGGTGAGGTATGATACGTTGGGTGCATCACGAGTAATATTTCATTAACGAATTATGCAAGAAATGATTTTTCCCTTATATTCTTTAACGAAAGTTGATATCTTAGGAACTTTTATAGAAATGATATATCCTAAATAATTCCATGGCCATGGTGTTTTATAGGAATGTTCGATTTCTGGAAAGTCATAAAAAGATACATCGAGCACATAGGTTGTTGGCACCAACATGCAACCTACTTGATTAGAGATATTGTGATAAAGGGATTATATTACACAATGAGGGTCTATATGAGGTATTATGTTGTTGCAACATTAAATTATTTCTCTACAGGTGTTTTGGCATGTTGTTTTATGCTAACATTATACTTTAGGTTTCTTCTCTTAATGCCCCGAGAAAGAGTCCTAGAGGGTCACACACTAAATATATCTAGAATCCCAGTTAAATAATATATTATTATTTATTATTTAACAAGTTTAATAAATATTACTCCCACATGTGGTTTAATAATTTTTAATATTTGATTAATCACATATATTCCTTCACTAGTTATTCGAGATAATATTTTTTGAGAAGAATATTAATAAATATTTTATTTCTATTTAGTGAATATAATATTTATTTATTTATTAGAAAATAATACAGTGATATTTATTTACTAAATAAATATTCATTATTCAAGGCCTGATAAATATTATGGAGGATTGGAAAACTGATTTTAATAGTCCGATGAGAAATAATATATATTAAATATTATTTGAATAAATAATATTTAATTTAATTTGTGAGTTTAGTGCATGCCAATAAATAATAATAATATTATTATTATTATAGACATGGGCTTCCATAGAGATTATGGAAATAATAAAGAGTGCATGTGAAATTATTATTTTCTAAACCTAGAGGTATATAAACCCAATTATATTATTTCCTTTTGAGATCTAATTCATTTGCGTTGTGCATATTGAGATCTGGAGAGAATCAGTTAAAATACCTATATATATTTCTCTACATGAATTCTCTCAAGAATAAAGAGCGATCCTCCTTCAACACCACTCTCAAGTCTATAGATATCAAAGAGAACCCTTCCTTGAAGTGGTTCTTGGGGCAATCAAAGGTGAATGATACAAGCATTTGGATTTAATGTGACAACACCTGAAGATTCATATAGTTATGTTTGGAGGTTCATGGAACACATATGGATCACTTATGGAGGAAATATATTCTTGATTCTTTCAATGTAATGACAATACAACATAGAGGTTTTGTCATATCCATCAACAAAGAAAGAATTTCTTGCAAGGTAATTATTAATTAATTAAATTAATTATAAATAATATGTGATGATCCTACTCTTTGGTTCCAAATTTTATCCATTATATATATTATTTGATACTATTCTATTGATTAGGGTGCTTATCGTTATGTAAATCTCAGATTAATAATCAATCATGGCAAAAAGATGAGTTGTACATCCCCCATCTGATGCTTATACTATTCTTAGAGCCTTCAAATGGAATCAGAGGGGTATCATAATTATTTATAACTATTAAAATATTATTTATTTATTTACACATTTTTCATTAGTTTTCAGTTATTTTTTAACAATTCTTTAATCCGAATTATGAGATATGCTTTCTCTTTTTCATTAATCACAAATACAATCAAATTGATTAATTTTATGAATGAAGTAAATTCAAAGATCTCATCTAGAGGGGTCAAGGAGTCTAGAAAGACAACACAAGAGTACATGTTGTCTAACCAATAGGTATATTCTATGTACTAGTGTTTAATGAACCAATAATTAATTCATAATTAATTCAATCTATGTGCATTTATTACACATGGTGGATTTAATTATACATCACATGTTTATTGGGCTATCTCGGTACACAATTAGTTGGAGTACATGTCGTATAACTTCTATACATGATGTTTAAATGCACGGCCGATTGTTGCCTGTCGACCGGTCAAAGTTTTGATGCTCTGCTAATGTGTATAGCAGCACTCGGGTCGAATTCTCGATGATGATACTTTTTTATAGTCGGTTGTTTTTAGTTAATTGTATTATGATTGGGGGGTTTGTTTTTAGAGATTATGAAATAATTTATGGATGATGTTTGATTTAAAAAATTGATAAATATTGGGGTGAGTTCATTATTGGGGATTTAATCTTATGATATCCTTGAGCTTTGCTTTATATTGCATTAAATTAATACCCACTTCACAAGATGATTTTGATCAGAATTACCAAGTGTTAAAGATTTAATCCAAGCCGTAACTTAACTTAGGGTTCTAATCATTACCATTAATTGTTTATTGAAGTTTTTTTTGTGGTTTCAATAATCCATGGAATCCACATATTAAACAAAACTTTTCATTAATCCATGATATATAAAGTTCAACATACACAATATTATCTCAAAGAATACTCATCAAGAAAAGGCTCTCAATCACTTAATATCTCCAAATTATAACTCACCCCAATGGTATATTTACTCATAAATTTAAATAATTATTAATCTGGTTATAATTATTATGATGATAAATTAAGAAGATAATAAAAATAAAGGGATAAGAAAAGAGTGGTGCGTCGAACGCATACAAATGATGAAGAAAATTAAATACTGACTTTAGATTGAATGAGAAAGAAAAAGAAGGGAAGGGGATTAAATTGTATTTAAAATATTTTAAGAACATTAGTATTAAACTACAGAAGGTGGATGATAATAAGAGATATTGAATAAGAAACTTGCATTAAAATATAATTACAAAAGAAGGACTTACAAGATTACAACAAAGAAGAACACAAAAGTAAATGAAAACAATGAGAGGAGGAAAGGTATCTCAAGTGAAAACTTGAGTATGAAAGGTCCTACTAAACCTTTTTCAAGGATTTGGTCATTCCAATATGTGATCCTCTCTTCTGAAATACCAACCCTTTTGAAGGAGAGTAGGGGAATGTATTTATATCCCAAGGAAGTGGACCGTTGGCATTCCCAATCTGTCCCTCCACTAGGATAGATGATTTGGACATCCAGATAGCTTAATCTAGAGATATATACTTCTTAAAAGTTGTATATAATAATGTTGGAAGACTACTCTCAAAAGTTGGATTCATTTGGACCTAAGTAGCAAAAGTTATGGAGGTTGTATTAAAAAAAGTTAAAATGTCCATTTCAATCCATGATTTTTCGATGGCCAAAATGTGAATGGATTTTGGAATAGGAATATGCCTTCAAATCCGAATGTTTTATTCAAAAAATTCGGTAGTATATATATCCTCTTTCACACTGAAACATATCATATTGATTTTATGATTAGATCAGGAGAAATGTCATGAATACGGTACTAATTTTAATTCTCATCCAGAATGGTGGGATGAGTTTAAATGAATCAGTTGGGACCCTTTTATTTGGATTTGGGACTTGAAATTTTTATACAAGAATAATTAAATTTCCCTCCAAACCTTTTAGGATAATTAAGGAATTTTAACTTCTAGATTGATCCCAGTAATTAAATCTTCATGGATGGTTTAGTTTCCTCACAGATTCTGTGGGCCTTCTTATGTAGTCCATATAAGCCTTAAAATGGAAGAATTGGCCCATTATACCTTCTAATTAAATGTTTTATATTGAAATATGAATCCTAAAAAACAATAACCACAAAATTTGGATCATTAGGGTGATAGTTATAAATAAAATAGTAAACTGAATCAATTGGACTACTTCTAAAAATTCTCAAAAATTATACTTAGTATTAAAACATTAATATTTCACACAAATTATGAACATTTCATATAAAATAAGTAAAGGGAGTATATAATAAGTCATGAAAATATTAATAACATAAAATCCCCCACACTTAGTCTTGTGAATGTCCTCATGTGCAACAAATATAAAAACATGACAAAATCATTTTCACTCACCAACAAATATTAATTTTTTTTTCTCCAATCAGGGGAGGTTTAGACTATTTCACTCATCCATACTGAATTACACCTCAAATTTTTACAAAAGAAATGTTCCAAAAAAAACTCCTTTTTCATGATCGAATTTAGAAATGGAAAATGGCGGCACAAAAAACTTACTCCTCTCAAGATGATAAAATTAATTTTTGGAGCTTCTCTCATTCACCAACCAAAAGTGAAAATATTAGAGTTTGTAAGAGATCTCAACTTCCAATCTCTATCCAAAGTACACAAGAATCAAGAGGTATTTTGAAAGTTTTTTTCTGTGGCTATGGTATGGTAGGAATATAATGTCCAAGAGAGAGAATAATAGGGGTAGAACACCAACATGGAAAAAAGAAATGCACATTTTTTTTGAAATGAGACATGAAAGGAAATGGAAACCCATATTTAAAAGGGAATGCAAATTTGAAATAAGATAGAAAAGTGGAAGTAAATATGAAGGGAATGAGAAGATTGAATATTTACAAAACACAAAACTTCTCCCAATGACATAAGTGTTCTTTTTTTCTTTTCTTTTCTTCTTTTTTTTTGCATTTTTCGAAAGTTGAACTTGAAAAAGATCTCACACTCATATCCCAACCCATGTTTGATCTCCTCACAACACTAATTGTAATAGTTATAACAAGATCAAAGGTTGAGGAAGATTGATTTTTGACCTACCCAAGAGACAACCCATTTTTTTCATTTGTTTTGATTTTTTTTCATCATTTTTGATTTTTTTGAACACTTTTCAATAACATTTAAAAAATTAAATAAATGGAAGTACATTACATTCCCAAAAAATCACTAAATGAAAACCTCTCACCCACACTAAAATGGATTCTTTCCCTCAAGCATATGATAATATAGTGAAATCAACAAAGGGTACCCAAAATGAAATCCATCCCCCCCCCACACTTAAATTTCAAAAAAAATTCAATGAAAAATACATGTTGACATTGGGTGGGATAAGGTATTGGGATTGTAATGTGGCTAAAAAAGAAAAGGTTTTCATAGGCTCAAAGGGGATTTCAAAATGAGGATTATTGTAAGGGAAATGGGAGGTATTTGGACATTATGATTCTCATGTGGTTCATAAAATGCATCTATCATATTAATTCACACTAAAGTAGGAAATTCAGCTCAAAGGTCCACACACTCAAGACTCACAAATGGGGGTGAAAAACACAAATTTTGAAAATATTTCCATAGGTATCCTTGGCATGAAATCCAATGTTGGTTCTCACGGTTGGGGAAAATCATTTTCCAAATCAAAAATTGAGCATTAAAAATTTATTGGTTTTGACACAAAATTCCTTATCCAAAGTCATGATGAAAATACAAAATTTTTGATATGAAAACATGTCTATTGACTCCCCAAAAAGGTTGGAAAAAGTTTCAAAACTCGATGGTGAGTAAGCAAGACTCTTGATTTTTTTGTATTTTTTTTGTTTAGTTTTTATTTAGTTTTTAATAAGGATTCACCCACAAAAAATAGAAAGAGAAAAAGAATGGGGTTGATAAATAAAGTGGTAAAAAATGAAAGATATAGGAGGAAGAAGAAATAGGTAGAGGGAGGAAGAGATACAGAGATAGTTAAAGGGAAATAAGTGCCCTCTGTTTTGGATTTGGTGGGTTTCCATCTCCATCTAGTGGTGGGTCGACTACAGAAGTTGGGGATCCAGTGGAAGTCAATGTTGATCCAGGATTGTGCGTCCTCTCATGGTGATTCTTTAACCGATGTCCATTAACTGTAAATATCCTTTTGGAAGAGGGGTCTTGGACTTTCACTACACCAAACAGGTAACATTATTAATAACAAAAGGACCTTCCCAATGAGAATTAAGCTTACCTTGGTGAAGTAGAAATTGAGAATTTAAGAGCATTACTTTTTCACCTTCATGAAATACCTTTCTCAGGATGTGTTTATCATGGAGTGCCTTGGATTTTTCTTTGTAGAGATTAGAATTCTCATAATAATCAAGTCGAAGCTCCTCTAGTTCAGTCAATTGCAACAATACTTCTTCACCATATTTTTCAAGATCAAAATTACAGGTTTTCATAGCCCAAAATGACTTATGTTGGATTTCAACTAGAAAATGAAATTCTTTACCAAAAACTATCTTAAAAGGAGACATCCCAATGGGTGTTTTATAGGAAGTTTGATAAGCCCAAAGTGCTTCACCAAGTCTTTCAGGCCAGTGTTTTCTGGTGGGTTTTACAATTCTCTCAAGCCTTCTTTTCACTTCTCTATTAGATTGTTCATCCATGCCATTTGTTTGGGGGAGATATGCAGTTGAAGTTTTATGTACAACCCCATTCTTTTTCAAAAGGTATTCCATGGTTTTATTACAAAAATGGGTTCCTAAGTCACTTATCAAGGCATGTGGTGTGCCAAATTGGTGGAATATGTGTGTCTTTAGGAGCTCACCAACAGTATGTGAATCATCCTTTCTAGTGGGTTTGGCCTCGACCCACCTAGAAACATAATCAACTGCAAGAAGAATGTATGAGAATCCATTGGAAGGGGGAAATGGTCCTATGAAATTGATACCCCAACATCAAAGATCTCACAGAAAATTAAAGGCTTTTGGGTCATTTCATTTCTCTTTGAAATTGTGCCAAACTTTTGGCAAGTGGGATATGATTGACAGAACTCATGTGAGTCCTTGAAGAGTGAAGTCCAGAAGAATCCAGAGTCTAGGACCTTCTGGTAGGTCCTTTGTAGTCCAAATTGGCCACCACCAGGAATTGAGTGACAGAATTCTAATATGGAAGAATGTTCATTTTCATCGACACATATCCTTATTACCATGTCATCCCCAGTTTTCCAAAGTTTATTTTCTTCCCAAAAATAGTATTTTGAATCACTTTTCAACTTCAATTTTTGTTCTTTTGAAAAAATTTCAGGAAAAACACGAGAAACCAAGTAATTTACAATTGGGTCATTCCATGGTATTTTTGGAGTGAGAGATGAAAGGTGCTCAGTGGAGAATTCAGGATCAATGATTTCAGAATGAGAAGAATTATAAATTATACTCAAGTGATCAGCCACATGGTTTTATTTTCTTGGTCTATCTTTGATTTCAAGGTCAAACTCTTGGATCATTAGGATCCACCTTATTAGCCTTGGTTTGGAATCACTTTTCTTGAGTAAGAACTTTTTAGTAGAATGGTCTGTGAAGATAATTATTTTGGCACCTAAGAGATAGGTCCAGAATTTATCTAAGGCAAAAAAAACTACTAAAAGTTCTTTTTCAATGATAGTGTAGTGATATTGAGTTTCATCTAATGTTTTTGAGGCATAATAGACGACATGAAGAATTTTTTATCTTCTTTGACCAAGAACAGCCCCAACGAATCTATCAGAATTATCACACATCAACTCAAAGGGTAAGGACTAATCTGGGGGTTGGATTATCAGGGCATATGTAAGATCAGTTTTGAGTTCAATGAAGGATCTCTTTCAAACCTCATAAAAATTGAAAGTGACATAATTTTGGAGCAACCGAGTGAGTGGGAGAGAAGTTTTACTGAAGTTATGGATGAATCACTGATAGAAACCAGGATGACCGAGGAATGAACGAATGTCTTGAACATAGTTGGGTTCAGGAAGTGATTGGATCACTCCAATTTTGGCAGGATCAACTTCAATACCCTCTTTTGAAACTATGTTCCCTAGAAAAATCCCATTTGAAACCATGAAGTGACATTTTTCAAAATTTAACACAAGGTTACGCTTGACACACTTTTGAAGGACTAGAGAGAGTGAATTAAAGCAAGATTCAAATGAATCACCATAAATGGTAAAGTCATCGATGAATAACTCTATTAAATGTTCAATGAATTCAGAAAATATACTCATCATACACCTCTGGAATGTTGCAGGAGCATTGAAAAGGCCAAAATGAATTCTCCTATATGCATATGTTCCAAAGGGGCAAGTGAAAGTAGTCTTTTCTTGGTCCTGAGGTGCGATTGGGATTTATAATTAGCCATTGTATCCATTAATAAAGCAATAGTGTGACTTTCTAGCTAATCGTTCTAGAATTTGATCAAGGAATGGAAGATGGTAGTGATCTTTTTGTGTTTCAACATTCAATTTCCTATAGTCGATGCACACACACCATTTGTTCTTCACTCGAGTTGTGACTACCTCACCATGTTCATTTGTGATAACAGTTATCCCACCCTTCTTAGGTACAAATTGAATTGGACTAACCCATTCACTATATGAAATTGGGTAGATAATACCAGATTGAAGAAGCTTGGTGATCTCTTCCCTAACTACCTCAAGGATGAGTGGATTGAGTCTTATTTGTGGTTGACTAATTGGTTTGTATGATTCCTCAAGATGGATGTGATGCATGTAAAGAGAAGGGTTGATTCCTGGTATGTCATCTAGGGTCCAACCTAAAGCCTTTTTGTTTTCCTCTAACACTTGAACAAGTTTGGACTCCTCAGTTTTGGTAAGTGAAGAAGAGATAATGACAGGATAAGAGTGATCATGGAAAAGGAATGCACATTTCAGATGTTCAGGAAGAGGTTTCATATCAGTCTCATCTTTCATTTTTGGGTTAGAAAACTCAGGAATGGAGGAAGGGACTTCAGTTGCTTTAGATTCATTCTCCTTAATATTGTCCAAGGCGGAGCAGTAGAGATCAGAGTTGATGTGGGATTCAAGATAGTTTTCAAGTTCCTCTGGATTGATGGAGTCTATGAATGAGAGATCAACATCAACTTCACCATTTCTAACTTGGTTAATCATGGTACATATTTCAAAAGATTATTTATCATTTTAACATGAAGAACATGATGGATTGGGGTTCATTTGACTCTTAGAAGTGTACTCAGAAGCATGGATTGAGAATGCAGAGTGATCCTCAGATGGGTATTGCATGGCTTGGAAAATGCTTAACTTGACCAGTTGGTCACCAAATTCCATGGATAAGATACCTGAATGGACATCAATCTTGGTTCTCACTGTCATTAAGAATAGTCTTACTAGAATTAAGGGAGATTGAGAAGAGTTCATCTCACCTTCCATGTCAAGGACATAGAAATTGGCTGGGAAGATAAGATCATTGACACGAACAAGGACATCCTTAATTATTCCCTCAGGACTGGCTGTGCTTTGATTGGATAACTGAATGAAAACACCTATTGGATGTAAGGGACCTGGACCAAGGTCAGATAAGATGGATTTGGGAATGATATTAATTGAAGCCCCTAGGTCTATGAGTGCATTATCAAAGTTGGAACTTCCAATTTGGCATGGAACCGTAAAGGTCCATAGATCTTTTCACTTAATGGGTATGGACTCTTAGGTGGAAACATTTTCGAAGGTCCTAAGTTTCCTCTTATGGGTTCACAATTCTTTAAGAAACTTGGCATACTTAGGGATTTGTTTAATGGAATCTAAGAGGGGAATGTTGACTTCAACACGTCTAAACATGTCAATCATTTTAGGATCAGGTTCAAAGGACTTATTTGGCTTAGAAACAGCTTGAGGAAAATAAATTGGATTCATAAGTGGAATGGAATGAGTTGAGGTAATGACATCATGTTCCTTTTCATATTTATTTTTCTTTTCATTTCTAGGTCAACATTCAAAGGAGGGATGGAGGAATAAACATGAGGCATAGAAATTTGCTTTCCCGATCTAAGTGCAATTGAACTTACATTACCCTTGGGGTTGGGGAATAGTTGAGCTGGAAGTTGGGAAGAATTGGATGGTTATTGCTGACTAAGGTGGGATGTAAGTTGACCAATTTGGGTTTCAATGTTCTTGAGACTAGAACAGGTGAAGGAGGAAAGATCTTCAACAACACTTTCCCATGGTTTCTTGGAAGAATAGGCTTGTCCCGAATTGGGATTACCTTGATTTTGGTTCTTGGGAAAGCGATTGTATTGGTTTGGGAATTGGGAAGGCTCACTAGGATAGTGGAATCCAGGAGGAGGATTGATCCTTTAAGGTTGAGGAACAAAAGGGTAAGGTTGTTGGAAGTTACCAACACCTTGGCCATATTAGAATTGGTTTGGGTTTTTATGAGGGTATTGAGGGGGATGCGAAATGGGATTCCCATATCTCAAGTTAGGGTTATATATAGAAGAGAAAGGCTTAGAATGGGGTTGGTTGGAGTTTCTAATAAAATGACCTGATTGTTGAGGGTTGGGGTTCTACTGAGCATATGCTGCATTGAGATCCATTGTTCTAGATGAATCAGATTGATCCTCTTGAAGTTGTGGATAGATGTCTGCTGGATGACCTGGTGAGTTGCAGATTCCTCAGTTTTTGACAGGTCCAGGAAACATTGATTGTGGATAAGACAAGGTTGGGTATTTGGATGCCACAACTAGTTGTCGCACAAGGCCTGTAAGTTCACTCATCCACTCAGTCATCTTATTTGACTCTATGGATATATTGTCTTGGACTTGTTTTACTTGAGCATGTGCTCGAGTATGGAATTTTTGTGTGTTTTCATCCATGTTACTTATGATATCTCTTGCAGCTGCAGGAGTTTTATCAACAAGAGCACCACCAATTGCGGCATCAATGAGAGTTATCTCCATCGCTAATAACCCCTTATAGAAGTATTTAATAAAGAGTTGGTCAGGTATTTGGTGGTTTGGATAGGTTACAATAAGCTTTTTGAACCTCTCCTAGTACTCATGGAGTGATTCACTTGGGAATTGAAGAATACCACTTATTTACTTTCAGATAAAAGCAGTACAAGAAGCAGGAAAGAATTTCTCTAAGAAGATTCACTTCATGTCATTCCATGTGTTATGGAACTTGGAGGAAGGTAGTAAATACATGAATTGGCAGAGTTATATAGGGAGAAAGGGAATTCTTGGAGTTTTATTTGGTCCTCAGAAACCCCTCGAGGCTTCATGGTAGAGCACACCACTTGGAACTCTTTAAGATGAAGATGTGGATCCTCACCAGCTAGCACGTGGAAATGAGGGAGAAGAAGAATCAAACCTGATTTGAGTTAGAAGTCAAACTCTATTTTTGGATATTGAATACCAAGAGGTTGGTAATTCATATCAGGGGTAGCGAGTTCTTTAAGTGTTTGTTCCCTAGGATTGGCCATATCTAATTCAATTGGTTGGACAAGGACTAGTTCTTGAATTATTTGATTATATCTTATGTTCCTCCTAAGTTAGAGAAGAGTTTTCTCAATTTCAGGGTCAAAAAAATCTGAGGGATTGTTTGGGAGGCTACGGGGTATTAAGAAAGATGTTGGAGGAAATAGGAAGATGGGTTTTTCTTTGTGTCTTTTTTTAGTTTATGATTTTTATGAGAAGGTGAGTTTTTCTTTGTGTTTTTTTTTCAATTTTTTTTTCAATTTTGTTTTGGGGGTTTTTTTTACAATAACCAGAAACTAATGACTAAACAAAGCACTATACCCGACAAAAGCGCCATTTAAAATGCACAGCCAATTGTCTCCTATCGACCGGTCAAAGTTCCGATGCTCTGCTAATGTGTATAGTAGTACTCGGGTCGAATCCTCAGCGATGATACTTTTTTATAGTCAGTTGTTTTTAGTTAATTGTATTCTGATTGGGGTTTTTTTTGTAGAGATTATGATTTATAGATATTTTTTTATTTAACAAAGTGATAAATATTGGGTTGATTTCATTATTGGTGATTTAATCTTATGATATACTTGAGCTTTTCTTTATATTTCATTAAATTAATACCCACTTCACAATATGATTTTGATCGGAATTCCAAAGTGTTAAAGCTTTAATCCAAGCCGTAACTTAACTTAGGGTTCTAATCATTACCATTACTTGTTTATGGTAGTGTATTTTTGGTTTCAATAATCCATGGAATCCACATATTAAACAAAACATGTCATTAATCCATGACATATAAAGTTTAACATACACAATATTAACTCCAAGAATACTCATCGAGCAAAGGCTCTCAATCAATTAATATCCCCAAATTATAACTCTCCCAAATGTTAGATTTACTCATCCATTTAAATTATTAGTAATCTGGTTATACTTATTATGATGATAAATTAAGAAGATAATAAAAATAAATGGATAAGAAAAGAGTGGTGCGTCAAACACACACACACAAACGATGAAGGGAATTAAATACCGAATTTAGATTGAATGAGAAAGAAAAATAAGGGAAGGGGATTCAACTGTATTTAAACTATTTTAAGAACATTAATACTAAACTATATAAGGTGGATGAGAATAAGAGATATTTAATAAGAAACTTGCATTAAAATAGAATTAAAAAAGAAAGACTTACAAGATTACAACCAAGAAGAACACAAAAGTAAATAAAAACAATGAGAGGAGGAAAGGTCTATCAAGTTAAAACTTGAGTATTAAAGTTCCTCCCAAGAATTTTTCAAGGATTTGGTCCTGCCAATATGTGCTTCTCTCTTCTGAAATACCAACCCTTTTGAAGGAGAGTAGGGGAATGTATTTATAGACCAAGGAAGTGGACTGTTGGCATTCCCAATCTATCCCTCCACTTGGATCGATTATTTGGACATTCAAATAGGTGAATCTATAGATATCTCCTTCTTAAAAGTTGTAGATAATAATTTTGGTATACTTCACCCAAAAGTTGGAGTCATTTGGACCTATGAAGCCAAAGTTATGGCAGTTTTATTAAACAAAGTTAAACTGTCCATTTCAATCCATGCTTTTTCGATGGCCAAAATGTGAATGGATTTTGGAATTGGAAGATGCCTTAAAATCTGAATACTTTATTAAACAAATTTGGATGCCTATATATCCTATTTCACACTGAAAAATATCATCTTTATTTGATTACTAGATCAGAAGACATGTCATGAATACTTTACTGATTTTAATTCCCGACCAGAATGGTTAGATGAGTTTAAATAAATCAGTTGGGCCCCTTGTATTTAGATTTGGGACTTGAAATTTTTATCCAAGAATACTTACATTGTCCCCCGAACCTTTGAGGAGAATGAAGGAATTTTAACTTCTATATTGAGCCCAATAATTCAATCTTCATGGATGGTTCAGTTTCCTCACAGATTCTGTGGGCCTTCTTGTGTGGTCTATATGAGCCTTCAAATGGAAGAATTAACCCATGATCCCTGATAATGAAATGTTTTATATTGAATTAGGAATCCTAAAAAACAATAAACACAAAAATTTTATCAGTAGGTTGATATTTATAAATAAAATAGTAAACTGACTCAATTGGACTACTTCTAAAAATGCTCAAAAATTATACTTAGTATTAAAACATTAATATTTCACACAAATTATGCACATTTCATATAAAATAAGTAAAGGGAGTATATAATAAGTCATGAAAATATTAATAACATCATATTTCTTGTCCCTTAGTCATATATAGTCCATGTATCCTCTTACATGACCTACATGAATGGTGACCATGTAACTTAGGGACCACATGCTATGTATCCCATGTATAGATCCTGTACTCTAGAATTTTCCAAGGCACATTTACATGACTAGTACCTAGGTGTGTGACATAGATAAATAGTGATAATAATACACACCATGTAGCATAAATGTACACACAATGTACTTTTACCAAATTACATAGAATTGAAAATTAATTTAATATACTATTCAAACCTTATCAACATGTGTTCTGTGTGGTCATTAAGTTGATAGTACACTTCATGTGACATGTGTTATATATATAAATTTCTAATTAATTTCTATGTAATTTTCTGATATTTATATCATTTATAAGTTATATTATAGTTATTAATCTATGTGCATTGAAGCATTAAACTCTACATAAATACCATGTTTTTGTGTGGTTATTAAGTTGATAGTATATTCCATGAAATTATGTGATAACCCATGTATTCCAAATGTCTCTGGAGTAAATAATATACGATTATAATACATGTTGGGTAGTTTGTATGGGTACTCACTATGTTATCTCCAATGTACATTTTTTTTTGTAAATAGTTATTTTTAAATAAATTTATTTAGTTTGTTTAAAATTATGATGGATGAGAATCTCAATAAAATTCAGATGAGAATTATGATAAAAAATTTGATTAATTAAATAATATAATTAATTTATTTGAGAATTATTTATCTTAACTAAGAATTATTATAATTTAATGATAATTAAATGCATAATTCATTGCATGCATGTGAATGATCATGAGATTAAACCATACCTTTTTATGTGATTGGTTTACATTAATTTATAATTAAATTAAGTAGTTGTCTTGTGTTTCATCCCTCATCTTATTATTTTAGGGCCTGTGTGGCCATGGTTTTTTATGTAAACCCATTAACCAATCTTTTGGTTCCCTCACCACAGTGAGTAAAATCATATGTAATGGATAGAGCACCCAATCTAGTGGGGGTGGTTCAATTTTGGAGCTAATGTGAAACAAATCCAAGATAGATACAAAGGTGGATAAGTGGAATCCTACAGCACAAACCATAAATGCTTCAAGTTATTTTTTCCCTAGGTCAACGATTAGTTTATCATCCTCTAGATGAACTAACCATTAGTAAAATCTCACGATCATACTACTTTATTATTTTATTTCTTTCAAGTTTCATGGATATTTCATTATGGATGTTTTTTCATGATCACATGAATTAATGAATTAACAAGCATGCAAGATAAAACTAAAATAAATTAGATCACGTGTTAACATTATCTAAGACATGGTTAATCACTTAAGTAAATCCAATTAATATTAACAAGAATGAAACAAAGATAATAACTGTATTTTTTTAATAAAATTATAAAATCCCTTAATTATATATATTAAGTTGGTATAGCCTTCCACCACTTTAGTTAAAATCGAACATTGTTCAAAGTTCTTGACTAGTCAAAGTTGGGGTGATTTTAATTATCAAGGAATTATAAATTAAAGTTTTTGGGTTGAATTAACTTAGTTCACATCAAGGTTTGACTAAAAAAGCATGACTTGGTGTTACTGAGAGGAAAAAGGCTAAGGAAATATAATTTAAGGATTTTAGGATTAGGTATTCCACTCAACAAATCAAAGAAATGTGAGTTTATAGAATTAAAATTTGTAATTCCTAACTAAAACCCTTAAAATTACTTGATTTTACAAATTAGGGTTAATGAGAAGAGGAATATGGATCCTTGAATCTAATAATGTCCAAGTAATAGGATATTCTAATGCTTATGGTGAGGGATATTGAGTTTCTATAAAATAGTGGGAGAGTAAAAAATATATTATTTATTTATTTGTGTAAATTTTATCACATAAAGTGCTAAATTGATGATCATATTATTTGTAGAAACAGTAATAAAAATGACTTAAAAAATATCTCTATGATCCATAATTGATAAGGATAACCTTCTTGCCGATAAAAACTTTCAAGAATGGAAATGGTGCTTACACATTATCTTATTTTATGAATGGAAATTTTATGTGTTGGAAGAACCTATTACTGATGTTCCTGGTAATGAGGATAGTGATGAAGAGTTATCATTCTATGAGAAACATTTGAACAATTCCATAGATGTTAAGTTTTTCAGGCTATCATCCATTAGCAATGAGCTTCTAAATCTATATGAGGACATGAATGCATATAACATAATGTCTCACCTTTAGTATCTTTATCAAGAGAAGGTGATACAAGAGATATATAAGATCTCCAATGCTATTTACAACTAATATTGGAGAGTTAGCTCTAGCTGGGACTCTTTTAGTCAATCTTATTGGATACATTGAATGATTATACATTTTAGCGATTAAATTCTCGGATGATTTGTTCACAAATCTCATACTTTCCTCACTAACCAAGTCCTTTTCTAAATTTATTACTAATTACAGTATGAGTAATAATGAGAAGATTATTTTGAAACTTCTTACTATAATTCACCAATTGGATAAGGACATGGGGAATGACAAACTCATGGTCCTTATGGTTAATAAGTGATGGAAGAACAAGGATAAGGATCCCAAGACTCATAAAAATCCTAAATATCCCCATCACCATCCTTCCAAGAATAGGAAGATCTAGAGGTAGGGTAAGGAAAAGTAGGTAGTATGTTTTTCATGTATAAAACAAGGCCACTGGAAGATAAAAAACACCTTGAAGCAAGGGGAAGCTAAATGTGTATTCATTATCGAGTTTAATCTTTCAATATCTATATATTTGGTATTATATAGAGCTTGTGGTGATCACATTTGTATCCAAATGAAGGAACCTAGTAGATTCTAATATATTACTAGAGGAGAGTTGGATTTTCGAAATGACATGATATGAGGCTGGATGCTCTAGCCATTGGTGACTACCACCTTTCATTGCCAACATTAATGATATTGGTTTTAAGGTATTACTATTATGTACTAACTGATACCAAGAGAATAATATTTGTATCATACCTAGATTCAGATGGTTTTATTTTAAAATTTGTAAACAAAAGTTGTTTCTTTTATAAAGACAACATATGTTATGGTATGGAACATTTAAATAATGGTATTTATGTATTAAATTACAAAAAAAATCATTTTCAATATACAATGAATCACATTCACACAAATCATATACCACCTAGCTATAGAATCACTATTTTGGTCATGTAAATGAGAAAAATTTGAAAAATATCTATTAATATGGTTATTTAGAATATTTTTAACTAAAAAACTCTTGAAACATGTCATGCTTGTTTATGAGGAAAAATTACCAAATCACCATTTGGTGGACAGGGTGAAAGGGAAACAAATATTTTAGGATTGGTACACAATGATTTATATAGACCATTTTTAGTAGAAGTTAGAGGTAGATATTCTTAATTTATAACTTTTAATAATGATTTGAGTTGATATGGTTATATCTAATTGATGAGGTATAAGTTTGATCCCTTTTATAAATTTAAATAATTCAAGAATGAAGTATATAATCAATATATAAATAATACAAATAAACTTCAATTGGATCGAGGTGGTGAATATATTAACCAAGAGTTTATCAAAATTTCATGGGAGTTTAAGATCTAATCTTAACCCACTACACCTTACAAACCATAGTGGAATGGTGTTATTGAAAGAAGGAACCATACCTTGTTATAAATGGCAAGGTTTATGATGATTCATGAAGATCTTACATTATCCTTTTGGGGATATGTATTAAAAATGTGGCATACACAGTAAACTAAGTACCAACTAATGTAAAAAATTGAATTCCCATTGAGTTATAGAGTGGAAAGAAAATTGTTTTATCACATAAACATGTATGGGATTGCAAGGTATTCTTCAAGGCCTTATCAAGAAAAAAACAAGAACCCATGTGAATGAAGTGTATATTTATAGGGAATATTAAGGAAATAAAGGGATACTACCTATACAACCCATCAGGAATTAAAGTGACTATCGCCAGACAAGTTGAATTTCTTTAAAGAGAGAACATCCTAAAAAAGGATAGTGGGAGAAATATTTAATTTGATAAAGTTGATGCTTAAGATGCACAATATTTGGTATTGTTTTAGATTCCACAAGTCCCTATAGAAGAAGAAGTTTCTAAAACATAAGTACTTTGTAGGAGCACTAGAGAGGTAAGAGAAATAGAGAGATATGGATTTCTAGTCATTGAAGATGGTAAATCATTATTGGTTGTCAATGATGAACCTATATCCTATAAAGAGGAATTGGAGACCTCAGAAGCTACAATATGGAAAGTATCCATGAATTCAAAAATGGATTCCATGTATCAGAACCATGTTTGGGTTTTGGTAGATGTTCCAATTAATGTAAAGACCATCGGGTGTAAATGAGTATTCAAGAGAAAATTGGACATTGATGGTAAAATAAATACTTATAAATAAAGGCTAGTGGCTAAATTATTTAAACATAATAAAATAATTTACTATGATGAAACCTTTTTACTAGTTTTCATGTTTAAATCCTTACAAATTCTACTTGATATAACATCTTACCATGAATATGAAATTTAGCAGATAGATGCCAAAATAGATTTCCTTAATGGGAACCTTTAGAAATATGTCTACATAACACAACCAAAAGGGTTTTTGACTCCAGGTGATGAAAAAAGGATTTTGAAGTTGTATAGATCCATTTATGGATTGAAGCAAGCATCCAAGTCATGAAACATTTTCTTTGATAAAGCTATAAAATAATTTTTTTCATTAAGAATGAATGTGATACATGTGTTTACAAGAGGTTTAGTGGAAATGTGGTTGTTATACTAGTATTATATGTTAATTAAATAATACTTATTGGAAATGACATATGAGTCTTACAGTCTGTTAAGGACTAGTTAAACAAGTGTTTCTTTATGAAGGACTTAGGTGAATCATCCTATATTCTACAGATCAAGATCATTTGTGATAGATCCAAGAGGATTTTTGGACTATGTTAAAGTGTATATATTGACCAGATACTCAATATATTTATTATATAACAATGCATGAGAGGATTGGTTTCAGTATCATATGGTATACATCTCTCTAAGAAAATGTTTCCTCAGACACAATAGGAGAAATAGATAATGAGTAATATCCCATAAACTTCATCAATAGGATAAATAATGTATGAAATATTATGTACTAGAATTTATGTTTCATATACATTGATCACAATAGGTAGATATCAAGATAATATAGGAGAAATACATTGGTATGTTGTTAAGGATATCCTTAAGTATCTGAGAAAAAATAAAGATATGTTTCTAGTGTATAGAGGAGAAGAGGATCTAGTCATCAGGGGTTACACATATTATAGTTTTAAAATATATTACAATGATCTAAAGGTGCAATGAGGATATGTTTTTTTGTCTCAATGGAGGAGCTGTGAGCTGGAAGAGTTTAAATAAGTTAGTTGTCACTGATTCTATAGCAGAGTCTGAGTATGTAGTAGATTAAAATGCAGCCAAAGATTCCATTTATATACAATAATTTGTACAATATATTAATGTGGTTCCTAGCATTAAAGACCACATAATAGTGTATTGTGATAATACTGTAGCAGTGGCTCTTGTAAAAGATCTAAGGTCACACCAATAGATAAGGAAAATACTTCAAAAGTATCACATCTTGACAGATTTTTCTTAGATGCGTGAATTTGATGTAAAAAGAGTTACCACATAACAAAATATAGTGTAACCATTGAATAAACCCCTATCTTAGTAGAAGAAAGTGTATCAGGTAAGAGCTAGCAGACTGAAGGTTGTTAGTAGTTTGATTTAGTGAAAGTGGGAGTCTGTTGAAGTTGGTGCCCTAGAACCAACTTCTGTATACTTTATGTTAAACTATAATCAATTTTTTTAATTATTAATAAACTCCTTATAACATCATGATTGTTATTATGTGTAAAATAGTCTGTGATAATGTCCTAAAAGTAGTTCTTGCATTGAAAGGTCACACTAGTTCCCCACTATGTTCAGAATCCAAAAGTTCCATGATATTATTCTTAAATATATGTTCTATAGCCATATGAAATCATTTTAGTGACACAAATAATATTGGATGTTTGGGGTGGAGACTCATAGGACTTTGAGGTACCTTCTCACGGTGCACACCCTTGGTAATATCTAGTGTAGGATATTATGAGAAAGAGACATGCAAGTATGAAATACACATTTATACGTGTTATTATATTTTCCTATAATTAGACGTGTGTGTTTATCCTTATAATTTAATAATATTATTAATGAGTATTATAAGTTTCATACTTTTATGTATTGATAAAAACCACGATGACATATGTTTTCAATGAGGCAAGATACGTTGGGTGTATCATGAGTAATATTTTGTTAACGAATAATATGATAAAGGATTTGTATGATATTTTATTTAATGGAAGTTAATATCTTAGAAATTTTGATGGAAATGATATAGAATAAATAAATCTATGTATATGGTGTTCTATAGGAAAGTTTGAATTTCAGAAAGTTAAATAAAGAGACATAGAGCACATAGGTCGATGGAACCGGTATGCAACCTGCTTGATTAGAGATATCATGATAAGGAGATTATATCACATAGTAAGCATCTATATAAGGTATTATGTCATTGTGGTATTAAATTATTTCTTAATGAGTTCCTTAACATGTTTCTAGATGCTAACCTTGGAATTTAGGTTTCTTCGTCTAATGCAACTGAGAAAGAGGCCTAGAGGGTCACACACTAAGTGTATTTAGAATATCATTTAAATAATATATTATTATTTATTATTTAACAAGTTGAATAAATATTATCCCCATATGGTGTCTAATAATTATTCATGTTTCCTTGATCATACATATTTCATCACCAGTAATTCGATAGAATATTATGTGAGAAGAATATTTAATAAATATTTATTTTCTATTTAGTGAATATAATATTTATTTATTTATTGGTGAATAATGTAGTGATATTTATTTATTAAATAAATAGTCATTATTCAAGGATCGATAAATATTATGGAGGAATAGTAGACTGACTTTAATGGTCTGGTGAGAAATAATATATAAAAAATATTATTGGAATAAATAATATTTAATTTAATTCATTAGTTTAGTTCATGTTAAGAAATAATATTATTATTATTATTATAGAAGTGGGGTTTTATAGTGATTACATAAATAATAATGGGAGCATGTACTACTATTATTTTCTAACCCTGGTAGTATATAAAACCAATTATATTATTTTCTTCTGAGAGAAAATTCATTTATATTGTGCATAATGAGATCTGGAAATAATACTCTCAAATCCCTAGAGATATCTCTATCTAAGAACATTCTAAAGAATGGGGAGAGATCCTCCTCCACCACTACTCTCAAGTCTAGAAAGATCAAAGAGAACCCTTTCTTAAAGAAGTTCTTGGGGTGATCAAAGGTGAAAAATCCAAGCATTTAGATCTATCGTTCTATCGCTCAAAGATTCCTATAGAAATGTTCAGAGGTTTTTGGAACATGTGTGGATCACTGTTGGAGGTAATCTACTCTTGATTCCAACAATGCAACAATGGTACAATGTAGAGAAGTTTTCATATCCATAAATGAGGAAAGAGTTTCTTGAAAGGTAATTCTTAATTTATTAAATTAATTATAAATAATATGCAATGACCCTATGAATTGGTTTTGGAATTCATCAATTATCCATATTCTTTGATTAAATTCCAATTATCATGGTGCTTATCATCAGGTCAATCTCAGATTAATCATCAGTCATGAAAAAAAGATGAGTCAGTAATGCCCCATCTAACACTTATTATACACTCAAAACCTTCATTTTTTACATGAGGCCTACTTATTCATTAAGGGGATATGTAAATATAGGCCCCACCCATCACATAATAAGTTTAATTACTTCCACATAAGAATAAACAACCCAAATTAATCAACATTCCTTAAAATAATCAATAACTGTCTGTATAGGAAGAACTAGCATAAAAAATATCAATAATTTCCCTAATCGAACTAATCACAAAACATCCAAATAAATATAGTGGATTCTATAATTAGTTTATATCATTATTAAATCCAAATATTCAACAAACAATATTGAAATATATGTAAATACATTAAAAATATCCTCAAAAATTTTCCTTAGGAATATACCCTTTTCACTTTAAAATCACTTATTTAATATCTAAAATTTTCCCAAATATTTAGGAAATTATTTTCATTGAAAAAAACCTCATAAAATTTTAAATCAATATTTTAAGAAATTAGTGGTCATGATGGCAGGAAATTTTTTTCATGTCATATAAGTTAAAAAACATTCCTTTTACACTTTTGTAAAAGTTCAAAAAGTAACTCATTCAGAAAATGAAAAAAAGATTCTTTTTAATTTTTTTAAATTTAAAAAATGGTTAAATATTTCTTTCATAAATCATTTTATAATATTAAAAATATTCTTTTATATATTTTTATGAAAATATGGACATGAAAGAGAAAGATTCTTGGCCAAGAAGAAAAACAAGGTCAGTTTTACTTAAAAACAATTTTTTTGGTAACTTGAGTACTTAAAGATATTAAAATTAAATGAAAAATTGTAATTTAAATAAATAACTATAGTAGAGTGAAATATATTGTGTTTAAGATAGAAATATTAAATATTTTCCCCAATAGAGACTTAAAGATAAACAATCCTGAATAATGATGAGATTGTAAAATAAACTCTTACCTTTTATTCTGGTTCCTTTGTACATGTTCAAAAATACTATATACTAAATTTATATTAATTATCCAGAAATATACTCACATATTTAATGCCATAAATTACTTATAATCTTTTATCAACTATTTTCTAACAATTCTTTGTTAAAATCACAGTTCAGGGTGATAACTACTTCATTTTTAATATAGGTTTTGGTTCGGTGGTTTCAAACCTTGTACATTGATCATGATCCCAAAATATATAAAATGTTAGTCATTAAATAAATATAATAAATATTATATATTTATTTAGATCTATCGATAAAGATATACATGAAAGAATAAATTACACCATTCATGGAGACAGTAAGTTGTACATACACATGAATGTTGTTTTCACTTTTTGATTAATGGAATGAAATAAAGGTAAATAATAATTCAACTTTATAGAATCATTATTATATCATATTTATATTTTATATTTATAAAATACAACCTTATTACTATCTATTTAAAGTGTAAATGTGAAATTAATGAAATCTCTTTGTGGTGGTGGTAGTTCACACGTACGCACGAGCGACGTTATCATTTTTCAAAGGATTATAAAGTAAGAAGTTGGTTATGATATTATTATTCCAGAAGCTTAATTATTTCATAAATATAATATATAAAAATTATACTTATCATAATACAATATATAAATTATGGTGATGTAAAATTAATTGTATCACTATATGGAGATGATAAGCCGTTAGTATACATTAGCGATATATTCGATTTCCATTTAATGGAAAAGAGGATGGATAATTGTCGTATCATAATAAAATTTTAGTATATTTATGATAATAAAGTTATTATTTTTGTGATAAAGACCACATATTTATATGATTTAAAATAATTATTTAAGAGAAAGTGATCTGTTAAGGTGATTACCTCTTCTTTAAAATAACTCCTTTATATCTCCTCTTAAGGACCCTTGGGTTAGTCTTTTGGGAAGATAAAAAACTCAATAACTATAATGAGGATGTTTAGAATAGTTTTTTTTTGTTCAAGCTATATGGCTCAAATTGGTGTAAAGAATTGAGATAAAGGGGTGTCCTTTTATAAGGGTGGGAAAGGTCACACCTAATTTTTTTAAAAAGATTAAGATATAACTAATACATTATCAATAAAAATGATTCCAAATGGAAAGAGATTCGAATAAAAAGAGTATAAGGTCTAAATATAATCATAAAATTAAATTTTTATAGGTTTTAGTGTCATTTTAAACCATATATTTTAGTTTAACCCCTTGGTTAACTAATTTTAATCTTAACCGTGGTAATGAATTTTTAAATCTTAAAGGCTTGTAATTTAACTTATAGGTGAAAATTGGATCATAAATGAACAGGGTATTACATTTTAAACCATATCTTATCCCCCTTGTCCTCTTTCAAGATTTTTATGATTTTTAAAAAATTTAATAAAATATTATTTTCATAAAATATCATTAATGTCATTTTTAAAACTATTCATTCAATTTGACTTCAAAATAAAACAAGAAAAAGTTGTAATTAAAATATAATCCTTTAACAAATAACTAATATATTATATTCATATATAAATTTCTTGGAATGCTAAAACTCACTTGAATTATATTAATTTTAAAATTTTCAAAATAATTTATTTTATTTTTCTATTAATTGAATAAATTCTATATCTCTGTTGTGTAAGAATTTAAGTTAATTATATAACACTCAAAATTAGAAATAATTTACAATAATAAAAATAATTTTATTACGATCTAAATAAAAATTAGGATTCGTGAAAAACATTATTTTATCCTAATGTGAACACATAATATATATTTAAAAGCAAGAGAGTGAAATTTTGTATTTTTCTTTGTTTTAAATATTATATAAGTCATTTTCATGGAAAATATAATGCCGTAAAAATTACTTTATGTTATTTATATAACTATTATTTTATAATTAATATTTAATTATGATCACATAGAAATATTTTTACATTTCATAAGAAAATTAGACCTCATGAGTTGATACGGAATAATACAATGAGAAAAAGTAATGAAATATATACATGGAAGAACAATATATTCATCAAAACACACTCCATAGGCTTGATATCCCCTAAATCTGACTAAAAGTTTATTTTTTATTCAAAGGGTGTGAAAGACCCAACAAAAAATAGAGAGATCCTCAAAGAGAGTGGAAATGGTGGAGGCCTGGGGCATCAAAAGAGACCCCTAAGAAGATATCCACTTCCATAAATATTTTAAAAAGGAAAAGAAGCTCTAGAAAAATAATAGACACTATCAAATGATTTTTAAGAATCTTCATAAGAAAAGTAGCGTGTGAAAAGGAAAGAATGATAGTGTATTTATTGAGAAATATGACCATTATGCACAAGGAGTGTTTTCCGGTATGGTATATGAGCATTATGAAAAATAATCAACAAGACGGTTGGCCATTATTATTATTTTTGGTTATGTTTATACATTTAAATGACCATCAAGATTATTTAATAAGAAAAATTATATTATTTTTTGGAAACTATAAATAGATTCTATTAAAAATTTATTTTATTATAAATGTATAAGTTTTAGATGAAATTTACTTTCATTAAATAATCTTATAAATAAACTCTTTACATGATAATATATTTTAATAAAGTCCTAAGTAATTTTTATAATGGTCAGAATGTTTATTTTCCTATGAAATTACTAAATTTATATAAATATGGGATATTTATTTAAAAATTTAAATTATAATATTTATAGAATTATTTTTATGAAATAAAATTCATTTTTGTACTTTGTATGTCAAAAATATCCTATGGTAATTTTTTGGGAATTTTCTAAAAAAGTTATTTTTTATAAAAAGTGGAAATAAAATTTTCTTGAAATACCATAACTCTTATGAAATAATCATTATATGAACATTATTTAAAATTTATTTACTATTATTATTGATAAAAATTTATTCATGTAATTACATAATACATAAAGTTTCACACTTATAAACACATTCTAGGAATTTTGAAAACCAAGATTTTACCTTTTCTAAAAGATTGTTTTTATGAGTTATACACATATCACATTAGAAATTATTTTTACCAATTTTATAAATTGAATAAAGTAAAATGGATTTAATATTTTTAATTATAAGGTAAAAATTATTTAGTAATTTTAATTCTATTTTTATACATAAAAAGTTATTGTGGTAAAAAAAATAGATACTGCAGTATAAGTAAAATAATATTACATGTTAAAGTTAAAAGGTAAAAAGTTAAAATAACTAATAAATAAAATATTAAATGGGTGGATATTTTATTTTATGAAATTAAAAATCCATTAAAACATTAATTTTCAACCAAAATCTTTGGAATTAATGCCACCAAAAAGTAGTTAGCTTTAAATAAAAAATAATCATTATTTAATAACTTAAAACCACCTCTCCTCAAGTTTAAATACCCCAATTACCTCATCAATTTCAAAAAAAATCCATTTATAATTAATAATTTCTCAATTAATATCCTTATAGTCTCTCCATGATGGTTCTAAGGTTCAATGGAGTCCCTCTCTAGCTTTAAGAAGTAAATCTTCAAGGTAAGTGAGCTTTTCCTCCACTTCTTTCGATTCAACTACTTCTTTTTATAAGCCTTATATTATCAATTTATTATGTTTTAAAGTGATTTTAAATACCACTATTAACATTAATATGATTTCTTGTTATTTAGAGACTTAGTTTCCCTCTCATTATAGCTTTTTACTAAGCTGTTACCATGCTAAAATTTTTTAAGTGATCTCTTTCTCTTATTTTTTATTCTAGATTCTTCTTTGTATTTAGCCTTTTTAATATCAAATTTATATGTTTTTTTAATCCTTTATAAATTTAAATTTACTATCCAATTTATTTTATTATAATCATATATTATTTATTCCCTCTTTTTATAACACTTACCTAAGCTATTACTATGCCGAAATTTAGTAATGGACGTATATTTCTTATTTTCCATTCAAGAAACTTCTTATTAGTTAACATTTTTAATCTCAATTGGATATGTTTTCATGAATTTATAAATTTATATTTAATATCCAATTTATGTTCTTATAATTAGAGATCATATATCCCCTATTGTTATAACCATTACCTAAGTCGTTACTATGACAAATTTAGTAAGAGATCCTCTCCTTCTCCTCTTTATTCAAAAACCCCCTTTGTGTTATGAATTCTATTTTACATTTTTTCATGTTTGGGTATGTTCTAACAAATCCATATTACTTACCTTATGATTTAAATATGATTCAATACCCCTTTAAATCTCATTAATCCCTCCCATAATTCATTATGTAACCCTGTTATACTGTCGAAATACCCTATGATATTTCCATGCCAAATTTTTATTCAACCACCAAAACAGTCTTATGCCTTTCTAATTCCCAAATTTTCATGTTGTATTATATTCATACATATACCCAATACTTTAATTTTTAATTACAAGTGATTATATACCCTATTATCTCTTATTAAACCATTTTATGAATCTTTAAGTATTGCAGTTATGCTACCGAAATGTCACTGTGATTTTCCATACCAAAAATTTGTGAAGTGAAACTCATACCCATTTTCACTCAAGGGTGTTAAAATATTTTTACCTATACAAAATTTATAGGGGTTTTAAATTTATGTAACCCACATTCCTTAGTCATGGGATTAAATGTGATAAAAAAATTTATCCCATGTTGAATGTTTTATGTGGCACACTTATTCATATACAAGATATGAAAGTGACGAGTGAACCCAAAATTATATATCACTCCAATACATTGGGTAATGTTTTAGTCTCATGAGACCTCATTTATGTGATTAGGGAGTGAACACAATCCATTATGTGACTTTTTCCACCATGTTATGATATCTTGGAAGTTATCCTTGACCTATGTTTATGATGTAATATTTAAAGTTGTTTCCACATTCCCATGTTTCTATTACATTATCATGATATACCATGCCTCATTGTTTATTCTTATGATTCTCACCCATTTTATGTCCTATTGAAATTACTATTGTCTGACATGTTATAATTTCTTCATTTTATTCTTTTTTCCCTTATTAGGCTTTATAACTCACCCCTTTCTTTTGTATGTCCCCAGGTTATCCCATGCAATTTTAAATGAGCAGTGGAATATTAGAATCATGTTAAGTAAGTTTTAAATAATGTTTCTTTATACATATAACAAGTTTATATGATATGTACCTAATTACCAAATACACTATGCTTATCAATCATTTAGGTTGTACTAAGTATGATTTTTTGTAATAAATCATGAATTAATGTGTAACAAATATAAGGGTTTTCATAATTGATATTAGAGGGAAGTATAGTTTTTTTTTGTGATTAGGATTAGAAAACATTAGAGAAAGATTTTGGGATAAAACTAAACATAATAAAACTCACTAAATTTTGGTAAAGTATTGAGTAAGTGGTTTCCAAGAAAATACATTTCTGTCTGGATACTAAAAGTGAATGTGGATCTAGCACAAATGTGCCTAAGGGTAACACCTGAAAACACTATATTGAGTTATACTCAATCAGGAAATGGTTCTCGACAATGGGACTTACTGCACATGTGGTTTGATAGTCCAAGAGGATATTCTTTGGTAAATTCACAAGATCATTATGAACCATTATTAAGGGATCAAAAAATACCATTAGAGTTTATAAAATAAAAAAGGTGGGTCACTATAGTTGGTATCAAAATATGGTTTTGTTGTTTGTGGAAATTAGGATTTAGAACATTTGGGTATACAACCTTATATAGATAACAATTTTCTCTATAATACTATATTAAGTATAGTATGTCTATATATGATTAACATATCCTTGTTATTCATAATGTGTTCTTTATATAGATAAAATTTAAGTGAATATTTGGGTTTAGTAAGTGTTATTCAATGAGTAAAATTGTGAGGATGCAATTTCTATAAGGGGGGAATAATGTAACACCCTAAAAATTTCTTTTTATTATTAATATAATTATTATTTGATAACTAATGTTTTATTATGCAAACATAGAAATACTTTTACATTTAATTAGAAAATTACACCTCATGAGTAGATATGGAATAATAAAACTAGGAACAATTATGGTATACACACATGGAAGGATAATACATTCATTAAAACAAACTCTATAGTCTTGGAATCTCCTAATAAGGTCACCCCTACCATGAATATCATAAAACTAAAAATAATCATTAGGAAAATAATAGAAATTATCAAATTATTTGTGATATCCTTTGTAAGAAAAGTAGTGCGTGATAAAGAAATAATAATGGTGTATTTATAGGGAAATATTACCGTTATGCATAAGGAACTTTGTCCAATATGATGAGTGGCAATTTTTACTATTAATTAATAGGATGTTTGGACATTATTATCAGTTTTAGTTATGTCGACACATTTAAATGATCATCAAGATTATTTAATAAGAAAATTTATATCATTTTAGGAGTCTATAAACCAATTCAATTAAAAATGTGTTTTAAAAAATGTATAAGTTTTATATAAAAGTTAATTTCATGAAATAGTCTTATAAATACACTCTTTACATGATAATATATTTTAATGAAGTCTTAAGTAATTTTTATAATGGTTAGAATGTTTATTTTCCTATGAAATTACTAAATTTTAGTAAATAAGCTTTATTTATTAAAAGTTTAAATTATCACATTTATAGATTTTTTATGAAATAAAATTAATTTTTGGACTTATCACATAAAAATTATCATAGTTTAATTTTTATGAATTTTCAAAAAAAGTTGGTTTTTTGGGTAAAATGTGAAAATACCATTTTTATAAAATACCATAAATATTATTAAATAATCATTCTATGATCATGATTTATTTATTTTAATTATTATAATTGATATAAATTTATTTAATTAATTAAATAATACATATTCTGTTACACTTAGAAACACATGCTTAGTATTTTGAAAACCAAGATTTTTCCTTTTCTAAAAAAAAACTATTTTACGTGCTATAGGCGTATCACATTAGAAATGATTTTTAACACTTTTATTAATTTAATAAAGTAAAATAGATTTAATTTTTTTAATTAGTAGGTAAAAATTATTTATTAACTTTAAGTTCATTTTTAAACATAAAAATTTTACCGTGGTAAAAAAAAGAGACACTAGAGCATAAGAAAAATAATACAAAAAGTTAAAGTTAAAAGGTAAAATATTAAAGTACTAAAAACTAAAAAATTCTATGGTAGTTTGGTGTATTTAAAAACCTCAACCAGAGTTTACAAGAATAATTCTCAACTAAAATACTTGGAATTAATTCCACTAAAAAGTGGTTAGCTTTAAATACAAAATAATCATTATTTAATCACTTAAAACCACCCCTCCTCAAGTATAAATACCTTCTATTTACTCCTAAATTTCTACATAAAATACATTGATACAAAATAATCTCTCAATTACTCTCCTTAGATTATCTCTAATTTGGTACCAAGGTTCAAAGGAGTCCCTCTCTATCTTTAATAATAAAATCATCAAGGTAAGGGATCTTTTCCTCCACTTCTTTCGATTAAAGTTATTCTTTTTATAAGCCTTATATTATCAATTTATTATGTTTTAAAGTTATTATAAATACCCCTATTACTATTAATATTATTTATTGTTAATTATAGACTTAATTTCCCTCTCATTATTGTTTTTTACTAAGCCGTTACTATACTGAAATTTTGTAAGGGATCTATTCCTCTTCTTTTCCATTCAAGCATGTTCTTTGTATTTAGCATTTTGAATATCAGTTTTATTTGTTTTAAAGAATTTATAAACGTCAATTTAGTGTGAAATTTATGTTCTTAAAATTATATATCATTTATTCCCTCTTGTTATAACCCTAACCTAAGTTGTTACTATGCTGAAATTTAGTAAGGGGCATCTCTCTCTTCTTTTCCATTCAAGAACCTTCTTTGTATTTGAAATTTTTAATCTCAATTGTTTATGTTTTCATGAATTTATAAATATACCTTTAATATCAAATTTATTTTATCATAATTATAGATCATCTACCCCCTCTTGTTATAACATTTACCAAAGTCATTACTAAGCCAAATTTAGTAAGAGATCCTCTCCTTCTTCTCTTTATTCAAGAACCTCCTTTGTGTTGTGACTTTTTTTCCCCATTTTTTCATGTTAGGGTATGTTATAAAACATCCCTATTACCAAAATTATGATTTTAAAGGGAATATATAACCCTTTCACTCTCATTAATCCCTCCCATGATTCATTATGTACCCCTATTATGCAGTCGAAATTACCCTGCAATTTTCCATTAAAATTTTTATTCAGGAACCCTTCCTATATTATTTATTTTTAATTCCAAAGTTTTCATGTTATATTATGTTATTAAATATCCGTCATACTTTAATTTGTAATTAAAAGTGATTAAATACCCCATTATATATCATTAAACCATTTTATGAATCTTTATGTACTGTCGTTATGCTGTCGAAATGGAACTATGATTTTCCACACCAAACATTTGTAAAATGCATACCCATACCAATTTTTCAAGATTAAAAGGGGCCTATTTACAAAATTTAAACATAATAATTACAAATATAGAATTCATTTTTCAATATTAAATCTCTATAAGTGGTATAAATTAATTTTAAAATAATTACACAAAACAATATGAAAACCATTTTTAGAAAAATATAGTTTTTAAGCATAAAACTAGATTTATTCTTATCCCATATCTAGAAAAAAATATTATATGATTGTTAATTTTTTTTATTGAATATAAAATATATAAATTTCATTAAAATAATTCACTAATAGTGATTAATTTAATTAAGATAAAAAACACATTGCACACATAAAACTATTTTTTTGAAAAACATCACTTTTGCCTTAAAATGATTTATATTTTTATTCCTAATCAATTGATAAATAATGATTTAATTTTATAAATATATAAAACTTAATTTTTTCATAATTTATTTATTCCTATTCATACCTCCTAATTTTAATGTCTAGGTTATAATGGTCATATTTAAATAATATTTTAATAGTAGATCACGATTCGTTTAAACTCAGTGTTGCGTGTAACACAAGATATCAAAGAAATTAAATTTATTTAAAAGGAAATATATCATAAAATATTGGGGTGTTATAATTTCCAATTTATCTCTTACTCCATGAAATTAATATACAAGAAGAATTTTTTATTCCTAAAGCACTAAAATTAGATTTTAACAGATCATTATATCCATAAAAGAATGAAAAGTCATTCTTTCTATCTCTAAATATATACCAAAATCAAAATGGTTAAAAAAATTTATCCAATATGGATAAATATAATATGTTACACTCTAAAACCTCAATAATAACATCTAAATTTTAACTTAGTCCATTCCATAAATAGTTAAACTTAAGGATCATCCAAAATATGTCTAACCAATATTGAAACCTAAAGATTAGAGTGATTTGGTCTCACATCCTTCCATGATAAACTTAATAATTATCTTGAAATAATTTTAACCACCCATAAAAGCACATACCAAAATTTATATACCATGATCATATATTAACCAAAATATAATAATCATTTCAAAAAATAAAGTCACAATAAAATCATATATTCTTTAAAAATATAATTCACACTTTATTCCTTAAATAGACTCCTGTATTTATAAAAAAATATTTCCATTAGAAGTTAGGTTCATCCTTGCACTGATAGATTATCATACGTTGATTCATAATATCAAATAATGATTCCTTATTCTATAAATTTATATAGAATATATGTAGATATATCTAATAAATTCTCAAAATCACATCATATTTCACTAAAGGATAAGATTTTCATAGGGCTTATTCACACAAAATTCAACATGGAATCCCCAACTCTAGAGTGGAGGATAAGTGTTCCCTAACTATCAGGATTCACTTCAGTGGTTGTGATTTCATAAGATTTCACTTTTTCTTTTGACTTTAGATGTTTTTGGATTATTATCCTCATTAGACCTTGGATTAGGGAATTTATTCGCATAATTCCCAAATTCCTTACATCCATAACACTGAAATGTGAGTGGTTTATTTTATTGAGTTCTCTCGCCATTTATTTCATTGACTAGCCTCTTAATATCACATCTTCATTATTTTCCTCAATGACTTGGCTTCCCCCACATGAAACATATTCTTATTCCTTTTAGGATTTCACTTGAGTTACCCCTTTGAAATTTTTAGCAAGTAGGATGTTTAAACCTCTTCTTCCCTCCATGTGAAATACCACTAGAGCCTCTATGAATTTCCATCTTTTGTTTCTTGTCACCAGAACCATGAGAGTTTCTCACTTACATGTACACTTTGAGTGATCATAAAATTATTTCTTTGAAGCTTCCAAAGTCCCTTATGTCTAATGACTTTCTAATACTTGTTTTCAAACCACTAAAGAGTCGATCAATTTTTCTTTCAGGGATGATGATTGAACCAGTGGCATACCTAGCAAGTCTTGTAAAATTTTCCTTATGGGTACCAATGGATTCATAATCCTTTTACTTAATCTTAATGAATTAATTATACATTTTTATACATATAATAATAAGTAAGTACTTATTAAAAAATATCCTATTAAACTCATCCCATTCTATAAAGTCAACTTCTTCCTTCTGCATCATATTCTTAATAATATTCCACCGTTAATCTTCTCCTCCTTCCAAAAAATAAACTTATAGGATAACATTTTCATGATTTGAGCACTAAAGAATATACAATTTATTTTCTATCACATTGATATATTTCTTATCAACCAGTGGATAAAAATACCCACCTAAGGAGGGTGGACGTTATTGCATAAAATATTCAATGGCATGTTCCTCCCTCCTTGGTGTATTTGGAAGTTCAAAAAAACCCATGTTATCACTCTTATCTTTAAAGAGTTGAGTGAGAATAGTCAAAAAAATATTGTATCCTGGATATTAAACCATTTGGTTACTCATGAGGATGATTGATACATTGGTCATCACATTTTTTTTCACACAATTACTTCAGGTTCCATCCATTGACTAAAAGTAAAAGGTATAGTGTGATAAAAATACTTCTAGTGATGAATCATATAATTATGAAAAATCATCCATATGATGTATAAATCTTGACCCCTTATTTTCAATCTATAACACCTTATGTTTAACCTAGGACATCCTTGGTTATAATATATTCAAATACTTTATCATAGTTTATAAATAAAATGCAAGTCAACCCAAGATTATCCCCTGAGAGTGTCAAACTTGGTGCGCAGTAAGTACATGCTCACCATGAACCTAAATAATGGTTGAGATATACTCAACAAACTCTTTTTGAGGTTATTACCCCTATATTAATCTATTCCAAAACCATTTCAACTTGTAGCATCAATACAAGGATGAATTACTAGGAAAACCACACAATATATTCCTTATAAAAAGATTTTGAATTTTATCCTATACTTAAAATTGTCCCTAGGGTTTCCACCAAAGTTCTATGATTATAATATATAATGTTTAAATAAACCATTCTCTAATACCAACCGTAGTTACCCATACTTTTCATACATAAATATTACATCATTTTATATGAATATTTAATACATAACAATATCATCCACACCAAAACCATAAAGTTTATTTCCTTGGGAAACTAATAAAAAATACACTTATTTCATGAATGATCTTTAATATATCCCAAAAATATATTTCCATATATTACTCTTCTTAGACATACCCTATTTAAAAAATTTCTTCATAACCTGGGGAATGAAGCATAAGTGAAGTTTCTAAGGATTTTTTAATTTTTGGGGGGGATAAATTAGTTGTAAACATTTAAAATTTTCAATATTTATAAAACTTAACCACTTTAAATTTTTAGAGTTATTTACTTATTGAATTTTATAAAAAACCCAAAATCATGTAATAATCATAAATTAAACAAGTAATGTAATATTTACAAGGTTTGATATCATTGTGAGAAACTACGTCCTTTCCTTGACTACTCCTATGGTTCCATGGAAATTAACTATTTAAAATAAGTGCATAAAACTTTGAGCTAACTCCCACTAGACTCATTCTATCTACTGATTGGTATGATTATGTTGACTCCCACCAATTTATAATGTTTTTTTCTAAAAAAAATTGATCCATAAAAAATATGAAACTTTTTAACTTCATCTCCCAATGGTTCTTCAAGAATGTTCATTCAGACTCCTCTATCCAGCAAGTCTATCTGGTGCACTATTTCAATGTCCAAAAAAATTATATCTGGTGATCCTCACTAAAATCTACACTATTTTTCTTACCTAATTCTTATCTGTGTGAAAAAACCTCTATGCCTTACAAACTCTACATGGAAAATATGTATGTTCCTCTATATCTGATATCTCTAAACTAAAACTGTGTTTGATACTCTGATCAAAACCTCTATGAGAAACAATTCTTCAATAAAAAAATAATCTTTGGTTGGAAACTGATACTGACACATTTTTTTTCCAGAATTTCAACTTTTTGTATATATGAATAGTGTTAAGTATATTTTACTTTTCACCCCTTTATATATGTTCTCCCAGAGTGGAAAATATGAGAAAAAAATTTCACTTTCCCCACTCACTGAAATTCCAAAATCTAATATATCATATACTAGAAATTCATTAGATGATTCTACAATGTTCTAGAGTATTATTGAATATATCTGAATCTTAATTAATTTTCTAGAATCTATAAAAATATTTAGATTTCCTTAACCACATATGTTAAGGAACTTCTAAAAAATTCCTCATTTCTATTAGATATTAATTTAATTGAAAAACAGTATAACATCATCATGATTGAGATATTTACAAAGTTATGTAAAGATTCTTAAGAAAAACTCTGTCTGGATTTTTTTCCAGAAATTATTTAAGATCTCTCCATACTATGTATCCTTCTTCGTCTTATGAAAAAACTTCACTTATGTACTTTTTTCATCTACTTGAAATATTTTTCTGATGATTTCGTTCGGCCACTCTACCTCAACCCATACCTTTCTAAGAAAAAAATTCTCTAAAAAAATCATCTGATGACATCAGCAATGTTCATTTGATTCTCATCCATTTGACATAGCCATATCTATCTAATCAAAAAACAAAAAAATTATAATTTTATTTATCTAGATGAAATTTTTATCAGATTAATTCACAAAACATTCTCTATCATGCTATGATTTTTATGATTACCCTTCCTTGACTTATTTTTAACTGATTCTCTTCATAACAAACCTTTTTATATTGAAAATTAGGAAATGTTTTTCTGATTCAATTTATCAGTAGCACAATTCATAGCTTCACAACATCAAACATAAAACATTTTTTTTCAAATAAAATATTTTTGAAAATAAACTTATGATATATTGGGTTTATAGAAACTTCAACTTCCTCTATCCATTTCTCTTTACCCTTTTTAAAATAAACTAAACTTTCCTTCATCCACTGGTATTGAACCACTAAATATGGTTGAATTTTTTTTTGAAACTTCTAAATAATTTTTTCACATGAAACTTTATTCATCCAGTGCACTTCTCGAATTTCTCACTTTCATTTATCTATTTTAATTTTCATGCATATTGAAATATTAATTCTTATTCCACATTGTATTTATTTATTATTCTTAGAAGCCACAAAAACTTAGAAACAAACTTTTATTTTGTATTATGTCTGATCAGGTTCTTATGATGGTCTAAATATGGTATGTTTGATAGAAATATACAAACATTATCATAAGAAAGTTTATTTAATAAACAATTTATCTTTTATCCCCTTATACAAACTCATCTATTTTCACTGCCAGATTCTTCTTTCAAAATCCTTTTCAAATAACCTTTATTTTTTACCTCTAGTAAATTTTGACTGATCTGGTTCATCAGGATATGTTTTTTTAGAAATTAGTTATATATATTTCCCCTTTTAAAAACTTCAACTTGTATCATGACTTTTTCATGATGTTTAGGATCTTAAAAAAATAGAATATAATTGTCTGAATTTAGTTAGAAATTTTCTTAAAAAACATTATTAACACAAATTTATCTTCATCCAACAACTTTATAACAAAAAATTTACACCAACATTTCTTAAAAAAGTTTCTCAACAAAATTCCAGTAACATACTTTCACCAATTAACAAAAGTTAGTTGTCAAGAAATACAAAACATTGTTAGAAATACAACACAAAGGATATTCAATATCCCCCTTAGTATTTTTTGATAACATCCTTTAATGAAATTAAAACTCATCATTTTTCATCACTAAAATTTTTTACAACTTAGTTTTTTTATATTTTACAACACTATTTTTCTAAACTTTTACCAAAACACATCCTTTCTCAAATAGATGGCCCTAACACCACACTACTAGATAAAGTAATATTTTTTTAAGGAATTCAATCCCTAATTTATAAGAAAATTTGAGTCCATGTTAAGATAAACTCTCCATAACTTTTCTTCACTCAAATATTTTCTTCTCCCCCATTTTATGATAACAATATATTTAGATTCTTTTCTAAATGAATTGTGCTTATTCTCCACTTTTTAGGAAAATAATTACTCTTACCATTTTAATACAAGGTCTTACATATTATCCCCATTTTTTCAACACAATCCAAAGCATGTTAGGGGGCCTTTATATATATTTTTTGAAGTCTTTAGTAGAGTATGAACATGAAGTTATAGCCTCAATTCCACAAAACTCTCTTTTGGAATAGATTTTTTGAAAACATCAGTAATTTGATATTTTTAGAATTGTATTTTCTCATAACATATCTACAAGCTAGTTTCTATTTTAGGAAGTGATATTTTGTATCAATTTGTTTTGATCTTGAATATTGTATACAATTTTTTGAAAGATAAAATATACTTTGATTATCAAAAGGAATTTACAATGGTATAGAAACTTTCACTTTAAAATATTCTAGCTATACTTTCATCGAAATAATTTTTGTACAAGAATAGGTGGATGAATCATATTATACTTCCACATTACTCAAAGTTACCAAGCTTTATTTCTTACAATTAAATCTCAGAAAACATTCTCTCAAGAAAATTGTTCCTCATGATGTTGATTTTCTATTATTGCAATATCTTTCCCAATCAACATCAATATATCCATGAAAATTTATATCATAACTTATTTTTTAAAACAAAACATAAGAATATGTTACTTTCACACATGTTAAGATTATTTTTTTCTAGTATATTTAATTCTTTTGGATCACTATAATATCGTGCACACAAAGTAATATCATAAATAATGTTTGGTCTTGAAGCTGTAAGATAGAGAAAACTTCCTATCTACTTCTATAAATTTTTATGATTTACAATTTTTCCAGCTTCATCTTTACTAATTTTCATTCCAACTAAAATAATATTAGAAACTTATTTTGAATATTCTATGCCAAAATTTTGTAACAAATCCCTGTCATACTTTTTCTTAAGATAGAAAAACATACATTTCACTCTGTTGGAACTGTAAACCTAGAAATAAGTTTAATTATCTAAGCATTGAAATTTCAAAATTCCTTTTCATTTATTTATAAACTCTTTATAATAATTTTCTATATCCCCTGTTAAAATTATTTCATTAACATAAAAAATAAAAATCAGGGTACCTGAGTTAATATCTTTCATATATAAGTTACTGAAAAATTTCTCTTTAAAAAAATTAAACTTTTTAAACCAAATATCAATTTTGGAGTACCAGGATTTTGAATATTTTATAACAAGTACAAGTATTTCTTCAAATTACATACCTTAATTCCATATTTTTCACATAATAACTGACAAGGTTTCTCAATATAAACTTATTCCTCAATATCTCCATTTAATAATACTGGATTTACATCCATCTGATAAAAATTATAACAATGACATATAATCACTTCTAAGAACATTCTAATAGTTTCCAATATCACAACATGGGAAAAAGTTTCTTTAAAATCCAAATCTTCCACCTATGAATATAATTTACAAACAAGTCATGATTTGTTTTGAAATAGTTCCATGTTCATTCAGCTTGTTTTTTAAACACCTATTTTATCCCAAAAATATTCTTCCCTGCTGGTCATGGAAAAAATTCCTAAGTGTCATTTTTCTCTATCTGGTCCAATTCTATATTCATATAATCTACTGATTCTTTATGTTCAATTTATTATGAAACTAATTTCAGTTCAACTTATAAAATAATTGATGTTTGACTTTATTGTCTCAACTTTCTTTTAATATGAACCAAAACTTTCTGATTTCCAATAATATTTTCTGATTCGACCTGTTTCAATAGAGTATGAAATTTCAGAGATTTTATTCCTGTTTTACCTTCATTACAAAGTGATTATTTTGAATCATCAATTGCCTATTTTGGCTCACATTCATCTCCACTTTTTTAATTATCATTGGAAGTATTTTTCTTATCTTCCATAACATTCTCAACAACCTTTTTCAAGGATGTTATATTTTTAATGAAATTCACATTATATGAATTTAATAATTTTTTAAAATATGTGTTCCAAAATGTATAACTTCTCACATTGGGTGAATATAGAATAAAAATTCCATCCTCATCTTTTTTCATAAAATTTACCAAGATTTGGATTTTTGGTCTTTAGTAGATAAGGACTTCCAAAAATCTTGAAATATTTTAATAAATGTTTTTTATACCACATCTCATAGGAAGTATTATTTGATTCCAGCCTCAACAAACATCTATTTTATACATTTAAAAGTACTAAAATATTCTCTCCATAAAACATATAAATTTTATACTCTTCCAGTATATTTCTTCCTATTTCCACTAAACATTTATTTATCCTTTCCAAAACTCTATTTTGTTGATTGGTGTAAGGAGCAATGTACTTATGTTTAATTTCATGTTTCTTTTGATATGATTCAAAATTATTAAAATTTTAATCATTTATATTATATATTTATAGTTTTATAATATAAAAACCTAACTCTCTTTCTGTATCTCTTTTAAAAAATCTAGACATTTTCATAGCCTCTGATTTATGCTTTATAAACATAATGATGGTCATCTGAGTAAAATCATCAATAAAAGTGATACATTAAACAATATCATTTCATTGGTTGATGTATAATCATCCCACATAAATTTATAGTGAATAAGATAAAGAGGAATTATAGAATATATTTCAAAATTATTATGGATTATGTCAATCATCTTCCCTTTTTGAGATGTTGTACAAAAATCATCTTCTTTCCTTTTTAATGTTGGAAATTTTTTTATAGAATCAAGTTTATAATTTTTATTCATATTTTTTTATAATATGGATAAAACTATAATTCAACAACTTTTTATCATCTTTAACATTAAAATAACAAGATTTACTAAGTTCTCTAATTTGAAATATTTTTTCACTAGTTATTTTTCCCATGGTAACAACTTTACTAGCTTCCAAACTTATGATAATGAATGATTTTTTTCTTAAAATAACTTCCTTGACATCATGGATTTTTTATCACACTAATTATTTAGTTATTAATCTCATTAACATATAAAAATTCCTTAGATTTTAGTTTCTTAGCTTTAATCTCAACTATTCTGATTCCTTTTATTTTTAAGAAATGATCCTTTCTAAAAGTGGATACTCCTACACCATGATTTTCAGAATATTTTAAGATTTTTATTTCACCATTCATGTGTGAGGAAAAAACACTTTTTATAATCCATGTTTTGTTCCATTTTATTTATTTTAGAGCTATCTAAATAATAAAGTCTCTTTCATCAAATTTCTTATTTCCTAATTCTTTTTCTTTCCTTACATAAGAAAATTTTCCTTGAAGAGTAGTCATACATTCTTCAGAAAAGTTACCTGTTAGCTACATCTTCCATAAAATCACTCTAATCATCCAAAATAATTTTTTATTGGAAATTTTCTAACATCTTGATATCTTTCTTTTCCAACTTCCAACAGCTTAGGAAAGTTGCTTACTGTTATTATTCAATTGCTCACCCTCATTTCATACCTTCTTCTAAGAAGAGACTTGTTATGAAAAAAATTAAAATATTTGTTTCAAAATATACCACAACACAAATAATATCCACTTAATCTCAGTATTCTATAGAAAAATTCTATTTCTATGTAATTATTTTGAAGAGGTTCATAATATCTTTATATTTTTGTTTCCTCCTTACGCGGAAAAGATTTCTTAAGGAGGTTGTTCTCAATTTTTTTTGATGTGATATATTTATAACATCCTTTCTCAATCCTATATTTCCTAATATTTTTTTAACTCTTAATTTTTAGAAAAATCAGATGAACTTTTATATTTAGAGGGAAAATATTTCACTTGATTCTTATAGTGAGCATTCTATGAAGCTTGAGATGATTCATCATTTACTTCTAATGCTTTGTTGAAATTCTCAATCATATTTATTAATTTAATTTAAAACTCAAGAAGTTTTAATTGTGTTTTATAGACCTCATATTACTTAGATTCAATTTTCTTACTAAGATCTCCCACCATCTTTTCTTGTTTAGAAATTATCAATTTAAGGTTTATGATTTCCTGAAAATACTCATATTCTTATTTAAGGATATATTTACTTCCTTCAATTTACTTTCCACTATCCTTATTCATCATTTTTATTTATTTATTGAGTTTTTATTCATCTAAATACATGATACAAGTTCATATCTGATTCGGTATTCTCTCTAATATTCTGTAACCCCTCCTTCTTCTTCACTATCTAATGAATCTTCCCTTTTTTCATAATTTGAAAAGATGGTTATTAATTTTTATAAACTTTCATCTTCTGAATAATTTTTTTCAGTAGATACATTCTCAAATTTCATACTCAACATACTTATTCTATTTCTAGTAAAATTTTTATTACCACTAGTATATTTCTTATATTTCTTAGATGATTTGAAAAAATTATTCCACTAAGGTTTTTATTCAGAATGATCTTCATATTCCCCAAATTTATTCTTGGTTCAATTCATACAAATATTCCCAATTCCTCTACACTTGAAATATTTGAGTGTAAGTTTTCCACCATACTTTCCTCTACCACTTTGATAGTTTTTGGAGATAAGAGACATGATCTATTCATTCATTTCTTAATTATATTTTTCTTTTGAATCACTGATGTCAACATTCTCAATATATTTTATTTTTAGCTTTATCATATCTTCAAAATATATTTCATCTTTGATATTATTTTTAAATACCATATCTTTACTCATTTAATATGAAATAATAAAGTTATGGAGTTCACACCAAGAGATAAATCATATTTATCTTCTAAAGAATAAATTTTATAGAAAACCTATCAATAAAGCTTATCATGAGTTTCTTATTTATGGTTTAATCCTACAATACATCTCTAAATACTCTTATGTTTCACACAACTTCATTAGATCTGGTTAAATACTCATCAATAGTGTCTTTTTTTCTCATTCTAATATATTCAAACTTACTTTTATAGTTTTTTAAATTTTTAACTTTCACTTTAGTGTTCCCCTTGAAGATACTTTATACCTTTTACCAAATTTAATTAGTTGTTTTGAAACCCACCACCAAAAAAGGATTTAATAATAGAATTTCTATCTTACCCATTAACTTCAATATTTTTCTTGTCACCCAAATTTATGGGATCCCTTTTATCAAAGGGTGGAAACCCAATAATTATTTCATCACTAACCTCCAAAAAAGTGATAGAATATATGGAATCATTCCATTTTTCAATTCATGATATTTTTTTTCATCTAATGAAATAATACCTCTACTATTGACTGAATTGATATTTTTCCTGATAAGAATTCAACAGGGGAACCTTCATCTGATACCAATTGATGAAAATAAGCATAATTGAATCACTAATATTGGAGGTAAAATTTATGGGAAAATTTTATGAATTTAATTATTTATGAAACTTAACCCCCTATAACTTATTAGAGTTATTTCCTTATCAATTTTTATAAAAGAATCAAAATAATGCAATGATAAGAAATTAAACAAAGCATAAAATATTTTCAAGGTTTGACCACAATGTGAGAACCTACATCCTTTCCATGGCCACTTCCATGGGTCCATGGAAATTCACTATGAGAAATAATTGAATAAAAATTTTATCTAACTCCCATTGGACTCCTTAAATCTTCTGATAGGTTTGATTATACTGAATCTCATCAGTTTACAAAGTTTTTCTTATAAAACTTGACCCAAAAATATATATGAAACCTCTTAAATTCATATCTTAAAGGTTCATTTGGAAATTTTATCCAGTTTTATCTATCTATAAAGTTTATCCGATGCACTCTTTCAATGTATGGTAACATTTTTTCTGGTGTTCCTCACTAAAATTTGTACTAGTTTTAAGAACTGATTTCTATTTATTTGAAAAAACTTGTACACCTCACAAACTCTGCTTGGTAGCTTTATATGTTATTCTCTATATTATTTCTCTAAATTTAAACTATTCCTGATACTCTAATTGAAACCTCTATCCAAAACACTTCTTCAACATGAAACTAATCTTTGGTTGGAAACTCAGAATGATAAAAATTCTAAAGTGTTTTGAATTTTGGTACATATGAGCAGTGTTAAGTAAATTTTACTTTTCACCCCTTTACATAGGTTATCTTAGAGTGTAAAATTCAAGAAACACATTTCAATATCCCACTCACTGAAATTCATAAACCAAATATCTCATATATTTGAAATTTTATGGATTTTTCTATAGCATTATAAAGTATTCTTGAAAATAACTAAAGCTTAATTACTCTTCCAATATCATAAAACATCTTTATATTTCCTTAACCTCATATGTTAAATAACTTATCAAAACACCCTCATTTCAACATGATAATAATTCAATTGAAAAATATCACAACATCTTCACGATTGAGAGATTTATGACGTTATGTACAACTTCTTTGATAAAACCTTTTTTGGAAAAATGTTTTTATGAAACATATTTAGGAACTCTCAATTAGATGGATCATTATTTGTTTAATGAAAAAAGTTCACCTCTAGGATTTTTTTTATGCTCAAAATCTTTGTCTGATGATTCCATCCGACCACTCTGCCTTATTCTAAACATTATAAAACACGAACTTCTCTAAAAAGATCTTATAATCAAATAAAAAATGTTTATCTTATGATCATATATCCCATGGATCCTTCTCAATCTGATCACAAAACTTCACAACTAAAATTTTCTTCATCCAAATTAATTTTTTATCAGATGAATTCACAACAAATTCACTATTTGACTCTGATTTATCCGATCAAACTTCCTCAAATTCTTTAAAATTATTATCTTCATAAACATCATCTATATAATAGAGATTAATAAAAAAAATTCTAATGTAATTTCTAAGAAACACATTTCATAACTTCATAATTTTGAACTTCAAATAGATTTTTTAAAGAAACTATTTGTGAAAAGAAACTTCATATATAATAGTTGTCTAGAAACTTAAATTTTATCTATCTATTTCTCTTTAACCTTTTTTAGAACAAACTAAATTTTCCTTTGTTGGTGTTATCTACCCCCTAAATATGGTTGAAAACATTTTTTAAAAATTTATAGACCTTTTTCACATGTATATTTCTTTGTCTGGTTCACCATATAGATTTCTCACTCTGATTTATCCCTTTTAATTTTCATACATTTTGAAATGTGACTTCTTTGGAAAATTTTTATTTGTTTCTCATTCTTAAAAATCACACAAACTTATAAAAAAACTCTTTTTTTCTTCTTTCATTTGATCAATTTCATCTGATGGTCTACATATGGTATATATGATGGCAATATAAAAATTTTCTCACAATAAATGTTGTTTGATGGAAAATTAAGTTTTTCTCCCCTTTTACAAACTCATCCATTTTTATTTCAAGATTATTATTACCAAATACTTATCTGGTAACCATTATTTTGTATGTGTGGTATGGTTCATCCGATTAGGTTTTTCCTGATATTTTTTCCTCAAAATCAATTGCATATCTTTCCCCTTATACAAACCTATTCTTAGACCATGACTTCTTAATGATGTTTAAGAACTTAAACCAACAAGATAACATCATTTGAAATTAGTTAGAAAATTTATTAACAAAATTTCTTAACAAACTTATAACTTCTTCTAAAAACTTCATAATAAAAATTTCACACAAAAATTTCTTAACAAAGTTTCTTAAAAAACTTCAAGAAGCTTCCTTTCACATGTTAACAAAAACATTATTAAAAAAAGTAAGTTTTCAGAAAATAAAAAGTTTTTTAAAAAACAACACAATGTATGTTCAATAAGAAAGGGTGAGATCTTATTCTCAATAATGGTAAATAAGGGATATATCAATGGTCACATTAGTATAACATGAGCATAAGGGTAGGAAAATATGAGCTTAACATTAAAAAATCATACACTACGTATAATTGATAACAATCCTAAGTCATGGAATAAATATTGGCGGTTCATAAGACATGAATCATAAATAAATCAAATAAAATGTTCCATGATAGAATAACATAGACATAAGAATGTTAAAAAACATAATCTACTAATATTGCAAGCATTTATAACTAGAAATAGGTTCACTCATTAAGTTAAGGACATAAAATCTGGCCCTTGCATAATATTATGGACATAAAAATCACACATAATCTTATGGACATGAAAAAAATGTCCACACATAATCTTATAGAAATGAAAAAAAAAATCCCATTTATAATCTTATGGTCATGAAAACCAGGTCTACACATATAATTATGACTATGAAATCAGGTTGCACATAACATATTTATCTCATGTTTTATCCATATTTATCCAATATATTGGAGGGATATATAATTTTAGTCCCACCTATAATATAATCATAATCCATTCATATGTGTACCTAAATATCATAAATCATTCATCATAAATAATAAATCTTGTAAAGGAAACAATTTTCCTAAATTTTTGAACATTTCCTCATAACATAACCCATGGAAAACAAATAGTTTTTATAAAAAACTCATCATCATAATCATAAACCATATAGAGAAATAATAAGGATTGTATTATTGGATCATGAACCCAGTAAATCATAAGTAAAATCAAAGGATGTTATCTTAAATAAAAATTCCTTTAAAAGATCACTTGGAATATTTGTTGAGGAAAATACCCTTTCTCTTTGAAATCACTTATTTATAAAATAAAAATTTAGAAAATATTATGGAAAAAAATTTATTTTAAAATAAACTTGGAAACATATAAAGTAATATTCAAATCATTGAGCAGTCACGATGATGGGAAATTTCATTCATGCTGTATATTTTAAAATAACGATTCCTTTCACATTTTTAGTAAAAATTCAGAATCAACTCATTCAAAAAATGAAAAGAATATTAATTTTAAAAAAATTTGTAAAAAATAAATAATGGGTAAAAATGAATATAAAATATTCATAGGATAATTATAATAACATTCTTGAAATAAATCTTAGAAAAAATGTACATGGAAGAAAAACTATTATCGATTGAAGAGATAAATAAAGTTGATTTTACTTTAGAAAATTATTTCAATATATTGAATTATTTAAGAGGGGAAAATAAATGGAAAATATTTAATCTACACAAATAACTAAAGTATAATAAAACTCATAGGATAATTGATATTTATATAAGTAAATTTAATATTTAAAATTCTTTCATAAATAGTCCTGATAAAAAATGAAATTGTAACATAAATCCATTATTGCTTTCGTAACTTTTGAATCATAAGCTCGATGAAGGAAATAACCTTATATGGATATGTATATCCTGTAATTTTCATGATAATAATAATCATAAAATAAATTTATTTTCAGTATATAGAACACATAATAGAAATAAGTGGTGAATGTGGTATGAGTCTCATATAAGTAAAAGTGAGAGGAAAATCTCTTACCTGAAGTTTTACTTTCTTCAAAAGTGACCTAACCACCTGTATAATAAATTTAAATTTTTTATAATTAAATTGAAAAATAATGTACATACTTATAAAATCCTATATGATCTACTTATAACATTTCAACACATATTTACTGAAAATTCCTTTTTGAAATTATCATTTCCAGATGTTAATTGTTCGATTTTTAATGAGACTTTCTGTTCGATAGTTCTGATCTTTATACTTTGATCATGGTTCAATCAAATTCAGAATGTTAATAATGATATAAATAATATATATATATATAGGGTCATATATAAAACATAGGGATATAAAAATGAATCCTACTATTTATAGAGACAATAGGTCGCATGTACACATGAAAAATTGTTTTCACTTTTTGATGGATGGAATGAAAGAAATTTAAATAATAATTAAAAATTTATTGAATCACTATTATATCATATAAATAATTTATATTCACAAATTCTATCATTATTACTATCCACATAAATCGAAATTAAAAAAATCACATCATTTTGTGGAGGTAGTAGTCCACACGTATGCACGAACGATGTTATCATTTTCCAATAGATTGTAAAGTAAGTAAGTAGATATGATATTTTAATTATTGAGTAATAATTATTACATAATTATCATATATTAACATTAAAACCATAATAATAATCACCCATGAAAGATGGTGATGGAAAATTAATTGTATCGCTACATGTAGATGGTAAGCCGTATGTACGCACGTGTGATACTTTTTCTTACAATTTGATGGGAAAGAGGGTGAATAAAAGTGGTTTAATAATAAAAAATATTTCGGTATATATATTATAATTAATTTATTTTTTTATGAATAATATCATATATTTATATGACATAGAGTAAGAAACAAATTGAGAGAGGTTGGGTATGATGATTACCTCTTCTTGGGTAGGCCTACTTTAGACTCCTTATTAAGGACACTTGGAATGGTATTTTAAGAATAAGAGAACCTATAATTTTTATATAAATAAGTTTTTAATATAATTAGGTTGTATTTGGTCAAGATATATGGCTCAATGTTGTGTATAAAAGAGAAAGGAGGGGTGCCTTTTTACAAGTGAGGAGAGGGGAACTCTTGGAATTCCTTAAAAGATTAAAATATAATAAGGTCATTCTCTAGAAAAATGATTCTAAATAGATATATATTCTAATATAAGGTATTATTTAGTGGAAATCACATCAAAAAACAAATTTTTTACAGGTTTATGTGGTGTTTTAAACCTTATCTTTTGGTTAAACCCCTTAGTTGACCAATTTTAACCTTAACCGTGGTAAATTTTTTTTACTCTTAAAGTGTTATAATTTTACTTATAAGGAAACCATTTATTGATATATGTAAAAGGGATGATATTTTAGACCATTTATTATCCTAATTTTATCCTTTAAATATTTTTATAATTTTTGAATAATTTAATAAAATATTATTTTTCATAAAATATCACTAATGTTATTTTTAACACTATTAATTTAATTTGAATTTGAACACAACATTAAAATCATGTAATTAGAATAAAAACCTTTAAAAAATCTCTAATATGCTATATTTATCTATGAAAATTGTATAACATGATAATTCATCCAAATCAAGTTATTTTTAATATTTTTGAAATAATTTATTTTATTTTTCTATTAATTGTATAAATATTGTGTCGATGTTGTGTAAGAATTTAGTGTAATTATTCAATAAATAAAAACTAAAAATAATTTACTATGATAAATAAAATTAAATCATCTTTAATATAAATATTTGGAAGAAAAAATAACCACTTTTTACCAATTTTATAAAATATTAGAGATATTAAATTCAAGAGTGTGACATGTTTTACTTTATCTTTTACTTAACTTAATATAATGGTCATAATAAAATAAATATGGCACCAATTGGAAATATATTCTAGAAATGGATGTAAATGGAAGAAATATACCCATCCATTTGGATAAATTAAAGTGTTAGATAAATTTTTAAATATTTATTCCAACGCTTTAACCATATTTTACCCATTTTAACCTTACCGTGGTGATAAGTATTTATGAAGGTTAGTATTCATAGTGAAAAAAATAAAAGGGAACTATTTCGAAAATTTATAATTTATAATATACAATATAAAATACATTTTCAATATTTAATTTTTATAAGTGGAAGATATTAATTTAAGAGAAAACCACAAAACACAACAAAAAACAATTTTTTAGAAAAATGCCTGTTATGTATAAAAATGTTTTTATATGAAATTAAACCATAAAATTGATTAAAATTAACTTAATTAGATTATTAATAATATAATAGAATTAATTTTACATTTAAACCATTTTAAAATAGAATGCAACTTTTAAATTCTTGGAATGAAAATATAGTTTTCAATGAAAATCAGTATTTTTTACTATTCATCGAAAAATCAATCTTTTAGAAAAAATTTAAAAATTCACTCTAATATAATTTTGACATGGTTATTTAATTTTTTTTATTTTATGAAATTGATTTTTTAAAATTGTAAAAACTTTATTATAATATTTTATCACACAAATCTATAAAAATCATGTTGGAAGGAAATATATGTTTGAAGCATAATATGAATTAAAAAAAACTAAATGATTATTTACTAATACTTAATCAATTTATTTTTATTGAGTATTAAATTTATATATATTTCATAATTTGG